>OY735142.1:8884123-10272694 GCA_963457615.1 Nicrophorus investigator | reverse complement strand
CAGTTTCAGGAACTGAAAGATTTCATGAGTTTTAAAATATTTCCTTAGGAACCGAAGGATAAAAAACGGATTAATCGAGGAACTATAATAAATTACTAAATAAAAAGATTTATTTATAAAAATCATTTTGAAAACTATTAAAATTTTTTTTTGGCCTCAATTTGAACAATCTTTCAGTTCTTTTAAAAACAATGTTTTAAGTATTTATTTTTATTTTGCTGAATTAAATTTTAGTTTGTTATTAATCCGGACTATAGGTATTTCACTATTTTCACTATTTCCAAATAATATTAGATTATTCTACAAAATCATTCTATATTAATATTGTGTTCATTAAATTTACTAAATCACCAAGTACAAAATACAAATAACTACAAAAGTTATATATAATAATATTTGAACATATTGTAACTTTCATAAATTAAACAAAAATAAATACAAAAAAAAATTGAGACCTTTCAAGTGATCCACATTTTGCTATTAAACCGCGTAATCTAACTTACATCGTATGGTTATTATGCCGACATTAATAGCTGAGAGCAGCGTGTTATGAAGCGAACGATAAATAAGTGATTTTCTCTTGCAATCGTTGAAATAATCCTGTTACAATTATTAAGTTTAGTAGGTTAATAAATTCGCATTACTTCCAATCGCGTTATCGTCCACATTTCGTTTACATAACTGTACGGACGAGCAGCCGATTACGCAACGACGCTGCGTGCTTTCTAATTGACGATGATAAAGATGCAGTTCACAAATTAATACAGTCATCGGAAAGTGAATCCTGCAATATTCCAAATATGAATAACATTTGCGAATGCAAATACTTATGTAACTGTTTATAAATTACCCTCATATAAATAAATATTTCCTGTGCGTATATCGATAATAATAATAAGGATGTAATCTTTATAATTAGAGAAATATTTTATAGGAAATGCACATTTTCTTATATTATATAACTCATTGAAGATCTCGAGGCGTAAATTCCATAATTTCTTAAGATGGTTTAGTGTCTTGTAAATGCGAGCAACCTAGAAATACCGTCATCCGGGAATATTAGATCATCAAAGGCTAATGACTATGACAAATTAACTTAACAATCTAGTTCATATTTTTTTTAACGGAATTAGTACATAAAATTCAACGTTTAACTAAAATATTTTTCTATTAATTCAAAAACTTATTTTTTGGATTTTCTTATCTAATTATTAACAATTTCTTTCATATTTCTTCTAATAATATATTATTTAATTCAAATCTATCGAATAAATACATTTTCAAGAATATTTCAAAATTTCTCACATATCTAAATATTCTAACATCTTTGACATTTGAACTTTTTCAGAGACATTATTACTTTGATTTTAGAAAGTTTCTTTAAATTTTTTCGAATAATATTGCTACTTTTTATTTACATTTTGATTAATTAATATTGCTGATCTCAATTTGTTACTACTTATTTTAAGTAAGTTCTTATATAATTGCAATGTGTTCTATTTTTTTATATTTACAAAAATGTCATTATTATGTCTGATATTATATTTAAAGACTATTGCCATAGTTTGCATAGTTATCAAACATTACGTAACCAAATTATATTTGAGTATTTGGAACTTTATTTTATTGAAGACCAAGCAGTTGTTAATAGGAAAAATCATAAAATTAATTACTAAATTTTCTTAATATTATTTGGGTTTATTTGATTTTAATCACTACTACCTGTTAAAAACGAATTATCTCAAATTATTATATAATTTGTTGGTGATAATTTATCCAAATTTGAAATTTGCGGGTATCACTATAGAGCTATAGCATATACTTTTCGGAATTCATTAGAAGATACTTGAGCTTTGAAATATCGAATCGAATTAGGTTTTTATGAAGTTTTACAAATGTTATTATTATTTTTTTTTTAAACATTTAATTTATTTCAAAAATATTTGTATGACTTTTGATACTATTATTAAGCGATTTGAACTACAAAAAAATGTTTTCATTGTTATAATTGATATTTTAATAAGCATTTTTTTTGCTTAAAAATATTTGCTTTTTCGGTCATTTTCGACAAGCTTGAAGCTTTCACTTAAATCGAATTTATTTTTATAATTTTATACAATATTAAAAATCTCTCTTTTTGAATATTAATTATAAATTAATTTGATAAAAATATAAATATAAACCATTTCCTAATAAGAACATTAAATCAATAATTAATTCATAACTGCAGAAGTTAATGGTTAAATAGAATACACATGCTGCACCATCGGAAATACTGCTATAACATACCGTAATGCAACAGTTTTCAACATTATTTATATAATTTGCAAAACCACATTCAAGAAAATATGTAACAAATTATTATAATTAAATATTCTGTAATTATTTAAATATTGTTTTTATATAATTATATCAAGCTTAGCTTTATTTTAAAATATTAAAAAACAGTAATAATTTTTTGTATCTATTCTAAAGAGTGCTATAATTTGTGATTAAAATAATATATATTTTTTTAATTTTATTATTTTATAAATTAGTTCTTGCAGTTAATTATGTTAATTTTTAACTAGTTTATATAAAGTTGTTTTTAATTTAAATTTAAATTTGCAACGTTGCATCAGTTCGTGCAATTAATGACGATAATTTAAGTTGAAATAAATAAACTCGCTTTTAAAATTGAAATTTGTTAGGTAACGTTTACGTATTGAGGCATGTATATTTCATTGGTTTTAATGCAGGAGAAAACGCGGTTGTCGTGTAACCGGAAAGATGTGAAAAATATTTCGTTTGGATGAGAGTAGGACGAAGCGGAAGTAGAAAACGGGACGGGTGTGGAGATGTGTAGTAAAGTAAAGCAAGAGAACCGTCGAGCGAATCCTCAGTCGGTTGGTTCTTCAGCCTCGAACGCAAGCAGCAACGGACAGCAAGCACACAACTCGTGGAAAAAGAGAGAGAAACAAAAAGAGAGACAGTCGGGTTTAGTTATGAAAACTCATCTCGGTTCCGTTCCGAATTTTACCGCTAAATCCTCATTTCAAATCTTGTAAGACGCCGAGGAACGGTCCTCCGCGCTCCGCGAAAGAAGCCCAGAAGAAGAAGAAAATCGCGTTTTTCTTTCTCAATGGGCTTTTCAATCTAACATGTTGTGTTCGTTTCTATAAACATCGCCGCGATTTCCAATTTTTTCCTCTTCAAAAACCACTATTTTTGCATCATGAGGAACATGGAGAACTTCTTTAAAAGAAGATTTAACGTCCCCAAAAGGTAAATATTTATATTTATTATATTACATATGATTTAAAATATTTATTATTTTACAAGAAATTTTAAGTTTTAAATATCTTAACCCATTTATTGTAATAAATTAAAACAGGTTGTCCTGTTTTGTTATTACAGGTAATAAAATTTTCACAACACGTTTAAATTAAATTAATTTTAAATATTTTTGCAAATCAATTTGGTTCGTTTATAATAAATAACCAAAACAAATTTAATTATTTCTAATTTCAAGGCCAAACATTAACGGTTTTTTCAGATATGCATATGGCAGATTGCAATTAACGAGATAATATTTTGTGTGTTTGAGCTGAAAAAATATAATAAAAATTTGTAGGTATGAACAAAATATGATTAAATGAGTTGAATGACGAATGTTTTTATTGATCCAATTCGATTGTACTGTAATGAAAATATTTTGATACATAAAACTGTAAAATCATAAACAATTTATTAATTTTTACTATTTAGTAATAAATAAAATGTTTGTTCGATCAAAGTTTTCAATTAGTTTCCCTGAAATTTTCATTTTTTACAAATTTTTATATTCACTTTTCATATAAAAATATCCTAAATAAACGTAAACATAAAAAATACACTATTTTTCATTTAAAATTGAATCCAATAATAAATTGTGTCTAGTTAAGTAAATCAATTAAAAACCATAAAATCTGCGGTTAATTTCTTTTTATCCGATTTTTTCTGGTCCAGTGAAGCAGACACATCTTACATTTAAGATATGACAGTTCTTTCAGAGTGAACAATTTATGTGCTCTTTAAAACTAAACCAGTCTAATAATAAGAAAAATAGAAGCAACAAACAAAACCATTACATTAATTGTGTTTAAATTTAATTGGTGTCAGTAAACTTTAACGTGAAATTATTTTTAAATAGAGATATTTTTATTTTTTTACATCGAATTATTATTTAATAATCTTAAAATTATTGTAAATAAAAATAGAAATTTAAATTTAAAATGAAACTTAAAGAAAATCTATTTATAGAATTTCAAAATAAAATATTCATTTGGTGATATAATACGATACATGATGCATTTTCTTCAAATACAGTTTGAATTTAAATTTACCGCTTTTTTTATTACATTTTAAACATGAGCATATGCAGATTTAGCATTTACATAATTCTTAAATAATAAAGTAAAGAATAGTAAAATACATTTTAAAAAAATAATTAAGATTCTACTCAAATCGTTTGAAAATGAAATAATAAAATATCATTAGAATATAGATAATTTTTACAGCAAATATAAAATAAGTTTAACCTTCTAAAATTTAAATATACTTACCTTTTGCAGGTCATTGACCATAGTTTTAAATATAATATCTACTTTAATGCGGGTATAAAGCATTAAAATAAATATTATATAAAAAAAATAATATTATGTACACTTCTATATTTTACTTTTTTTATATATAATTATTAAATTTAATCATATTCCTGAGATAAAATAATTATTGTTGTAATTATGTATAAATTGCAATTGAAAATAATATTAATTTACAAATTGCTGAATGAAATATGAGAACTGCGTATAAGTTACGTTAAGTGTTTAAAACCTGTACAATATGCAATAAGTAAACATTACGCAAATTGTCTGACAAATGATGGAATTAGTTTTCATTGTAATCAATTACGGAAGCAGTCTGTTATAAGCTCTTGAAATAAGTGCGATGATTACAGGAAAAGTGGAATTTTGCTTGAGTAATATTATTTATAATCTGCGTCATTATATAACTGTAATACAATTATGTAATAATTGAACTTATTTTTGTAGAAAAAAAAATACACAATAGTCAAAAGTACAGTATTTTAAATTTTTAAATAGCGATTTTTTCTTTATGTACTATTTATTTGTATGCATTTATTTTTGTGGAAAAAAAATACACAATAGTCAAAAGTACAGCAATATCTCGCAAAGTCTAGCTTCCATCAAATCATTCATTTAATTGAGAAAAATAAATTTTAAATTTTTAAATAGCGATTTTTTCTTTATGTGCTTTATGTATTTGTATGCATTTTTTAAGTCTTTAATTAATCCTGTTTCCAATAATACGGATTATGTATTTTGATAATAACCTATGTAATTTATATAATTTGATAAGTCTATATACAATAATATTTAAGTTTCTAAGATATATCATCGAATTGTGGACTAAAGACTTTCATTTTAAAAATTAGTAACGTATTCATGTTTACGAACAATACAGAACATTAAAAGTTCTCCACATTACAGATACGTGATTTTTATCTTCAATTGTTAAAATTCCAGCAATAATTGCCTATTGTCTTAATTTAAGTTAATCTTTAATTGTATTTAATCTTCAACTCATCATCTTCAATTTTAGGACCTTTTAGTAATATTCAGAAATTAAATGAGAACAGGATAGATTTTTTTCTTGTCAATATTGATTATTTGTTCTCAGCGTAATGGAACCTCCGTTAGAACTCTCGTGCGTTTACCATTATTTTTTTCAATTCCCAAAGAAGACAAAATCAATAATAATTTTCTCCTTTTTATGTTTACCTTTTAAATTATTCTTAATTGTTTCCTTTATACGATTTTGACATTTATTAAATTTAATCAAATGCAATTTTTGAATTTATCTTTTTAAATAATTCTCATATAATGCAAAAGTTAATTGTGTAACGCCCGGACTGTTTGAAACCGGATTTATCAAGGAAGTAAATACATATAAAATTAAATTTCACAAAATATATCAGAAAAAAAATATATTAACTAAATGTTAATATTAACATTTACTTTTCAGAATTAAAATTTAGTTTGTTTAACATTTTCTAATAAAAAAAAATGTGTAATTTTATAGTGTTTACAATAATTATTGTTGTTTATATATTGAACTTACGAAAGGTATGAACATTGTATCAAAATCTCATTAGAATACAAGTAAAAATGAAATTTTTATACAATTTTCGAAATTTTGTAATTATTTTCATTTTTGTCAATATTTTCATTGCGGTTTTAACTATTTGAAACCGGATTTATCAAGGAAGAAAATACATACAAAACTAATCTTCACGAAATATATCAGAAAATATTTTTATACACTAACTTTTTAATATTAATATTTACTTTTCACAATTAAAATTTAATTTGTTTTAAATTTTTCTAATAAAAAAAAAATGTGTAATTTTATACTTCTTTTATTCTTATACTTTATACGAAAAATAGGAGCATTGTACCAAAATCTCATTAGCATATAAGTAAAAATGAGATTTTTGTACAATTTTCGAAATTATGTAATTATTTTCATTTTTGTCAATATTTTCATTGCGGTTTTACCTACTTTTTTTTACCAAAGTCCGAGTAATCGGTTTTGTCAATCCCGCACTGTTTGAAACCGGATTAATCAAGGAAGTAAATACATACAAAATATACTATCTTTTTAATATAAACATTTACTTTTTACAATGAAAAATTAGTTTGTTTTGAAATTTTCTAATAAAAAAATGTTATATAAAAATGTTATAGTTTTATTTATTTATTTAAATTACAAAAGGTACGATCGTTGTACCAAAATCTCATTAAAATATAATTAAAAATGAGATTTTTGTACAATTTTCAAAATTTTGTAATTATTTTAGTTTTTGTCAATATCTCATCAAAAATAATATTAAATATACAACATCGTGAGTTTCTTAATAATTCATTAAATAATCTAAGATAATTTGCAATTTATGACAATTTTCCAAATGATTAAATCTGAAAAATAATTTCAAGTCGTGCATGAAGACTTATTGCATAACTATTTCATTACAGCGCATCTCTTTAATTATATAATAAAAAGAAATGTAGTCCATCGCTAATTTGAATCCTTGAGGAACTCGTCAGAATAAGTGAATGTTAATATTATTCAAGAAACTCAGCTGAAATTAGATCAAATTATTTAAACGCAAATGAAATTTATTTGAACACAGGATAAAAACAATTTAATGTACAAAAATAAATAAAGAAAAATTGCGGCTTTAGAAATTCTGCACGATTTATAGATTCTAATTTGTAGGAATAATGGACATGATTATTATTTGCAGAGTTAGCGAGCATGAAGGTTCGCTACAATTGAATTACTGTATCAACAACAATGGAAATGATGTATGGGTACAAATAATGTTATTACGCGTTTCTTTGCAATATTTTCAATTTTTATTTTTTGGCATTGATTTTGACCCGTGAAATTGGCAATCGGAAATGAGAGAGGAGCAGGAAATGGATTGATGAAAGGTGAACGCAATAATAATAATAATAATAATAAAAAGGTTACAAGAGAAGTGTAGAAAATGCGAGAGTCGGACATCAGGTTTTTTTCACTGTTGACACACTAAGAAATATCGCGGAGAGTCTTCTTTATATTGGCTTAGACCTGGTGATCACTTTGGGGACACATTGGATGTAAATGCGAGAAACTCCAGGTGCTAATTAAAATGGATATTAACGGCCGGAATAAATAGGTTTTTATTGGAAGCATATATGAATGTGACCCAGTTCAAAATTTACTGTCAGTACTTTCTACTTTGGATCGTTTCCTTCGCAGAGACCATTTGGAATTGGCATTTTATCGATTATTAATTATAACTATTAAGTAATATTACCTATTTACAAATTTTCAGTAAAATAAGTAAAATATTTTCTCAAAGTAGATGTTTTAGAACGTCATTTTAAACGAACAAAACAAGTAACAATAAATGATGCAAAATTTGATTATAGACTGCAGTATTTATATTTACTCAACAATTATCTTCAATTAAACACACGAACTATAATTATTAACAATAGAAAAAATTACTACTATCTTAACATTATTAAAAAAACGTAAATTAACGTTTTAGTTCAAACATGCTATGAACTTGCTTATGATTCTACGAGGAAAAAATATATCTAAAATATTCTATCTAACAAATGTCATGTATATTACAAACGGTGACCTACGACACTTTGCTAACTCGAAATAAATATTTAAAAATTTTTATTAAACAAAAATAAAGAAAAGTTAAAAAAAACCTACAAATATATATGTTTATTACATTAATACCTCACATAGTCATAGTTTTCATTTTTGTCAATATTTACATTGCGGTTTTAGTAATCGGTTTCTTCAATCCCGCACTGTTTGAGACCGGATTTATTAAGGAATGTATTTACATACAAAATTAAGCTTCACAAAATATATCAGAAAATATTTGTATACACTAACTTTTTAAAATAACGAAAAATTCAAAAAACCTATAAAAATTTGTTAACTTTACACAAATATCTATTTATATTATACACCAATATCTCGCATAGTTTTGCTAAGTCTGAATTCGCTATTTGAAAATTTTACAACAAAACTAAATTTTGATTAAGCAAAGTGACCTATAACACTTTACTAACTCGAGAGAAATATTTAAAAATTTTATTAAAAAATGAAAATTTAAAAAACCAATAAAAATTTGCTAACTTTTCACAAATATCTATTTATATTACACCAACACCTCACATAGTCCGGTTTTGATAAGTCTAAATTTTAATTCAGCAAGTTATAAAAAAATAGCATATAATAAGTCTTGCTTTGTATAGTATATTTTTATGTGGTTTTTAAGACTGGTTTCAAACTATGATATTAGTGTAAAGTATTTTTGATTTCATTAAAGTTATTTTTAAGTAAAGAATAATCATTAAAAGATAAACATTTTTTGTCTCACAAAATTTTTACAATTTTATAATTTTACAATATTTAAATTAGAAAAATAATTTATTTAGATTTAGCTACAGCTCTTATAAAATAATGAAACAAAAGTCATCATTTTTTGTCTATAATGCTGTTTAATCTGAATCCAAGCAAATTTTATTGAAAAAAGAATTTTTTTATAAACTCAATATAAAATATTATAATATTTTAGTAAAGCTGGTTTTATTGCTAATTATTAAGTTTTCTTAATTTTTATTTAAATAATATTAAAATTAAATTAAAAGGTGAAAAATCTAATTAACGGTTTAACGAGAATACTAATTATAATTTTAACACTACTGAAAAAAATTATATAACTTAATTATAAATGAATATTTCTTAACAATTATAAATGTATTTCAAGTGATGTAAGAAACTGTATCAAACTGTATGTAGAAAAAATATATATAATGATAGTGCTATTAATCTTTTATGTAAATTTGTGTTAAATGCTAGTTCTGCAAGTAGTTCAAATGCCCTGAAGCTGCAGTGCGTAGAGTTTGCATTGGACAAAGGTTAAAATTATGTATTGGGAATATAAGAAGAAAAGATTCCTATAACCTAGTAAGCCAAGTCCATGACGTGTCTGCACTGACTATAAAATCTTATTTGGCAAACCGCAAATATTTCCTTCATTGTCCTTTTATAACTGCATTCATATTTAAATACTTTATAATTTTATAATCAAATTATTTTATCCGTTTGAAAAAAAAAGTCCAATTTTTAAGCAATTTATTTAATTAAATGAAAAGCTTATAATTTGAAAATTTATAAACTAGAAAAAATTATAAAAATACTTTGTCTTCAACCCGGATAAAAAAAGTAGAACGCAGGGATTTATAGCAATCATCTAGTTCTTTAGATTTTATTTTCTAATTAAATAAAGGAACAGTATTAAATATATAGTTCTGTCTCTAATTAATCTCAGAGAAGATTTATACAGTTGTTTCAATGCAAATTCCCGGACAAGAACAATAAAAAAAGTACATACAAAAGACCGAAATGAATTACGTGTGACTGGCACGAAGCAAGTCTATAATTAGCTGACGGAATTTAATTTTAAAATAAATTAGTTTTCGTAGATGCCGGCACGCTAAATGGTGCAAAATCGTTTCGGGACGTCGAAGTTACAGCAGATGAAGAATATAAGAGAAAAAAAAATGTAGAAGAAGAAGAAGAATAAATACGTAACAAATAACTGTTCTGGCCGTTCCAAAGTTGATTATCTTTCTGCTCTCACAGCAAGAAACGCCGAATTCGTTATATAATCATTGCTTGAAATAATTAGCGCCAATTATTCCGGGACGCGAATATTTATCGTTTGCCAGGGAAAGGTGTTCCTCACGTTTTCCGTTCGTTTCCACAAAAAAATAATGACCGTTTTTGCTGAAATAATTTACACGCGCAAATTACCCTCTGGTATCGACGTAATTGGAGCAATTTTTTTTTTCATAAAGGTGTTGACGTATCCATATTTCTAGCTTCTAGTCAATGAACTTTAGTTGACTAGACGATGACTAGTTTAATATATCCTCTAGTTATTGGATTATATACAGTCTAACAGGAAGCACAACTTAATTATATATTTTTTTAAAATTTTAATTAACTAATTACTACTTTATTATAATTTTAATTAGAGATTATCGGACGGAACTTACTTGGAAATAACAGTGCGTTACCGATTATGATTCGCTGATAAAAAAAATATTATCAATTATATTTTATATTTAATTACTTACTTATGTTTAAACTTATTAAATTGTTAATTTATTTATACATTTATTAAATAATTCGTTCTTAAAAACTGTTTGAAACCCAAATTGTTTAAAAATTTAAGTGTTTTATTTTTAATCGGGAAATTTGACCTTGGAAATTCAAGATTCTAGTACTTATTTACTTTATCTTATGCTTAAAAATAAGTTTAGGGCCGCACCATTATAATCGCTATATTTATCAATCGCTAAAGGAGCCGCAATTATCATCAAAAGTTACAACCCTCTAATCAAGAAATATAATCTGATTTTTTTTAGCAAAAAATATTATTATTAAGTGATTCTCAAAGATTATTGGGTTTTCATGCTTGATCAGAAATGGTAAGTGGTTTCTTTGGGTTTACCGCTTTTTGCGTTGGTAATAATTGAATGTTTTATCGTCACTTTCACCACTCGAAAATAATGAAATCAAATTCTTGATGGGGCCGTAAAATGCATCGGCAGGAAGAGCATCACAGTATTTCTAAATCTTGACGATCAATAAAACGGTTTATCGCCCAGTAAAAGTTGATGCATTTAGGAGCTAATTCGTTGAGAAAAAAATAGAAATAATTTTCCTTATTCTTTTTTTGAAATACATTTCAATTTATTTATATCGAGCTATTTTGTATTAACTTTCAACAAATTAATCAACATTGAATTTATTACTTGGTTGAGAATTATGAATTAAAAAATAACAATTTTAATTAAATTTTAAAGTATAGTTTTATTATTTTTAATTCCTTTATCT
This sequence comes from Nicrophorus investigator, assembly GCA_963457615.1. Taxonomy (NCBI): domain Eukaryota; kingdom Metazoa; phylum Arthropoda; class Insecta; order Coleoptera; family Silphidae; genus Nicrophorus; species Nicrophorus investigator. Next base: position 10,261,168 of record OY735142.1, on the reverse strand, counting down.
TCATACATACATCGTCTTTTTGTGATGTAACTTTAATATGTCTATTAAATATTTAAAAAAATGAGACAAATTCTTTAATCCTGACTTTTGAAACAGATGTCTAATGTCTATTAAATACTTCATTAAATATTAAACTAATTGAACATAAAACAATATTATATACTAGAAATTGAGGACACCTTTCATATTTATGTACTGTAGAGATAATTATATGCAGTCTAATATTATATTGCATTTTCTCCATACAATTTTTTTATCAAGAACTGATGAAGCTATAATTATTAAATCTTTAATATTTTCAAAGGATTTCTTCCTATTATACAATTTAATGCATAGTATTAAATAAATAACTATTTTAAAGAATTAATAAAAAAAAATCTACTAGAGAAATTTAATATTATTTATCAACTTATGTGTCGAGACGCATTCAAGTTGTCTTGCGTCCTAGGGTGATGTCGAGGCAAGAATCGGGGATGGTCAAGTGTCGGCATTTTAGCAACTTATTAACATCAAAAACATATTTTGTTGAATTCTAATTGAAATCATTTTCATGGATTAGTAATTAAGGGGATTTCATTATATTTCAACTAAAAAAATAGTGTACGTCTAATGTGTATAATAGATGGCCCTTGGGTAACGTCAAATTTTTAATGGGTCGCAAAATGACAGCTGTCAATTTATGTTAAAACGAGGATCTGTTGAACAATTGTGTCACTACAAATAAATATTTTAGAATGCGCGGAAAAAAGATTGAGAAACGCTGTTCTAAATTACATAATATATCATTAAATATTAATGAAGTTATCACTTCTTCAATGATCGTACTTGAATATCATTCAGGTTACGCCCTAGGCTGACGTCGAGGCAAGGATCGGGTATGGCCAAGTGTCGGCATTTTAGCAACTTAACAACATCAAAAACATATTTTGTTGAATTCTAATTAAAATAATTTTCATGCATTAGTAATTAAAGACGGGGATTTCATTATATTTCAACTAAAAAAGTTGTCTAATGTGTATAATAGATGGTTCTTGCGTAGCGTCAAATTTTTAATAGGTCGCAATGTGACAGCTGTCACTTTATGTCAAAACGAGGTTCTGTTAAAATACACTTAACAATTGTGTCGTTACAAATAAACATTTTAGAATGCTCGAAAAAAAGATTGAGAAACGCTGTTCTAAATTACATAATGTATCATTAAATTAATGAAGTAGATTTAATTATATTTCAATTAAAAAAGTTGTCTAATGTGTATAATAGATGGTTCTTGCGTAGCGTCAAATTTGTAATAGGTCGCAAAATGACAGCTGTCACTTTATGTCAAAACGAGGTTCTGTTGAAATACACTTAACAATTCTGTAGCTACAAATAAACATTTTAGAATGCTTGAAAAAGATTGAGAAACGCTGTTCTAAATTACATAATAAATCATTAAATTAATGAAGTTATAAAATACTTCTTCAATGATCGTACTTGAGTTTTATAACCATAATTTATACTTGCAATTAGATTCCTTTTTCAAGTTTACCTACGCAACAATATTGAATGATTCTAAATGCATCAATGGTTACAAGGTTACGTTTATAATGCTCCAATTGTATATAAACACGGTAGTTAACTTACAGCAATTCTTGTTCTATAATTATTGTAACTTCAGTTATAAAAAATTGCAGTAAATTTTACATAAATGTCTCTAAAATAATGTTTAAATTAAGGAAAATTAAACAATTATATCACAGAAAAATAATTTACTAAAAGGAAAAATCTGAAATAATATTTGTAAATTAATAAAGTAATAAACGCAACATAAACATTTTTTTTTGCAACAATTTTCTAAACTAAATAAAATAAGTAACTTTTTCCTATCTAATGTAGGAATAAAAAGAAAATAATACAAAACATAAACAAAATCATAAATTATAGGAAAGTAATGATATTTAGTATGCAAATATTAATTATAAACGGATTTGTGAATGTGAATATAAATTCATATGAAGTACAAAAAAACTATAATTTTATTATGAAAGTTTATTGCTAATAAAACATCTTAGTTTTTGAAAACAGACCACTAAGAAAATAACAACGAAGAATGTATTAAAATAGAAAGGTAAAAGGAAATTGATGCAAAGATTTTATGAAGATACAGTTTAACAATTGTTAAAATGTCGCAAAAGATAGAAAGTGAAAATCTTGTGTAAATCAAGCCTTGGGAAAATAAATCAATCAATTTTGCATTTATTTAGTTTCCATAAAAGGTTATTTGAAAATTATATAGCTTTTATAATTATCAGGAAATTCCATCTTCACATTCAATTTAAATGAAAATCATTATAATTTCCAATAATATAATATTATCTATATATAAGATTCCGGAAAAAATATAGTTTTAATATTTTACTAAATATATTTGTATTAGAAACTATAATATAATGCGAAACTTATCGACATCAAACTATTTACATGTTACTAATTGTCCGATGTGTGAAAACGGAAGCAAATATATGAAATGTGTGAATTTTACTTAACAGATTCATCCGCACAATGGGGAGGAGAAAGTTGCGGCTTTTTTCCAATTGTCACCTAGAAAAAAATGTATTCGTACGACATCTTTGCAGGTGTTAATTCGAACTTTTGCACACTCCCTCGAGTACGTCAAATTCTTTCGGATTAACGAACCTACATATAAATAACACGCAAATCCATTCCAATGTAACTGTAAACCTCGTGCTTCAAAAGACATACTTTAAATAAAAATATTTATGCCGCAGGTCAAATCTTTGAAGCAATCTCTTTTGTTGCGGTGCAAAATTTGACAACTTTGCACTTTGATCATTGACTTTCTTAATCTTTTCGATCTCAAAGTTTAACAAACTACTTGAACTCATTAAAAAAAACTAATTAACCATGAATTGTTAAAATAAATTTTAGCGAAACTAATTTTATATTTATTAATTTTTTAATTAAAATCAATGATTGGGGAATAATTATGTAACAAATTATAATGCACAAAAAAACGGTAATTATAACATAAAAATATGTGAATTTCTTACTGTTGTTTATAATACTGAAATAACAGTAAACATTTATGTAGAAACTGATTTGGAATATTTATACGAATATTTAAATAAATGCAAATGTTTAAGACAAATACTTTTGTTCCGTAGTTCTTTGACTTTCTACGTATCTCTTACAAAAGACACAAAAGGAAATAAATAATGACTGGAACAACATGTCAGATCCCACACGATGAAATTCGTTAGTTTTTGGGTTTAAGAAAGAAATAAATAAATTGTTGGAATGGCCAAGACCTTCGGTGAATGGGATTAAAACCTCTTGCATCGTTTCCTTTCACATCCTCTGCGGCTTTTAACACTGAGCTCTGCTTTCTGTGCATAAGGCACGTGACCGAAGGAAAGCAGTCTTCGGCTGCTTCCTAATTGCCTTCTGGTCGGTTCTCCTGCTGCTTTTGTTGATCGCGTTTTATTTCTCTTTGAATTTTATCTCCGCATTGTCGGATCGGTTTTGCAGATTCGAAATGCGAAAGTAAATCGTGGAAGTTGCACCTTTTTTTATTTCATTTTATTGCTGCTGCTTCAGGTTAATAATAATATAATTCGATGATGATCAAGTTTCTTACGTCTACATCTGAGAGGCAGCGTTCAATATTGCACCGCTATTAATTGGAAAGTTACATTTCCTTTACAAATTATAGACGCATTTGAATCTCACCGCAGAAAATGTTTGAAAATGAAGAGAAATTTTGCTACTTTAAATTTACAATTTCTGAAAAGCTTTTATTATTTATTGTGTTCCCATTAATTCAAATACATTCACTATTTTCTTAATTATACTTATAAAATCTTCGTTAAAGTTATTCTTTATATATTTTATACATTTTATAACTAAAAAAATATATGAAAAAGCACTGAAAAAGAGGAGAAATCATTTAAAAATGTCAGATTATATAATAACTAAGCTTAGTTACTTTATACTTTAAGTTGGTATAAGTGTGGAATCAGTTTCACTGCGTCTGCTTTTATGACAATTAATTAAACATTAAATTACGCAGACCATAATAGTTGGTATAACTGACAAACATTTATTACTAATGTCAGGCTTAATGTTACTCATAAATAACCTTTCATAAAAAGTATAAAGCATAAAGCAATAATCATTACTATTTTATTTCTTATTTAAAGTAGAAAGAAAAATAAACTTAGTTTCCTTTTCTTTTGATAATTCCAAATTAAATATTGAGAATGCTCTTATATAAGAGGCATCAATATTTTTTTTAGTTTAAGGATAAATAATTTTATAGTATTTCCAATCTGATTCAAAATTGATTCTGATTACCAAATTCTAATTATTTTAATCTTCTGAAATTCTTGAAATTCCCAGATTATTTAGTGCATTATTTTGCTGTAGTGTATAACAATGTGTTTTATGTTATATAATTTATAGTTGGTGCATATAGTTGGTAACACAAAATTTACTTGTTTATAAATGGGAATAGCCTACATTAAAAATTAAGATAATATATTTTTTTAAATTTAATGAAGCGCAATTACAGCATTTCTGAGAAATGTTACAAAAGTTCACGTTTTAAGAGTTCTTAGAAGTTCTATTACTTCACTCTTTGTTTCTTTAATAATGAAAAGTGCATTTTCTTCTAACATCACTTTATATAACAGTCTCATTTTTTTTCTGCTGTTATCAAATTTATTAAATAAAATTTTGCTGCATTATGAAACATTAATTATAATCCAAGATCTTGGAAGCTATTGTTAACTAAAATAGTTTTTTTCTAGTAAAAATCAAAGACTTTATTAAAATTTGCAACTTTTTATTACTTTCTTCTCATACGAAAGCAATTAAATATTTGAATCTTCGAGGTGGATTATTTTAAGATGATTTCTAATTAAAAAAAGGCAACGTGCAGAAATTCGAATGGAAATACAATTGCCAATAAAATTAATAATTACGTTCTTTTAGTTGCTGTTTGCCATTCTATTCCTTGCTTTTAATACTCTTTCACTTGTTTCATCAGGATTAGTTTGGATCATTCCTACTTTCATACTTACACTCTTTCCAGTCTCAAGCTTTTACTCTGTCTAGTACACCCAGGTCACTCCACTTAAACTATTTTATGTTCAATGAACTCTAAGTTTATCCACACCCATATGCTACGTTTTATTTTTAACCATTAATCAATTATTAAGATTCGCATCTTCCTTACTTTCACACTTGCAACTATCAATTTCATTAATCCTCAAATTATGTTCAATAAATTATACTTAAATCGAAATCTATCAATTATATTTTGAAAACAAGTTCAAAAATACCTCACATAGTGCGGCTAATCGGCTCCGTTAATATTCCGGACTGTTTGAAACCGAGAAACTAAATACAAAGAAAAAATAAACTGCACATATAAAGTGGGAAAATATAATTTTGTGTACTTTATTATAATTTTTTAAATTTTTAAACCAGATTTTAGTGAATCCAGACTATCCTAAAGTATAAGAAATTTATTATACATAAGAAAATTGAAATATATATGATTAAAATATTAAATAAAATTAATTTTGTAATTTTGAAAGCTAAATAATTGATAATAATTATTTAAATAATAAAACTATGTCTTTTATTGACAAAATCGTGACTTTGATAAAGTTTACATATATTATAATTCATTTGAAAGTTGTTTGATTGACTAGACATGATTAATTTAGACGAATTGATTATTGATCTTCTGACGTTAATAGCTTAACTTAATTATAAAATATCTTGTAAAATTAAATCATTCTATAAAATATATATATAACAATAAAAATTATTAAATTTTATCCAAAAAAATTAGCAACATTTCCTATAAAAAAAAACATATTATATCGGTTTTATAAGAACATTTTTTTTATTGCAACTATTTTATAGAATGTGTTGTAAAATTTAATTATTCTATTAAAAAACATTAGATAATTCAATAATTTATGTTAAAAAAAATGATTTTAAAACTAAATAATGAAAATAGAAACGTTTTACAATGTATTTTGTAATTGTAATTTTTTATTATACAATTAATAATGAAGTAAAATATATAAATAAATGTTAATGTTAATAAAATAAGCGTTAATTTTATTCTATATAATATATTTACGCTAAATTACAGAACAGATGTATTCCGTTCAAAGTATTTATTTCCTGAATGTTTTTTTCGTTTTTTTGCACCTGAGCAGATGTTTCTAGCTAATAAAACTTATAACAATTTTATGAATCATTTAAACTAAAATTGTGGTTTAATAAACCATACACATTTAATTCCCATCAACTAAGAAATATGAGTTTACACGTAGAATTATTATATAAAACAGTAAGTTCATATGAGCAAAGTACGCACCTATTCACAGGGGAGTAAATCATATCCGAGTGAATCCACTTTCACTGGACAAATAAAAATAGGATTTTCCTAAACGATTTCCTACATGATTGAATTCTAAACAGATTCCGAGCACACCATTCCGCTCTGTGCCATCACACTCTAAATTGCTTCATTTTGCTTTGTTTAATAGCTTTTCGTTGCAATCGGAAAGGCAAAATAAAGGAAAAGTAGAAAATGCGTGATGCGGTTTCAAATACTTCTCCTGTGATGCAGTGAAAAAAAAATAAAAAGGCAGAAGAACAGAAGCAAAAATAAAATCAAACTATATAACTTTCACTGATGTCAAATCTTTTCATCGCCGCTATTTGTCCATTAACAACAATTACTTAAGAATTTAATCGCTTTTATGGTCTTTGAAATATTTCATAGTCATCCTCATTATTTGATCTCAAATATTTAGAAATAACGATTGCAAATATTAAATTAAAAAAATCTTAATGGGTATTTCTGATTGATGGATTAAGTACATGGAAATCTTTATGCTTGATTATTTTTTTTCTTTCGGTCGTCGTTTCCCACATTTCAATAGCAAATTAAATCTCATTTGCTATTGTTTTGCAGACATAATTATTTAGTCGTAAACGGAGGAATCGTAAATTTTACTAAATCGTCGTCGTTGACCTTCTTAAATTCTTATTTTATGGAAACATTTAAGTTACTTAAGTTGAAGATGAATTAGCGGGTAAAGATGTACTTAATTTGTAACGCATGTTACAACGACTATTCTATTTAACAGACTGAGACGCAATGAAATTTCAAACTTGTCATCACCAAAAGATCTTCATCATCAAGAAACTGCATTGTTTTAAATATTAACATATTGCGTAATTAAAACTAACATATTCTATTATTTTTTATCATAAATTTAAAATAACTGTATTTACATTAATTTTCTTTATTGAAATAATCCTCAAAACATTTATTTAGTAGCGTCTTTGAATGTCAAGTCAAGTGAGATCAACTTCAACAAAGATTAATTTATATACAATAAAATTTAAAAAAACATTTTATATTGGAAGGGCTGCAGCCCCTGAACATTAATACAGTAAGATTCCCCCAATATTCCGGACTATTTGAAACTCGAGAACTTTAAATAAACTGAGAAATATTTTGTGTAATTAGTTTTTTTTTTAATTATATTTTATCAATTTAAATTTAATTTGTTTCGAAACTTTCCATTTCAACCGATGAAAGTTTCACTATAGCTATATTCGCAAATATTATGTAACCTTTTTGGATATAAAATGAAAAGTTTTAAAAAAATATTTCTAATATAAATATTAAATGAAATTATCAAAAACATATAAATCTACTTGTTAACAATTCAAGAAACAAGACTGTAGATAATTTACAATTGAAGGGCTGCAGTCTTACATAAAATAACTACAGTAAGTTTCCCCCAACTAATCGAAAACTTTAAATAAACTGAGAAATATTTTGTGTAATGAGTTTTTTTATAATTATATTTTATCAATTAAAATTTAGTTTGTTTTGAAACTTTCCATCTAGACTGAAGTTTCACTATGCGAATTATAGCTATATTCGCAATTATTATGTAATCTTTTTGGATATATAATGAAAAGTTTTAAAATAATATGAGTATTAGATTTATCAATTATTTATTGAATTTTATGACACAACTCAAGAGAAATCAACGTAAAAATTAAATAAACAATGTTTCCAATCTAAAAATATTGTTAAAAAGTAATTCAAAATGTTAATAAAACTTTAACAAAGATTAATTTATATTCAATAATAATAACAAAAATATGATTCCCCCAATATTCCGGACTATTTGAAACGGGACTAATCAAAAACTTTAAATAAACTTTTGTGTAATAAGTTTTTTTTTATATTTTATCAATTAAAATTTAATTAGTTTTGAAATTTTCTATCTAGACTAATATATAACTATATTCGCCAATATTATATAAGCTTTTTAGATATAAAATCAAAAGTTTTAAAAAATTTACTTGATAATAATTCAAGAAACAAGACGGATTTCCTATCCTTTTTAGAGTTTTATACAAAAATATATGAATATGTGCAGTATATTTTAGTATGGAATATTTAAGAGGATTGTCCGATTTCTTTTGCGGACAGGAAAGAGAGACTTCATTATTTCAGGATTTATTTGGTTCCTCTTCGCCTTCTCGTTTTTTTTTCTTCTTCAACGATTATTGCGTGGTGGTCACACATATCCAGTTTCGTAAGGTCAGACGGTGTGCACGAAAGTGGAACTTTCTTCTGTCCGGCCCTGCAACTTTTCATCCGCCTGCATTTTTACTTTTATCTCGATTCAGGTCATCGTTTCGGCATTCACCGAATTCTGTATATTAAATGTTACTTAAGATAAAACATTTACATTTCGTTTCGCGCGACGCAAATTAATTACAAGAAACGTTCGTTTCGGTTAAAAAATCTGGAACGACAACGACAATATTTTCATTTGCATTTCCTATACATTCCGAGTGACAATTTGAATATCGAAGTAGCTTATCGACGATGCGAATTCCCGTGTAGACTGCTTTCTTAAAAGGAAACTTCCGTTTGTTTATGTGATGGTTTTTTTTGTCGTCGTCTCGTTTGATTGCAAGAAAATATCTGTAACATGACCAATTCAGGTTTCTATTAGTTCATTCATAGGCTGTGTAATTACTAACACTTACTTTCTTAATGATACGCTGTTTAAATCAACACATATTTTAATTTGTTATTCAATAAGTTTCCCACGATAATATATAGTTCATTTGTACATTAGGATACTCAATATATTTTTTCTAGTCTATTTTAAACAATAAAAATAATTTATAGTTACGATTTAAATATTTCTAACTAATTATTTATCATACCTCGAATAACGAAATTACTTCGTTAAGCGAAACCTAATTTTCATATACAAAAATACATTTTCGTACAAAAAATAAAAGCTTACTTTCAAAGCTAAATCACATTTTAACTTATAAGTTAATTGATTATTTTTTTCTGTTTCATTCATAATTTCATATATTATTACATTTAGCACTAATCGTTTCTCAATAATACTCCTTCCTAAATTACGATAATATTCGTAAAAAAAAAATATTTTCAAACATTTCAATGTTAAGACGTTATCTTAAAATCTTTAATTATTTCATTTTTTCTGCAGAAACAATAGATTGGTGGACCAATAACATTTATTATTAAAACGCGCTATAAATACGATGAATGAAGCTGTGATTATAGGATGTGGCCCGCGGGCCATTTTATGCCCATCACTATTCTAGTTTAATTAAATTGTTTAATGTTCGATGCAGATAATACATTTTAAATGATGATATTATTAAGTTGTATTTGCTTAAACATAAGTAGGATGTTCTGAAGCATTATGTAATTTTTTTTAGGACAAAAACAGATTATATTAAATGGATCTGAGATAATGTAGTTTCTCATAATCAAAGTTTTATAAGTTCTGTTTCTTTAAAAAATATGTAAATAGATTTAATCTTGTATTTCTCTTAATAATCTTAGAAAAATTGGAATAACACAAATTAAGAACTTAACAATTTCTTTGAATTTGTACGTATTTAAATTATGTAATTCGTAGAATAAAAAAGAAAAAATACATCTTGACTTTGGTATAAAAAAAAATCATTCAATCGGATCAACATCTGGCACTGGAATTTAATATTTATTAGCTATTACAAATTATATAATAGTAATAAACTAACTAATGTTTTATTGCTGTTATTGATACTAATTGGAATATGTAAATAATATTTTACATTTAAAATATGTTTCAATAAAATTGTTGTAAATGTATTTATTTATTAATTTTATTTAAGGTTTAATTAATTATAAAAGTTTATTTCTGCATAAAAAATAATTATATTTGAAGTAAACAATCAAATTTAATTTATAGTAATTATTTTAGTCTTATTAATTTCTATGTGAAACTCTAAAGTACTGTACCGATTTCTAACGTAGCTACTTATCAAAATTATTAATTTCACCAATCTCCTTTCTCGAGAGGAAACTCTTCATTTTCATGGAAGTTAAATGCTGTACCATAACTGTCTCTAGATCGAATTAGGTTATAACCTTCCAATAGAAGAAGCATCTTAAACTTACTTAAAATGTACTATCCATTATAACAGTACAATTACTTTCATACGGATGAATGTGTTCAAGCGACATACATTTAATATAAAACATAATTTAAATTAAATACAATTATTACTACAATATAATCTAATATTTCGTAATATTATATTTATTAAAATTAATTAATTTTGAAAAATTTGCAAAATAAAATGTAAAAATTACATAAATATTCTTCGAACGGATGAATGTGTTCAAGCGACATACATTTAATATAAAACAAAATTTAAATTAAATACAATTATTACTACAATATAATCTAATATTTCGTAACATAACAATATATTATATTTATTAAACTTAATTATTTTTTTACAATTTGCAAAATAAAATGTAAAAATTACATAAATATTCTTCAAACCCAGATGTAAATAGTAAACCTTCGTTTAGTGCTTAAGATGCGTTCATAAATACATTTATTAATACAATATTATATATTAAAATTAACTAATTTTTAAAAATCTACAAAAAATAATATATAAAAATTACATAAATGTTCTTCAACCGCTGATGTAAATAGTAAACCTTCGATTAGCGTTTAAAACGCGTTACTAAATACAAATATTACTACAATATTATATAATAATTCGTAATATAACAGTACATTATATTTATTAAAATTAATTAATTTTTAAAAATCTACAAAAAATAATATGTAAAAATTACATAAATGTTCTTCAAACGCAAATGTAAGCAGTAAACCCTCGATTAGCGTTTAAAACACGTTACTAAATAGAATTATTACTACAACATTATATAATATTTCATAATATAACAATACAATAAATTTATTAAAATTATTTTATTTTTTTTAAATCTGCAAAAATTAATATGTAAAAATTACATAAATGTTCTTCAAACGCTAATGTAAGCAGTAAACCCTCGTTTACTAAATACAATTATTATTACAAATTTATATAATATTTCGTAATATAACGGTATATCATATTTAGTAAAATTAATTAATTTTCAAAAATCTGCACAAATTAATATGTAAAAATTACTTAAATGTTCTTCAAACGCAGATGTAAATAGTAAACCCTCGATTAGCGCTTAAAACGCGTCACTAAATACAATTATTACTACAATATTATATAATATTTCATAATATAACAATATATTAAATTTATTAAAATTATTTTATTTTTTTTAAATCTGCAAAAATTAATATGTAAAAATTACATAAACGTTCTTCAAATGCAGATGTAAGCAGTAAACCCTCGTTTAGCGCTTAAAACACATTACTAAATACAATTATTACTACAATATTATATAATATTTCATAATATAACAGTATTTATTAAAATTACGTCTAATAAAGAGAAGTAATTCTAATTTCAAGCATACCTTTTTATTACATATTTGCTATTTCTTTATTTAACAAAGTTCATATTAATATTACTTCGTTAAATGTTCGATATTCGATATCTATTTATCATCATGTTCATTAAATTTAGTTAAAAAATTTCAGTAGAAGCATCGTCTAAAACTTTAAAATATGCAAGCTACATTATTTTAATATTAAATTAATTTAATTAGTTATTACATTTTTTAAAACTTTTATGATACAATGATTCTTAAATTTTGTAATATACGTAATTATAATTGCATATGCTTACTTTCTTATTGTCTTCTTCTTATGAACTTTAAATTTAAGATTAATTTTCGTTTTCTAATTTAACATAGCAAAATGGTATTGGGATGCGAGACTTCCTATGCAGAATGCTGAGCCGTTTTGTGTAATAGGCTAGGTAACTGTTTCTGCCTTTCTCCATTTGTCTTGGATGTGGGAAATTATATTAATTTAACACAATATTGTGTGCACCATATTTTATAATAATTACAGTAATGCAAGGCGATAAAATCAGCCTACATCTTCATTCATAATCTCGACACTGAAAATAAAAGCAAATTATATTGAAAATAATTATATTGGATATAATTCAAATTATTTATTAATTATTAATAGGAATATATTTCATGTTTTCAGGACCAGCGAGCTGATTGCGTTAGTCGCTATTTCCACGACGCTTTTCCTATTTCTACACACGAGAGACTTGAACACGAGATTGAAAGAGATGGAGGTCAGACTACAGCCAGATGAACTTCTCTCGTCGAATCAGTTAATTTCAGGTACAGTGGACATTGCCCAACTCGCTAATTAGTGACGCAAATTAAACAAACACACGGAGTTTGCACAAAAATTAAGATGCTTCCATTCAATTCTCGCTTAATTCAAGAGCGCGCACACAATCGTGAGCACGCGTCCTGTAAATATTATAATTAACAACTAAAATGTGCCATTCCGCAAGAGGACTTTATTCTAAATGGAAGACATGCTTTTAGCATTTCTTTCCTTTGTGTAAACCTCTTGGCAAGTTTTCGCTTTCTTCGGGTCTCTTTGATATACTTTACTTACGCAAGGAAGAAGTTTGATTTCCTTGCCTGTGTACGTAACGTCTATTAAGCAGATGCAATGCATTGTTGGCTTCTAAGTAAAATAAGATAATGAGTAAATTGGTAGAAATCAAAGTATTTCAACATGCAAACCTAATTGTTTGTACTACAATGTACATTATATATTATTTGTTGCATAATGTCTTAGGATTTTCCAGTATTTAAGAACACGTTTTCTTACAAGAAAAAAATTTGAAATTCTATAACGGATTTATAATTTTTTTAAAGACAACAAACGTTTTAGGAAACAGCGTTAATCGAAGTTATTTATAGATAAATTTAGATTTTTTAAAACTTATATTGATGTTAATGGTTATTGGATTAAATACTTTAAAAGTACGAATTAAAAAATATATTTTTTATTCTTATTTTGATGAATATCAATAATTTATCAAAATTATCGAATGAAAAGATTTCGTGAAGAAGCTACTAAGCTTCGAATATAATTAATGATCCTATATTAAATTATTAGTGATGATTTCAGGTGACAGTGGACCAGGTCATCATCCGTCATCTGGAGTGAGAGCAATGATGAAGATATTACAAAGCGCGGGAGAGGTAGCTATTATATGCTTTACTTATTTATTTATCCATTTGCAAAAGAATAATTGGTTTGCATGAATCGAGGCGAGTAAAGAGTATAAATATAAAAAAAAGTAGAAATTTTAGAATGTAAATGCATCCCGGAGATTTGTCATCCTTTCGAAACGGATTCAAAAAGATTTTCTGTATCAGAAATGAAAGTACATATTCCACGTATTGTACGTGCGAAAACCATGAAATTGCTTCGATTTATTCGAATCTTCTGGTCGGCAGATGCGGCCTCTCGTAATCTCATCGGATTAAGTTCATTATATACGCCAAGACTTGTAGTTCAAGAGCAGTCACCGGGGAAACGCGACGCTCTAGTTCTTACTTTTATAAGCACCTCATCCTATTGTCTTGTCCGAAGGTGACGACAACGCTGCAACCGTTCCAACTGAACAACACTAGAAAGGCGATGCAGGAGGTTCTGTTCTTCAATCGCGTCCCCAAAGTCGGCTCGCAGACGTTCATGGAGCTTCTTAGGAGATTGAGCATGATCAACAAGTTCGGATTCCATCAGGATCAGGTGCAGAGGGTGGAAACTATCAGATTGGCTCCGGAAGATCAAGCTGTTTTAGCTGCTATGGTCTCCAGCTACGATACGCCTAGCGTTTACATAAAGCACGTTTGCTTCACCAATTTTTCAGAGTAAACCATCCACGCAACCGCTTTACTTTTTTCAACTAAAATTTTATAATTTACCCCGCAGATTTGGTTTACCCGAGCCGATTTACGTGAACTTAGTTAGGGATCCGGTGGAAAGAGTAATCTCTTGGTACTATTACGTCAGAGCGCCTTGGTATTACGTCGAGCGAAAAATCGCATTCCCAGATATCCCTCTTCCAGATCCGAAATGGCTTAAAAAGGTACTAATAACTTAATTATTGCTGCATCAACATGAATATTAACGTTTTTTTTTTGGTAAGGACTTCGAGACTTGCGTTGTATCCGGAGATCGCGAATGCAGATACATGAAGGGCGAAACCAGGGAGGGAATCGGTGATCACAGGAGACAAAGCATGTTTTTCTGCGGTCACGAAGAAGCATGCACCCCTTTCAACACAGAGGGTGCTTTACAAAGAGCTAAAAGAGCTGTGGAGCAACACTACTCAGTTGTTGGGGTTCTTGAAGATTTAAACTCAACATTTACAGTTTTGGAGAATTACGTTCCTCGCTTCTTCAAGGGAGCCAAAGACGTCTATTGGAGTAAGTTTAATTAATTTGATTTAAAAAAAATACTCATATAATCGAAATTGCAGATGAAATTAATCAATACAACACGATAAACCGGAATCTCTTCAAGCCTCCGGTTAGCGAGGAAATCAAAGACATCGTGAGGAAGAATTTCACGAAAGAAATAGAGTTCTATCAGTTCTGCAAGCAGAGGCTGCACAATCAGCTGACTGCCCTAAAATTACCTGAACAATAATGAATAATGTGATGTTTCCCTAAAAAAATAAGTACATATTTATCGATAGTTTGTAAGCAGTATTACATATTCCTAAAAACTAAGTTAATTACAATATATTTTTATTATTGGACATTTATTTTCAAATTACAAATAAATCACAATACTGCAACAGATTTACTTTTTTTGGAAACAATAATATACTAATTTTTGGCTACAAAATTATATCAAATCGTTCGCTTTAAAATGATAAAAGTTAAATTGATTGGGGTAAAATTTAAAATGTATAAAAATACTACAAACATTTTCTTTTTCATTCTAAAATATCACGAATATACACATATAAAGCGAAAAACGGGAGGTTCTAGAAAAATATCGCCCGTTTCACGTACAAAAATACAATAGAGAAGAATATAACAAAAATAATCGTAAACAATTCCTGTTTTCCGGGATTAGCAGCCACCACCGCAGTATTGTTTTTCTGCAAAGAATTCGTAATGTAGTCCTGGACCGCGGTGTGACACAAATTTGCTTCGTTCCCGGCTTCGTCCATGCTGTTAAAGAGTTCGTTTCGTTAGTTGCGGAAGCTGAGATGCGTTTCTTTTGTATTTTTTTGCGATTTTTTTTGGTCTTATTTTTTTTTTAGCTGTTTCATTTATTTGTTTTCTATCTGATATGTACTTGTCATCCTGTAAGGACAATTGAAATTGAATTCAGTTAACGTAAAACAATCAATTTTATTGAGACATATAATATTACCCCCAGGACAAGACACATTTCGAACGCACATTTAAATCAATCACCTATTTATCGTAAACATTTTATGAACATTTCTTATGTAAACATTAGAAATTATGTAAAAGACTAATAATATTAAGGATAATAACTATTTTAAAGTCTATTAGTATATGGTCACAACCATTTGAACCAAGATGGTTAATTAAATATACTTATTTTACTATTACTTTTTTTGTAGTCATATTTTATATAATAAACTGTAAATAAGTCTAATTTTTTTTTTATTATTATTATAATTCCAGCAATCTATCCCTGTGGATAATAAGCTGCATGACTGACAATATTCAACAGGTAATTCAAGGATTGATCCAGCAACCATCCCTCACTTCGGACACCCTTTTATCACTCATTTCATTCACTTATTGAAACCGGTTTTGCAGCATCTTCAGGCTTGTAACGCTTCAGTCTCCGACGAAGGTTGAATGTGTCGGTTAACCCTGCTGCTAGGTGGTTAGGGTGATCTTCTAGACTATGATAGTATTTTGTGCTTGATTTTTTAATTTCATTCTTAACCAAGTTGGTGTCTGTAAACAAGTGGATTTCTGCATTCGTAGAGTACCATGGTGCGTTCATGATCGACCTCAGTGTCTTTGACTGATATCTCTGAATTAAGTCAATGGTCGTGTTGCAGTCTAAAAGAACTAATTTATTTAACCCTCTCCTCTTAACGACGTATACAACCAAACTAACATTAATATTTTATGGATATATGAAAATACATGGTCTTAAGAAATTATTTAATGAATTAATAAAAGCTACAATAACATATTGACAATAACGTGACCTTTAAATAAATTAACGTACAAATGCTTTAAAAAATACGAATGAATGTAAACACGATCAAACAAACATACTTTTCATTCAGACTTGAATTTTATTTAAATCAGATCTTAAACGAGTTTTAAAAATAAAGAATACCACAATCTGATTTGAATAGAAGTCAAGTACATAATATAAATATTAGATTCGGATTCACTGACAGATCCAACTGAAATCATTGTACGCACGTACGAACATTTTGGTCATAAATATTCATTACGAATTATCTAAAAGTACGTTAAATTAGCTCTGACTATATAAAAATGTGCTGTAACTGAGTTAATCAATTGTTAGTTTGTGTATAGGAATAAACTATGTGTTGATAGCGTTTTGTGTTGAATTAGATGATCACGTAATGCTTACTATATATAAGACATACTAATCTTTGGAGTTTCATAAATACTAAATTATTCTAATCTGTTGATTCTTTGATTTATCCATTTTATTATTCTTGGTTTATTTTTAAATGTGCGTCCGAAACTTTGAAAGTAGTATTCATGCCAGACTACTTATACTGTATTTACGTGTGGTTTTGTAAACAAATAGAAACATGCACAGTTCGATAAAAATAATTTCTGGCTTTTTACTGAGGCCGCAGATTAATATTGACTTTGGTAACGCAATTGAATGAATGGATATTTTTACCGCTGCTGCGGTCTGTTTGATTGCAAGTTTTTTGGACGTCGTCCATAAAAGCGAATCGAATTATTTTTATCATACTTATTATACGAGTTGATCAATACTTACTAGCAGAACGTTGCGAATTTCTCATCGAGACCCGTAATCGGCGTGCAATGCTGATTAAGTGGAGATAGGGGCATCATCTGAAAACAATAGTTCGCTCCTCCGTTGTTATCCCAAAACTGGAATCCTTTGCATTGGAATCTGATCGCGAACTCCAACCTCTGACCAATGCTTAACGTGTAAGCATACAGCTTAAAGCTGAACCTGTCGGAGAATCCGTCGCAAGAGTTGTCCACGTAGGTAGCCTGGATTTCCGAGTGGGTCTTCCACGAGTCTAAGCTGTACCTAACATAAACGGACTTATTGTAATCCAAATTCCGGACCCTTATCAATCCCATCACTGATAAATAAAGAGGATCATCCATCATGCAATTCTCGAGCATCGCCTGATTGATTCTGATTTTGTCCAAGAAGTTGGGCTGCCCACCGGGCTGCTGGAAAAGCGCCAGCAACGTTCGCTGATTTTTACTGATGATCTCCTCATCCTTGCACAGATCTCTGTATGCCGAAGGCGGCACCTTCGGAATCTCGTCCATGAACGTTCTGACATCTGCCAAATCTAAACCCAGAACGTCTGCAAACCGTACGATCTTCTTCCTGCCCGGTGTACCCGGTGGTGTTTTACCAGTCTTCAAAGAAGAACACCTCCTTATCCTCGGAATCTCCACTTCCTCCTCTTCAATCTCTTCATCGCTTCTACTCTCATTGAAATCAATAATATTCAGTGCACTATTTACAATCTCCTTGGTGATCTCGCCAATCTCGAGGACTTCGAGTTCTTTGGCATACAGCACATCATTTATCGTGTTTTCGTTAATATCTTGGCACGGATGGCTACTCTCACTCTCCTCGCAAGGTCTGGGCATTCCACATAAATTCTCTTCTATACTCATAACATTCGAGGTTTTGTTTATCCAACTGGTTTCACTCGCATCACTCGGACCCAAGATACTTAGCCGCGTATGCAAATTCCTCGCAAAAACTTCGGCACTTCCTCTGCAAGAAACTGGGAGCATCGACGTTATCCCGCAATGCTCGGAACTCATCGGAAATAATTTATTTAAACTAAAACAAAAAATAAATCATCAATTACATATACGATCTACTAAATATACATATCCAAAATCAATAGGCCATTTTATCTCTATAAATTAACTTGTGTATATTACTTAAGTTTCATACTATTGATCCTATATTTATATTTAGTACAACCTACACACCTTTTACTTAATAACAATAAATACAACTTTAAGTTTATTATTTATATCACTTATTTTATTAAGTACTTAAATTTGTCCAGTTTCAAATAATCCGGGATATTAACGGATAAAGCTGCATTACGAAAATGTTTTTTTAGATATTTCAGATTTTTTTTTAAATTTACACATTGTAATTGCAACTTATAAATTGAATATTTACAGTAATGATTACATATTAATATTTACCTAAAATAATATTTTACAGTCTAAATCCAATTTATTAAATTCACTTTAACACGTAGTGGATTTATGGTGCTGTTCAAACTAGTTCTACAAGTTTCATACAATTATTCCTAAAAAGTAAAGGATATTTTCATCACTTGCCTACATTCCTTCACTTTAAACATGTATTACCAGAGTTTTATTATTATTATTAATTGCTATTTTAATTAGAGTTAAAATAATTGTTCTTTCAATTGATGGAAACAATTAACAAAGATCAATAAACTTTAATTAGAAATATTTACAATTATTTTAATATTATTTGAAGATTACATTTCTAATTATTTTTTTAATAATATTCAAGAATATTTTGATGTTTTTTATGATTAATTAAAATTCACTTTGGCAAAAATTAATTTTAATATTTTTTTTTATAATTAATTAATATATATTTATTTATCAATTTTTATTTTTCCCTAATTTGGATCTAATTTTAAATTTAACTAAATTTATAATAACTATTATAGTATATAAGTGACGAAAACACAGATGAACCAAAAATGTAGAGACCTAAATCGATTTTCAGATCCAAAAATGCGGTAATTAGATAATCAAAGTAAGTTACATAAATCTTTGTTTAGTTTTATAGAAATATGAGTTTATAAATTGTTTAATGATTGCAATATAAATGTGAATGTGTTGAACGCCTGTTTACGATATAAAATATTATGAAACAGAAAAGTTTGGTTTGATTAATTTCCAAAAATGTTGTCTAAATTTAAGTGAAACCTCTGACGTCCAGAGTGGCGCGTTCCTGGTTTGACGCTCGTAAACCTAATTTTATTGATTGTTTTGCGTAAATGTGAACGATAATAGTCGGAACAGACTTACCTTATCAAAGTAACTGGCTGCAATAAGTTAAAAAAAGAATTTCACAATGCTACAATGATGATAAGTGCGTTTATCTTGCTCCACCTTTCCAGCGTTTAAGATATTGCAATCATGTTTTCGACGCGAGTCGAAAAATAATTGGCGAACAAATTTAGTTGGTTGGTTGATCTTCAAATTAATTCAATCAATTGGTGTCTTCGGCACGTAGACTCGACTAACGCGTACTATTTAATTTTAAAGACGATTCTGGATTAGTGGAGAGGCGGCACGTATTCGAATTTGGTCCCGTAAATATTTACTAAAAACTGTTGTACTGTGAGTAAATCACGACCACACTCAATGCTGCCTAGCAGTATTACAAAAGTTTGCTGAGATATGAAACGCTGCGGCTGATTTTTTAAATTGTTAGCGCTTTACACCGAAAACTGGGTATCGCAACTTCGGTTGAGGTGGTGCGTCGGGACGCCGGACTGTCGAAAAGGTGATCAATATTGTAAAAAAACACAAGAGATTTGGTTCACAAGGGTAAAGAAAGGTCGAACTGTGGCGACCGAAGCATCGCAGAACGGACTGCCTTTTTGCCCCACTCTCTTCTCCTGCCGACATAATTTTATAATACGATCGCGATTCTCTCTCTCGCAGCATCTCACGAGAGATGCAACAGTTTCTGCTTCTAAAATAGACACAAAAGATGTCTGACATTTATTTATAGAGCACCCGCCACACGGCATTCTGCACGTCGTTCTTCTCAATAAACAATAACAAATTCATTAGCTTCTGCAAAACTACTAAATCGTTTTGTTTTTTCAATATACTATTGAGTGTTCTTCCACGGTATTCAAAACGGCAACAGAAGGTGACTAATTTTACTTAATACTATCTAAAACAAAAAGTTAACAAAAGATAAGATAAACTTTAAATAACGTTACCCAAACCAATTAATAATATATTAAATTTTCAATTATGAATATACCAAAATCATGTATTTCCTTTAATTACTTTAATAAATTATTTTATATAACATAAACACACTAAAATAGTAATGGTAAATGGTAACCAAAAAAATGTGATAAACAATTTTTTTTTCAAAATAAATTTGGACTACACGATAAAACTAAACATGACTAAAAATATAACGAAAATATTTAGTTGTGGCTTGAATTATAAATATAAAAATAGTACAAAAATTACTTTCTTAAAGATTTAATTTTATCTTAAAAAATTAATAACAAAAATTAAAATTTATTTAAAAGATTACCGTAAAACCTCGTTTAGCACTTCCTCAATTAATACTGATTTTAGGAGAACCCTAATTCCTACACTTTTGTACTTGTGATCTTAGGAACGCATATTAATCTTTAAACGAGGTATTACTGTATAATGGAATGATGATTTAATTTAATATTAATGATATAATATAATATTTGAAAAATTATATAAATTTATATAGTATATTCGGTTTTCATTTACAAACATATTACTTATTAATTAAAGTAATTTAAATGCAAAGTTATAGTGAACCAAAGAAATAACAGTATTTAATTTTCTGACTTGCATTAACCGAGCAAATATCTCGATTTAATTACGCGCTTACGAGGTATAAATAAATATCGGTTGTGAATTTTCCCAGATGTTGATATTTACTTTTTGCTTAACGTTTCCCATCTAAGTTTATTGCGCGTCTATTACCTATCTGTAAATCAATAAGATATTATAGATGTTTTTCATTAAATTGACTTAAATACATATATAATAGTTACTAAATGTAAGATATTTAATTTGGGCATAAAGACCCATGCTGTTTGCAGCAGTTGAATTTAATTTTATTCTTATTGTATAAAGTTTGTTTTCTTATTATTTTTGTAATTTATTGCTGCAATAAATATTATTAAGATATTTTATATAAAAGCAGCGTTTTGCAACCTTTTTGCCGCGCAACCCAACATATTTGTAATTATATTCGGTTTGACACAAGATGACAGCTGTCATTTTAAGCGACCAAATTTTGAATTTCGAACCTTAGGTTTCTGTTATATTACACATCTTCCTATGACCTCTAGACTGTAGCTGGCGAAATTGTGACACAAGCTAAATGAAGGGAGTGGAGGTGGTTGTAAAAGAAGGAGAAGAAGAAAAAGAGAACCTTGGGTTAGGTTATGCTAAATGAAGGGAGTGGAGGATGTAGTAAAGAAAGAAGAAGAACCTTAGGTTGCGAAACACTGGTTCAGTCTATTTGAGATTTAGTAATAAATGAGGACAGACAAACTTTGGGTCAATAGCCCTTTATAACAGTTATATTTTTTTGTATTATTATTATATATTTTAGTATTTATCTGGTTGCGTGACTGTTACAATAAATATAATAATAATTATTAATATTTGCTATAAACAAATAGTGAAAGTAAACTTTAGTAACTTTTGTTTACTCTTACTAGAATGTATTTGAAATATGATTAAATTTATTACTGAGAACATGAACAACGTATCACTATAAATAAGATAACTCAATGGATACATTTAAATTAATTATATAATTATTTATAATTCTAATATTGATAAATTAGAATCAATTAGATCTCTACTTGGTCACATTTGTGATTAATATATGTTATTATTATTATTATTAGATCTCTACTATTAAAGACATCTCAATATTTAATTACATCGAAAACAACAATAACATTCTCACTCAAGATAAGTAGATCTTAAAAATAATATTTTTATATTGAATTATAAACAAAATTATTTTTCATTAAATTGTTGATTATTTAAAAAGTGATCTATTGAAATATTTTTTTGTCTCCTTTTTCTGTCACACTAAAAATAATCAGTTTTTCGACCAAAACACGTGTTCATGTCATCAAAACTGAAGAGTCCTACCATATTTATTTTAATTAATTACAGCTTTAAATCAATTTAAAAATTTTATATCAATTATTTTTTTTATAAAATTTACTTACATCAATATATAACGTCGAAGAGCTCCACACTCAACAGTAACAACAAATTTATAGACAATACAAAAACTTTTAATAATTGAAATCAGTTACTAAATATGGCCTTTGTAACAAAGGTAATTCATTTATTTTTATCGAAATTTTGATAAAATAACTAAACTCTAAATTAAATGATTGTAAAAAATAGAATATATATTGAATAATTTGCATTGTTCTTATAGTTTTTTTTTTGTATTTATTAATTACTATTTTTGGAATAGACATTTATTTTAATTGTTTAATGAAAATAAAAAATACATTTATTACTGTCTTCTGTTATCAATAAATCAAATGATTCCAGGAAATTTTTAATGCAACGTCTTAAATTTTGAATGCTTTACTCGCATTACGCAATTGTGGAAGCAATAGTAACATGTAGTTGTTGATCGAAAGAAAAAAAAAAGAAGAAATGACGATCAAGAAAGTAGCACAACAATGTACGAAGTCAACAGTATACTTTTTTTCAAATAGGCATTATTATATAATCGGGATGTTAACATAAATAACACAATATTTTGACAGAGAAGTTACTTAATACTAACTATAAAATAGAAATAATTAAATTTGTTGTGGTTCAATAAATGTAATTTGCAACTAAAAATAATTAATCAATAATATTCATTTATATCAATAGTAATTATTTATGTTTGCTTTTGCATTATTAAAATAATACAGATAATAAGCTACTTACCACCAAAGAACAGGTGAATGCAATGAATTAAAATAAAGCCTAGGCAGTTTCAGGTGTATTAAATACTGAATCGAATGCAACGTGAACCGCTCAAGATAATTAAGCAGTAACATAATTTTATCGTTTCGATAACGATAGTATTCATAGAAACGGATATTTCCCGCTTGAAATTTGACGGAATTTCGAAATTTCCACCGCCTACGTTGAAATAATTAATAGATCGACGACGCCGGCGTCGCGACGCTTACGCAGTGCGCAACGTGTGTCAGTTTGCAGCAGAACACATGATTCCCGCACATAATCACAGAAGATCCACAAAATGCTATAACAGTAGGTGAAGAAGGAAAACTATCATGATAAATTTCCGAAGGCTGCCGGCCGTTGCTTATTTCCATAGATACACGATCGCCACTTTTATCTTAATCTTATTCTACATAGTTTATCTTCTATTTCGATGGAATTTCATTTGCACAAATGCACAAGCCTGGATCCACGTTAATCGGATGGTGAGTTTTTTTCTTCTTTTTATATTTCTTTTGCAATTTTAGTAGCTGATAAATAATTCTGTAAAAATTTCAGTGCGATCTTTTTGATAAAGGCAAGGCTGTTGGCTCTATATGCGCTCCGTTGTGCACGAATAACGCAATCCATACATTAACTTGCCACTCTTTCAAATCGACGAAAGAGGCTGTTTTTAGCGGGGAATGGCATCAAACCAAGCTGGTCTTCAAAACTGCTTCCTCGGATGTGCAGGATCTGCACTGGTATGACAACGGGGTCCTCAAGTATCCTTCAGAGCGTGAGTTTCTTGCTACTGCTAAAGCTATAGTTAAAAGCAAGCTTAACATTACCCTGCCTCAAGAAACGGCTGTAAGATTGACTAGACTGAAACCGAATTATGTAGAGACTGATGTTCGGAAGAGGCAAAAGGAAATGGACAACATTTGGGTTCTCCTGCAAGACAATGAGTATCTTCTATCGAATATTTTCACTGAAAGAGACATATTCCCTCAGCTGCTGGGAACATGCGGGCCTTATTTCGCTGTAGAATACATGGATCCAATCCAAGGAATTTCATCGATCCTTTCGTTCGCTGAAGACAAGGAGGAATGGAGTGTGCGACTCCGTACTGCTATTCAAATAATCGAATTGATCGAGGAAATGGAAAACGGCTTCCAGGAGCCGTTCCATTTATGTGATATTAAATTAGAACACTTTGGAGTCGTCAAAGGCGGATCTAGACTAAAATTCATTGATCTGGTTGGTGTTTATCCCAGATCAGCAATAAATAATTTGATTAAAGACACGGACGGCTGCAACAGCGACGAAGATTGCGAATTCCTAGACTGTCGTTCCAGGTGTCACAAGAGCGTGAACAAATGCTCAAGGAAAGTAACGAACAACAATTTGCAAATAATTTGCGAGAAAATATTTTTGGGTTGGCGAATGTCGAATACCGTCTTAATACCTGGTTTGCTGATGACACCAGATACACCCAGCGAATTAGCCAGCGTACTCAGACAATGTGCGAATCCGAAAAACGAACCGGGAAAACCTAGAGAATCACCCGACGAGGACACCAAGAAACGCTTATATAACATCCTGGTGGAAATAGAACAATCAGTCACGAACGATTTTTACTTATAACGTTTATTAAAAGAAACTTGTTTACATGTTGCATAATTTCCACAGTGACATACATAAAATTGCTAAAACGCTTGAACTGTGCAAAAATACGAGTGTGTAAATAATTTATATTTTTGCTGAACGTACATGAATCTTAAAATTGAAATAAAAAAAGCGAACGAATTAAAACATCGTCATAAAATAAAACTATAATAACAAAGGAATCAATTTCATAAAGCTTTCACAGTCCTCTTCTTCTTAAGTATTTCTGCCAAACTATCACAAATACGCGTAATATTGGCGTCTTTTAAGATCTTGATGAAAACGCCGTTTCGAACCGTATGGAAGACCATCCAAGTTGGAACTTCCTTCGCAATAATTCTGAGATGTTTTTCGATGTCATGTTTGTGCATATAAGCGCGCACACTATTTGCCAATTTATCCAAAACTGTTTCAAGCGGTAAAACGCTTTTCTTTTCACCTATGAATATATTCCGAGTGAATTTAACCAACTCTGGAAGCCTTGCGTACATTTGAAGCTCCTTCTCTGTGGCCTCGCATCTTGTCATAGCTTCGAGCGCTTTAGCTGCTTGCTTTTGTCTAACTTTCTCAAGGAGAGCTTTGGGGATGCCCTTCAGAACAGAAGTTAACACTTTCTTCGGCTGTTCAACATCTGTCTCCTGCGCTTTACTTAACCTTTCCAAAGCTGCTTCCATGCGAGTATTGCAATTGAACATAGATCTAACTTTTTCTAAAACTTCCTTTCCAGTAGATATCTTTTCTTCATATGGAGCTTCTGGTAAATCCGCCAGCTCGACGTCAGCAACCTTTTCAATATCAAACTCCGGATGCCAACGTTTCAAATTCTCCTTGGCAATAACAATTGGCGGACTTAGAGTCAGTAAAAATTGTGCGTGCAAAACCTTCAATTTCTCAACAATTATGTTATATAAGTTCCTTCTACGTTCAAGTATAACTTGTGATGTCATAGATTCAACATTAGGAACAATAACAAGTTCCCACTTCTCCTGATTCATTCCAAAGGATCTTATTTTTTCTTGACTATAATTGTAAGCCTCTGGGTACAAGGTCTTCAACTGTGCCAAATGAGATATCTTTACATTCTTTTTAAGCAATTCCTCCAATGCTGGTTTCAAATGCCTAAAAGTGATTGTTTCCTTTCTATTATGCATAATTTGGCATACTGTATCTATGCTTCTGAAGATCTCTGCCAAGGTCCGATACTTGTAAGGAATAGTGAAAGAGTCTTTCTGATACATAAAAGTTTCAGAAGATCTACTCCTAAATAAGCTTTTCTTAGCCACACTCTCTTTTCTTGTATTAAGTGTATTGGCAATTTCTGCTTTCTTAGAACTGCAAATGAAAAAAGAGAACATATTAGATATTTTACACCAAAATTTAATTATTTAATATTTACCTTATCTCTGTGGAATTAATTCTCTTTGCTTCAGGTTTGTCCAATTTATCTTGACCTTGTTTAAATCTGGCCAGTGAAGCTTTCAGTTCAGCCAAACGTGAGCTTTTCTTAATTTTATCCTTAATATCTTTAAGAGTTGGTTCTCTTAAATTGTCCATTGAATTAGTTTTCTTTGTAGGGCTAGCAGGTGGAGTTTTCAAATGTTCCTCCGGATCAACATCCATTTTCTCAGATTTCTTCTCTATTATCTTACTAAAGAGATCCTGCAGAACTAGCTGATTCTTACCATCTTTGATCTTCTTGTGTATAGCTGCCTTCAACTGCTTCTTCCTCTCATTTTGTAACTTAACTTTATGATCCTTTGCACTCGCATTCGTTTCCACGTTTTTAACTTGGGCATCACAGATAATCTGAAGACTTGCAGGCCCTTTGGAACCATCCTCATTTTCCAATAATAATACCTTGTTTCCACTGATCTTCAAATCTTCAGGAGATGCACGTTTCCTCGTCTGGAAATAACTGGCGACAGAAGGTTGTTGCTCCATATTGTTTAAAAAACGTGTTTAAAGGGAATTGTAGAGATAACTTTAACTAAGCCTGTAGATGTTCACTGTATGCTTTCCCTCCAAATTCTGACAGCTCGATGTAAACTGCAATGGTTTAAATACCACGCTCGCAACGTTGCCGTTACCGCTCACTAACGATCCTTTAATATCCTTAACTTATCTTCCACTTCCTTTACTTATTTTACCCTTTATTACTTACTATACAAAACTACCTAGCACACAAATAAGCTATAAAATTTCTAATGATTTGGAAGTATTTGCAACAAAAACAAAATTTGTTCAATATTCACTATTTATAACATTCGAACAAATACTCATCAACCCTTATTCTTTTTATCAAATAATTTATGTACTGGAACTATAGTACTACAAGGATATAGATTACATTACTTTAATATCATGAATGTATCTTTTTCACACGGTTTAAAAGCATTTTTAACTCGTTTTTCTTTTCAGATAAAAAGCTTTACGTAATAGAAATTTGATAGATAACAAATTTTTACTTAAGTATAATGATATGAGCACCGTCTTATTGAAAATGTATTCTATAAAAATAATAATAATATTGCAACAATAAATTAAAAAAAATTAAAACAATAATAATAGAATAAAACTCAAGAACTGCAAAGGGCTATTGACCATAAGTCTTTCTGCCTCTATAAAAATATATTATATAATATTACATATTTGTTGTTTGAATAAAATAACATGCAAATCATAAAATAAACTTGAATAATATTTATTATATAAAAATACATATAACTTGTTCATTATTACAATAATTTAAACTTCTAAATAAATAAAATATATATTTATAGAAACAGTAGCTTATTATGAAATTAAACACACAAAAAGATTACTTATTTAATTATTTAAAATAATAAACATAATGTATGAAATACATTTTTTGTTTAGTTGGTTGAATATATAACAATATAGAAAAACTTTATATTTTACAATTATATAATTTCCAAAAGTTTGGATTGCATTTTAATACAATTAATTCTTAACAATAGACAACATTTTATATCGCAAAGTGCTATTAACCGCAGTCTTTCGCGCCTAATTTATTTTGTACAATTTTTTCTGTTAATTAAAATTTATTTCGCATTATTGATCGATAAAATTTATTGGATATAAACTATATTTTATTTTAATTTGCACACTTATTTCATGTAGAAATATAATTCCATAAACATTTCTCATTTATCATCCAACAATTTGTTAATTAATTATAATATTTTTAAATAATTAATAAACTTTACTGGTAATTATAGTCAGTGTACATTATAGTTTTTAAAAAGCATGTTATAATTGTATTTTAATTTGTGATTGCTTAATGATCATTTAAATATGCAGATAACAATAAGTAAATAGCAATAATAATTTCGAACATCAAATAGCGCCAACCGTGGGTTTAAGGATATATTATTGAAAGCAATAGAAAGTTTCTGTTGTACTCAATGTTTTCTTAACGATAGATTACAAATGGACAGTCAAAACTAAAATAGCAAAGTAGGTTGCAAAAGACTTACAAATTAACCATAATAAAAATGAATTGATATGTTTACAATAAAAATAATTATTATTATTTAAACTAAAAATCATATTAATTATTTATTTAATAATTACTGCAGATTATACTAATAGAATAAGCTAAAGCTTACTTACTAAATCACACACAAGACCTACAAATTAATTTAAATAAAATTCAATTGGTGGATTTGACATAAACATAAATGCAAGAATAAATATTAAATTGCTAACGAAACTGTTGTGTCTAACCGATGAGTGGATGTATTTGGCAGGAGCAAACAAACATTGCATTTTTTAATTTTATTTAAAATAACATACAAGAAGTAAACTGAGCAAATCTCATCGGTCTCGAATAAGATAATATGTTTATAAAATATATGATTTGGTATTAGAGTTATAGTTTTTAGCAACTGGAAGTTAGATTAAGAGCTCATCTAATTGTTAAATTATTCACCATAAAACTTTACTAGAACTCCACAATCGAAGACAAATTACAAAATATTCTACTGTCCCGAATTTCATCCCCGGAATGCGAAAAAACTATATAGACTACAATAAACTAATTATTTTTTTATTAATTAGTTAATTATTTCTATTTAATATAAATATAAACAAAAAATAGCTTTTAACAATTATAATTTCATAAGAAATCATTTTAAGAATAGGCCAGACAAATCTATAATAAATGCATCAATTCTATATAAATAAACATTTTATTTTTTTTTCTATTATTTTTGTTACATGAATATATTTTTACTTATTATCTGGTTGTGTATCTGTTGCAATGAATATAATAATAATTATTATTATTTAAACATAAATTAGGAACTCTTAGAAAGAAGAAAAATTCTGGCCAAAGGGCTTTTATCTTTCTGTTCGGGAAAATCAAATTTGACAAATACTATGTATTTTAACAGTTAAAACAAATAACATATTCATGACTACATAATATTGACTTGAACTTTCCGGCATAATTTTATCATTATACACAGTAAGCATATAAGAGGATAACTTTGTAGAAAAAAAAATCAGCAAGGAAAGAGCTTTATAATTATAGGGATATTAGGTCTTTAAAGAGGAAGTAATGATAATTTTAGTTAAAAAGAAATAAATAGAGTATTTTCGTCATTTTGTACTCCTTGGAACTATTATATTCCTTCCAGTGTATTTCTGTCCTCTTAAATTTTCTCTCGCCTCTCTACAATTATAAACAGGTTTATTTCAATTAATATAGATTTTATGTTATGTAAAAAGTCATGTACCGAATGATTGCGCCAATCTTTTTCATATGGGTATATTTACAATTACATCTATTATTTTTAATAATATTTGTAAACATAAAAATACATATATAATGGGATATTGACCGCTGTTTATGAAATAATCGCATTTGAGAAAACAACAACAAAAATTGTATATATAATTTTATGATGTGGTCATAAAATGTGCAGGTAGTAGAATTTGGCTTCGGTTTGGGTTTTGACTCTGACATTTTTGTTTTTTTTTAATGAAAAGAGATTATATTCAGTATAAATCCGGATAATTTGGATTTTAAAAATTCAAACATTATTTAAATTACCGATTACCGTCCATTGTTGACATAGTACAACCTGACAGAACCACGTGCCAAATTGAGAAAACTTGCAATGGAACAGGTATGAAATGCGCGTAATTATATTAATTGGCAAGGAAATAATGCAATTAGATGACTTTATGTCATGATCTAGTGTTACATAAATAGATATTAATTAAGTGTTCTATAAGATGTGTGGTCAGGTGATGCATATTGGTGGTTGGCAACATTGGTTCGAAGAAACCGAAGAAGGATAATAAAAAAAACATGAAATATGTGTAATGGGAAACCGATGGAATCTAGATTATAAAAGTCCATATAAATTGTGGTTTCTTGTATGGTGACGTAATGAAGAAAGGAAATGGTGGTTTTTTAGTTAGCATTATTTTTTAGCTGCGTTAAGTTTTTCCGGTTTCGCGATGGCGGCAACCAGCGGCAACGCCGGTGGCGTCGGTGGGACGGCGTGAATTGGTTGGTGGTTTCGACGGTGGTGCCGTGGTTATGGGTTGCGTGCGGTGCGGGAACCAGCAGTAACTAACTATCCAATCCAGTGCAATCCAGTGCCAGTGCCTACCTTGCTTATTGTGTCTAGAAACGTCCGCCATAATCAAATAAATAATAAAGCGAGTTCGCGATAAAATGATGCAAATATCCGTTTGACATATCCGTGAAGTTTCGTTATTTTTGATAAAGTACATTTACAATTAGGAGAAAGTGGAAATGAGCTCGAAATCCGATGTGAATAGGAGAGTGCTAGCGATACAGGCGAAAAAGAAACGACATAAGCCTGGCAAGAAGAAGGGCAAAAACGACGAGCTAAATGGACAGGGGGCCGGTAATCGGAACAACCAACGTTTCGAGCCGTCCCATAGTTCCAGCAACGAGACGATCGAAGACGCCGACGGCCAATATTCGAGCGAGGAAGAGGAGGAGCAGGAAGACAGCAGCGACTACCGGAAAGGGGGTTATCATCCCGTCAAAATCGGTGACACCTTTCTGAGTCGGTACCATGTGTTCAGGAAACTTGGCTGGGGTCACTTCAGCACCGTGTGGCTCTGCTGGGACATCGAGGATAAGCGATTCGTTGCCCTCAAGATCGTCAAGTCGGCCCAGCATTTTACCGAAACCGCTCTCGATGAGATAAAGATCCTCAAATCCGTTCGCGAGTCCGACCCGGAAGATCCGAAGAGGAACAAAACGGTCCAACTGCTTAACGACTTCAAAATCAGCGGCGTAAACGGCGTTCACGTCTGCATGGTTTTCGAGGTACTTGGGCATCATCTCCTCAAGCTGATCATCAAGTCCAATTACAATGGCATCCCTCGGGCCAACGTTAAGGTTATCATGAGGCAAGTCCTAGAAGGTCTCGACTACTTACACACCAAATGCAAAATCATTCACACTGACATCAAACCAGAAAATGTCCTCATCTGTGTCAGTGAGGAGTATATTCGCAAGCTGGCTTGTGAGGCAGCCGAGATGCGCCAGCTCGGGTTAAAATTGCCCACCTCCCTTGTCAGCACAGCTCCCATCCAAGAAACACCAACCAACATAAAAATGAGCAAAAATAAGAAAAAGAAGATGAAGAAGAAAGCAAAACGCCAAAACGAACTTCTCAAGAGACAAATGGAACAAATCAATGAGTTGGATGAGCAGAAGAAGGTGAAGGAGAATGGTGATATTAATGGAGAGATTGCTGAATGCAATGGGGAAGCTAGTCCAAGTCCAGAAAGCACCCCAGAGAATGACATTAAATTGCCAAATGGTTGCGGAGATGAATTAGGACTTGGGGGTGGTGATGATAACCAAGAACCAAAATCACCCACTGATAATTCAGCCACTCTCATGTCTGAGGATGATTCACCTTCAGTAACTTTAAAAAGTGAACCGAAACAGCCAGAACCTGACCCAGCATTCACTGAATGTGAATTTGAGGTAAAAATCGCCGATTTAGGTAACGCCTGTTGGGTGGACAGACATTTTACAGAAGATATACAAACTCGCCAATACAGATCTCTGGAGGTCTTATTAGGAGCAGGGTACAGCACTTCTGCTGATATCTGGAGCACTGCCTGCATGGCATTTGAACTGGCCACTGGTGATTATTTATTTGAACCTCACTCTGGGGAAGATTACAGCAGGGATGAGGACCACTTAGCTCATATAATTGAATTATTAGGTGAAATTCCTCGTAGGATAACAATCTTGGGGAAAAACTCTAAACTGTTCTTCAATAAGAAATCAGAGCTGAAGCATATAACTGGACTTAAGCCTTGGTGTTTAGAAGATGTATTAACTGAGAAATATGAATGGAACCGTAAGCAGGCTGAGGAATTTGCTGCTTTCCTGAAACCCATGTTGGATTTTGATCCTGACAGGCGTGCTACAGCTGCACAATGCTTACAACATCCATGGCTAAACGCGCCAAACTGAATCTCCATGACTGTATGCAAATTCTTTTTATTTTCATTTCCAATTTGACTTCAACAAAAGGATAAAAGAATAAATTGAAATGTTTGTTTTGAATCCGGTTCAACAGGGCCTTTTTATTTTGTTATTGTCTCTTGTATATATAGATTTATCATATAGGTAAATTTGTGATGTATGTGTTTAAAATAGACAATATTCTGTGTACTCCTTGGCATTCTACATTTATTATTTATTCAATCACTTATTTTTATTTTTTTTATACATATAAATATTTACTTACTACAAAACGAAGAAGAACCTTATTATTTTATTTTTTTACGTTTCTTGCTGTTGTTATATTTGTTTGAAACTATTTTCTAGCTGAGGAGTGACTGTAGATTTTATGTCTACTAAATATGTGTAGCAAGAGGACTGTAGCAGCAAGTAATCAGCGAAACAGCTCCCTAACTATGATAACATAACAAAAAAGATTGAAACAAAATGAAACTAGTTGAAAGCACCAATATTTGTATTAATTGGACAATTATTATATATTAAAAATTGTGTAAATTCTTTAAATGCTAAAAGTAATATATACAGAAAAATAAGATTCATTTTTTACCGATTTTTATTTTAGAATTGCAGAACTGTAAAGATTTTTCCTATTT
Organism: Nicrophorus investigator; assembly: GCA_963457615.1. NCBI lineage: Eukaryota > Metazoa > Arthropoda > Insecta > Coleoptera > Silphidae > Nicrophorus > Nicrophorus investigator. Next base: position 10,227,963 of record OY735142.1, on the reverse strand, counting down.
TTATTTCCTATTTCTATCTCTATTTAATAATTGCGTTATTTTTGCTTATTTATAAGCATTCCAAACAAATTATACATACATAATATATATTTAGCATTTTTTTTTATTTGTAGCTAAAATTAATTTGCGTCACCCAAAATACTTTTTATTTTGGGATTTTTGACGATAATAAAAGGCTTCAATAAAGCTAAAATCCAACAATTTCCCAGCTTTGTTTTCTTTCCACAATTGATTTAAATCTTTACTTTAAAATATAAATATTCAGACCCCATCTAATTATTGATAGATGATTATTTTAATCATTTAAAGTAAATAAATATATTTGAAGGTGAACTGGATTCAAGGGCGATAATGATATCTATTTTTAATTAATTGTGCGTACGTCGCTTCCTTTAATAAATTATTTAAATAATCGTGCGCGTGGGAATCGCGAAATTGGGATGGCGAATGGCAATTATGTAATTACGATGGTTTCGGCTCTATTAAGAAAGAAATGGAATCAATCCAGTTGACATTATTGACCTTTGTGTATGCGGAGTAGATAAAATATATTCGAGATTAGGATTAAACAAAAATATTTTGTGAACTCGTCAGTTGTTCCGAAATGTCCGATCTGAAAATAGGAGTGCTGGGCGCCGGTGTCGTGGGCTTGACTACAGCGGTCGAGCTCCAAAAGGAATTTAGGCAAGCCCAAATCGATGTCGTCGCGGATAAATTCTACGAGGATACTACAAGCTTCGTAGCTGCTGGTCTCTTCAGACCGGGAACTAGCTTTTGCGGTCCCACCGAAGATATTACACGGTAACGCAACGTAACAATACCAACACACCCAATTAATGTAATAGTTATGTAATCAAGGAAATGGATAAGCGATGCGTACTACTATTGGGACGAGATACGCAAAACTGCGGACGCTCCGGATGCTGGTGTGACCCAAATGTCCGGTTACATATTCTCTAGCAAATTTCCCGGTTTAGTCCGTGTAAGACTGCGTTTGACCCTATTATTAGACTATTTTTTTTCATCAGACTGGGATTCAATTTTAGAACCATTACATCGAGAAAATCGTGCCGATTTATCGATCGGCTACCGAAGAGGAATTAAGCATATGTCCTGGAAACTGGAAGTACGGCTCGTATTTCACAACGCTCCTAACTGAATGCAGCCGTTATCTACCATGGGCAACGAAGAGATTCACTGCTAACGGCGGGAAAATTACTACAAGGAAAATCGAGAGTTTCTCTGAATTCCAAAATCAATACGACGTTGTTGTTAATTGTACTGGGCTCGGTTCCAAATTCTTGTGCAACGACTATAAAATTGTTCCCATGCGGGGTCAAGTCTTAAAGGTGTTTACACAGACAGATTCAAATATTCTTATATGACCGTTGCGTATTTTACAGGTCGAGGCTAAATGGGTGAAGACCTTCTTCTACGGAGACTATGATACGTACATCATTCCAGGATTCGAGACCGTGACTCTCGGAGGATGCAGGCAGTACGATTCCTATGATTTGTCTGTTAACAAGTACGACGGCATGTCTATCAAAGAAAGATGCGAAGCTTTATTGCCGAGCCTGAAAAACGCAAAACTTGTTGCACAGAGGGTCGGACTTCGTCCTCACAGGGATCCCGTGAGAGTCGAGAAAGAATTGGTTAACTGCAACAGCAGTAAACTTAAGGTCGTGCATAATTATGGACACGGAGGATACGGAGTTACGGTCGCTCCCGGCACTTCGCTGTACGCAGTCAAATTAGTCAGGGAAAGCTTGTCGGGTAGCAGCAAACTATAAACAATATATATACTTTATTGCGAAATAAATATAATAAATATAATAATCTCAATTTTAAAAAATATACGATATATAAGTACATAAAAAAAGTTAAAAATAAGAAGAATGTTAAAAAACAACCAGATGTGCTATCAATATATAATATAGGTGCTACAAATTGTTAAGGCACGACTAAGAGATTCCTAATATAAAAATACATTATTATTATTATCGTAATTATTAATTCAATCTCGGTTGAAACTTAAAGCTAATTACTTTTTTTTGAACAAACTCTGCAAATTCGGTAAACTCGCTTGTTTGCCACTTGGAGGCTTATTAAATATTTTGCTCACTCTCTGCTTCATCTCCTCAACGCCTTGATTCACATTCTGACTAATCTTGCTGCCTTTCTCTGTAGGCGTTTGTGGAGACGTCAGGTCGACGCGGTTTTCGCATTCCTTGATCATTGTGATCACGGCTTCGCGATGCGGCATCAGCGCTTGATTTTCAGCAACAGCCTGCTCCAAATACCTAAGATCGTTCTATTAGAAAAGTACTTCAATATTATAAAAATGTTACCTTAATCCTGGTAAAACTAAATTGCTGATAGCGTTGTTGTTTAAAGGACTGTAAGTCACATTCGAAAAGGCTTCAATTAAAGCCACAGCCATGTCTACTTTCCTAGTCTGGCTAGGCGTTTGGAACATGTAGATTGAAATCGATGTTAGTTGCGGCAAAATAACTAAAATTAATCATGTTATAGTACAAAACAAACGAAATGAATAGCATATAACAAATATTATTTTTAAACAGTAGCAATGAAAGATCATAGATTAAGATACTTTATTTGAAGAGTTTCAGTCTATAATTATCAGCTAGACTTTTAAATAAAAGGTAAACTAGTTTTGCATATAAGGAAGCATGCAGAAGTATAGAAATAATAGACCAGTTATATTTAATTCGAGATGGAAACCATGCAGATGCTTGAGCGAGAGAGGTTTCTGCTAATAAAAGATCGGAAAAGCGAATGGCAATTTATGGATAAACAAATTCTTATATGAAAATAACAATTTCGTTAAATTTAATATTAGCATAAAAATAGAGTTTAAAAATAAATTCTTAATTTAATTCAGTTGTCTGATCCATAAAAGTAAAACGAGTTATATTAATATCAATGCAAAAGGTAAGTTAAATTAAATATTTTTGTGATTCCAACACAAAGGTACAATATTCAATTAGTATATAAATTATGTAAAGGTAACTCAAATTAGATAAAAATATCTACTCTGAAAAATTTGTATATGGTTGATAATGAAAATATAAAAAATAACAATATAAATAGGTAAGTCTCACCATCTTGTCTAAAAGCTGGTTTGCAGCCGATTACGATATTTCCCATAGTCACAACCAATTGCCTTAACAACGAATGGTTCTCCTTGGTAGCTGGATCGGAGAGGAACATCTGTAACTGCATATAGGATTTATCGTGCAGTTCGCTCATTGAACAATCAATGATCAATGCACCTAAAGCAGGAATTGTAGCTGTTCTAACCAAACTGGAACAAAATAACTTTGGTAAATCGAATAAGAATCATTTTAATGTCATATTTACGCATCGCTATCATTCGCCAGAGTTACAAGAGCCGGTGTAACTTTTGAATTCAGAAGCGTTTCATTGCACAGGGATATGATTGTTGCGAATAATCCGGCTGTAACACCCCTGACCAACGGCTTCTGATGCACTACACCTTCCCATAAACTCTGAACTACGACCTCCTGTAAACCTAACTCGCATAGACCACGAACACTGATCTCCAGGCAATCCAGTGGACTTCCACAAAGAGGCAGAGCGCACAGGAATCTTCGCAACACATTCCCAGCGCTCTCCGGATCGCAGAAACTCAAAACGGAAACCAAATATACTGGTATTATGTTTAGGCTCGGCGAATATTGATTGAAGCTGGACAGGATTTGCTCCAAATTCTGAACGTGCGTTTGGAACAACGGTCGAATTCGCTTCGATGAAAACGCTTTGCCGAAGTTTTTGCAGAAGTTTGAGAACAGTGCTATGAAAGCCTGCAATAAATCATGTTGCGTTATGTCTATGTGATTTAAGCTATTCAGCAGATCTGGAAACACAATGTTGGTGATCCATTCCAATTCGTCCCATTTGCAATTATCATCCTCGCCAATCAATTTATCGAATTCATATAAAATCATGCCAACGTCCACTTCACTGTCATAAAAAATTGCTGGATTTGTAATAGAGGAGCAAACGCTGGACAATTCTGGTGTTAGATCAATTTTCATGCCGGTCTCCACTCGATCCAAAACAATTTCGTTGTCAGTAACGAACATCAGTATGAAAGGTAATAGTTCATTTATAACTTGTATTAATTTTAAAGCCATTTCGGGCGATGGGATTGCTTTCGACGGAGATTCATTCTTCAGCATCTTTAAAGTATTATTTAATTTGTGCAGCAGGTTTTTGATCAAATCAGACTTCAATCGGCCAATATCCAAAGCCCGTTTTGCGAGCACAGGAAACAATATTTTTATAGAACTATCAATCACATTGCAGCTGGTATCCTTTAACGTAGCGAAAGCTAAATCTTCGCACTGACTATACTTATCTAAATCATCACAGAAGGCTACAACGAGCGCTAAAACACGAACCACTTCTTTACGTACAATCTCCTCTCTATCGTCCATCATTTGCTGCAACATTGATAACATCAATGAATTTCTTATAGGTCCCTGCAATATTACAAATGTATATAAAACAATTAGTACACATGGTTTTTCTTATAATTACCGAGACGTGAGAAATTAAAACTCTACAAGATTCGACTACTAGTAGTCTTCTTTCAACATGCTTATGTGTCAGTTGCTCCCAGCATTGTGGTAACAATTCATTCTCGACAACAGTTTCTTTGGTATATTTAGCAATTGCAGATATACCTTCAACAAACATAGTTAATTGGAACCACATATCAATTACAACATACCATACCAGCTAATATTGAAGAACGTTCTATATCCAATGGTTTCTTTTTAAGATTAAACAACTGTTGGAGGAGCTTATCTCGAACCGTCGAATTCGTATTAAGATGAACAGCACAAATCAACAAAGGTATAGCCTCCTCGCGTTTATTTAGAATTATGTTTGGAATTATCTTAAGCATCGATTCGGAAATCACATTAACAATAGAATCTAAGCTCGGCACTTCTTTCAAGACACTTTCCAATGCTTCATTTTCCACGTTAATAGCAGCATGGATTGGACATAAATTGTACAATTCTTTTTCATACTTCATTGACAACCTATAATCCATAATAAATATATTTAATAATTATATTATGTCAATCATATTTTACCTCTTTTGTATCAAATTCATTTTTGTAAAGTTTTCTTTACATGGTTCTTTAGAATTATCTTCATTGGCGCTAATATTAACTTGAGTCCAATCACATGGATTTGAACTGTTATTTGATACATCATCCTCAATTAAATTATCTTCTTGTTTTAAATTGCTTTTATCAATGATTTCAAAATGCTCTGGCGAATTGCTGCCTATGGAATTCTTGCTACTAACACTTGGTTGCTTCTGACTAGTCTCCAATTGTTTGTACAGCTTTTCATTCTCACTATATACATTGTCCAACTTGGTTTGGAACAATTCAACCTCTTGTTTCTAAAGACAAATTACAATTATTTCATAGTTTATTAAAATATCCATATTCCTCTTACAAGTTTCTGAATGGATTCCTGATATTCTTCTTCTTTATGTATAAATTCAGTTTGACTAAAAGCAGATATTAAATTGTGCCCAGTCTGCTTCAAGCCTTCCCTGTACAAAGTCAATAGTTCAGATGGTTTAGCAATATTTAAACCAACATCATCCCAATCTTCAAAATCCTACAATGTCATGTGTTAACACAAAATAAGTAATATTGTCTGGTGTTTTTACTTGATCCTCATTCTCATCAGAAAATGTTATAGATGTTAGTTTATATCCATGCAATAATAAGTATTCATTTATTAAAAAATTTAAAGCTCTCTTTTCATGTGGTTTAATGCCATCTGAGTTTAAGCACTTTATTGACTGTTTGTCAGGTGAATTTTTCTCAGATTCTAGAACAGAGGCAAATATGACTTTCCTATAAGAACTAATGTATTTCAACACCAACCTGTTGCTACAGTTAAATTATTCCTTAGAGCACTAATGGTTTCCTTGGCTTTTCTAAGCTCAAACTCAAGAACAGCGACCCTTTCATCACCACCTCTTTCACCATCTTCTGAATATCTTGTAAAATCTAAACTATCTAATGTTGTTTGACTACCAGATCTTGCTAGAATATATAATAATGTTATGAACAAATATTATTCTGAGCTATTCACTCACATATCCTTGAGGTATACTCCTGTGTGTGTAATTCAAAGTTGCCAGGATTAGAGAAGAAGTCTTTCAGTTGCCTCACTTCTTTGCCCGAATCCAAAAGCTCAGTATGCAACTCAAGGGCTGTTAGCAGTAACCTGTCTTTCAACAATTTCTTTGCCACATCATTATAAGTAAAGTTAATTTGGTTATTATCTGAATTAAAGCTCTTGGTTGATTCAGCCATTATTTTAAAATCTCAGAACAAAAACATTGGATACATATTTGACATTTTGACGTTTGGTTGACAGTTGAAGTGCTGGCGAAATTTGACAAATAAAATGGCGGTAAAATTGATTTGAATTGAAATACAAATGCATTAGTAATTTCTATATTTAGATTAAAAATTAAGGTGTGATAAAAATCGAACAGGGTTAGAATATATTTTAAATTTTATTGCTTCTCTTCTTTTTTAAGTTAATATTGTGTTGTGAACAAGGCATTCAAATGCAAAACAATGCTGAAAATTATTACAATTTTTTATAAATGCCATCAAGTTGGACAATTGGGCACTATTGAGGTTTATTTTTAAGTACCTTAATATCCTATTTGTACAAGTGCAATATATACAAAATATTGTCTATGCTACTAAAAGTGTACTTTATACATTTTTCCTCATATACAATTTAAAAATATACACAAAAGTTTCTAAAAAAAGACATTGCAACAATACAAAATATCTATTTTACAATAAAATGCCCTTAGCACCATTACACTTAATTTAAAAAATATAATTTATTAATTAGTCACTATTATATAGTTCGTTTTTGATATTATAGAGTTGCCAGTATTCTTGTGAATCCTACACAACAATACAGCACTGTTTGTCCAACACCCCAAAAACAGGCATACAATGGCTGCATGGGAAGGCTTGAAAATCTATACACTGAAGCTATAGCTGCACTACTAACTATTCCTGATATCAATGGAGTTACAACTCCCATGACAACTATTAGTATAGGAAAGAATTTACCAAACTTATGCTTCCTAAGCGTTAGAAAAGCTATAGATGCTGCTATCTGAAAAATAGAAATTCCAGTTAATATAATGCAGCATATCACAACACACATTACTTACTACATGTACAAGAAAAGATGAGAACAAGGCCCACAGGAAGACGTGATACCACATCTTGGTGAAGGAGTTCAGTGGATCGCATTGCAACCCCAGCACAGTGCCGAGGGAATCCATGGACATGGTCACCTCAGCTGTGGGCCCTTCCTTCACGTGCCACTATAACTATTAAATGATGGTGTCCCCATGTCCATCATTAGCTTTCTTAATTATCTCTTAGTCAATAAAAGTATTTTCCTCTCACAAAATTAAAAACATTTCAGTTGCTGGCACTTCTGTCACGTCCGCAGTTGTCTAATCACATTTTTAATTCAAAAAATAAATAAACTATTAATGCCTTTTCCAGTTACGAAAAAAAAAACAAATTATTCGCCATGACCTGTCACATCTGACAGTTCCTAAAAGTCAAAGTCCATATGTCATGGACATAATTTGTAAAGAAGCTAATTAAAAATATAGATTAAGAATTAAAACATTACTATTTCAAAACGTACAAATATAAGAAATTAATCACTAATATAGAACTTTAATAGTTTCTTTTAATAGAAATGTGGAGAAAGCTAGCAGGACATAACAGGTTGGCTGCACTGATGAAACAATGTCTTAGATCTTGAAACTGTTTCTGTTTTCAGTTCTGTGGAAAACTCCGGTAAAATCATTTCAATACTAAATAAATATTGCTTGAAATAACAAAGTAAGTTTATTATTTTTATATAATTGGTTTCAAACGAAAATGTGTGCATAATTTTCCAATTAGAACAGAGTTATTGTACTATTACTTAACCCTAAAACCTGTTCTGTATTTATTTTTTTCAAATTTACAACTAAAGTAATTTATATATCATAAGTTTATATTTATTATGATTTTAGAATGAATGTTGACTTCCCTGAAGACAGTGATTCAAGTGATGAAGACTATGTCCCAACTGGAGCAGCTGATGTACCATCTGAGGTAGACTCAGATGGTGACCCAGAGGATCCTCTATCTGACTCTGAAAGCCTTGATAAACGCGGAGCAAAGCGCAAAAAGAAAAGTTCCAAATCTAAGAAGAAAAAGAAAACAGAAGAAACTAATGAAGACAATGCAGGTGAGTTTATTGAATCATTATAAACTTGAGTAATTTTAAAGTTTTAATTCATAGAAATCCTAAAGACTAGTCAGGAAAAGCAAGAAGTTACTGAGGAAGACAAGAAGAAACACGCGGATTCATTGTGGGCGAGTTTTAAAAAAGACACTGGTTTTAAGAAAAAAACAATTGACGATAAGAAACCTGCCGCTACTAGCGAACCATTAAAAAAATCGGTGGTTTCTGACGATAAACCGGTTAGTAAAAGCGAACCGACAAAGGTGAAGATTACGGAAGTGTTCGAATTTGCTGGGGAAGAAGTAAAAATCGAAAAGGAAGTTTCCGCGGATTCGGCCGAAGCCAGATTATCCACGGCATCGGGTTCTGCACCACCGGCAAAATCGCGTGGAGGTTTAGGAGGAATTGGATCAGTATTAAATCAGCTTGGCAAGAAGAAAAAGATTAGCACGCTGGAGAAATCCAAATTGGATTGGAATAAATTTAAAAAGGAAGAGAAAATTGAGGAGGAATTAGATAAATATAAAAAGGGAAAGGACGGGTATAGATTTTATATTGGCAATTTCTTGATATTTGTATTAATTAATATTATATTTTCAAGGTATTTGGAGCGCCAGGACTTTTTGCAACGTGCGGATCAACGTAGATTTGAAATTGAAAAGGAAGTTAGGACAATTGAACGAAACAAGCGTATGAACAACGTACAATAATACTTAATATTTATGTTAACAATAATTACATTCCACATCATTTTTGAACATAAAATACAAGAATTTCATGGTGATTTATTTATTCGAATTATTTAAACTCTTGGACATTTTTAAGTGTATTTTCAAGTATACTTATTTACGTCGTTCAAAAAGCTTTTATACGAGAAAAAAAGCATTTACAACGTATTTATAATAAATATGCAATCTGAATATATAATATTTACTAATAAATAGAATTCAGTTGTCTTTATTTCAAAATTAAAGCTGAAACTGAATATGTAACAAATCAGGTAAATTCATAGCATAACTTGCCTGAAAGACCAATTAGTATAATGTACTTCAGGATCTTTATATGTTAAAATCTATATAAACATTTTTCATGATCAAAAATAATTTATAAATAAGTAGCAATATATCAAAATGGAATATTAATAAAATGAATCAACTTTCCTTCTGTTGAAATGACTTATTTTTGAAGTTTATGAAAATTATTATAGTTTTTACTTCCTTTTTGTAGTAAACTGGATTTTTTTCCTATATCTTGCTTCTTCCCTAATGGAAGAGCTTTTCCCATTTGGCTAGTAAACTGGATAAATTAAATTCATATGCAAATGTGGAGTAAATATTTTGCTCCCTCTGTTGCTGAAAATATAAAATATTGAAAAATCGTTAGTGAATTCAACATGGAGTCATATAAGAGTATGTAGATAGAGTGAGCCACAACAAAATCCAGCCTATCCCAACAATCGTGCTGAATCCCAGGCACTGGAATGAGTGCATAGACAACAATTCCTACAGCAGGGAGCTGCGAAACCGGCGCATGTGTTATTGACTTTGTGCAAGAAGAGCCGCTCCTTCGATAATGTTTGTGTTGTCCTTTTACTGTTGTTTTTAAATATTGACTTGTGGACTAAAAGTAATTGCCTCAAAACGATATATGTGGAGAAACAGTGTTGAAGCATATACAATTTATTAATGAAGAAAATGGAGAGTGGAAACAGCTTGGAATCCAAGTAGGTAGAAAAGAAGGGCACAGCATCTTCATTACTAATATATTCTTATTTCAGTTCATTGGAAGATATCCAGTTTTATTCATCCCATATACATTTGTTCAAAGCAGCAGGATCCAAAGCTACACAGGCAGACCGCAGAAAGGCACTCCTGAAAGCTGTCAAAGAGTAGAATCTATTATGAAGCTATTTACATTGTTATTAAATTCCTTTTAATACTTTCAGCAGACATAATGCATCCATTGATGAAAAACGTGGAATCACTGAATTGTTCTCTGATCCTGAGACAAATGATGAAGAAGAACCAATGGAAGTCTGTGAGGGAGCCAGGAGAAGACGCAGAAAGTATGCTGACAAATTAATGTTGTCAGAATACTTCATTGAGAGGCCAGAAGATTTGGAACATAATTGGATTTTCAAGCTATGTCCATTGGGAGTGCGCAATTTAGTTGTTGCCCACAATGTAATCAATTCAATTGAAAGTAAATGCATTTTAATGACCTTAACCTTTGTTACAGAGGACAACTAAAGCTTATAACAAGAATGGAATCCTCCAGTCTGAATTTGAATCATTGTTGCCTGGTGGATCTGGGAACAAGAATGGCTCAAAGTTTACTATACTGGATTGCATCTTTAGTCCCACGACTAGTGTGTATTATATAATTGACATCCTAGCATGGAATTCATTTTCTTTGGTGAACTGTTCGGAAAGTATCTCTACTGGTTTTTAAGATGTACCATTATTAAATTATGTTTTATTATTAAATTTACAGACCGAATTTCGATTCTTCTTCTTGAAGTCGAAACTAGAGGAAAATCAGGAGATTACACAGAAAACCAAGAGACACAAGTATCCATTCCTTGATGTAATTGGACGTCCGGCTCAATTGAATCTCATCGAGGACGTATTATCTCATTTCATGGAAAATGAAAACGAAGAGAAACTTGATGGAGTATTGTTCTACCATTCCGAAGTCGACTATCGCGGCGGATGTACGCCGTTAGTTGGATGGCTTAAACCGTATATGGTTCCAGAAATATTGGGAATACCGGTGGCCGCTGAATACATGTCCGAGAAGCCCGAAAATTACACGAGTTTAAAAGATCGTGTCGAAAAAATGAAAACCGCTTATTCCAAAAAGGCCACTCACAAACCGAGAAGGGAAAAGAGGATAAAAGACGTGGAAATGGTTAATATAGTAGATGATTTAGAGGTAATTTATCAGGATTAAAGTAATTCACTAAATAACTGCAAACATTTTTTTATTCTATTTTCAGCTTGACTAAATTACTCATAATTTTTGTTTAAATGTGATACAGATTTTAATGTATGTTTAAATGTGATTATAATAATTGAGGCGTAAAAATAAATATCTAATAACGTTTCCACTTAGCTCTTTATTTATAACATTACGTTCATAATTATATTATTATTTGAATCCATCATATAATAAGTACACATCGAATTGAAATATAAAAAAAATGCTTGGTTCGTGTCGAAACCTAAATCTAAAATTCAATTGGATGATAAAACGACGTTTCCATTATTCTTTATTTTATTAAATGTGGCTCTCAATAACGAGTATTTCTCTTAAATAATTTAAACTTAAAAAATGTTTATTCTAATAAATATTATAATTCTACAATAACTATGGAAGATATAGTTTTTGTCTTATTTAATTAAATGAAAATCGCTGGGAAAATTCTTGGTTCTTGTTGTCTCGTCTCATCTTGATCACCTCCCCGCGCCACTCCTTCACGCTTTACATGTGACGGGTGTTGCCGAAGTTGATTCCCGATTGGTTAGCACCTTTGTTGCTTCCCATCTGGAGACCGATGATCGATTGTCCAGCCTTCAGCTTATCTTCAGAGAAGTGTCGTTCGTTTTTCTCAGCTTCCTTTGGCCCAATGCTCGGCTTTCCAAAGTTACCAGCCTACAAATATAATAATATTAATACAAAATATATAAATAACATTATTAGAATAATATTATACAATATTTATTTTCTAAGCAATAACATTTTTTAGTTATTGTAACTTATGATGCTAACAATATTAATTAAGAATATGTAACGTTTTTAGATGGAATAATGTTTACAAAATAAAGTATACTTTAAGAAATATATATATTTCAAATATAAAATAATACTATTACTGAATTTAGTTTCTGGACGTGATTTTCAAAGTGAGCGTTAATATTTTCTTAAGTAATTTATATAATCAATTATAAGGATCAAGTAATAAACAGCATTTAAATAATCTACGTGCTTGAACTTTGAACACTTCACACCCAGTTTGTGGTGGGAAAATGAACAGCGATTCAGGTCATAAAAAAATGCCTTCGGCACTAAATAATATATGTGCAAGTGGTAGGAACTAATATGGATATGCGTTTGGATAGCTTACTTTGCGTCCAAGTGATTGAATGCAGATGACGACGGAGTTGAGATTTTGTCTTTCCCAGAGATCAACGGTCTGGAAGGTCTCTTGAGCCGGGACGCCGAGGACCTTGGCGGTCTCCAGGAAAGCGTTTATGTTTTCCATGCACTTGAAAGCCATCGTCGTATTGTTTATTTTCTTTACGCTTCCACTTTGGATGCAATTCACAAGCCTGCAATCAGTCACGCGAATATAAGTTTCAGAACAAAGGAATTTACAAGAAACGAATGTCAGACAACGTCGTCCAGCTTTTCATTTCTTTATTTGTTTGCCGGTGCAGACGTGTCTTCAGTTTTTTTTTTGGTTTCGTCTCTTTGATGTTCGCTGAACTTACCTGCACAACAGAGTGCCGTCTTTCAATACTTCGTAGAAATTATCCATATCTCCACCGCAGTTGATATCCTCGTTCGTGATTGTCCTTATCCATTCCAGGCATTCTTGAGCTAATTCTTCGCTGTACTTAGCGTTCACCTGCAAAGTAAATATTTACCATTAGCATTTCACTCTTAATTTCCTTTACACATTCGTTACAACAATTTTAAACGCTGGAATGCAAGATATGCTAAACTGGATGTGTACAGGAAACAGTAACTGATTAACGAAAGTGCTTTTGGACAATATAAAAGTCTATGGAAATTCGAACAACACTCATTAATATTAAACTTTATCTGTGACACACTTCAAACCCACTTCAATTTGAAGTAATTATAATTATTTAATGAAATTATCGATTCACTAACATCTGCCCATATTGTTTAACGAATCATAAGCATGCTTATGTATGTAAATTATTGAAATTCCGAAGGTTATTCATGTTTACATAACTGGACTACCGAAAGATACCGGTTACTAACAAACAATAAATAAAGTTATAAAAAAAAGAAATTGTAAACTCCAAAAATGCAGTTATTTATTACTTGCGGTATATTTATGGTGAATTTAAGGAGTAATTAGTTATTATAAAAAACGGTAATTTAAACTAATGAAATTTTGATTTTGGTTAAGCAATGTAATGAATTAACGGCGTAAAATTAATCGCATTTCATGGAAGTCGCTCATGTTGTTTTGTAAAGGTTTCGTCTCGGTCTTGGACATGTGGAAACATCGTCCGATGATTAATTTCGTCTAAGAATTATGTAAATCGGAAAGACAGCTTTGAATTCCCCCCAGGTCTTCACCTCGCCTCGCTCCTCTCTGTCCCCCCGCCGTTGAAATACAATAGTTGGCCATATATGGACTCTAACAAACGGGTTTTCGTTTACGTTTAGAAACATACGAGCATATGCATAAAGACTTACGTCAAAGACTCTTGTGAGTCATTCGGGGAACGAATCGAGCAATGGAATAAAGAAAGACGAGAGAGAAAACCCTCGGGCACAAATTCTGAGACGAGAACCGAGAGGTAGAAAAAAAAAGCGTTATGCACATACAAGAAAACAAACAAAACTCTTGAGCGAAGAACAAAATCAATAATACCTTCGCCGTGACCGGAATATTTTTTTAACAAGAATTCATTATTTATACTTTTTTTTTTTGTAAAATTTGAATTTGTAATTATGATGAATATGTAACAATATTTGCTAAGTTTAGTTAGAAAATTAAAAAAATATTTTTCTATCCTTTGATTCAACTAGAAATAAATATATTTTACTGATAATTGTCACGTACTTTTTTCAAATAAATTATTCTTAATGCTATTCCTAGAATCATCATTAATTCAAATAAGATACACTCAAGGATTCAAAATAATTAAAGATTGTTTATAATAAAATATTACATGTAAAATGAAAAAACAAAAATCTTCAATAATAATAAACATTCTTAAATCGCCAATTATTTTGTTGTAAATATTTATATACATTTTACCACATTCCCACGATTTTAATGAAAAACATATTTTATAATAACTAACACACGTTTTAGCGTTAGTTAATTATAAATATTTTTTAATTATATTTTGATATATCCTTTTCAAAAATTGGATTATTCATAAATTACATAAGTTTTATTAAAATTCAGCATTTTAAATGATAATGTATGTTATTACATTAAAAGTTGGAATAGACATTTATATAATCTAATATTTCTTAAAATCCACTTGATGAGAGAAAATTAAAAGTGAGAAGTAGAGATGCGTCATATTCAATTAATCTTAACGATTTGTACATTTCCTTATAAGAAATATTTCGAAATACAATTTTTTAATAATTTTTTGTAATATAAAAATGCTCATTAATAATTTCACAATAATTTTTCATTCTTGTTATTCCTAATTTGATGTACCTATAATTGTTGTAACGCCGTATTCTATAATTACTCACCAGTAAACTTTACAAAATAAAGATTTGCGCAAATGTCAAGGATGACTTACAAATAAAAAAAAGAGTGTATCAAATTTCAAATTGTTTGCAAATCTCCTTATTCGTAATTGGTGTCGAGGTGAAATTTAAACAATTTCATGTTCGTCCAGGCACATGTCTGATCAATTAATCATTAGATTTAATGTTCTATTCGGCTAGTTTCACAATCATAAAAATATAACGTGAAATTTATGTGGATGTTAGCACAAACTGCTTGAACATAAATTGTACCAGTTTATGAGTAAAAATGGAACTCATTCATATATTTCCTGCAACACAATAACACGGTTTATGAACCATAACTTGACGAGACAAAGAACAGTAAAACAACTTTAGTTGAACTTAACTAGTGTTTATTTTTTTATGTAATTTAACATAATGTTAAGTTATATCGGAAATTATTTATGAATAGATGTAATTGCTGTATTTGAAATAGACGAGAATACTATTATGTGTAAAGCATTGAGAGTTTATGAAAGGCATTCCGTTTCCTTCAATCTATTCATTTCATCCGTCAAAGTAATATATAATAATACACCTTGTTTTAATACTTCAAAATTACTGATACAAAATTAAAATCAAAATTATTAAGTAATAAAATCATTATTTAATGCAATATTAAAATAAGTTTAAATATAACATAGCTACGTGCATTTAATCAAAACATTAAATTTATCATTTTATTTCGGTATAAAAATAAATTTATCATTTTTAAGCATGAAGGTTTAAGGAGATGACGTGAGAAAGTAATCATTTTGATATGACAAGAGACATATCAGTAATAAAAATATTGTAGAACTTTGAACTTAATTTAAGGAATATTTTTGATGATAGATAAGTTTTTTAATTGTAATGGATATTAATAGTAACTTTATTAAACTTCTATATACTGATAGTATTTTGCGATTATTGACCTAAACTAGGAAGCAGAACCGAAGATCCCATGAAACTCAATATCTTAATAAATATAATATTTTGCGTTTCTTTTTTGTGCGTTTCGCTCGAGCAAAATGTGAAATACAAGAAGTGAAACTGATTGAAACCGTATCAGACGATAAATATTTGCATAAACTGAAAGCCAACTCAGCATATACGTATCAGGCAAATAATAATATAAAAAAAACACTATGAGCCTGTGTGCATATGTTCGTAGAGCAATGGCTGTAATTGATTGTAAATTTGATGTGTGACTTCATGGCCTATAAATAGCAAACATGACGGTGACTCAATATTAATAACCATATTTTTTTGCTCGTAACGAAACAATCTGTTTAACAAATTAAAATTAGGAACCGAAAAGTTTTTGGTGAAGTTACGCAGCAAATGAATAATCTTTTTGATAAGTTTCTTCTACGGAAATTACCAATTTCATTCTTTTTTGCGCTCACGTGATTATACACAATCTATAGCGGAAACGCGATAACGAAGAATTACATCATTTACCATAAAATATTTTAGGTTTCTGGGTCACACGAGTAATTAGTAAAAACCTTTAATTAATAATTTACGTATTTTTTTCGAAATAAAAAATTTAGATACAAATATTTTATTATATAAGATGCATTCTAAATCTTTGTTTTATAGTGAATTTTTCAGTTGATTTTAAGTGTAATCCTTTAGATATACAAGTTAGGGTAGAATTAAGTATATTTATGTATTTTCGTGTGTTTATTTATGAAATTGGAAGAGATAAGTGGTAATCTTGTTTATTAAACAAACAAGTTTATTTTTTTAACTTCGTCAGAATTTCTTAACGATGAGTGGTTTCTAAAAATAACGGGATGTAATTGAAGGGTGGATGCAAAGAACATTCTGCCGTTTATCTAGAAAGTTAACGGAATTTCAACCGTTCATTTTAACACCTTCAAGCATCGCAAACGGCAAAGAGAAATGCATGCATTAAGATTGCACAAATTTTTCCTCCTCAAATCCAGACGTGCACTCCGTTCTACAGTCTAGACTGCGACCTTTAGCGAAGCTGACGAAGTGAAGATACCTTCTGGATAATGAAGTGAAAACCCAGCAAAGCAGTTATTTTTCCGCTCGATTTACATACGTTCTTCTGGTCTGGACATAATGCATTTCCAAGTAAAAAAAAATACACACATAAAGCTGATGAGGAGGAAATAGGAAACTCGATGGAAAGGAAAAACACGAACTTGCAAAAGTAATCGCATGCGTTACGGCATCGCATTTCCTGCTGTCGAAGACATTTTATGAATTCCAATTAAGAAATCAATTTGTATAATTGAAGGAAGTGAACTGCGAATATCTACATTTGAGTAATCATAAATATTTGCAGGTATAAATGAAGGCGAAAATATGTACAAAGAGGATATTAATGAGATTAAGTAAAATTGGATTTGTAAATACTTATTTATGTAATAAACTCGAAAGTTGTTGGAATTCTTTGAATTTTGTAATGCGTTGATTATAAGGAAAGCGGAGTAATTGGTGTAATAACGTCGATTAAATCAAACGTTTTAATTGCTTTTAGATGGCGTCATTTATTATAAATAACTATTTCCAATTTTGTATCTCGCTCTGTATTTTGTTTAACATCATTTTGGCTCTATCGGCAAGTACTTGTGCGATAAGGAACGCAGAGAAAAGATTATATTTGTTTTGAACAAGGTTAAACATCGATTTTTTCCTCGTGACCTACATTCAGCCGGCTGCAGTTCTGCACATCCCAGCCCAGAAACGTGCAAGGGTGAACGGATAATGTAAAAAAAAAATAAAATAAACTGGAGGTGGAGGAATGCGAAAACATGTAATTGAGACAGAATTTTCCGGTTATGTAAGAAGAATGCAGCCAGGAGAAAGCTCTTTTTGTGAGCAGATGGTGCAGCAGAGTGAAAGAGGCCTCGCCTTAAAACCACCTGCTGGTTAATAAAATTGCATCGATCCCATCGCTGTTCCAATAAGAAGGAACTAATAACGCGCTGTTTTCTTTGCCTTTCGTGAAAGAGAAAAAATAATATAACCGGGGCGTACCTTCTTCTCCAGTTTCCGCTCTTGCGGAGAAACAATGCACCTTTTGAAAGAAGTGAAAATGTAATTTGCAAACTGACCTTTCTTTGAGCTTCGGCGGCAAATCCACTTTTGGTTGCTCTGTTTGTTGCCATCTTCACTAATTAATTAATTCGGTTCACTCGAGGGGGGAGTTTTTTGGAGATTGGAATAGATTCCGTAAAACTTATTGAGATCCCTTGTTGCGATTTGAATTTAGTTTGGATCGGGTTTGTTCAAGCCCAGTATTTGCTAGCAGGAGTATAGCTACACTACTGGAGCTCCCTGAATGCACTGTCGTCCTCAACGGATCCCCTCCCCAACGGCGATTGAAGGTTGCCTCAAAATTCATTCTCTTTGGTCACTGGTTTTCGACCAAAACCAAGAGTTCATACTCATTACAGGAATTCAAAATACCAAAAGCCACATGACGAAGACCATACGTTTCGCAATAAAAAAAAAATGAAATCACTAATAAATACATTAAACATTCCTATCAATTATTACTAATTCCTCTACTTTATTCAAGAATTCAGCTTTTATTAACATAACACATAATAATATCAATAAATGTAAAATGTCTCAATCATCTCATAAATTAATTAAACTAAAATTGGATTCGACTTTAATTGATCTTTTCATTACATGCATTTCGGATGAAATATTAACTATTACGTAAGATCGAACAATAAGACGCACCTTTTTTATTTCATAAATTTCTAGTGTTATTATATATCAAATTAAATATTTTCTTCAATTTCAACTATATTTGTTTTGTCCATTTTTCAAAACAATAAACTATTATTGTTTGAAACATTAACAACTCATTGTTTTGTATTTTGTTGTTTTCTTGCTGTATAGTTTCATAATAATAGAGTTGCGTATATCATCCAAACACAAAAGCAAGCACTCGACCAAATAATAAATAAATTTTTCCATTGCTAAATAAATAAAACATTTGCGGCGTCTTAATCTTCTTCCGCGATAGATTGCGATGACGAAAATGATGATGTCATTTCCTTTAAAGGAATGAAAAAAAAAAGTTTTTTTGGGGGGACGACATTCATGGAATATAATTCATAGCGGAAGTGAAATTCATGATCTCAATATTGGTTTTTTAGAAAATTATGCACTATTCTTGCTGTTATCTCTAAGCATAATGTAAATAAAGACGATAAGTCTACGTAATAACATTTGCAAATTAATAACATTATATAAGCAAGGAAAGATTCATTTTAGTTTAAGTAAATTTCCAAAATCCAATCTTATTATGGATTTCATTATAAAAATCTTTTAAGTATTTAAATAATTATTATATCATCTCATAATCACAATGTATGAAGGCAGTTTCAAAAGTTTTAGAAACTGTTACAACAGCAGGAAAGTTTTTTTGCGGAGCAAAGTGATTTTTGTTAATAGATTATCTTGAAAAATGTAAATGTCAGAATAATATAAATAAAACAATTAGTATTTGTATTTATTAAATAATAATAGATCTATTTTCTCTCATTTTACAGGATTAAAATTTTACTTTCCAAATGTATTTACAACAGCGTTTATTTTTCAGCAACAATTTTCTGAAAACTTTTTATCGGTTTTACAATGACACTTCAAAATAAAAATATGATGTGTTATAAAATTGATTTATTTGCTATAACTATATGAAAATTTTATAAAGATATTTTCTTAATTTTGTAAAATTAAATTTTAACTCAATATGCTGAAATTTCTAAATTTTAATAGTTTTATTAATATTTAAAATACCTTATTTCCACATTTATGCAACTATAAATATATTGTAAGATAATTAATATAAAGACATACTCAAGCTAAGTAATGTGTCAAAATAAGCTAGTTTGAAATGGATGAAGAAATGCATTTTTTATTATTGAAATAAAACACAAAATGTGCATACTTTGCACAATCTAAACTTAAACAATGACATTCAAAATATGCGTGATTCATCGTGCAAATGCAAATTGTCGTGATAAGTTCAAGACGAGTTATTTTTTTTTATATAAAGTTTAAGGAGAAAGTGGTTACATAAATATAAATTTTATTTTAAAAAGATGACACGTTGTATTAGCATGCGTTTCGATAATTTCGATTTCGAATGTATAAAAAATTCAATGAATAACCTTGTTCATACTATTTACCTTACTTATCAGAAGATGCTCATGAGTCAATGGGAAAAGATAGCAGTTCAATAACTGATATACCTCATATAAATGGTACATGTATAATAAAATATACATATTTCTTTTATAAATACATAATTTTAACTGTACCTCGGTTAATATGTTCTGATAACGAAGCTTTGATATAACATAGTCCAAAATTTCTAATCCCATTTAACGCAAAATATTTCTAGAAACTGTATTCGAAGAACATTAGAAAAGAAGATGATGTTAGAAATTTATTGAATGTTACAGATGATGGTTTTTCAGATTTAGACAACCTAATAAATATTTTTTTTATAAACAGGTTAATATGTTCTGATAACGAAGTTTCGATATATCATGGTCCAAATTTTCTAACTCCATTTATTGCAGAAACTGTAGTGAAAAAAAAAATAGAAATGAAGATGATGTTAGAGATTTATTGATGATTTTTCATTCAAAGATTTGGACAACCTAAAATATATATTTTTTTTATCAATACATATTTTTAACTATTTTTTGTGAACATATTGTACTTAGGTTAATATGTTCTAATAACGAAGCTAGGATATAACATTATCCAAAATTTCAACTTCATTTATTGCATAATATTGCTACAAACTTTATTGGAAGAAGATTAGAAATGAAGATGATTTTAGAAATTTATTTATGGTTTTTCAGTGGAAGATTTAGACAATCTAAAATATATGTATATAATTTTATAAATACAATATTTTAACTGTTTATTGTGAAAATATTGCACCTAGGTTAATATGTTCTAATAACGAAGCTTCGATATAACATGGTCCAAAATTTCAACTTCATTTATTGCTACAAACTGTATTGGAAGAAGATGTTAAAAATTTATTGAATTCTGCAGATTATGGTTTTTCAGTAGAAGATTTAGACAACCTTGTTAGGAAGGAAAACAAAGAATATTAAAATTAAATTAATGAAAAATGTTAACAATCAAATATTTAAAAAAGTTCTTAATTTATTAAATAAAATTATTCTGATTCAGCATTAACTCTTTATATAATTGTTAAATGAAAGAGAAAATGACACAACGAATTGTAGGCTAATATTATAAAATGTTTTTTCACTTGCATCTGAGTTTACTGTTTATTTATGATTTTTATTTGCAAAACAGCTATTAAATTTCTTTCTTATAATTTGACTATTTATACCTCTGAAAACAGAGTTTTGCTTAACGAAATAAATTTGTTAATCGAGGTATGACTATTCTTAGTATAGTTGAAGTCATCAAAAATAAACTATATATTGGCAAGTGGTTAAAAATGATTATATTTTTAATAAAAGGAAATGAAAATATTAAAGATTAATGAAGAAAAAAAAAAGTAATATGTTAAAGTTATGAGTTTCTAGAAGGTTGTTTTATAAAATATTTTAATACAATTTTGCTGTAAGCTTGGCATGCAATAACGTTTCATTAGTCTCCCTCGTAATACCAATCTAGCTTTGGTGCTAGATTGGTATTACGAGTTACTTCCGTTGCGACCACAAGGCAAATGCGTCAAAAGTACAGCCGTTACATGCATTTAAGCATTCGCAACAAATAATATTTCAGGAATGATCTAATGCGACCGCATTGATTGATAATTCTGTTTCTTTCTTTTTTTGCTGCGAAACGTTATCAAAACGTGTCGAAACTCAAAACGCTTTTGAGGTTGCCGCTGAAAGCAAGCGTTCAGTTAACATAAATAGCAATAATAAAATAAGTGCTGACTTATTGAACTTGTTTCTAAATAAGCCCAGATGCTTGTATTAAATTGAACTCGACCTCATTACCGTTGTCGTTCAACATTCTATTTAAATTCACAAACATACGGCGATGGACGTTATCTTGACGATTGATTTTTAAGACCCGGAGGCTAATGCAACGGACGAGTCTTCAATGCATCTTATCAAATATGTGGATCACGATGCATTTTTTTCAGGAGAGCAGAGACGAAATTGGACAAAAGATGATGATGATGATGGACGTTACGCAAACGGCGTTATTATGTAAGGAGCGGGGAATTTCATGTAGCTGTATTTTAAATAGAGACCGCCGCTCGATATGGATAAATGGCGAAACCTTGATCAATAAGGTAAACATAAATTACTATAATATTGTCCATACATGGTGCTCCAACTGCTCGAGATGTATTCGTGTTGGATATTAAGTGTACTGATTATCCCATTCATTTTACAAAACATATGGTCCACCGGTTTTTTTTTCTATTTAGCAATATCTGATCCGACCAGAAGATGATTAATGGATGGATAATCCACATTATCAAATTTAGTAAATAAAGGTCAAATCGAATACATTCTGCTGATTTCGCATTTTCAATTACTTTATTTATCAAATTTATACAGCAGACTGCATGGCAATTATAAAATTCAATACTAAACTACTTTTTCATTTGAAATTTTTATAATAATTTATCCATTTTATAAATTTTAATTACAAACAAATTATATTCTTTAAAAAATAATTTAAATCAACTAAAATAAGAAAGTCATTTTAATTATTAAATATATTTAGTGTAGATTAAAAATAATGTCTTGATGATTGAAACATTTTGAACCATAATTATTCAACTCTTAAATAAATATAATTTACAGAATACACTTAAAATTATTTCAGTCATCATCAATTATAATGATTTAACATATTACTAAATCATTAATATAACACTTAATTATTTCTATTTGTAAATTAGATAAAATGCATTTTAAAATTTTAACAAATAAATTGAGTACTCACATTTATATCAATGGAATATATATTGTTTACCAGTTTAGTTAAATTATAAAATAAAATAATTATTGAAAAATTAAGCTTAATCTTAGTATTTTATAAATATAGATAAAATAAGTGGTAAGATAGAAATATATTATTTCTGAAGATATTTGTCTATATGTATATTTTTGGTAGTTTTGGTTGTCAATCAATTGAATATTATATAATCAATAATCGTACTCTGAAATCGTAATCTATAAATAATATTATTTTTTTATTATAATTGAAGAGTTTTTGTAAAAGCTACTAGTTAATAAATTTGATATCACATTACTTTATTTCTTTTTGTATGTATTTTGGATTAATTTTAATATGATGAAAGAATTGTAGTTTCTTCAGGAGATGACTTCAAAATTAAAGATCAAATTAAATTGTATAAATTAATAATTATATTTTGTGTATAAAAACTTCTATCATTAAAAATTAGTAAATAAATAAAAACATATATATTTTACACATTACCACATACATGAGATAATCATTGTATAACTTTTAAACTCTATATTTCATGGTTATCTTTACATCATCATCTTTTTTTTGCTTCCACCAAAAGTGAAGAGTATTTTTTTAAAGGAAAGATAAAAATGAAAGTCACTGCCTCTTTAGTGCAGCGATTTCTAAACTTTTTGTTACTACGACTCACTTTTCGTATATTCAATAAGGAGACTCCTCTTTAATTTATGTATGTTATGTCATGATTTTTCATAAGTGATGAACGAGTTTATCTGTAAAGCTGTTTATATGTGTAGACCGGGGATGATGTCCATTCTTTGGAACCACTGTTTGTTCAGAAGATTCAATTATATTCCAAAATTAATGGGATTATAATTTAAATTATTTTATATAAGATATTTTTCTCTAAAAATTACATATAAATTAAAGTTCCATTTTTTTAAATATTTACTTTATACAAGTGTTAAATTATTTAAGGTTCAGAAAAATATTTAATATAGAATAAAATCATTTGAAAATTATTTTTTACTTGGATGAGTGAATAAATAATATATATATTTTTTTTAATATTTCAATAGAAAACATTAGTTTCTCAATGTTCTCGATTCTAATCTTACACGTCATTATTTTTATTAGTAATTTTACTTTTATCTTGGTAAAACAATAGATTTTGGATAAGAATTTCGAAAAGCATTTACAAATTATTATTACTTAGTATTGTGAGTGTATGAATATTTTTTGTTATTCTAATATTTCAATAAAAAACATTAGTTCCTCAATGTTCTCGATTTGTCTCTAAATTTAGATCTTTAAATAATCTTACACGTCATTATTTTTATTACTAATTTTACTTTAACTTAGTAAAACTCTCGATTTTAAATAAGAATTTTGAAGTGCAATGACAAATTATTATTACTTAGTATTATGAGTATATAATTTTTTTTGATATTCTAATTTTTCAATAGAAAATATTAGTTCCTCAATGTTCTCCATTTATCTATAAATTTAGATCTTTAAATAATCTTACACGTGATTATTTTTATTAGTAATTCTACTTTTATCTTAGTAAAACCATCGATTTTGCATAAGAATTATTACTTAGTATTATGAGTGTATATTTTTTTATTTATTTTAATATTTCAATAGAAAACATTAGTTTCTCAATGTCTTTAAATTTAGAGCTGTTACACGTCATTGTTTTTATTAGTAATTTTACTTTTATCTTAGTAAAACTTTCGATTTTGGATAAGAATTCCGAAGTTAATTGACAAATAATTGCGTCATACGCTACATCATACTGATTTATTAATAATTACTTCAACAAAAGATTTTTAATTTTACAAGCAACAAAGCAAAATCAATGGAATTAATATGATTCATAAATAAGCTATTATCAGTAAATTGTTGTTGCATAATCATCGATAATAGTTGTAATAACAGAATAGTCGATGAGTGTACGTTATTGTTGAAATAAACAATTAGAATGGAGCAGATAAATTCGATGCCAACGTGTAGCAATGCTTAAATTAGAATAGCAAAAAAAAATAGTTGCGTTTAAATAATTCATTCAT
The DNA here is from genome assembly GCA_963457615.1 of Nicrophorus investigator. Classification (NCBI taxonomy): domain Eukaryota; kingdom Metazoa; phylum Arthropoda; class Insecta; order Coleoptera; family Silphidae; genus Nicrophorus; species Nicrophorus investigator. The sequence continues at coordinate 10,203,070 of OY735142.1, read as the reverse complement.
ATTACAAGCATAAAATGAGCGTGAAATGAAGATGTGTGTAATGGACTAATTGGAGCGGTCACGCATAGTTCTCACATTTTGTGGAGATTAACACGAATGAGTCATGAGTTACGAATAATAATTGATTGCAAATTTTCGGCATTGACTCAGACATATTTGGCGATCTTTGAAAAGAATTGTTTTTCTAACGAATGTTTTCTTCTGAGTAACCAAATGCATTTTGAAAAAGCGTTCTTAGCCTCCGGATTTATCTTCGATGTTTGAGTCGCCTTTTAGAGTGAGAATTTATAAGCATGTGGGCAAACTCGTTTCGGGTGCTCGGGCGAAAGGGCTCCCCGATAAAATAACTCGAATTCCACACAAAAATGTACATGTACAAAGCGTCTCTTAAAAGCTTATTTTTTTCATTCATTTCCAATTTAAATAAACTTAAAGTCAATATAAAATGAGTAGATAAAAACAGCGCGTTAATTAATTAAATTATTTCTCGTTTAAATATTTATAATTGCTTTTCGTTGTAGTTTCATGCAAAACTAAATATAATTAATGCATGGACGCGCCCAGGATTCACGCCCAAGTAATGCAGCGCAAAAAAACACAACCATTATCATATAATTAAATTTAAGAAAAAAAAAATGTAAGAGAAACGGTGGATGACTCGACCGTTTAAAGGCAGTTCCATCTTGGAGTACACGAAAAGCAAAGTAAATATAAAAAAAAAATCAAGCTGATTCATTTGACCCACTTAAGTACTTTCACTGGACACATGGCATGTGTTTTATGCTTACTGAATGACACTCTTGTATCAATAAATTGTCCACTAAACCAGTTTTATTTCAAAATTAATAACCCTTTTCTCCTGAACGAAAACGCATTTGAATTAATTTAATTTAATGTAAGAGTACTATCTTCTTTATAACTGTTAGATAACTCAATGTCAATAACCTTTTTTTTTTGTTAAACTCATTTGAAACATTCATAGAAAAGAAATATTTCTTAAATTCTAATATCCAATTACATAAGTTAACAAGCAATGAAAAATCCTTTTCTCCTGAACGAAAATGCATTTGGATTAATTTATTTTAATGTAATAGTAATATCTTCTTCATAACTGTTAGATAACTCAATGTCAATAACCTTTTTTTTTGTTAAACGCATTTGAAGAACTTATACAAAGGAAATATTTGTTAAATTCTAATATCCAATTACACAAGTTAACAAGCCATAAACAACGATAAATCTGACATGGTTTAACTGGTGAATAACTTTTTGCATTGTTAATTCATTTCTTTTGTAATTATGTAATTTGTTGTTTGCTTTTGGGCCGTTGACCTTAAATAGGTGTTGTTTGTGAAATTTGATCAAATAATTTTGGTTGGCTTCAAGAAGACAAATTAGCGACTGAAGGGGGAAATATACTTGGAGATACTATTTATTTTTCAAATATCTGTCGATACTTCTAAATAATTATTTTATTTTCTGTGTTTAAATTAAAGTCGATTTACAACTGTAAACATTTATAAAATTTGTTATTTTTTTTAATATTTAAGCTACTGTTAATTCGACTACATTATAAAAAAAAATCATTTTATATTCTTTGACTTAATTTACATAACTCTTCTATTTAGAATAGCCACTGTTAGTTCTGATTATATAATTTGGAAACATAAACAAACAAAGATTTGAAGTTTTTATACTATCCAGTTATTTAATAAACAAGTCTTCATTTGTAACCGGTATATTTATTGACTATCCCATCAACTCCTGTAAAGACGTAACTGGTTGCCTATATGAATTATACACATTAGATAATAAATTAATGATAAATATTTCATAAAATTTTATACCATTCATTTTTGTAAATTGTGATTTTTTATTTCTAGTAGTTGTTTGTGTAAAATTATTTCAACATTGCGAACTTTTAGACTGTTTTTTAAATATTTACATAAAAAAAAATTAAAGCTATTATATAATATATTAGTATTACTTTATTCAATAACTGCTTATGAAATTTGTTATAAAATTGTTTTCATTGTGAAGTTGTCTTTAATTATATTTAATTTAATCTATTTTTACTATAAGTTTTAGTAATGAACACATTTTCAGGTTCATAACTTGAAAAATATAAGAAATAATACAGAATCATCCAGGAAATAAATGATAATGTCTGATAATGCTAAATAGAGATTTTCAATAAGGATGAATGAAATACTTTAAAATTATGGGACAGTGAAAATTGAAAATATAATTGTTCAAAGTTAAATTTAAAATATAGCAATAGTGCGGCTTAGATTAGTGCATTTACACTACATTAAAATTTGAAAATTGCAAAACACTAAATTTTAATTTAAAATATTTGATTATTCTAGTTTTAGAAATAAGGAATATTACCCGCATTGTGCGAGGTATGGTAATATGTAATACATTAAAATAAGGTTGTACGTAATTTATAATTATATAGAAAATTATTTTAAATGACAAAAAATATAAAAAATTAAATAATTATTTCAAATTCCTGACAATTGTGACAATAAAGATTTTCGCTATTTAAAGAAAATATATTAAATTATAATATTTCTTGAGTGATAATCCTTTTTAGTTTAAATAAAATGTAAATAAGTATAGAGTGATGTTACAAAGTATAAGTAAGTAGCAAGTTTTCACATGATATCACACATTATTTCAGGAACGAAGTGTGGTCGTAACCTGGAATACTCCTGTTTAGGAGCGCCAGTAATAAGAGCGTCTATAAAATGGAGTGAATGTTAAGTAGTATTTGGAAGTAGAGCAGCATACATAATTAAAATATCGAATATTTGTTAGATAACAATGTTAATATTTTCTATAACTGTTTATCATTGTTATATTTGTATATTCAAAATTAAATATTTAATTTAATTCTTAATTTCTGAGAAATTGAAAAAAACGTAATATAAGGTTTAAAGCAATTTTAAAATGATTTATCTACATAAAACTCTTACATTTAGCATAATCTAAGAGTTAGAAATATTAACTGTTTTGAAATAATTAATTTAATGATTATTAAATTAATAAGTATGAAATTCAGCTGTAGGGGTCTGTCCGCCACTCGACTATTGACTTAATCAATCGAAGACACTGAACGCACCATAGTATTCTACAAATGCAGAAATCCATTTGTTTACCGACACCAACCTGGTAAGGGATGAAATAAAAAAATCAAGTACAAATTACTATCATCGACTAGAAGATCACTTAACAGCAGAGTTAACCGACACAATCAACCATCGACGGAGACTGAAGCGTTTCAAGCCTGAAGACCTGCAAAATCGGTTTCAATAAGTGGTTGAAATGAGCGAGAAGTATCTTCGAAGTGAGGGATGGTTGCTGGACCAATCCTTGAATTATCTTCGGAACATTGCCAGTACTGCAGCTTATTATCGACAGGGATAGATTGCTGGAATTGAGAAAAAATAAATAACAAGATATTTAATTCACAATTCAAGAATTCAAATTTTGTTGTTAAGGGCCCGCAAAATCTGTTTATATTTGTTATTAGACTATGATGTACTTTAAATATTTATTAAATATTTTTATTGGAATCTTTAATCTCAGTTGATGAATATGTTATTTTTAATTAACGACATTCAACATTTGAATGCAATGAACATATTGATGTATTCATTTATTTGTAATGGTATAATTTTCTCTTTGTTATTTAATTGTAATATTTGTATGTTATGTAATATTCTTTATTTTTTATATTAGTTTGAGAACATATCGTAAGGATATTATTCAAATTTGAAGTAAAGTATAGGCATCCCAATGACCATTAGTTTGTTCTTATTAGGAAATGGATTCAAATAAAAATTAATCGAATCGATATGAATTTCTTCATCTTTTCTATTCGCATCTCGAAACAGCTGTAATTTTATTTAATAACATTGATGTTGTTTGGAATAATATTTAGTATATATTTTTGAATAGGTTTTGTTGCATTGCATAATATGTTAAGGAATAGTGCGTTTATTTTCTTCAAATTTGGATTAATGTAGGCATCCATATGATCATTAGTGGGAAATGCAAGCAATTCAAATATAAATTAATCGAAAGCAATTAAATCTTTCTTTGGATATGAGCGCATTTCGTATGCGGATTGTAGGAAATCTAGGAAATTTTGGAGGGAATTGCGCAATTATAGCGGTGTGGCCGAGGAGCTGCAGCCAGGCCTCGTGGTGTTTGGGGATGGTATCGACCGTCTCGGGGTAGACTCGGCGCCGCCGCTGGTACCGCTGCCACCGCCGACGACTCTAAAGCTCGGACGTCGCGACGCTCGAGTCAGTAAGACATGTGACGGTCGGCCTGCCAGTTCAGCGCTCGTCAGCCATGGGAAATGGCATGAATAAGGTAATTACAGAAACCCCGCAGTAAATAAACCGCAAACAGAAAACCGCGCGCATTTGTGCAAATCACCTTCTCACATCGCTGCGATGCCATTCATCAAAGAGGTTTCTTCTGTCTCTCTATTTTTAGATGCATCCGCGTCTCTAGCCCAGCATCAAAACAAACGCAATTTTACGAGGTCCCGAATCCGGGAGCTCGAACCGGGTCATAAACTTCAAGTGAAATTGTTTACCTATTTATCTTTCATCCCCCCAACAAACTGATCGATCTGCAGAAGAAAGAACAAGTAGCCGATCGTTTCCTCGCACTTGCAATTCCACTAATTCCATCGTTTCCTCTTCTCATTACCTTTTATCTTAGAAAAAAAATAGAACCCCGTCGGGCACCATTTACGCAAATCACCCAACTTTTCTAACTACTTTTTAATACCATTTTTTTACTCAACAATTATTGTTTGCTTATCATCCAGCAAAGCCATTAGTATCGAAATTTGCATTAAAAACCAATCAGGAGCTTTCTTCTAATTACATTTACACCAATACATTTCTAAAAGCACAAGGATCCATTAGAAATAACAAACTCAGATACAGAAACAGTCTGGCAATGAATCAAATCAAATCATTCGAACAGCGTTGTTTATAGCCTGAGCACGAATCAATCAAATGAGAAATGGGAATGTATCATGCATGCCTTTGCAAATTAAGTTGCGCCCCTATTTTTCTCCCGTGGGGCATCATCTGATTTGTACAGTGATTTAATGATTTTATTTAGTGACCCGAATTGACCCACGATCTAATTTCGCGTTAAATCGTTTTGCATATCTCAAAGGCAATAACCCAAAAAGCCGCGAAAGTTTATTTGTATTTTTTCCCTTCTTTTTCTAGTTCTACTTCTCCGCGCGCTCATAAATCTTCCCCATTTCCATGTCAATGTCAAGTCAATTTATGTTAATAACATGTTTTCGCTATATCTGGACGGTACGAGCGTTCATAAATCTTCCGACACAATTTCAAAATTTGGATCATCTTTGGTACGTTCTTAATTTTATATAACTACCACCTAAATAACGCTCATCTATTGTCAATATTATTGTTAAGATTATAACCTAAAATATTTCTTGTCGATATGAAAATTATATTTCGATTAATTACTAATATCGTTCTAAATGTCGCATTTCTCAAAACAGATGTTTATTTTTCAGTTATTATCAGTACGAAATATGAATATTTTACGAGTTACGTAATAATAAATCGTAATAGTAAATGCATCTGTTTTCCCATCTGGAAATTTGCCAAAATAAAGAATACAAATGCGTGTGAATATTAAGACTTGTTACTCTAGTGAATCGTCTCTATTCTACTAGTGTCCATTTTACCGAATTGGCAAGTACTATCCAAGTTACACATTGCTTAACTTTCAGTTCTTTATTTTTTCTTCTTTGATGATTGCACCTCTATTTGGAAAGAGGATTTCAGTTAAAAATAATCTTATAACTCAAATTAAAATACTTTTTTCTGGAACTACTCCAATTAAATAATTAGGTTTATACGAATCTCGAAAGCAATTCACGGCTTAAAGTATTAACGCATTAAATGAAACTGATTTAATCGAACCGCCGCAAAGACAATTTATGCAATTACCCAACTCCGACTCATCGATGCCGCAATTCTACGTAATCTTGCAATGTGCCTTCCTAATGAACTTTTAATTAATAGTTTAATGGTTAATTAATTAATTAAATTGAATTTATTGGAATGAAATCGACATCGATATTTTAAGTTTTTATTTTGGAAATACGCAATTTTCATGGATCGATTCAATTCGACACATATTTTTATGAAATATAGTATAAGTTAGGCAATAGTGTGCTTCTTCAGTATTGTAAAGTGAAAATGCAAAATTAATACAAATTTTTTTTTAGAAACATTTCTTAAATGAGTAAAGATGTTTTGTTTCAAATTAACTCTGCTTAATTCATTTGTATTTTTAAATACAGATGTGGACGAAATTTAGGTGCAAAACGTAATTTTCAATTATTGGAGATGAATTTTTAAATGATTAAATAAATATGTAATAATTTAGAAAATAATTTTATTTTGTAGGATATATGATGTTTGTTTTACATGATGGAATAGCGCGTTTTATTATTTGCGTTTCATTTTCAGTTTTCATAAATCGATTCAGTTCGATCCAGATGTAGGATCTGATATTTTTGTTGATGCGCATTTCCAATATGCTTGTTTTTCATCGGCTGCCAAGCACACTTTACATCCTGCATTTTATTCTAAAAATGAAATAATAATAGATTTCCTATTTTACAATTTATAAATTGAAATATTAATTAAAATAACGTAATTATTTATAATTTAAAAAAAAAACAATTAATTAAGAGACAATTAAATTTACAAATTAAATTGCCTTAATTAATTACTCTTGTGTTAGCAGAGATTTAATCATCACGTTTCCACAAAATTTATTAATTAACAAATTAATTTAGTCTCCACGTAATAGCTATATTGTCGATCAATTTAATACACGCTTTTGTTATCGAAAATTGACGTTTAATCACACATTATGCTGATAAATAGATTATGTAATATTCCTGTATTAAGTAGATTTATCTGTAAATTTATATTAAAACGGAATTGTTTGTTAACAATGTTACATTATGTCTTTATCAATAATCTTATTATTAATAATTTTATTACTTCATAGTTCTGCAACAAGTTTAACACGAACTATACATGATGTGTTGCATCATTCATTAAAAACATAACTTTTTTTATTACCACTAATTTGGGTCAAAAGGCTATAGACTGAAGTATTTATGGCATAATATTTTATATTACATATATTTTTTACTATTTGCCATTTATACAACCTATTTCAAATAGGTTATGAAATTTTAATTAATTTATTATTTAATGTTTAAATTATAATATTTATACAGCAATACCTCGAATAGTCCGGTTTTCAAAATAATAGTACATATTTTTTCCTTATATAATCAATTATTTCTTTTCGTGGCGTTTATTTTTGAATGGTAATTTCAATATTTTCATCAATTTTTGTAAATATCTATAAGAAATAATCGAATATTTCCATACGAAAATCAGAATTTTTCTTTTATTAAATGTTTAAATTATAATATTTATACAGCAATACCTCGCATAGTCCGGTTTCGATTAAGATAGTCCTGTTTTCAAAATAATAGTACATATTTTTTCCTTTATATAATCAATTATTTTATTTTGTCGCGTTTTTTTTTAATGTTTATTTCAAAATTTTCTTTCTACGAAAATCAGAATTAAAAAAAACTATTTATATAAAAATATTAATCATTAATCTTTATTTTTAATATTATGATATATATAATATATAATAAGAAAAAAAAGATATGAAATTGTTATATGTTGTAGTAATAAATGTGATAGATTGTAACCGATTTAGATGCATTTTCTCTTGAAGTGTCTTCTCGATTATGATCCACTCGATCGGAAGCCAAATAAATCTGCAGAGTGGCATCAAACATGTTATATATTTTCCTAGTTGCTCGAGCGTAATTTGACATTCCATTCGAAGATATATTGTCGACAATAAACAGACCGGATTCCATCGAGGAAATAAGAAATCAATCAGCAAATATTTGAGATATTTAAACAGAAAATCATCTCCATACTTAAATAAGAAATAGATCTTTTATATAACCGAAATTGTGATTTTCAATTTCAAGTAAATTATCAAATATTTTTACTAAGTCTAATTTCGTATTATTTTATTGATTTTTAATTATATTTCAAACATCGCATATCAAATATGTGTATTTTATAAGTTTAAATTAATATTTTATAAATTTCTATTTTATTTAAAAATAATTTATTAATTTTATTTATAATAAGAAAAAAATATAAATTAATTTAAATAAAATCAATTCATTGCAATTTTAACGTCTAAAATAATTGAATTTAACTTATTTGGTTTTGTATATATTTAGAAATAAAAATAAATACGTAGCGTTTTTTCAACTAACGAGCCGTAATTGGGTAGCGAAATGACAGCTGTCATTTATGTGTCAAAGCGAAGAACTGGTGAAATACTCTTAATAAATAGATTGCAAATATGTTATGTCGCGTGGTAAAAAGGTTGAGAAACTATTTAAATTGGTAGAAAGACTTCAGTGAAAATGGGATAATTTTAATATTTTTAATATCATTTTTAATATTTAGAAATAAAAATAAAAATATTAAATATGCAGCGTTTTTCTACCTAATGACCCATAATTGACAGCTGTCAAATATGTGTCAAAACGAAAAACTGTTGAAATACTCAAATATGTTGAGTTACGTGGTTGGGAAACTATTTAAATTGGTAGAAAATGGGATATTTTTAATATCATTTTTAATAGATAATAAACCTATTAAATACGTACTAAAATTTTATTGAATTTTCCATAAAACTTATCTGTTATTTATTGGGTTGTTTACGCAAGTTTATTAAACAATGAAAGTTAAGCAAATGCTTATAAAATGTTGTGTTCGAATTGATTGATTTGTAATTTTGGGGTAAGGAGAATTAATTAATTCTTGTAAAAATGAATTGCCAGATTACAAAATTGCATCAAAAATACTAATTCTTAAGATAACCTAACCTAAAGCGAAGACTGAGTAACCTAACCTTAATTAATAAAAATAAAGAATGAATTCTAATTATATTAAAAGTTTGTATAAAGCAAACTTTTGTTAGTGAAATTATCAAAATTTCTATTAATTAATGTTAAATATTAATAAAAATACAGACTTAATGAATCCTAATTACATTCCAACTTTTAATACAGAAAACTTGTGTTTTCTAAATTATCAAAATATTTACCATTAATTAATAAAAATACGAACCAAATAAATAGTGAATTCTATTAGAATTAGATTAGATCTTTTCATAAAGCAAAATTATTACAAAAATAATTACAAAATAATTAATAGAAATATGGAGCAAATAAATAGTAAATCCTAATTAGATTACAACTTTTCATAAAGCAAAATTATAACAAAAATAATTAATAGAAATATGAAGCAAATAAATAGATGTGACTTCTAATTCCATTACAACTGTTCATAAAGTAAAATTTCGTTCTCTAAATTATTTGCAAGAGGTTTTATCGCAACGGATGAAACCGGATTATTGTATTATTTATTCCATGCATAAAGTGTAAATTTCGGGAGATTTCCTCCAGCGCGATGTAGTTAAAACGAAATGTTGAAGCGTGCATTTTTAAGGAGACGTGGAAGTGCCTCTGTTAATTGACCATGTTTGCCATTAAACCTAACACACGTTGTTGATGCGAAATAAATGCTTAATGAGCGAGTTACTCTCTCCCGCAGCAAATTATACTTAATTGTGGTTTTGAAATATAACCAACTGTTCGTCAAATGTTGTAACCTGTAATTATTACCATTTAATTATTGCTAAAAAAATGTTTATGCCAGTTTATATTTTATTTTAAATAATAATATTTAATTAAAAATAAAATGAATGTACAATAAAATGTCACATAATAAGGCTTTGATCAATTCAGTTTATCTGGTTTAAAAATTTCAAAAAAAAACTAAATTTTAATTGAGAAAAAAATACAAATTAATTATTTCACAAAATTATTATTTTTTATACAAAAAAATTATTGATTTTGTTTTTCTCTTTTTGTGCGGTTTATTTCTATTTTATTTTTAGTCTTAACCGATCCGCACTATGCGAGGTATTTTTCTATATTTATGAAATTATTTCAAATTAAAAATAAATAAAATATGTAAATTTAAGAAGGATTTTGAGGAAATATCTAAGTTGAAATAATGAGTGTTTCTGTTGTTTAATATTCATATGAAATTAGTTTTTAGAAGTCCATTTAGAAGCGGGTAAAGTTTGAAAATGTTACACTGCTTAATTCGGTGGATGCGCCGGGTTAACCGCATTTCGCAACTTCGTTTTCTATTATTTACTGGTCCCAAACCATGCTGACATCATGCAGATTAAACTAATTTTCTGGAAAATTATTGTTTATAACCTAAAAACTTTAAAGATAATAAAATTCAATTCTATTTGTTCTTTGAAAAAATAATTAAAAATAAACTTCATTCAAAAAATTAAAACTTTTTAGATATATTTTTACAATATTTTAATTAATCAAATTATGGAAAATCTAAATAATTCCTATAAATTCCAATAATAATCAGGATGATAACTAAATTTAAAACAATGAATCGGATTAGTAAAATTATTTAACGAGCTTTTCATGTCCACATGAAATTATTTTATTTTAAATTAAAATATTTTTTTTATATCCTTCATGCAGATTAATGAATAAAAAAGAAATAAAAATGATTGACTACAATATTTATTAAAAGTTTATATTTATATAATCAATTTATATAATATTTACTACCTGAATTGTTCGAAAACTGATCCTAAAACTAACATCAATCTGTTGGTGTCGAAATATGTATTTGTTGAACATAAACTATTAATTTAGTACTAAAAGTAATTAATATTAAAAATAATTAGGCAGTTATTATATTATAAATAACATTTATAATTATGTTATAATTAAATTTTAATGTAGTAAAACGTGAGCAAATTAAATAAAATTTATTAAAAAATAAATAAAACTTTTTAGTGACATACAATTTGAATATTTGTATACCTTATTAATTTATTGCATAAAATTATTATATTTTATATTTGTTCAAACAATTTATACTAAAATAATGATGATGGCAATGAGATACACAAGGAGAATGTTTGATAAGTCGTTTGAGCCGGATCCTTTGTATTTGTGGATACTAATCAAGTCTTCAACTTCGGATGTGTTGTTAAGGGCGGTCATCCTGGCCTTCTCGTGCCCCGAATTCTTGTAAGAAAACTGCTTTCCGTGGTTCGATTTGCAAGGGATTCCATTAACGTTATCGACCATGTAGTTATCTCCTTCGTAGACGGCGATGTGACGACTCTCCAGGATCTGGATGATGTTGTAAAGGACACTACATTTCCAATTGTTGTGAGCTAACGAGACCCTGCTCACTTTCGAGCTGAACCGATTGGCATCCAAGTAATCGAGTTTGTTTGCGCTGACATCCAGATCGATGCCCTTCTTCGCCGTGTGGTAAACCCACTTGAAATCCACAAGAGTTTCGATGTTGTTATTGCTGTAATTCAAGTATTTGATGGTGTCGCTCAAGACCAAATCGAACACTTGGGTGGTGATCCTGTTGTAAGATAGATCCAACAGTTTCAGTTTCTTCAGATCGCGAAAAACGTTCTCGTTCAGATTATCCAGTTCATTGTGACTTAAGAACAAGTTTGCGATTGAGGCGAAGTCACGGAAAACGCCGCTCTGAATGAAGTTGATTTGGTTGAAGCTCAAATCTAAGGTAATCAAGTTCAGCTTGTACAGCTGCCCCAAACTGCCTCTCATCAGAGTTGTGATGATGTTACCAGACAGTTTCAAGATTGAATACACCTTTGAATTGATTACGGTCGTGTTCACTTTGAAGGCGATGTTTGATAACTTGTTGTTGTTCAGGATTATGGTAGCTCCAGGCTGTACGTTGATCAATGAAACCTGATCCATTTCTTCCAAACCGTTCATCGATAGATCCAAAAGCGTTATATGCTTGAGATTAACCAAAGCCGTAGCGGGAAGGAATTCCAAATTGTTGTTGTTCAAGTTAAAGTACTTGATATTACGGCTCGTGAATTCATATTCGGGTAAAGTTTTGATACTGTTTCCGGTCATAGCGAACGTTTGCAATTTGGCGAGAGTGTGGAAAGTTCCCGGTTCGATTTCTTCAATCCTGTTGTTGGATAAGTAGAGTTCCGTTAATGAAGATAACCCCAAGAAAGCTCCAGCTCTGATCGCTTCCAATTTATTATTGGACAGATCCAGAATATTGGTCTTCGAGCACATCCTGAATGTACCCACAGGCAAAACCGTATCGTTCACGTTTCTAAACACCAAATATTTCTGAGTGCAGACAACCTTCACCAAACTCAGCTCGTTCATTATAATTCTTTTCCCGCAGATCGATGTTGGACATTTCAAATCTTGCCCAGAAGTAACCATCAGAAGCCCAAACGAAATAAAAATTTGGATAGTATTCATTGTTCTTGCACTTACTTAACTTCTTAATAATTAATTCACTTCACTACTTTAATTCTTGCTGCTACTAAGATCGTTTCTCGAAGAGAACTGAATAAAACCGTCAAACTGGTCTCCTTTTATTACAGCCAAAACCAAAACAAAGTTAATCTATCAATGATTAATTCCTTTGATTATGGTTCATTCAAAGATCACCGTCCATCGTCCAACAATCAATAAACAATTACTATAGAATTGATTAGCGTAAATTTAGTAAATAAAGCTCGCTTTAACCAAAAGACAATCTAATAATGAATAATTCCATTGATAAATTCGCAGCGATTGTCGTTCATGGTCCGATAACTGTTTAATAAACAATTAGTAATGCTCAGATACGCAAAGATTATAGTAGTAATCAATGTTTCGCTTTTCATTCAACGATCCGAGAATGAATAATTTATTTGGTATACTTTGAACGAGCGAAAAAATGTTTACTGAAGATACGATCTGCAATGATAATCAACTTGTTTTCTCTTGTTTTTCAGGTCCTGCCTGGGTTATACATAGGGAATTACAGGGACTCCAAGGATTCAGCTCAATTAAATAAGTACAATATTACACATATTTTGGCAGTTCACGACGCTGCAAGAAGAATGCATTCGGTAAATATATTAATTATTATAAACATTTTTTTTTTAAATAATTTTATTAAATTGTTAATATTATTACTATTACTATTTTTTATTGTTTCCAATTGGGCTTCGGTCTTTTTTTTATGTTATTATATAGATTTTTTTCCTTTACATTTGTATCTTTTTGTCCGGGTTTAAAGGATTATTGACGTAACTAACCCAGACTATGCGAGGTATTGATTATCATAAAAAAGTTTTAATGATAAAACACACTTTTTTGATGCAGAAATATTTTTTTGTTCAGCTGTCAATCACTTAAGTTATAATATATTGATTATATTTAAATATAATCTATATTGCTTTCATCTATCCGTCATATGTCTTACACTTGATTAATGGTATGCTAATATTAATCAATTTTAAGTTATATAAGTTTCAAAGAACTAAAGTAAAACTTTCATACTGTATATACACGTTTTCTAATATTTAATAAAAAATATGCAATTACTGAAATAAAATTATTAAAATCTATAGAATATCTAAATTAAATGATTTAGTTACGAGTTTATAAATAATGTAACTGTCTTATAACTTTAAATTAAATTATTTAATAGATACTTGATATTCTGTTATTTTTTTACTGTAAGATCAATTTTTAAATATTTTTTTTCTATATTTGTTCATACTATTTTTTTTATTTAAAAATATATTTTTATTAAATAAAACTGTGACTTTAGTGATTGAAGTCAAATTTTCAAGTTAATGAATTTATTTCATAGATTTTCAGAAAAAAATAAAAATATTATAATAATCATCATTGTAATATTTCTTATTACAATTTTTGTAATTTAGTCAATCCTTAAATAACAATATTTTTAATAGTGCGGAAACAATTGTTATTAAAAAAAATCCTTGTTATTAGTTTAAACTTTTTAATCTTTTTTATCCTAATAATTACATAATTATTAATATTCAAAAATTTAAATGTTTACTAAAAAAACATGAATGAAAGGTTTGAGGAAGAAATTACTAGAAAAATATTGAGAAAGTAAAAAATTGAAATTCAAGTACAAAATAATTTGAATGTAATATTTTTCTATAGTATTTTAATTATTGGTAATTACTTATTAAAGAGATTTTATGTCAGATTCCATTTTAGTTAATCTCATGTTTCTCCGTTTTGTTGTATCCATTCCATTTATTTTTTTAGCAACATATTATTTATTGTACTTAATCCGAATTCAGCTAATTTTATCCCCTTAATAATTGCCCCTCCGTGGAGCTTGGAAACACTGGTTTATACACTTATAGTTACTGTTCTTACAATTTTTTACTAGTTTGACATATGGTGACAGCTGTCATTTTGTGATCCATTAAAAATGAACGCATATTAATTTTGGGTCATGACCTATAGGTTAAGAAACGCTGATCTATGCTGTTCAAAGCTTTCGCCAAATAAAGCTATGAAGAATTGTGAGAAAGTATTAAAAAAACGTAAAACTTAATTTATTAAAATTGTCCATATTTTTTGACCATATTATTTAAGACTTCATGTTAGGTACCATGTTAATCAATCATGAATTGGTTTAAACTTTTTTGCTAAATTTAGTGTACATTTTTGATTATTTATAAATCACATTAATATTTGCTTATAAGTTTTGTTTATTATAAAAATTGTATCTATTCACTAAGTAACATTATTGCAAACAAACTAAGGTGGATAACCCTTTCGACAGACTAAAAAGAAATCTATATAAAATTAGTTTCAAATCTATAAGCAACTATATAGTTGGATTAAAACGCTTTAATGTTGACGTAGTGTACATTTTTTATTATTTATATATCACATTCAAATTTGCTTAAAAGTTTAGTTTATTCAGAGTAAATTCTAAAAAATTGTTTCTATTCATTATTGCAAACAAACTAAGGAGGATAATCCTTTTGACAGATTAAAAAAATATATATCAATAATCTTTATATAAAATTAAAATCTATATGCACCTATATAGTTGGATTAAAATTCTTTAGTGTTGACGTTTGGAAAAATATTTGCAACAAAAGGGTTTATTTGCATATCATTAATTGACTATAGGCATATCTACATGTCTTTAGTAATCACTTAACGAAATGCGTTTAGATCAATGTTAAATGTGTTTCTTTAACATATTATTCTGCAAAATAGTTTTTAAATATTTAAAGAACATGAGAAAATCATATTAAATTGATACGAAAATTACTCATAACGTATATTTCATTGAATAAATAATAAGTTATGGAATTCAAGCTTTGAACTGAATAATATACGAACTGCAATCATCGAATTAATCAAACAATAAAATGACATTAATAATTTATGCAAAAAATACAGGTGCGTTATGAGAAAACGATTAAATTATTTATTTCCATGAGTCACAATATCGCATTTCTGTTTGTATTGCAAAAAAATTCGTGACGGAAAGTCCATTTTGTTCATAGCTCATATTACGATATGGTTTTCCATCTGGCGGAGTTACAAAACGCACGGGATTCGATGATTGTATACATATCGTGTTACAAATTTTCTCTGTTACATTGAAATGAAAATGCGAGTAATTAGTGGATTGATTGAAACGTTTTGCTTTAGTGTCAAACCAGATATAATCGATTTTCATTTCATAATGCCGCGTTTAGTTTGGAGACAGGTCGAGAGAGAGAGAGAGAGAGACGAGACCGGAATTTAAATGCCGAACGAACAAACATCAATTTGTCCAGGCAGTAGAGTTTGCTCAGCGCGCACGCAATTAAATCAGAATATAAATCCGAATTAATTTCAAGTGTACTCGGGTTTCGGGTTTGGAAATGCATGGAAGTCTGAAAGCCATCAAAGACATCCTAAAATCTTATAGATGGTGGAGAAGTAGTGCGGAATTTATGATAATTAGATTTCAAGTTCTTCTTTTTGTAAGAAAATAATAGGAAATGTCAATGTATTGCAGAGTTTACAATATTATATCTCAAGTTGCATAATAAATTATCTGAAGTAGATAGACTTATGATCTGCAGCTATTTGTAATAGATTTTTTTCTTATGATTGAAATTTTGCATATATATTTATTTTTGTCAATAAATTAAAAGTAAAAATACTATACAATATGTTCCTTCATAAAGGAAATGAAAATATTTTTTTTACAGAGTCTTTAATTGATTGATGCGGTTTTTTTCTCTTTTATTTAAGAATGATTGTATTTAAACTGATCCCTTAACAATAACACTTCTTCCTAAATCTGGACAATTTTCACGAAAAAAAAACATTTTCAATATCATTTAAAATATATTATTGTTAACATATTTTGCGTTAAAAACTTCTTTAATATCTTCTTCATTTCTGACAATCTTTACTAAATCATCATGATAAACCGTCATCTTTCGAATTCAATAAATTTCTCACATCCTCTTCATTGATAAATTAATTTAGATAATTTCTTGTATTTTATTTTCTTCTTCTAATACAACTTCTTGCCATATTTTCATCTAAAGTTGATTTTTATTATAAATTAGTTTAGAATATTGACGTCAGAAATTGTAGTATAATTCTCAAGTCGATTTTAAAAAAATATAAAATATTTTAATAAAATAATTTAATAATATACTTTTTGTATTAAGTTATGATCAAAAATTATTTTTTTACCAAAATTAAAGTTAAAACAACTATTTAATTATACGTAATTCACATCTAAATCTTTCTCATTTAATTATTTATTAATCTATATATAATAATATTGTGGAAACAAATGATAGGTCAGAAATATATATACTGTTAATGTCATAATCACGTCACAAAGATTTTATTTGAAAATATTTATGTTTCACTATTTCAGTATTTTCCGTGGTGTCAAAAAAGTTTAATAGATACTAGATTAGACGAAACAGCGTTAAAAGAACTCAAATATGTTATTTAAATTAGATTACTATATAATAAATAGGTAGATTTAGGGCTTTTTAGGCTTCGATCAATGTTAATCGATCAAACACTAAATCTTATTATATATGAAAGTAAATTAGGTGTAAAACACTTTATTTTTTAATTTTTATTTGCCTGAAAAAGAAATCTATTAAATCTAACTAGTTCAATGTAGAATGAATTATATTTTCTTCTCTGAAATATTTTTTTAAGTTAATAGAAATACTAGAGTAGAAATTAAATTATTTTTTGTAATTTACTGCTTCAATAAATATTATTACAAATACTATAAAATATGGAAAATTTGATAAAATGCGTTAATTCCATTTATTTATTTAAAGATAATAATTATAACATTTTTTTAGTTAGAGATTATAAAATAGTTCTTGTATTTGTAATTATAAATTTATTACGCAATCATATTTTTGCTATCTAGTAAATATCTGCTCGGTCTTCACTCTAATCGATTTCTTCTAGAACGTTTAGATCTGCATCGTTTAACATCAACATTTCAGAAAGCTTAAAGACATTCTAAATGTTAAGTAGATTTTAACTTTTAATTGATCTTTTAACAATAAATCTTTCAAAAACATCAATTATTATCTTGATAGTTTTGATTATTTAGTTTGTTTAGTCTCGAGATAAAATATCTTAATTAAATATACAGAAAACATAAACAAAAATCGACTAAAACTAAAGTTAGGGTAACAAATAATAAAGATGATATAAAATAATTTGTATGATTTCATGTTTTTGATTTCATTAAATAAAAGAAGCAACAAGTAGAAAAATGTACACAAAATATATAAAATCTCATTACAGATAATCAAATAAATAGTTATAATACAAAAATAATGTTTATATTAAAACAGTCTTTGGATAAATTTGATTAATATTTGCATGTCTGCAAGAGCATAATTTTTATCTTTCTTGTGCATCAACATTTACTTTGCGGATGGAAGGAAACCTATCATAATCTGCGAGAAAACATAAAACCTTATTTGCATACTGTTGCCAAGCTGGGGAAGAAGGAACAAACATAAAATTATCAGGCTTCGCAATAAGTGCCGGGAAGAATAAGAAATAAAACTCCTTCCGGCCTTAATGTAATTTTCTTACATTGTCTCGCAGCTATAAAGCTTTACTGCTTCTTCTTGTTCATATTTTTATAATTAAAAATAATCTATAAGCGAAATAAAGACAATTACAAAATAAAATAAATTAAAAATGAAAAATCCAATAAATGTATTATCATGTTATTTTTTTATTTTAAACAAATTACACTTCTTGTTATGTGTATTATTACTTATTATAAACGTGTCATCATTTTAACTGTCGGTTATTACATTCACAGTTGGAATATTCAACGCATTGATTTATATTAGATGCGTTACACACGTCCATGCGTTACATTAATAGTCGAATCGATATAAATATTTTTAATTACGAGCTTTCCCTCTGTGTCATCCACGTACAAAATAATGAATGTATGTATATATATATTCTTGGAATAATATGCATGTCCATTGTAATGCTAGACACTATTGTTTCAATTTTCATTTTTTAGATACAAAAGCTTTTGACGTTAACTCTGAATACGGACATTGTGCTACGTTTGTCACACAAAATATAATATTTCAAAGCGACGCTTTTAATGCGTACGTAATGAATATTTAACTTTCAGAATATTTTTAAATTTCTGAAAATTAAAAAGAACAAATTTTATTATTTTTTTTATTTATTTTATTTTTGGTTCTTACCCACTAACTTTTATTTATTATACAACTATAGCCATTTAACGATGCTTTTAATGCGTACGTAATGAATATTTAATTTTCAGAATATTTTGAAATTTTTAAAAAATAATAAGAAAAAAAATTGTTATTTAAAATATTAAATTTATTATTTTTCTATTTATTTTATTTTTGGTTCTTATCGACTAACTTATATTTATTATACAATCAAAGCCATTTAACGTTATTTGGTTTAGTTGTTTAAAAATATATTTTATGTTTTGATTTTAAGTGAAGATTGGATGAATTATGTGGGATTTATTAATTATTAATTTACGTTAGTTACAGTGTGGATTTTATTTAAATAAGATAAAAAATATATAAATTGTGTTGCGTTATTTACAGAAATTCATTGTTTTTACTATAAAATAATTTAAAAATAGATTTTGCTTTTTTCGATAGTATTATTTTTCTCATACAAAAAAATGAAATTATAATTAAGTTTATTGTTTTTAGTAATGTAAAATATTAATTAATTTGAAATGAAATATCAAGTTTTCTGTTACATTTTTCAAACTTTCCTATGTATTACCGTGTTAGTTGATTGAAAATGAACCTAATTAAAAGGAGAAGTAAAGATACCAAAAATAAACTTCAAAGAATCAAATCCAAACAGAAACTTCCATCAATTAGATCAGGGCCGGATCCACTAAGTGCGAGGCCCGATTGAATTTTTTACAGGGCCACTCAAATTTGAATGTACATGTTTTAAATATTTATTTAAAATAAAATCCAATTATAAAAATTGTAGGTCATGAACCATAAGGTAGACAAATTTCTACATTAAAAAAACAAATATAAAAACAATGTATATAAATGAAATTTATTGAATATAAAACTATAAAGAGAAGTTTTACATGTTTCGAAGTTAAAAAAATCTTCTAAAATACTTGACTCTCAATCGACATCATCATTTAACTGTTTAATCTATCCTGAAACATTGTCGATCTAAGATAGTTTTTTTTATAAGTTTTAATCTAGAAAAAGACCTCTTTTCCAGAAGCAACGCTCGTTGGAATTGATATATTCGAAGGGCAATAAATAGGTTTGGAAATGTCGAAGCTCTGTTTTAAAAAAAAAATCAAACATTTTAAATGGTTGTTGGAAATATTTTGATGAAAGAATAAATTTTAGAGCTTTCATTTCTTCAACTGACATATTACCATCTAAATCCGTTTCGTTGACGATATCAATAAATGTATCATTAATTTTAGACACTGCCTGAGCAATTTCTAAATCTGCTGCATGATTTGTTAGTTGCATATTTATAAACCTTCCCAAAAACCCAAATAAATCATTATGATTTTTTAATTATTTAAAACAATCTTGCAATGATATCTTGAATGCATTTAGAGGATCTATGATAGGTTCATCATCATTCTTAATTGAAATATTTCTTTCTTTTCCGGAGCGTTTTATTTCGAAATTTCGTAGATATTTTTAAGTCTTCTGCGAGTTTATTTGCCTGAACTAAAATGTTTTCAAATCCAGTGATTCTGTATTTGGTCAACCAACTTAAAGTTTTTCAAATGAAGAAAGTGCTGTTGATATGTCTACTGAATTACATTGAAGTTCCTTGCTTACAAAATTTACTTGGAAAAGTAAATCATACCAAAAAAAAAAAACAAAGACACTAAAAATGTATAATCTTTCAATAAATTTCCGAGTGATTCTGCTTCACAAAAAAAATTGTTATATTTTTTAAAATTAATATACCTAGATATTTATTTTTGGTGTGATTTTGTCCAATCGGTTCAAATCCGGCCCTGAATTCGATCTATGTCTTTTTAACAGATCGTGACAAAGAGTGAAAGGTAAAATTCCATCATTGTTATGTCCGCAGCCAGCCGGTGCTCGGAATAATTTAGCAAGTTTTCAAATGTTACGACCGTTTTACTTCTGGAACTAATCCTATTTTATCCCGACGGAGATCTAAACAGCCCTTTTTTTTATTTCAGGATAAGCATTACCTTTGCGTTCTGGCCTCGGATTCTCCTGATCAAAATTTAACGCAATACTTTTCCCTCTGCAACGACTTCATCCATGCGGCCAGGTTAAGGGAAGGAAACGTTTTAATCCATTGGTAAGTGAGAGTGGAAATTTCTATTATTTTCTTTCTTTCATTCTTATTTTATTTTTTTCACAGTTTGGCTGGAATGTCTAGGAGCGTTACTGTGGCTGTGGCCTATATCATGACTTGCACGAATCTGCCGTGGAAGGAGGCGCTGAAAGTGGTAAGAGCAGGCAGGGCTGTAGCGAATCCAAACCTCGGGTTCCAGAAGCAACTCCAGGATTTCGAAGAGACAAAGCTGCTCGAGGTAGGAATTATAAGTTACTTCTTTTCAGCACAAATTATAATCTTGTAAAAGCTTTAATCCAGTTCGAGCACAAAATTGCTTATGCAAGAGGAACAACCGGACGACAATGAGCAAAAAATAAAACTTAAAGTTTGGCATCCGTTCGGTTCCACAAAAAAATTGAATTAAATTCTGACTCCGATCTATAATTCATGTCCACAAAGAACAAATAGAACGTAAAATAATTGTAATTAGTTTACGTGTTAGCAATTTGCTTCATGTTATTTGCACGCATCGATTTTATATCAAATTTCAAATATTTATTTGGACTCGAAACTCTCGCATTTGAATTTCGTTTAATTACAAAAAAAAACTGCATCGAATATTGCGGATATTTTTAATAACCAATTTATTTCATTTTCAAGCTTCAATTATTAACGGAGTTTCTGTTTTATTCATCGAAAATTTTCTATTTATTTGTTTTCAATCCAATAATAAATTGATTCTACTTCACTTTTATTAGTTCAAATTAGGGTTAACTTCTATATTTTAATTAAAAAAATATGAGTAAATTATTAATTAATAAAACCATCGAAAATTTTAAGTCAAAAATAAATAAATTAATTAATAAAGAAAATTATCTATGAAATCTATAAGTTTCAAACTATTTGATTTGTCTAATAATAATTTTGAATTACTTGAATGAAAATATAAGTTTACTATAATAAAATAAAGACAGAATTGATTGCCTTACAATATTTATTTATAATTTGAAATATTTGTATTAAATATAAAATTAAAATTTAATTATTTGAAAATAATTATATGATATTTCTAAACTAGGGTAATGATGCAACATGAATATTTATAACTATGTTAAAATAGAAATTGTGTAATAATATGATAAAAAATGTAAATTTATTTTTTAATTTGTAATATTTAAATATTTATTAGATTTATAAGTTAATGTAAAATTGCAAGAAATATATTTTTTTTTTAAATTTTGAAGCAATGCAATACTGAAGTTATTTATGATTATATCGATTTATTTGATGAGTTAGAGCCTTCGGCATACGAATGATGAAGTTAATTAATTTCCAGTCAGTCGGTTCACATTAAATTAACACGATTCGATTAAAATTTCATTCGGTGTTAGTCGTTTGTAGCTTATATAAATAAGAATGTTTGTAACACGCAAACACAACAAAATGTACAATGAATGCATGAATCAGTTTTCGTACACTCACGTTTTTAATCAAGCATTTACGTAATTTGCACGTGTTGGAATGATAGTCATAAATCACCTGTGCTGACAGCTGAGATCGCCGATTACAATAATCAAATTTTCAATTGAATCGCTAAAGAATTACATAATCAATACTGAATTATTGTAATATATTGTGAATGAGGTCAAGGGTAGGGTGCGAAATTCGAAAATTGCTATTAATGATGATGTTCAGGCCAAGAAGCCTAATAAAAACGGTAATGGTGAATGTGAATCTTGGTAAATTAATAGGATGGGACTGAAATCCCGGCGCGTAGTAACGTTAATTAGATTGTCTTAGACATTCGGTGGTGTCTTCTAAAACGTGTATATGGCGCAGACGGACGACGAAGATGTGGCAAATGGGTTTGAAGAAACGTGCTCAGAAATATTTCATAGCAGAAACTTTTTTTCCTCCGTTCACAAGGATGAACAGCTTTTATTACATCAATTACATATATTTTATTTTAGTAGCGAATACAACAACAACAACTTATTCAAATTACAACTTTTACTTCCTTAGCAGTGAAATGAGGCATGGCGTTTCCTTCCTTTTATTATTCTTTCCATCATATACTTTTTTACGGTTACAAAGGGGAGAATACATAATGTTTTGCTATAAAAAAAGTATACATTAAATTACAAACGTTTATATTGATTTATTATTAATGTTGCTTCCACCTTTATCGACCGAAAATAAATCTTCTAACCGAAATTTATGAGAGTGTAATTTTAGATTTCAATCTTTATATTCTTATAATATTTACATTTTATACAAAAAATAAGATGGAAATATTTTATTTCATTTTTTATGTGTCCTAATTTTGAAAAAAGTAAATTATTAACTAAATTAAAATATTTAACTACGTTGTATAAAAGTTATATTAGTTGTGACTTAACATAAATTAAAGTAATCTTATAAATTATTGTTCACAAAAATATTATAAATTATTTAGTTTTTAATTAAAAGTTCAAGCTAACGAGGCTAAGGTTTAAAATACTTGCGTGTTTAGTTTAAATGATTTTGAGATATATCCTAGATTGTAGATACCTTATAAGTATTTTCTGTACATATTAAATAATCAAATTACAGAATAAAATTGCTGAAATTTATTCATCACAGACGAATCAATACATCATATAAATTATAATTGTATTATACTTATGAAACTAAACGAGAAGTTCGATGAACATATAGAAATTCCAATCAAATTTGTCAAAGTTTGCAGCAGCATGCACTGAATATCTAGCAGAATATAAGTTTGGAATGTTTGCACAAGTAAGCCATATTGGCTTGTACCACACCCAACGAGTTTATACTTATAGTTTCCAATAAACTTTCTGTATTACGAAAATAATATTAATTAGAAAAAATAAGATATTAAACTAATATTAATTAGGTTTTTCTTAAATAAAGAGAATAAATAATTAGCAATATAGTAATTATAGTAATGTTTATCCTAATATGGTTAACTTTTCTAATATATAGAATGTCAAATTTCTGATGGATGTTATATAATGATATTTTCTATGAAATCAGATGCTACAGAGCAATTTGCATGTCTAATCTCGAAATAGATTATCCGTAAAGTTCACAGACGGGAAATGCGCATTAAATACAAGCTAGTTGAACTATTTTCTAACCTTTTATAATATAAACTAGAATTTAATCGTATCAAGTAAAATCTATTAAATATAGAAAATTATAAGTAGTTTTTAATCATGTAATACATATAACTTAAAACTATGTTAGTTGAATAAGCTGTAAATGAGCTAGAACATAACGTACTAAGAATAAAACGAATCAATTCCGTTGTTGGAAATGAGCCAATAAGAAGTTCTAGATTGGAACAAATACCTCTAAGAATCAATTTAAGCGAATTACCTAGTCTTTATAAATATTAAAATGTAGGAATAATAATCTTGAAAGATGTGAAAAAAACCTAGAGGATCAAAATATAAATCTAATAACGTCTTCAAGTTTGTTAAAAAAATAATACACTGGGCTCTTTCTAAGAAAGCCCGGTCATGTGTGGACAATCAGTCTGTATAGTACAATAGACGTTTGATGTCACAATAGAAAGATTCGGGGTTGACGATCATTACTAAAAGGAAAAAGTGATTTAATAATATATTATCTACATTATTATTAAAGATAAATAATGCGAACTATAAGTTATATTTTTTATAAAAACTTTGTTTTTTGACCTTCAAATTATTCGATATTAGAACTATTTATAATATGATCAACAATAATTAATTAAATTTTATATTTATATTTAAAGAAATGTAATTATTATATAATAAATAAATTCAGTAAACCTCGCATTATACGACTTCGAACAGTATAGTCGGATTCAAATAGTGGTTGAACCGATTTTATCAAGTCGAAAATTCCTTATATCACACAAATCCATTAAATATCTTATTACAAATATACATGAAGTATACATCTTAATACAAATTATCGCACCTTAATACTATATAATTTGTTTTATACTTGTCGCACATTTTTTTTTTTTGGAAAATTATTATGTCTGTTTAATAATTATGAATAATACAAAAATTAATTGTATGCAGGCTTACAAAGAATTAATGATTGCTCTCTTTTTAGCCTCTAATAATTATTTTTTTATGGATGTAAATATACAATTTAGTTTTTTTTGCATGAAAAATGGGATATTATATTTTATTTTGGGACAAATCGTGTGGTAATTTAATTAATGTTACATGTTACTTATGTCATAATACTTTCATAAATGTTAATGTATTAAAATTAAGGGCGGGTTTTCCCTTTTTTCCTGTGCGGCATATTTAATGAAATGTATATGTTCTACATAGTTCTGATTCGAAGTGGTCTTCGAAAGTAGGTTCATTGTGCTCGTAAACGCGAAAGAATATAAATCTCGGATTACGCCATTAATAAGTAATAAAGCACGCATGAAATATCGCATGTCCGAACATAAATGGTTTCGTGCGTGCAATAATATTTGGCGAGATGGTAACTAGACCAACCTCAATCAAGTTGATCGACCCCACCTATCTAAAATTACTGGATACAATTCGATGATTCCCAACGGTCGCAATGAAAATAACGATGGTTTAAAGCAGTAAATCATAAAATCTTTT
The DNA here is from genome assembly GCA_963457615.1 of Nicrophorus investigator. Taxonomy (NCBI): domain Eukaryota; kingdom Metazoa; phylum Arthropoda; class Insecta; order Coleoptera; family Silphidae; genus Nicrophorus; species Nicrophorus investigator. The sequence goes on along the minus strand of OY735142.1, from coordinate 10,177,507 downwards.
GGTGCTAACTATAAGATTAACATTAATATTGATTGGATTGTGCATCCATTAACGTTAAGTGTATTGTTTGCAGGAACGCAAACGGCTGAAGGAGCGATTCCCTAGTTTGGCATTGGCGACCCTTGACGAGGAGCAGTGCGCCCTTATGCTAAATAATTACGAGCAGCTACTGCTCTCCCGTACAATCTGCGATGGTAGATGCGTCATGGGACAGCAGTGTCCCACGGGAGTCTGCAGGACTTCAGAAAACAGAAGGTCACGGCGTAGAAGTAGCAGATCTCAAACGGATGCGAGAACCTCGAGTATTTCGAGGAGTCCGAGCGTGACGAGCTTGAGACCGAGATCAGGTCCTGCCGGTTTACACAGCTACACCGGTAATGAAAACATTTTTAATTTTACTACGTCTTTTATAGATATTCAATTGCCTTTTTATATTTTGTATTCATGTTCAGATTGAGGCATCATTCTTAATCGCCTAATGGAACAAACACAAGGTTTAAACTTGCTTTTAGCAAAGTAAAATGTTGTGTTTCGACTATACTAAATTACCTAATTTTGAATTGTAAAAAGTATTAGGTCACCCAAATCGTTTTTATCCTAAGTATTTCATGCAATAAATGATATTCGTGTAGACTAGTTTTTATATCGCGATCAATATCAAAGCATTTACAACACAATTGCTTATAATTGTTAGACTTAGCTTCTCAGTATCGTGACTCAGATATTGAATCAAGTCAATAATATACACTAAAAAATCATGATAATAAATACAATATCTTTTACTAATAATATGAAATAAAAGAGTTTAAATATTTTTTTATTAACTAAATTAATTAATTTCTTTTGAGGTTCTTAACATTTCTCAACTTTTAATTTCAAAAACTTTAGTTTTGTTACTATATAAAATTTTAAATTTTAGTTAAATCAGTAAAAGTTTTATGAAAAATTTAAAGTTGAAGATTAAAATTTCTAAATCTTTTGGTAAAAATTTAATTAAAACAGTACTTTTTAGGAGCGCATTAAGTTTATCATGCGTAGGGCATGTTTTTTTGTGGTCCCCAAAAAATCTCAAAGTTTCTTTTCTTACAACAAATTAATAAATCAAACTTTGTTTAACTGCATTTCTCATTTGTCGGGAGAAATGCGTGCATATTAAATTTATGATTTGATAAATATCAAAGTAAATATTCTTGTAATTATTTCTAACAATTTCTTGGTATTAAAGGTCAAAATTAAATTAAAGATTAATGCAAAATATTTGCATAAATATTTCAATTATTAAATAAGATAAGAACATATTTTCTATTTTTTTTTTCTTTAAAGTTCTTAATAAGTACAAATAAATATTGTAATAAAACATACATGAAATTGTATTTTAATTAATGCAATTATTAAATATTTAACAATACATTTATATATAATGATTTAAAATATAAAAAATCAGTTTTTTTATATTATGTGTTACACTAATTGTCGTACACTAATTGGTGAATTCCTATATAAATGTATGCTTTTATAACTTTTTTACATAAACTTATTTTGGTTCGCACGAAAGCACTCGATGTTCATGCGAACGTACACTTTGCAATTTATGTTTGGTAAAACAGCTTTTCAATGTAATTTTATAGATGAAATGAGATTATTGTAATAATGATATTTTTGATATTTTTTTATAGGATCTGCCCCTCCGTCCCGATCCACCTCTAGAGTGGATCTAACCAGTGGAAATTTAACCGCTCCAACAACACCCCATCCAAGCCCGCCTGTATCACCCATCAAAAGAAGAACCGTAACCAGACACGTCCCGTTGAAGGAAGTTACCGGTACATAGCCTTGGCCACTCGGATTAATCCTCAGCGAAGAATAAACCATTACATTGTTGTAACGCTGCCAATCGCTTACAAGAAAAGAAAACAAAAAGTCCCTCCACCGTTTTTAAGGAAGTAAAAAAAAGAACGTAATATATTTTGCACAAAAATTTGATCAAATGCAAGAAGATGAAAGAAGCGTTAATACGAGATTTAACAGAGCTGCTTTTTCGGCAAAGACTATTTCGTTTTTTTAGAGTCCATTTCCATTTACGTCCCGAAACTTAAGCAATAATTAATTTTTAGTATTTTATAGAAGGAAGAAGAAAAAAAAAAGAAAGAAATCGATAATTTTTGGAGCCTTTACAAAATCTTTGAAAAAAAAACTATCATTTCGGTTTGAATAGTTGTGAAAAGCAATCTTTTAGAATGGTTCCTAATAGCTCAAAACGGTTGATATTAATTATAAGTTTTGTTCGGGTTTTCTTTTAGCGCCTAATGAAAAATTTGAAGAAAACGGAAAGCAGCGGTTGCAAATGAGGTCAAAGCATACATTTCGTTCATATCCAAGCATATCCAAATAAATATATTCTATTACATATTCATAATAATCTGTGCTCATTTAAGTACAATCAAATAATTTAGTGATTATATTCTATTTATTAAGTGTAGTTATGTAACAAGTGAACTTTATTTTCTGTTTCCTTGATGCAAACATTCACTCACTCACGAACGAATAATTTCTCTTATTGTTAATTCTATTTAGTAAATGATGATAATGCTAGTGATAAACCATTGATAGTTATAAAGTTTTAAAAACATAATTTGTTGGAAATGCGAATTTTAAAGCGGATTTTAAGGAAAGCCCTATTTTCAAAATGGATAGGTTTAAGAAAAGCGTTGGACTAATTTAGGTTTAAGGAATGTTTAAGCCTTATTTACTATATTTACAACACTTTCAACATTATTTAATTGTAAGGTAGAGTTTTAGAATGCAAAATTCAAATTGTTAAAATTACTTGTGATCAAAGCATCCGAGCTCGATGATCGTATGGAAACGTGAAATTTATATTTTTGTAATTATTGTAACAGTTTCACGTTTTCACAGATCGGACTTGGAGCGAAGTAACATTAAAATGCTGCCTCGAAAATTCATGCTTAAAAGCCAGTAACGGAAGATGAAGTTGTTGGAAAGAAAGTACACTTGTTACCGAATGTTATGTAATTAATCACCGAAGATGATTAAGTTCGATTCCTTTACTTTCTGGAAAGGGATGGACCAACGTGCTCAGAGAATATTTATATTGTTTCGTTCTCATGTTCGTTTAGCGCCGTCTACAAATAAACAGAAGCAATCATTTTCTTGATTTTAGAGATGAGAACAACGATGATTTTGATGTTGTGGCGAAAGACGTGTACATAATGTAATTAACATGAAAGATGAAAGCGAAGTAATTTTGAATGAAGATGTTTTATATAAATATATTGCAGATATAGCAAGTATTAAATATTAAATATATATAGTTTATGAAATAAACGCATTTTAAACTACAGAAGAAAGAAAATAACAGTTATAGCTTGTTAGACAGTTTTATTGTTAAAGAAAATGTACCTGTTTGATAAGTTCAATATATAAATATATTTATTATATATAAAATTTTCCTGGTGTGGAAGATGTTGCACAAGTTGTTAGTATTTAGAAGTGGCCTTATTTGAGTGGCATTTGATTTATATATAAATATATATTATGATGAGAACATAAATAAACATCTAGCTTATTAAAATGGTACGAATGTATTTTTTTTTATTACGCTATCGACAAATATATTGTAAATCTACTTATATAATATATATAAATTAAACCTCGAAATGCAAAATATTCATATAAAATTGGTATAAATTAATTATTGAACATTTCGATTTTCTTATTCAGACTGTCATTCATCCAGTCCTTTGACACATCATCCAGATGGTTATCAAAATCCACCAAATCCTCAAAGTCCCTGCTCTCAATCAGTGCTGAGCAAACATCCAATGTTTCATCTGCATTCAAACTGACCTTCTGAATATTCACTTCCTTGTATTTGCCATCACTGAATTGGGCTACTCTAATAGCTAAATTATCTAAATGCATACTCAATTTGGAATTGTCAATCTGCAAAATAAATCATAAATAAATAAATGTTATAAATATAAATTTATATTTTCTATACTTACAACAACCAAGCAAGCATTTGGACAATTCTCAGAAATTTTATCTGCAATCCGATGCTGGGCCCTTTCAAATGAGCAATCCCATAGGTTTTCATGAGCAGTGTAGTATCCAGCAATGGTAAGTCCAGCTTGTGAAGCTACTTGGTCAATCTGCAGGAACGCAATGATTAGTAGGTGCATAATGATTGAATGTAAAGCTATTAATTACTTGAGTTAAGGCAATTTCAGCCATGGGAGTGAGGTTAAGGGCAATATGAAATAAAGGCACTGCATCGACGAACTGGATTTCCTTCCCTTTCACTGGGGTTTTCGCTAGGAGCACTCCGTTCACTGCTGCGTACGGATATTTAGCCGCATGCAAAATTATTTTGCAATAAGCTTTAGAACTAAAAGTAATGTCAGTCATGGTTATTGATCTTAATTTCACAGGTTATAAACACTTGACAACAAACGTCACCCTATGATAATTTTGTTCCAACACTTTTTTTAAATTAAATAAATCTACAGAAATTAAACTATCATAAACTATTAAGTTCATAAACAACTATTAACCAAACATTGTTTTAAAAAATGAAAGTAATTGTTTCCTCGATACCATTTCCATCTAGCGTTTCAATGGAAAGTAAAATTTAAATTAGTCTAATTGCAATTAATTATTTATAGAAAAACTAGTTTAAACAAAAAATAATCATAGCGAAATCTTAAGTCTATCAAAATTAGTACACATATTTTCTAAATTGTCGAAGCACGTGCTATTTATTTACCAAAAATGACGTGTCCTTAACCTTGTAAATTATAAATAAATATTTCAAGATAAAAAGTCCTGTTTGGTGATAATTAGTGCACTGTTTTTAGCCATGGTAAATGATCAAAGAATTGTAATAATTGGAGCTGGTGCTTCTGGTATTGCAGCAGGCAGAAAACTATTAGAGTATGGTTTTAAAAACTTGATAATCTTGGAGGCTGAAAATAGAATTGGGGGTAGAATAAACAGCACTAAATTTGGGGAAAGCATTATTGATTTGGGGGCTCAGTGGTGCCATGGGGAGGAAAACAATGTAGTCTATGATATGGTTAAACATTTGAATTTACTTGAAACTTCCAAATGCACTTACCTGAACAATCAATTTTATAACTCCACTTCCAACCTAGTGAATGTAGAAATTACAGATATGTTGCATGGCATTGCTTCCAGAATCACTTATGACTTTGATAGCATGAAAAATACTAAAGAATCTTTTGGTGATTATTTCATAAGGTCTTATATTAAGGAAGTTAAGCAGGAGTTTGGGACAGATAGAGCTAATCTAGAAATTGCTAACCAATTTCTGCATTGGTTTCATAAAATGATTTTATGCTATGATGCTCCAGCATCTTGGTTTGATATGTCTGCTGCTGGTTTAGTGCAGTATGAAGATTGCTGTGGAGATCCATTGCTGAATTGGAAGGATAAAGGATACAGAAGTTTCCTGGATGTTTTAATGGTAAATATTATATCAGCTTTTCTTTTAACAGCTTATTGGAAATATGTTTAAGGGGAAATATGCAAAACAATTAGAAGAGAAAACCATTTTGAATAAGGAAGTCAGGCAGATTATTTGGAACTCTGATGAAATCAGTATTCACTGCTCAAATGATTCTATATTCAAAGCTGATCATGTTATAGTGACTTTATCAGCTGGAGTCCTCAAGGAGCAACATTTGAAGCTGTTTGTGCCTCAATTGCCTTTCTACAAAGCACTGGCAATTGATGGTCAAGGTTTTGGTACAGTTAACAAGATTTTAATCAAGTTTCCGCATAAATGGTGGAAAGACGAGGACACGTCTTTTTGCTTCTTATGGACTGAAGATGATAAAATGAATATTTTAAATCAATTCCCACAAGGACCTAAAAAAGTAGATTTACAAAATTCGTGTAATTGCAATATTTTTATTATATCATTTTAGAATGGTAAATCTTGGCTTGAAGATATTAGCGGTTTCTTTGTAATAGACAGTGATTCGACTACTCTATTATGTTGGATGGTCGGAGAATTTGCGCGAGAAGTGGAAATGTTGGATGATAAAATTATAGAATCGGGTTGCATGTTTTTACTCGAGAAGTTTTTAGGTAAATTCTACAAAATCCCAAGTGCTTCAAATTTCATCTGGTAATTAAATTTGCAGAATGCAATTACATAATATTACGTTAACTTTAGTTCCAGATGGTTTAGCAATAGCCACTTCCGCGGTTCGTACTCTTTCAAGAGCGTCGATAGCCAAGAACGATTAACCACATCTTCCAAATTAATCGAACCATTGGTAGGTGTCAACAATAAACCGTTGATCCAATTCGCAGGTGAAGCAACGCATCCCAGGTATTTTTCCAGCGTCCATGGAGCTGTGGAGACTGGTTTTAGGGAAGCGAGCCGCATTTTAAACTACTACCAGTAAATATAACAATAATTTAAAAATTGGCTATATTTTGAATTTATTTTTTTCAAGGAACGGTGAGGTACAGAGCAATAAACCAACGCTGAATTCTAAATATTAAATACAAATTTATATATTTTGTTGTTCCATATATTATAAAGTTTATAAATAAAATGATTCATATTTCTTTACTGAGAATATTTCGTTATTACAACTAAAAATAAAATGTTTTTTTTTATATATATTTCAAATAGGCTTCTTTTTATATCAAATAATGCGAGAATTGTTGAGCGTAAAATTGACATTAAATGCACGCATTGTACGACGTGTCAATTTCACTAAACATAAATAATCACAACTAAATCATTTATACAAAAAACAAGAAACAATGAGGGTTTTTTTGTAGTTTCCGAAAAACTCACTTTTGCGCCAGTAAATACCAAACACATTTATCACAATATCAATAATAAAAGTAATAATATTAATAATAGTTATATTATATATTAAATAAAATTCTCTGTGAAAGATTCAATTTTGGTTGACGTATATATCTAATTTTTTTTTCCAATAATGGTTTTGGTTATCAATTTTTGATGCACATGAGAAATTAGTGTGACGCTTTAAAACAACTGCCATTGACCCAGAACTGCGTTCTTAATAGCTTCTATGTATTGGGCTGGGACCCAGTAAATCCAATACCGTGATGCTTCAGTGGGACCCAATTGTAATCCCTAAATAGTCGAAATATTAAGATATTTGTCTTATATTTCGAGCTTTAATATACATACCATTACGTGATATTCTTCGTGTCCTTCTATGGGTTCAGAAACGATATTTTTGATGGAACCCATCGGTAGCTTCTCCGTTCGTTCCTTTGTGCTGAGCCAAAGCTGATCCGCTTCCAGTTTGAAAGTCAAACGGACTTTACCGCTGTGTTTGTTGAGCATACCAGACAATGGCACTGGTGGTAAACTTTCCTGAAAACAATCATACAATCAATTAATACTTAATAAATGCGAAATGTATTTATATATTTACATTTTTACTTTTGATGCCTGGCATTACATCATCTGGAATACCCTTGTCTAAAACCTTACGGTGGATTTTCTGCTTGCTTAGTGGCTCTTTAGCAGAGGCTGCCTTTTCAGCTTCAGCAACATCCTGTAAAACAAGAGAGGATTAACAACTTTACAAGATAAATTGTGATTATCTTTACTTGTTTGGTAACATAAGAAACAGCCAAAACGTCATTCAGGGTTGAACCAACCAACATAATTTTGGCTCCTTTAGTTATGCCAGAACTGATCAAAGTTTGGTTGTCTTGCAATAGTCCTTTATACATTAATTTTTGCATTGAGACTGGTACACCTAAAATAATTATCATTAAAGTATTTTGATGGAAAAAACAATAAACTCAATATATTTACCTACTAATCCTTGCAATTGCTTTTTGAAGTCTTCAATAGTTGTATTTGAGGGGGCATTAACATTATATTTATTCTTATTATACACTACTTTTACTTCTATTACTTCACTAGGTGTTTCAGCCTTGTTTTCACAGTCACCAGACTCTGTTTTGGGTATTTTACAATCAGATGGTTTATCCATTTTTTCTTCAGTAACACAGTTCTGCTCCAAAGAGGAAACAGTTTCTAAAGTGGTTGTAGCTTCCATTCCTGTAATTTGGTATTCGATAGGTTTAGCGGCTCCTTCAATTCAAGCAACATACAATTAGATATTTATTATCACAAAATAAAAGGGAATGAGATAAATATGACATAGGTTAAAAATGACTTGCACGAATAAAAGCCTTTGACAGTCGTTCCGAAAACGATATTCCGCTATTTCAAGTCTTCACAAATATGTTTACTTACTTTTCTCCGGTAAGAAAACCGATTTTCATTGAAAGTTTAAGAAAATAAAAGTGATTTAAGATATATTTGACTTACCTACAGGCTCCATCTTGAATATCAGGCACCGATCATATGTGCAGTCAACTTCACGTTGCAGTATTTGCAACTAAGAAATGACCATCATTTTTTAGTTAAAATCTGTTTTTATATAACTTTTCTATGCTAAATAATGCTGAAAATATTAAATTAAATAATGCGAATATATTTGTTTGTTGAATTAAAAAAAAAATAGTGACCGATTCAAATTTTTGAAATTTGATATGACATATGGAAAACATCAATCAGAGCTGTCAGGATGACATTTGAATAAGCAGGAAGGGGATATATTGTTTCGTCGTCAAGATGTAAACAGAACCATGAGAAGAACGAGAAAATGCGAGGTCGAAATAAAATTGAGGCAAGATTTCGATAATCTTAATAAAGTGTTGACGAAAAATGGGGTGACTGTGAATAAGTTGAAGAGTTCCACTCATCAAATCAGGAAGAAGGATTTACAATGGAATTTCCTTTATATTGGAGCGTCCGTAATTTTACTATTAGCACTGTGTGTTTGTAATATTTTTGATAACCTTATAATCTCTCTAATTGGAATAAGATGTTTAATTCCCAACAATTATTTTGTTTGGGAGGCAACCAGACCTATTTCTGATTGTGGTTTTTGCCTTAATGTAACAGCACCAATTATTTTACACAATGCAAGCCAAGATGATTTTGCTCCATATGCATACACTTCAAAGCCTATTATCATAAGAAAGGCTTTCCTGCATTGGCAGGCTTATGAACTATTTGATTTCTATTTCTTTAAAGAGCTGTATGAAAGTATAGATGATTCCATACGAAGTGTGGATGAAGAGTGTCAATTCTTACATTTCAAATCCAACTTTATTTCTCTCAAGGACGTTTTTGACATGTCCAAAGATAGAATCAACAATAAACCTGGACAAAAATCTTGGTATGTTGGCTGGTAAGTTTTTTTCTCATTTCATAAAATAACCATTTTACTTATTAGATCAAATTATAGGGGTAATTGCCATTCACAAGTTCTTAAAGAAATGAGAAAACACTATCCAAAACCTCATTTTCTACCTGATGACTGTGAAATACCTTCCAAAGAATATGTGTTCATGGGATATGATGCTGGAGCTACAATGCATGTAAGCTAATTACTTGAATCACTAATTACAAACTTGTTACATATACTATTTATAGCTGGATTTTATTAACCGTTTAATGTGGCAAGCTCAATTGAAAGGCTCAAAAACTTGGAATTTATTGCCATCCAATGAGTGTGAGCAAGTTTGCTCACCAGTTACGTTCAAAGTTTACCCAGGAGATGCGGGTAAATACGCTTAGCACAAGAGAAAAACAATATAAAAATCTTGTTTTTCAGTTCTAGTAGATACAAGAGTTTGGTATCATGGGACTACAATTACTCCTGGAGAATTCAGTTTGTCTATTCAATCAGAATATGGATAAACTTCTTATAAGATGCTTGGAAGCAGGCGTCTGACACAATTTTAAACAAGCGCACATTATATTGTGCCATTTTTAACGAAACCAAATTTCTGCCAAATATTTTTTTTAATGAATATTGTAGTCTTAGTTATTTGTAAAGATAAGTTACCAAAATTATTATCTTGCCAAACGTGCCATAATCCATTTTAATTTGTATTTTTTAAATTATTTATATAATATATTTATCATATATTTTAATTCCTTACTTTTATTACCTAAACATTTAATTTATTTTACTAAAAAGTAATTGTAATAATATTTAAAGTGTGGGAGTGACCTTATTTATGAATAACGTGAAATTGTTCTCACCATTCATAGAATATGCAACCAAATTTCCTGATCTAAAGAACTTAACCTATTTACAAACATCAATTGTGATTGCAACTGTGATATTTGTATACAATGGATGAATCATTAGAAGATATAGCTGCGGAATTTGAAAATGAATTTATTGCTGATGTAGTAGAAGATAAATCAATAATACCAGAAACCAAAGAAGAACCACAGAAACCTGGTCCTTCTAGAGTATCAACAAAAACTCACTGTTTATCAGTTAACCCAAAGCAGAAGGGTAATCCCATTTTGAAATTTATTACAAATGTACCTTGGGAATATGATGAAATTGTACCTGATTACCAGATGGGACAAACTACCTGTGCATTGTTTCTTTCATTGAGATATCACAACCTGAATCCAGATTATATACATGAAAGATTGAAATTGTTAAAGAAAATGTACCAGTTAAGAGTACTTTTAGTACAAGTAAACATTTGATTTATAGTGTTTAATATTCAGGTGATATTTGGTTACTTTTTTAGGTGGACATTAATGATCCTCATCACTGTTTAAAGAATCTAACTAGAATATGCATTTTGGCAGATATGACTTTAATATTGGCTTGGAGCCCTGAAGAAGCTGGTAAAATCTTGGAAACCTATAAGATTTACGAAACAAAACCAGCAGATAAGATTATGGAGAAAAGTGAATCATCTCCTCATCTCAAAGTAATACTAGTTAAATTTTAAAAATTATGTTTATAACATTTTATATTTTAGTTAGTTCAAGCTTTAACGTCAATCAAACCGGTGAATAAAACGGATGCCATTACATTGATTTCGAAATTCAAAACGCTAAAAGGAATTTTACAAGCCTCTGAGTATCAATTATCGGAATGCCCAGGATTTGGTTCAAGGAAAGCCAAAAAATTGTACCAAACGCTACATGAAAATTTTTGCCGATAATATTTATTACATTAAAATATTTATTTTTAATAAATCTATCACATTCTTAATTATTAATAAATAGTTTTGTATGAATCTACGAGTTATTTTCATTATGCCGAAAAATAAAAAATAACAATTTTGTTTTCATCTCTATACTTTACTGTACCGAAGATAAATCCTGAAAAATCGGGACTTAATAATGTAATACTACTTAAGTCTATTGTAATAAGATTTAAATTCTATAGATTTAATTTGGTGCAAAGAAAAAACTTAAGATAAGGATAAGAAATGTAAAGAATAAAGTCGTATTGTTTTAAAATCTTATAATTTTATTAACATATAGTTTGTTTTTAATTTATTTTAAGAAATGCACATATTTTATTATTATTATTATTAAAAACGTCTAAAGTAAATTCAGTTTATACATATATAAATTTAAAGGTTGATAGTGAAACAATATATATATCCGCAATATTTGGTTTCTTCACGATTTAACAATTATAATTTTATAGTTTACCTTGTATATTTTAAAAATGTAATAACAGGCAAATAGACAGATTGATACGATTAATTTTAGTTCTTAAATCATTTGATTACAATAGATAATATATATATTCTGTGTCAATTGTTGATACACATATTAAAATTCCAACATCCAAAGATAAAGCTTCATCCTAAGAGAGTGAAGTTGAAATCCATTATAAATATGCGTGCTACGTTAGGGAAAGTCGCAAAGTTCCATAGAAAAGCTCTTTAGCAAGTGCAAAAGTTATACAAGTTTTACAGTTAAAGTGTATCACAGAACTATGTATTAAATACATTCTCTCTTTTTTTTAATAATATTCCTTAACTGGTGGGTTATACAATAGTTTTAGTTAAAACACTCATCTAGAAAAAATCTAATTGTCATTATCCAATAAGTTTCCAATAATATATCTTTATATATATATTTCTAACAATGGAGTATATTTTCAATATATTTATATATAATGTATTCCTTTTAAAATTACATTTAATTACACTTAACGCATATAGGATATTAAGCCGAATGATAACGAAAGGAAAAGTGTATTGCAAATTGTTCCCTTATAATTATATAAAAAAAATATAAGTATAATGAAACCGCTCGATCCTTGTTCACAACCAAATTGATTCAAACTCAATTAATCACATCCCTAATAAATTAAATACGAATTTAAAATGACACAAAATTATAGATAATTATAAACCGAAGAACAATACTGAACAAATTCGTTGTGCATAACTTAAAAAACAAAAAAACACCCATGTTTGCTGTTGTTGTAGCTCTTCATTCATTCCAAGTACATATAAAAAAATAGTTCACCGGAAATAAATAAATCGTATGCCTGAGTTCTAAATGTACTAAATAAATTAATTTAAAAGTAGCTGCAAGGTAGTGTAACCAGATGGAAATGTGCAAGAAATTATATATAAAAAATAATAAAATAAAAAAAAAATAAAGAAAATTAAAACTTTCGCTTTTTTCTTTTTATATCAGATCAATCAATTTGTTTTACGATGCACATTCTAGGGGGGCCACAGCTACGGAGGGGCGAGGAACAGAGGTTAGATTTGACCTAATCGCGTCGGGTTTTTGCCCCAGGCCCCCTCCGCCGTCATACGTACTCCAAGGGTGATCGTTTACCCTTTCCGCGTTGTTCCATCATCCTCTCCAACAGTTTCTTCAGCTCACTTATAACCCAGACCGATGATGTTAATGTTGTCAAGAAAACCATATCTGCAAACAATTTATAAATTGTTAACATTTTCTGATTTTTTTCAATTTTGATTTTATTTACGGTAAAAGAAAATAAAAATATTAAATTAGATTTCCAAGAACTATAAACTTATTGTCCGTGACATAAGCTAAATATAGGTCGTATTGATTTTAGATGGGATATTGAAATTTAGTTCTTACCTCCGCATGTTAACGCTTCTGTTTGGAAAACCCTTTGCAGCGGTGGAAAATAAACGACTAGCAATTGACCAACGACTGATAGAGAAACAGCAATTAGGAACATTCGATTGCTGAAGAGGCCGATGGAAAATATGCTTTTCGTCTGCGAACGGCATGATAGGGCGTTCCACATGTCGAAGAACACGAAACACGTGAAGGTCATCGTCGTGTCTCTAGCAGTGATTCCCGCAGAACTCATCTGTGCATATTAGATTAGAACGCTGCAAGTAGTTGATAAGATTTTGTAATTACCTCTTTCTTGAAGACCCACAAAGTTCCGGCAATAATAACAACGGCAGAGAGCATGACGTTTCCAATTAGTTTTCGCGTTATCATAGGCTCTTTAGTATTTCTTGGTTTTTGACGCACCACATCCTTCTCAACGGGCTCCACTCCCAAACTCTGGGCCGGAGGCCCATCCATAATTATATTAATCCACAAAATCTAAGAAATCAGACGTAAATAAACAATGAATTATATTATCAAATAAACTTTTGCAAACCTGCATAGCATTCAATGGATTCGGTATTCCCATCAAAGTAGCCAAAGCGATCAACGATAGTGCCGCAATCGACGTGGACAGTTGGAATCGAACGAAGTTTCTAATATTGTAGAATATGCTTTTCCCTTCCTCGATTGCAGAACTAAAGGTAATTACATTGTAAATAATGGAGACAACTTTTACTTCCTATAGACTTACATAATGGTGTGGAAATCGTCATCTACTAAAATCATGTCGGCCGCCTCTTTGCAAACGTCTGTTCCATTTCTGCCCATGGCAATACCGATATCAGCTACTTTAAGAGCTACCCCATCATTGACGCCATCGCCAGTCATTCCAACAATATGTCCAGTTCTTTGCAGAGATTTCACGATGGACAATTTGTTTTTAGGAGATACGCGATAGAAAACTGAAGCTAGAGGAATTGCTGCGTCCAACTCGACTTCAGAGAAATTATCCAGCTGTTCACCGGACAGTATTTGGGAATGCAAGGTATCCAGACCAATCATCTGCGCGATGGCAACTGCAGTCTCTTTGGCATCACCAGTAACCATCTTTACTTGAACTCCGGATTGAATCAATGTAGTAATACTCTCCCTGACATAAGGCCTGGGCGGGTCACATATTCCAACGATGCCCATGAAAACGAGATCCTGAAGTGTACTTCCTTTGGCCATGGCTACAACCCTCAAACCTTTGCGAGCAATCTCGTGAGCTTCTGCAAGAAACTCCTGTTCTTTCTTTGTATTCAACGCAATCAGTTGTCCTCCCTGCGAGAATTTCGGACACTTTGGTAAAACTTTTTCAATTGCTCCCTTTACAAAGAACACTTCTTGCTTATCATTATCATATTTGGGCACGCATTTCACGGCCATCATCTTTTGCTCGGAACTGAATGGATATTCTTGCAAACGAACGTATCTGTCAGAAACATTGTACATTCCATGTTTCATTGCAGCGGCTAGTAAAGCCCCTTCCGTCGGTTGTCCCATCAATGATTCATTATGGATGAATGCATTGTTGCACACTGCACCCACCTGGAAGATAATAATTCATACATTAATATATATACATAAATCCCGCAAAAAGTCTTTATATTGTAAGAAAATAAAGAAAGCGAAGATTAACATTAGTATAACAATTAATAAATTAAAACTTAAGTAGTTGACACAAAAAACATAAATGATTTCATAGAATGTCTAAAAGCAGTTAAAAGTATTTCAATATTTGGGGAATTAATTTATTAAGACTATCAGAGTAGTAGAACGACTTGGGTGTGGTCACAATAAAATCAATATGAAGTTTAGGGTGGAGTCATTGAATTTCACGTAGCAACAGTAGGGGTAAAATGATTGGATTATGCAAAATTATAAGTAATTAGCCTAATTTGCCTACTTCGTAAGTAGAGCTTAAATTATATTATTTAGTAGAATGTAATTTATTTAATTATAATTAATATACTTATAAGAAATGGTAAGTCAAATTTGACTGTCCTTATGAATTAAATTTTGTATTATTGTAAAAAAAAAATAGCTATTAATTATAGATATTAATTAATCCTTTATAAAAATATTAATACAGAATATTTAATAATATAAAATCATTCAGAAAGTTTGAATTAATAAGTGTCTTGATGGATAAAAATAAATATCAATATTATTGATATATTTAAAGTTGTGCCTATAAACCATTCTATGAGAAATAAGGCTTTTTTTTATCAATAATGGTAATTGATGAAGATAATATGTAATTAAGTAGAAAGTTAATGGACTTACTTCTAACAGCTTATAAACGCTTTCACGGGCTTTGTCATGTGAATCGCATTTGTGCAGAACTACTTGGCCGTGATCGTTGTATCCGGCTCCAGTTAATTCAGCCAAATAGCCATCAGATGTAAACAAGACGGTGACGGTCATCTCGTTCCTGGTTATTGTACCTGTCTTGTCCGAACAAATCACATTCACGCAACCTAAAGTCTCGACCGTCGGTAACTTCTTGACAATGGCATTGCGTTTTGCCATTCTCATGACGCCAAGCGCCAGAGTCACGGTGACAACAATTGGTAAACCTATAGAAGAGTCATTACTATCGTTCAATATTATCAAATTGTAAATGTTACCTTCCGGAATAGCCGCAACCGCCAAACTAACACCAATCGTAAACATTTCTAAAATTAGTTTTCCTTGGATCCAACCGACTAGCATGATGAGGCCGATTATAGCAAACGAATACATGGATAATTGCGCTCCGAGATTATCCATGGATCTTTGCAGAGGAGTCTTCGGAGCCTCTTCTTCCAGCATCATCTTGAAAACATTACCGAACTCGCTGTTGACGCCGGTGCTGACAACAATGCCCTACAAATATAATTAAAATAGAAAGTAATATATTGGTATTAATCAATAAAATGAATATAGAAACCCCGTGAAAGTTAAATGAAACGAGATCGTCAAAGAACATAATTGCACTGATGTGCACAGGCCCATCCCTCCTCCTTTGTGTATACGTTTCTTATGTAAACTGTTTACATTGAGCGTTTAGGGTTAGCTGAGTGTTTACGTGTTTGTATTTAAAACTCGTAACGATCAGATTGTAACTCATTAACGAAAGATTTAGTAATATTTAGAAGTATTCCATTACCTTTCCATTGCCGCAACGGACCAATGTACCCATAAACGCGATGTTCGTGTTAGAAGTGTGAGCTCCATTAGGTCTTAAAACTGGAGCAATATCCTTCTGAGCGGGTTCCGTTTCGCCCGTGAAACTGCTCTCATCTATAGTCAAATCCACTGATTCAAAGAGTCGAATATCTGCTGGCACACGATCTCCGACGTTCAGCAGAACGACGTCCCCAGGCACCAGTTCCCTTGCCAGAAACGAGTCCGGTGTTCCTTCTCTTAAACTACCAACGAAATTGTCACTACACTATCACTACCATTATGTATGTTTTTTTTTACCAGTTACATTGCGGCGGAACGAGCTTAGTCAATTCTTGCAGCGACTTTTCGGAACGATATTCTTGCACAAAAGCAACGGTGACGACTATAACTATAGCTACAGTAATACTGATTGCATCGTCAAACTGCTTCATGCAAATGGAAACGAAGGCCGACGCTAAAAGCAGAAGGATCAAAGGGTTTCGGAATTGCTCCAAATACTTCTTCCACGGCGGTTCCTCCTCCTTCACCGAAAACTCATTATACCTGAAAACACGCATTGAACTTTCCGTCGACAAGTGTTAATACTTCGCTCATTTACCCAGACAATTGCCTTCTATACGTAGCCTCCTGCCAACTTAAGCCTTGTCGAATTTCAACCCTTAATCGGGACGCCACCTCTTCCGCCCCTAAACTACTCGCTTCACTCGCACTGAGCCACATCTTTTGATCTTCTTCAAGCTAAAAAGAACAGTATGATAAACACAATCACTATAATAAAAATTTACATATTTCAGTACGTATTTTTCGGACAAAAACATAAAACAAACTAAAGGATACCACACATTTATATGAACTATAAGAAGCATACCCAATTCTATTTATCTATGATCCGAAAAATACGGTAAATATGTTGCTAAAAAATAAATTTCAGACCAAACCATAATATTAATTAAAATAACAATTCATTATTATCCAAACATTATTTAGCAAAACAAAGTATATTCTATTTATAAAAGTAAAGACAAATATTTGAAAAAATGACTAATCTAGAAGGAGAAAAACGTATGCAGTAAACATTACTTATTTATAAGCGACAATTTTTAACTTCAAGCTAGAAACGTGTATTTAACGTGAAGGAAATTGTTATGTAGCTGTGCAATGTTCGTGTAATTCAGAGAAAAAAAACAACAAATATACATCGGTGCAATTTAGTAAAAAGAAATCAAACTTTAAAAATATAGGTTAAATAATTGTCTAAATTACGTTAACTTGTGGCGTAAATAGGGAAATAATCTGTTCCAGAATGTAGCGCATTTATATAACAATAAGCTAATTATACCGCCACATCGACATATTGGTTGTCGCTGCAACCAAATTGCATTTATTAAACCTGAATATCGTAAAACTGGCGACGCGCTATTGATTTTCAGAGGATTACGTAATTCAATTTACAGAATGATTTTCATTGCATAAAAAATAGCAAAATGAAATTACAAATGCTATACCTGTAATAGAAAGATAAAATTTATCAACATAAAAAAGGAAATGGCACAACTATTAAATCATTAAATAACGTCTGCGGTAATCGTTATGTAAACAAATTCGTGCAGACCTGTGCAATTAATTTGCATATCAGACTGTTGTTGTTAAAGAAGCAAAAAGTTAAGTTATTTATTAATAACGGACAACAGCAAATGCAAAAAAAAGATAATATGGAATGTGTTTATTCATTATTATACGTCATTTGCAACAACAAATAAATTAATACGTTAATATATATTTAAAAAAGCTTGAATTAGCAATATGTAAACTACTAAATATTCTGCACTTCTGTTAAGCAATATGTGCATAATCCTAAATCTAAAAATCCCATTGAATTAATATTACCGCCGGGCGATTATCTGAAATTTCATTATTGCATAATATAATGCGACATATTTACATAATTTGGACGATTCAATACCATTTCAATATAATAAACTTTATTGATTAACAAAGCGCGTTGGCAATTCCGAGTAATAATAACCTCGATTACTGGTAATATGCAATTTCGGTAATGATAAAATCGTCTAACATTGAATATTACGAAAACGGATTGCTTGTAAACGATTCCAATAAAACTCTGCACTTACGACGAATTCAATACAAACATATAGATTTTTAATAACGGGAACATAAAAATGAAACTAAAAGCAACGTAAAACGAAAATTAGAATGTCAAAGTAACGAAAAGCAAAAATAAAATCAACAAAATACATACATGAAAATTTAATGATATTTGTAAAATTACCTAAGCTATATAGAAACACTATATAAATATAAATATTTTCCTGGTCGTTTGTTAATTAGGAAAATAGTAATAATTAATTAATACTATTGAAATATGAATTACTTAGTAATTTGTGGAACTGTAACAAAAGGAGTTGTAAAATAATATGTTGCAATATTATGATTAAAAACCAACAACTGATAATATAACGGAAGTTTTATTTCGGTATAGAATAACAATGACTGAATGTTGAAAGTTCTTTATGGTATGACCAAAATATAGAGAACGTATTTGCTGCACTGTTTTATAAAACCCAGTAAAACCGTAATCAATAATAGGAAGGCTGATCATTTCATAAATATGTGGAAAGCACGTAATGTTGATTCCACAGTTCTCCAATATGTGGTCACGGGAATGTCGCGCCCCAGTTTTGCCTCAATAACTTTTTATGATTTTTGAATGAAATTTTAATATTTAAAACAACATCCATATTAACGAATAAATACATTTAAGATCAACACATAAATGAAGTAAACAAACATAATTTCTTATTTTAAAATAATTAGGTAAAATATTCATCAT
Organism: Nicrophorus investigator; assembly: GCA_963457615.1. Classification (NCBI taxonomy): domain Eukaryota; kingdom Metazoa; phylum Arthropoda; class Insecta; order Coleoptera; family Silphidae; genus Nicrophorus; species Nicrophorus investigator. The sequence continues at coordinate 10,158,431 of OY735142.1, read as the reverse complement.
CAATTTATAAATAAGTTTCAAAATAAACGAATTTAAATGTATTCATAAAATTAAAATTAACAACAATATTTCAACATTTCACTATTGGAAATATTCTAAATTTATAATCAATTCGACAAATTATTTAATATTTTCAGTCGAAATCTTAAGTAATACAACAAATTATGAAATTTTAATAGCAGAAAACAGGAGCAAACGAAAGCAGTTTATTTCTTCTATCAGACTTACTAATATTTCTTGCATATAATTTAAAAATGTTACGTGCAAATTTACTTTTTCTTTAAGAATTTAAAATACCTGATAAATCATAATAAATAATTAAATAAGTAGACATTATGAAATAGCCAAAAATGTATTTTAAATACCTAAAACTATAAATAAATATTCAATACAAAAAAAAACTATAAATTAAGAAGTTGTGACCGTATAATTATCATAAAATAATTTTAAAATATGTGCAATTTATTAAATTTAATATTCATAATAAAAGTAATATAAATAAGATTTAAACAACTGTTGCAAAAGGTAAGTATTTAGTCCAAAATAAAAACTTCGTAATTATTAGTTATTAAAATAAACAATTATCAAGTAATACTACTAGCAATTGTCAATTTTGAATTATATTATAATCGCCCATAAAATGTTATCAAAGATATTTCTATCCAAAAAAAGTTGTTGAAAAGTCCGTATATTCCCGACCTCAATAGTTTACGTTCTGAAGGTCATAACTGAATGCAATCACGACGTAAGAATTTTCCAATGAGTATAAGGACAAGTCATCACTGATTGTAACAATTAAATTTTAATTGCAGCTTATAAATCGATGTGTAAAATTAAATGAAATACTTCGTAATGTACAAATAATTAAAGATCTTAAAAAAATCATAACTTTAAATTGATTGTTGAGCAAAAAGACATCGGACTATCGACAATTGGTTCAAATTAGGGCCAATAAAAATGTGTAAATTAAAATTAATTGTTTATTTTTCTTATAAAATATGGTGGATTTATGAAAAATAAATATATTGATAATAATTGCCACATAGTAAGACATTTTATCAAAGTATTTTACGTGGATTTAGATAATAATAGCACATACTTAGTATTGTTTTTACTTCAAATATTATTAAAATATGAAATCATTTAGCACAATAAACGAAAGAAAATGTTGAAAATACCAACTGTTCCAATCACTGCATGCTCCAGAATGGAAAGAGTTCGGCCTAGAAAGCTTCTTTAATAACATTGAGTTACTAATAAATAACCAGGTTACAGTATATAGAAATACATGTTATCACTCGATGACATAAACCATGATAACCAAGCAATGTATTATATATATTTAATTTTAATATTTGACTCAAACTTATTTATATATTTTTTTAATTAGGAAATATAATATTCCAAGCAAAAAAATCATGGTCGATTTTGGAAAAACCATTAATTAAAGTTATATAACATAATTCATATTCGCATAATCATAAAATTATATGCAAATACTAAAATGTAGAATTGTATAGATACACCAAAGATAGAACGGAAATTCCAGATGTTAAATTAATTGAAACTGCTTCAAAATTAAAATAATATATTTAGTTGCAAAATTCAAGTGGTTTACATTTATATACTTGCCTAGTATAGATTTCGATTATATGATGACATCAAGAAATATAGATAGATTTATTTACAGGAAAAATAGAAATAAAGAGACGTCTAAGTTTATAAATTAAAGTTTGTATCAATGAAATGATTGAAAATTCAACAATTTCGTGGAATAAATTATATTAGATAACATATTATTCATTATCAAGTCATAAACACAATAGTAATTTACATATTTATCATAAAATAATTATGTTTTCTTACTACTATTTTCGTATTTTACTGTTGTTTTAATGTACATAATAACGATTTTGTGCTCAAAATGTTTATTTATATAGAATATACAATCGAGGACTTCAAAAGTGCATAAAAATAAACAAAACAAAAAAAAGACCAGACTTTAAGAGAAAGAAATATTTTTTCAAAATTTATATATTTTACAGAAATTATTTATTTTTCTGAATTAAATTGTTTACTAATTGTGAGAAATTATTTAAGAAACCATCTATTATTCAAGAAGTTTTTTTTTGTAATACATATAAAGTAAAAATAATTTACATTGACGAAACTATTACATAATTTCACATTCAATGTTTCTATAGCAATTTACAACATAACTGTTTATATGTCAATCAATATTTCTTAATTACTTATTGAAACAGTATTTCCATTTATGATAATGTTGATCGCAATTAATCATTTAGAGTGTGTAGATTATGATAGAATTGATGACAAACCACAAGCCAATAAATTATATATAAAATGTATAGTTTATTAAAAAATATAAACTTTCACAGGTAATGTACCGGAAAATTGCGCATTTTTGTACTTAACAATAAAAATATTTATTATATTTCAAGGTTATACGTATTTTGGACTTGTTTACGATTATGGGATTTATACCAAAACTACATAAAGATTAATCTCTCAAACTTTGTTTTCCCCAGGTAAGTTAGAAGATCAAATAAAACAAGTTAAGCTCTAATAAAAATAAAATGCTTCAAATTTTTCCAAGAACAAAATGGAAAATTTTAATGTAATTATTTTTCATAATATTATATCAAATCTCTAAAATGTAAGCATTAATTTCATGAAATATACATTATTTAATAATAAATTAAACTGTAAGTTTAAGCATATTTCTGTGAATCCGCTGAATATTACTTATACTAATATACAAATAGTTATTATTGATTTTTCACGTATATGTAAAATATTGATTTTATTTATAGCTGCAGTAATAAAATCTTAATACACAATGCGCTCAAAGCTTATCATTACTTTAACTTATGTACATATTTATAGAATAGGTGCTAATTGGAATATGTATGAACTTCTTTCTATAAACAGAAAATATATAACTACATAGTAGCCCATAGTCATAACATAGTATACAAAGGAAGTCCTTCAAGTAAATATGCAAGTATAAATGTAAACTTGTTTGAAATCAGTCCGGAAATTGAAGAGGCTTCTTGAAACAGCTCTAGTTTATGATATGATTAAGGAAATCGAAATATCGATAAACATTTAATGTTGTTAATATTATTGATTAAATATTTAACATATTTTTTTCTAATTAAATTATGCGAATGTATGAATTAATCAATATGATTACAAGAATTCCTTGAGAATAAAATAGAATTGTCATTGATTCAGAACTATTGATTAATTCTTTGAATGTTGCGAAGGTGTTACATTTTACATTCATTATCAACAGGTTGGATAATCAATAATCTTTATGTTGCTAAGAAAACGTTGAGTAATGTTTTTAATTGAAGACGTGTAGTTAGTTAATTCTACTGTGGCTAATTAGCTTTAATTGGTGTCAACATGCAATGCAGTGGAGACGAACAAACGAAATTGATAAACCGTAGCAAAAACGCATTGGTAGGAGGGCCGGGAACGTCGCTTTGTGGGTCGGCCTGCATGGTTATTGATCCATCATTGTGAGAGCTAGTAAATCACCATATAGGGAAAAAAAGAAACAGGGTTGCACCAACATCTTGGCTACCCCAAAAAGGGCGTACAGAGCAGTGTTCAGATCTAGTGTACGTGTGTTTTTTTTTGTTTTTTTGTTCAGGGGGTAAGAAACAAGCGAGAAGTAAAAAAAAACAAAACACGCTCTCACCAAATCCACCGCTGGCCGGTTTTTTGGAATCAATCCATCAATGTCTTTGATGGAATGCTGTGGCACTTTCTCATACTTGGCCGTGTTATTCGGTGACTTTTTCATCTTTGATCAATTAATTTGATACACCTACGATGCGGTGCTACCAGTTGGGAATTGTTTACATGTTAATGTTTAAATAAACACTGAAATCGAGCGACTGTCGCGGATTCCCCGTGCAGCGAACGCTTGACGTCTTCTGTCAAAACGCGCCGACATCTGGTTACCACCATCAGAACTACAAGTCGTAACGATGGTTGCCTGCAGCGAGGTCCTCCACGTCCGAAAAACCTTTATTATTTATCAGCTGGCCAGGTAAAATGATACAAAACTAACCTGTTTCGATGTCCTGAACTCAGAAAATCACAACCACTCATATTTATTGTATGAACTCATCACTGATAATCCTCATTTTCACGAAAATATTGAAGAGACACAACACTTGCTTCAACAGCGCAAAATGAACTACAATACGTGATGTGATTTACTCGGGATTTTGACGTTTAATGACGTTCAAGATTACGATTGGCTAAGATAGAGGTTCTTTTTTTGTTTAAACAGTTCAAATCGATAATTGAAACTGAATCGAAGTTGGCGCACTTCATTATTTAGTGACCGAAAGCGTTTCACCAAAATTTCCATTTGTTGTTCATAAGGTAAAGTATATGCAACTCTACAAATGCATTATTGATTATTGATTTCAGCCAATGGAGCCAATAAAAATCTATCCCACTGCAGAAGAATTGTCAACTGTGGCGACGCTTTTGTACTGCACAGAGGAAGGATGTACAAAGTTGTTTAAGTCCCAATCAAACTTGAACTTGCATCTAGCCAAAAGCCACAAGATCAAGCATTGTGTGAATGGCCTACTGAAGAAACCAAATATACTGAAGGAATTCTATTGCCCGGACAAGGAATGTGTGATACTGGGTAAACATTTTAAAACTTCCAAGTTACTTAAGCAGCATTACCAGAAAGTGCATGTTGAGAAATCATTTATCTGTGAGAAGTGTGATAAGGCTTTTGTATCAAATAATCATAAAGCAACACATCTGGAGTATTGCGGTACAAAATTTGTTTGCAAATTATGCTCTTCAAGCTATGATAATTATGACTCATTGTTGGCCCATGGCAGAAGAAAGAAACATAAAATTCCACATAAAACAGCATACAAAGATCCAGAATTTATCACAGCTCCTTGTATAAAGTCAGAGATCACTAAGAAAATTGTCATTTTGATGCCTAAACATAAGCATATCCTGAAAGCAGACCAAAGTAGTCAAACAGATTTGACAGAGGACCAAGAAGAGCCCAAGTGCAAATCTAGAAAAACGTCTGAAACTCAGACTTCCAAAAAGCATAATCAACAGAGACTAAGTGCAGGCACCCAAACAACTGTTGATTACATGTCAATCAAATTAGTTGATGATCTGTCAAGCAGTAGCTCCTCAGAGAGTTTGAGTAAGAAAAGCACTAATACTCAGACTGCTGCAGTGCAATTAACTACAAAGTCTTGCAATACTTCATTAGACTGGAACAGTTTTCCATCAGCACAAACCAATGAAGTTGAAACAATGACACTGGGAACCCAGACAGCAATAATGTTGCCAAATTTGAATAATGTTCAAAAGAATTATGATCCACTTCCTGGCTCCAGTGCAGAGAACTTGTTTGAGTTCAATGATATTAGCAGCCAGACGAGTTTCAATGAAAATTTAGATTTCGATTCGAACAGTTTCTTCAATTGCGATATAGAAACGCAGACTGACTTTAATTCACTGGAATTGGACCTCCTCGCATCAGATTTTTATACGAATATGTACACACAGACTTGCGGTTTGCAAGTCAATAATAACATCGAAACGCAAACAGTCGTGGACGACACACTGAGATCTGTTGGTAGTCAGACTACAGTTTCTACGAATACTGGGTTATTGACGATGTGTCGAGACACGGTTCACATCGAAACCCAAACTGATAATGCATTCAAGCAGATGCTTGAAGAAATTAATGCTTGACTATAAAGAGCCTTTTTAGTTTGGGTTTTATTCGGTTTCCATTTATTCATTTGTTAAATTATTAATTATATATTTTTTAACAAAATTTTAAAAAGAAATCATATCACATTAAAAAATTCATTGTAATCCAATACAAGAATTTGATACAAGTATAAATTGTGTATGATACATATAAAAATAAAATTAACCAACATTGATGTTATTTATGCTTACTAATAAGTATTGTTCGAAGCCACCCGTATATGATGCAAAGCTCTTTGAATAATTAATTGAGACAAGAGGCAAACACAGGGAAGAGACAAAATTGATCACATCTAAAAGGGAAGAGCTACTAATCTGAAGTGAATAATATCCTTTTCGTAAGTATTTCGTATATGTACATTGTTATCTTAATAAAATATATTTCATGTGTCTATAAAGCAGGGCCTGTATCGTCATCTATATCCGAATGATATGAATCTGGATGTTCTTCAATCCGCGACATACTTTCGAGGGATGAAGCCAACATCCTCAAGTTACCGACTCCAGTTAGCAGTTGCCTAAAGATATATGTATAAATAATGTAAATATTTAAAGAGAAATGTATTAAATAAGACGAATATGAAATATCTATGCGTCACCTTAATGATTGCTCTGCTGTAGTAGCAGCTGTTCTAAGTTCTTGGGCAACTCTTTGTGAGTGGATTTCATTGGGCAAATTCATACTTGGTCCACCACTGGCACCATCATCTCCACGAAGTAGTCTGTTTTCCCTCCTTAATATATTATTCTCATTCTATAAAATTAGATATATTATGTATCATCTGCAAACATTAGATATGGCATCTTACATTTAATGATTTAACTTCTTGTCTCAACTTTACGATTATGTTTTCTGATGACGCTGCTCTTATCTGAAAGTAGAATAATTGAATTATGCATATACAGTTATGTGTTATCTATTTACATTGCTCCTCTCTAGATTTTTCTCGACTTGTTCAAGAGCTTTAGCCAAATTCTGTGTGTACTCATGCTCCTTATTTCTTGCAAGTTCTAATTCTCTGCTAAGGAAATCCGCTCGACGTGTTTGTATCTGCAATTGCTGCCTAAGCAATTCCATTTCTTGTCTTAGTCGATTTGTATCATATTCTGGACTTTGTCCACTATTATTAATTCCATCATTGTTCTGTGTTCTTGCTGCACCATCTGCTAGGAAGTCTGGTAGACTCTTTGAATTCCCCACCTATAACATGTACATCTATAATTATTTATTTAATATAAGTTTTATAATATTTACTTCTGATACTGAGGGGCAACTTCTGCTACCAGATTGTGGCTCAGTAATTGGCAAATCCAAAGGGAACTCAGCCTGAGGTCTCACTGGCAAATCTAATGGTATATTAATAGTTGAATTGTTCTCTCTTCTAGGTAGTTCATTAGTGTTTCTGCTTCTTTGAGTAAAATCAGGTAGATTGTTAACATCTACATTGTAGTTTCCTTGCATGGGATTACCCAAATAGCATTGCTCTATGACTAGATGATCTTGTACAAAATCCGGCAAGGCTGATGACAGCTCAGGAACAATACGGTTTGTTTGTAGGTGAGATTCAGATGATGGATGCATATCCAAGTCGGGCAGAGAGTTTATGGGTCTCCCTTCACAGTAGACCTTCGGCCTGGCACCTTGACTGTGGTAATTGGTTTTGTCATCCCGTAAAAAGTGTTTGAAAGAAAATGGATTTTCCTCGCGTCTTGTTGGCACCTCATTTTGGCTCGTACCTTAAGCGTTCTCATTAACAAAATATGAAAGGCAATAATATGTGCAACACTCTCTCACCTGGAGCATAGACGTTATGCTCAGCCGTTTCTCTCCTCTCGCAGTTCAAGTCGAGCAAGTCCAACTTGACTCTGTCCTCAGAATCTGAATCGTCGCTCGTTGAGGCCTTAAATTTTGGGGGTTTATCACCATCAGCCATAATAATAACCAAACAATTTTTTTTATTATTATTATTACGGCCCTATTTCTGCCATCAATTGGTGCTTATCGACCCCCACAGGGGGACCTAGGCTTATGGAAAATCCGAGGTTTTGTCAGTGTGATGGCGCACTCATCGATTCTTAGTTCAACATTACCTCTAAGCGAGGTGCTACTACCGACCAGCGCCAAATAATTTAAATTTTGAAAATATTCAAACCTATTAATTAGTATATTTTATAAATATCTAAGTTGTATTATTAAATTTAAACAAATAGGATAGAAAAGTTTCCTAATTTTTGAACAATTATTCAATTTATTGAAGCAATTAGAACATAAATTATTATCTGTTATAAAAATTTTTCTAAAACAAACAAATTCTATATTTCTACTTGAAGTTATTATTTTACTGATTTTAGTAACATTATATCTGATTTAATGAGACTTAAAGACAACTGGTTCAGAATCAATCTTTGATAATTTAGACTGGCGCTTAATACAGCATATTCAATCAGTCATATATTTTTAATGATAAAGGGGTAATTTTAAATTAATTGTTATTTTGTAAAAATAAATCAAACAACATTTTTCCTTTAAATTTTGTATTTAATTCTATAATTAACTAACAAAAAACACAACTAATCAATTTGAATCTTGGGTCCTCTGAAATTATATGTTTCGACGTTTGGATGTTCATCACAAATAATTTTGTAAGCATAGCATATCCTTGCAAACTCCTCATTGGTAATTTCAAAAGGTCGAGCTCTGCTATCAACATCAGCAAGTTGGAACAGTTTAAAACCTGAAATATAAAATTAGTCATAATTTTAATATAGTTTAAAATAATAATTAAATAATTATAGTGTAATAATGAAAAAGTAGAATAGAAATTTTATAATACCTAAAAAGTCCCTTTCTTCTGGAGGAAACAAGGTTTGAGCTCCTTTCATGGAAGCCTTCTGCCTCATGTTAAATATTGATCTTAATATTTTCTCAACCATTTTAAAGGGTAATGTTACTAAAGGTTGTGTTTTTGGTAATAAAGTGACAACGCCTACATCAACATCTGGCTTTGGTAAAAAAGCTGATCCAGGGATGGTAAATTTGTGATTTACTTCACACCAAAATTGGCACATCACAGATAGCCTGCATCTCTGTTTGTCTGAGACTTGGGCTGTTATTCTCTCTGCCACCTCCTTCTGAAAAGTCAGAGTCATACTAGATCGACCAAATGACCAAGCTGATGATTTCTCAGATATTGATTGTAACCATCTGATGATCAAATTAGTGGAAACATTAAATGGCAAATTTCCTATAAGAAAATATATGATTATATAAGAAATATGTGTCTCTACAATTTCATACCTATCAGATGTATGGGTGGAGGAGCTTCATACCAATTACTTTTTTTGCAAGTTTCAAAGCCTTTCTCGAAATTGTATGATCTTATGTCACCAATTTCAATATCCATTTGTGAAGAGCCTTCACAGGCTTCCTTAAGTAACTCCAATGTTGGGATAAATCTGGGATCCTTTTCAACAACAATTAATTTTCTTGGTTTATTTTTAATGATGGATCTTGTGATTCCACCTGGTCCTGGACCAACTTCGCAAACATAATGATTTTGTATGTTACCTGCTGCTCTTACAATTCTATCTGTGATTCGTTCATCCATCAAAAAGTTCTGGGACAATTGCTTAAGTGCTCTTAATCTATATAAACGTACTAGGTCTCTAATTGTGGGTAAAGGGGGTAAGCGGAGTTGTTTAGATGCGGCCATTTCTAATGCTTTTCGATGACTTTAACGGGTTCGTCAAAATCGTCCAGGAATTTCTCCTGCTTCACAGAAAGCATAGAATACAAATAGATACCAACGACGGCGCCCCCGATCACCGATGCAGTGCGAATGTTGTTCCTTCGCAGCAGCTTCAACCTCTCAACTCTTTCTCTATTCTGTGACTCCACGTATTTCATAAAATCTAAATCTGATTGTTTCAATTTGCTTATATCTGCGCTAGGCATACGTTCTTTATCACTCATATTTGTTGGTTTTATTCTAATTAAATACACCTCAAATCATCTGCAGGTACAACTTGCCTAACCTCACTTTAGCATTGATGATTTTTTGATAAAGTTATGCAATATTATACGCATGAAGGCTTATATGATAAAATACGTACACCTCGTGTAACACAAATATTAAATATGGAATTCGTGTTGTATGGAACTAACACTATCTTAATTTTTACTACGCTTGCATAATAGAATACAAAGATAATTTTCAATAATAAACAACTTTTAAGTATGATCGAATGTACTTGATTTTTTATTCAATTTATTTGAATTTTATGAAGCAAAACTTTATAGTTTGTTTGATTAAATTTTGAATATTTATTAATATTATATTAAAATTAAATAATACGAGTTTTTAATATATTATGTATGTTCAGAGACAAAGATAAGAAGCATATAAAAGCATAAAGAACTAATAAATAATACAATATATTAATTTTTGTTACATTTGTAGACATATTAATTTATTGAAACAATTTATATTTAATTTAAATCAGTTGATTGAAGACGAATACAAAACCTTTCGGATAACCCCCATGAATATTATCATAGAAGTAAATTGTATATAAAGCATCATTTCGTTTTATTTCGTTCAGAGTCTTGTAAATATGTTTAAAGAAATTGTATTAATATTTTTGTTTTCCACCAGCGTGTTTTCCGAGCACGAAGAAAGAAACTGGAAACGGCAGGAGACTTACGACTTTAAAAACAAAAATTACTATTTGGAACCGCTTATAAAGGTTTGATATCATACTATATGTTGATTTCGATTTGATGTAATTTTTATATTTACAATCAGGCCAACTTCCACAATGCCTTCATGTTTTGCCAGAGGCTAGGCTTGCAATTGTTAACGATCAACTCCAAAGAGGAATACGATTACATACACAAACTCATTACAACTGAATGTAAGATTTTAAGTTTGTTGTTGAAATGTTGATTGTATCACTTTTTTCCCTTATTTTCTATTACCAGTGACATTTGGTTGGGATTCAAAACTTTGGACTTCTGGAACTGATTTAGGATTGGAAGGTAAATTTAATTGGTTATCTACTGGTTATCCCATTAAAATTGATGGGTGGGTGCAAGGACAACCAGATAATGGCAATGGTAGAGGCGAGCATTGCGTTGAGTTTTGGAACAATAAAGGAAATATAGGTTTGAACGATGATAAATGCTACAATGAAAATAACTTTATTTGCGAAACTCATTGACTGTAGTCAATAGCGATTGATATATGTAAGAACATGTATGTAATATGTTTCTTATTTCTATTAATTAATCATAAAATTGTACATAAACATTGATGATTTTAAGTATATTAACAAACATAATTATAATTGGAACAATTTATTGAATATTGGCAACAATTTATTATTTGTATAAAATAAACGTAAAAGACTATAAAAAAAATAATTGGCAAAATGAGATTAGATTCTGCCTAGAGAATGATTAACATGATCACCGAAATCACTACTTTAGTTAATGTGTTAAACATATATTAAACTTTTTAAAAATATGATGAAGAAGGCAAAAGATATTGGTGAACCCATGAAAATAAAATTTTTGAAATTATATGAAGAATATTAAAAATTCGCTTAAATTGTTTAAATTATGTTTCACGCATAATATGGATTTTATATCAATACTTTATTACGTAAAATATAGGTATATTTTAAGTTATTGTTGGAAACACTTATATTTTTTTTCGATAGCTTAACTGTTTCAAAACTTTAAATTGTTAAAAATTGGGACTGTTCTATCAACTATCATAGTATTATCTACTTCGATTATATTTATGATCCTAAAAAAATAATAAAAACTAAAAATTTATATAATTGCTTAAATTTATAACTAAATAAAAAATTATGTGGTTATAAAATAATTTGTTGTAACAATTTTAAAATAAATTTGTTATAAATTTTATATTTTATGATCTAGGTTTACGCAATAAGGTGAGATTTTCGATTAATTACAAATTAAAAATGAAACCTTTCAGATAACCCCGATGTTTATCATAATTGATGCATATATATAATGGCAACAGTTTGATTTCCTTCAAAGCTTCGATAATATGTTTAAAGAAATTGTATTAATTTTCTTATTTTCTACCACCGTGTTTTCTGAACACGATGGAAGGTTAAAGAAACGGCATGCGATGTATGAGTTCAAAAACAAAAATTACCACTTGGAATCGCTTATAAAGGTATGATATTTAAACTAAATTTTTTCGTTGATATTTTGTAATATTCGCGTTTATGATCAGGCCAACTTCCACAATGCCTTCATGTTCTGCCAGAGGATGGGTATGCAATTGTTGACGATCGACTCTAACGAGGAATACGATTATATATACAAACTTATTACGTCTGAATGTAAGTTTTTAAGTGCTCTGTTAGAGCTTTGATTTAATCATCACGTGTTACTTCTATTTTGTACCAGTGTCGTTCGGAAGAGGCTCAAAGCTTTGGACGTCCGGAACTGATTTGGGATTGGAGGGTAAATTTAGTTGGTTATCCACTGGGCGTCCGGTTAAGATTAAGAAGTGGTTGAAAGGGCAACCCGACAACGACTACGGTTTTGGCGAGCATTGCGTTGAATTTTGGAACAATCAAGGAACTATAGGTTTGAACGATGACAGATGCTGGAGGGAAAATTACTTTATTTGCGAAAGTTTCAAATAAATAATCTACATAAAAACAAAAATGTTAGTTGTAAAATGTATTGGAAAAAAAAATATATTTGCGTATAATTATTTCGATTTAGAATTTTTTTAAGTCAATGCGTTAGTTTTGCAAAGCATGTCTATTGAATAAATCTCAAAACACTACTTTCTGGAATACCTGGATTATTTTATAATTAACTTCGTTGATGGTAAGAAATATAATTTGAAAATTTAACCTAAATATATGATAAATATTTTGATTTCCTCAATCGCCAGAAATAAACATTCAGAGTTCTTAATGAACTGTTTTAAGAAGTGGAAGATTTTACTGAGAACAATTCATATATATTTCTAATTTATTGGTATTTTATAAATTAATTTGTTGCAGTAATCTGTCGGAAAACAAAATCTGAGACTTTTTAAAACTCTACAGAAAAGAGACAATTTGTTAAAAACTACGACTTTCCTATCATAATTTGTATGTTTTGATACTTTTATTATGTAATTTGTATTTGTACTAAATTAAGGTTTCTATTAAAAAAAAAACTATATTATACTTTAATAAATGATCAATGTATTTGTTTCTGCAATCGCCATAAATAAAAATTCATAAAAAACTGCTTTGAGAAATGTAACTTTCTTTAAATTTTGACAATAAATCCGGGAAATTTATGGTAAGCAGAAAATTAAAAGAAAAATAAATGAATAAAGCAAAATATATTTATATTTCATAAAAAAATAGAATTTTAGGAACTTTAGAAATTGAATGAATAATATTAAAAATGTAAATAATTGAATTGCTTAAATTAAATTTTACGCATAATATGGATTTTATAGTATCAAAACTTTATTACGTAAATAGATTTTATGCGTATATTTTAAGTTGTTGCTTTGAACTCAACAAACAATATTTTTTTCTAAATCGTAACATTTTCAAAACTTTGCAGGACAAATTAATAAAATTGCTTTAAAATATAAATAAAGTAAATAAAAATATGATTATAAAATAATTTGTTGCAATAATTTTAAAAGTATTTTGTTATAAATAATATATTTTATGATTTAGATTTACGCAATTTCAATTAATGGCGAATTAAAAACGAAACCTTTCAGATAACCCCGATGTTTATCGTAATTGAAGCCATATAGTATATATAATGGCAACAGTTTGATATCCTCCAAAGTATTAATAATATGTTCAAAGTAATTTTATTAATTTTCTTATTTTCCACCACCGTGTTTTCTGAACACGATGGACGGATAAGGAAACGGCAAGCGACGCATGAGTTCAAAAATAAAAATTATTACTTGGAATCGCTTATAAAGGTATGATTTTGAAACTAAATTTTTATGTTGATTTTTTTAAATATTTGCGTTTATGTTCAGGCCAACTTCCACAATGCCTTCATGTTCTGCCAGAGGTTAGGCATGCAATTGTTGACGATCAACTCTAACGAGGAATACGATTACATATACAAACTTATTACAACAGAATGTAAGTCTTTAAATATTCTGTAAAATGTTGATTGAATAACATGTTTCGTCTTTTTGTACCAGTGTCGTTCGGTAGGGATTCAAAGCTTTGGACTTCTGGAACTGATTTGGGATTGGAAGGTAAATTTAATTGGTTGTCCACTGGGTATCCGATTAAGATTAATAAGTGGTTGAGAGGGCAACCAGACAACGACCACGGTAGAGGCGAGCATTGCGTCGAGTTTTGGAACGATAAAGGAAATATAGGTTTGAACGATGACAAATGCTCTAGGGAAAATTACTTTATTTGCGAAAGCTTTAAGTAGATAATAAACTTGACCAGCTATAGCTAATTTTCTTTATTCCATATGTTTACTATGTATTTCTATCTATATTTAAAACTTTTAATTGTGACTATAGTATAGCGCCACGTCGCAACAAATACACAAAAATGTTAAATGCAAAATGTATTTTATATTTGATGAATAAACATCATTTCGCTTTAAAAGTTTTTATTTTATCTATGGTCAAAGTTGCATTCAAATAATAATCAGGCAGTACCATTATCAGAAAATGTTGCTTTGTTATTTTGCATTAATTCTGATGATTATTTAGAATAAATATTCAAAATTAAGATTTTTGATTTTAAACGAATGCAAATCGAAATATTGCAGATAACCTCTCTGGTTTTTTATTGAAGCATTGAGTATATATAATAGCACCAGTGTTATTTTCTTTGAAGTCTCGATAAAATGTTGAAAGAAATTGTATTAATTTTCTTATTTTCTACCACCGTGTTTTCTGAACACGATGGACGAATAATGAAGCGGAATGTGACGAACTCAATTGTTCAAAATCATTCATTCAAAAATAAAAATTACTACTTGGAATCGGTTATAAAGGTATAAGATTTATACTAAATATTGATTTTTATTTAACTTAATTTTCATATATACGATCAGAGCAACTTCTATAATGCTGTCTTGTTCTGCCGAAAGCAAGGGATGCAATTGTTAGCCATCGACTCCAACGAGGAATTTGATTACATATACAAACTTATTACGACCGAATGTAAGACGACTATACATTTTCTGTTGAAATGTTGATTGATCTTCTCTTTCTCATTAGTGGCATTCGGATTGGATTCAACGATTTGGACGTCCGGAACAGATTTGGGATTGGAAGGTAAATTTAGTTGGTTATCCACTGGGCAGCCGATTAAGATTAGTAAATGGTTGAATGAAGAACCAAATAATGGCAAGGGTGAAGGTGAGGATTGCGTTCAGATTAGGAACGATAAAGGAACTATAGGTTTGAATGATTACAACTGTAAAAATGAAACTTACTTTATTTGTGAAAGTTTCAAGTAAATATTAAATAATAACAAATAACGAAATGTTACTAAGTGAAATACGAAAGAAAGATATTTAGCAAGATACAAATATATGTATAATTATATAATTGATATTTAGAATTAAGTTCAGAAGCAAGAATCAATTATTATTTCAAATCCATCTGTGTTAAGAAAATAATGTAGTTGGTAACCCACTTTACATGATTTCATTATACAAATAAACATGTATATTTTTATTATACAATTAATAAAAAATATTTACACTCTTATATAATATGTGCAATGTAGCTTAATATGTTTTCTATTTCAAACTTCATATTGTGTAATTTTTATATATGCGCAAAATTTTTAAAAAAATCCATTGAAGCAATGTTTAAATTATGATAAAAACATTGTTTGCTTTTCATACTGTATATCTGAATTACAAACTGCATTATATTTTAATTACGTTTATGAATATTCCACGTATGGATATGTATAAATAAAAAAGGGGCACCAGATTTGACCTAAATATATGATAAATGTTTTCGTTTCTGCTATCGCCACAAAGAAATATTCCAGTGTCAGCAATGAACTGCTTTAAGAAGTGTAAGTTTTGACTGTCTTCAATAATTCGTTTACCTAATTTGATTCAATTTGCAGGTAACACGATAGTTGCTAGGAGGTATTCTTCATCTACTTTGCAGTTGCCGCCTTGCGAATTCGTTCCAAAGAAATACAATGTAAATATATCAAAATTACTTTGAAGAAATTATCGGTTATTTATATTGACAATGATTTGTTTTATACTTGTTGCTATTATACTATTTTTTCTTGCAGGGTCCATCATACGAGAAACTAAAAAATCTTCGTAAAGAACATCTTAATCCTGCATTGTTAACATTCTATAGTAAACCTTTGGCTTTACATCAAGGATACAAACAATGGCTCTTCGATATAGAAGGAAAACGTTATTTGGATTTATTTGGAGGAATCTGCACTGTCTCCGTGGGTCATTGCCATCCGTATGTTTTGTCATTCACATTTAATTATTATTAATTTCGAATACGAAATATTTTAGGAGAATTACGAAAGCGGTAAATGAGCAAATGTCCACTTTAGGACACGTCTCCAATATTTATTATCATCCAAAGATACACGAATATGCCAAGAGATTAACAGACAAAATGCCGGGAGATTTAAAGGTAAATATTAAGCTGTGACTTCTTTCAGTTATTGCATTGGATATATTATGTTGTAGGTGGCTTATTTTGTCAACTCTGGGTCTGAGGCCAATGATTTGGCTATTTTAATGTCAAGAGTTTATACAGGTAATCACGAAATCATTTCTTTCAGAAACTGTTACCATGGCATGACTTATCAAACTATGGCTTTGACTGGTCAAGGAAGTTATAAATATAAGTTACCGACTTTGCCGGGTTTTCACCATGTATGTAGCGTTTAATTGATTATTTAGGTAAGGTAAAATGGTTATTGTTTGCAGGTGATGAATCCGGATGTATTCAGAGGTTTATGGGGTGGATCCAAATGTCGGGACGGCCCAGTTCAGGTGTCGCGAAACTGCGATTGCGGCGAAGTCTGTAATGCCAAGGAGAAGTATCTGGATCAGTTTAGGGAGTTGTTGAAGTATACTTTACCGAAGAAGAGCGTTGCCGCATTTTTTGCCGAATCGATTCAAGGTGTTGGGGGTGCTTTGCAGTTCCCGAAGGGCTATTTAAAGGAGGCTTATGATATTGTCAAAGAGAGTGGCGGATTGTTCGTTTCGGACGAAGTGCAAACCGGTTTCGGGAGGACGGGTGATCACTTCTGGGGTTTCGAAGGGCACGGAATTATACCTGATATTGTCACAATGGCGAAAGGGATCGGTAACGGTTATCCATTGGCCGCAGTGGTTACGACGCCGACAATTGCCGAGGCTCTAAGTAGGGCAAATCATTTTAACACGTTCGGAGGAAATCCGGTCGCCTCCGCGGTTGGAATAACAGTCCTAGACGTATACTACGACCACATATTAATCATGCACTCGATAGTTTATTCAATATCATTTTAGATAATAGAAGAGGAAGAGTTGCAGGAGAATTGCAAAAATGTCGGTAACTATCTGTTGAAGGAATTGGAGAAAATGAGGGATGAGTTTGAAGTAATCGGAGACGTACGCGGTAAAGGTTTGATGATTGGAATTGAGTTAGTCGAGGAGGGTAGACGGCCTTTAGGTTCCGAAAAGTTTCTTAAGATGTGGGAGTGTTGCAAAGACGCTGGACTTCTGATAGGAAAAGGCGGCGCCGATGGAAACGTGCGTTATAAATAAAATATAATTTATTAAAGTAATTTAAATATTTGTAGGTGATAAGACTGAAACCACCCATGTGTATCACAAAGGAAGACGCAAGGTTTGGGCTGGAAGTGATGAGGCTGGCTTTTAAATCTATAAACTAGAGGCATTGTCCTTCGTTTTGGTAGCACCAAAATGGAGTCAGAGCTTCGGCGGTTATTCCCCGGCTGATCAATCTCTCCCTGTGTCTATACATCCTAGCCTCGACTTGCTTCGTTGTTGCGAATGAATTCGACCATAATCTTTCGGCGGCGGCTGCCGCCCTTGGCCAAACCCTTGAGTCGATCGCATCTCCATTCACCAATTCTCCCCACATGCATACCTGCAAAATATACGGTTATTTTTGTGTTTACTTTATAAATTCTATTCAATTACCTCTCCTCCGATAACGTTTTTATGGTTGACCAACCTATTTTCGTAAACGTTCCTCCACGTGTAATACTTTGTGTTACCCCAGAACCCATGGTCCAAATACCAAGCGTTTTTCGTTGAGATTACCAATTTATAACCTTTTTCCAGTAAGCTTTGTGGTAATGGGTCGTAAGACGGGACCCAGGTTTCAATTATATACCTACTTTTATCTAAGTATTTCTCGATTGCTTCGGGATTGGTGAGTTCGCTGGACCAAAGCAGAATCTTCGTATCCGTGTTACCAACAGCGCTGTCGTAGGCAGCCAAAGCGTTTTCCTGAAATTCACCCCACAAATCCAAGAAGTCACCTTTACTTTGACCCTTGCCTTGCTGCTTCATGTAATCAACAATCTCCGGAGTCGAGTTCCAACAGGGGAAGTATACCTCATCACCGCCCATGTGGAAGAACTCGCTTTCCGGAAATTGTTCCGCGATGTCCTTGTACAAAGCGTTTAAGACATTATAAACCTGGGTGTTCGAGGGATTTAGCTGTCCGCACGGTGGTTGAATACAATTGTATCTCCAAGGCTGCTTATTTACGCAAACACTTAAGTTGCCCATGGCTTTATGTGGTCCCCATTGCCAACCGTTTCCAGCATGAGAAGGAGCATCGATTTCCATCAAAATTCGGATACCTCGAATCTTCGCGTAATCTCTCAATTCCTTGATGTCTCTCGGGTTATAAACTTGATTTTCCGAAAACGAACCAAATCTAAACAATTATTATATTGTTTTATAAAATTATTATTTTCTTTTGCATTTTTTATTTACCTGGATAAATTGGGAACTCTTACTGAGACGTATGGAAAACTTTGTGAGTCTGTTATGTGCCAATGCAAGATGTTGAGTTTCGAAGAGGCCATAGCATCGATTTGCCTCTTAATGGTTTCAACAGTCAAGAAATTCCTGCCCGTATCGATCATTAGCGATCTGTGCTTATAGAAAGGCTTGTCTACAATGTGCACGTTAGCTACAGTGACCAAGCCGATCTTATCTTGAGTATTGTATGCGGCTACGAGTTGCGATAGCGATTCCAAGCCGTGCCTGGCTCCAAATACAGTTGCGGCATTGATCTTCCAGAATAGATCTACAATAATAATAATACAAAAACTTCATAATAAAACAATCAAATGCAAAACTCACTGTTGGACTTCAGTTCGTAGCTTTCATCGGTTTCCCAATTGAGACTAACATCTGTCGAATTAACGATGACTTTGATGTTCAGAGCCTCACCATCCGAGCTGCAAGCGCCACGACACTCTGCTATAATATTCTTTTTAAAGATCTTGACATTTTCCTCCAAGATTTGTTTAACTGCATCGCATCCCACCAGCTCAAAAGATATTTCACTAAAATATTGAATATTAAATTGTAAATATTCTTTATCTAATACAAAAAAAAAACTATATTTACTTTGGATTAATATCTAATAGTTTGTTAGATTTATTGAACTTCATTGATGGCATAGGCCAAATTGATCCATCTGCACCGCACACCAAGCGGCATTCTTCAATTGATCGAAACACATTTGTCTGAATGGAATTCTTATTAGACTGTTGCCTAACGCAGACTTCTTGGTTACATCTCCACACCCATCTAAAATTAAGAATAAAATAGTTTATTCAGCAATTAATTATTTTTTTAAGTTAAGATAATTGAATTTACTGATATTAAATATATTGCTAATTTTATAAAATTTTCAATATTACATAAACTTTTACCACAGTCTAATTGAACTATAAATTATTTAAAACTAGTTTATAAATATATTATAATCATTTTTATATCAATTAAACTTTAAAAAATATTAGCTGATATTAAGTAATGTAAAAATAGAAATAAGCAGAGCTATTGAAATAAATTTTCTTTAATAGATGATTTTTTAAATAAATAAAATATAAACTTAAAGCGTTATCAAAATTACGTTTTGAATTAATTATCTTACAGGTTAAAAATACTTATAAATATACAAAATTGTTATAATTATAAAAAAAATGCTAATTAGTTTTTAAAAAAAACATTAATACTGTAGAATCAAAAACGTTTTGCAACGGGAACAGATTGACAAATGAGTTTATTGACTTATACAGTTCGTAATACCAGAAAGAAAATATTTAAATGTGTGTATTGTATTATAATTTTTCTTAATTATAAACGAAATAAGTTTTAAATAAATTAATTATATAAATTTAATTATTTAACATTGTGTTATAATTATAATAATGAATTGATAAAGTATATATTTTAATTAAACTTTTGCAAGATGAAAATTTCATATTGTAATTATTTGAAAGGCATAAATAAATTTACTTTTAAATTTAATTACGTCTTATATAAAAATATTAACAAGTTACAGTTTATTGTGTGTTAATACGTTATTATAATATAAAATAAAATTTATTTGAAAAATTAATAAATTATTGTTTGCTATTTTTTTTTCAATTTATAAATAATGTAGTCCTCTGCTTCGGTCATAAGTTGTGTCCAATATTTAATATTTTTTAAACCTCAAATTCGTAATGTTCATTACTTAGAATTGATAACATTAAGTTTGATTATAATAAGCAAATTATTCTTATGTAATTTTATAAGTTTGGTTGTGATATTAATAATCCATTGTAATTTACATTAATTTTGTGTTTGTTTTGCAAAGAATTCAATACATTTAAGATCGTACGACTTACAAAGGTTCGACTTACGTCTGTTCGCACTTACGACCTTGTGTTTATCTCTTTATACACGCGTATAATCCATACATACGCATATACGGAATTCCTTTAACTGTTTGTTATTTTTAACTCAACTTACGATCAATGTTTAGAACATATCTCGATCGTAAGTCGAGAAATACCTGTATTTACTTCATAAAATGTAATATCTTTTATATTTTATAATTAATGATATATTATCTTAAATCATTTAAAATGTAGAGTAAAATGAATTTAAAATTTATATTTTATCAATTGTGTAAAAATAGAATAATCAAGTATTGCAAGTTTCATAACAATAAATAAATTTATAATTATAATGTACTAGCAATTATTTATATTATTGTTAAAATCTATTTAAGAATAATTTATTCTATAATAATTCATAATTTAAAGCTTTTTTCAGTTTGGATGTAATTAGTTTATAATAATTAGTTATCGTTATTTTCGAATGTTAAAATGCGCCGGACTATAAGACGCTCCACAAATTTCTGAGATAATTTCAGAAAAAAATAAATGTATAGTCTAATTATTGTTTTACGTAATTAGTTTGTTTGTTTGTTTTTAAGTGTGTTCAGTTTGAAATCGTTTAATTGCTGGAAAGAATTTTAATTAAAATAATTGGCCGGCTTTCGTAATGTGTCACATAGATAGAACCGTCAGACGCTCGAAGTTTGCTAGAGATATTCTATAGATAAGTTTCGTTTAAAATAGAAATCGAATTTTGCACTTACGTATTGGTGGCTTGCTGGGAGAGATGGAACAAGCCGATGAGCTGCAGCAGCAGCAACCAATTCTGTTGCATCATCGTTCAGTGAAGTTTATCTTGGATCTTTATTCTTTCGAAGCGATAACAATTGGAGCGCGGTTTCGGTTCCGAAGCTTCGTTCCGATGCAAAAAACTAACTAACTGTGCCCAACTCCAACCTCTCAATGTTTTGGTTTGGTTTGGTTTTACTTCAAGAACGGAATCGGTCTGAGCGGTTAATGCGCGCGCCGTATGCGGGGGTGCACTCCAAGGGGACACGATCCGGCTCCAATTTAATCCACGGCTCCGCAGCAGTTACATAACGGATGTGTCTAACTGTGTGTGTTTGTATGAGTATGGCTGAAGCAATTAAAACACGCATTTAAGGCGAACGCCCGAACGGTACTCGAGATAAAAATGAGAGGCGATCTGAATGGAAGATAGGTTGCATAGAATGCAGCTGCGTTCCTGATGATACAATGCAGAAATCACATCATACTTCATTTATTACATGCGTTGCATCAATCCATTATTGATCCAATTCTCATTTATAATATTTACATTATTATATCAACTGATATCTATTGATATCGCTTGATTACTTAATCAATAAATAGTCTATAATTATACATCATCAATCAATGAAAGTACTGAATCTATTTAAAACGAAATTAGTATTATATAATATAATATTAATTAATAATCTAATGATCGAAACAGGAAGCATTTTATTTATCAAATTTTTAATAATTATAATATACAACAATATTTTTTTTGTTTTTAAACAAACCATTTGTTATTGACCGCTGTCTTTTCACCCCAAAGAATTATATAATACAGTTGAAGTGTAACTCACGCGTATGTTAAGTTCTATAGAATTGACGCGTTATGCAAATCGCATTATATCAGACTAACACTTATTTCACTTTTATTTACTACAATAAATATTTTTACGGCGGAATTTTAACGCTATGAATGAAATATGTATAAAAACATGCGAGTTAAAACGCAATTTGTAGAGATTAGGAAACAACGTTATATTAAAATCACTTTGTAATTATAATTTAAATTATTTTAATTTAATTATTGATAAAACTAGAGTTTATTATCTGTTTTTATTTTATAGATAGATTGCTTTACCAAATAAATTAATTATGTTATAAAACTGTAATTAAAAATAATTTACTAAATGTATATAATTATAAAGAAATTAGAAATTATTTTCTTATTTATTTAAGAATTTTGTAATAGATGCACATGTGCAGCAATGGGGCCTCAAAATGGACCCACAATAACTTTAATGTGGTCTTTCAAGAATTGATACATCTATAAAAAATGATGCTTAGGGTCCACAAAAAAAAATTGAATTACATTGCAAGAGTATATTGAGTTTTAAGTTATTTTTGAATGAAAATTATTAAAATATGTTTTTTTTTGTAATTTCCTATTGTTTTCAGAAGAATATTATTTTCATAATAAATTATATAAATGCTTAATATATTTGAAAGAAAGAAAATCCTGGAATCTTGAATATTAGTTAAGAAGTGAGGAATGGAAAATTGGTTTTTATGAATGTCGTTGGCCATAAACACCAATTAGGGTTATTTTAATTATATGTTTAATTAATAATTATTAAATTACTTTTAATTCGATTAACTTTAAATTTTGCTAATATTGATTTTTAATATTGAAGAAATATACTTACTATAGACTTTGAAGTACACTTGTAATTGTTTTTATGTTTTTTTAAGATCTGTAGATATTACGTCATAATATGATAATGACATAAATATTAAAAATTAAACGTCAAATTACGATACGAAGTAAGTAACATTAAATTAAGGTTTTAACAAAAATGAATAAAACTTCTATAAGTACACGTGGTGTAATATTCTTGAATACAATACGATAATTGACAAATAATTTAAATAATATCAAATAATAATAAATATATTAAGAGATGTTTCAAAAAAATGATAATTTCAATTACAATGATTCAGAAATGATCATTTTGCAGGTACTAAAAACTCTTAGTAATCACACGATTCCTTACCGACTTGTTGATGTTGTTTTTCTCTGAATTATTTAACAATCTCTGAACATTATTAATTATAAAATCGTCAAGGTCGATTATGATTAACAATAAATAAGTACACGTATAACTTTTGCATTATTCATATTTACACTTGCTTATAATATTTTTTTAGATGCAATTGAATAATAATGTTCAAAATTTTATATAATCTGATCATTTAAAAATATTGATAACCTATGACCTGTAACGTCAATTTTAATGACTCAGTTATTTTCGTTAAATTCATCAATTTTAATTTAATAAAGTACGGTTATGTTCTAGCATAAACGAAAATGATTATGTAAAATTTATAGTATATATTAATAATATTTATTGAAAGATTTACAAATCATACATAAAAAGATTTATATAATCATAACAAAATAAAATAAAAAATAACTTAACTTAATTTTTCAGGATTTGTCACGATTATTGGTTAAGTGTCCCGATGTCCCAAAATTATATTTTCGGGATATTTGTATGTAAAGTATAGTAATATTTCAAATTCACTTTATTTGAGTTAAAAACTAAAATGTTAGTTTTAATTACACAAGTTTTAGAGGATTGGAAAAATATGTGAAATGAATTTATTTCGACGATGCTTTATTTAAGTATAACAAACTATTTGTTACATAATTTATATATTGGAAATTGCAGAGTAGTGCGCTAAAGATTGTACTATAATTATTTACAAAATGTATTGTAAAAATGTAGATGCTTTATAGATTATTTTATAAATAGATTGAAGATATATTTTCACAATTATTAAAAAAACAATTAATAAATTATTCTTAAATCAATCAATGAGTATAAAGAAAAACATGTTTTTATTATTATATATTTTCGTTTTTATTTCATTTATCGTTCTACATTAACTAAACCTATTTCAATATATACAACTAAAGAATATCTTAATTAATGCTAATATCATTTACTGGAAACCTACGAGCTTAAAATTTAATTCATTTTTTTCCTCCATTAATCTTTTTTGTTGTTAAAAACATTTGTAATTTACATTTCGACGAATTAATTATTTACATTCAACGCGTCCGGCTTGTTGTTGTTATTGTTGATGGTGTACGGTTGCGGCGTTGTCGCTGTTTCCGGATGTATGCTTTTGGCAATGGAGAGGTCATCTGGTCCACCGGGAGATAGCGGAGGTCTTGGACTCGGAGAGCTTCGCACGCTTGGACTTCTGCTGTCTCCTGGTGAGCAAGGACATGGCGGAGGTAAACCCGATGAGTGCATCATGGCATATCCTTCTGGAAGCTTATCGTTGGACATTTGCTGCGACGGTAATCCCGGACCCGGTCTACCTATAAGAATAATAATATTAATATTGCAATTTGTAAAAACTTATATAAGTCATTTTATTTAACTAATTAAAAGCTTCGATTAATCCGGATTCACAATAGACAAATTTGAACATTTCCATACAAACTACATGCTAATATAGAAAAATAAATTAAAAAATAGTATAGAAAATTATTTTTTAAAAATTTATAAATTCATTTTTAAAGTCCTCGTTTTATCCGGTTTCTAATAGTTATCGATTATCCGCACTTTGTGAGGTATTACTGTATTTTTTATTATTTGATTGGACAATTTACAAGTTATGCAATTATATTATTTATTTATTTTAAACATGAAACACTTTTCTTCGTAAATTATACGTCCCAATAAAATATTTTTCTATACGCATAACTCTGTATATTTCGCTAAACATTCCAGTTTTTTTGGAAGAAATATTGCAAAATATCTATGAAACTATTGATGAAATTATAATTATGTTTTGTTAACGTACAATTATTGCAGCAAAAACTAAAATTTTATTAGAATTTTGAAATTATATATTGGTTAGATTCTTAATATTTTTTTCACCTGTGAGAATTTATGAAAAAAGTTTGTGGACTGTGCACTATAAGTTGGATAACTGAGTTCTGTTAATAAAATAGTGAAAGAAACTATAAAACTATCAACTGTAGTCCATTCAATGAGAATTAGTAGGAAATATTAAAATAATTCGTGGCGCCAAATTTGAATTTATTTTCATGGTTATGAAAAAAGTTTGATATGTGTACTTTGCTTTATAAGTTGGATAACTAAGTTTTGTTCATAAAATAGTGAAAGAAATTATAAAACTATCAAGTCCATTCAATGAGGAAGTATTCAAATAATCCGTGGCGCCAAATTTGAATTTATTTTTACGATAGTAGAAAGTTAAAATTAAAAATAAAATAATATCAAAATTATTAATGAACCTTTGTTTGTTATTTGGATTGCATGTACACCAATACCTCGCGTGGTGTGGTTTTTCTACAAAAATTGATAAGTTACTAAAATCAGGTTTTAAAATATCAAAAAGAAAAAGTTAATTAAGCAAAATAAAATATAAATTATAAAAAATATTAAATTTTTATAAATGATTGATTTTTTATGTATTTAGTTCATCAATTAGTCCGGTTTCCTATAGATTTATAAACCACGCTAAGCGAGGTATTTTTCTCTTATTAAAAATATAATTTATTAAAGTAATTTTTAGCTATATTTGCTTGTAAATTTGTAATTTGATTACATTACTGCTACAAAAATGAATATTGGTGTATTCTTAGCATTTAATTAATTATGAAATAATATGCGATTTCAAGTTTCAGAAACTTAAGCTTTGTAGAAATAGAATCAGAATCCCAGAATCTTATAAGAATTAATAAAGTAGATCACGTCTATGAATTAGCTAAAATTGTTAATTATTCAAAAAATTATAAAATTAATTTAACTAAATGTGACGAGAAAGATAAATACTATTATTAAATAATTATTAAATCTGCTTTTATAATATATCAATTTACAAATAACTTGTATTGTATGCAAATTATTTCAATACTTAGAAAATATTATGTATGATTAGAATAAAAATAACGCCGCAACAATGAATGAAATTCCTGAACATCGCAATCTATTTTGTGAATGCTTATATTATAAAAATTTCTTTTAAGTATTGCGTCTCATATTTACAAAACTTGTGTTATTGCAAACTATTATATAATTTTCTTCAATTTTTAGAAGAGTTCTTTATTATAAATAAATTTGATACAAAGACTTTGGTTCAAAAAAGAATAATATTTTTTTATAATATATATTAATAATTTTAAATTGGTCACGTAAGTGTATATAATTACTTCCAATAATTAAGAATATATCATTACTTTCTGATAAAATAATTACTAATAGTAATAAATTAATAAACATTTAATATTTTTGAAAGTATAATATAGTTGGAATAATTTATACAAAATTTAAATATATTTAAAAACTAGTTTATTTAATAAATAATAATAATTTTGTAATTATTTCTACCAATGAATAGTCTATATATATTTAACAGTTTGTTTACTGGATATAATAAATATATATTTATATAATAAAATGCTAAATGAAAAACCCCATTCAAATTCCTTCAATAAATACAATTTTTAATTAAATTGGAAATCCAAAATTTGGATGCACTTTTTAATAAAAAAAATGAATATCTATAAATATGTATGAAATTTTTCATTTGCTAAAATTGTTATAAAATAAACCATTCTGTATTTATTTATAAGTATTTAATAAATTGTTATTAATTATAGTATTTGCAATAGAAAATAAAAATAATTAATTACTATTAATTAAATACTTAATCTATATTTTGCGATA
Organism: Nicrophorus investigator; assembly: GCA_963457615.1. NCBI lineage: Eukaryota > Metazoa > Arthropoda > Insecta > Coleoptera > Silphidae > Nicrophorus > Nicrophorus investigator. Next base: position 10,131,156 of record OY735142.1, on the reverse strand, counting down.
AAATTATAAATATTAATTATTGTAAGATTTTTATAAATTTAGAAAGAAGGAATTATATTAATTATTTTGTTAAATTGTTAATTAATGAAATATTTGGATTTTGATAAAATACTTGTTTATGTTTATAATAAGAACTTTAATTCATTTAAAATTAATTTCAAATAATTTATTATTTTTGATATAATTGTTACTTTAAATAAAGTTACGGTTATTATAATCTTACATGCATGATATACTATTATTATTGGTTTGTACCTGTTAAGATGAGCGGAGGAGTAGTTAAACCAAGACACCTCATGCGCCAAGCGTCTTGAAGAAGTTGAAGTCTGGCCTGTTTCCTCCACTTAGCTCTTCGGTTTTGGAACCAGACCTTCGGGAAAAGCAACGAAAGAGCGTTAGAAACTATGCATTGCGATAAATAGAAGAGTTTTCGTACCTGCACTCTGGCCTCGGAGAGACTAATCCTGAGCGCAACTTCTTCGCGTAAGAAGACGTCCGGATAGTGCGTCTTCTGGAAGAGCGCCTCGAGTTCTTGGAGTTGCTGAGGACTGAAAGTGGTCCTGTTTCTTCTCTGCCTACGTCTACCGAACATGTACTCTGTGAGCAGATCTCCAGGCAACGGGGATAGATAAGGGCCGGACATGGTGATGTTTGAAGCGGACGATCTGATGGACCGTTACGTTATAACCCCTGTGTGTTTTATCAGTTTACTGTTTTACATTAAACTGCTGACTTCGAAATGCACGCTGATGGCTATCATAAGACTAACTCCACCCCTTCAATATCCCTATTGGATAATCCGCGCGGCGACGAGGGCGTCGGGACGCTCGCGCATATCGAATCCCTGATCCTATTATGCATCAAAAACACACGCACACCATTGTCTGGTCTCGGTTCTGTCATCCCCCTGAGCACACACACACACGGCTCCAAAAGAAAACCAAGTATCCGATAATGAATCAATTAGGTGGTTCAGGTAAAGCATAGGTTAACAATAATTAAAACGTCCGAGGAGCGTGTTTCAATCTGTTTAGCGTGGATGCGCCTGGTACTTCGTCCCGTTCATTTTTTTGTCTTCTTCATCTTCCTGTCCTATTGTCTGTGGGCGTGTACTTTTACCCCGCCCCCAATCCCTTTTTTTCGAATATGAAGTAATGCATAATTTTCATTAGGGCGTTATATACACGGCTATTCTCTCCCCGTTCGAGCCGTTTCTCTCTCTCTTTCTCCATTTATTATTATTATGATGATTTCTCTTTTTCCAGTGGACAATGGAAGCGTCTGCGAAGAAAATGTGATTCTGGGCATATCTGTGATTCTTAGGGGCTCTTTACAATTAGACTTTCCACGGTTCTCCCTCGACCCCCGTACCTCGCGCATTTTCCTTTTTATTTAATCCTAGCTGCAATTCTTAATTATTCTTGGCTCCTTTATGTCCTTTCCGTCTTGTTGTTGTATTTCGCGATGCTTTCTCGTTTTTATTTTGCCTCTTTAATTCAATACAATTTTTCAGTTACGTTGTTTTTTTTATGTTTAATTTAATTTCAGTTTCATCACGAAATTGCTCTCGACATCTTCGCACAATTACTTCGATATTTCAAAAACGTAATTGAATCAAATATACAATTTATGATAGAATATACAATTTAACAAAAAAAATAGATTTATTTCTAGATTTTTAATTATTTAATAAAATTAGTCTAAATTATTACATAGTTTCAATTGAACATCATATTTCTGTAAATGTTACAATGATATTTTTATAACAAAAAAAATGCAAAAAAGCATTATATAACTTGTATAATTAATTTGTGAATTTCAAAAATGTTTATCACTTTGTTCTTAATTTTCTTATTATTACGATTTATAAATCTACATGTATGGGCTATTTTCGCCCATAAATAATATTATTTATTACAACAATTTAATATTCTTCATTTATATTCTTTTATAAAGCAACAATTTTTCTTCTCACTAATTTTAATTAAATAAATAAAAATGTAATATTAATTTGTATAACAACCCCAAGAAATAAACAATAATAAAAACGTTTTTAATAGGACCGCTTTTAATAATTAAATAAATTATGTATTATGGGAATAAATATATTCATATTAAATATAAATTAATACTTTGTGTAATTTAAACATGAGTTATAATAAATTTAAATACGAATAGAAAGAAAAATCATTTAAAATATATATTGTTTTATTTTTATTCTGTCCATTTTTATATGTGAAAAAAAGACATGTATTTCAATCATTACACATAATTATTTGTATTCAAATATTTTATTAACTTTCATTTTATTGTACTTTATATAAGTACTTGCTTTAATTTATTTATGACCTTATTGAAGACATTTATAGCAATACAAAACCTGAACGTAACCATTGTGTTTACGTGTTTTCAACCAACAGACAATCTGCAAAAAATATAATACTACATTCTTATATATTTTTTGGTCTCGATTTTTGTAAACTTTTTTTTATCTATTCAATATCTTAGTGATTATAAAAGAGATTTTTCTTCTCTTTCTTTGTTTATTTCATATATAACAATTATATGACTATTTTTTGCAATATTTATTACTTTAGTCCGAAGTTTTTTTTTATCTATTTATTGAGCTATCCAGCATATTGGTCGGAATCGTATTTAACTTAAAAAAAGTGTACTTACATGTTACAAAATAATTACAATTCACTTAGTTTCAAGATAGTATTTTTAATATGAATTATTATAAATCTAATAAAAATTATATTATTTGATTATTAATAAACCAAAATATAAACGACAGAAAATGTGTAACTTTATTTGAAATTTTGATATTTTCATAAGTTAACAATATATATATATACTATTTTAAAATACAAATTAGAATTTCTACAATAATTTTATTAGTATTTAAAATGTGTTAATGAAAAGATTGATCAATTTCAAATAAAAAATAAATTTTATAAATGTTTTTAGCTAATGTTTGCAACATACATAGCAATATTTTTATTATGACCAACATACTTATATTACTTATTTTTTTTATTGATATTTAATAAAAATAAAAATCAGTTTGGTATTTTGATTTTTATGTAAAAGTTAAACAACAAAAATGTAAATTATAAATATTTTAATGTAACTATAAAAATATTTATTTAAGGGTTTTTTATTATTATTAATTATATTTATAATTAGTATAATTATTATTATATCCATTATTTTTTTACAATTGAAATTATTATGAGGTATTCATTTTTCTATAATTTTCTTGTCTGTTTATGAATTAGATTTTATTGATTTTTTTATTACTATTGTGATGAGTTATTCAGTATAAAGCAGTCAAATCTGAATAAAGGTTTATGTAATCGTTGACTCCCTTGATTAATTTCTTTTATTTGATTTTAATAATCGTTTAGGGGTTGAAAAAATGTATAGTGAATAATTGATTGGAAGCTGTTGATTGTTTATGCGAATATAATAGAGTAGGAATGTAATCATGGGGTGTACAAATAGTCCACGCACGACACGGCATTGCATGGTAGTTTATGGGTAGCTGACGTAGGGAGGTAATGCAGATTATGCGCCCGAGCGCGGTGGAGGAGGGCCGTAGGGGAGGATTTCGAGAGATCCTCCTCCTGCTCCACTCGTTCCTCATCCATCTCGGTGTTCTTCCTTCCATCCACCCCCGGCTTTATTAATTACAGAACTTGGGTGTTGTAACGCCAGGCCAGGCCTCTATTGTTCGAAATTTGATTGTCGTATCGCATCAAGTTTTCGACGTCGAGGCCGCAGATGGCTTTAAAATAATTAACACACAAAACTCATTTAAATCTGTGCGAAAATTACACTTCTCAGCACAGAAGATGAGTGGTGGTGGATAGCAGAAAATAAAAAAAAATATATATGAACAGAAGAAAAGAAATAACAACTGGAAGGAGCAGAAAACGCTGCAGGAGAAATTAGAGATGAGGGAAGGAATGTTTGATACGCGAGCGAGAGGTTCTTTTCTGAGAACTTTGTAAGCGTAAAATGCGTTAGGAATGGCACAGAAAAATAATGGGAAATGCATTCATTTTGATGAACGCGTAATGAACTCGAGAGTCCGGATGTGGAAAACACGACTCCTCGGGCCGTGGGCTCCGGGAACTCTGCTTTTCCTTTTCCGCACAGACGAGGTGATGATCCAAACAGTGGGACCCATTGTCTTCGACACCGAACCTGTGTACATGCCTCTATGGCACTCATTGTCACATTTACTTCACATAATAATCATCGCATATCCACGAACAAAACAGACACAGCTGGAGAAAAAAAAAATAGTGGAAAGATACGAAGAACAAGTGGAAATATGTGCATTCATCAACTCCAACTGCAATTTGCCCAAACACACCTTTTCATCTGCACAGACGTATTTTATATCTATATGCTTACTATATACCTATACTATTTTTCTTCGCTTCATGCACATTTTCTCTACAAATCTTTCACTTTTCCTTATTTCTTCTTTACTCTTTGTTATCAGTAAATATATAAAACTAAACATTCTTAACTTACAAATTGAGAAATCTAAATTTTATTAATTTTCTCAGCAAATTTAATTTAGGTGTGATGCGCTTTTTACGAGCGAAAATTAAGTAATAACAACTGCTTTATTATTTTATGAAATTATGTAATATTTTTCAGAAAAATAGAAAGAAAGTATAGAAATACTCCTCAATAATTTGATGCATTTCGAGTTAAATCTGTGTGCATACGCGATTTTTATCAGATATCTTTAACATGAATTATGTAAAAATGTATCTACTTGAATATATTTTCAGGATAATTCATTAACACATACAAGAATAGTAATAAAAATAAATTTTTGTTGAAGAATGAAATAATAAAATTAATATATGTTAATTTTAATAAATATGAAGTTAAGAAATGAATTGTAATATTGAAATAAAAAGTAATAATTGGTATTGCGTAACATGAAAACTGCATTATAAAAAACTGAGATTTAATGCAAATCATAATAATTTGTATCGCGTTATTAGAAATTGCGAATTAGTTTAAATTTTATTAAATCGTAATCATAATTTTTATATCATTTTAATTGAAATTTCAATTAAATAGTAATTCTATATCTAATTAGGTTATATAATGCAGAAAATTTAAACTTTTTTTTATAGTTGAAGACGTTAATAGAAAAATTAAATAGAAATAGGTTAATGATATACGAAATAAAATAAAATTGGAGATATCAACAAAGTTAAATGTAAGCATGTTTTATCAGGTGCATTTGCTATGAATTACAATAAAATGTTCATTAAATTATAATGTGATAAGTCAATCAGCTTCTACATATGTTGATGTGTTTACTTTGCAGTCATGTGTAATCATATATTTTCACAAACACATTTTTCCATGATAGGAATTTCCGGTGTTCTTATACAATAAAAATACATTGTAAATTTCAAGAATTGTTAACATTCTCTATAGTAAATAATTTATTTGAATTATTTACATATACATAAAATATGTTTATTATTTGAAAAATTCAATATTTGAAATTTATTTAAAATAATTTGAAAAATCCAAAATTTGAAATTTGCTGAAAATAATTTTGAAATTTGATAATTCAACATTTGAAATTTACTGTAATTAATTTAAATATTCAAAATTACCGTAAAATTTACCGTAAATTAAAAAATTTATTGAAGAATTAAAATTGCCGCAAATAATTTGAAAAATTTAACATTAGAAATTTACCATAAATAATTTGAAAAATTCAACATTTGAAATTTACCGTAATTTCTAATTTACAGCACCAGTTTCTCAATAATTATTTGCATAAGTTTTTTAAAACGCAATTTTTATAAACTTTTTTTTATCATAATATGCATTTTGCGGCTTCAATCTTTAAAAATTTTAATTAATATAAATAATAACAAATTCTTAATATTAGTACATAAATTCTTAATATGTACATAAATGAGTACAGCCTATTTTTGTAAGCATTCAGTTCATGTATGTAATCGCTAGTCTTTCCAATAGTCCGGTTTCAAACAAAATATTGGCGTGAACTGCACTATGCGACATATTACTAACTGTAACTGTTAATAATTAGTGAGAAGAATTTAATAAAAGATAATTTATAAAAAGGTGTAAAAATTTCGGATATGCATGGAACAGGTAGTTTACATTTCCACAAGATCCATCAGCTCCGGATTAACTGAATACATTTCAACTGATTCAAAGCTCGAACAAAGACCCAAACCCTTTCAAATCTTTCCGGCATTATACCAGTTAGGGGAAGAAAACAAAAGTTCCGCAACAATGATATCATCGTACAATTCAATCACATACAGACAAACAAAAAAAATATATACACACACGTTTAGATTTTATAAATAAATATTTTAAAGAGGATGATTGTTTGCATTTTCATATTAATAAGTTAATATTTTTTTAGTTAGATATCAAGAATAGTGATAATAAATTTGATGATATAATAATTTTACTTATCGATTCATTGAGAATATTATCTCATTCTTTACTATAATTGAAAGTTATTGAATTGAATAATGCAGATTTAAAGCATTAATTTAAAAAATGCATTATTCCATAAATTCCAGTTTTCTTATAATTTAAAATAATTAAATAATTTTATTTAATTAATAAAAAATCAACAATTCTTACTGGACTTTTTTTTATTTAGTAATAAAATGTTTGTAGTATTTTTTATAATTATAATCATGATGTTTTAAGTTAGATAAATGTTATGCCAATATGATTTTAACATTAAATTTACTTGTATCATTTAATAGAAATATCATAATTAATATAAAAAATGTTTAAAAGTTTTAAAGATGTAAATGCATTAAATTTATATTCGTTGGAGCATTTGTGAAGATGGTCAAATGGCGATGATGATTTGTATCTGGACCAGCTGCGCCCTTTCAGAATTTGCCTAATCTTCGCGCTGGATCGCTTAAAATAGCCATCCTCTGCTAAGTGGCCTCTTGAACAACAGGGCATAGGACACGACTGGAGTAACCCCTATACTTTACCTAATGATGTAACGATTTTATAGGAGATTATTTTTTTAGTATTTATTTTAATGAAATTGACTTATAGAAAATATAGTCACTATAAAATTAACATATTAATAACATATTCTATTATAAAACTTTATTGACTTAAGTTTATAATTAAACTAATTATTTTGCTCGTAACTTTATAGACGTTATTTTATATACAAGTTATGTAATGAAAATAATTCATTTTTAAATTTTTTAAAATCATTAATCTTTGAATATTAACATTTTTTGGCAGGAAATTCTTGATTTCATCTTTATTTTCTTTATATTTGTTGATAAAAATATTTTCTATTTTTTTTGCTAGTAATGAGTATATTTGTAGAACATTCATGTGTTTTATAATAATATTTGTGAAAGAACTTTGAAGATAGGTATCATTTCGAGGCGAATGAAAAATAATAAATTAAAGTCGTGTAGGGAAATGCGAAGCTGCATGGAAGGAAGATGCAATTTGTTTTTAATTTCTGTAATTAATTAAAAATGGGAAAACGTGGGTGGAGGGGAAAAAAGTAGTGAATGGGGATGGAAGTTTCATTAATGGAAATCCGGGGCGTTCATTTTTTAAAGTAAATATTTTCATGTATAATATTTTCCTTCTTTTTTGTTGTTGTTGTTGTTGGTTTGTTGTTGTTGTTGGCAGTGATTTTTTTCCCATTATCCCCCCGAATGCGCACACCAGCACTTTTTTAATGCGGTTGTGTCTGCATGTGCATGTCCGGATGGACTATTGTATAAGTATTCGCGTGTGTTGGGTGGTGTGCATGTATGCATCCGCTGGATGTGTGTATGTATTTTTTTTTAATTTCCACAGTGATTTTCCGGAACGAAGGGCGGATCGAGGGGGGTTTTCAGCAGGGATCAGAGGGGGTTGGTCGGACGGTCTGCTGGCGCGAGCGGGGATCTCGGCGGCCGAGCGAAGGGGGGAAACAACCAACGCTCAATGAATGAAATCATATATTCATCTGGGTTGGGTTTGGGTTTGAGTTGGCTGCTTGGCTTGGCTTGGTCTGTCTGTATGTTGGATGGTGGTTGGTGAGCACGCTTCGAAAGGCCAACACAACAACAATGCCCCGGCACGAAATTAAAAATCATTCATTTCATCCCAAAATCAATCAATGCCTTCTGCCACCCGCCCTTTGTTCAAAATCTGCATACATACACACTCACACACACACAATAGGACACAACCGGCCCCTCCTCCTCCTCCACCATCAACAACAACAAAAATATTACAATAAATTAAAAAAGTGCATCCATTCAAATAATCCATGATTAAAATGTCAAATTAAAGGCATACAATGTACGATTCAGCACATGTTTCAGCGAATACGAGATTTTTTCTATTTAATAACATCATTTCTTATTAAATTTTACATATAAATAAAATATTAAAGTACACTTATATTTATTTTAGATATTTTAATTATAAGTTTAGTTTATTTATAAAGCAATCTATTAACATTAAAAATAATAATAATAGCTTCAGTTCTGGCTATTAAGAGAAATCAAACATTTTTGGAGATTGATCCACCGACCAAAATTCATTGATAAAATGAAAATAAAAGGTAAAAACAAGTTATAAATTACATACATAAAGGTACTTACTATTTATCTCATTATATTTAATTAAAAACTAAAAACCAGTAGGAAGGTCGATTTTTTAATATCTAATGCCAGTGGAGTAATTCATATAGTCATTGGTGAAGAACCAGGGAACATTGGTCATCTGCATTACAGTTTTCGTTTGGAATCTTTGAACGATATCATCTTCTGACCTCACATTCAGAAGATCAACAACGTTAGTCGGCTATTGTCATCTTTGGTCTTTTCTGACGGTGACTTGCATCCTTTTCCACTGCGTTCCTGAGAAGTGGATTCATGTCATGCGAAGCAGAGGCGAAGATTTGTTCTGCTACTTTCATCATGGGTTCTGTGATGGTAGGAATGTTAGCCTCTCTATGAAGCTGCCTATTGCTGATGTATCAAGGCGACTTAAATGCAAACCTGAGAAGCTTATTCTGAACCACCTGGAGCTTCTTGATATGTATGGGAGCTGCGTATCCCCATGTTCATATCGGTTTGATTACTGTCTTGTATATGACCACTTTATTCTTATTTGAGATGCTGAGGGTGAGGAAGATTGACCTTAATCTTATACAGCAGCTCCTCGTTTCACACGTGTCAAATGCCTGTGATATGTCAAAGAAAGTAGCTGAGCAGTACCTCAATTCCTCAAGTGCCCTGTTTATCACCTGAACCACTCGATGGACTTGCTTCATGGTGTGCTCTCTGAAACCTAATTGGTTTTTCTTGTAGATTGTAAGTAATAATATAAAAGACAAAAAAAAATTATAATACTGGTTGGACTGAGCTGTGATAAAGAAATACTAGTCTTTTATATTATTACTTACTATTCACTAAAGAAAATAAATTTTATATAATTTTCTAGTCTGGAAAACGCTTTTCTATTAGGAACGCGTTATATAACCGTTCAGTCCATTTATGTTTAAATAATAATTTCATGTGAAATATGGATTTTTTCATATTTATAAATATATTATTTTATAACAATAGTTATTATAAGATTATGGGTATATGACCTAATATTGGATCGCATTAAATTTTGAATGGATTTCAAAATAACAGCTGTCACCTTGCAAAACAAATATGTTGGGTTGCGGTAAAAAGGTTTAGGAAAGTAGAGAAAGTTTAGTAGAAATATTATAAAAAGGAGGATAGCATGATTATTATGACTACGAAAACTGTAGGAAATTGAGAAAAATTTTAAGTGAAGGAAATTTATGGACATTTTTTTGGGTAGAAACAAAACATTTACACAAATTTGGGGAAAAGATTATCGAAATCCTGCAATAATTGCAATAACGGTAATTATTGGTATGTGCCAAACTACGTTATCCATAATAACCTCCAAATAGACACAATTAAAAGTAAAACATAAAAGTTAATGCACTACCTGGTAATAAAGCTATTAGATAATCGTAACTCCCCCACAGCAGACACTTAGCTTTAGATTTGAGAATAGAATAAGTTTTCTGGTTTAGTTACTTTATTAATTTATTTCCAGTTTGTGGCAAATTCTAAATAAAAAGAAAACATTAAAGATTGTCATTTTTTTATTGTATTCGTTATATTTGAACATTTCAATTATGTCTAAATTCAATAAGAAAATGTATGAGTTTAAACATGCATAGAAGTAGTATTTTTCTTTAATTAAAAAAACTAATTAGAAAGAATCTGTCATCTATTTTTAATTTAAATAAGAAAACAATTTTGGTTGTTCGATTAATTAAAATAATAGACATAAATTATTATTCAGATACTCCTATAAAGGGTATTGTTATTAATATCTATTAATTAATAATTTTGTAATTAATTTGAATGAATATGATATGATTTTGGGAAATTACTAATAGTTAATAGATATATTTAATAAATTAGTAAAAAAATGATTTTTCTTGATCTTATTATTAATAATTAATGTTTTTTGTATTCAATTATAATAGTTTTGTTAAAAGATTAATCTATGTTTGAAGCAAATTATGAAATTGAATGTCCTTTCATCTTTGAGTGAGATAAACGAGAAGATAATTTGTGTTAGATTAAATGAATTAGTAATTGGATTGGCAAGGATGCAAATTGAGTAGATGAATGGGAAAGGGGGTTTTGTAGTCTGTATGTGGACGAGTGTGAATGAATGCGAACGTGCGCGATGGACAGAGACGGAGAATGCCTTTCATAATTCAGAATTGAACTGTAATGGGACAAGAGAAAAGGATGGCAGGTTTTGATGTCGTCTGCGGTTGCTGCATTTGAATACACCAATGATCAATGTTGTTAATATAAACCAAGCAAGCAGTTCATGGAGTGAGTGAGAGAGAGAGAGTTGATTAATTAAACATCTATGCAGCGTCGCGACGCCCCCCAGAAACCGTCACTGCTGACATCATCATTCGCTTCAACATTATCATTACCCGAAAAGGACAATACAAAATGCAACATGTAAAAAAGAGAAAATGAATTGTTGTGAGAGGGATGCAAATGATGGATTAGTTAATTAAGAAAATGCTGTTAATTAGTGGATGATCATCAAGAGGAATCGGCGGGGAGAGGAGTTTGAGTATTTAATTAGCGGAGGGAAAGAAACGAGATTTTCATTAAATGTTGTGTTAGTGTTCGTGGTTTAAACCGCTGCTGATGCAGGAGAGTGGAGCTTTACAGCGGAGACTAATCTAAGAGTAATTAAACCATTTGGGCAAAAATTACTTTAAAGCCCTTTTTGCAATTTCTTTCTGAAACAAAACGGACAAAAATAATACAAAAAAAAAACGAAAGGGAAAAGGAACGAGGAGAGACGATGTCTCTAGTACCAAAAGGCGGAGAAAAATTAATTAAAAAAATGTTATGTTTTGTATAGAAGAATCAATTATTTCTATACAATCCGCATTACATTTTTCCTTTGAAAGAATAATATAGAATATGAAGAACTATAATATAAAGTAACAAGTCTTATTATGAAAAGCAGAATCAAATAAATGTAGATATTTATAAAAAAAAAAACTATAAAAGTGTTGCTTTTGAATTTTCCTGAGAAAAACTTCTTAAGAATTACATTTTTCCTTTGAAAAAATAATATAGAATATGAAGAACTATAATATAAAGTAACAAGTCTTATTATGAAAAGCATAATCAAATATATTGATAAAAAAATACTATAAAAGTGTTGTTTTTGAATTTTCCTGAGAAAAACTTCTTAAGAATTGCAGAATATTAAATTATATTACACATTTCACATTACATTTTTCCTTTGAAAAAAAAAATAGAATATGAAGAATTATACTATAAAGTAATAAGTGTTATTATAAAAAGCATAATTAAATAAATATAAATATTGATAAAAAAAAAACTATAAAAGTGTTGCTTTTTAATTTTAAAGTAAAACTAAGTAAGTAAAACTCATTAAGAATTGCAGATTATTAAATTAGATTGCATTTATTTTATTTGGTTAATAATTTATGTATTTTTATATAATTAATAAAATATTTTGTACATTTATCACAGACACATGGTTTGTTTATTTGTACGGAGCACGAAATATAGTATTAACATTCACTAATTAAAATTACGTTTTTATAATTTTTTTAATATTTAAATGAAAAAGCTAAAACGTTAACTTATTTGATAAGAAATTAACATAATTTTAAAAGAAAAAGTAACTCCTACGTGACGATGAATCATCTGTTGCTGAAAATCTATTGAAAACGATAAACACATTCTTTTTAGGAAATAAATTAATAAAAATGAGGTGAATATTAAAAAAAATATCATATTATCGGTTTACAAACTTATTATTTTAATTTTTATATGTTATGTTATAATATTTTTTATATAATACGAGCGGGAGGCAATTTCCTAAAATGTGTAAATGTGTTGAGCTGAGGTAGATTTCCACTATTTTTTTCATTGATACATAATTATATAATTTTTTAAATTGGTAACCGTTTCCTTATATGGTTATAAACACGTCTTACTACGTCATGATGAATCAGCTGTTGCAGCAAATCAATTGGAAACGTTAGGCAATTTCCTAAAATGTTCAAATGTGATGAGCGGAAGGAGATTTCTACTATTTTTATCATTGATACAAAAATATATAATTTTCCACATTGGAAACCGTTTTCTTATATGTTTATAAACACTTTTGGTTACGTCACGAAGAATCAGCTGTTGCAGCAAGTCAATAGCAAAACCTAGGCGATTTCCTAAAATGTTAAAATGTGATGAACCGAGGAAGATTTCTCCTATTTTTCTTAGATTAGAAACCTCCTTATAAAGTAATAATACATAATACATAAATATATAATTTTCCACATTGGAAACCGTTTTCTTATATGTTTATAAACACTTTTGGTTACGTCACGATGAATCAGCTGTTGCGGCAAATCAATTGCAAACGCTAAACCGCAGGAAAAATTAGTTTTTTTTGATTTTATTGAAAAATAATTCATAAAATAGCCTGAATCATAAAAATTTGTAGATTCTATCGGGAATCGAAATTATATTTTTTGTTCTAAATCCTGAATTCTTCCAAAATTTAAATGCGTAAAATTTCATTTAATGTAACAATTAACATTATATATTTTATCTGAAACAAATAATCTTTGTTCTTGCAATATATTTTTTTTAAAAGGTGGAATGGTTAATTATATAATACATAAAAAATAATATTTAATAATACATTTATTTTTAATAATACAATTATAAATACATACTATTGATTATCACTAATAATAATTACAAGTAGATTAATTATTATAATTACAACTAATCATTGCACAGGAACTTGTTAATAAAATTAGTTTCGTATGTATTCATGCTTTTTATTGTAACAAAACTAATTTATAAAGGGTTTGTGTATAAATGTGTGTATATTTTTTTTTGTGATAGAGTGAATTTAGCAAATTGGATATTCTCTCAATTTGTTTGGATGCGAAAGTTACGTATGTGTGTATGTATGTGCGAGAGCTGCAGAGGGAATATGAATTGAATATGTGATGATAAAACGAGGCTTTTTCTCGGTCCGTTTGTAGAGAACAGAGCAGAACACAACATCATCATCCTCATTGAATCATATCCGCTCTTCAGCGGAATGTTTCGCTTTATGTTTTGTGAAATTTTTCAATCAGTGTTGTCGTCCATTAGTTATATTATGCTGCGCCTGTTTGCCTAATGCATTCTGAATGAATGAATGAGCCCCCAGAACAAGGAGGAATTTTGCATAACGCTGTTTGCGTTCGCCGCGAATAAGGGCGAATCTCGCATCCCTTAATCAGACTAGTTTATAAAGCCGAGCGAAAAAATCCCTTTTGTTGTATTTTGACGACTCTAGACAATGCCAAATATGGGGTAATTTAAAATTATACTACGTTCCTGGACCCCCGCACCAAGCAGACCCACCTACATATATATATATATATATATATATCAACAACATCGACCCCCTCGCTCCGCGCATTTTTTTTTGTACAATCCATTGTCCTCCGTCAGCGGCATAAAAACACACACATATATACACAATAATGATAATAAAACCCATTAAAGTAATTAACTTCAGCGCAAGTAAGGATCGAGTATGTGCTCAACGAACCAGCCCCAATCGAACCTCAGATGATCCCCATCTACAGATAAAAATGAGAGCTTGTCACTCATCTCCATATCCTGAAGTCCTAATCGATTCTATAACATAATTACATTATTAATACATCAATCTTAAAACGGGAGAATTGTTGAATTTGTACCGGTGCCTAGATTGGACCACCATCATTACGAAATTTGAGTCAAATATTAACCAACGTTAGATGTATTAATTCAATTATTCAACTATCGCTTCATGGCTCATTGAGCTCTGATCAAAGTGTAATTATTCAACTATTAGATTGAAAGAAAAATATATAATTATTAATGATTAAGTACAATAATAGGGTTAAAACAAATACAATTATTTGTAGATTTTGGACTAATTATTTGTAGATTTTGGCTACAATTGGATCTATCTTTTAAAAACATAAAGAAAAATATAAAACAAACATTAAGTGTAAAGAAACTAAGGGCATAGCACAAAAATTGTGCTGAACCCATTTATTTATTGTCATTTTTTACCATTTTCTTGATAACATATATCATTTTAAAGCGTTAATAGTAAAATGTTTTTACTCATCTTCCTTTTTCTTTAAATATACGTTTTTAAATATATAAGTGGTCCAAATTTGGCAAAACATTTATATAGTAATTGATATTCGACTTTTTTAACATTCGAATGTGTAAATACTAAAACTTCTTTTCTTCGGTTCATTTTCATTTAAATATTTCTATATAAATGTCCAAATTCGGCAACATATTTTTTTAGTAATATACAACTTTTTTCCATTTTGAATATGTTAAAACATTATTAAAACTTCCTTTTTCTTTAAATAAATGTTTTTAAATGTTTAAGTGGTCCAAATTTGGCAACATATTTATATAATATTATAAAACATTTTTACTATTTGAACATGTTAAAACATTATTAAAACTTCCTTTCTACACTTCCTTTTTCTTTAAATAAATGTTTTTAAATGTTGAAGTGGTCCAAATTGGGCAATATTTTTATATACATCTTTTTTTTTCCATTTGAACATGTAATTATTAAAACTTCCTTTCTACACTTCCTTTTTCTTTAAATAAATGTTTTTAAATATTTAAGTAGTCCAAATTAGGCAATATATTTATATAGTAATAACTTTTTTTTACCATTTGAATGTTTAAATATTAAAACTTCTTTTCTCCACTTCCATTTTCTTTAAATATATGTTATTAAATATTTAAGTCCAACACATGTTTAAAGTTATTCTACTTTTTTTTTACATTTTCTTGAAAAATTACATCATTTTAAAGGAATAAGTAGTAAAACTTCTTCTCTCTACTCCCTTTTTCTTTAAATCTATGTTTTTAAATATTTAAGTGGTCCAAATTCGGCAACACATACGCATTACTTTGTAAAATAAATCAAATTACTTACATCTAAATAAATCTTTGTATCTTGTAGTTTCTCAACAATCTCCGACTGCCCAGGTTTATAAAACCCGAACCATTCGGATTCTATCGGCTGAACCATCGAATCCTTCTCGAACTTAATCATAACGAACTTTTCCAAGCTCATCAACCTATCAATATAAGTTTGATTAATGTTCACTTCATTATTGATATCAGAGAGGAAAGTGCTTCCTTTCTTGTATTCATCTTCCTTCAACGGGTTGTGCCAATATGTGGCTTGGACCAAGAAATTCTGCACGGCTCTAGTAAAATTAAAAAAAAATATATTATTATATAATCTTCATCATCTATTTTCTAGTTAATTTACTCTAAATATGCTGCATGGTTTAACAATTTCCTTATGTAATCGCAGAGTTTGTGATCGAGACTCGCGCAGTTTGGGAGTCCGTACACACCTTGGTGTTGGCCTCCGATGGAAATCAAATTCTTCACGTGAATACCGTCGCATCTCTGCACCAAGGCTCTCCTAAAAATAAATCAATTAAAATAAATACACAATAAAATGACCTTTTTCAATGATTATAAATCATGGTTAAACAAAACCAAATTATAATTTGCAATAATTTAGATTTATGTCGAAAACAAATAGTTTTATAATGAATAGTTATATTAACAAGACGATTAGAAGTGATATGAACATATTTTATTCATACTTTTAATACTAATTATTTTTATAACTAAAAATCAATTCATATAATAATTTTATTATTTAAAAAAATATAACTGTTACAAAGGTATATTAAGCATAGATCTTTATTTTATATAATCGTGCAAAATTTAATTGAAATCTCTTAATCCATTTAAAAAATATTACAAAAATCTAATTATTATAATAATTATAATTACAATATTTATTAGTCTTTGGTATATCGGTTGAAGTCTTTCTGCTTATCGAATCAGAATTTCGGAACTTAACTTCATATAAAATGGGCTATAGTAATTTTGACCCAAGAAATGTATTTTTTAGATTCAGATTAGTTTATTATATTATATAGATTTTTCTAATAAACGTTACTTCTTGTGGTGTATTTCCTTTAGAAATTTATAATATTTCAATTGGTTGAAATAAAGCTGTTTATAATTTTATAATTATGTTTACATTTTAACTATTTATTAAAAACAATTTGGACATAAATATTTACATTTATTATTCAGTCTTACTTTCGTTAATCTTGATGTTAACATTAAAATCTGTATTATATTTCACTTCTAAATAAACAGTTTACAGTACAAAATACAATAAAATATTAATAATTTTAATTATAAATCACATTCTATTTTTTTTACACTTTTTTTTTCATTTTTATTATTATTGTTTTAATACAAACTGTAGATAATATAAAGTTTAGAATTTACAGAAAAAAACCTATAATTAATATTTTATTTAAATTGTTATTGTTTAGTTTAAATATGATAATTGAAATAAACATTATTATTACGTCATTATCAATTATTATGTATTAGAAATTAAATGAAGTTATAACTGCATTTTTTTAAGCAAACATTGATCTTTGTTACTTTTCCTAATTTTGCTGTAAATAATTTATATACAATAATAAAAAATCACATGAAATAATTACATTATTGTCAATAATTTGCATTATTAAATATTTGAAATAAACATATTTAAAACATAATAATTAGATTTTTTAATGACTATAAAACACGATACATACCATTATATAACTCAGTTTTAAGTATGTCTTCTAACATTCATTCATTTTATGCAGTTAATGAACAATAATTTTTTTGCATTCTCCTTAAGATTTTAATTTATTAAAAGCAGGTCCAAAATAGGATATTTTAGAAAATTGTAGTAAAAGAACAAAATGCTTATATAACTAATAAAATTCTAAGATATAAACGTCATTTTATCGCTTTTTCTTTAAATGGCCCTCGGGCCACATTTGGCCCGTGGTTTACTATTTTAATACCAAGGTTCTTTGAATCATTTATTTGAAACTATATTAATTTTATTAAAAAAATATCTTGTATTCAAAATAATTATTTATGAATTGAAAATACATTTCATTATTCAATTTTTAAATGAATTTCAATTTTATAAAAGTTTCAGATTTTTACAAATCGATTGAATGTATTTAATCTGCAATGACTAACAGCATTAATACTTAAGTAATTGATACGCACTTGATTTTCCAAGCATTCCAAGAAAACTGGATATAGTATGATTCATGTTTTTGCATTTATTTATAATAAATTATGAATAAATTAGGTTAACGATTATTCATCTTACGTTAAAATATTAAGAAAATTCTTACCTGAACGATTTGTTCAAGGAGAAAATGAGAAAGCGTCAGTTGATGTCATGGATTTATTATTCATAGAAAGAAAAAAACTTTGGAAAAACTTTTTTTGACCGCTCGAGATGGAAAGTCACTTCTTCTATCCGCATGTTATTATTACTAATCGTAATTAAAATAACTTTCAATAAACTTTGTTTTATTATTATTGTTTTAAATAAATTTATTATATATTATAAAATAAAATAATTTCGAAAATTATAGTTTATTAATTTATTGTTTAAAATTAAAGAATAAATATCTTTAAGTGCGAAATTTGGATCATAACATAAAAAATAGGTATCAACCAATAAGGATAAAATTAAGTATGGTTCTTGTAACACCAAAACTTCACCATTGATGAAAATTTTGCGGAGCGATTGTGACCGCTGATTGGTGAAAGGCGAAACCACGCCCCAAACAAAAGTTACTGAATTGTAAATGTTATGAGCTGACAAGTTTGACAGTTAAAGAATATTTTCCAATTATTTATATTTGCTTGTAGGTTTTTCATTTCAATAGAAATCGATTTTATTTTGTGAATATATTCATAATTAAATCATAATTAATATTTAATTTATTAATTTTGATAATTTAATATTCAAATATATTTATGTAAAATTATGTATCTTTTAAGTAAAAATTAGATACTTATTCAAATTTAAGCAATAATCATAATTAATAATTTTAAATATTATTTTAAAAGTGATGGATTTTGAAAATGAATAATTAATATTTAAATTGTTAATTAATTTTAAATTTAATTAGCAGACAATGAAATGAATTATCACCAAATTAATTATTTGATTCAAAAATAGATGTCAAATAAAAGATATCAATTTTTTAAGTTGTATTCTATGTAAACAAACTTCAATACTCAGTAAGTAATTCAGAAAATGTAAATGTGTTAATTGCGTTTTGTAATGAAATGCAAATTTGATAATCCTTCAATTAAAACCGCATCAGGTTGCATCAAATTAGTACTGAGTATTGTGAAACGATGTTGATTGAAAGTGGTAGTAATAAGAGGAACTTTCACCTGATTCAATAATGAAAGAGTGTTGCATAAATGTGTGGTACTTACAAAAATTGCGCGCCCTGCGAGAAGCCGATGGCATTGAAACCGCCGACAAGACGATCATCATTCCTGACCATCTCGCAGGCCTTTTCGATTTGCTTGTTCGGATGCATGAAGAATCCATTCTCAACATCTTCAATCTCGTTAGAGCCCATCTTGATGGAATGCACGTAGACGCCGGGCATCGATTCGTTTAATTTCTTCATTATGGATCCGAGGCTGAAGTCGAAACAACAGCTGTCGCCTAAATTGAAGGAGTCGCGTGAATGAGAACCAAAATAAAAGAGAGGCGAGAGGAAAAACACAAATTCGGTATAAAAGAAAATCAATTTCTGAACGAAAGAAAATTGCTTTTACATGAATCAAACGCAGAATCGGGAATCGCTTTGTTCTCGTTCTTTTTTTACTTATTTATTTGTGTTCCTTCTGTTTATTTATTTTTCTCTTTCTCTCTCGTTGTTTGTTGTTAAATTTCCTTACCCATTCCGTGCCACATGACGATTGGAGTAAACTGCGAATCTTTTCTTTCGCATTCTGCCGTCGATAAGGAATACAGAATGAAGAAGACGGTAGAATACGAGAACGCGCCAAAGTACTTCATATTGTCTGTGCCGGGTCTAAACTCGGACTGTAATGAAGTAATGAGCAAAGCACTCTGTAAGTGGGGGACTATACGTGACCCTCGAGATAAACAATAATAAATAAGAGCACGTCCGACCATTTATATATGCTTATATCGAATTACCATATTTATTTTTGTACCGAAAACGGGTAAACAAATCGAAGATTATCTTATCACTCAGTAAATCTTAGTTAATCATTTATAAATCGGCTGTGAAGTGGAGTGCATTGAAATTTTCCTTGACTTTAATATTTTACCGTTATATATACATAATAAATAAGTATAATTAATTTTATATATCCAATCTGTAATTAAAATTCTAAGACCAACATATTCTAAATACTTTATATTAAAAGCTAACATTGATATAATATAATTTTTGTAATTTTTTGCTATATTGTTTCCACATAATTTATGCTTATTTTGATATATTTATCAATAATACAAAACGTGTACATTTTTCTATACTACAGTTGAAACGTAGAAATCCGGCATTTAATAAAGCTATTATCTAAAATCACGTAGTTTCATTATGAAATAAATCGACGGAAAGAAGATTGTAACTTAAGGAATTACATAAGTTTTGTAGATAGTAATTAATAAAAGTAAATAAATAAGTTGTCAAATAATATTTTTTATGAATAAACCTAAAATTACACCTGAAATATATTTAATTATACAGTTTTTGATGCTAATATTATTGCTATTTGGTATTACAGTTTCTTGTATAAAAAAATAGAGCATATTTTATAACTAGTTAGAGTATCAAATAATAATAATTATTATTATATTAATTCAACAGGTTCACAACCAGATAAAAACTAACAACATATTCATGTAACAATAATAGATACAATAATAATAATAAAGATGTTACAATATTGGTATTTTATGAAATAACTAGTTATTTTATGAAATATCAGATTATACGCTTTAATGTTCGTTTTTTGAATTAAATTATAATATATTGAAAATTATTTGTTATAATATTATTAATAATTATATTATTTAAGTGATAATATTATTCATATTTGTATCATACTTTCTATCGTCTCATATTATTTATAATTTCTTTGACTAGACATTTCTAATCAATAGTTTTATTTATATAAATAAATTGTTAATAAGATTAAAAAGTTATTTAAATTTATTTCGATAGCATAGCATGAAGTATTTAATATTTTCTTGTTTTGTTATAATTATTTATATAATCTGCATTGGTAGTAAATTACATTTTTATTTGTAAATTTTGTTAATTATTTTTCAATTAATTCAATTTATTTTGATTTTCTTTATTTTTCATTGAGTATTAAATTAATTAATATTTTATTTTATTTGTCTTTTATTCTTTTTTTAACATTGTATAAACTTATCTAACAATAATATTTTTGTTTATAAATTTTATTATATTTTTTACATGCAATTGAATATTTATGAAGCATTTAAAAATTAAAAATATTTCCTCAATGTTACAATATTTACAGATAAATTTAGATTGGTGTTAATTACTATAAAATTATATTAGTAGTTTGCTGCAGTCTCATAATTTTTGAAAAAGTTTTGGACAAATTTAAAAGTAAATATATTTGATATGATTATATGAATTTATGATTTGTACAAATTATTATTATTTCTTTTAATAGAAATTTTCGTTTCCCTTTCTCCAAATTATATAAAAAAATAATTCTTCAAACCTGTAATTATATGAGATTATTTTTTTAATTATAACAGAAAAACGAATTGTTCACTAAAATATTTATAAATGTTACAAAAAAATCAACTGACTTCAGTATACTTAATCGAAAATGAAATAAATCATGGAATATTTATTTAAAGTATTCAAAAAAACTTCTGCAATTTTATTATTAGTTAACTAATTTTGGTTTCATCGTGATTGTTTTGTAAATAAAGTAAATAAATTATATTCGTGGAAAAAACTATAGTTATAGATTATTTTTTGTTGACTTTTTGTATTTTGTGTAATAATTGCAATAAATATTAATATTATTCATAATCAGTCGCGGAATATCCATTAAGACACATGTCTAGAACAATTGAATAGTTTTGGACAAATTGAAAAGTAAACATATTTGATATGATTATATGAATTTTTAATTTGTACAAATTATTATTATTTTTTTAAATAAAAAATTCCGTTGCCCGTTATCAAAATACTATAAAAAAAAATCTTTAAACCTCTAATAATATGTAATTATTAAATTATAATTCAAGAATTCACTTTATTATAAAGTTGCTTAAGATTAGTTGTAATTATATCAATGAACAAATCTATTACTATTCTTATAATTCTGATGAACAGTAACCAATTAACTAGTTTTTATAATATTAGATGCTAACTCAGAATTTGCAAGATTTTTTTAATGGGATATAATTGTAACATCACCATTTGTTAACGATTAATCTTATAGTGTTTTACAGTATTTTAGTATCCTCAATTTATTATTTTATACTTAAATTTTGTTTTTGTATATTATTTTTTAATTTGAATATTTAAAAAAAATAACAATTACATTTACAAGTAATAGTAATATTATATGAATATTAATATTTTGGAAAGAGTAAAATTTTAAATTTATAAAAAAATATAATTCTTTCCTTATAATTTTTAATTAGTTTATATTAAATTTGTTTAATGTTACATCAGATATTGTCTAGATTTAAGATATGATGTAATAATCGTTAGAGGAATTGTGATATTATAAAAAAAGGAAATAAAGTATATTGTATATAGTAATATTTATTAATAACAAAAATAAACCTGTTTTTCAGGCAAGTAATTATTCTACCAGATTATCTTCAAAAAATAAAACTTAATTCTTCTATAATAGTAAATCCCTAAATTAGAAAAAAAGTTACATTAATATATGATTTCCATACATTAAGAAACAGATGTAACAAAGTAAACGAGAAAATTGTTCATTGGGTTGCCTAGCACAATGTAACGTATAAATTATCGATCCGAATGAATAAATGTATTTCATTCTATACATAACATTCGTATATATAATAACAATAAATAATAAAATTATAAAAAACAAAGTACTTTCTTGGAAAATCTTTAGTCGTTCAATGAAATATAAATATATATAATTTTTTTTTGGTCACATAATAAATATTCTTTTGTACAAATATCATTTTACAATTTGTTATTTACAGTCACAGTCTAATGTCATGTTCGAATTTCGTTCGTTTTCTCTGCTAGACGGAGCAGCAGGAGTCGATCCAGATATTCGTGAAGGTGTCTCTGGAGATACAAGACTCGCTCTTAGTTTGGTACTTCTGGATTTTCTGTCTTTCCGTGTACCCTTTAGCGCACAGACATCTAATCATCTCCTCCTCAACCGGCGTTATCAGATCGGATAAGTTTATGAGGGAGTTCTTGTTGGTGTTGAAGAGCAGATTAGATGTGCTTTTGCTTATCCTTGTCTTCCGGTAATCGATTATACTGCTCTGCTTCCTCTTAACCGGAACTTCGACTTTGGGTTGTTTCTCCATTTCGATTGCCTGAACATCAGACCTAGAACATACAAATTAATTGTAATATTTAATATTATATTAATTATATAAATTGAAATATAATAAAAGAAGTACTTTATGATAAGCTTCGATGATAGTCCAAATATTTGAGTGAACAAATTTCGAGAGTTCATGATTAAATGTAGGGACTTGTGTACTTTTAATCATGGACTGGAGTTATCTCGCAGAGTTGAGATTAATGGGTTAATTCTATTTATAGATACCAACAGAGTCGGGAGCAATTGTATCAATTTTTTAGTTTAATTTTGTCTGGATATTTGTTGATCCAATATAATAGAGCTAAGAATCATTGAATAATGATGAAACTTTGGATAAATTATAAAATGTAGTTCAAATATTGCATTTAGAATAAACATTTAATAATAAACATAAACATTTCTTCACCTATTTTTGTAATTAAATCAAGTATATAATTTAACTGTTTTACACTCTTAAACCACATAGAACAGAACCTCATAGAATTATAATACAATAACATGAAATAAATATGAAGTAGTAAATTGTATGTTTTTTTGACTACAATTCATGTTATTTTGTCTTAAGTGGAATTACATAAACCTCGTGTAATTATAGTACTAATCGGTTCCGTCATTATATCGGACTGTTTGAAACAGGATAAAAATTAAACGCATAAAACTGCATAAAGGAAAGTCCTGTTATTTATAAAAAAAAATCTATAGGATTTTTTTTAGAATTTATTTTTAATAAAATTTATATATTTTTTAAATTTTCAATTTGGGCTTAACGTATTTTTGCTATCAGTAATATTATTAAAGTATTCAATTGTAATATATTTTTTTAAGCCGATTTAAGTCCTGTTATTACTAAAAAAAATTCTATAGGATTTTTTTAGAATTTATTTTTAATAAAATTTATATATTTTTTAAATTTTCAATTTGGGCTTAACGTATTTTTGCTATCAGTAATATTATGAAAGTATTGAATTGTAATATATTTTTTTAAGTCGATTGGATTTAAGAAACATTATATAAAACACAACTGTATTTCAGTATGAGAAAGTTATAAATAAAATGCATGATACAAAACATGTTTATATAAGACGTATGAAATTCATCACAATTAAACGGAAAATCACAAAAATAACATGACATTGAAATATGTACTTAAGTTAAGGAAATGCAGTGTATGTAAACTTCCATGAGAATTAAACCGATTACAAAAATATATAATTTTTTGTTGTCTTTATCTGATTTATTTAGGTATTCGCTGCATAACATCTTACATCGTCGTTATCTAAAATTCCTATCATTATTGATAATATTATCGAATGTACTGAATCCTTAGAGTACATTCTATAAAAAAATACGTAATTTGAGAACATTGTACTTTAATGATTTAGTGATAATATTTTGTTCGTTAAACTTTATAAAAATAACATTTTTCATGCAATGCAATTTTTCATATGCTTCTTATTATTATGTAATTAATTTTTGTAAACTCCAGTTTTTTTAAATAATAGACAAAATTTATTGTAAGACTTCATGTAAAAGGATAAAATGGATTAAGTCAAGTTATACTTTAATAATTAAAATGATAATAGTTAATAAATGTTAAATTATTTAAATTAATCAAAAAATTACATTTTTCCAATAACCATTCAAATATGAATTTTGCCCCTAATTATTTTAATCTATAATTTAAACTAATATTTATTTAAAAAAAAATACTTTCACTAGAAAGTTGAGGCAATTAACACATTTTCGAGGACTATTAAATATATTATTTTGAAGCAAAAATACTTTGGTAGTTAGCATTTCTTTTAAAATATTTATATATATTATTAGTAATTTGTTGGATAGAAAAGTAAATATTAGTTATTATTATGATTGATGATTTGTTGCTTAACTTATTTTTCAGTTTATGATTACTAATAATAATTACGTAAAACTAGATTTATGAACATTTATACCTATGCAATTTTATTTTTTTACTGATTTATTTTATATACAATAAACTTATTTTTTTTATTTATTTATATAATTGTTATAATTTAGTTGAATGAGTTTTATTTAATACTTTTTTTTATAAATTTATTGGTTATTGTCTATAAATTTATTCTAGAAACTACATGTTTCGATAATCAACAACCTGACGTGTTCGTAATCTAAATTATGTTTAGTGCACTGAGAGTGAACATAAAATATAATATAAATAACGAACGACTTCTCAGTAAACATCAAATAGGTTATATAAACAAAAAATTCCATGTGTAAAATAAATTGTGTTGTAAAGTAAAAATAAATAAAAATATATTTTTTTAGATTGCAGAATTTAACAATAGGTTTATCACATGCATTACGCATGTCTCGTTTATTAGATTTAAATATCAATCGCATGTGTATGGAAAAGAAATTGAATTTAACAAAAGAATTGTTGTTAGCGTAATCATTTGCGAGCGAGAAGTTGTGAGTCACGAACGATGTTTTTCATAAATGCTGCATTATGAGAACTACGATAACATTATCTGGACATACGCAGAGAAACGGCTTATTTTCTTTCAATATAAATACAATTTAGACATTATTCATGCAATTAATCATTTCAAATGATAAATGGAAATCACTGTTTCGTGATCATCCGATGATTGTTGTTTGAATTACCATATTCATCGGAGCGCATAAGACGCACTTTTTTATGTAAACATATCAACTTGGAATTGCTACGACTCTTATGTGTCAATCCTCTAAATTCTGTGTTATTCGATATTCTAGATATATATCCAGATTTTGTGCCAAAAGTACTTCTAAAAATTGTGAAAAAGCATGTTTTAAAACAGCGCAGTTTTTTTTGTTGTCATTTTGACAATATCTGTTGTCATTTCGTGACCATTAAACATTGACAATATTTGATTAGAGACATCGTACTGTGTTATTCAAGGATTGTCTGTAATTTTTTTCTAATTATTATCACAAATATTTAAAGTGAGTCTAATGATCCAAAAAAGTATGCTATAGAGTTTATATAAAAAAAGTAATAAATATATCAATCATCATAGTGATCAGAGACGCACTTTTTTATGTAAACAAATAAACTTGGAATTGCTACGAACCTTGTGTGTCAATCCTCGAAATTCCGTGCTATTTAAAACCGTGTTATTCGATATTCCAGATATATATTCAGATTTTGTGCCAAAAGTACTTCTAAATATTGTGAAAAAGCTTACTTTAAAGCAGCGTTTTTTTAACCATTTTGCTGCGCAGTTTTTTTTTCGTTTTGACAATGACATTTTTGACTGACATTTAACGCGATTCAAAATTGACAATATGACAATATTTGACAGTGTTATTAGAAACATCGTACAGTGTTATTCAAGGATTGTTTGTAAATTTTTTCTAAATATTATCACATAAATTTAAAGTGAGTCTAATGATCCAAAAATGTATGCAATAGCACAAAATGAAGAGTTTATATAAAAAAAAGTAATAAATACATGAATTACCATATTGATAGAAACATAAGACGCACTTTTTTATGTAAAAAAATCATCTTGGAATTGCCTCGAGCCTTGTGTGGCAATCCTCTAAATTCCATGTTATTCGATATTCCAGATATATATTCAGATTTTGTACTAAAAGTACTTCTAAAAATTGTGAAAAAGTTTACTTTAAAGCAGCGTTTTTTAACCATTTTGCTGCGCAGTTTTTTTTTCGTTTTGACAATGACATTTTTGACTGACATTTAACGCGATTCAAAATTGACAATATGACAGTATTTGACAGTGTTATTAGAGATATCACAAATATTTAAAGTGAGTCTAATGAACCAAAAAAAGAGTTTATATAAAAAAAAGTAATAAATACATCAATTAAAGCATACAAAAAGTAATGTAAATTAGTTGATTCCTTTATAATTGATCGATTATATGATAAATTATATTTTACTTGAAGATATATTAACAGAATCAATTAAATACAATTTCTAGAATTTCAGGAGAAAAAATTCAGTTCATTGTAGATGTGGGTAAATTTGTGAATGTTGTAATGTTTGTAATGAACTTACAGATAACAAGGATATGTGGTTTGGGGAAATTTGCGAGAATGTATTTTTATAATATTGACATCAAAATAAAAATATTCCATAGATTTCCATTGGTTTTCTGCGGTAGCATAAAATTATTGAATAATTGTTTAAAGTTATATCATATGATCGTAACACATGCAATTATATAAATGAAAATTATGTTTTCTAATAATAATTTCTGTTTTTCTAAATCTTATTTGAAATGTATAATATCAAAAGTTTAAAATATTGAAATATAATCCCGAGAAATCCCGAGATTTTACAAACTAAACAAATTATTAATTATCATATGGCACTTTAGCCAATATCAAAAATATTAGAATTTAAATATTTTATTGAAAAAAAAAATTTTTCATCATAGAATCAATGTTATTCATTTCAACAATAAGTTAATTCATTTGACTAGACATAAAATATCATTATTTATTTTTCAATTTGGCAAAAACATCTTTAATTCCTGCTATACTTTGCTATTCCTGCTATACATTCAATTTTTTTAGTTGAATAAAAAATCTATATACATTCAATTTTTTTAGTTGAATAAAAAATCTTCAACATTAAATCAATATTACTCATTTCAACAATAAGTTAATTCATTTGACAAGACATAAAATATCATTATTTGCTATACCATTTGGCAAAAACATCTTCAATTCCTGGAAGAATTATTACATAAATTCGCAGAAAAAAATATGTTTTTAATGTACATTATCTCGCTGATTTTAAATTAACAAAAGTATTTTTAAATTAGAGTTAACAACAACTAGAATTCAATGTGATCGTATAAAAGTAATTGATGTTCATTTAAAAATATTCCAATTTTAGAAGCGTGTTATTCCAAATGAATCAAATATTCAATTGCTTCAATCGTGTACATTTAAGCTGGATCGTCAAGTTATTTTTATACATTCAGCATAATAAAATATGCTAATAAATTATGATTAGAAACGTGTTTATATGTTGTTAATAGATATACAAAAAAAAAATAAGGAATTTCGTTTTCAAAAAAATCTATTCGCAAATTTATTTTCAATGAAGCATGTGAAGAATCCAAGTAATAATTAAATATCGGTAAGATGTGTTCAATTCAATTTCAAATTATATAATTAATAAAATATACTAATAAATTATGATTAGAAACGTGTTTATATGTTGTTAATATATATACAAAAAAAATAAGGAATTTCGTTTTAAAAAAAAGTCTATTCGCAAATTCATTTTTAATTCTGCAATAAGAATGTGAAGAATCCAAGTATTAATTAAATATCGGCAAAATGTGTTCAATTCGATTTAAAATTATTAGATAAGAACTGGTGAAAATGACTTTGTGAACCGGATTTGTAAAAAAAAGTATCAGCAACATTTAATCAGTTGGCTTCTAGGATATTGTGGCTCATTCACAAAATGCGGATAATCAGGTTTAATGATTAACACAAAATGAGAATAATTTGTTAAAACGTCATAAAATAGCATAATATGTTAATGACGCCACAACCGGAGTTTGACAATATCTGAAAATATGATTCATGCAATAATTTTAATGAATCGTAACCAGCACAAGGCACGATTATTTATTATTTTTTCAGCGCTTATTACCCGAATTAATAATAACAATAGCCGAAATTGCGCGTGATGTAATTGGTGTGACGTGCAGGGCATTTTCTGCTTTCGAGATTACAGCTTTACCGTTCTGTAAATATTTACTAAATCGATTATCGGATCTAATCAATAGCAAAGCTGGATTTCCTTATCGAGTATAGCGATTTGTAGAAATCGTATAAAATAAAATTTATTAAAAATAAATCTTTCTATGTTTAAAATTGTAAAATTAAGAAGATTTAATTTTATTACATCATTGTTATGTTTTGGGAATTCGGAGATGAATCATCGCAATTAGTAAAATAAAATAAATTCATTAGTTTATCACGAAAGCAATTAATGATAATTTTAATTAAATCATTTATATTTTGTTGTTTTGCCATACTTTATATAATATTTATATGAACTTGGTTTTTATCATCATATTAAATTTAATTCTTTACCAATTAAAATAAATTTGAATATAAACATATAATTACATAATAGATATACAAATACGTTACATTTATCAATGAAATTGTGTAAAATGTAATAATATAAAGGATTTTTTTGGGATAATCACAAAAATTGTATTTTTAGTAAATTTTTAGAAAATCATTCACTGACTAGCAGTTTGTTATCATCTATTGTGATTAGTTCGCAGATAACGGTTAAAACAAGTTATGTTAGGTTTTATTTATAAACTCGAACTTCCAAAAATAACGAAAAATAAAGTGGTTTATCTCAAAGTCTTTAATAATAAATTCAATAAATTTTGTGTAAATAAATAGTTAAATTTTCACATTACAAAGAATGATGTTACATATTGTAATAATATTTAAATGTATTTGTTAAGTAATTCGGGTACTATCTTTAGCAAACGTTACTTAACTTTTATTTGTTTTCAAAGTTATGTACTTTATTTATAGCTTTGGTAAAAAATAGAAAATATTTGAAAGTTGTCCAAATTAAGTAGATTATAGTATTATAGTTTTGGTAAGAAGCACTTGACATCTGCAAGTTATTAAAAATAAGTAGTTTATATAATTATAGATTTGTTAAAAAATAGTTAACAAAATTAACTAGTTTATATAATTATTCATTAGTTAACTTCTGGAAGTTCTCCTAATTACCTAGTTTATAGAAATGTAATTTTGGTAAGAAGTAGTTAACTTTTGGAAATTGTCAACATTATTTTTTTTTATAAAATATTGTTTTAGTAAGAATTAGTAGTAAATTATGTAAGTTATCCAAATTAAGTTGTTTATAGTTTAATTATAGTTTTTGATAAAAAGTAGTTGACATCTGCAAGTTATAAAAATAAGTAATTTATATGATATAGTTTTGTTAAGAAGTAGTTAACTTCTGTAAGTTAAAAAAATAAGTAGTTTATAGAATTATACGTTTGGTAAGTTAACAGATTACTTCTGTAAGTTGTCCAAATTAAATAGTTTATAAAATTATAGTTTTGGTAAAAAGTAGTTGAAATCTGCAAGTTAATAAAAATAAGTAGTTTATACGATTATAGTTTTTATAGAATTATACCTTTGGTAAGTTAATAGTTAACTTCTGTAAGTTGTCAAAATTAAGTAGTTTAAAGAAATATAGTTTTGGTAAGAAGTAGTTAAGTTCTGAAAATTAATTAGTTTATTGAATTAGAGTTTTGGTTACTAGTAGTTAACTTCTGTAAATTGTCAAAATTAAGTGGAATAATTAATTACGTTTTTTATAAATTTAAATAAATTTGCATTTCTTAAAATTATTTAATTAGGAATATTTAACATGAAAAAATAACTTGTCTTTCGACTATGTAAATATATTTATTTGTATCAATAATTACATAATATTTAGAATAATTTGGTATACGTTATAACAAAATTAATAAAATTTGCTTTCTTTAAATATACGTTTATAAAAAGACTCGTTTAATAAACGTAAAATATTTAACCATTTTTGGGGCTATTATTAAAAACACATCTAGATGCAATAAAATTACCTTGAAACATAAATGGAAATAAAGTGATTTAAAAAAAATATCAGAACAACCAAGGACTTCTGTTCCAAAACTGTTACTTATTATATATTTTGTGTGAAATATATACGAAACACGGAAGGGAATATTCTTCGAGCGGTTCGGAAAGTTTAATCTCTAAATTATTTACGTCTCCGGTCACGAAAGCATATTATTTCTGGATTGTTAAATAATTCAAGGAATCGTGCGGATGAGAAAAAAAAACTCGAATTATCTTGGCGAGTTTTGATTCGGTGCAAATTAAAAGACGTAATAACGTTAATCATTAAAGGACATACCGATGCGGCTTGAATACTAAATTAATTTCGTTGGTAGATGTAATAATAATTAGTTGTATTTACCTTTGGTATACGCTGTTTAAAAGTGATATCAGGCTCCAGAAAATTTGGATTGTGATCGAGACGAGGTGTTGGATGAAGTTTTTCATTATCACGAAAATTATGAACAAAAATATTTGAATAAAAAAAAATTAACACAACTTTTTGTTTTTGGTAAGTAGATTTTGGGTTTATGTTCTTGCGTTCGAGTCAAGTTGATGGAAGAGTCACATTGTAGTTTTAACGCACTGTATTAGCTCGTTGGACGTCTCTCGCATTCTTTTTACTAGCAAATGGGATTATAATGCCTCGCTTCGTAAAAGTAAATATTTTAATACGATTAGGAGCGACTCGCAGCGCACTGACAACTCTTTTCTTGACTCACTCGTGTAACGTTCACCGACAGTACCGAACGAATGGCGTGAGGCTCGACCGCAGCCTTTTTAAATACTCTCAAACGCTGTTGTGTGTACTACTACTGCCTTATCATCATCCAACTGCTATCGTACATCATCTCTCAGGCCACAAGGCGGATCCTTATTGATTTTAATAAACGGAACATTTTGAACGCGACTAAAAGTTAATTAACCCCGCCAATTGACCGGAGAGCCAAGAAAATTTTCCTATACTTTTACTATAACAAAATTTAATTTATTAAGTCTGGAAAGAGTACGTTCTGGTCCTGATTCGTCGGACTATCCTTCAAGTTCAACGTTGAAAGCAGAGTCAGATTATCCATCTCCGAATAATCGGGTTCCGGCAGAGACAATCCCGGTATAAGATCTTCCTTTTTTTCAATCGTAGCCTCATCCAATCCTTCCAACAAATTGTGCTCTTTAATCTCAACGCCGTTCTCTATATCGTCAACATCATCATCATTATCCTGAAACACCAGCGCTAAAATCAACAATTTAACAATAAATAATTAAAACTTACAGCTGCAATAGGCGTAGTCGATTTGTACTGGAACGCGTTGTTGGATAGATCCACCTCGATCGGAAATAGAGGAGGTTTGCTTATCAAACCCATAGTCTTCAAATTGAGAGTCGAGAGCCCTTGTATCAATTTGGTCAAGTGCCCACCCAGACTCTCAACGTGTTTGTTATCCAACAGATCCATTTTTACCAGCACGTCCGAACGAAGCCTAGCAAATTTCCCTCTCGCTACTTGTCGACATCGTAAAATTAACCTTACGAAAAAAAAAACATACAAATATTTTTCGAATAATATTTTTTACATGGTTAAACTTTTATATTTGCAATATTTTCAAAAATATAAAACATTTTATAAATTTATAACATTATTTTAAAATATTACTGTTTTCCATCGTGATTCAAACATTATTTTAAGTTACCATTATTTTTACAATTTTATTTTTATCCTTACCAAAAAATATTTTTAGAATATTTTATTTTATCGACGTACAAAATGTTCTAAACTATATTTGAAAAAAAATATTTTTTATTTAAAAAAAAAAGCAATTCATACTTTATTTACACTTAATTATAATTAAAATTAATTTTAAAAAAAATTATTATATTTCTGATTCTCATACTTCATTCATTATTTTATTCCTTTCACTTCCGAGGATTTTTTATTGAAATCGAAACATATTTTTTACTTTCATAATTATATAGAGAACGTCTTCTTGTTGATGTATTATCATGGTTATACAACTGTTAATTAAAATCGAATTATATTTTTTGCAATATAATATATTGCATATATTTTATAATTATCATTTTATTATCAAGGTACTAGAATGTTCTGTATTTTATTTTAACTTTTTTAATAATTATTAATTCATCAGATCTTCATGAATAAAATATTGTTTCATATACCAATTATTATAATCATATATTATATAACATTTAGTAGCAGCATGTTCTAAAAAAAGACTTATTCGATGAGTTATACATTATATAATTTTAGTGTTTTATTTCAGAAATAAGTCTAATAATATACATTTGTAAGTAGCTGTTATTTCCGTTTCTGTAACTTACTTTGAAAATGTCAAAGGCTTAAGATCAATAAAATGGAGTAAAATATAGTAATACACTTAATTAAATATGATTTATTCATGAAAGTTTCAATTTTTTGAATTAAAAAAATTATTTAATTCAATAAAAATTATCTCAAAAATATTGCAGACGTATTTTATTAATACATTATTGGTATCAGGAATGAGAGGTTATCACACCATTATTCAGCATATATTTATAATATTGGATAACAAAGCAAAGGTTGAAATGATATAAAAATAAAACTGAAATTAAAAAATATAATAAAAGTTATTCTTCGCTTAACGTTAACTTTGATAACCAAATTTCTATATAACGATGAAGATGTTTTTTTTAAAATTTAAATTAAAGAGAAAAAACAAAAATTCTTTGTACGAAAAACGATTTTGATTTTCTTTACGTCACAAATTAATCACAAGAACCTTTATCTAAAAAACTGTTGGAAACTCTATTTCTTATTGCATATTTTATTATTATACTTTATTTCATCTCACAACTTCACTTATTAACAATATAGGAAATTTTTAAAATTTTTGATGTATTTGTAATCTGCCACACTCTGGCAATAAACAAATATTTATGAAAGAAAGATAAAGAAATAAAAATAAACTGAGCGGAAAGATTTCCCATCGGCAATCTTCCAAAGTTATAGGAAATATTGTATTGAAACATAATAAGCGATTAATCATTGCTCATATTTGCATATAAATATTGCATATTAACAGTTATTTACTATTTTTTGAATGCATTCATTAAATACACAACGAATTACTTATCATTGCATTGTTTAATTGTACATTGTTCCACTAATGTTATTGTTCGAATATGTATGCCTTCAATGAAACACATATGTAGTTATAATATATAAATTATCTACGGTTAATAACAAATAAAAATTTAGTTATTCAACATAAACTGTGGTTTATTATACAAATGATTAACGAATCCGAGGTGCAAATTATTTACTTGAAGATTATTTTTACAAACTGAAATTACCAAAGTGAAGGGGTATTAAAAAATATTGAATTTTAAAAAATGTTCGGTTTAATTTAAAGTTAAATATATCCTCAGTACAACTATGAATGCGACCCAACAAAAACCGTAAACTTACATACTTTAAAAAATTGTAATTGCTATCTTTAGTGTTGAAAGTATTTTAGGTGTAGACCAAAATAATTAATGTTATTTGAATGTGGCTTAGGAAAGCTGAAAAGTTGAATCCCACTGATTTAAAGCATAGTATCGAGTAGGCAACTAAGTGATTGCGGATTTTAACAATAGATGATCTTGGCACATTCTTTTGTTTTATCAACGTGTTGAAAGCATCTAACCTATATTGTTTTCTTTTCTGTACTTATACCTTTAATTTAGTAAAAATTGTATTGATTAGTCAATTAGTTACAGTTTTATTCCAATTTAAAAATTTAAGATCAAAACGCACATTTCAAACATGTTTTATTGTATTATTTCCGAAAAGTCAAGAAAGCAAGAAGTTATGTGCTGTATATAGGACTGAAGCCCTGAAAGAAAGGTGTGTCAAAATTGGTTTTCCAAATATCGTTCTGGTGATTATTCACTGAAAAATGCGCAACAATCTGACGGTCCAGTTGAAGTTGATGAAACCCATATCAAGGTCATTATCGATTCATATCTTCATAGCACAACACTTGAGATTGCAGAGAAGCTCAATGTATTGCATACATGCATTAAAAAAAATTAAAACATCTTGGCTATGTCAAGAAATTCGATTTATGGGTCCCTCATCATCTAAAGGAAATTTATTTGATGTAACATTAGCATCTGCGATTCTCTTCTCAAAGGCAACAAAATTGATCCATTTCTGAAACGACTGATTACTGGCGACGAAAAGTTGATAATTTATAAATACGTTAAATCATAGGTGATGCAAGATGAACCAATCCAGACGACACCAAAAGCTGAGATTCACCAAAAAAAAGATTTTGCTGTCGGTTTGTTGGTATTATAAAAGAATTCTGTACTTTTACTAAGAAACTAAACGATTAAATTCAAACATGTACGTTCAACAACTCGCCAAAATGCAGTTTAAGAAAAGCGACCAGAATAATGCAAAGCCCCACACATTTTTGGTCACTCGCCAAAAATTATTGGAACTAAGTTGAGATGTGTTATCACATCCACCATATAGCTCTGACCTTGCGCCTTCAGATTACCATTTATTTAGTTCTAAGCAGAACTCCTTAAATGGTAAAATATTTAATAACGATGATGATGTAAAATCACATATAATTCAGTTTTTTGGTGCCAAAAATCAGAAGTTTTATGAATATGAAATTATGACACTGCCTGAAAGATGAATTTTCCATCTTCTTTAAAATACGCTGCCAACCCAATATAAACATTTAAAATGTTTAATTGAAAATTACTATTGTTAGCAAGATCTGACAACATGTGTTCTAAAATAATTAGTTTAAAGCAATATATGAGAATATAAGTTTAAAAAAATAATAAATTAATAAAAATTTAAATATAATTATTTCAATTTCAAATTTGCAAATGATATAATCTGTATATTATAACCGAAGAGTGTGTGTATTTATTTATTATCACGCAATGTCACATACGTAACAGCAATGTCAACATAACATAATAGTGTTTCGTGTTAAGTGTAAATAAACTTAAATGACATTGGTTATGACAATTAAGTTCATTACTTGCAATACAGATTGACATTGACCATCCAAGCACAACATAAACTATTATATAAACACATCCAACACCACAACAACAATATATCCATTATCGAATCCAAATCGAAGTTTTAATTACAAGAAATTATAAGAAAATTTTACCTGTATTCGTAATTCCCAGTTTCCACGCGATACAGAGGTTCCTGAAGCGCAGCGTAACTGCACTCCTCATCATCCATTTCTTTCACTTTCAAGCAATACGCTAAATATTCGAATTTTGCATCCGCGTACTTCTTCACTGTTAACCTGGTATCAGGAATGGCTTTGTAAAGGTATGTTCCCATGTCGGATAACACCTATAACAATAAATAATAAATTTCCTTTGAAGTAGCGGCTTTCATAAAATGTATAATTTAATAAATAAGTGTTATAATATTTAAATAAACGAAGAAACAACTTGTAACGAATTTTACTACATGAAAGATAAATTTAAGTATTTAAAGTCTCGAAGACCTTGATCTACATCAAACATACGTTAAAATGTTTTGCATAATATGTTGCAATCAATTATTTGTTTTGCTAAATATTTCGAAGTCAAGGAAAGCCTAGTGAAATCCACGTACGTTTAATGTGTTGGTCTATTTTTGTAATTGATTCTGACTGGTTTGTTTTAAGCTTGTTTATCTGCTTAAAACGATCAGACGAAATATGGTATTTTTTAGAAAAATATAATGTGTAGAAAATAAATAATTAGAATTTTCTAGAAACCACGAAAACGAAGTCATTCAGCTATGCATATTATTAAAATTGATATGACTAGCTTAGGCATCGGCAACTTGCGGCTCCTTGATGAATAAATGCGGCTCTTTTCTTTAGAGAAAAATCATTAGTTATGTCGGTTGGAGCCCGTTATCATCACTGGGTGCGGCTCCCTACATATTTGTTTAACAGATACAATCTCAAAAAGGTTACCGACTACTGTAACGTCTCAGTTTTAAAACAGTCTAAAGTTTTCATAAAATTGTAGTAAAAAAATGATAATTTACTTTAGAAATAGTAATAGTTACTACTACTATTTCTGTATAGAAGTACTTACAGGTTTTACTGCTTTCAACATTTTAATGCCCAACTTCTCCATGTTTCGGTGTTGCTCCGCAAACAACCTGAAAGCCTCGCTAGCTCTAGGCTGAGGTTCTCTGACCGCCAATTCCGCAAATACTTCGCCCATCTGCTTAACGGCTAAAGAAAGATCGAGATGAGCCTTAAATCATAAACATTAAATTATGAAATGCTCAAGACTTTCGACTCTCGCTAACCCTTAAAACCCTATCGCAATGCTCGACCAATCCTCTATACATAATTTCCGTATCCTGCAGCTCCTGCAGCTTCTTCACCAAAGTATCGTTGCACAGAATCGCCCTGGAAAGCCCAAGCGCATCGGCCGTAGAGGAACTCATATTTTCAACCAACCTGTGTTTGACCTTCTTCAAAACAATATCCAGAGACTTTCCCTGCTGCGGATCGGCATGCAACTTATTATAATTTATAATAACTTCATCCTGAAATCATATTCACTTCAATTACAAAAGATCGCCCGAATCTAAATTGGGTTTTAATACTTTAGCAGCTTGTATCATCTTGGCGACTTCAACCTTCGTCTTGCCCTTGACGGCCTGATTGTTAACAGCCACCAACTCATCCCCAGATTGAAGAGTACCATCTTTGCTTGCAGCTGTATTATCGAATATCTGGACTATGTAGAGGCAAGGGCACAGCGGTGCACCGCCTCCGATGCTGATTCCGATCAAATTGTTACTGTCTTTCTTTATGACCACAGTGCCAGAGGTCACAGTCATCCCCCTAAAATTAAACATAATTAATATATCGAATGAAAATACGAAAAAATTAAAATACAAGTAATTTCTGAAACAAGAATATTTATGTGCAATTTACAGCGATTAAAAGATACAGACTCGCTTCAACAATTCGCGATAAGATTGGTCGGTGTTTGCAAGAGATTTGCTAGTGAAATTCAGAAATAATGTTTGTCCTGCCACAATCTATCACGTTCAAGCTTATATAATAAAATATACGTTTATACAAACATTGTAAAAAAAAAATAAAGAAGTTAACATTTTTTTGTATTATAATAATGGTTGAATCTTAAATTGAAATTAAACATCACAACGTTGTAATTGTATATTAATAGTATCTCTTTGCAGCTTTTGCATTATATATCATTTTTATTATTGTATTAAGTTTTTTAATTAATTTTTTTGTCTCAACTGAAATTATATATATTTGACATGATTATGTTAAATGGTCTTCTCTGACTACTTAAAGAAATTTGTTGTTCAATAAAAATAAAATAACTCACAATATATTAACTAGTCGTTCTAAAATAGCTGACCTCTAAATATTATCAGTAAGTTACCTATTAACATGCAAGTTAATGATAGTACTTCATCTAAAATATCCCTAACATTTTCGCTAAGATTAAACTTGTTTTGAAATTAATCACGTACAGGACTCTAGAACTATTTTAGAATCAAAGATAAATTAAATATAAATAACCCAATTTGTATAATATTTATACTAATTATTAATTGATACATTAATTATTTAAAAAAATGATAATTAGTAATAATTATTAATTAGTATTAAAGTGTGCTGAACAATTTGTGAGCCTAACTAATGTCTTGGTAATAATAAATGTGTTGACTATTTTATGTATTGATGTTTGTATTAGTTATAGGATTAAAGGAAATTAAAATGTGCCGCACAATCTGTGAGCCTAACTACTAGGGTGTTTAATAATTAAAAAAATGAAATAACTGTGACTAAACTATTTTTGGAATTGTAGTTTCGTACTTGATTTTTAAACATCACTAAACTTGATTAGCTAAAGCAAAAAACCGTGCGTTTTCCCTAGATCATGCTCTGGATCCTATAATTTGGAAGCTCTCCAATTTATCAACCCCTAATTGATACTTACAAGGTGTTCTCCCTGAGAACTCTGTCCTCAAAAGTGAGCACATCAAAATCACATTTCCCAGCTTCAGTTAAATAATCCTTTCTCTCGTCGCTGCATCGAAATTCGAAAAGAACAAATAAATAAAGAACATCATAGAGTGACAAACGAGTCCTGTACGGAAGCGTTTCCTAAATTTCCATCTCTAAACCCACCCTCAATAATAAAAAAAAAGATGTTGTTTACTTACAGTTGCACGTCTATTAAAGCAGCGGTTTCCATTATTCTTTTAGCTTTATATATTTTTAGTTTGATTAAAACTAATAGTAAATGAAATGTATTGAAAGGTAATTACAATTTGTCTTCGTAAGCCAATTCGGCGAAGTGCATGTGGTATAGGGACGTCGGGAGGCCCATGTACGGAGTCGTCGGCACGGACCACATATTTACGTTTTATTTTATATAATTTGATTGCTTTTTGTATCTCGGTATCAACCAGTATCCCCCAATTCCAAAAATAACACACAAAAATGCAGGAAAATTAATAAATTTGCATGCAGCGTTCTTTAGAGTCTTATATAGTTTTTACAACACCATCACACTAAAACAAGTAACAAAAGTAAATAAATAAAGAGAATATGTAAATGAAGAAAGGATACGTATGGAAAGCAAAGTGGTAAAACAAAGTAACCGGAAAACGGTTATCGCAATTGTTAAGATAAGAGGTTTCGTATGCAAAAGGACACGTACATTTTGTCTTCCTCCAAGAAGTAGTCATCGTCAAAATCCAAGTTAAACATTCCGTCTTGTCGAGAGGTCTTGGTGTACTGTCGAAGGGCTACGTGTGTGTGGATATGGAGGCGTCGCGACGCTTATTGATTTTCATTCGAATACGCCGCGACATCTCTGGACAAGTAGTCGAAGTTATCAAAGTGGTGCGCTCAGAAATTCAAAAACTACATTTATTTTTCCGGCTACGAATTAATAATGTGTGTTATTCAATCGCCGATTTTCGGACGTGATTTGTAGCAGCATTGTTTGGAGTTTATTTGTTTTGGAGTTTTGTGCGTTCGTGAAACAACAATAAAACAAAGAACCATCCACAGCAAGGTCAAGCGCGAGCAACGTACTTAAGTCGCGGCAGAGAGGTGCTTCCGTTTAGTCTTTGGTTTTTGGTGGCCTTGTTAAATACGAGCGATGCGATCGGTTATCACATTATTATCATTGGTGGCATGGTTGCAAACAGCATCCGCACAGCAAGTGCCGACTGTTAAGTTAGAAGCTTTCGCTCCAAAAGGATTCCGCGCTTCAATTCCAGGTAATAAAAAAATCATTTACATTTTCAATGAATCTTCTATCAACCTTTGATCCTTGCAACAGATTCTCCCGGTATCGAACTCTTCGGTTTCCATGGAAAGAAGAACGCACCGATCGGTATGTCGGAGGAAGGAGAGTTCAGCATGGATATCTTAAAGCCAGTAAATAACTTTTGGGTATTCAACGATCCCGAACTCATCCTACAAGTTGGAGACGAAATACACTACTGGGTTTTCGTGCAGCATCGCAAATTGGGATACAGGAAAGATAACCAGAAATGGATTGTCCCTGGTATAAAAACCGTAACAATAAAAGCAACTTTTATTTAAGACTTAAATTTCAGAATTGTTATCGCAATCGGACTTGTACTGTTCGAAATCGACGACAACCGTGAATGGAAACAACACGATCTGCAAAGAAGCCATCATTTTCGAGGACTACTTTCAAACTTTGGATGAATCCCAATGGGTCATCGAGAGTTACATCCCAAATAGCGGACCTGTAATATATAAAAAAAAACACCAAATAACTGTACTTGATTACATCTAACTTCTATTTATAGAATTTCGAATTCAATTCCTACGAAAACTCGAGAGATACCATCAAAGTTGTTAACCAGAAACTGCGCATCACTCCAGTAGCCAAAGAGTCAGAATCAGAGTTGAGAGGCGTCTTGGATTTAACAGCCGGGTGAGATAATTAATTTAACATTAATGCATTTTTAATATACTTTACGTAACGGTATGTTGTCTCATTAAAAAAAAAGTATTACATAACCAGTAATTTTAACACGTTCAAGAACAAAATAGTTTAATATGTTAAAAACTTGCAACTTCTCCTTTTTATCGGGAGTTTCCTATTACTTATTTATAAATGATAAATCATTAAATTAATTATGATTATTACTTTATTGATTTATTGATAATTATTTTTAATTACATCGGAAATTAATAATTAACTAAAATTTAAGAAATTAAATAATGGTAATGAAAAAATATTTCTGGCAAGTTTACATCTTGTATTTATATAAATTTATTAATTATTGAATAATAATATGATTAAATGTATAAAATAAATTGAGATTATATAAATCTTGGTTTGATCATGTATAAGAACTTTATTTTACTGAAGATTTAAACTTATAATTTCTTAATTAATTTTTAAGAAATACTGATTTTTCTTTAAGTTGAAACTTCTTATTTGTTATTCAATTGAATTTAGTTTGTTATTCAATTGAATGATCATGTAGGAAGAAAATATGTAAAATAAATTGAGAGGTAAAGTGCTATTGTGGTTACTAATTGCATATGCTTATTACTGATTGTTAATTATTCCAATAAAGAGAATTCTAAGAAGCGTTGGTCAACGACTTTTGAAAAACATTATATTGTGAAATATTTCAAGAAATAAGATTGTCATATCTTTAAAGTTAAAAATATAACTGGTATTAACTTGTTTATGTTGGTTTGCAGATGCACGAGTAATTTCCCAAAGGATTGTTACCACAAGCAGGAAGCAGCGTACTTTTTGCCGCCAGTTAAGTCCGGAAAGATTCGTTCAAAAATCAGTTTCAAGTATGGAAGGATCGATGTGAGAGCAAAACTTCCGAGCGGGGACTGGTTATTCCCAGGTAGATTGGATTTGGTTTCGAACGCGGGGAAATCCACAGTACCAGATCGTTTAACATCATCTGTATACAATTTGCAGATATCAGTCTGGTACCCATCGATAGATCGAGTCATGAAATCAAGATCATCGTCGCATATTCTAGAGGAAACGAACATCTGACCGGAAACGATGGCATCGATATCGGAGGAAGCCTCTTGTTCTCAGGACCTATCGTTTCCGCTTCGGAGCCGACAAGAAGTCTGCATTTAAGGAGCAAAAGACATGATAAGCCTTTCAACAGCGAAGTTCATACGTATTCTATAATCTGGAAGCCAGGTAAGTGTTTTTTTAAAAGCCCTGTAAAACCATTACTACTATCTACTTGCAGATCAAATCATCTCTTTGATTGATAACGTGGAATTCGGCAAGGTCATCATCATCGACGAGATTAACGACATGCAACATAGGGAAGCTTTGAACAAAGAGGTAAATATATTGTTAAATTTTAATTATAATTTCAAAATACATCAAATAATGGATAAACTTTAAAACTATAAATTGTCAACAATTAATTAACAAATAATATTTATTGAATATTAAGCAACACGTTATATACAAAAGCAAGTCATGTTTATTATTTTCTACTCGAATTTTCAAGGGTCATTTACGTAACTGATATCAAATTATTCAATATTTTTTGCACTATAAGTATATAAAAACAATTTAAATTCAAAGATTAAGTCATTCTGTTTATTAAACTAAATATTATTTATTTAGTAAACAATCATGAAAGCAAAATCCAACATGTAATTTTACTGCAAAAAATAATTATTTATATTAATGCAAATTTAAGAAGAAATATATTTGATGGTTGATGACCTTTTTAGATAATAGAGTATACACATTGTACCCTATAAAAATAAAAAAAATGATAATTACGAGTATATTTTTGATGTTTGAAAGTATCGAAGTCTACATTTTGGAGATTGTCTCACATGATATTTCTTTTTAAGAAAACAACATTTTTATCAACAGACATGATAATAGAACATGTTTTTTTTAATTGTAAATTATTTGGAATTTAATTTTAGTACAATAATTAATAATGTTACAAAATAATAATAATTACAAAAAAAATATATATTTGAGTACTTTTTATCAAATTGATATCGAATAATTTAATGCAAATTATTTTTTTAATCAATATTGTTTTTTGAAAGATTAATTAAATAAATAATATTTGTAATTGAATTTTATAGCTCAAAAATATAGTCATTATATAATAGGTTCAGCAAATATATCTGAAATTTTATTTATTTATATTATTGAAAATTAAAGTAAATTATTTCTTATAAATATTAGCTGATTAGTCATTGAAAAATAGGATTATAGAAGTTATTGAAATTAGAATATACTTAAAGGTTATCAAAGGCAATGCATTATCTTAGGAATTTCCTATTACGTGCATTCAAAAATATTTTCTTATTTGTCACTTTCACATTCATTGATTCAAATCAATTTTTACTAGTTTCAATAGAAAAGTTTAAGGCATTAAACTCAAAAAAAAAGTTTTTAAATAACAAAATGTTAACAAGTAATTAAATTTATATTAAAAATCATTATCAAAAGCAAAATTACATTTAATTTTTCCAGTTTGATATTTTGGTTGTCAAGTAAATTATTTTCTATAAAACTCAATGACTTTTTTGATATTACGTAACATTTTCACAATTAATTAATTGATTTAAATAAAATTTTACTAGTTTTACTATAAAAGTGGAAAATACCGCGAAGAATTACAAAATGTCTTTAATTAACAAATTCATATTCATAATCATAATTAAAAGCAAAATTACATTTAGCTTTGCCAGTCTGATATTTTGATAATACAAGTCAAGTAAATGATTTTCTATAAAAAAAGTCAATGATTTATTTGAAATTATGTAAAGGTTTCGCATATTAATTCATTGATTCAAATAAATGTGTACTACTTTTACTAGAAAAGTGGAAAATACACTTAAGAATTACAATTCATGAAATTCATGTATTTTCATTATTAAAAATATTTAATGTTGTTATTCCATAAAACTCAATGATTTTATAATTCAATCTACATTTTATGACACTTTCACAAAATCATTCATTGATTCAAATAAAATATTCCTAGAAAACTGGCATATAAAGTGAAGAACTACAAAAAGTCTTTCAATATAGAAAAACACTTCTATACAATCTTAAGGTCAAGTATATTATTTTCCAAAAAAAAGCAATGATTGTATGAAATCATGAAAGAAAATGTATGATTCATAAACCAGGAATTCGGTTAAAAACTACCTGTATAATCAAACATGTTTTGTTTACCATAACATTATCTAAAAGGGTTTCTGTGTAATACTTTTATCATTATTTCAGAGATTGTTTTAAGTGGTTATATTTATAACAAAACAATGATATTATTGATATATAGAGGTAGAAATAATAGCGCTTTTAAAATGCGATGATCAAATGCTTACTTTATTTTTTTTCCTGTTTGCTAACAATTTATATTTATGGATATGATAAATCGTATTATAATGTTCAATAACATTATATAATTAACAAAATAGATTAAGAATTGCAGCTTAAGCTTAATTACGACAATAAAGACATTTGTGTCACTGATAAACATTTTCGTAGAACAAAAATAATTTAATTTAGTAACAAATCTTATTAATTAAAGAGATTTGAACTTAAATGCTTTAAATATTAACATTGATAATAAAAGCTGCATTTTTACATTTGATATAATGAAAAGATTTTTGATCAAATTAATAATTTTAATCTTGCTAAGTTAATCTAATATAGATTAGTCTTTATACTTAAAATATTTATAAACCTTGAAATAACGAATGTAAATTAAATGTATTGTAATTATTTTATAAACTGTTGCATTAAAAACATTGCTTCATAATCTTAAACTAACTCTGTCTGTCTGGAAATGACTTCTATGCTAAAACCGGTTTTGGGGTAGTCTTATAGTTTGTAAACATCTTAAGGTCATCGATTTTAACTTGTTTTTCGATTTCTCTCTTCTAACTAACGTTATGTAATTTTTATAATTATTCTTGGAATTGAATGTTGCGGTAAATTATTGAAAACTATTTATTTTTTCAGTTTTATTTAACAATCGGAGTCGGAGT
This sequence comes from Nicrophorus investigator, assembly GCA_963457615.1. Taxonomy (NCBI): domain Eukaryota; kingdom Metazoa; phylum Arthropoda; class Insecta; order Coleoptera; family Silphidae; genus Nicrophorus; species Nicrophorus investigator. The sequence goes on along the minus strand of OY735142.1, from coordinate 10,086,176 downwards.
TGGAGGTAACAACGATTTCCCTAATTACTACAAGTCCGGATCGAACGTGAAGCCCTGGATAAACAGAGACAGAAGATCGGTGAAGACTTTCTTTGACGCAAGAAATCTTTGGCTCCAAACGTGGAGAGGAGACAACGTGGATTTGAGCGTCGAATTCGTCAAAGTGTTCTCTCTTTAGATAAGCCAAGAGAAAAGGAGGATAACGCAAATATAATCAAAAACTTATTTATCGTAGATATTTTTTCAAATGACTGACCTCTAAAATAAAATGAACACTGTATTAAAGTCTGTTTGCTTTCACCCATACGGGAATCCCTAACATTATGAACCCAAGTCGTTTCCCCACATGCAGTTTGACGCAAAATGGGAGCGGATTCAATGTCAACAGTATAAACGAGTTCGTGGAAGCATCAGTTGAAGAAAATGGTTGGTGGAGAGAAGATGTTGCTGCGACTCGGGCTTATCAGTGTCGTTTGCATTGTGGCAACGACTCAGTTTGAAGTTCCAACAGCATTAGTGGAACCACTTTCACCGAAGGGCTTTAGGGTTTCGATTCCTGGTAAAGAAAATTGCATGATCAAACATTTTTTTATCGAATCCAAGCGATAAAATCCTTTGTAATATAAACACTGTTTGTTTATTTTTGGAACGCACGGACTTGTTTTTGTCACGCATGACCGAGCCTCGTTAATTCATTAACTCCATGCATTATCCATAAAAAAATTTATATATAATTTAATGTAATAATTTAAAAAAATGTGCATTTAACTGCAAAATATCCTTGACAAAAATTAAAGTAAAAAAAGTAGAGATAATCAAAAGCAGTTATTCCAAAAACAATGCTATCGCGGAATAAATAAATTATTACACTTTTTGTTGAACCACATTAGATGAAGAAGGAATCAAGCTTTTTGCGTTCCATGGGAAAATCAACGAGGAGATGAATGGAAGGGAGGCCGGAACTTTTTCAAGGGACGTAACGAAAGCGAAAGACGGAAGATGGACTTTTATTGATAAAACAACAAAGCTGAAGCCGGGAGACACGATTTATTATTGGACTTACGTGGATTATTTCGACGGCAGAAATAAACTGGGTTATCCCAACGATGATCAAATGTTCACTGTAACCGGTAATTGATTACGATTACAATAGTCATACTTAAGTCAATGATGAGGTTCGTTTTTCAGAATTAATATCGGATTCTACTAAACCCGTTAAACCGAATGAAGGTACTTCGAGCTGCCCCTATTCCCCGACGTTAACAAATGGAAAAACCTCTTGTTCCGGAACGGCCATATTCCAAGAGAACTTCGAAAATAATTTATTGAACAAATGGAAACCGGAAATACGCTTCGCCGGACAACCAGTAAAGTTTATTATAAAATACAATTATTCAATAACTAATTTTGATTATGCCAGGATTTTGAATACGTTTTATACACGGCTGATTACTACGAGACAAAGCAAAATAAGTTAATCATTAAACCGCAATTGACCGACGATAAATTTGGACTAGGCTTTGTCAGTTTACCCAATGGAATAGATTTGGGCACAAAGTGAGCGAAATTATATCTTAAGCAGGTTGAAATTAAATCATATTTTTTTAAAGGTGTACAGGGAATATAGGAACTTTGGACTGCGTTCAGAAGCCGCAAGCGTTCATAATTTTACCACCGGTAATATCATCAATGATTACAACGAAGAATCATTTCAGTTTCAAGTACGGTGTTATCGAAGTCAGAGCAAAGTTGCCGAAAGGCGATTGGTTGTATCCAGGTTAAAAATAAACTGGTTAAACGTTTACGAGATTTACAATATCTTGAACTTTCAGAGCTGTTTTTGAATCCGAAGGGTTACGAGTACGGTAGTGGCTATGAATCTGGTCAGATCCGAATTGCGTTCTTGCCTGGAAACCAAGTTATGTCTAACAAGCTGTACGGAGGATGCATTTTAGGAAGCAGCCTGGCTGCAAGAAATTTCGCGATGAAATCTTTAGAGAAGAGCATCAACTGGGCAGATGATTTCCACGTGTTCCGTGTCAGATGGGAGCCAAGTAAATACGCGTGACGATGCAATGAGCAAAACTAATATATTTTGATTGTAGCTAAAATTAGTCTTTTCGTGGACGATGAAATGTACGGCGTTATAATTCCTCCCGATGGCGGTTTCGCAAGTCAAGAACACGATCTTGATTTGGCGGGGGCTAAAAGATGGAGAGAGTCTAAAGATGTAATGGCGCCGTTTAATAAAGAGGTAAAGTGTGGGTGTTATTATATGATTGCATCTAATAATACGTAAATTGCTGTTTAGATGTACATAGCGATTGGAGTCGGAGCCGGTGGTCACTCTTTCCCGGATAACGCGAACAAACCATGGATCAACAACGATGGTAAAGGACAGAAGATCTTCTACAGGAATCGCGACAGTTGGCACACGACTTGGGGTGCCGACAGTGCATTAGAAGTAGATTACGTAAATGTTTACGCTCTTTAAAAAAAAACTGTGCTGAGATAATTCTGGGAACTGCGCATTTTATATCACGATTTTGTCCGTAATTACAAATAAATAATTAAATCATTCAATTATTGTTGGTGTTTCTGATAATCTGGCGTTGAAACTGTATATAAATAGATAGAACTGCGAGCGTTGCAAATTAGTTAGAATACAGTCATGAGAGCGATCGTGAGTGTTTTGTTGCTGATCGCGTTCGCTTGGGGAAGGGAATGCAAAATATCCAAAACTACGGTGGGAGGATCATTTAAACCGCAATCTATATGTTCCGGAGATTTGATATTCAGCGATGAATTCGATAAGTTTGATTTAAAAACATGGCAACACGAGAATACGTTGGCAGGCGGTGGTGTAAGTTGTAATTTATTTTGTACGAATAGTTTCTGAATTTCGTTTTCAGAATTGGGAATTTCAATGGTACACCAATAATAGATCAAACAGTTACGTTTCCGATGGAAAGCTGTATATTAAACCGACGTTGACATCGGATCATTTGGGGGAGAATGCTTTGACGTCGCAAACTTTGGATATAAACGGCGGCGCTATTGCTGATAAGTAAATGAAGGCCGGTTTATGTAAATGCTTATACTTGTTATTTTAGATGTACGAATCCAGCGTTTTACGGTTGTTCAAGAACTGGTAATCCTGATAATATCTTGAACCCGGTGAAGAGCGCGAGAATCAGAACCATGAACTCGTTCCATTACAAGTACGGTAGATTGGAAGTCAAGGCCAAGCTGCCGATGGGCGATTGGCTTTGGCCGGCGATCTGGCTGATGCCGCGAAACAATGCTTATGGTTTTTGGCCGACATCAGGCGAAATCGATATCGTTGAAGGACGCGGAAACAAGGATCTCAATCAGAATGGAAATAACATTGGAATCGAACAGATGTCATCCACTTTGCACTGGTGTCCAAACTACTGTCCCAGCAATAAGTTCAACACGCATTGGGAGAAGAACAGAAAGGATGGCTTCAACGATTGGCACGTCTACGAATTCGTTTGGACGCCCGACTCGATGACATTCATAGTCGATGGCGAACAATATGGAAGCGTCGCTCCGCCAGAAGGAGGATTCTGGGAGTTGGCCAATGCAACTTCTGACAATCCGTGGAGGGGAAGTACAAAAATGGCGCCTTTCGATGAAGAATTCTATATCATCATTAATTTGGCTGTTGGCGGTATTAGTTACTTTCCAGATGACGCGACTAACCCGAAGGGGAAACCTTGGGAAAACAATTCACCAATTGTAAGAAAATCTGCAATGAACCGGTACAAAATCTAACGATTGTATTTTAGGCGATGAAAAAGTTCTGGGATAAACGCGCAGATTGGCTCCCAACATGGCATTTAGATAGCGGAGATGACGCAGCTTTACAAGTCGATTATATAAGAGTGTATGCTTTATAAATGGAAGATTCTATACTACAATTGCAAATAAAAATAAATTGACTTACCAATATATTCGAAGAACAATCAAATGACGTTTATGCAATGTCAAAGTTATAGACAGTTGCACTTTTTTTTATACAGTATGTCTATATGATGGTCCATTCCGAATTGATCGCAGCTTTATGCACCGCTTTGACATTTGCATGTTCTGTCCAAATAATTATCACCTGTTTCTTGCAGTTCCCATTCACTAAATATTTATCAGTATTGAATTGCAATTGGGCTACGGCTGCTGGAGTTTTATCCGGATTGGTCACAGTTCCTACCGTGATTCAATTACGAGCCGCCTCCGTGTAAGTTCCATTTATTAAAGCAATTCGTTAAAGAAACTTTCAAGTAACCATTCGAATTACTCGCTTTTTTATTCAAAGCAAAATATAAAATTGCAATTATTTGAAATATTGTCATAAATAAATATTTGTTGATACCAATATTTGTTCTAATTTTAATAAGATCGTCGCGTGTTGGAATGAAGTACGGTTATACAATTCATTACAAGAGATTAGCAATTGGAACTTGCGCAATACTACAAACTGCAACTTGGGTTTGCACGGTGATCAATATTTATTCAAACTACGACGAAGATACTTTCTTGAACATAATGAAAGTATACGCTAATGATCCAACTGGCAAGACGATCGTGGATAATATACAATGGTTTTTGCAATGCTGCGGCGCGAAAAAGTATGACGATTGGTTCGATTTGGATTGGGGAGGTTTTCTTTTCGGCGCATTCCGCAGGTAGCCTTAACATAAGCCACTAAGTGATTAGCTTAGATTTAACTGTTTTAAGGAAGAAATCTATCAAGGAGTTACTTTATGGAAATACGGATGACTATCCGGATTTGGTAGCAACGAGATCCGATGCGGTGCCATTTTCTTGCTGCTCTGAACATGCGAAGACTGCATGTGTCCATCAAAATTTGGAACAGCTCGGAACGTATACGATTAACACAGTCGGATGTACCAACAAAATAATGTCCACTAAGCAATCCATTCTAATGACAGAATTTTTTATCTACACGATATGTATAGTATTAGAAGTAAGAGTTTAACAATTTTGATGGATTATTTGCAAACGTTGCTTCTTTCAGATCACTATTTTAGCTTTACTCCTGAAAACATCGGAAGTATATGTAGATAGTTCGGTATCAAATAAATGCTTTCATAGGTGAGGACATGATTTATTTATTAACTAGTTATTTAAATTGAAGATTTCAGCTGCGGCAAAAAGGAATTCAGTGAATTCGTGAACCAAGCGCCGATTACAATTATTAGGAAAGGTGAAAGTGCTTGAATAAAAGAGTACGATGTTACAAAATAAAAAATAGTCTTTTATTAATGTTTTTTACGTTGGATTTGATTCTCGATGTTTATTCTTAGTATTCATTTTTTTTTAGATAATTAAAACTTAAACTTAAAACGAGTTTGTACAAGATAATTATAATAATCTAGAGTTTCATTGAATGGGAGAAGAATCTGATTTAAATATATTATATAAATTATATAAATATTTTTCTTAAAATCGGTTATGGCAGTCGATTTCCTTCTCTTATAAATATAAACTGAAGCGAATAAAATATAAATAATTCATCTACGTGTATTCAACCAAAAAGGTTTTAGGTTGAAGTTGAAGGGAAGCTATATACATAATTCAAGGTTTTGGCAAGATTAAATGTTTACACTTTGTTTCAGTTCGAGGAACTGGAAAGGCACGTGCAGTGTGCAATGTTTATGTTCGACAACAAGATGTCCTCGTCTGTGCGAGGCGCCGACAACTAGCACGGTTTCGCCTTTGATGAGGACCGGTCCATCTGAGTTAACGTCTTCGGGGAAAGACATTTTCATCATTCTTGTTTGCGGGTAACCTAACTTGGTATTTCCTGCCACCGTGTACGAGCGACTAGGAGGAACCGGGGGTGGCCTCTCCAAATCTAATCCAAACAAATTGCACGTCTGTTGTATTATCTTTTGGTCGCATTTTTCCGTCGGATCGGGAGGAGGTGTTCCTGCAATTGGTTGTGGACGGGGACGGGCGCCGCTCGCGTTCGTACGGTTAACAGTTTGCTGCACCTTCTCCCTGCGTATGTTGGCCCATCGGTAACGACATCTCCACCCTCTCCATGTGGCTTGAATTAACGTTGCCGATTTTTGTCTGGTCTCCGTTCTGAGGTTCTCTAGATGCTGGCGTATGCCTTCGCTTAGAAATATGTGCCTCTTGCCCAAGGCCCAACTCATGGAAACGGCTGGATTGTGTTGCTTCGATATGAGGTCGACGACGTGCTGGAGGATCAAATGGCAATCATCCGTGACCTTTTCTTCGGTGCGATGCAACCGGGCGAAGGGAGCCAAGAGTCTGTAGCGGGCGTTGAAGGCTTTGAATCTCATTCTGTGCGGATAGCCGCCCGCCATCAGATTAACAGTTTCCAAGACCTGGAGGGACCGAATTTGGCGCACGACTGTTCCGCGATCGAATCGGTTCGGAGTCTCTTGAGAGTTACTGCGAATGCACCTTACGAAATGAGGCCTCGCGTGAACCAAAGTTCTTAATAAATTATCGAGTCGTGTGTGAAAATCTTGCGTCAGCGTCGAGACCGGCTCGTCACCGTTCAGCAAATCCGTATGCGATGTTGGCGAAATCCTGAAGCTAACTCCTCGGGGGACATTCTCGACGGAGTACAGGGCTTTTAGCTCGCTGCCGAAGAGATGAGTTGCGAAGCCGAAGTTGCAGCTGTGCTTGTAGAACACGGCCACCAGGTCATCGGGAACTACGTCTTTGTTGGTGTCCAAAAAGTCCGAGGCGTCGTACACGACTCGCCCAGCGAAATGCTGGATTCCGAAAAGGCGCGGCTCTAAAGGTTTCGGATCGAACAGACGCATATTGTGCTTATGCTGAACTTTGATTTTAGCAACGTAAGACTCGGCCGTGCCTCTGATCGAACATTCCACGTCCAGCATACTGAGCAATCCGGTGCGCAGAGATGATATCAAGTCGATGCACGGCACGTTATCTACGTAATCCACCTCGACTTCGCAATTAATACCTTCATCTCGACAAGATTCTATGCTCGATTTGAAGATGTGTGTATTGTAAAAATGCTGCATCGTTTCAGCGCACAGGTTGATGCACAGATGCTCCAGCTGACTCGGCTTAGGGTCTTCGAATCCGAACATATCTAAAATTCCAATGAAACCGTCCGTGGCGTGACGGACGGCGTTGTTTAGAGCGGCCATAGATTTGCTTCCGGCGTTAGTGCCGCCAATGGTTGAAGCGTGCTGGCTTGTAACTTCTGCTTGGTTATGCACGGATTCGTTCGAATCCGAACTCAAAGTTCCTAGGGTCGAACCTAGCCTCTTCAGACTGTTGGCTCTCCTCACTATGGTAGCTACAGTTCTGCAGTAAAGCGCTTTCGCTAAGCAATCTCTGGTCATATTCGACATATTTGCATCACAAACAGACTTTACTAGTTGACCTCGGGCGTTATGGGTTCTATAGGTCAAACCTCTGAAGAGCGCTGCTCCAGAGACCCCGAGGAGACCGGCTACGGCGTTTAATTCGGTTTCACCTTTAACGTCGACTTCTAAACCTTTGCCGTCGATGAATTGTACATTGCCTAATAGTAGGACAGCTGCTAAAACCCGCACTACATCCAAAAATGGAATTCCTAAAATTCCCAAACAAGTTTTCCACGCTTGAAACCTGAAACAAGAGGAAGACGAAAAAACGATGACAATTACAAGGCAGGTCGTTAAGAAGAATGTTTTTGGACGTGTTCTAGTACCTATTTGAATCCTCGGTCATGTCCTGTCTGGTGTCGCCGTTCTGCAGATATCTCAATGTGGACGGGGTGCATCCATCCAGGTTCAGCTTCGTTCTCTCCTCCGAAGAGAGTCCAGCCAGCATTTGATAAAATATATGGTAATTCTTCTCTCCACGCAGTGGTTGAATAACCCGCGTCTGGTCGAGAAAGTAACAATGTATTTTGGTCCTGTACAGAGCGCCGTCCGTTACTTGAACCTCGATGAATTGACCCTAAATTGTGAAATTCAATTAATCATCGGATTATCCACGGTTTTCGTGTCTTTGAAACGTACGATCCTGCTCGACTCCGAATTCGTTGCGGTCTTCGCCGAGCCCAGCGACCGCAGAACAGTGAAGGCAGCGGCCAAATGCTTGAAGGCGTCGGTCTCGGGGCCGCCGCCGGCTACGGCAAAAAGTTGTCGAAGCAGCAGCATGGATGCATGGCTTTTACCCGATCCACTGGTTCCTATAAAACCGTTTCAATTATTAATGTGCTGACCTCAGATATTAAACTATGCCAATATTAAATATTAACATCATCATAATTTTCAAAATCACTTTCAATCTATATTACTAAGATTTTCAAATAAGATTTCATTCATACTTGCTAAATACATAGAAATATCTCAAATAAGTTACTTGCTGTAACGTAGACTAAGACATGAAAATCACTATTTGGTAATAATAGTCAGATTAAGTCAATGACGACAAATTTATAAAAATTACGAAAAGTAATCCAGTGTTTAGTTTATTTCCATCTGTAATACTAGTTGAACTTGTAATATATTTTTTTTAATAATTGTATAAAGCAACGTAGATAAATGCTGTATTTTAAGTGATACGGTGAGATCAGTGGTGTATGAAAGGTTTTATATAATGTGCAACTGCCTAATAGATGATGATGGGTCCTTGTTTGTTGTTTACAGGTAGGTAGGTACGCTAATGGAAAGTACTTACCGGAAAGGATGATGGCTTGTGGATAACCCGTTTCTGATTGCTGGCGGACAGCTTCCTGAACGACCCTATTGAGTTGAGAACTGAGGGCCAGACCTCTTGTGCTGCTCAAGGTTAAGGGATTGCCGACGTCGCGGTAGGGGTTGACGCAGAGCAGGATCGGGCCGACGTTCGTCTGCAGTGGCCGGAGATAAAAAGAAAAAGAGAGAGATAGAGATAAAGAAAGAAATAAAAAATACAATGTGGGACAATAAGGATGTAAATGCTCGCTTCTTCGGCAAGTTCACGGCCAAGCGTGAACGCTGGGCCGGGGCGACAAAACAGGTGCCGCCGCAGCCCAAGGTCAGAACTGTTCAATGACTCACGTAGAAGCTGGAAGAGGCGAAGCGTGCCTGAAGGCACTTCATGACCGCATCCTCGGTGAGGGGCCCTTCGAGATGGATGAGGTCTTCGAGATCGGCCCCGGCAGTCGGTAGATGGACACGTGGCTCGGGCACGGACTGGACCACAGGCGGTGCTGACGCCGCAGCTGTTGCCGCCGCCACCGCCGCTGCTGAGGAAGACACGATCGTAGCGGTACGCGGAGGAACAACCGGCTGGGCTGGGCTTTGCACCTGGACCTGATGTTGTTGCTGCTGTTGCTGCGATTGCTGCTGCTGGTGAGGTTGCTGCTGGGTCGGGGTTTGGTTCTGGGTCTGCAGCTGACCCGGACCCAGCGCCCCCGACGACCCTTTCAACGGGGTCGCGGGAGAGCCCTGCACGTGCAGCCGATTTCGCAGCGTGACCAGCTCGCTGCTGAGGCTACGCAAACGTTGTTGCAGGTGAACGGCTTCATTTGAGGAGGATGCATCTGCAACAATAAATCACATATTATTAATAATGAACTATTTACAAACACATATTTTACTCTACATAAATTAACATTAATTTATATCAAACATTATATAACAGTACTATAATATAATAATACGATTATGTCTGGAATGTAGTAATAGCTTTAAATAGTCATCACACGTGAGACACAAAGCTCTGACGCAACGTAATCAATTTTGACACATCCAATTTAAAAGCATTATTACAAAATCAATCCGCTTACAGCGCAAATTAAATATTCCATATTTGTAACTTAATACACAATCAATTGAAAAAAAGTTAATTAGTTTCCGATTAATCAACGATGTTACACAAAGAAATTGAACAGCTCGATTCGATTATTATTATTACTGATAATAATAACTAATACATAATTCCCAACAAAGACATTTAATATGAGTAAAATCTAATTGATTTAACGTTATTAATATTCTCAATTGAGTAAACTAATTTTACAGTAAATTAGTTTATATTGTATTTTATTTAAACTATTAATCAAATTTACTACTTCTTCATTTTATAATACAATTAATATTCAAGTAATAACAAATGTGATATTATGTAATTACTAAGCTATAGTTTGGAAACATGTATTTATTAATGAATACAAGATAAAGATAGAGGTTTGAAGTATTGGAATTTTCAAATTGAATTGAAAATTATTAATGAAAATATGTTTTGGAATATTAACGAGTGATCATTTGTGTTCGAACTAGTAGTCGGAGCGGAAGATCGAGATAAATTATGATGTGATTATGATAATAAGATCAAGATCAAGGAGACGAATAAGAAAAAAGTTAATTAATGAATATTGATTGTAAATTGATCGAGTTGAATTTCTAATTGCACAGACAAGGAAAAAAATGGGAGCACGTCGGTTCGTTGGCTTTCGTTTAATGGTTCTAAGTAGTTTAGAAAGATTCGATTTGCATCCAGATTATATTTTTTTTTGGTTAAATGTATTCTGACCTTATAAAAGTAATAACATTGTTAGCTAAGAATGTAGTTATTTTTAGATACATTTATAATATTTTTTTAGACTTGGTGGTATTCATAACAGTTAAAATAATATTATTCGGAAGATTAATGTCATACAACTATATCAGTTATTATTCATACGTGAACGGTTGCAGAAGGTGATGAAGGTTCGATGACCAAATTGGCGAATGCAGGACGAACTGTTTTATTCGCATAAGCCTCTTGCGTGCACTAAGTATGATTTAATTGACACATCACGATAAAATAAGGCTAATCAATTTTGTTTCTTTTCTTCTCTGTTTTTTTTATTTATTTCACTTTTTGTATATATCCCGAGGAGAATTAAATAGTGAAGTAATTAACGAATGGCATTGCAGGCTGAATTCCAGAATGGTTTAATTAATTCTAGCTTGTGTGGAAGGAAGGAATGCGAGTGAGCCCTGATCGAGTGCCCGATATATTTACCGGTTATGCAATGCAACGGCGCGAGAAAGAATCCTGGCAGGATGAAGAAAACGAAAAAGCATTATCTTAGTCGCAAGCTTTGCATACTGGGCAAGAGGTAAAATCAAACGACTGTTTTGTAGAATTAATCATATATCGGTTATGGGATGAGGATGGGGAGCGAATGAAGGAGATGAGGCAAAAAGGGCCAGACGCCGAAAATGATGATGATGACGATGATGATGCGGATGAAAACTGGTTCTCGTTCTCTTCGACTTTTACCCTGGCTGCCAGCCGCTGAGGTCCGGGCCAGAAATGCAAAATTACAACTTTCGCTTGCTTTCGGCTTTGCTGAATGAAACCTTAAATGGTTTCTGTTCCTTATTAAAAATTCCATCCTCTTTCTCAAACCTCTCTTTCTTCATCTCCCTTCCTTTCACGCTTCTCTCCGTATTACCTTTTATTTGCCTCTTGCATTTTTATGCGAGGTTTCTCCGACCAGATTTATCGGTCCGGCCTTCATCAAAGATGCGAGACAAAGGTGCGCATAGACGTTTCGTGCCCAAAACCTCAAAACACCATAAATTTTCTGGACGAACTTATTTTTTATATTCCCGACAGATTCCCTCGATGTCCAATTTGCTTTCCGATTTATTACCGATCGTAAATTACTTTTTACGCATAATAATCCACACACACGTATCTTCAAAACACAATAATTTACAACATAACAAGATTTATATAAGCTACAAATCAAAACTTTTGATTTTGGAATTGAAAATCAAAAAGTCAATAGCAGTATTTATTGATATATACAAATATTGTATGCAAAATAATCGAAACAAATTTATTCTAGTTATTCAATAATTCCATGTTTTCATGAATATATAATATTATGTTATTACTAAAAAAAACACCTAAAATATGCATTCCGCAATTTCCGGTCTTCAACGTTTCTTGTCTCTTACATAAGATAAATTGTAGTATGTACCAGTAGGTGACGTTTGAAAGCTATTCATCAAATCGCATTCAAATATGTTTCATTTTTTTCTAAAGTATTAATTTCTGCATTAAATTTACCGAAAGATCTAAACAAAATTATCCAAACTCAATTTATTTTTTAAAATTTCCATTAAACAATATCTAACTTTTTATTATAATTTTTAAGTATTTTATGAAAGTTTTAGACATTAATTAATTAAATTTAGAATGTATGTATTTATTTTATTTTTTAAAATTTTATGTAATTATAAAAAAAAATAAACATCAAATTTAATATTTATTTAATTTAATAACAAAAATATATAATTTCATAATTTTTGCAACAAATGTTCTTATTCAAATTAAAAACGAATACATTCTGAAACTTTTGCAGTTATTTAAAAAAAAATGTTATGTGGCGTTTCATAAAAACTTTTGATACAATTTTAAAAGCATACACTTGTGTAATCACTTCGCTAATTGCGATCCATTAAGACGAAATACAATTTTCATGCTATTTAATACGTAACGTATTTGTGTCTCATTTCACTTGGATGGAAGCAAATGGCATTGCTTTCTCCGCTTCAGGTCTTCGATATTACGCACTTACTTTTTCTCATTTAGCTACGATTTTTTTTTATCTAACCATTGAAATTGAAAGACAGAGATAATTAGTTAGAGAGGAGGGATAATTACTTTATTTGCGTTAATTAACCGCTATTCATTTTTAATAATGTTTTAGAAATCTCAAAACGGTAAGGCATATTCGTTGTTTCCGGTGTTTCTATAATCATTTAAAGGTAATTATAGTAAATTAGAGGAGAATAGTGTTAAAATATTTTATAAATTTATTAATATGAAATTTCTAAATTGCTTTTACAAATTTGTACAAATAAATCAAAATGTAATTTGCATTTGCAAAATTTTCAAATATTTACATTAATTATTATATTTATATTATTTTTTATTGTAAAAATTGTATCGTCTTAAGGAACTACTGTAAATAATTCAAAATTCGTGGAATAATTTAAAATTAAAATTGAATGGATTACGTATTTATTTAAATCCCGGGAAATTTATTGACTTTTGTAATACCGAAGTCAGGAATTAACTTTTCTAAATCTTAGGATTATATTGTTTGATGATACAGAATAGATTTAGTAGAAATGAATGATTTGGAACATTATTAAAGCTCTTTTTGGTAAAAGCATATGAAATGTAATGTTTCCGGGAAATCCTGGAATTTTATAATCAGTGGGAAAAATAATATTAAAAAATATTTGATTTTGAGGAAAACTATCTTAAATAATCTTAGGATTATATTGTTTGATGATACATAATAGATTTAGTAAAAACGAATGATGTGAATCGTTATTAAGGCTCTTTCTGATCAAAGCAAATGAATGTAATGTTCCCGAGAAATCCTGGAATTTTATAATCACTTGGAAAAATAATATTAAAAAAATATTTGTTTATAAGGAAACTAAATCTTAAAAAATCTAATTATTATATTGTTTGATGATGATTGTTTCTAGTATGACAAAAAATCTACCATGGAATCATTATTAAGAATATGAAATGTAATGTTTCCGGGAAATCCTGGAATTTTACAATCACAAATATTTGATTTTGAGGAAACTATTCTCTAGATGAAATTAAAATTAATTGGAAGTTTAATAGTTACAAAATGGTTTATAAAAGGTGCAAATTTGTAACAATTTGAATGGAAATGAATGTATTCGAAGCACATACACGCGTCGATCTATAAATATATAAATTACGTCGATCGACGCAAACGACTTTACCACTTTTTCGTTTTTCTCCTCGCGCTCATACATTAACCATTAGCACACTCCTAACGGCGATCTTCAATAAACTAATGCCAATAATTGCGAAATTAGTGTATTCAAATTGGAGGCCGGATTTTCCTGATTCCATCCAATTACTACCAGCAGTCTCTTCCGACTCTCAACTTTCCTTCTTCACTTTCGGCTCGACCATTAAATCACGCGCAATTAAAACCAATCGTTAACCGTAAACATGCACAATATCGCCCACGCGTTAATCGAGTAGTTAGCGCGCGCGTTATTTGCATACGAGAAGTTGCGCAAATTCTCGCCGGGGAATTATTGCTATTATCGTTGGCGAATTGCGCAAATCCGCGCGCCGTTTTAATTATTTTTAAATGAAATCGAATTAGAAAAGCGATTTTATTGCTGTCAACTGATTTTATGGTGAACGGCTGTACGCAATTCTGAATTGCGATGAGTTTGCAAAGTTCGTGTAGGCTTAACAATAAACCGTGGGCATAAGTACACTTCGGAATGATCTTAATTCTACCTTTTAACTGATATGGAACCAGTTTTCTTTTGCAGTGACAACGATAAATTAAGAAAATTAAAATACTGCTTTTATGACAGCCAGACATCATTCATATGCAAAATATGAAGCTGTCTCATAGGAATCAGTTAACAATTTTAAAAACTTCAAATAACAAGATTAAAACTATTTTTAAAATTAAATTCGTATTTTCAAAACCATATGATTTATCATAAAACTACTGAAATATTTCAGTAATAACCAAAATTTCATTAAATAAGCCTTACTTTATGATCAATCACCTAGTATTTTGGTAGTTATTTTTAAATATAATACTGAACCAAAGTAAAATAATGTATTTGTATTTTGAAGTATTTAAGAAACATTTGTATTCATCCACTTTAAAGAACAAATATAAAAGTTGGGACTATTGTAATATTATGCAGTTTGTATTTCTTGTTTATCCAGATTATCGATTCATGGAAACCTTAATCGTCTGCAATTGTCCCAACTGAGACTTATCTCGATCGCATCTTCATCTTTAGGCAAGTTAAGATTCTACTCTAATCTTAATAAGTATCATTTCCGTTACGTGTTCGTAAATTGGTTTGTTATGTTGATCCTCAAGATGTTGTTGTTGTTACTGGCTACGTTTGAACGAAGGATGGAAGGAGGAGGAGGAATCGAATAAAAAAAAACGATAACAAGAAATAATAGTAATAATCCAAGTGGTATATCATCGATGGACAAAACGAGTTCTGGTCGTGACATCGATTCTACAAACGGTGCCGCACAATAAATTACATGTCAACATCAATTTCCCATCACCGGCCAAACAATGAGACGTAAGCAACCACGGTTTCGTAAGCCCGTGAAACGTTTTATTATTTTATATCCCTACAGATTTTTTAACCGGACATTTGCATATACCAATAAAAAGACGGCTCACAGAGTTTTTCCTCCTCTTAACTAATCGGTGCCGTTAAGTCATTCGAATATTTAATTTCAAATAAACTAGAAGAAAATATTGACTCTATGATACCAATATCAAATTACTACATTTATATATTTGTTATGTGGGTGTCTCTCTATTAAACTGTCAAAAACTTAGTTCATATTAATAGTATAGATGTCGCTACTAACGCTAGTGTTTTATACAGAAAAATAATTATGAAATGGAATTTATATAATAAATTTAAGTAAAATAAACATACATTCATTTGTAATATACATTACTTCTTGAGGAAAGAGTTATCTTTCAGTGTCTTCTTGATTTTCTAAGTTCCATACCTGTTAAATTATTCTAAACTATTATTGTGACATTTGACAGAGTGACATTTGACAAGTGACATTTGACAAAGTGACATTTGACATTCAAAGAAAATAATAAAATTAGATTAATCAAATCGGAACTTTTCAACATAAAAATCACATATTTAAATATTATACAAGTAGTGCTGTCAATATGGTTTATCTATGTATAATAATCTCCCCAAAAACTCCTACCTAAATTTGAGACTTAAAATCGTTTCACCTGTCAAACTTAAGTATAAGCTCTAAAGAAAGTCTTTGAAATTATTGGAAATGCTTTAGAAAAATAATAAATGCAATCATTTTTGAATTCACTTCTGAAACAACTTTTAAGTTTTTGAATATACTTTCTTATATAATATTGTAAACAATTTAGTTATTTAATAAATTAATTAATTATAAAATATATAATCTATAATCATATTGATTGAAGCATAAATTATTTAAAATAATAACATTATTACCTTCACGGTTATGCAGTAATGATTTTGAAAACGTGTAATCACAGAACTGATGAATGGGAACCATTCAATTGAATCTAATCGATTTCGTAATGATAAAGACATTCCACCCAGAATTGTTTCAATTCCGTTTCGCTCTTTGTTAATATAATCCTATTTCATCTCAAGCTCTTGGTCGTCGGTTAGGTGCGTATGCATGCAACAGTCTCCTATTTATACGTGTGACGTAACCGATGTTCGTATTACATACATCATTAATTTCCGATTGAAAACGAAAATAATAATAATACTGTGTGTCGGCCTCGCGTTGCGGTTTTCGGTCGAATTGCGTTTGATAAATAAGAACGGAGTGGAGTGGCAGGACTAAAAATGTGAATAAGTAAACGGATGAAAGAAACGCGTATCGAATTCATGCCATATGCTCAAGCCAGAGGCTCGGTAAATAACTGAAAATTGCTCCCTCTTTGTGTTCTGAATAAGGAAACGGCTCGTACGCCGTAATATACAGTTTTTTTTTCTTTATTTTTAGTCTCAACTTCATCTTATTATTATTGCTTGTGTAATTTGTATTCATTAAAATGGCTTCTCCCAAAATGAAGCCACTAATTTATAAATTACAAAATATGTAATTTAATTTTGGTCGTATTCAAATTATTTGAAACGGAAAACATATTTCCAATTCGTAACGATCATTACAAAAAAAAAAACAGAAAATTAATTTGCTGGAACAACGCCCTGCAAACGTGACTGAGTATGATTACAAGAGTAAATGAAATGTCTTAAGTGAGCTCGTAAGAAAGATTTATGAAAATATAAACGATTAATAGTACGTAACTGGTATATCTATCAATTGGGATTAATGTCCTCACATATATTTCAACGTTTAATCATCTTTTTTTTCTAACATCTTACTACGAGTTTGCAAATCGTTTATACTTAAATCAATAGATTACATCACCTATTTAAATATCGTTGTGTAACTATTCATATGTAATAATTAATAAATTAAATTTTATAAATTAGTAAAAAAAAATAGTTACTACTTTTCTTATTAAATCGTCAATTTTTTTATTATTACAGTAAATACAAAAATAATGAATATTTTAGTTAAATTTTCAATAAAGTTATTTTTATTTTATCTTTAACTCGATTTAGTATAATTATCATCAATACTTAAATGCAAATTACAATAGAAAATTATTTATATGCATTAAAGTCTGATAATTTTATTAATTAATATTTTAAATTTTAACTAATACGTTTTAAATTATATAAGAATATGTCCTGTATAAATTACAAAAACATGAGACTAATATATCATTTTAACGTTGACATTACAAATAAATTTGTCTCGTAATAAATTCAAGAAGATTCATTATTTTTTATAAGATTGAATCATAATTTGAATAAATAAATATAAAAATGTCAAGATTCGAAAATTATTATATAAGATATTGTGTTCGTGCTTCTATTATCAATATATTATAATTAGTTTTTTTTAAAAATATTTCTCAGTATGTTCTATACTTGAGTTTATAATTATTTGAAATAAATTTAACAACTCGAAAATTGAAATAAATTTTAATTTTGCTATGCAGCTCTTAATTTTCAGAATGATTTAGAAAATATATTTATTATTATACAATAATTCTTAAAATTTGTCTCCCAATTTTATAATCATCAATTTATGTAGTATCAAAATATTTGACTAAAATAAAATAATATAAAATTCAAGATTTTTAAAATTTTGGGTTATTTTATTATAGAAGCTAATAAATTTGTAATTATTTTAAATAAATTTAAATTTAATAACTGTAAAATTGAAATAAATTTTAATTTTCCTTTGCAGCTCTTGGTTTTCAAAATAAAAAATTGTTTAATAAAATATATTTATTATTATACAATAATTATAGATTGCAAAACTTATAGTAAAACTTGTCAAAATATGTCTCTCAATTTTATAATCTTGATATGCTTACAATTTCTATAGTATACAGATATTTGACTGAAGTAAAACAAATAATATGAAATTAAAAATTGTTAAAATTTTGGGTTATTTTATTATAGAAGTTCTAGTCTTGAAAACTCTGATGTAAATAATTCAAGAAAAATTTAAGGTTTCTCATTGAGGATTTAAGGAATGCAAAATAAGGGTTCTTTAATGTTCCAAAACGGTTGTAACGGATGTAAGGTAAGATTCGTCCTTGAAGGAATAGTAAAAAAAAACTAGATTCTAATACTTTTTTAAGGACTTCTTGAACTGATTAACAATATGTAAGTGTTTAAGAATAAGATTTTAGTATTTTCCGTCAAATTCAAGTATTTGTATATTGATGATTAATAGCAGTACGAGCAAAGCGAAGTGGTTTGGTTAATCTTGACTAAATAATTAAAGAGTTGCATCATTATCTACGCCTTATTAATTAAGTTTGATGTATTAGTACTGTAATATAAAATAAAGTTTAGTATTTATATAAAATACAACATACTACGAATCATAAATAAGTGTTGTTGTGTAACAAATAAATAAGTCAACGTTTGCATTAATCAGTCTTAATTAATTATGACAATTGTCTAATATGTCATTTGTCATTTGTAAACTTTGCGTGGAAGGCTGATAATCACAATCTTGTCGGACAGACCTTGGCTAAAGTTATTGAGTCATCATTATTAAGATCTTGGATCTCGTATGTATATCAAACTGGCTTTTCTTGGTAGTTCGTGCCAGGCAGCAAAAGACCGTTTCTTTATTTCGAATAAAACGAAACAAAATATGGCAATAACTATTAAATAAATTACTAAAAGACCATTTCGCAAAGCCACTTTATACAAACATTAACTGTTAATTTACAAATAATTACACGTATTACTTAACATAAATTATAAAAATAATAATAAACATATTTATTGGCGAGCGGAAACGAACGGAGGTCAATATCCCTTTTGTATAATTATCGTATGCAAATGCACATTTGTTTGTCGCGAATGGTGAACGAGAATTGTGCAATATCGATTGCAACAACAAATAAACAATTTGTTGTTTACAAAAATTAAATTCTTGATTTGAATTAACTAGAAATTTCATATAGTCGATCGATCACGAACATGGCAAGTTTTCTGTAAACGGATTTGTTCATTCCTCTGTTATATAACTTTTATCAATTATAAATATATGAAATATGTATTTTTGTTGTAACCCAACAAATGTGTTTGTAGTTTGACAGCTGTCATTAAATATTCTTAATATTTTTGTCGCAGCTGTCATTCAAAAAATGAACATAACCTATAAGTTGAAAAACGCTGATGTACAGTTTCTAAAAATTAGTTACATTGAAGTACTCTAATTAATCTTCAACTCCGATTTATGCATAATAAAACTGAGGTATTTCAGCAGTAATTGCGTTTAGGTCGATCAATTTCAGCAGTTTTTTTGATGTTAATTGCGGAAAACTGGATGACTGGAGCTACATGTATTTACGTTTGGGTCGTAGAACTGAAAGCAGAAAAAAGCATTCTCTTTAAACATTCTCAATATTTTTGTCGCGTGACCCAATAAATTTGTTTGTAGTTATTACATAAAGTGACAGCTGTCATTAAAATAAAATGAACACAACCTATAAATTGAAAAACTCTGATGTACAGTTTCTACAAATTAGTTACATTAAAGTACTCTAATTAAAACCATCTTCAACTCCAATTTATGCATAATTAAACTGAGGTATTTCAGCAGTAATTGCGTTTAGGTCGATCGATTTTAGCAGTTTTTTTGGTTTAAAATGCGGAAAACTGGATGACTGGAGCTACATGTATTTAAGTTTGGGTCGTAGAACTGAAAGAGGAAGCGGAGTGCGCAGAAAAAAGCATTCTCTCCAAACAGGAAGCTGATTTTATGCCGTTTCCAGGAGTTCGAGAATTCATAATAAATGTTTTATTACCGTCGATGCAATCGGCACTCGGCATGCGAATGGCATCTTAATAAAGCCTCTCTGCATTTCCACTTAATAAGGTATTTATTAATGCCAATTTGTCAGGTTTAAAAATCTATCCTGACGAGTTCGCTAAGAGTTTGAAACGGCATACACAAATATTCCCGTTTTTTTTTTGTCTCTCCGAGCCTTGATTACTGCGAGTAATGTAAATTCCGGAGATTTTTTAATTTATGTTGGATAACAGTAGTATTAATGCTAGTGTAGCTGTAAGTGGGATAACATGTATCTAGCAAATATGAATCTCTAAACTTGGTGCATCCACATTAATACTAATACTATTTTAAGCAGTTGGTAATCATTGGTTACCATGCAATTTGATGACATTGCAATTAGTTGTACCAACTTATACAATCTAATGTTACTATACTTAGTAATTACATTTTATATGTCAGATTAAAATTAAATAAATTAAAGAAAGCATTCTTTTCTAATTTTCAATATTAGAAATTTTACTCTATTTTGAAAAAAAAAAATGTACACTTACGAAACATACCGAATATTGAAGTATATTTCTTGGTTATAAATAATATTTTTTTCATAACAAAAGTGTTGGTAATTTTGATTTGTGATCAAAATATGTATTAGAATCTGACAGATGTCAAGTTTGTGTTTTTCTCGTGAGGCAGTTATACGTAATTTGATCTTCAGCCGTGAAAAAAAGCAGGTAACGTTTGTTTCTTCATTATTTTACTCATATAATTTTGTTTTATTCCTATTTTTTTTATTCAAATCATATAAATACAGTTTTATGCAGCATTTTTTTAAAGGTTTCAAAGTTAAAGTATATATTTACTATGCGTTACTTATCAGATAATTTACAACTTCTAAAAATACTTGGGTATATGCTAATTATGAAAAAAACCATTGGAATAAATTTATTTTTTATATTTCTTTACACTAGTTGCAAATTAAGGCCTAATCTTTATGGGCCTAAGTCTTTATAAACAGTATTAGTCGAGTTATTAATCTGTTTTAGTTTAGGGCCCTTAAACTTCTTTAGGGTATTTAGGGCCCTTAGCTTCTTTATATATTTTACTAATTTCTGAATTAAAAACTTTTGGAATAATTTTTTTAATACATAGTTTATCCTTTTTGCTTCCAATAAAATTAAAATTATCAATATATCTTTAAATTGATAAAACTATAACTACTATTCCAGTATTATAACCTGTATTCTATAAGAGTACGATGTACACATGTTTTATCATTGATTGTACAAGATTACAAATTTGAAATATGGTCAACATCGTTACTAAACTTTTTTTTATGGAAATCGTGCATATATCCAAGATACTGAGATGATGAGAATGTGATTACTCAACTTACCGAACAAAAAGATTGAAATCTGAAATACTTCTCTTTTTGGTTAAATAATAATATAATCTTATAAATCATTAAAATAATTTTATAATTTGTTAACTAAAACTCTGATATCCATTAAGTATTGTAACTAGGGCATACACAAATATATTTCCATTAGAATTTAAGAATATAATTTTTGTTGTCTAGTTACTAAAATGTTCAAACTTACACCCCTCGTCATCTACGTATCAGAAGCCTAGGACAACCTATTGTTAGGTTTTATAAATAATTTTTATTCTATAAAATATTAAATAAAGTCCTATTATTGTTATGCTATGCTACTTATTTCTTAATATGTAATTTCTTGTAAGAATTATACTAATTTTCTATTTTCCCGGGTAGGAAGAATGCAGTAAATAGTCCTTTGTGATTTGTTTTCTCACAACAAAAGCTAACAATGTTGATTGCACTTGAATGTTATAATTATTGTCTGCTTACTAATTACATAAAATGGTTAAAATGAAAGTGAGTACAGACAAGATGCTTATTACCAGCATCTTGTTCTCGTTTTCTCTCAATTTTCTGCTGTAATTTCAAACGTTAGGGGGGACTCGATTTCAATTTATGCGCGATGTTCCCGCCTGAAACATGAAATTCAGGCGTGTTATTATCGCCTGAGACGTGCTTTTAACATAATTTATTGTCGCATAATTTTGCATATTAATAGTGAAATCGTCCGGCCTTCACTTCGTCTGCGAAAATATCGCGCTAATGATTATTAATTGCACGCTTATCGCATTATATAAATCATGTATCATTCGGATTTTCCGCAGGAGGAGAAGAAACAAGTTGGGAAAATATGCGCAGAAAACGGTCCGTCGACTAAGCTGTTAATCCGCGACGCGTTTCATGCTCCAGCGGTTTCCATCCGCGACGTGCATATCGACTTTCAGTTTTCAAAAAGTCCGATGGCCTTTTTTACACGTCGTTAATTGAATTTACATCCAATTATAAATGCACGAAGGCTTACGATTTAATCAGTTTTCTTACGTTTCGCTCTGAAATTAATTACGCTCTTGAATGTAATGTCAATATTAGACATGACTAACAACAATTGATTAACTAAACGTACAACATTTAATAATAATTAAATACTTTATTTATTTTTTTACATTTCAAATAAAATTATTTAAAATTTTGTAAATTTTTTGTAATCAGGTGAAAACATTTAAATTTCCTTAAACCAATAAAAAAGTAATCAAGTATAAAAATAATTATGTACATTTTTAGAAAATTGTAGGTAAAATTTAATTTGTTTTGTAATAAC
This sequence comes from Nicrophorus investigator, assembly GCA_963457615.1. Classification (NCBI taxonomy): domain Eukaryota; kingdom Metazoa; phylum Arthropoda; class Insecta; order Coleoptera; family Silphidae; genus Nicrophorus; species Nicrophorus investigator. The sequence goes on along the minus strand of OY735142.1, from coordinate 10,063,470 downwards.
TTCATATTATATGACTTTTTGTATTAAAGTTATTTATTAACTGAAATTTGTAACGTAAATTTATTGTAAATTATTTTAATGTCATGTTCTAATTTCGTTTCATAAAAAAAATTGTGATTGAAAATTAATTTATATTATAACAGATTATTTTATAATAGTTAAATTTGGATTTTTCAATTAAGTTAAAGATTAGATAATCTCTGAAAATAAATTTGGTTAATTTAAGATGAATGAACTTCATATGCTTTTTATGAATGAAACAATTTGCGCTAATATTAGATGGTGAAAAGATGAATGAAACTTAAATTAGGATACAGCAACAAAGGTCCATTTACGAGAGCTACAAAGAATGCATTTATGGCACTTGTACATTTGTATAAATGTGATTACTATTTCAATATAAATAGTAATACAAACAATTTAGTTAATTTCATTCATGAAATACGATCGGTTATAAAACTTTGCAAATTGTATTATAATTATAAGAAATTATCGATTTTTTTAATGTTATTTTCAATAACATTAATTGAAAATATTTAAAAAAAAATAAAAATTATTTAAAATATTTTTAAATAAGATTAAAAATATTTAAATTAATAATAATTATTTTTGTAAACATTTAAAATATAATTATTTAAGATTTAATCAATATTGTAAAGTGAAAGTTAAAATAATAAAGTATTTATGAAATTAATTATATAATATTGCATTATATTTTTGCGATGTTCACGAGGTGGGCGTAATTTCTCATTGTATGTTAATAAAATCGAACGCACAATGGGGAAATGCAATGGAATTACCTTGATGTATAGGAGATTAACTAGCGAAAGAAGCGACAATAATTACTGTTTCCGTGTGGCAAAAACGGCCAAACACAGGCAATTTCCATGCACAAATGTCTGGGCATTAAATGCCAACTATATAATTTCCCGTGAGAAGCTCGTACACTTCAGCAAGCTTACGTATTTATATATGGTTGTAGGCCATTTCTGATTACACAAAAAATACTTAATAAAATGGTACTTTGCAATTTAAAACGTTGATGACAAAAAATGTCATTTTATATGCATTAAGACGTTACTCATCACTGATGATGCAATATTTTGTACTTTACTCATTAATAGTTAGTAATAACCTCATTTTCCTAAATTTAGATCAAATGTTATATTAACTTGTTTTTAAGCTATCAAATTTTACTATAAATTATTATAATATTCACTTTATATTATGCAATACGTAGTTATGTAATAGATATTTAGATGCTTTGAACTTAATGCAACGCCATTTAAATATGATATTGCATCTGAAAGTGAAATCTCTGAACTCAATTTAGATAAACGTAAATTTAAATATTATTGTTGTTATCGTAAGTAAATATGATTCAATGGATAAGTAAAGTAATAAACTTAAGTGGAATATATTTCTCAATCAGAAAGCATTGTTTTCCATGTACGGTCAAACTTTGTACTGAGAAAAGTCTTAGAATTTCCAATATGGTCTCAACGTTTAAAGACTTATGCGTATTCGGAAATTGTCAGAGAAGAAACAATTAGATTCTTTGTCTAGATTAAATGTAGTGTTTATCCATATAATGGTTAATTGCTAAACATATATTTAACTGTAAATATAAATAGATTTATTTACAGCACGACCTCGTTTAGTGCTTAAAAAAGACCAGTTCTAAACAAAGCAGTGTTAAACGAAGTTACATTATTATATAATAAGCCTAGAATACATGAGATTTTTTTTTGTGGCTGTCGAAAAAAATGTTTGAATTAGAATTCCAGAATATACATTTTGTTATAAAGTTGTTAAAAGACTCGCATATCTTAATAAACTAGACCCTAGGGCCCTTAATAAACTTCATGCAGCCTAGGGTAAATGTAGAGCGTTTTGGTTAGCGTTAATTGAGGAAGCGTTAAACGAGGTCTTACTTATTTATATTTAGATAGAAAATCAGACTAGTAGTTATAAATGTGATATAAAACTAGTCTTTAATTTTATCTCAAGCATATTTTTACCATAGAAAATGTTAGAATCTTCTATTAATTTTTATAATCGTATAATAATATTTATTGACCAGAAATACAAAACAAAATTGTAATAATAATAATTAAACCCGGAAAAATAAAAAAGAAAACATAATATAACTGACCAAAGGGCTATTGACCGTAGTCTTTCCGCCCATAATTGTATAAATTATTCAAAATTAATATAAAATGATAAAAATGTTATTAATAAACTTTATATTAATTTTCTTATTTTATATAACACAAATCTGCTAATCAACCTGGAATATATGAAAATTTATTTTCTTCAATGAAAAATTTGTTTGTTTTGAATTTTGTAAACCGAACTGTAGTGAATCCGGAATGATAGAAGTCGAATAATACAAGGTATTTCTGTAATTTTATATTAATAATATTAGATCATTACGAAATGTATAATAAATGTTAAAACTAAAAAATAATGAAAATTATATTGAAATGTAATCAAACAATTACGTAATTAACGTGATTCAAAAAAATAACATTTACTAATTTTTATTTTCCTCAATGAGAAAATAGTTTGTTTAGAATTTTTTAAACCAGACTTTTATAAATTCGGATTAATAGAAGTCAATATTAATAATACTAGATCATTACGAAATATATAATAAAAGTTAAAACTAAAAAATTATAAAGATTATATTGCAATTGAAATCATGGAATGTAATCCAACAATTTTGTTCATTCCCTCAATGAAAAATAGTAAGTTTAGAATTTTTTTAACTTGATTTTTATGAATCCCGATTAATCGAAGTCAAATGATGCGAGGTATTGCTGTAATTTTATATTAATAAGAAATGTTTAATAAAAGTTAAAACTAAAAAAATATGAAGATTATATTGCAATTGCAAACAATTTTGTAGTTTCGTGATTTAAAAAAGTAACATATACATATTTTCCTCAATAAAAATATACTTACTTTATAATTTTTCAAACCAGACTTTTATGAATCCGGATTGATTGAAGTCAAATAATGTGAGGTTTTGCTGTAATTTTATATTAATAATAGGAAATATAGTGCAATTGCAATTATGGAATGTAATCAAACAATTACGTAATTGACGTGATTCAAAAAAGTAACATTTACATATTTTTATGTTCCTCAATGAAAAAATTGTAAGTTTATAATTTTTCAAACCAGACTCTTATGAATCTGGATTGTTTGTAGTCATAATGCGAGGTATTGCTGTAATTATATATTAATAATACGAATAAAAGTTAAAACTAAAAAAATATAAAGATTAAATTGCAATTGCAATCATGGAATGTAATCAAACAATTTCGTAATTGACGTGATTTAAAAAAAAATAACATATGTACAGCTAGGTTGTTTATCATCGATGATAATTTATTTCTATAATTATACGTACAATTATTAGATAACAATTTAATCCGCGTTGCGTCAGTCTTTATTATTTATGAGCAATTGCCTTTGGTTAAACTTTGTTGTGATTATTAGCGGAGTTACGATGCATTTGGTAGTGTTTGATGTGTATGGAAAATAGGCAGGATTCTCTCACAGCAAGAGAGTTAATTACAGATGTGTTGCACATTAGACGTATAATTAGCTATGCAGCAGTGAGCCGTGCAATTACATATAACAAAAATAATCTTCCGTAACCCTTCGTCCGTCCGTCCATCCATCTACGACGTGCAACGTCTCATCTCATCTCCGTCTTCGTCCTCATCTTCTTTATTAATTGTTTCCTCTGCGTGGTTCTTAACTGTACAAGTCGGCAATAAAAATAAAAAACAAACTTAATAATATATCCAATTAAAGCCACGGGTTTCAGGAAAACCGACATTTTCAAATCGAAAACCGCTAATAAAAGTCCCACTTTAATTAACCGGAATAGACGAAAAACGAAACTACTGCCATCGTTTTATATATATTTTTTTTTGTTCGACAGTTTAAATTATAAAATAAATAAAAATAAATCTTACAACAAGCTCAGTTAATTAGTTTAACCGGTAAATTCAAATGATTACCTAACAATTAAGTAAACATTGCAAATTGCTTCATCTTCCTCCATCCAGTTTATTTTCTTTACCGAAGTTGTTAAAGTCATGTTTAGTTTTCCCTCAAGAAATTTATTTTAATCATTTTTAATTTAATACTTTATTTATTTTTGAATTATTATTATTAATTCTTGCTGATTTTTTGTTAAATTAAATAAATTTATTGTTTAAACAAATATTATTACTACTTTTTATTCACTCTGATTTGCGCTATAATTTATAAATTAATTTATTTAAGCTTTACATTATTTTCAAAATTAAAAATTACGTAAATTTTTATTTTTAACAATCTTATTGAATTTTTGCTGTTAATTAATGTATAATTATCTAATTAGATTGAATATTAATACTAATAATAACTAAAATTATATTCAAAATATTTATATTCTGAAACAACAAAATAACTACTGACAGAATTCGTAGAAATCGTAGCTAGAATTTATATTTAACCTTAATCAATCAATTAAAATCTAAAATGCTAATTAAAGTAGACGTGTCTTTTCGTATATTTACAACATGAATTAATGAGCTCGTTAAATAAAATACGCATTCATTTTTCATTAGTTTCATAGAACATGCTAGACGCTATTTATACATTGTTTCATTAATATCTTATATGTTTTATAATGCGCGCATTGCATAACATCGTGACATTAAAATCTAACGATCACTAATAAAGATTTATTTATAATAGCTCAAACGTTTCTATTCATTAATTTAAACAAAATACATTACAATATATTATATTAATTCATTAACTTTTTAGCTGATTAATTAATGTTTGTTATGAAAGTATTTACATTTCAGTGTTGAAAAATACTTATTATATAATTAAATCAAATAATACAAATATTAATCAGTTCGGATTCACAACAAATTTAAAATTAAACGAAGTAAAATTTCAAAAAAATTAGTACATAAAATTACTTTTGTATACACGTAAATGATCAGTTTTAAATTTAAAGATTAGACCGGATTCAAACAGTAACATTAAATTTTTTTTTGTTAACTATGTCAAAATCCTAGACTAACAAATTTAGTCTGAACATTACGTAATAACTACAGCAAAACATCATAAATTATATCTAGATTTACGTTGCAGTACCAAATTATCTGTCAATTATCAAAATTTTGAACTAATTTAATCTAAACATAATGACTATAGTAGAAATAATGCTTATTCTGGATTTCCGTTCCAATACGAAAAAATCCTAATTAATGTATCCTTATTATACAATATGTTAACTATGTCATTTAATATGTTAACTAATTCGAAATCCTAGACTAACAAATTTAGTCTAAACATTACGTAATAACTACAGCAAAAATCATAAATTATATATTCTGGATTTTTGCTGCAATACCAAAATATTGTCAACAATCAAAAATTGAAGATGTTAGTAAATTTTCTTAAATTATTGCATGAACTTTTTGAACAATCCGTGGATTTCCGTTCTAATACCAAAATTTCCCAATTAATGTATCCTTATTATGTTTATAATATTTCTTTAAGAAAAGATTTAAAGAACTTAAATTAATAAACCTAATTGTGTATATTTGAAAATAGAGTGTATAATTCGGTATTCTATAGAATACCTAGACATTTTATAGAATACCTAAAATATCAATTGGACATAGTATAAAGGCCAATACATATTAGCGACCATGAATCAAATAATTAAATAAAACGCGAAGATGTATAAATGCAAATATTTTATAAATTATATAAAAAAAATATTTCAATTTTTCTGTGAAAATCTCATTATATTAGCATTTAAAGAAAAGCTTTTTTTTAAGAAAATTTTCATTTCATTTCTCATTTAAAGTTTTATATAATGCCTAGATTTTTTAGAATATCTAATAATACATATTACGACTAATATAACATGAAAAGGGAATATTGGTAACCAACCTTGTAGTAAATAATAATTTGAGCCTCGAGAAACATTATATGCAATTGCTTTAATTATTCATTGTTTTGCATTATACATGCACTTTGTGTGGTTGCTATAATCTAATCCAAAATATATATATATATATATACACGGCGTCGGATTCGTCCTATATTCCCGTCGTTGCGCAATTCCGTGGAACATAATACGAAATCAATTTTCGATCGATCGATTAATAAATACACGGTATAGAAAGTTTATGTACTCCGCAGCTCGATTCACATTATATACAGCCGGAGCCATTTATACATACCGACTCGTACATAAAGAATACACGGGGCTTGCCACAAAGGCAAAACTTACACGGATCAGTGTAACTTTCACAAGACAAAACTGGAGTATAAACTTTGGATCTCTTTTATTTTGCTCTTGTCCGACCAACCTATTATCATTTTCGCTTTCGGATTTATTATTTATATCTGGGATATATAAACTACGCTAAGCTTCGTTAATTCCATTATAGGCACAGATCAGACACATATACACATTAAAAAAAGTGTGGTTGTAATTCAACGAGAACGCGCATTCTGTATCGGATTAATTTGTCCACGAAACCATGCATTTATTTCCTTTGTGTATATTCAACTTGGTCTACATTATACATATTTTATTCTCAATTTCAAAATCTTTAATAAAAATTGTTAAACAGCAATATAAAATATACGTGGAACCTCGCTTAACGAGGAAAATAAATTTTAACTAAAATGATTTGATTAACGAGCGACGTTTTGCATAACGAGTTCACATATATGTCTTCGATTTTTTTGTCATCTTTGTTGCGTTGTGTCATACAAAAAGAAGTTATGGAGAAGAGTTTGCCATAGGTGAAGAAAGTAACAGTGACTATGCGTGCTACAATATATTTTAACGCTGTGTTTCATTATTACCAAATTTTGAAGTGTCAGTAAAAAAATACTAAAAAATTAATTATTTGTTTCCTGAAAATGGAATTCGCATTAAAGGTTCATTCCTAATAGAAGAAAATAAAAAAATATGAAGCGTCAATCACCTTAAAAATGTTTATATTTTTTTGTTTTGGAACGCATTATCGTATTTTACATTAGTTTATATGGGAATAATTGTTTCATTATACGAGCGAGTAAAAATCCAAAAATTCATTAAAAAATATATATTTTTTTTAGATTTATTACTAATCATTAATTACAAGCAATCATGTGAATGTGAACAAATTATTTTCTCGAAAGAAAACTAAAATTAAACAACTAAGTATTATAAATTTATTGATCATATGAAAATTTATTGAATATTAACAACCATAATATTTTGAAAGTCTTTATTTTCTATAATATATACTGGATGTAAAGATGATATTATTTTCTACATTTTTATTCCTAATTGATTTCTTCGATTCTTATACAATTTTTCAGAAATACATTTTTTTTGTAGTCTTTAATTTAATTATTTCTTATTTAAATTGCTGAAAAACACATGTTAGAGCAACATTTCTATATCTATTTGCCAAAAACCCAATATATTTGTTTGTAGCTATACAATTGACACAAGATGACAGCTGTCATTTTGAGACCCATTATGGTAATTTCCCATAGGTTAAGAAACTCTGTGTTAGAGTTTGTCAATTAACTCCATAACTTATTACTTTCTTTGTTCATATATTTTATACATATTTTGTACTTTCAAGATGAAAGAAGTTGTCAAAAAAATATATTATAAATAATTTAAAATTATCAAATGAAATAGATCCAATTTTACATCTCTTCTAACATTTCTACATATACAGCATTGTAATGCTTCATTCAGTCCGGGTTTATTATAGCACGGTATGAAAATGTCGAAACAGACTAAATTTTAATTCAGAAAAATAAAAATAAATTTTCAAAAATTATTACACAAAATTATTTTTTTCCCTTTATACAAATCTCGATTAGTCCGGTTTCAAACAGTTTGGGATATTGGCAAAACTAATACTAGTTTTTTTATATTAAATTTAATTTGCATATATTAAAACTATTAAATAATTTATGAATAAATTTAATTTATAAAGTCAAATGTTATTTCTTGAAATTGTAATTAAACAATTATAGAAAATGTTTTTTTTTTAAATTTGTGATTTAACTATTGTACAAACGTATTAAAGTCAATTTATATCTTCTAATTTGTTTAAGTTTAAATAATTCATATTCGCAGCATTTATGCTCTGGGTATTACTTTCTGATGATATTTGTAATCCACAATTTTGTTTTTGCAAACCATGTAAGTACGAAATGTTCTGTAGCGGCTTTTCAATGATATGGCATGCACGTAAACGACTCCAGGTTGCACGTAAAAACTCGTTGCAAATGATTAAACAAGTCGCGTGCTATTTTACCTTCATCCTATCACTGCAAAAATATACTTTAAAAAAACGAAACGCCGGACTGAAATTGCAAAAAAAATCTTTCTGTTTTACCATTCCAGAGGTGAATTTACTATTAAATAAAAGAGATTTCTACAATTTATTGGAAGCGGAAGAATTCGCATTCCTTCGTTTCTTACATACAAAGTTTTGAATTCACTCATATTCATTTGATGAAACATTGAATCAATTACAATCATCTTCATGATTACCTAATACATGTAATTTTCATAAATTATGATCATTAATCAACTTTTTGTATATTTTACAGTTTGAAATTTATAATATTTATAAATAAAATATAATTATTTATATTTTTATTTCAATATTTCAATTATTAATATTTTTTAATTATTTAAGAATTATTCACAGTAAATTATCTATTAAATTATTATTAATAAATTTTACTAATTAGTAAATTAATTGTAAGTATATAACTTAAAATATTAAGAAATTGATAAACTAATACAAAAATAATTAGAAATTTTTACATAAAGCTGAAGGATCTTATGTTTATTATGATGAAATAACAGTAAATGATTTACAATTAATGGGTAATTTATCATAATCCTTCATACACTAATTGATTGATTGATGGTATGAATTGTAATGAATTTATAAAAAATATATTAATTGAGATATTCATTTTTTAACGTTAATTTATAATTTTTAGCCTTGACATAATTTGTAAAAATTAAGTATTTAGCTAATTTCAAACATTATTATAAAAATATAAATCTGGAGCCAACAAAAATATTTATAAAAATGAAAGAAGTAAATAGACTTATGTAATTAATATGGTTTATCGTTTCTCCACAGTCTTGAATCCATAATATTTAGCATATTTTCACATAATTACATGTCACCTTCACTTATTAATGTTAATATATCCAAGTTTATTTCTCGCACTTTCCAGACACTCAAAGTGTTGCTTACCTTTCGTAAGATATTAAACAACATCAAATAGACGATGAACTCAAGTACTAAAAACCAATAAATATTGATTTTTTTAATAATATTACAATATTAACAATATAGTGTTTCGTGTCCTTGTTGACTCAAATTCTTGAAATTAGTTTTAGGCTATTTGTAAGGAAGCTCCAATCCTTTTAGCGCGTTTCATTATTACCATTTTAAAATGTCAACATAGACTTATTTTGCAATAAATATATTCTACGAATAATTATATAAAAGAAAATATTATGTAAAACGATTTAAAACCGCAAGAAAGTAAAATCGAGTATAGCATAATATTTAAATTTTCATGTCAACGCCAAACGTTAATAAAAATTTCAATATATAAATATTTTTTTGGTAAAAAATCGGCGCAAAATAAATCTCCAAAGAATATAATATATTGAGCAGCGATTAGTAAGTAAATACGTCTTATTGGCTGCTTGAGAATGAAAAAGAACTACGTTTTTAGCCACTTAGAGAGTTTGAATTATGGCCGACGATTTACATAAATAAGAAATAGTTTCCAATGTCAAAACGGTTGCTTTATTTTTTTTTGTGTTATTTCATTCTGTTTCTTAATACAAATGTCCTTCGTATAAAGAGAAGAAGAAGAAGAGGGACGAAAAAGACAACAAGAAGGAAAGGAGAAGAAACTTTTAATGAATACCGATTCTAAGAAGCTTATAATTTAAAACTGTTTTGATTACAAACATGCCGTATTTTGTACGTATTTTTAGAACAATTTATTTTAACTGTTAGTGTTCGTTTTTTTTTTTGGAATTAGATTAAGTAAAGAAATAGAATTCTAATGTCAGATTTAAATTATATAAACAGGTAGTTTCTGTATCATAAAGTTAGGAATATTTATACCTGTTATATCACAATAAATCCTTCCATAATATAAGATTTAAATTGTATGTAGAACTTTAAAAATCTACAATCTTTCATTAAAAAATAATGATTGTCAAAATTTTGATCAATTTATAATACAAAAATGCTTATATGACAAAAAAACAAGACGTAATTTATGTCTAGTCGAAACGTTAGACGCAAAATAAATTATATTGAGAATTGTCAAGGTTCAATTTAATTATATAAGTAAATATTTGATTTGGAGTTTTTTTGTCATGTAATTTTGCATTAAAAAACTCATAATTACTATTATTAACTAATTGAATTTTGTGCAAAAAAGTAGGACAAATAAACATTTTACACGAAAATTGAATCAAATTAAAATTTAAAAAAAACATTTTGGTTGAATTAATGTAATTTTATTCAAGTTCGCAAGATAATCTCTGCAGTTCAGTTACTCGCATAATCCTTTCAAAATAAATGGTGAATGAATACTTAGTAATGTTGGAAAGATATTATCTACATGGTAGATTTTACTATACAATTCATAATTTCTTTAGCTACTCTTAGTTAAGTATACTTTAAGTTTTATATACTTTTTTTCGTGTTTGAAAACTAAATATTTTTATTAGAAATTATTTCATGTTATAAATAAATTATAGTAAATATTATTAGAAACTGATGTATTTTTAAATTGTTCAATACTTTAATTTGTTCTATAATTCTTGTTACTTAAAAAGTGACTATTCTTGACATTAAGTCGATGGAAAAAACTAACATTATTTATGTTTATTTTTTAATATCTTTGAACTGTTAGATGAATTATTAAAATAAAGGATTTGATAACTATTAAAAACTATTGTTTTTTTTTAAATGAAAATAACGGTGTAAAATTGTTAATTAGTGTTTGTATTATAGTAGTTAATGAAATTTGTAATTATAGAAATACGATTTGGAAAGATGTTTTCCAAATGTTACATGCTTAATTAGGAATTAATTTTGTGTGTCCGTTATATTGGAATGCAGCATGAATGGAATGGGAATAGATGGGAGAATGAAGAAAGGTGGAGATGAAGAAGAGAGAAAAAGGTTTGGTTGGAATACCGCGTATAGAGGAGGTAATTTTCGAAGAGATTAGAATTCGAAGAGGAGTCGGTTGGGTTGTTGAAGGCACCCCTGTTAAGCGTTGTGAAAGAAGGAGATGGAGAGAGTGAAAACTAAGAAGACGGAAAAGACGGCAGCAACAAAGAAGTTGAAATCGTGATGTTTTGTGTTTATACATGTATGTATATAAATATATGCGTGTGTGTGTGTATATATATATTTTCATTTTGTTTTCGTTTTAAATTCGCGACGGTTCAGAAAGAGGGAAGAAGGAGAAGATGAATAAGAGGACGACGACGATGATGATGATGAAGAGGAAGAGGAAAAGGAGGAGGAATACGAATAAGAAGAAGTCGTGGTGGAACCTACAGACCTTGTAGTTTCTTTTCGGTTTCCCAGAACTTCTGGAGTTCGGTGAAGTATTTGTCCAATATGAACACCTTGGAGAGCCCTAACGTAGCCATCTTGCATCAGGTTTTGAACGAGCTCTCGGCCATATTCCAGACATCACACACGAAAGAAACACAACAGCCAACACAAGCCAACCAACACAGACTCAACCTCAAGAGAGATACACTCTAACACAATCTTCTCGATGCACTGCTTAGTCTCGAACAGCTCTCGACTCTACCTGCGACCTGATCGAGACCCTCCCCGCTCACCTGTGCTACACCTGCAATATACCTCACCACACACAAACGCACGCACACAGAGGAACATACACACACACACACACTCTCAAAGGAACACAGCCTTCGAATCTTTTTGGGGATTTTATCACACCGAGAGGACCGACGAAGAAAAAAAAAAGTTTATACCAAATAACTTCCTTCCTTTTAATGTCATTTACTACATATACACACAAACATACAGGTATATTACGCAATGAAATCATTCCCTACATCTATTTATTTATTATTTATTTGTTTATCTTAACCGTAGTTGCGGTGTGCGTGTGTGTGTATGTTTGTGCAACCATCAATCAGTTTAATACCGAATTGCACAACCGAAGTCGTTTTCTCAGAACAACCACGAACAATAGGCGAGCAACAGCACACATTCGAACATTTTGCAACACATCAACGCTCGGTCCAATCAATTTCCAACGTGGAAATATTAATGGCACTCCGTTGCATAAGCGGTTATTCGGAGGGAGAGAAAATCCTGATTGATTGATTGATCGATCGATCGATGGATCAATCGAGGCGCGGAATCAACGGACTCGGCCGTTTTATTAACTGTCCTCATGAAGAAAATCAACTCTATTTTCAACACGAAATGTGCTCGTATTCATTATCAATTGTATTTTATTATGTATGAGTTTTGTATACGCTTTGATCGATTTGCGAATGACCCAATTATGTAATTGGAAACAACTCGGCTCATTATCAATCAAACCACAAAGTTATAAATTACTCTACTTATATATGTAAAGTTACTCAATATAATAATGAATTATATGATTTAATTAATTTCCTAATTATCTTAATTATGAAATAATTATTTAATCATTGCATAATCTATTAATAACGACGAACTTATCAATTCAGTTTCACCAATATCTGGAACTTCTAGAAACCGGACTAATAGAGGTCTGTAAAACCACTTAAAAATAAACTGGACAAATAGAGACTTGATTATATAAAGAAGAGAAAATAACAATTATTTATATATAAAAATAATCATTTTATAAACTATTTTTTAGAATTTATTTTGTTCAAAAAACTTTCTCTTGAAATTTTTAAACTATTTTGAAGTGAATCGAAATCGCACAATGAGAGGTATAATTTAAGATATTTAAAATATTTATATATTAATAATACGTATTCATAAAAAAATAATACCACGTTGCATTATTTTTTTTATTTCACATTTTTACGTCTAATATTATATAAAAAATTGAAAATATTTTTTTAAATAATTTTGAATGAAATAGTTACTTGTCGATTGAAATTAAGCTATAAACAACGGATATTTAACGACTTTGTTAATTAAGAATGAACTAAAACACAAAATGAGGAAAAAAAAATAAACGATTCTACTATCCAATAATTTGAATATTCATAATAAAAATGTAATAAAACGCTTTCATAACTGAAGGATATTTATGATTAAGATCTCCAAATATTAATTAAATCGTCTCATTTTTTTACGTATTTCATAAATTGATAATGACTTACAAAAATCATATTATTTTATTACACTCTAAAATATATACATTAAAAATTTAGTTGTTTTTAGTAGTTTTTACGTGAGATATAAAAAAAGTTTCTCAAATTTAATTTAATTTATTGCTTTTCCAAATAAAATTATGGAAATGACATTTGGTATTTCTTAAATTTGTTATTAATTAAAAAATTGTTATGTAATTATTGTTTACGCTTTGTGTTTCTTTTAAATTTAATGCATTATTAAAAGATTGATTTAATGCAGTTGTTATTCTAATAAATAGTCGTAATTAATCTTTCAATAATTGATTAGCAAAATTCATTAACTTCTTCGCATGCTGTTAACTAAAACTTTAAATACGTTTCCGCTTATTTTCCGAACATCAGCTCAAACAATTATTCAATTGTTCATATGTTTTTTTTCTTATAGACAATGCCTTGATGAATTAATAATGTATGAGTTTACTAATTAAAAAAAGTAAAAGTATTTTTTTCCCGCACACACAATGTGCGGTTTCTTTCATGTTAATCTTTGAAAATAAACATTTTTTATTCAATTGTATATTGAATTATACATAATGTAGGTTGTGCTCTTGGCAACCGCAGAAAATATTTTTTTTTGTGCTGTAATTAATTATTTTTGATATTTTTTTAAATTTCCAATAAATGGAAAATTCCATGGAAAATATAATGCAAAAATAGTTTTATTCAAAAAAATAAGTAATAAAAATTTCAATTCAAATTTCAATATGAAAAATTCAAAATAAACTAAATTTAATTGAGCAAAAAATTTCAAATTTTTAGTGACGATTTTTTTTGTATGTTCCTCAATTAGTCCGGTTTTAAATAGTTCGGTTTGTTGCAATATAATATATATATAATGTATTTATTTGTACTGTAATTAATTATCTTTGATAATTATTTAATTCAAATAAATGATATTCCTCAAGGAAAATGTATAAATAGTAAAAATCTTTCTTTAAATAAAATAAAAATTTCAATTTTCATAAGATTGGTTCAATCACTCATGTTACACAACAGTCCTGTTTGAAAAGTTAAAAATAAACTAGATTGTAATTGAGCAAAAAATGTCAATTCTTTAGTGATGATTTTTGTGTATGTTTTCAATTAGTCCGGGTTCAAACAGTCCGGATTAATGCAATATAATATATAATGTATTTTTTTGGACTGTAATTAATTATCTTCAATAATTATTTAATTATAAAAAATGTTATTCATCATGGAAAATATGTAATGTAAAAATACTTTTATTCAAAAAATAAGTAATAAAAATTTCAATTTTCAGAACTCAAAATCACAACAATCTGATTTATAAAGTTCAAAATAAACTAAATATTAATTGAGCAAATAATTATTTTTTGTATGTTCCTCAATTAGTCCGGTTTTAAACAGTCCGGCGTATTGCAATAAAATATATAATGTATTTTACTTTATCTTCGATAATTATTTAATTCCAATAAATGTTATTCTTCATGAAAAATAATTTTAAAAAAGTAATAAAAATTTCAATTTTCAGAAAATTAGTTCAGTTTTTTGTATGTTCCTCACTTAGTGCGGTTTGTTTGTTCATCATATTGGCGTAAATATGCAATAAATATATTGCTTTAATTATTAATAATCACTTTTTCTGTTTCCTTTTTTTTACTTTGATAAACAAATTAATTAATTTATAACTGTTGAATGAATTTATCATCAATGTTATTGTATGTAAAATAATATATTCAGATAAACAGTGTTTCTCATCGTTACGGAGCTACCACTAATTAATTAACTTTCACACTTTCAGCAATTGTAGGTATTTGCTGTCAAAGAGACATCGTTTAACATGGACTTAGGCACATGTGCGACGTGGAAGCACGTTTCTGTGCATGCTTTTCCGGCTTATCGGGAGATTTCAATCTCGGTACATGATTTTTATAGTGTCTGGGGAAGCATAGATCAATGCAAAAAGATCCCATACATTTGAAAAGGTTCTTTATAATGCTTCCAATTTTGGTACCTTTCATTTCCATATTAGTTAATCTTAGTACTTTATTCTTCGTGTCTACAAAAAAAAAGAAATAGTACATTTGAATAACATAAAAGTTTTTTACTTTCATTTTTTCTAAATACTATTAATACTTTCCGTTTTTATATAATTTATTTTTTAAATTAAATTACATAAGAACTAATTATAAAAAAAAGTTTATGTAATAATAATGAAACTTCTATCATAAAAATATATACTTTTTAAATAATTTAGTGCTATGAGTTTATCCAGAAGATTTCTAATTAATTTAATTGTCAGTTAAATATTTTTGTTATATAATAATAAAGCTTAAATATATTATTTTGCTAATTGAATTTTTCTGTGTTCTCAATGATTAAAACTGTGAATAACTGTAAGTTTTACACAGATAATCCAATTTTAGGATAATCTATTTTTGTTAATATATAAATGTATAGTTATTACAACGTAACAGATGTTTGTTTGTATATAATTGGTTCTAATAAATCAGATGAAAATCACGTGGATTCTACAGCATTCTTTCGAAAAGTAAATCCGCTCGGGAATTCAAATAGCGTGAAATCGCGTGAATTAATTTTGTGATATATAATGATTAACTTTTAATGCGTCAAGGCTTTTAGACGAAAATAATTACAGATTTCATAAATCTCTTGACACAACCGGTCATTCGAAAATAATCAAAAACGACCCGAGCGGAAAAGTTTAAACTATACTTTTTTGTCCAAATTTCAGGGATTACATAAAAGTTTTTATTAAGGTTAATTATAAGAATCAAGTACATTTTATTTTAAAATAAAAATATTCTTCCAGAACACCAAATTTTTTGAGAATCTATAAGATTCCTTAATTAATTAATTTTGTATTTTTAGAATTTTTCTTTAGATAAATAAATGTCTAGACATAATGAAAAAAATATGAAATATGTAAGGTCGTCAAAATATTGTGAACATGATATTACGAAATTGCGGTTAATTAACTTTGAAATTAATTAAACCGACGCTGATTTTTAGGAGGAAGCAATTAAGTATAGGGAGTGATTAAAAATAAAGTAATAAAAGAATCGAGGTTAATTTCATTAAAGCTATTGTTTTAGCTTTACCGATTAAAAGAAATATGCGTGATTTATTAATGATGGAGCAGTTAATAAATTGATTACATTAGCCGTTAAAGAGGAAGGTAACAATTTTATCCAATTAAGTTTCGTTTCTTTTTTACCATAATAAAAGTTTGCCGAAGCTATAATTTTGAGTAGACGTAAAAAAATGTATATGTTTATATAAGAATGCATATCTTTTATGAGCATGGAGGCGAGAGGTCAAAGTTTAATTAAATAATTAGTAGGAAGCCGGAGGAAGTTGGTGGCTTCTACTTGGATTATAGCGTGCTAATAATTTTCAACCTTCCTAATTCATATTTTACATTTCCTAATTTATTAACATTCTGCATTCATAATTCTTCAATTATCTTAATTTATAATTGCTTCCACATATTGAATCCCTAATTTATCAGCATTTTCCTTTTCTATTTCCTCAATATTCTTTAATGTAAATTATTCAATTTTTAATTAACAATTCCCTAATCATCTTCAATACTTATTCCTCCCAGCCATTTCACTTCCTAATTGCAAAATCTTCATTAATTCTTTCCCTCCTTTTTACATCTTTTATTCTTAATAATACAATGCATTTTTACTATTCGCAATTCTTCAATCTTTTTTCATTCATAATTCCTGGTTATTACTTTATTTATAATTCATCAACCTTCATAATTGTTCAATCATCTTCATAGTTAATTTATCAACCTTATTCAATCCTAAATCTTCAACTTTCTACATTCTTAATTCAATAAATTCATTCTTTTTGATTCTTAATTCTTCAATCTTCTTCATTTATAATTCCTTAATATTCTTCACTCTAATTCCTCAATCTTCTTCATTCGTAATTTCTTGAAATTTGTCATTCTTAACTGCCTCAAGCTTCTTCCTTCCTAATTCTTCAAAATTCTACATTCATCAATCTTTTTAATTCCTAATTTCACATTTTTCTTAATTTCTAATTTCTTAATGTTATTCACTCCTTATTCCTCAAACTTCGTCATTCCTAATTCCCTGTTCTTTCTTTATTTCTAATTGATGAATTCATAATTGTTCAATCATCTTCATTTTTAATTTCTCAATATTCTTCATTCCTAATTTCTTGATATTTGTCATTTCTAATTACCTTAACCTTCTTCAATTATAATTCTTCAACTTTCTACATTCCTAATTCAATCTTTTTTATATTTAATTCCTCAATATTCTTCATTTATAATTCCTTAATATTCTTCACTCCTAATACCTCAATCTTCTTCATTCCTAATTTATTGATATTTGTCATTCTTAACTGACTCAACCTTCTTCCTTCTTAATTCTTCAACATTCTACATTCATAATTCCTCAATCTTTTTAATTCCTAATTTCATAATTACTTAATATTATTCACTCCTTCATTCCTAATTCCCTGTTATTTCTTTATTTCTAATTCATCAAACTTCATAATTGTTCAATCATCTTCATTTTTAATTTCTCAATATTCTTCATTCCTAATTCCTTATTCTTTCTTTATTACTAATTCATCAACTTCTATAATTGCTCAATAATCTTCATTCTTAACTTTTCAACCTTTTTTATTCGTAATTCCTTGAAATTAATTATTCTTAACTGAATCAACGTTCTTCATTCCTAATTCTTCAATTATTTACATGCCTAATTCCTCAATCTTTTAAATTCACAATTCCTCAATCTTCTTCATTCCTAATTCCTTAATATTCTTCACTCCTAATTCCGGAATCTTCTTTGTAATTCATAACTCCTCAATCTTCTTCATTTCTTAAATTGTGAATCTTATTCATTCCTAATTCCTTGATATTAATCATTTCTAATTGACTCAACCTTCTTCACTTCTAATTCTTCAACTATCTACATGCCTAATTTCTCAATCCTTTTAATTCATAATTCCTCAATCTTCTTCATTCCTAATTCCTTAATATTCTTCACTCCTAATTCCTGAATCTTCTTTGTAATTCAAAACTCCACAATCTTCTTTGTAATTCATAACTTCTCAATGTTGTTCGTAATTCATAACTCCACAATCTTCTTTGTAAGTCATAACTTCTCAATGGTCTTCGTAATTCATAACTCTTCAATCTTCTTCGTAATTCATAACTCCTCAATCTTCTTCGTAATTCATAACTAATCAATTTTCTTTGTAATTCATAACTCCTCAATCCTCTTCGTTTCTAATTTCTCAATTTTCTTGATTCATAAATCCTAAATCTTATTTATTCTTAGTACCTTAATAATCATCATTCTTAAATCGTGAATCTTATTCATTCCTAATTCCTCCTCTCGGCGATCTTCAAGATGGAAAATGTCGCAACGCTCGAAGAAAGGAGGAGTAACAAGAAAATATTGTTTTTCTTGTCTCGTGTGTGTGGTTTCGAAATTGTTGTTATTCTTTCGCTTATGCACGTTATTTAATGTCCGTCGTACGGCTCGGAGAAAGAGATTGTAATCAAATCATTTTATTAATCCGGTTCTCGGTTTATCTCCACTCGGCTTCTCGGAATAATAACATTTTCTACTTTAGCGCTTTACAACTTCATCTTGATGCATAAAACACGAAGAGCCAAAGAGAAACGCCGAAACGAAGGAGGCATACATGTAAGAAGACAACGGAACTGACGGAACAAATTTATTTTTAGATTAGCGAAATTTCGTTTGCAAACTGAATTCTCCAATAAAATTAAAATAACTGTAAGCGAGAGGAATTTAATCTGCAATATAGGTTGGGTTTTATTTTCTACATGTGTTTGTGTATATACTATATACTAACTATATAAAGTTGTGTGTGGTCTATTCTCGATTTAACGCGACCATTGTGAAGCTTTTGCAGGCGTGGCAGATAGAAATAATGCTGGCTGGATGAAAAAAAAATGTGGGCTTAAACTGAAAAATTGGTACAATGAGAGAGTGAGTTTTCATTGTCTGGGGTTCATTTGCATCGGTGCACTTTATCCCTGATGGACATGATTTATGCAGCTGATGTTAGAGAGGCGAGTATTTGTTAATTGATTCGCTTTCTGGTATTGAGTCTAAAAACTGGATTGACTAGTTCGAGCAAAGCTAAATGCTATTACATTTATTGCTAGTCGCGTCTGACATGGTAATTATCGGAATGACCGGTGTCTTCAAATCCAATAGCATTTCCTTCTCTACGCTTCTTTTCTTTTCTAAAACTTACATTTACATTAATTTTGCATCTTGTTCTAAATTATCATAATCTTCTTTTTTACTAATATTAATACGAATACATTTAAAAAATTTCACAAATTCTAGTAAGAAACTAGTAAATCATTTATAACTTTTTAGTAATTTACAACAAGCAACTAAGTGAACGAATAAGCGCTTTTGTTCATTAAAGCCATAAAATACTTCTTTCTTTTCTTCATGAAACTAAAATTAATCAATTTAGTTTAGAATATCTAAAGTACTCTAAAATTAAAATCATTTGTTAAACCACATAACTTTTAAAATTTATTTTGCTGTAATACTATGTAATAATATGTTAAAAACTTAAGTTTTAAGAATAATTTTAGAACATATTTTATTAATAACCATTTTGAAGGAAAAACAACTTGAATATTTAAAAACGAAACTTTTTCATGTTGTCTTCATTTTCTTTATCTTTGTTGTAATAGCAAAAGTTTTCAAAATCCAATGAAAAATAGTATAGTACAACATTTTTTAAGCAATTTTTAGTGACTTTTTTCCAAAAAATATCAGACTTTGTTGAATAAAAGCTTCGTTATCGGAATTAATTTTATATATTCTTAGTTTTTTTATATATTTGTTAATTTTTATTATACAAACGCACGAAATAATATTACATAAAACTATAAAATTTTACTCTACAAACACCATATGAATTATCATAAAAAATTATGAAAATAAAAATGAAATAAGCATTTATGTAAGTCATTGGTAAACCAAAAACCATCTGCTTCTGTTTACCTTAAAAATACACTTTAACCTATTATTAAAACTACTGTTCTTTTTTTGTTATACTTATAGACGCGTAGGCGGCAAATGCGATGTAGAAATATACGGAGGTTCGAAGGTGTTTACAATTGTATTGTAGGCAGTCTTTGGCCATTGTGGCAACCCACAAAGACCCATGATAAGTTTATTTAAGCGTGTTAATTGAATTACACGGTCATTTATTTCGCCCATTCCGGGTCATTCCGAAACATACGAAAATGCACACGAAACATTAACACGCGTGGAAATTTTTATGGCACAGAAAATGGGAACAAATCCATTTCATCTATTAAGTTTTTTTTTTATTTCTAAGTGACACTAAGACGTTTCACAATATTTCTTACATTTATTTGTATTGAACAAACTTACTAATTTATTTTACAAACAAATAAATCGTATATAGAACAGTTTCAATTTTGAATTTAGATTTTTTGTTCTGGCTATAAAATATTTAGTATTCTTTATACAAAAAAAAATTGGCTTCTATAAAGTCAGAACTATGAAAACTAAGTATTGATAAATTCATTCACTATTTAGTATTATATAAACTTTTTAGAGCAAAGAGCCTTTTTTAAGATACAAAATTAATAGTAACATAAATTGCTGCTTGTAGTAGTACTATGATCGTCAAATTATATAAGTAGTGTGGCGAGTTATTAATTTTAACTAAGAAATATATAAAATTAAGATTTAATTTAATTAATCTTAGTGTTAATTGTATAAAATACTAAAATTTACTTATATTTTTATTAAAATTTTTATATTTGGTCAAGTTGTGATTAATAAATGTTAAATAAATTCATCTTCAATCTCATGTTTAAAATATTGATATTTTATAAAATTATTAATAAGAAAACATTATAAATTCATATACTTTTATTACAAGTGTAAATTTAATACATTTTTTTTATTACGTGATTTTATTGTTCCAAGAAGTCACTTAACAAACTCATTCTATTTGAAAATTTACGTTTAATTCTATTACTTTTAACTATCGTTTCCTGCTCATTCTTTTTCTTTTGAGGTATTAAATACGTATCTGATGGAATGCTAATTAGCCTTAATGTCTTCTAGTTAAAGAAAGTTTTCCTTGAGAAAACTAAGTTACAGTTTTTTACAATACATTAATTATGAAAATAAATAAAAATATGATTATATCAAAAATAAATGATGTTAATTTCGTTCTAAAGTTCTATTAGATATTTGGAATTAAACAATAGATAGTTAAGCAATCTGAGCGATATGTACTTCTTGAATGGGTGATATTTTTATGCTAAGCAAATAATAGTCCGGTATACATTATCCGGCAAATGAATGTTACCACATTTAGTAAATGTGCATTCAGTACATATTTTCCTCTTGAAATTGGGAAAAAAATATTTTGAACTCACTTTGTCCGGTTGGCGAATGTGAAAAGGCAGCCATAAATGCAAATTGTTTAAATGTATTTTTAATATAGAACCAAATAAAAGTTGAATAAATTAAGGCACTAGAGTGAATATGTAAATACATATGGAAAATAAATGTTAATACACTGTTTTTCTCTTTATTACAGCACAAAATTATTCATTTTCACCCATTAATTTCACATTCTCCAAAGCAGTGTAGTTGCTTTTTTCTATATATTAATTAATATATTAATTAATTAATTATTTACAATCTACTTTTACTTTAATTGTAAACAAATCTGTACATTTCCCGGGCAATGTACACATTATGTAACATACATTTTTATGAACATATCATCCTATTTTGGTCCTTTTTTCAATAAATATTATTATATCCAAATAATTTATTTGTTCAATTCTTGAAGAGAATGGGAATTACGAAGGAATTTTGAATTGTTAAGGAATAATAACGAGCGTCTTTTTTCGGGTTTTTCGTCGGTTCGTTCCTTTCTTATTAATCTGAATGTGTGATGAGTGTAATTTGGTTTGGTAATTTCTGTTTGTAACTGTAAAGGAATGAAATGTGGAGAATAAAAAGGAGAAGTTAATAATTACGATCAAATGCATTTTTGATGATTAAACTGGACCGAAAACGAGTGGTGTATTAATCAATCAAGAGGCCGTAGCTTGGGGGGCAATACGTAGTGTAGTAACCCCAAGAGGAATTAAGAAGGAGTCGACGAAGATGTGGAGGTAACAACAACGAACAAAAAAAAAGATGAGAGAAGGAAGGAAGGAGGAGAGGATGAAAAATAAGAAGAGATCGAGAGCAAGACGTGGATGATAATGATAATAATACTAATGTGGAAATTTCATCTGGTATTAGTTTTGAAACTCGGAGGCACGTTGAATACCAAACTAATAACCGTCTGGGCGAGATGAGCAAAAGGCATTACCATAATTACGGATTTGACGGAAGACGGTGAAAGAGCGGAGAAGAGGAGTTCGCGTGTGCGAAATCTCATTCCGTTTTTGAAGCAAAACCGAAGACGAGGAATGGTAAAAATAAATAAACAACAACAACAACAAATAAACAAATATCTGAGAAAAAAACGACGGGCAGTAAAATCTTTTTGAGGGCAGGAAAGGAAGGAATGCCTCGCGTTTAACACTCCGAAGATATTCAAAACATTCTCCAGTTATTCGTTTAAGATTATCCACCTGTATGGGCAGGTCTACTACATGCGCACACACTCTTGTTTATAAAAGAAACATAAGCGCTGAAGACTTTACTTCTATCCTTTGGAGAGAGAACCTGTTTGCAGCCCTCACAACTCACCTTGGATCCAAATCGACTATTAAGACACATGCACACAAAAAACGCGCGCACACACAGAACATTACTACGACAGCAAACAAAAACAAGGCGCGTTTTCACAAAAGAAAACCTCTATTTCCAATTGATTACTTTTTAATTGCGCCAACACTCGTTTTTTTGCTGCAAATATTCAAGTACTGCAAGAAACTCCTTTAAGACAGAAATGATGAAAAACTTTTTAAACTCCCTCCAGGGAAACACAAGTTTATCTATATTATGGAATGATTGAAACATAATCGCACTGACAGCCAATCGTCAACATTTTTTCTTATAACAATTCTTATAAATTCCATTTATATTTATGAAACTTCAAAGACCGTGCCTACATCTAGAATATAAATTATTTCATAAAAAACCTAAAAACATGACATTATTTTTATTAAATTCAAGCGATAAATCATTACTTTTAAAAATAATAAAATTATAACCAGTATTTTTTTATCAATATCAAATCCGTAATATACAGTAATACCCCGACTTACGCAATTTTTTTACTAGTTACATCGTGTTATTACAGTCCATATAAATATTTTATTATATAATTCAAGATTACTACTGTTTACTTTGTTTATTATAAAAATGTACTATATTTTTTATATATAAAAGTTCCAGAAAATTATACTTAAATAAAATTGGTATATTTCAGTTTTTCTACTGATAATTGTCAAAATAATGAAATTATTTTATGTTGATTTAAATTTGATATTTATTTTAATCACTTAAAAGTTGTTTTATTTGAGAATTCAGTAAATTCATTTGTAATTGACAATGAGTGGAATTTACTACCTGGAGGCAAATTTCTGTTACAGTTTTAAGCATTAATACAAATTATAAAATCATATTATCTTCACATCTAATTAAAACGAAATTGTAAATCCAATGATTTGAAGCGGTCCAGTGAGTTGCAAGGTTGTTACACGATAAGTTAATTGCTTGTACATATATATTAGAATCAAGGTTTTCCTTCTATTTCCTATATATAGATACATTTTTGATTACCTCTTAGATAATTTCAACTAAATGCTTTTAGAGTAATTTATTATTGGCATTTGGATTAGTTTTAGAATGGCTTTAATCCACTTAAATTTCTACAACTTTTTGTATCTATATAAGTATATAATCTACTTAAGTTTCTATATTTACTTCAACTTATCTATGTTGACATTTCTTATTTTTTAAAGCATCACAAAAGAATATAAATTTATGGTTAAAATGGTTTTTTTGGATAAAATATTTATAATTAAATATTTTCGTGAAAATAAATATTTTTTTTACAAAAATGTAAAATTAAAGCTAGTATATAAATGAGGTAAGATATAAAAATATTTATTAGTATATAATGTAAGAAATGTTTAAATATTTCATAAACTGATAATAGTATATGAGGAATTTATATGAATGTGTTTTCAGTCGGTGAGGAAATAAAATGTTTAGTGATGTCGGTTTTGTCGTCGCTGATTATTTTTTAATTGGTTTTTCCTTGTGGCCGATGGACGAGGAGAGAGACTGTTCGTCGCAGACGAGCATAAAACGCAATTTCCATTTTAAAATTACCATCGCATTACGGATGGTAAATTATTGCAATCCTCAGCCACACACGAGATTATATTACACTTCCCATTTAATGTGAACAGAAACGGTGAAAGCTCCGACGACTGAAAATAATCTTTAAAAGCTACATAATAAATTTTCCACTCGATTTTATACGCTGCACTAATATCGCATTGATAAAACATAAAATTAAAAGCGAATTTAACGCGGCAGGTGAGTAAAAAAAAAGAACAGAAATAAAAGAAGAAAAAGGAAAGAAATATTGGTGAGCCGGTGAATATCGTAAAAGTTAATTGTATTGACATCGTCTCATAAATTAGCAGATTCTAAGGTAGTCATAAGAGTAATTGCTGCACTTGATAGCTATTTATAAATGAATGGAAGAAATAACATCACGTAAACTAACCAATCATATCAATTACTAGAAAAGATTTTAGAAAAAAAAAAACTCATATATTATATAATATTGCTAACATCTTCACAAATATATAAATATTGATTATATGTTAAAATAATATATGTTATCTAAATATTTTTTAAGTTGACTAATTGATAATATTTTGTAAGTTGGTAATTGTAGATGTCATTACAGTTTCACAATCATCAAACTTCATGTTAACAAATTACTACACAAAGGGTAGCCAAATGTGTAAAGTTAAAAAAAAAACACTAAAAATAATGCAATAGGTGGTCGAAAAGCATTGAAAGTGTGACATAATAACAATTTAAAAAATAAATAAAATAAAAATAAAAAAATAAAAATAAAAATAAAAATAAAAATAAAAATAAAAATAAAAATAAAAATAAAAATAAAAATAAAAATAAAAATAAAAATAAAAAAATAAAAATAAAAAAATAAAAATAAACAAAAAATAAATGAATTAGTTATCACCGATTCAAAATTACTGCAGTTTGTAAGACCTTGATATATTATTTTTTAGATAGTAAGACTACTTTATTATGAACTTACTTTACGTTTCTTACTTAAAAATAAAATAACAGCTTTGATTAAAAACAAAGAAAATATTGGATGAAGTTGATCAGATAACTAAAGTACTCAGAAATTAATTTGTTCATTGCAAGAAGAAATTATATAATATTGAACTACTTTACAAAATCAAGAAAATTTAGAATAACAAAACTTTTGTAGAGATATAAGGATTAAGATATTTATATCCACATATTTCAATCTATTACATTAAATCACTGATTCTATAGTAATAATACTAATGTCACATTTAATCTGCATTTTAAACCAATAAATTTTCTGTTGCAAAAGTAGAGTTACCAAAAAAAATCCAGATAGAAAATCTTAAAATTTCAATAATTTTTTTTAAAACGACACAAGTTTTTTTTTGGATTAAAAGGAAATTTGTTAATAGATTATCTTGATAAAGGCAAGAGAATTAAGTTTGAATTTAGTTCGGGAAATTACGTGAAAAAGACCTGTTTTTTCTTTTATCAAAAAGTGTCACACGTGAAAAAAACTACAGAAAATATAAAATTATAATTTGTAAAGAACATCTCTCAGGTTAACTTTTGTTGCAATAAACAATTATTATAATTTTAAAGAATTGTTATTCAATATGAGCTTATTGTCAGATTGTAAATAAACATTGAAGAAAAATGATAAAAACAGGAATAATTTTATGTCGTTTATTGTATTCAGAAATCTTATGGTTGTCAGTGAAGATGAGTGTGGAAAAAGCTGTTCAATTTTCACGATGGAAAAGGCAAAAAGAAAATATAATAAATTACAATGATTTACCTTCAACTTTACTGGAACGGCCCCAGAGGGACGCAGATATGTAATTTCATGTAGCACGAATCAATGGAAATTGTTCAATATTTATAACATTTGCAAAAAGGGGAATGGGTTTTGAAACGATAATAAAACGTGAGACGGATTATGACGAGGAGAAATGCACGCGAAATTAAATGCTGCAATGGAAACTCGTTCTTCGAACCTCCTCACCTCTCTTTCACCAACACGGCATGGCATCGTGTAACAAAAGCGGAATTAACGGATATCCAATAATTTATTCGATTTTACATCTTTATTCACTCTATTCGAACTCGAAATATGCAGTTTCATTCGAGACATTTATTTATTCCAATGGTTCTCTCCACCTCTTTCACACTACACACTATATCACTATATAGGTGTATCACATGTACCAATCAGAAGAGAATTAATAGAGGCAAGAATGTTCAACAGTGCTAAACTTTTATTATAATTGCAATTTAGTATTACAAAATTTTTACTAACTTTTTAATTTAATTTGCAACTTTTTTATTTCTCACCTTTTTATCTGTAATTATTGCTACAAAATTAATTTTTATCTAAGTAACATAATCATTTGACAACATTTTTTTTACATGCAAAATGAATTTACCAATTTAATTGTTATTATTTATACTATAAAAAACTTTAAATATTGTTATAAAATTAATTTTTTAATGTCTTAAAACATGATGAAGGTATAAAAATAATAATTTTGAAAAAGAAATTTAAAAAAGCCACATGGATGGAAAATGATTAAGCTATTTTTTGTATGTATAATATAATAACGTACTTCCCTTATTATGTTCTTTATTAAATAGGTTTGTTGAAGCTTTAGGGGATGAATGATAATCTAAACTTTGGGTACAGTGTTCAATTTAAGCCATCTACCTGAGAACAAACACTTAACTTCTTTATATGCAAATTGAATAAAAAGAAGTTTGTTGACCTCAAAAAAATTATACAAATAATACAAATATACTTTCTGAATATTACATAATATTTGTTACTATTTTAGTATCATAAATAATTAGATAAATTGATTAAGATTTTCTACAACAATTATTTTTTAGATTAAATATTATAAATTAAATATATTTCTTTTTATTTTATTGTTTAAAGTGTGCATTTTTTCTTAAAATATTTAAGATATATTAATGTTATAATGCATTAGTATAAAAAAATGGGTATTCTATTATAGATTTGATTTACGTAAAAAGATTTATAAAAATGTGCAACTAAAAGCAGTTCTTGTTTAAACTCTACTCTTTTCCCAAGAACACTAAGAGTTTCAGTATTTTTCTTAGAAAGTAAATGGAAGTAAGTTATATAAAATTGAGTGGTTAAAAATATATGTTTTAGTCTTTAACGGCACTTCTTGTTGCATTTTTTTTTGTATGTAAGAGTATTACCAGTAATGCTACTTATTGGGAGGTCAATAAACGTAACCACTAACTTAAATTGAAAATAATAATTACATCTGGTTAAGTTCAGAAGGTTAAAAATAATTTCAGGAAAATAGCTTTTTAGTAAATAATAAGCTAATTTCTTAGGCTTATAGAATTATGCTAAATAAATTTAGATTTATTTGTCTAAAATATTATAGTCAATTAGAAATGAAATAATACTAAAATATATTTTGCTGAAATAATTATTTTCTTTTTCGTTATGAAAAATAAATTTGAAGATCTTCAATGTAGAAATGAAAGCTACTTTAATATGGAATTCGACGTGGCGCGAAAGCAAGGAAGCGGAGATCGGTTTTGTGGCCGGCTTCGCCTGGAGGCAACAAGACTTGGCCAAGAAAGACACGAAGCCATCATTAAAAACATACATTCCTCGGTGGCCACGGCGGATGATCGAAACAAAAATCGAAATCCGTAAAAATCCGCACGGAAATCCAAAGAGGCGGAGGAATCAATGAGCCAAAACGGCATTAAAGCCATTCCATTTACTCCAGGCCAGTTTCCTGGAGCCGCGATTTATCGAGATCTCGCTCTCGCTCTCGCACGCGTTTATTGGTGTTTACCGTTCCGGAATGGCTGAAAAGGCAGGAAAAGAAGGATTTTTTTATGTTGTTGTTGCAGAATCCTCGTGCTGTTTGCTGCTACGATTCCAATGCAGTTGTAACGTTAAGTAATGGTTGGTTTAAAATTAGGCGACCCACATTAGAGGTTTATGCGACCATGGCTGGGCAGGTGGCAGCCATTGACCCAGCTCGCAATTGACTACACCAAACCCATCGACCGACCGACGAGAAGACCATTATGTGCTTACCTTCTCCTCGCTCAAATCTCCGTCTCCGATCTTCGAATCTCCGTCTCTCTCTCACACTCTTCTCTCCAGAGACTTTCAAAGGCCATTCGTACGATTTATTGCGAAGGAAAAAAAAGTGAAACATACAGATATCCTTCCTTCCACCTTCACTCATCGCCAAATCACAAAGGCTTGACTCACGGTATACATCATTTCATTATTATCCCTTAACATACACTCCTAGAATTATTGAATTACTCACTTTTTTAATATCATATTCACAGCATATTCACTAACTTATTCGTTAATCGAATAATAAATATGCTAATATTAAATTACAAACTCATTCAAAGAAATAAATCCATGACAACTAAATAATTATACTTTCATCTTGAAACTCGAAGAAAAATTTCAGAAATAACTTTTGAAACTCGAACAAAAAACTTTTCTCTACTTAACACTTTTTGGAGTTATATTATATTTTACATTTAGGTATTTATATTTTAAGTTCAATATTCTTAGTTTCTAAAGTTTCACCGATTGAACAAGAAGATAAGTAACATTTTTTTTACTGACTTTTTTAATATTATATTCATAGCAGATTACTAACTTTATTCGCTAATAGAATAATAAATATGCTAATACTAAACTACAAACTATTCAAAAAAAAATCCATGAGTCATCTATAACAAGTAAATAACTAAAAGAATTATGAATTTTCCAACTTTTAACTCGAAACTCGATCAAAAATTTTAGAAAACATTTTTGAAACTCGGAACTAAAACTTTTCTCTACTTAACACTTTTCGAACTCATAATATAATTTATTATTATATACTATTTTTCTTTATTTATTTAGAATTCTGTATTTACATTTTAACTTCAATACTCTTAGTTTCATAATCTTTCAACGATTCAAGTAACATTTTTTTTACTCACTTTTTTAATAACATATTAATTTCATATTACTAGCTTTTATTATAAAGATCCAAAGAAATAAATCCATTTCAACTCGAAACTCGAACAAAAATTTCAGAAAAAGCTTTTTAAACTCGAATAAAAACTTTTATTAAATTTTGTTATTTTATACTATTTGTTTATATGTTTACAATTTTTATTTATATTTTAACTTCAATAGTTTAATAATCTTTCACGGATTGAACTAAGAAAAATAATATTATCCACTTCAGTTTTTCAAAGAATTAAAAAAATTATTAACAAAATAATCTACGTTATTAATTTTAAAAAATCCAATATCTTAATTAAACTTAAACAAATTATATAACCATTTTTACAACACGTTGTTAATTATATTACACAAACTAATTAATTATGTACACAAACTAATTTTGTCTAACTAAATCAGCTTTCATAATTAAATTAAGTTTAAAGAGTTTAAAGTGCATAAAATTCTTAATAATTCAAACAAATTTAAATGTTTAGAACAATGAACTAAATGAACTGGCTAAACCTCATTTGAACGAAGTAAAAACTTTTAACACGGAGAAAGAAAAGTAAATCAATTATAAACGATTCATTTAATGAAAGGCGATGAGAAAAAAAATATATGAAATGAGGAACTCTTCGAATCGAATGAAGGAAAAAACTCGGATTTTCTTTTTCAATTGTAAAAATCTCAACCAGTAATTTTATTTTATTCACCATTGATGCGAGTACATACTAATAATATGTCTGTTCTGTGTGGATGGAGGTAAAGTTTCTTGGGAAAATGAATCATTCATTCTCTTCTTGTATAAATCGAATCGCATGAGTAATTCAACAAATAATTATTTCTTTAAAATTATAATAATATGCTTTGAAAATGCATTTTTACTTAATCTAATTGATATAATTATAATTGCTAATTTATAACCCCAATTAAATAATTACTCTATTACGAAGGATTAGTTAAGAATGTTTTAGTTATTTATAACTAAGTCTTTATATGAATGAACGCTTTATAACTTCCATATTAGTTGTTTTCACGAATGCGCTTTAAGTGGTTGTTGCTATAAGATCGTGAAACTAGTTTATAGTGCATATGATAACAGAGGTGAAAAGTTAATTGCAGACTTAATCCCATTGCGCGTTTACACGAGATTTATATGGTACGACCTTCGTGGACGTACTGGTTTTCGAACCTTCGATACTTCTTGTTTATTGGATATCAGATGTGAGTAAACGTTGTGCATGGAGGAGTCAGCTTGAAATTATGATTTATAAATATGATTCATGTATGAACATTCACTGATCTGGTAATTTCCTATATATAATTATTATTCTCAATACTTTCTCATACAGTTTATTACTTTATTTATTAAGAGTAATAAATATTGTTTAATATCATTCATATATAATAATGATGATCGTTATTAATTTTTAAGAGGTTTTACTTTCATTTTCCAAAGAGACTTTCGTACATGTAAATGTTTATAATTTTAGAACTTACTACTATAATCTAATAAAATTAAAGTAGTAATAACTTTTCTATAACTAAAATACAAAATTATAACAATAATAATAGACAATTATGACAATAATAATAATAGACAAATAAAATATTAATTAAAGAAAATAATTAAAATTGCTAAAACATATTTATAATATTTTGTAATAACTTTAATTAATTAATTTATATTAAAATTATTTATTTAGCACTAAAAATATTGTAAGCTTAATTGTGAATACATTTTACTTATGATGTAAATTCGAAATACTACTACTAGTGCCACCTATGCGCAATATTTGAAATTTATTTAAATATTATTTACAAGTTTATATTCAAATTAATTTTTAATTAATTAAAATAAAAAATATCGAATTTTACAAGAAATATAATTTATTGTTAATGTAATAAATATTAATAAATATAAAAAAAAAAATTACTTTATAATCATGTAAATCGTCAATAGAAATCAATTACATTATTGATATTTTCCAAAACTGTCAATATATCATATAACAACAAATAAAACGTTGCGTAATATTTAAATATTTACGTAAATGTTAAACACAGCTGTATGTATGGTTGCATATAACGTAACGTGATTTACATTCAAAATGATTACATCACACGAGTAGATTTATATCGTTGATGATTATTTTCTTTGAATTGAATGCAGAGTTTCGTTTGAAATACACCACGTGTTAATAATTTGATCTTAGAGATTAAGAAAAAAAAGTTGAAAAGGATGATTAATTGCATTTTGTGAGATTGTAATCACCTGGCATTGTATGGATGTTCTCAATTAACTTCCCTCCCTGCTCCGAAACTAATTAGATCATAATTAGTGGAGATTCAATTAATTTCTACGTTTTCAGCTCTAGCATAACAGGATGCGAAAGGGTTTCGATATTTTTTTCATTTAAAAATTGTACATGTTTTTTTCTGTAGGCATCAAACTTTAGTAATTATAAAATAACTGACAATAATCTAAATTAGACTTCATATGTATTAAATATTCGAATACTAAATTTCATTAATTATTTTATAAAAATGTAATAAGATAAATTATTTTTTATTGAAATGATATTAAAGATGTTTTGTTCAGTAAATACTAATAAACTTTTATGTTAATGATTAATTTTAACAGATTTATGCAATTTTTAGATTATTTATATGGAAAATCTAATTAATTTGAATTTTCAAGACATTAGCTCAGATAAAACATAAATAAATAATATTGAAAAAATCTAAAATTGAGTAAACTAAGAATGGAATAAAACTTCTGAATTTATACATGTGTATAAAAGAAGAGTTTCTGTTATATACAAATAGAATATTAATTAATTAGATAATGGTTTGTATAAGGAAATGTGTGGGCCTAAACAGCAAGAGTGTGGGTTAATAGGTGACTATATTCCTTAACAGTTACTAACTAGTATTTTGTCATGTTTCCATGAAAAGTATATGAGAAGATTATAACTAGATATACAACACAACAAATGGTTATTGTACGCTATATTATGTTAAGAAAACAATGAGTTATCGTTTCCAAAGAAAATAATAAAATGATTCAAAGAAGTCACTTACATAAATGTTTATAACGGATAAGTACAGAAATCAGTCTTTAGTTATATTTTATGGTGTGATTAGATATAAGTTTTATATTTAGATATTTCTTGCATGATTACTCTTCATCCAAAATAAAGAAATAGCAAATTGCAAAGCATTTTCACATTTTGCATAATTTTGGTCTATGATCTTGAATACTATTATTTTATCAAAATATATGAGTTCTATTACTATGTCTAATATTATACATTTCTATATAATCGTAATGTTACGTTCTTAAAGAATGACAACTTCAAATAGAAATCTTCTAAATTTATCATTTATAAAATGTTTTATGACAGCGCTAACTACGAGTATACTCGTAACGAGTATATTCGTACTTGACGGTTGCTTATAACAAAGATTCATGTTTGATATGATTGCACAAGTTATGTATATCTCTCTAAACTAGTCTAAATGTCTTATAAAGCATCAAAACTTTTTTTAGAAGAACTATTCATTACATAATTTTCTGTAATATCTGTATACAATTTATCCTAATATATTGCTAAAAAAGTTTAAGACATGTTCAATAAAAGATTATAAAGAGCAAAAATTTAATATTACGTAAATATGAGTGAATAAGAATGGGATGTCAATTATTTAACAACGAACGAATCATAAGCATACATATTTCAAAGAACATGAAAATACTACGAGTTTGATCGTAAGTGCCGTAGGTAAAACAAAAACGTTCTACGAATTAACTCGTAGCTGTCGCCTAAACACAAACTTTGACCTACGATATAACTCGTTGTTGGCAGCGAACGTATTAATACTATCACTAATCTTCTAAAATTATGTATTTCTGTAATGTTACTATATACTTTGGTTATTTTAATGAAAACACATCTTAAATATTCTTCCATGGAAAATGGTGTAAATGTTTTACAATTTTAAATAAATACTAATAATAATATGATTTCGAATATTCCGGATAAATCAATAAAATCATATTTTCAAATTCAGTTTCAGAATGACTAATGCAAATCAAGACATATTTTCTTTTTATTTATAAATTTATTATACTTTTAAGGTTTAAATTAGCGCCAAAGTAAGTATACTTGTTTCTCCAACTTATATAAATTAATTTCTTGGTGCATACATAAGAGAACTTACGACTAAAAACTGTTAGAACTAACAAAAAAATACTGCATCGGAAGAAAGTATCTTGAAGAGAAAATAAAACTTTTTTGAATGATTTTAATTTTGTTCAGTATTAATATTTAAGTCAATTGGTTAAATCAGAACAACTACAATCCAAAGTCAAATTATTTTATTATAAAGTTATTATAGTTAAACTTAAATATATAATGAGTCCGAAATAGGAAACATTAAAAATAACAACAGATAATTTGTAATTTATTTCTTTACATGAACAAATAACCTCTTCGTGTTTAGTTTATATAAAGATCAGCATTGCACGTAAGTTCAACTAAGTTGTTGCATCAATCAGCATCTTCTTTTTACTCTCCTATTTTTTTGTAACCAATTTAACTATTTATCCTCTTTGCAGCGCGAAAGTGATGCTATTGGTAAGGTAATAGCGAGAACTCCGACCAGTTCTCAAGTTGCAAAACCTTAATCTAAATCCCGGTAATGAGTAGACACTACATTGAAGTGGATTATTTATGGATGTTATTAATGCGAATTTATGTACGTAATTGAGCAGAAAAGTGGAAAGCCTTAAATAATAAATATTAATTGCTGGCATTAAAATGGAATCGCCGCTCGAGCAACAATCAGTTCGAGGGAAATTACATGACTTAAGGTCGAGGTGATGATTTTACGGGCGTTTTATTACACGGATCGTCGAGTGGTTTATTTCTGAACGGCCGACATGAAACCTCTTTATTACGACACACACAATAGATAATAATTATTATCGAATCATCTCATCGCGTTCGTTTTCACTTAATTATCATGAAAATCTTCAATTTTTATATTCATCATACTTAGAATAAGTAAAATAATTAGAAGTTTAGTTTTAATTTCAATTAATTAAATAACTACAAACATAAAAATTATCTTAAATTATAGAGAATTGCATAATAATTATTATCGAATTATATAACGTTCATTTTCTTTATATAATAGGATACAAGAAAATTACTGAAACTCAAAGAAAAATATCCTAAAGGCTGGGATCCCCTTTTCATAATGTTTATGTAATCAATAAATCTAATATTTTTTTACAACTTTGAACTAGTTTAGAGAAATATTCATCACACTTAAAATAAGTAAAATAATTAAATTCAAAATGATTAATTATCAAATCATTTTACTTAATAATCATCAATTTTAAAACTATCTTAAATTATTGAGAATTGCATAATAATTATTATTGAATAATATAACGTTAATTTTTATTAAATATGAAAATTACTGTAACATAAAGAAAAATATCCACTTTTCATAATGTTTATGTAATCAATAAATGTAACATTTATTTACAACTTTGAACTAGTTTACTAACTAATTGCATAATATAGTGCGTATGTAGGTATGTATGCTACCAATCTACATATGGCATAAGACAATTTTCTCGTCCGCTCCAAATGTTATAACATGCACTCATTACTTCTTATCTAACTATGTTATATAACAATTTTAGCAATATTTCAAAATTACAAAAAATAATAAAATCATATTTTCTAATTCAGTTTTAGAATGACTACAGCCAATCAATCAATCAAGCCATATTTTATTTTTATTTATAAAATTATTATATTTTTTAATTTTGATTGCGTCAGTCTTCTCCACTTATGTAAATTAATTACATAAGAGTACTTACAACTAAAAACTGTTAGAACTATAAAAAAATACTGCAAAGAAAGAAAGTTTCTTGAAAATAAAGAATTGCGTTCATTACTTTAAGAGAGAATAAAACATTTTTTTAATGATTTTCAAAAGGCTTGCTAATATGTAATAAGTTATAATATTTAAAGTAAATATAAAAACATTAATTAAATAGATTATTAAAAAAAAATCAGATAATTTCAATTAAAATATTATGTTAGTAAAGACGAAACAGTTATAAATAATGTAATTTTTTTAATAGTAAGTACGCTTATTAAATAGCACAAAACTAATTACTAATTCCGTTAAATTTTCTTACAAAAATAAATCGTCTATTTGAATGAAAAAAATAATAAATTAAAAAGACGAACGGTGTAAGAACAGTAATTGCGATTGCGTTCTAGAGGATTTTATTTATGGGATTGGAAAAATGCGCGATTTAGCACGTTTCACGGTTCAATACATTAGAACGCCTTTAAATTATCACCTGCGATGCTTAAGAACATAATCATATTTTCGCTTCACTTTGCCAAGAACGCGTTTCATCGTTTAACAAAACGCTTTTATTGTTCGCACAACATCCTTTCATCTTCCTGCATTCCTCGCAGCAACTTTATAAGGAAGAGGACATTATTTAAAAAATCGCAATGCCATAGATACATTTCCAAAGGCTTTTGTCGAGTTTCTTTTGTTTTTTGGATATAATCATTTTATGACTTGAACATCTACAAGATTTTAACACTAATAAATTATATCAATTTTAGAATCGTCGGTATTATAAGTTATTGACCTGAAATATTTACACCCATCAAAGTATATCTATTTCTTAATATTAATAAGCATAAAAGATTAATTACATTTGAATATTAATTGGTTTACTCTCGGTTTTAATTGAATCGCGGCGATTTGCATTTATAATTTAATTTCCCTATATTATTAATTAATCTCGTTGAGAGAAATGCGAAAATTTCAATAATATGTCTTAAACAAATTTACATAATTAAAAAATACTTATTATGTAAGCCATTTTCTGTTAGTTTTATTATTTTTATTCAATTCAATTTTTAGACCATATCAACT
The DNA here is from genome assembly GCA_963457615.1 of Nicrophorus investigator. Lineage (NCBI taxonomy): Eukaryota > Metazoa > Arthropoda > Insecta > Coleoptera > Silphidae > Nicrophorus > Nicrophorus investigator. The sequence continues at coordinate 10,026,602 of OY735142.1, read as the reverse complement.
GTCAACTATGTATAGAATATTTATTTTTTGTCAAGTATTGAATTTAAATATCAATATAATTTGTAAAATTTTGAATACATTTCTTGCATTTAAATTCTTTCAAACGCAATATTTTATTTATTATTGGAAAATTTAAGTGAAAAGTGAAACATCTCCTGAAAGATATTTTGTTAAAAGTTTTACTGTTAAAGCTCGTATTAATAAACTAAAATAAGATGAAATTAAATGAAAAAAAAAAACATTATACAGTTTTTCGCAAAGAAGATTAAACTGATATGATCTTTGAAATAACTGTCAAATAGTGAAGAGTAAATCACCTTTAAATGAACAGTAATATCCACGCATAGTTTGTTAAATGTTTGATGTTGGATTTTTTTTTACTTTATACTGAAACAAATTTGAAAATCGAATCTACTCGTGGGTTTTATAATATTTAGAAATATTATTAGTTATGAAGAAATGAAAATATTATATAAGAAAATATGTATTGTATGTATTATATAGATAGCCATCCATATATATATATATATATATAGAACTGAAAAGGAATGAGAACCGAAACGGTTTTTGGGTTCTGTTGATTGGGAATGAGATGAATGTGTCCGGGAGTCGAAGTGGTGGACTGAAATGTGGTCAGCGCCGACCCCAATGCATTGTTACTGTTTTTGTGCTCTTGGACAAGTTTAGCGACTCTAAATCAGACAGCTGGTGGCTCGGTCTTCTCGTGGTCTTCTCTTCTCTTCTTCGGTCGTCGTTGTTGCCTCCGCGATTCGTCACACAGAAATAACGAGGAAATCCTGTCATCCACCGCGACCCAAAAACAAACAAAATACAAAACGAAACAACAATCAAACAAAACAAAGCGAACAATATACGAGAAACAAACTGAAAACAGAAGGAAAGGATCTGTGCACACGCTGGAGGAGTGGAGAAGAGAGGAACGAGAAAGGATGAAGAGAAATAAAATCAACCGAAATTTCATCACTGTTCTCCGTCGACGATGGTCGCATCGCATCGCCGATATTATTAATATTACTTACAGGTATTGCTCGTTAATGAAACAATGCATACTTTGCGAGAGCTGACGATTCGCTTCTGAAATTCCACGAATTCCTATCGTTTTTTACAATTTTTTTTTGATAAAGTAAATATACTTTCTTAACGAATGAACAAATAATTAAAAAATGATTCTATTCCAAAGTTTTCATCCTTTAAAAAAAATAACCATACAAATTTTAATTTAAAAAAATTGTATTTGACAAAAAAAAATACATTATACCTAAATATTATATACATTACAAGTCCGCAATTATACAAAAACAGAAGTCACTAAGAAATACTTATTATAAGTTATAATACAAGAAAAAAAAACATCGACAAAATTATTCAATCAATAAGTTTCAAAAATGTCGAAGAAGAAATATATTTTAAATTTATTGACGTAAAATATCACCACAAGTTGTAAAACAAGAAGAAAAAACATCTAAAAAAAAATATCAATCAATAGGTTTGGAAAATATTGAATAAGAAAATATTAGTAATTTATTGAATAAATAAAATGATAGTTTATCAGTGAAATATATACAAGCCATGTTAGTACCAGAGATAAAAAAATAATAAATCAATGTTAAAGAAGAATTTCCAACCATAAAATATAATTTTGGAAAAAGTTGTATTGTTAATAATTTAATAATTTCGTAAAATTAAAAGGAAAAAGTACAAACAAATACTTTAGACTCATAATTTAAAGTGTATTTAATTTGTGTATAAGTTGACTGTTTAGTTAATAAACTTTGTTAATAAAATCATTTCATTTTCTTAATCAATGTTTCGGTTATTAACGAAGTCATTTTGTAGAATGCATATTAATTTTCTGAATGGATTTAAATTTATAAAACAAATAAAATTTAAAAAAAACAAATATTAGGGCTCAAAAACTTGTTTCATATTATGTAAGTAATTGTATTTTTAGTAAAATAAATAATTTTCTAAGGAAAACGTCTAGTGAATATTTTATTTCTTTCATAGAAGAAAATATCTAATTATTAATTGAATGAATAAATACTTACATTTTCAATAACAAATTTGAGTTAAATAATATTAATAGAAAGATATATGTTAGATCGATTTTATTTTTATTTCTAATAAAATAATATAATTTGAATATGATAAAATTATTTACACTACGAAAATTAAACAGTTAAACTTTATAGAAATTATAAGAATCTTTAATAAATATAATAATTTTAATAAAATATAAACTGTAAGGGAATTCCAAAAATTGGAAAGTAATGTCATTGAGTCAAGCGTTCTTTAAGCATTGTTTAAAATAAAATAATAAGATTAGTGATAAATATTTGTGTAAATATTTATAATATTTTTTAAAAAATTGTGAGAAATATAAACCTCCCATTTATGTTTAGTTGATTACAGTATCAAGTGCTTAACAATTAATAGGGCACACATAATACTGAGATGGCAATATATAATATTCATGTATATAAAAAACAATAATAAAGCAGAAACATGAAGATATCAAACAACAAAATTGATTGATAATAATAGAACTGATAGAAATTCCAATTGGAATCGCTTAAAAACAATAAAAAACATGAAATATGAAGAATTATTATCTTTATATTTCATATTTTTTGTTGTTTTTTTTGTAAAACGGAATTTTATCAACTTTCGACTGAAGTCGCCGACTACGTAATCCAACTGTTAATTAATAAATTGACTTTCATTAAATGGAATTTTCTCCATAAACCGATCGAGGAAAGGTATTTTAATTGATGATTAAAATATTTAAAAATGCATTAAATTTTTTTTTATTGAAAATATATTCCAATAGACAAAAAATGTGAAATTGTTTTAAATTTATTATATGTAATGGGAAATAGAAATGGAATTTTCGTATAAAATTTTCCTAAGTAATAAAACTTATTGGAATAGTTTGGAAAAATAAAAATAATCCGATAAATTAAAAGAGAAATCGAGAAAAAATTAAGAATAAATCGGAAACTAATAACAGGAGACAAAATTGAAAGAATATGGTTTTTTTTTTGTAAAATTTCTGAAATTATTTCTTTAAAAATCAAATATTCAATAAGTAAAGCCTCTCTTTTTTAATTTAAGTTATTAAAATAACAACAATACTTCTTAAGCAACTATTTTAGTATTTTTTCAGTATTTATTTCATATTTTTCAGTAATTAATGTTAATAAAAATTACTTAAAAAGCTAAATAATTTGATCTATTTCTATATAATAATGGTCATCATTATATAAATTGTATATTTTATTAGAAACTGTAGTTTTTTTTTAATATCTTCTTCAGTTACATGATTTAAATATTTCAGGTAAATATTTATATATTTAAATCGGTTTAAAGAGAGCGGGTTTTCATTGCTGCTGATGTGTCTATCTGTATGTGGATGTGCATGTGTGTCGATGTGAAATGTTGAAGAATGTCGCATGTCGAATGGGCATATAACATAAAATAGACCGACGTAAGGATGGATATGTTTGTTATTTCTTGCATGGATATGTTAATACGGTGGCCGCATATGCAAATCCGGACGGTCGCACACACTCACATGAGATGCGGAGCTTAACAGTTTATAATTTTAATGCGGTACTAAATTTCCCCTATGGTTTTCTGATACCTCCTCTGGAGCCTCCACGTTCGAGCAAACGCTACGCAACCAACCCATTACCTTTAATTGGTGCATTGGGTAATGGTTCAATCCATTTCACAGATGCTCGGCCACGGAACAGTATCCTTAATTGCACTAATTATTCACTAATTAATCCTAGGTCTGCCGCGATTATTCATCCACTAAACCTCACCCATTTCACCGGTCGCAAACACTTCAAAAACCGAAAGAAACTGTTCAATTGTATCATCGGTTCATACCAGAACCGCACACCATCTGCAAATGCTATTTTACATACACACAATTCTTTATTGACTTAAGTATAAACAGGTTGAAAATTTAAATTCAATTTTTATTTACATTAATTTAAAACAACTATAAATAAAATAACTTACATAATTCGTGCTATAGATACAATATTTCTGAAATTAAAATTAAGTTAAGTTATTTAAGAAGTATTCACTTCTTAATTTTGTAGTCATTATATTTAATGTAAATTTCAATTTTAATATTATTTATTACATAATTGTAATAACTATTAACTATTATTATTGGTAAATTTCATCACAATAAAATATTCTCAAATTTACAAAATATGAATTGTACAATTCTGTATGATGTCATGTCAAAGTATAATAAGTTTAATATTTCTTAGTAATATGAAACTCAGTTTGCATATAATAAAGTAAATAATATTTACATATAAAAAAAAACCTTATTAAATCGTATTTTCGGATTAAATATTCATAATTAATAAAATGATTTTTGATCAAAATTCATGTGAAATTTTTGAGAACTCAAACTCAAATTATCAATTGGTAAATATGTTCATGACACAAAATACATTTTTATAAAATCCTCATTTGACTAAATTTAAGTATGAAAAAAATAATTAACATAAATAATACAGATGATTTTGGTAAACCATTTATAAATAAAAATCTATGAATTTTCCTACCAAATACAAATAAACACCATAAGAACATAAATAGTACATATGATCATCAAATAAAGACATTGATGCATAATTTTCAAATTTATTCCAACAAAAAATTGTAAAATTAATATAAACCATACGTTCATATTTTTATTCTAATATAACAAAAATCGATAAACGTTAAACAATTAATAATTAGTTTTTACTACTTTTAAACACAATTAGCATAATAATTACATGTGTTACAAAATAATATTATTTTATTTAAAAAAATTTATTAGCTTATTTTGTTCGAAATTTAACTTATAAAATTGATATAAACCATGCGTATATATTTATTACTTTAAAATTACAAAAATCGATGAAACGTTAAAATTGTATTATTTTATTTAACAATTTTTCTTGGTTCATTTTATAGGAAATTTTTCTTTTAAAATTAATATAAACTACACGTTCAAATTTTTTATGTTAAAATTACTAAAAACGATGAAACGTTAAACAATCAATAACTAGTTTTCATTACTCTTAAACCAAATTAGTATAATAATTGTATATGTTAAAAAACATTATAATTTTATTTAACATTATTTAACAATTTTGATTAGCTCTTTGTACAAAATGAATGTTGTTCAAAATAATATATATTTTCAAGTATTTCTTAAAGCATTTTCAAACTAAAAATCTTAGTACTTTTACAATTTAAAATTTTCTTAACTATTTAAAGCACATTAGAGTCGCTATAACTATCAACCATACTTTTCAATACATTTCTTATAAATATTTTAAGTTATTGTTTTTGTTAATTCCAAAACAATTGTATTATTCTATTATATACTGAATAATTATTTAACAAACATTATTATAGAAAACTTGTTGAATTACATTTACTGATATAAGAAATAAACTTATGGAATTTGATTATTAATATACTTTTAACATGGCAAGTATAATTATATAATCACTTAAATGATACATTATGTATGATGCAATCTCTTTGATAACTGCAAAAACATACGAAACAATCTGAAGCAACCAATTATAGCTTTTCTAAATAAAGCAAAAACATTGCAGCATTAATTAAATCAAAACCAACAGAATCATTAGTGTTAATCTTTAATACCACCTTAGAAAGTAGTTTTATATATATGTTTGTGTGTGTAAGGTAGTAGTTGCAACGAAACCACTTCCACATGCTTCACATAGTTACGCCTCGAACGTTTTCCTTTTTCATGTTAACCTTTTCCTTCCTTCTTTTGCTAATCCTTTTTTTTATTCATTCTATTTCGTCCTCGCCCGTATAGCACTTTTCGAGTTTTTCGCATTTCTTTCAAAGCGTCAACGAGCCGGAATAAAATCAAACGCTGTTTATTACATTCCCAAACGAGATTTACTTGAAAAGGAGTGAGAAATGTCTTTCCTTTTTTTTGCATCCTCTGCGGTTTCTTTATAGATAAATGTATTCCAAATAGGAAAAAGGTAATTTCAACTGATTTGATTAAGTTATAAGAAATTCACTATTACTGTTTTATACATTTTTTATTATATAATATTTACAACAAAATATTGAATTTTCTAATAGATTTTTAAATTATCAAATCAAAAATTGTAAATAAATTAATTACAAAATACTGGAATATGTTATTGATATTGAATTACTTTTAAAATGATTGAATTTATATTTATTAATACAACAAAAAAACTTGAATTTAGGATAATCTTTCAATTTTTTTTTATTGCGGATAAATATTTTTTCTTAGTTTAATCGTGCTAATATTTAGATGAAGAAGATTGTATATATAATAAAAAAAAGTGTTAAAAAGTGTACTTATGTAATTTTGCTAATAAAAAGTTTGATCAAATGTAATGTGTCGATTAGATCAATATAAGTAGGTGAAAGACTAATGTTGTTCGAGATGGAAGAGTTGCATCAGGGGAGAAGTCTTTTAATTAATTTGTCACGAAAAAAAAATTGCCTATTGACAGTGAATGTTGTTAAAGACCTTTCATTAAAGTGCATGTGTGTTCGCTGGTGTTCTATGGTTCAGAACGGTTCGGATCCGTTTGATGTTTCGAATGTGCAATGTGGAAGGTAGGAGAAAAAGGACGTTTTCGGTCCCATTGGGGGGCTTCGTGCATCAATTCATCGCGTAAATCGTGCGATGCGAAAAGAGCATAAAAAGGGGCAATGCGATGCCAAAAAGGATTCCGTATATATAAACGGGAAGATGAAATGAAAAAAAAAAAGAGAACACGACGGCGACGAGGAGGACATGGGGGAATAAGAAGAGGAAGAGGACGACGGTGGATGTCTGCAAAAAGAAAAAAATAAATACAAATAAAAAAGCAAAAAACAGAGGCAGCACGAAATTCGAATAAAAATGCGTGTCTCATGCAAGCCATAAAGCCTTTTCAGTACGCCATATAGCACACGATTCAATGGCAACTTTGTGATGTGCGCCTTTCCAGTGCCCTTTTTGCACGCGAACCGGCTAATGATAACTATTAAATTACTTTATCATGATTTGCCATTTATACACTTAAATTATATAAGCAGTTTTTAATTCGCCATGCACGCATCGTGAAGCTTAATTCTTTTCGCCTCGATCCACTCAATAACTCTTCCGCGTTTTCCACTTTAACAACTTTCATATAAAGAGTTGCCAAATTTGGATCGGTGCCTAAATTGGACCAATAATATAACTCGATCTATATGGGAATTAGTTATCTAGATCTCAAGTTTACTAATGTAACTAGTTATAAATTATTATCTTCCGAATCTTAGAAATTAAACTGTTCCAGACTATATTAGAGTAAATAGTTATTATTTAGATAAATACCAAATTTTCTAGTGTATAAGACGCCTTTCATGAAAATACATCTAAAATATGTGTTTCAGTCTATCTAAAACATCTGGTTTGTTTATAAGTATTCTATTGTATTTTACTTTTTTTGTAAATTGCTTTAAGAAGTATTACTCCCTTGATAGAATAACATTCTTTATTTGTTACACAAAGTTTTTTTGGGGTTTGAGAATTCTGGTTAAAATGTACGTCTAATGGACACAAATAATTGTAAAATGAGTACAGGAAATCATTATGAAATTTTCATAAAAATATGTAAAAAGAAGCGGTTCCTAAATTGGACCGATTGTGGAAAAGCCAAATTACTATAAATCTACATTTGAATAAGTTAAAAATAAAATATTCTAATGTTCAAAAAGAACGGAAACAAGTACTAAATTTTGTGTAGACATTAAGAAAATAGAAACAATTTAGTAAACCGTAAACTATATATTTAATTTATTATAAATATTAATTTATATGTCAATATAATCCTAAATCCGATTTAAACCAGAAAGATGACCAGTTTCGTATATTTGATAATGTCCTAACTCAAAGTCAAGTCTTAAGATTAATCAATACAGTACTTTTTTGTAAATTCCCTTAAGAAGTATTACTCCCTTGTTAGAATAACATTATTTATTTGTTATACAAAGACTTACTTCTTTGACGGAGAGAATTCTTCATTTAACTCTGAAGATGATTTTTTGGGTTTTGAGAATTTTGGTTAAAATGTACTTCTAATGAAAAAATGTAGATTTTCTTAAAAATATGTATAAAGCGGGGATCCTAAATTGGACCGATCTACTAGGTGGAAAAGCGAAAATACTATAAATCTACTTTTGATTTAGTTAAAAATAAAATTTTCTAATGTTGAAATAGAACAGAAGTACAAGTACTAAATTTAGTGTAGAAATTAAGGAAAAAGAAATAATTTATCAAATAATAAACTATATATTTAATTTATTTTAAATATTAATTAATTTATGTGAATGTAATTCTAAAACCGATTTAAACCAGAAAGATGACTCAAAGTCAAGTCTTAAGATTAATCAATACAGTTGATAAAAAAGAATTCTTCATTTAGCTCCGAAGATGATTTTTTCGGGTTTGAGAATTCTGATTAAAATATACGTCTAAGGGACATCAATAACTATAAAATGAGTACAGTAAATCATTATGAAAATTCATGAAAAATTGTAGATTTTGATAAAAATATGTAAAAAGGGAGGGGTTCCTAAATTGGACCGATTAATCTACATTTGAATAAGTTAAAAATAAAATATTCTAAGGTTCAAAAAGTACTATATTTTGTGTAGAAATTAAGGAAATAGAAACAATTTAGTAGAAGTAATTTAGTTTAAATATTAATGTATATGTCAAAAACTGATTTAAACCAGAAAGATGACCAGTTTCGTATATTTGGTAATGCCCTAACTCAAAGTCAAGTTTTAAGATTAATCAATACAGTTGATAGTTATTGCTATGCGCGTTCTTCTTTTGCATGCCTCGTTATCCGGTGCAAAATCCGCACGCAAGTGTTAACAACACCTTCTTTGATACCATTCAGAAATATGATCGTAAATTCGCTACGTTAATTGCTCTTAACATTGTACAATATTTATGAACCCATAATTATATTTTACCTTCATTAAATTACAATTTGCATTTACAAATCAAATCGTATCGGCATCGTATCAAATTTGGTAACTACTTTATTTTTAATTAATTATAATTAATTGCGAAACTGGAGCAGCTACCGGTTTCGAACATATTTCACTTATCCGCCGCTAAAGATAAGTTACGCAACCGCAGGTGATAATGACCATAATTACCTTTTAAATAATATAAATTGTTATTTAATGTTAGGCGCGTTCGAACATGCGTTTTCTTATTTCAGCGTTGCGTAATAAATTGCTATAGTTAGTTTTAATTATGTTTTCAATTAATTTCAACTATGTCTCATGTATTAGCTTAAATTAGGATCATTTACAACTAAAAACATTTACATTTTTGTTAAATATAAATTAATATTCGTAATTTAAAAAATATTTAAAAAGATACAAATTTGAAATAATTATGAGATTTGTAGCTGAAGAAAGATCACACGTTTATTTTATCCCAATTATTTCTTATTTTTTCTAACCAACATTTCCAAGAATTTATAGAAAAATATATCATTGTGTATTTTTTTTTTTAATTTGCATTTTTCAATGGAAAAAAATACAAATTAAATATTAACATTAGAAAAAATATATAATTTCATTACTATAACATATTTGTTGTTACTAAATGTTGAATTACTTATAATTTTCATAGGATTAAAAATTATTAGTAAAAAATGTAATGAAGTTACAGCCCTTTTCTGGATTCGCCACTAAATATTAAAAATTGTTTAAAACCATTAGAAAATGATCAAAATATTCAACATTCTCATTAAATTTATAAATGTATTCTAATATAAAAGCAAAACTTGTTTAAAATGATGAAAATTACTGATAACTTTATAGTTAAGACATAACAATCGTAATAAATAGGAAACAACAAGTATCTAATTCACAAAGTTTGTACGTGTTAGTTAATATTTCTAGTCTAAACTTGTATACTGAAACAATAAGTAATGTCATAGAAGAAGTAAAGCGCTGTACCTCTTTATAAGGAAAAATCAATTTACATATGCATAGAACGCACGTGTAGGAATCATACAGTCTATTTTTTTTTTAATCCTTCGTCCTGTTGCATTGTCCTTCTTGCATTTTTATTTTGCGTGTATATTTATTTAGATTTTTTTTTTGGAATTTGCTGAGACCATAAATCTTCGTTTTTCTAGTCGTGAGCAGAACAATTTCGCTGTTTGTGTGGGTTCGCGAACTTCCCTAGACATGTTTCGAAGACAATTAAAAAGGCTTTATATAAATGGGCTTCAGAGTGCTATAAATAAAAATCCACGTCCTGGCTACGTCCTTGCCGTCTCCGTTTCATTCTGTCTCATTCCTTCTCATTCTACCTTGTTCACTGTAGGCAGCCGAAAATGCTGGAAATTATCTCTGGCCGCGATAAGGCCAATTAAAAGGCATTTATCGGCGACTGGGAATTATCAAATGTAATTTATTGCACACTTAATATTATAAATGGCTTAGAAAATTGATCATAAACGTCCGCCGATCGTCCATCCCAGCGAACTGAAGTATTTATGAAATCGAATGGGGAAGCTGGATTAAAAATAAAAGCAATAAAAAGGATAAAAAGTGAACGGCATGCACAATCAATTAAAACCAATTTTACTTTAGTCCGTGCGCTTCCTCCTCGTGAATATTTTATTTTCGTGGTCGCAATTAAGCGAATCCGAGCATTCCGAACGTCCTTTTAATCTCCCATTAAATCTCACTTAAATCCACACAACGACCACGACAAACGACCATTACGAAATCTCTTGCCTTTTTTTTGTCATTATTTCGTATTATCATTGTAACCAATGCATTACCGGAATTGTGAGAAAGATTCGCCGTGTTGTAACTATACACTCAATTTAGTTTCAAATTAATTGTCTGTCAGGAGATTAGTGGGAAAATACGTTTCAAAATAAACAGCTTGGACTTACGACATTAATTATACATTATCAATTACTTACAAGACAAATTTCCCTAAACGAAAAATAAATGTTAAAAATTGTAATTTTTATACATTTAAATCCAAAAATTTTTATTTCTAAACAAAATATTGCATTTTTTTGTGTTATCATTAATATATGATGACACAGAAAATACTTACATTTGAATAATTGTTATATTATCAAATGTAAAAATAAAAATACCACAAAAAAACTCTTATTTTTTATATGAAATTTTTTTATGAACATAATAATTTTTTGATTCACTTTAACTATTTTTTTAATAATTAATTATTTATAATAACTTACTTAGCTTCATCATAGAAAAAAATAATTTAGAAACGTCCTAATTTGAATTAATTTTAGTTTTATTCCAAAATTATGTATTATTAAATATTATTTTTGAAATATAAATATTAGTAAATAATAAATATATTTTCAAAATTTTATACAAAATTTAATTCACGCTTCTAAAGAATGATTGTAAATTACGTTAAATTTTTTATTTTCACATTAAAATTTCACGTTTTATATAATTTATTTTTTGATATATTTTTGCTTTTTATCATGAGTTAGTTAATTAATATATGTTAAATATTAAATTAGTCATAACTTTTTATTAAAGACATAAGTGAGATCATCAAATATTTAAATCCAAAAATTTTCATTTCTAAAAGAAGTATTGCATTTTTTGCGTTATTATTGATATATGATGACACAGAAAATACTTATATTTGAATAACTGTTATATTTTCAAATATAAAAATAAAAATCCAAGAAAAAAACCCTTAATTTTTACATGAAATTTTTTTATGAACATAATAATTTTTTGATTCACTTTAACTATTTTTTTAATAATTAATTATTTATAATAACTTACATGCTTGATCGTAGAAATAATTTAATTTAGAATCGTCGTAATTTTAATAAATTTCAGTTTTATTCCAAAATTATTCATTATTAAATAATATTTGTTTAAATAGAAATATTAGTAAATAATATATATATTTTCAAAATATTATACAAAATTTAATTCACGCTCCTAAAGCATTTTTTGTAAATTACGTTAAATTTTTTATTTTCACCAAATTCACCAATTCACACCAAAATTAGTCATAACTTGAATAAATTCTTTTATATCAATATAGAATATAAAATGACCAGTATCCTAAACTATTTTATAATTGTTCATACAAAAAAGGATTTTTGAAGTCACTCTGAAAAACTAAATAAATTAAGAAAATTTAAATCTATACAAAAAATTTAATGTAAGCCAAATTATATAACTGATAATCTAACATAAGAATAAACATCATAATTTAATTATAAAAGTTGTTGCAAATATTTTCTCAAAATCAGAGAAAATACAGGGAAATTATTCCTATCATTGCTCGAGCCACAAAAATGTTTTTTAAATAAACTAATTACAGCGGTATTATTAAATTTGTAATAGTATTTGAAATATCGACAGAAATCAAAACAGTTTGTGACGCGTTTATTATTTACACAAATCATGTCCTTTTCACACTTCATTCAAATTTAAGTTTGATCCTCGTTATTTTCCTCGTTACATCACGTTATAGGAGGATTTACTAAAACTACTCTGCAGATAGACCTTGATAATTATTATTAAAATATCATTACCATGTAGAAATCATTGAACATTTAACAGTTGTACCAAGAATCATGAAAACAGTAATTGAATGGACCATAGGATGAATCACACCGAAACGTAAACCCGCTTGTATTAATTGCAAGAAGAAACGAAGAAAAAATAAAGAAAATATCATCTTACAATTTCCCAGCACACGACGACGCATTCCATGTTCCACCATTCCTCCATATGGCGAACACATATTATTATAATTTTTTAATTGGATTAGGAATATCGCTTTTTCCAATCGCAATCCTCCCATCTCTCTTTTATACCCATATAATCTTCTTCCGCAATTTTTCAATAAATCTCCGCCTAACAATGGCTCTGAGATATTGTTGGTGCACAAAGGTAATTTTACCCTTAAACAGATCCACGGCATGCGAAGATATTCAGGGAATTCTGCAGTCAATTTATACGGCATTTCATTACAATACCTTTGCTGCAAAATAGCCATCATTCCCAGCCGGAGGGCGCGCAAAACGAATCGACGATTGCGCAGATCTTATTCACCACTAATTGATTCCCATTTTCATAAGCAATTGAAAATAAAGAAAACGATTTGCACGTGTAGAGCCAACAGATAGCATTGAAAATAAAACATTGTTACTTGTAGTTACAACCAGTTTTCTAAGCCTCGTAAAATCACATTTTAGTTTCACTTCTATTTGAATTATACGTATTATTAACACGTTAACAAATTTATATCTGTAAACTGAAAATTATTTATATTATTGGATTAACACAAAAAAGAACAAAATGTTCTGTATTTAATACACATTACGAGGAATATATAATATGATTACAGATATACCTCACATAGTACGGGTAATCAGTTCAGAACTCTCTAAAACCGGACTAATCGATAACTTTGAAATCAAATTGAAAATTTTAAACTATAGTGAATCCGTACTCATCGAATCTAAGATATTTCTGTATTTTATTCATTTAAAATAGCTTTAAAATATATTATTTTCGGGAAGAAAATTTTTTAAAATAATAATAATTATTATTAACTCTCGAAACGCAATAATTACAAATCAGAAAATAATAATAAAACTTTACAATTTGTCTCGTAATTTTAAAAAAATATGGAAAAGTTAAATTTATTTTCAGGCAAAAATAATTACAATCATTAAAAAATAATAAAACTTAACAAATTGTCTCGTAATTATAAAATAAAAATATGGAAATGTTAAATAAGTAATTTAGTTCAATATTGAAGTTTAGTTTTGTATTTTCTAAGAATGTAGATTGAGCACGCGTTAATGAGCATCTGCTAACTGGAAAGTTTCTTTTATTGGTAATTTATTACGTTATGATAAATGCGATATTTACTTTTTCCAACGGTGCATAAATTTGTTGATAAATTGAATCAATTACTTTACTTAATTAAATAATATTATGTTTGATGTAAATATATCCAATTAAATTAATTAATTAAAAGTATAAGAAACATTAGTAAGAACACATCAGTTTAACGAGTAGCAATTTCTCAAATATATAAAATAAATACTAATTTCTACAATTTATATTACTAAATTATATTTTTTATAAATTTGTCACTAAATAAATTTTAAAGTATATTTATGAAATTTTGATTTTTTTCTCTTATAAACTTGACTTGATTAATCGAGAACTTTCGAATTTTTGAAATTTTTCTTTCAACATTTATTGATACTTACATATTTTTTATTTAAGTTTAATAATCATCAGCATCCATTCTATTTGCTCATTATAATTTAAATTTGAAAATTTTATATATTTCTAAGAAACTACCGCATTTTTTCTTACTTTTTGTATATATTATTTTTAATAAATTTGTAGTACATTTAAAAAGATGTTTTATAATCTAAATATATTTGAAGTAAAACACAATTTAAAAATAAATCTCTAAATATATATCTTGGTACAAGAGTGAAGGAAGGTTATTTAAATCGTTGTCAAGTGTAATCAATGATCTGTCTGCAATGAATTAAAGGAGTACGTAAATCGGTACATGCTTTATATACGAAGAGGTATCAGTGACATTGCGAAGAAGCGCCGTTAGGATATGAGAAAACTCATTTAAATGCTAGCAGTCGCTTAAAATCGCAATTAAAGACAACTTATACATTGGCGCTTGACAAAAAAAAGTAATTCTTCCGGCATCACGAGTAATTATTACACTTACTACAAATTTCAATAAAGTAAGCACAAATAGAAAGAGTATTAGGAATTATTTGGAGAGAAGTTGAAAAGTGACTTTAACGCTAGATCAAGCGACGAACCTGTCGAAAAATTTTATTGGAAATTACGGTATCAAATTGAAACCAATCTATCAACTTCGCAATAGGTCACATTGGCTACATTTACTGACAATATAGTAGTCCCATAGTAGCCTCACAATTATTACAAAATATTAGGACGAGTCATAAGTAACTAAGAATCTATTGTTCATATCTACCCGCCATGAGTTACCATGACAACAAGTTTTTGTTTTCACTATATAGACGAGACTTTAGTTAATCTTTTCTAAACTGTTTTGTATGATACACGTTATGTTAAACTGTTTTTTTTAACTCTGAAGTCAAAAAGTACGTATTCGTCATGTAATACTTTGGGAATTTAAACAGGGCAATTGTGCTACGGCGAGAGTTGAAAAATATGCAGTGTATATGGTGAAGGACTAATAACTGATCGGGCAGTTAGAAATTTGTTTTATAAAATTCCGTTCTGGAGATACGATCTTAAAAGACGAACCTTCCGACTTTGAGGACAACATTTTAAAGGCAATATTGGAGCAAAATCCACGTCAATCGACAAGAGGTATAGCAGAAAGGTTGAAACAGCTGGAACTGAAAGTGAAGAAATTATATTGGATTTTGCGTCCTCATATGTAAGTCAATAATCAAACCTATATGGACTTATGGCATCCAACTTTGGGTATCTGCTTGTAATACAAGTATCGACATCATCCAGAGGTATCAAAAACACTTAGAGAACTATCCACAAACGATTATATAATAATACATGAATACACCAATATAAAATCTGTAAGACAAGAAATATGGAAATCCAGCACAAAATATCAATATCGACTGGATGATCATCCAAACCCACTGACGATAGAGCTAACAAACACAAAAACTCGACAACAACTTTGCATGGTAGCTCATCGAGATGTTTTTCGAACACGGTCTTCAGCGTGCACCAACCACAACCGGAACAACTTTAATCTCTATTTCCAGGATTTTGTACTTGCTCCTCTTGTCAATCTCCCTGAACGCGATGTTTGCGTCAGCAGGTACCGTCACGTCAATGACTATTCATCGCTTCTCCTTCCTGTTGTGTACAATGACTTCTGGTCGGATTGCTCCGATGGTATGATCTGCTATGACTGCCTCTTCGTAGATCACGACGACATCATCCCTTTCTACGACTAGGGTAGGTTGGCGATCGTACCAGTGGTTAGACACTTGATAGCCAAGTTTTTTGACTATCGACCAGTGTAAGTAGCTCGCGATCTTGTTGTGACAATGTGTTTTTTCCATCGGAGCTAAGACTGTGAGGCTGGCAATAATTGTTGCACATCCTACACTTGCTGTCAATGCCAGTTATTTTCTTCTGATGGTAGCGGGTGTTAATTGCCTGGGCTGCCACTATAAGACTCTCACCTTTGAGTCCAACGCTTCTGATCCTTCCGAAAGTTTTTTCCTTATCCACTCAGTTGTTCTTCAAAGTTCGGAGAAACTGCCCATTTGATAGGACTCTTTCGGACTTTTTTTCGGCAATTTAAGCTGATTTAAGTTTTCTTTTCTTTTTAGTCCTACTTAAATTATCTGCCAAAAGTAGAGCTTATTGTCATGTAGGCAGATTGCTTAATAAATGGAATTATAAAAAATAATTATTTTTCGATGTGAAATGTATGTGGATTTAGCAATTTGTTAGAAAACGCTGGAAATATTAATTGATTTGATGATCAATAATAAATCATGCTGTTTCTAATGCATCTTATATGGAGGAGACGGCGTTTGCAATTAGCATAACGAACATTTCGTCCGTTCGTTCATTCTAACAGTTAATAATAATAATAATTAATTGATTTTTCCTGGTTCCACGCTGGTTTCTCTCCGTTTCGCCAATGCACGGAGGTCAGTTGTTGCATCAAATTAGTGTTTATTAAGTGAGCATACATTGAACTGTCCGCAGGTATGGACGATCTTGTTCATCATGTTCAATCTATCATCATCTTAAGGTACGCCGCGGAATGATACGAGGAAAACTTGACAGCTTCCGCGCTTATACATTCATACATGAGACGCCAATGTTTCCATCCTTTTATTTTTACTCTTTTCACATTCTCAATCGCCTTTCCATTAAAGAAAACTTACGCCGAACATGATTTACAGTTACGAGCTATATTGGAAATAAGAAAAACCCAATCACACATCTCACATTACCTTATTTTTTTTATTATTTCTAATTACAAATCCGTAATTTGAAGAACAAACATATAAAATTATTTTAATCCAATTTCAGCAAAATCAAAGAAACGCCAGATCTTGATTGATCGCTACATTAATAAATAAATAGTAGTTATTTTTATTTATTTTTATCTCACCCCGTTTCATTGAAACTTCAAGTTTTCTTCCATAATTTCATCAATGTCTTTCGCAGAGTCGCCATTACAGCGCATAATCTTGTTTACTCGATACCTGTTAAGGTGTATATTTCAATAATTTTATTATTTATTAACTTCTTTTTCATCAACTTCATTTTGTGATGAAAAGTATTATAAGTATAAGACTGTCATAATACAGTAATTGATTATAGTAGACACTTGAAACAAAAAGATGTACGTATAAATATTCTGCTTTATAAGTCTTGACTTTATAAGTTTTTTATTGTTATTGTACGTTTAAATCATTTTAATAGGAGCAATTTGTATTCCTTATAGATAACTATGGATTTATTTTGTTTTTTATATTAATTCAACGCTTTTAAAGTAAAAAGCGTACATTTTATTATTATTATAAACGATTTATATTAATTTAACATGAACATGATTTTCCATAATTGGAAACCACTTAAATTTGATGTTTCTTTTATAAGCTAACAATATAACAATATTTTATAATCTAACAATTCTTTGCACGTAATCCAATTTCTTCTGCTATTTGTTTTCTAATAAATATATTTTAAAAAAATACTAATTTTGTCGTATCGTCATAAGACTAGGATTTATTAATTATTTTTATGGGCTCTAATTAATGTCAAAATAATAAATATAAGCATTGCTATCCAAAATTTTGTTAATTGTAGAAACCAAACTTAAGCAATCCCCAATCAGTATTATTTTATTACAGGATCCAAAATAATGTTATCAAATATTATTAGTATATAAACAGTATTAGTCTATGACCCCCAAACAATGTTAGTATAGAATCCCCCAATAATATTAGTACAAAGCTTCAAAACTTTGTAACCCAAAAAATATTAGTTGAGAGTCCCCAAACAATGATAGGACAGAAACAGTCTTAGTCCAGGACCGCCAAAAAATATTTAGTTTTAGCCCCTTAAATATGTTAAAGCAGAACCCCCAAGTTAAGGATCCGCACCTGTCCAAAAAATATTTTAAAATAAAAGAAAAATCTGGACGGAATACTCCTTTATTAAAGATGATATTTTTTCATTTTATAAAAATATAAAATAAATACATAACTCTAAAAATTATTAGAAATCCCTAGTATACAGAAAAAAACATAAATTCTATAGGCGGAATTTATATAAATTCTTAAATAATCATTCCAGTCCCATCTGACATATATCTACATTACGATAGATTTAAGATTAAACCTTAAATTCTTCGCTGAGATAATCGAAAGGAATAAATAATTTTAGACACATAACTGTAATATTTAGAAAATTCTGCATTTTCTAAATTAGTGGATCTACATTTTAAGTATGTATTAATTTACATAGAACTACATCTTCCACAATAGTTTAACCTTTTTTTGTAATCTTATATTTACAGACAAATTATCTACATTACGATAGATTTAAGATTAAACCTTATATTCTACACTGAGATCAAAAGAATTAAATAATTTTATATAAGTTGAAACTGTAATATTTAAAAAAATCTGCATTTTCTGAATTAGTAGATATCTTTCAATCTACATTTTAAATATGTATTAATTTAAATACACCTAAACTATAAGAGTCTACTTCTCCCAGAAGAATTTAACTTTTTGGTAAATTACTGTAAAAAGTCATGAAGCACCTAAGATTAATTAAATATTTAATTGCTTTTAAAAATACTTGTTAATTATTAAATTTGTTTAACGATTTCTTTTGATTACAAGTATTTACTGATTAATTTTAAATTATAAAATAATTTTATTATATTTACAGTAAAAATGAGATAAACACTTATAATATACTTTAAAACTATAAAGTATACATTAATATGTTATAAAATAACGGAATTCCATTTACAGTAAAAAAATCTTGAAACTTTGAAATAATCTGGTTTCAATTAATTCAAATTAAGTCGACCAAATTAATAGTCTGGATTCACTACAGAACGATTTCAAAATAATGAAACAATCTAAATTTTAATTATAAAAAATATATATATTTGTACAAAAATAATCATTTTTTTCTCTTTTGTATGAATTTATTTTCTCGATTAGTCCGATTTCAAACAGTTTATCCGCACTATGCGAGGTATTTTTATAGAGATTAAAAATTAAAAAATCTAATTTTTAAAGAATTTAAGTCATTTTAAATTATGTTGACGTGATTGGCTTCATTGAAATCGGATTATAGCACATTTTAGTAAGAACAAGAGCTTAGCCTAAAAAATCATCGACGTGTGAAATATTTTTAAAATGTATTATTTAAAAAAACTGTGAATTAATTTTCTGAACATAATCTTCAGATTATTTGAAAGAATTTGGTTTCAGTCGTTTTGAATTAGGTGGACATGATGAAATCTTAGTGAAATATCTTTGACTATCCTAAAAAAAAATCATCGAGGAGTAAAATAGAATTGAAACGGCATCCAGATGGTTGTGATTACAGGAAAATGGTGTCTTTCGTAAAACAAAGGCGCTTAATAAATGGAATCGGTCATGGATTATTAAAATTTCCGACCGCTCGAGGGAGAAATGATGGATGGAGGATGTTCGAATCAATTTAAATTGATATGCGGGATACGACGTACGATTTTCTGAAAGCAAACAGAATTACGGCGATAACCATCTGGAGAGTTTTGTATTATATTTAATTCAATAATTCAAGTGGAATAATGTCGACAATGGAGAAACACAAGAAGATGAAAGAAAAAGAAGAAAAAAAATGTATAGAAGAAAGGTGACCAGGAACTAATGGTTTCCTTTATAGTGTTTTAGCTCCTCGAGACTTAACTGAACACATTTCTGCTCCACAAGTTTCATAGATCATAATTTCGTGTTTACCGTAAATGCAAATAAATCTCGTTTTCCCCTCGACTATTTGTACCATTTATTTTTGCGCTAATTACCTGCGCACGATATTATTACATAATCAGAGCGATTACCATTTATTATTCTCTTTGTATTCCCTTGGTTCAGATGAAATCGGATGCGAATCGTAACGGATTTTAGCATTTCGAAGTGAAATAAAACGCATCGACGTATTTTATTTCGCATCTCGTGTTTCCTTCGCTGAGATTTATATATTTTATTTTAATTTCGCAAAAAAGACGAGCCATAATACCTTGCTTGTACGTCGCTGCACGTTATGTAGAATACGAAACTAATTTCCTACAACTGCTAGAATCTCGCAACTGGAATTCTAATCAGCTTTAAACTAATTAGTGTAATCATTATGTTTATACTGCAATATATTAATTTTAATTTTCTATCGGCTATTTGTACTATTCGCAAAAACAATTAGTTAACAATGTAATTGCTTCCTATTGACAAAGACTTTACATTTTTATTAAACGGACAAATTATTAATTATAGTTACTTTTATATATAATATTATAAATTATTTTTACACAAAAACAAAAATTATACAATTTCATCAAAAACTATTTTCTATCATTATTAAGTAAGACTAAATGTATAACATCTTTTTATAAGTTTCATATTGATTTTAAAGGAGAAAATATACAAAAACACAAATTAAACTTAAAAAAAATAATTATAACAATAACTTAAATACAAATAATAGTTCTAACTTATAATTTTCAACATATTTCCTTCATAACTAAAAATATTATTGTTCCATAAAGAATGTATTGTAAAAAGCCCTTTATTTGTATTTACTTAAAAGAATTCAATATAATTAATTGAACTACAAAAATGTAGATGCTAAAATTATTCACTTTTTGTAAATTATCATTTATTCTCGTAATTAAATTTAATGAAATATTTAATTTTTTGAAATTAATTCCATAAAGTTTGTATTGTAAAAAGCCCTTTATTTGTATTTACTTAAAAGAATTCAATATAATTAATTGAACTACAAAAATGTAGATGTTAAAATTATTCACTTTTTGTAAATTATCATTTATTCTCGTAATTAAATTTAATGAAATATTTAATTTTTTGAAATTAATTCCATAAAGTTTGTATTGTAAAAAGCCCTTTATTTTTATTTACTTAAAAGAATTCAATATAATTGAACTACAAAAATGTAGATGGTAAAATAATTCAAACTCAATTTTTGTAAATTATCATTTTTTCTCGTAATTAAATTTAATGAAATATTTGGAAAAATATTTTTTTAAAAAATTAATTCCATAAAGTTTGCATTGTAAAAAGCCTTTTATTTTTATTTAATTAAAAGAATTGAATATAATTGAATTACAAAAATGTAGATGGTAGAATAATTATTCATAATCACCTTTTGTAAATTATCATTTTTTCTCGTAATTAAATTTAATGAAATATTTGGAAAAATATTTAATATTTTAAATTAATTCCACAAAGTTTGTATTGTGAAAAGCCTTTCATTTTTATTTACTTAAAAGAATTCAATATAATTGAACTACAAAAATATAGATGGTAAAAATATTCACCATCACTTTTTATAAATTATCATTTTTTCTCGTAATTAAATTTATTGAAATATTTGGAAAAATATTTAATTTTTTGAAATTAATTCTATAAAGTTTGTATTGTAAAATGCCTTTTATTTTTATTAACTTCAAAGAATTGTATATAATTGAATTACAAAATTGTAAATGATAAAATTATTAACAAACACTTTTTGTAAATGTAAATATTTAATTTTTTTAAATTAATATGATTTAAAGATACAAATTTTATATAAAATTATCTAAAAATAAATAAAATATAAATGTTATTTCTTATAAAGTAATTTGCAATATCATAAAATTTTAAACATAATGCGTAGATAATTTATACAGAAAGTACGTCGTAAAAAGTAAATTCATATTTGCACACTTAATTCTACATGATTTCAACAATTTAACACTAAACTTTTAATTAAACTAATACTTAAAAACTATCTGTTTATAGGAAATTATTAAAATTATCTTTTTAAAAAACTTTAAAATACATATAAACCTCATTTTATTAAATTTTATTAACTTTTTAATTAATATTAATCATTCAAAATAATTTATGCATTTCAATTTAGTTATAAAAAATAAAACATTTCTATTTCAATAATACGTATTTTGTTAATATTTTCATAAATAAAAGTCTTTAATATTTAATATTAATCATAGAAAATAACTTATGCATTTCAATTTACTTATAAAAAATAAGAAATTTTTACTTCAAATGACAGTTTAAATGACTTATTTTTATTAGTAGTTGTTAACATTTTCATAAATAAAAGTCTTTTAAAGCGGAAAGAATTGAACGACATTTCAATTTAGATTTTATAATGTTGTTTTGATTGACGTTCACTGTTGGACCAAAATGAATACTTAAGTAATCTCAAGAACGCTCGATAGTTAAAATGCGCATAATTGCATAATACATTTGAAAATATTCCTGTAATATCTTATCCTGTAAGATCGTCTTGCTTATACATCATGTTGTTTCTTTTAAATTAATCTTAATGTAATGTTTATTTCTTAGGGATTGCCAATTTTTTTTTTCATATATAATATATGCAGACCGTAAATAAAGTGCACTGTGTTTCCGAGTCAAACACAATGGACACATATAAAATCGTTAAAGTGTGATTCTAACGCCCAAACGGTCAGTTTCATAAACATCGCCCATACAATTGTCCGAGAAAAATGATTATTTCCACTCAATTAGCTTACACCTCTCCTCACTCCCTTATCTGAGCTCGACTCCTTCTTCATCTACCTGAGACCGGAGGAGACTGGTAGAAAATAATAAAAAGAGAGCGTGATTCAATGTAATTACAGATTTCACTCCTACGCCCAGGCAAACATCACGAGTTTTCATAAAGCACGGCCCGTTTCAGCGGCACGTATATCTCACTTCATTTTCTTCTCCTTTTTTTTGTTGTTGTTGTTGTTCTTCATTCCCGATCTTTGCTTTCAGCCTGAAAAGCCGCCTTTAATTGGATGGGAAGAATTGAAATGATGCATTAACTTCGATGCCCGAAATCGTAAAACCCACCAGATAAATGCACTTTTATTGAGGATCTTACCTTGCGAGCTGGAATTCCTGCTTCGGCTGCTCCGACTGTTGCTCTTCGATGCCGCCTCGACTACTTTGCTGAGCCTCTTCTGTAACGCTTCCTTCTCTCGGTATCTACAATTAAAAAACGTGACTCAATACAACAAACAAATACAATTACACAAACAACGGACAACGGGGAACGCTTGAAAATTGGTAAATTATGAACAACGAAGTGAATGGCAATTAGATCCGTTTATCTCGCAACATCAGCTCATTTTGTACAAAAGATAACTCAACAATATCCAAATATTTTCTATTCTTGTATTTTAATTATGTAAACACAGATCCAACCATTCATAAATATACACAATAATTACTGTTTACTTCTAAAATTTACATTCTCAATGGTGAGAAATATATTTTCCAATTAATAACAATATGAAAATTATAATTACAATTTTTCATTAATAGTAACATCTTTAATTCTTAAGTTACCAACATTGTATATCAACCACAAATAAATTTTATAATGTACATTTGATTTAAAACCAGTAACGAACATTCAAAAAATATTTTTTTACAATAATAAATTAATAACATTTATTATTTATAATTATAATATTTAATTATTATGACAGTTATTATTTAATAGTTTTCCAACATAATTATCTAATGATTACGAAAATTTTCACTAAAGTTTAAGGGTCTTATTCTAACCTTATTTTATAATTCTACAGAAGACTCATTCAATCACCCACCCGAATAAAACCTATACGCAATAATCATTATTTAACTTTTATAATTTTCAGAACATCCACTACTTATTGAACGAAAAGTAATCAATAACATATATTTTGTATTACAATTATTTAAAAATAAACTAAATAATAAATAGTATTATATAAGCTGAAAATAATGCCTGTATTTATTTATGTAAATGCAATTTGTTAATGATGTTTCATTAAATAAAAATTATTAATCAGAGAAGAAAATAAAATAATATAAAATAATGATTACGAATAACTTGATTGAAGTTTAAAGCTTTTATTGTACTTTATTTTGTCGTTCTACAGAATACCCATTCTATCACCCACCCGAATAAAACCTATACGTAATAATCGTTGTTTAACTTTTATAATTTTCAGAACATCCACTACTTATTGAACGAAAAGTAATCAATAACATATATTTTGTATTACAATTATTTCAAAATAAACTAAATAATAAATGGTATTATTATATTATAAACTGAAAATTATTTCTATAATTATTTATGTAAATGCAATTTGTTTATGATGTTTCTTAAATAAAAATTATTAATCAGAGAAGATAACAAAATAATATAAAATAATGATTACGAATGATTTCACTGAAGTTTAAAGCTTTTATTCTACCTTATTTGATAGTTCTACAGAAGATCCATTCTATCATCCACCCGAATAAAACTTATAATCAATGTTTAACTTATATAAATTTCAGAACAACAATTTTCAAAAAAACTAAATAACATATAACCTGTAGATCTTTTGAATTTAATCCAATAAAACATAATTAATATTATTTTAATTATTTATTATTCTTTAAATTTATATAATTATTATCAATTAGCGGGAAATTATGTTTGTAATTATTTATGTAATTGCATTTTTTATCATATATTATTATTAATTTTAATCCGAGAAGATATAAAAATTAATAATTATTTTACAAAACCTATGTTTAACAAAATAATTTATAGTTTTAATCTTGTATTTAAAACTGTGAAGATATGATGAAAACTTATAAGGATATTCGTTTTTCATTAATTTACCAGCAGCAACAACCGTTACTAAATGGCTTTCTTTGGGTGGATACTTTTAATTGCATCCAATGCTTTTCGTTTAACTTTTATTATTGCAATAAATATAGCATTTATTTATTACACTTACGAAGATACAAATCTCTTTCTCTAATAATGTAACTGTACTTAATATCTATTGCGATGCATACGAGTTTGTAATGAAATACATCATTTTTTCTATAACTGTATTCACAATTATTTTTTTTTACATTTGACATGTTTATACCAAAGTACAATATGGGCAAGAAATGCTATGAAAATTAATTGATATTAGTTATTTGCATGTAATATTTATTAACTTACAATAGAATTTAGAAACTTTTTTTTTAAATAATTTTCTGATAACCATTTTGGAATAATTAAATTATCTAATAGAAAATTAAGACAATTTCTTTAAACAATTAGATTATTTTTAGTCTTTACATAAAACTTATATAGATTTGTATATTTAATTAATAAATTATGTGCAGGCAATTTCAGTAAACACTTAGATTATTTTTAGACTATATAAAACTTATATAAATTTGTATATTTAAGTAATTAAATTATTTAATAGAAAATTAAGACAAATTCATTAAACAAATAGATTATTTTTAGACTACATAAAATTTATATAGATTATTCAAATCTATTTATGTACAATTTACGTTCAAATAAATATGTTACATAAAGTATTTGACAGAAAACGTGCGTTTTTTTAATAAATCAATTAATATATAAGGGTATTTTATTGACACAAAAAAAAATTATAGTAGAAGTTACTAAAAAATCTACAATTTGAAAGATAGAATATTTCGAAAGTTATTTGGATAAAATATTGACCTGGAAAGGACAAATTTTGATAAATCTATTGAAAGTAAACAAATACAATCTTCTTTTTATATAAAGTTCTATCAAAATAACTAATTAAATTTTATGAATCAAATTTTTCCTATAAAACAAGTTAAAATTCAACTAGCAATGAAAATAATAAAATGATCATTACTAGTTTCGTTCAGTTTTATTAAATATATGGGTTTAGTCTTCTGCTATTTCATATTTCAGTCAAAAATTGTTATACAAAACACACAGTATATATTGTATAATATTCTAAGTTATTTTTTTTTAAATTTTCTCAAGATAATCTGTTAAGAAAATTGCCTACACCTCAAAAAACTTCTGCCATAATCTGGTGCCTTCTTATAAGTTACCATTAAATCTTATAATTTCGATATTCCATAAAATACCCAGTTATTTCATAAAGTACTGATCAATAATAAATTATAGAATACTTTTAATATTTGATAATTTATATAGATATTTCATAGATTAACTAGTTATTCTGTAGACGGGATAAAGATTATAATTTGAGAAATTAGATAAGTTTCAGTATTTAGTAATTAATAGAATAAGACAAACAACTTTATAAAATTAATCTTTTTTTAATAAATCTAATTCTCAGATTTAAAATAATTAATTCTTCTCACAAACAGAAATACATCCAATGTACAGTTTTTGTCAATAAGGCTATATTATAATATTCTATATAATAACTAGTTAAAGTATCAAATAAAAACTATTATATAATTTTGATTTTATAAAATAACTAGTTATTTTATGGATTATCGTATTACATATTTTTATTTAAGACTACACACTAAAGGATTTAACTAACTTTAATTATCCTTTTTTATTATTGGCTCTAAATTGAATAGATAATTACTTTAAAAAAAAGTAGATCTTCCTCAATTACTTCCATATATAAAGGAAAAGGAAATTGTTTATTACATTTTTGGAAGTTTCTCACGTGAGTAAGCAGATGTTCGTTAGTTCTTGTAAAGTCGTAAAAAAAGGCAGAAACAAAGCGAAAAGTGCGTAGGGTTTTTCATTTATCTCCGAGGACGATCAACCCTCGAGACGTCCAAGCGTCCAGCAATCTTAATTGACGAGCGAGCACACAATTAAAATTTCATGTGGTTAAACAACTGTAAATCCTTATTAGGCCACGTAACACAGTTCCGTTGGCCTTTTAATTAAACGGTCCGATCCGTCGACTCTTTTCGCGCATTTGAATTGTACCAGAAGCAGCAACATCCAATCTTCATCTTTTCCTCGACTGAAAAGAGGATAAATAAACAACGGATTCTAATGGCACAAATGTCTCAAATCATAATTATAACAGGTTTTCGACTGCCGTCTTCCATAAAAATAAATCAAAGCGATAAATGGAAGTACCGGGGATGGATGGATGCGTGCATGTTTTATCCACGCCAAGTGGCGACAATAAAAATGCGGTTTTATTGCTTCATCTCAATGTCGTCAATGCTTTTACCCAAATAAAAGAGCGAGAGGAAGATGTAAAATGTGAAGAAGAAAAATATATATATATATATTTACGATGACCGTTATCAAATATGTCTCGTGGTCCATTACTTGATACCGGGAATTGACTACTGGTAGAAATAGCGATCTAACGAACTCCAGAATAAACGAAAGTAAATGTTTCGTTTAAAAAAATATATGTCTCGACGTTAAAAGGATCTCGCGTTTAATTATGTTCGTCTGCTGTATAATATTAGATAAACTTTCATTTTTAATTAAATAAATTAATGCACTAAATAACATAAATTTAGGAAATAAAACATTAACTTATCGAAAGCGAAATAAAATAAATTATTTTAATCTTCGAATACTTTTCAGATTGCAATGAAAAGTATATTAGTATATTTCGACTTTTAAATATTTTGAGATAAGAAAATGATCCATGAGAAATATCGTAAAAGTAAATTATTAAAATTATAAAAATTTTGTTTTTTGAATATCAATATTTCTTAAAGAAACTAATAAATACAAGAAAAGTTAAGTAACTATAAAAAAATAATAAAATTTGAATGATCGAATATTTTGTAAATTATCTGGATAAAATATTGATCTGAGAATATTACAAAATAGACGTAGAATAGACATAAAAAATGATGGAATGAAAATGAACCATAAAAAGGACAAATTTTGATAAATCTTCTTTTTATATAAAGTTCTAACAAAATAACTGATTAATTTTTATGAATCAATTTTTTTTCTGTAAATCAAGTTAAAATTGAACTAGTAATTAAAATAATCAGTTTTGCTCAGTTTTATTACATTTGTTGGGTTTAGTCTTCTGCTATCTGTATTTCGTATTTAAGTCAAATATTGTTAAAAAATATCAATATTTCTTAAAAAACTAAACTCTAATAAATGCTTTTTATGTAATGCTTCGTAAAAATTTATATTGATAAAGAAAATTATTATTAGAATATTCATCAGTTTCTTTCATTATCAGTATTTAAGTACAAATAATAGATGAAATAACAAAAATAGCAAATCCATAGAGAAACAATATTTCACCTGTTCTAGACGCTTTCTTTCACTTCATCGGGAAAAAAGAAGATAAAAAGTGCTGGTAGATCGAAGAAAATGATACAGCCTAAAGCACACGTTCTTCAGATGCTCCAGATGGTCAAAGAGGAAGCACGAGGCTGAGGAAAATGTTGGAATTATACGGGAAATAGAGACACTAATGGTTGAAATATTAAAGGTGCGATATTGTGTCAAGATGTGTGTCTTCATCAAGAAAGAAGACGAGCAAAGACTAAAGTAAATAAGATCAGCAAAGAATGTGCCAGTTGAGTCCAGCACTGATTCATGTTGGTGATCAAAGTATAATACCAATGCAGAACCAAGCAAATCAGACCTGGATATTGCTTGAAGAAGCAGTACCACAAATCCACACGTGGACCTTATGGAAGGTTTCCTCTCCTAATCAGCAGTTAAGTAAATGGCGAATGTATTGGAATTTTAGCAAATTAGCAATAATTTCTAATTAAAACATTTTCTTCATGAATAAGTTAATGATAGGGGGCGAATTGTAGTAATTCAAATATTATTTGTGGGCCCCAAAAACATTTCAATAAATCTGCGATTAAAAAGAAATAATTTGAAATTAATTTTATATAACTCAACTAAAAATGTAATTCAAATACTCCAACTGATATTGTATACAGTACATTTACTTCCTTATGATTATTTAAGCAAGAACACGCAATTTACAATAAAGATGTATTTTATACTCATCTTAAGAAATATTACTAGTAGTACATGGTACTGTGTACTAAGTAGAGGATGTACAAGTATTTCTAAATTGTAAAAGAAGCTATCAAAATAAACAGTATCAGGTAATGCAGCATTCATGTTTTAGATACATTTCTATTAAAACATTTCAAATTCCTACACTTACCTATAAAATTTTATTAACATTACCTGTGTAATATTAACAACATTTATTATAAATTTTAAAAAAAAAATCCTAAATAATAAAATACACAATTAGAACGAAAACATTTCAGTTTTCAGAAGTGAAAAATATTAGGACCAGAATGACCAAACATTCCTTCATAAAGAAAATGAAGCGAACAAGAAATTATTTATGAAATAATCAATCCACTAACATAAAACACTACTTAAAAATATTAATAAAAATTAATTAAAATATTAATTTTTTTCATTTTCTTCGGCTGAAACTTTTCTAATTTTGCCATTATTTTATATATATTCCTACTTACTACTTCTAAATCTTCTTCTAAAAAGCCATCATCTGTATTCAATCAATTTCTAACATTCATGGTCATTTTGGAAATTATTGGGCTCAACTTAATTTATTTGATATTATTTTCTTTTTTCAGTAGAAATTATATTATATAAATATTTCACTTCGTTATAAGAGGTAACATTTTTTGAGGTATGACTGTATTTAATTTTGTTTTTTATTTTCTATATTTATTAATACAAAATATATTTTTTTTCAGTTTGTTCAGCTGAAACTTTTCTAATTTTGCCATTATTTTATATATTTTCCTTACTACTTCTAAATCTTCCTCTAAAAACACATCATCTATATTCAATCAATTTCTAACATTCACGGTCATTTTGGAAATTATTGGGCTCAACTTAATTTCTTTGATATTATTTTCTACTTTTAGTACACATTATACAGTGGTGCCTCGCATAACGAACGCCTCGCACAGCGAACGCTGCACACAACGAACTTCCTTTTCGTTCATTTCACGATTCATACAACGAACTTCGCTTCACACAACGAACTTCGCTTCACACAACGAAGTCGCCCGATCTTCTACGATCACTGCCGATTAATTAAGAAACAAACGACTTTGGACAGGTTTTTCACTGCACCATCGGCCAAAAAGCGGAAAATGGATGAAGATGTGCAAGATTCGATTATTTCTTAAAATTAAAAAATGTGTGTTTTTTTCATTATGTTTCATTATAAATAAAAATAATAACAAAAAATTATGCTACAGAACGAATTATTTTTTTTAACATGTATTGTTATGGGAAAACGCGTTTCACATAACGAACTTTTCGCATAACGAACTTGCTCCTGGAACGAATTAAGTTCGTTGTGTGAGGCACCACTGTATTATATAAAAATCTAACTTCGTTCTAAGTGGTAACGTTTTTCGAGGTATGACTGTATTTAATTTTGTTTTTCACTTTCTATATTTATTAATACAAAATATAATTGTAATTATCACTACCACTTTTCTTTTTGATAAAATATCCCAATCAATACACTTTATATTATTATTTCTTTAATAGTGTATTCACGTATTCAAATGAATTCAATCGTAAATTTTATCGCAATTTTCAATTTGTAAATTATGCACCGCCGTTCGATTTATTTAAATTTATGAAAATTGTTAATTGATAAATATGTAATGATCGTCGATAACCACGAAATTGAGTTACTTTCTTCGCGGCCGCATTATGTATCTCGTACACATTCGAACCACTTAGAGCTCTGAAGCAATTAACGAATGGACGTTAATTAATTTACATACAATATTTATACGTAGATTCCTGCACATCTTATTCAGCGCACAAACACAATATTGACACACGAGCAAGAAAATCTTTTCAATAACTTAATTCAATTCAATCAATTTCATCTCTTGATATGTGAATCAATATTTAATTTAATCGTTGAAGGATCTTAAGTTACCTTTCATTCTTACTTATTCTATTTTATCATTAATTAAAACATTTATGTTTATTTGCTTATATCCTGTATTCTGTATCCATAATTGAAGTGACATCAGATATAAATATTTCTCAACAGCACCTGAAACTAATAATTGCAATTGCATAACCTGATACAATTTGTACATAGAATCTGATAGACATGTCACAATTAATTTTTACAATATTTTATCTATGTACAATAATGATTTTATTCTATTATATTATTACTAATATATAAAAATAGCTAATATATAAAATAACTAGATAATGCATAAAATAACTAGCTAAAGTATGATTTAATATACGTATTTTATTAGCTGAGCTACACACATATTCATTTCTTACTTAGATGTACAAAATATTTTCTATTTTCAGTTTCAATAAAAAGATTAATAAAAATATGTAATTGCATAATTTAATACAATTTGTACATAGAAGTTGGTTCACAAATCTTTTATTGTCACAAATAATGTTTAAAATATTTGATCTAAGTGCAATGATTTTATTCTATTTTCAGTTTGGATAAAAAGGCTCATAAAAATATGTAATTATTACATAAAACCTTATATTTTTTTATAATCATCTTCTCTTAGATGTATAATTAACAAAAATTCTTAAATCAAATCTTTAAGGTTTTTCTAGAAATTGAAAATTTTCCTCCTGTACCTTTGATATTCATTTATAGTTATTTTTTTATAATAAATAATTAATTTTCAGAAACTTACCCATAGAAATTATTGTATTAGTCTAAATTATAATGATAGGTCCAAAAATATTTCAAAATAAAAAAAATAGATTAAATAATATTTGTACAAATATATTTTACAAAAAATAAAGATTTTTTAGAAGATTTCTCACTGAAACCTTTCAATATTTTACAACTGTTATTGAATTACGTTGATACAAACATATTTTAAGATTAAAAAGATATTTCAGAAACTTTTCCATAGGAAATTTTGAATATATTGGAAAAATATGATTTTATAGAAACTTTCCAATTGAATCCTTTGAATAATTCTCAATTGTATTCAATAATTTTGAATCAAATAATTGTATAATAAATAATTATTTTTCCTTATCAATTATATTTCAATAACATTTGTTCAAATTAATTTTACAATGAAAAATAAATATTTTTCAGAAGCTGAAATCTTTGGGATGCATTTCCATTGAAACAAAGATCATCTACTGAAATCTTTCAACAATTCACAAATATAATTAAATTACTTTGGTGCAAACATAATTTACAATGAAGAAAGATTTTTTTTTATTATTCCTAATGAATATTTTTAAATTGTAATTGAACTAATTGTATTTTAATTAAACATTGAAAGCCTTTTCTCTAAAAATTCTGAATTATTTTAAACTATTTTTTTAATAACTTTAGTACAAATAAATTTTACAATAAAAATTGTTTCAGAAGTTTTCACATTGAAACTTTATGGAAGCGTTTTTATTGAAACTTTTCTATTAAAGTTTTTCTGAAGGTTCTATAACTGTAATTAAATTATATTAGTCCAAACATTATTTACTATGAAAAAAGTTGATTTTTCAAAAACATTCCCAAGAAGAAGGATGATTTTGTAAAAACCTTTCCACTGAAACTTTTCAATCAACCCTCATTAATAAAAATGATCCAAATAAATTTAATGATTTTGTAAAAAAACTTTGAATTATTCTCAATTGTAATGGAATTACTTTGGTTAAAATATATTTTTAAATAAAAAAATTCAGTGCAAAAACTGAAATCTACTAAAATTAATAAATTATGTTATATATGATGAAATCTAATTTAATTCATGTGTATTTCCAGATATTTGACTTAGTTTTATGACATTATTTTTCATTCAGAAAAAATCTTTTTCTTAGAAAAACGTTGATGTTTTAATGCTAATATTAATAAAAAATTTATTATAATCTAAATGAACTATTTATAAATTTGAAGCAATAGAAGAGAATAAAATAAATAAAACTAGGATAAAAGCAAAATTGCTGGACTGGTAATTTATTAAATAAAAATAATCGTAAAGTATGAAATGCACGGCCTTTTAAATGAGGCATTTATATTTACATTATTTACATTAAATGCATGCGGATTCGCTCGTTCGAATAACGCAAAGCCTTAAACAGATTTCCCTTCCTTCTGCAAAATCACCATATTAAGTTTAATAATGATAAATTGCCCGTGTAAATGCGGCTCGTTTTGTGTTTTATTTTTATTTTTTTGTGTGTAAACGAGCAACATACACTACACTCTCAGTTTCTCTTAATAGAAATATATTTGCTGCTCGAAACAAATTTATTTACTTTCAAATCAAACAAATTGCAAATCAATCAAAATAAATACATTATTTTAGATGTAATTCAGTTTATATAATGATTATAAAACTTTTTTTTATCTAAGTAATTAATTTTAATGTATTTTTACCATTAATTTAATTAACTAAAAGTATTTGAAAAAATACGAAAATCTTAGTTGATATTTCACAAGTAATGTATTCAAAATTACATTTGGAACTGAAAAAAAATGTTTACTATTTTAGAATCCTATTTCTTAATTTTATGCAATAAAATACGAATAATAATTCTGAAAACAAATCAAAAATCAACTAAAATTATAAAGAAATAATATTATTTAACAATTTTAATCAAAATTCTTGATAAAACTTATATTTTCTAAGAATATAGTTTTTTTTCATAATTATGTAAAAGTTTATTTTAAACCTGAAAATTTACAATTTTGTAGTAATTAATTATATAAGTAATGCGATAATAATGTATTAACTTGAATACATAAACTTAGTTGCTTTTTTTGCTTGGAATATGATATTAAAATAAATATTTCCTCTTAACATGTAAAGAAAAGGTATTAAATTCCATTAATTAATTATATAGTATACAAAATGTATGAACGGAATATATTGTAAATAACTGTTGGATGCCAAAATAAATAATTTTAATCTTTAAAATTTTCATAAATGCGCGCGTTGTAATAAGATATATTTGCTAAATAATGGATAGAGATATTAGTATTATTTCTGAAAATAATATTAATGTTTCCTGAAGTGGAACAAAGTGTAATTAATTAATGAGTTAGGTAACCGCATGGATGTACATTCATAATAATGTCGGAGATGGTTTTAAGGTCATTAATTTATTATTTTCCAACAGATTATTAAACGTAATTACATATTCTTAAGAAAATACAGCGCGCCGTTCTTTTCTCTCCTCTCTTCTTCTCATCTCATCTCTCCTCTCCACTTCACCTTCTTCTTTTCGAATACTCGTTCTTCGGTTCGATTAAACTCCTTAACGACAACGCATTTCCTAATACCCCGTTCATTATAAATGTTATTACTTAGGTTTCGGTTTATATCAAATTATCGGCTCAATAAAATTGAGGAAATGTGTAAGCTTATACATTCGATTCTAAAACTTTTGATTAAATTACACAGAAAACAAAACTTAATTCAATAGTTTCAATAATTACATTCTTACTCAAATTTCATTTTATTATTGATTAAAATAAATTTAATTTTATTAGCAAATACTTAATTTTGTACGAAATGAAAAAAAAAATGAAATTCTTTAAACTTTAATTCACAAAAAATTTGTTAAAAATTCAATTAAAAAAACTGTTAAATTAATTTTTCTAATCTTTAAGTTGAAATAAATTACAATTTATTATTATAAAAAAAACCTTAAATTTTAACTAAGTACAAAAAAAAAGTAAATAATATTTATGTATTCCTTCAATACATTAAATATTGTAATTGCAGTAAATAGAAAATGAGTGTATAAATAATTTCAAGATACTTGCAATTCCGCTCCAGTCGCGGTTTGTGTGCTCTGCCATGAATGGGAATAGACGAACAAAGAAGTAGAACATGTTTCGAACATGCGAGAGAAAAAAACGCATGTTTTGTGCGTCTTTTCTTGTTCCGCGTGAATTATGTAATCGTATTTTTTTTATTAAATCGAGCGATGAAAATAACTTATTTAAATCAGATTTAAGACAATAACTAATTATTTTTTTTCAGTTTAAACATTAACCACATATTTGAATTAAAATTATTTCAAAGAAAAATAATGTTTTTTTTTCTCTTAATAATTATTACGAGAATAACACAAATTACGTGAACTCGTAGTTACGTGGTTTTTAATTTTTATGTACCCAGACTTACGCTAATTCGACTTACGCGATTTTCGTCTGAACCACTTCGGGGTTTTACTGTATATCAAGATTTGTTACTTTAAGAAAAAATAATAATTCCTATATAGTCCAGTTTCTTTATAATAAAGAAACTTATATTAATATCCCATACATCAAACTAAGTATGATCAAACACGGATATGTATCGTCTAGAATAATAATTTGAATTAGAAATAGTTCAAAGCGTTATGTAATAAATAGTATTCTTCCACTATATAAATTATTTGCACCAACGCTGACCTCATCTCTCGCTTGGAAATGCCTAGATTCCAGTGAGGATGGATAACTTTTTCTTCTGCCTCTCCGAGAGTTCTTTTTCCTAGCTTTACTGTTTCCTTGAATTTCATAAAGCATTGACTATCGCTTTTTTTTATTATCGACTTGAGCCATTTATATTATCTTTCGTTTTATTTCAAATACTCAATGGAATGATGTAAATGATTGAACTATTTCTAAAAAAAAAATAATAAAAATTCCAATAACTACTTAATTTTTTTTTTGTCTTATGACATTAAGTAGCTGTGACTTTCAATGTATATTTTACATATTATTTGCCATGTAATAAATTAAAAAATACTCAAATACAATTAAATATATTATAATTTCTTTTATTATTTATTATATAATTATAAATAATTAGAATGATGTAAAAGATTAAACTATTTTTAAAAAATATGTAAAAATTAATATCAATAATATTTACTATAGAACTAGTTGAATATTTTTTTTTGTCTTCAATTTATATTTTACATATTATTTGCAAAGTAACTCATAGAACGTAACACTAACAATTTTAAAAGCAACAAAAATTATATTAAAAAATACTCACATTTTGTACAATTAAATATCATATAAAAATATAATTATAAATAATTTGATGAGTTCAAACCAATTGAAACAAATTATGTTTAAATATTTATTATAATTTTTGTAATAAAACTAAATACATATTATGCAAAACGTGCTTTGTAATCTATTTCACCGAATATAAAATAAAAAATTAAATTATTATTTATAATTAATTTAAAATCAATTATATTGAAACATAACAATACAATGACATCATTAAAAATCCTACATATTATTATGAAAATACTGGTCATAAATAATTAAGTAATTATTAAAACAAGAACTGTTATGTATATGTATATAAAATATGTTCCTCATTATACAATTACATAATTTTTTGTTCCTCTTTTTACTAATTTATAATTTATTTTTGTTGTAATTCCATCATTAGTTCTTTTTTTTTAATTTTCGGAAGTAGAAGTTTTTTATCATTATCTAGTCGTGTATTTATAAATTATAGATCAATACAAATAATTTAATATGTCAAAAAATAAGAATTTTTGCATTAATTATTAAATGTAAAGTATTATTATTTGTAAAATTAAATATGTAAGTACAAAAAATGTACTTTTGTTATATTTTTAGTAAAAATGTGATAATTTTACTAATAAATCAAAATAATTAATATATATTGTAGAAGAAGATATAAAATAAGAGTAGAAGTAGACGTTTAGCTTAGTTATTGTGTGTTTAGATAGATATAGAGTTGTGTGTTATCTGGAAAATTGGCATGTAATAATTTGAATGAATCTATTGACTTCCTTGCCTTATGGGGTTTGTATGCTAGTAGTTAGTATTGTGCGGAACGTGAATGGAAAGTGAAAGATTTGAATAGTTAATAGTGTGGATTGTGGGCAGTTTACCTGCAGAAAAACTCGGGCCGGATCCTGTGTCGAGCGAGGAAGTCGTCGTAGACCCGGAGGACGGCGAGCAGGTGTCCTGCAGCGACCGCACTCTGTTCGTAGGTCTCGTCCGGGAGGAGCATGCTGCAGGAGGTTGCATCTTCACCAGAGAGCAAGGATGTCTCCGAAGTCCCCCTTTCGTCGGAGAGCTCAGCTTCTTCGCTCTCCTCTCTATCAACGAACACGAAACTACTCTTACGGTGCTCGAGGTCTCAACGAGAAAAAAGAACGAAAAACGTAATACGAAAACGACACACATGCACACAACACACACATAAACCGCAACGCATTATTCCGCACAGAAAACCATTTCGAACACAGAAAACCACTTCCAAGGGAGTTCCCAAACGCTGCGCCTAAAACGAAGAACAAACAACAAGTTGGAAACTGAAACGGCGAATGTAAATCATCGCGCTACGAAGATCCTAATTAATGGGCACAGGAGGCCGCGCCGGTTACGCAACCACTGATTATCCTTTTTCGACTGCCATGCCCGAATTTGCTCAAACAATAACAAAAACTTAACTTCCCGTACTTCTTATATACTCTTTACATTTTCGCGCAAAACTTTATGGATTATTTTCAAAATTATTTTTTTTTAAACCAAAAAAATAAAAACCGGAAGTGCGTGCTTGCGTTGTGGCGGGGGATTTTCTTCAGTCTGTATGTTTTTTTTTCTTATTAATATTTTTTTGACGTGCGCGTTCTTCGATTCTTATTTTTCGTGATTGATTATCAACAATACGTCCAGTATATGTCGTCGACAATCAACGTGTGTTGCAGACTCATGCAAGAAGAATCAAAACACAGAATGTATCGAACGCATGCGCTCGCAGCTTAAGCAGCACGCGGTACGAAATCTTAAGAGCCGGAGGATTTTCTGAAGAGCCGTGCAGCGAGAGGAGGCACGAAAGGAAATTTTAAAGGAACTGGACGCGATTCGTGCGCGCCCTTTTGGTGATGATGATGATGGATTGATTACGGCCTTCTTCTGTCGCTCCCCATTCGAGCGCTGGATGGACTTTACGACCACGACGATTGCTCCTACTTCGAAACGTGGTGGTGGAGAACGAAGAACAGGAAGACGAAGTAGTCTCACTCATTGTGTTATGCACCGATAAGAGAGAACTAGTCGCCTACCACCGACATTACTTCTAATGACAGCACACATAAATTTAATTATGCCCCCTTCGCTCTTACTTTCCTAAACCAGAAGAATAAAACACACGATACATTTCAACTCAACTATATTATCCCATAATAAATATAAAAATATATATAAATAAATTGATGCTTTCATAAAAAAAACAGGCTTAACGATTAATTGAATTACGTAAGCTTCTTACCTCCACAAAGACCTGAATAGTAGCGCATCTCAAGATTTCAAAGGCGATTTATTTTATTTTGTGGCAAGATTAGTCTTTTCAATTAGTTTAACAACGCATATAGCTGTTAACAGCGCTACGTAATTTATTTCATTTGTATGGTATAAAATAATTTTCTCACTTCTACATTTAACACATTGCCATTTTACAGTTTATTATTATATAATTCAAATAATAATCATCTTATTTAATTCAAAAATATTAAATTTATTTATTTTTATTAATTAATAATTATATAATATAAAAACTATTATTAAAATTATGTAACACTTAATGAATGGCAGTTAATAAAACATCTATTTCTTATATCTTTAATAATATTAAAAAGAAAGAATTATTTTTTTCACTTTCAATAAAATCGTTAATAATTTAATAAATAATATAATTATTGGAGCTAACGCAGCATTTATTTAATGAATTATTTTAATAATCGATTAAGTACTATAAAAATAATTATAAATATTTATTGAAAAAAAATGTTAGAAATCATGTTTTGAGAATAAAATATATTTTTTTCTAATAACATATTTAAAAAAATAAATATATTAGGATTTCTATTTTAATAATAATTAATATTCACTAATAAAACAAGACAATAATGTCTGCTAAAATAAAAATAATTCAAATAATTTATACCACTGTTATGATAAAGAAAAGACATATTTAATTATATAACACAT
The DNA here is from genome assembly GCA_963457615.1 of Nicrophorus investigator. Lineage (NCBI taxonomy): Eukaryota > Metazoa > Arthropoda > Insecta > Coleoptera > Silphidae > Nicrophorus > Nicrophorus investigator. The sequence goes on along the minus strand of OY735142.1, from coordinate 9,987,373 downwards.
TATAACATTTATATTCAGTAATTCTCGTTTGCTTACAGAATTATTCAACAAATAACTAAAATATATTTTTTTTAATTTTATAAAGACCAAATTAATCTGTAAAAGTTAGTCTGGTTTTTTAAATGTAAAAGAAGTAAACAAAATAAATACCAGAAAAATAAGTACACAAAATTTTTTATCCTCTAAAATAAATATAATTCAAATTTATAACACCGTTATGATGAGGAAAAGACGTATTTAATTATATAACACATTATAATATTTATATTCAGTAATTCTCATTTGCTTATAGAATTATTGAAGAAATAACTAAAATTATAAAAAAAATAATATTATAAAGTTGGTTTGGTTTGAAAATGTAAAAGAACTAAACAAAATAAAATAAATTCAAGAAATATAAGTACACAAAATAATTTATTTTTCCCATAGTTTTAAAGTATTCGATTTCAAACAGTGCGGGATATTATTGAAAATTGTGAATTATTACTTTTATCTAATTTATATTAAGTACATCAAATATATTAAATATACATTATTGATGTATAACGTTTGTTTCAATACTTTCTAATTAATTATATACAAAACATAGATAAATATTATAGATACAACTTAAGTACTTAATTTATTTTAGAGTATAATAATTAATAGGTCAATTAGTCTAGATCTGGTTCCTTAACAATCATATTAATCAACGAAATGATTTATACCAAATATAGATAGTAAAATATCTTCGGCTGGAGAAAATTGAAAACAATATTTCCACTATTCAGTTACTTAATTAAATGTATAGATTATAAATGAGATAATTTTAATAAATTAAACGTGAAAGTCGTTATTAGAAAATAGCTAAACGCACATGTGGAAATCTGATAGGAAATGGCTTCTAGAAGGGCAGGAAACGCGAAATACTTGTATTATAGCCGTCTTTCTCCGTTTCGCACGGAAGATATACCAATTTAAAAGCCAATTATTTAAATTTCAACATATCGATGCGAACAATTCACACGATAAAAATGCAATTTTTATTCTTTTTTTGTATTATTTTAACGGACGAATTCGAAGGAATAAAACATCGTTAGCGCAAATTCCGTTGATTAAGAACGAAGTAAGTGCTGCAATAAATAACTGATATGAATGGCGTGGGCAGATTGAGAAGCTGCGAAGGATACGATTTATTTTTCAGTTGTTCGAACGATCGTCCTACGATTTTTCCTTTCCACACCAATCTTACGTGCATCGTCTTTCGTGTTCCCATTCAAATTCGGAATTTATCTATTTGATATCTAATCCGACATGTCTCTAAACTCGATAGGATTAAATAATTCTGAAATCGGATGAGAAATAGTCCAAATCTAAAGTCGGATTCTGGTTAATCATTTGCGATTACCGGTAACCGGTTTTAAAGAATATAAAACCCGAATATTTATGCGATTGCTTATGGGGTCCTGGCATGGACGCAGAAATTAATTATCCTTATTTTATACGTAAATTTCGGTCCTTGCGAATGTATGCAAATTCGTTTTCGAATACACCGTAAACTACGTCGATTTACTATTCTTAATATTAACATTCACTTACCTCGGCGATCTTCTGTAAATAAATAAACGAAATTATGGAAGGAACGATGAAATAAATCAAGCGTATAAACCATTTTCAACAACCATTATTTTGAATAACTGCATATAGTTTTTTTTTACATAATAATTCATAATAAATATGAAAATTCCTGCATGAATACAGATTTTAGCAAATAATTTTTGTTACGTTTATAAAGAAAGTATGTAACTTTAATTGAATAATTCTAATTTTTAGTAAGAAGTTTTGGACACGTAATTATAATTTTGCTTTCTCTAAGAACATAATTAGTTTTCACTATGAAATTAAATTATGTACAATTAGTTTTTACTATCTTTTAAGTCATAATTATTCAATTATCTTTTTTTTATATTGCTTAATTTAACTTTTCTAATTACTCAATCAACCCAAATTAACATATATCAATATCTCAAATAGTACAAATAATTCCGCCAACAGTTTGAAACCACTCAATAAGTTCGTAGGATGACTATAGATGGTGTCTCTATCGACAAATCTATATGATTTTTAAGAAGTACCAACCTTCAGACAACGCCTGTCTACATTTCATAGAATTCTGACATTTAGTTCACAAGTTACAGTGGTTTTAATAACGCTACATTTGACATTTTTAAAACAATGGTAAAACTGAATTTCACCAAACCACAACTCTACAATTTATCTTATTGCAATTGCTTTGTTTGAACGGTATTTTTTTCATCAAAAATCAATGTTTTATCAACAAATTTATCAAAATCAGATGTTTCCATTGTTTTGAAAATTATAAAAGTAGCTTCTCTAAAACCACTGTAACTTGTGAACTAAATGTAAGATTGACATGAAATTTGAAACAGACATTGTTTTAAGGTTGGTACTTCCTAAAGGTCAAAAATATTTGTCGATAGAGGCGCAATCTATATATCGTCCTACGAACTTATTGAGTTTGGTATTAAATACTGCACAAAAGACTTGTATTGTTTTTTGAGAATTTATTTTGCACAATTCCAATTTGGTTTGTTTTGAAACTAGATTCTAATAAATCCGGACTTATCGAAACCGTACTATGCGAAATATGCATCAGTTTAAAAAAAATATTTGTACTTTCATATGAAACTCAATAAATTAATTTATAGAATTTACTACTTCCTCTTCAGTAATAAACTGTAGAATGCATTTTTATATTGTCAGAATATCTAAATGAAACAGAATATTAAATCCTATAATTGTCATTCTCTTTATTTTTTTATAAACTAAAGACAAATGGTTATAAATTATTTCTATGTTAGCTTAAAAATAAAAAATATTTATGTTCTTAATGTTTTCAATATGCCACTTTTAAACTAAAGCATTTAAAGATTTCAATGTATGATAATGATTTTAATTCTAAACATTTTAATTCCTTGAGTCTTAATGTATTTTTTTTTCATCTAACTTACTTTCTTACTTTCAATAGTTATGATTTATTTAATTTAATTTCTTGAAAACTGTTTTCATAAACCTTCCTGTATAATATTCAACATTTTCCCATTGTTAGTATATAAAATAATTTACGGATAAAAATGTGAATCTTAACACTTTTTCATTTAATATAATTAAATTGTTAATTATTATTAAATAAATTTAAACATAAAAATAATGTATTACTTTAGTTTTATTTTGATGTTAATGCTGCATAGACTGTTGGTATAATATCTAAACTGTAGCAATGAAGTAGAAAAGGGGAATGTATAACACTATGAAGATGGCAACCAAATCGTACACGAGCAATCTGAAATTTCTAGGAAGAGCGGAGAAGAAGCCGCGTCGTGACAAAGCGAGTTGGGACCAGAGGACTAAAGATACCCTATAATCGCCGAGAACAAAGAATCTAAGTCTGGGTTACAGCCGATCGTGGAGTAAAGCCAAAGTGGATCAACTATTATAATATTTAAGCTCACATCACAACAAAAACATACTCAATATATTTTTATTTTAAATATTGTTGTAGTCTTTATCATTGCTGTATTAGTCTTTAGGGGACATATAGATAATAAGAAAAAAATAGTAACATCACAGTAGTAACAGTGACAAAAAATAAACCAAAATAGTTACATTATTATAATTTAAATTATAATTAATATTTTTGTTACACGCAATTATTAATATAATTCAAATGCAAAAATATATTATTCTCTCATAGTTTCAATTATATTTGTAGTAGTTTGTAAATAAAATTTCAATTGTCAAAATATAGAAGTAATTTTAAATATTTTGGAAAATTACCGGTTATTGTTGTCAAAATAAAACGGTAAAATAATATTGGATGAAAAAACCATTTAACCATTAACCGGTAATGAAATCCTTAAGTGTCAGTATTACCAACTACAATCAATTAATTGGTTGTCATTCAGTTTAATGACAGATGCTGACAGTTGCATAAAGTCATTACAAGTACCAACATAAAAAAATGTAACATTATTTTTAGTTATTACAATTAACCGAATTATATTTGTCAAATTCCTACTATATATTTAAACTGTTTTTCTCGATTATCTTACAAAACTTACAATTAAAGTAATTTTTACATTATATGTTATATATAAATATTACATTATTTAATAATTTGTAAACATTTTTTTTTAGTTTTCAATACGAATTTGTAAAAAAAATGCTTTTAAAATACATCGTTCTAATCTACCTACTTAAAAATAATGTATATTCCACATAAATTCCAATCATTCGTTAATTATTCCAAGAATGATTTGATTTCGTCTGCACACAAGGTTAATGTATATTTCAACACCGATCCTAATCATTAATTAATTCTATGAATGATTTCACTTCATGATCGCAGTAAAAGAAAAGTCCGTTATTATCGTGAAGATTCTTCAAGATTATTTTACTTTCCTTCAATTTATAATAAATAAAAATAACATTATTTCATTGAAAACAATTTGTGAATCGATTAAGATTCTACTTTCGAAAATACATTTAATCCATAAAAGGTATTACGGTACTGAACATAATTAAAGTATACGTAATTTCTTCTTTATTAGGAATCGAAGTATAAAATCTTACTTACAAATTGGAACTTAGTGCAAGCGATTTAAATGGTTTATTTTAAACACGCTTTGAAGAAGTCACGAATGAAGTCCTATTAAAAATGATAGAATTGGAGAAAGCTGAAGAGCAAGAAGATATTATAACTGAAACTCCTGTTAATTCTTTCACTCTTAAAGGCCTTTAAAGATTTCAACACGTACAAGAAACGGCAATAGATTATTTTTGATGATACACAAGACTAAAGTTTGAAGAAATTGATGAAATGCATGATTTATTTAGTGGTAATGAAAAAAAAACATAAATTATTTCTTTATAATTTATTTCCTTTTTTGGCAGAAATATTAAACATTTTACTTTATAATTCTTATATAATGTGTGAATATTTAATAATGCGTTATTTCATTAAAACCTAATTAATACAAGTACTGTAATACCAAAATAGGGCAACATTTACACAATTCATAAATTAAGAGTAAACTATAAATTTAACAGAGATTAATTAAATTAGTTAATAATTAAATAAGTGACTATGTACTTGAATTGAAGGCACATTGTTCAACGGAAGAATTATAGTTACCAATAAAGTTATAAAATGAAATATAGTTGACTCTAAATCAACAATTCTTTATAAAACTATAATATAACAGCTCATTCAATAAGTTCGTAGGGTCACATATAGATAGCGCCTTTATCGACAAATCCATATTATTATTAGGAAGTACCAACCTTCAGATGACACCTGTCAAATATTCATGCCAATTTGACGTTTAGTTTACAAGTTACAGTGGTTTTAGTGACGCAACTTTTGTAATTTTCAAATCAATAGAAAAATCTGAATTTGATAAATTTGTTGATAAAACATTGATTTTTGATGGAAAAAAATACCATTCAAGCAAGTATTATGAGGACTCTTCTCCGTTGAGGTAAATGGTAGAAAAGTGGTTTGCTGAAATTGTGTGAGGTGTTAAATGAGTAAAACAGTATTTTCATTAATTCAACTTTCTAATAGTAGTAAATGGACATTCAGTCTATAAAAGATTAATTAATTCGATATTAAAGTTTACAGTTGCTTAAACCATAGAATTTGCAATACGATTAAGGCATTTTACTTCTTCCCTAATCCTTTCTAAATACTAAATACGAACAGCGTATCATCATCTTAATACAACAATTATCATTCATCATTACAAACGTAAATGATTAAATTCATTAAATTAATGAAAATTTCATTACGCCGACCGTTAAAACATCTCAAATGAATAATTATTCAGGCCCAGGTAATTAAGTATACTTTACGAGCCAATTTAAATTTATTTTCGGCTCTTTTTTCGAGCGTCAATTACGATATGATTTACGTTTGTGAAATTTTCATTGAATGGAACCACCGGTCGCATTTCCACGATTCCGATGGTAATAGGAGTCGAATGAAACAACGATCGTGTTTATGAATAGTGTGAGAAAAGCACCGTAGTTTATCTCACGGAAATGATCTTGTCACAATAACTCCGCTTCATTTTTGCCTGTTTAAAATTTCATAAAGTAGGAGACAAGAAAACATAGATCACGACTCTCACTACTGTTCGCGTTGCGCACGCCGCAAAATAAATAAGAATAAAAAAAACGCGCAGCGTTTTTTTTTTTCGCTCCATGTAACCATCGTTTGTTTCCTTCTTGTTGTTGTTGGTTCGCGTTTAGCCGCATAGAAAACGTGGCAGTCATCCGACATTCTCGTGTTGCACTTTCCGGATATGAATCTTAACTGTCCGCGGAATCGCGAATGGAGCAAAACACCAACGCGAACTTAATTATTAACTTCGAAATGCTGGCTCGCAATTAATGAATTTCATTAATTGGCCGATCCCATCTGCAACGCCGCAATTATTTCCGACTGTTAGGTAACGCAGCACGTCGTAAACTAGATCTTCACGCTGAGGGTACAATGACATGACATGGGGAGAAGGAAATAAAGAGCTCAAGTTGTTGTAGCGCTTCGACCATGAGGAACTTTACTAATTAACTTAGTCCATATCCAAGACAGGTAGACTTTGAAATTGCAAAAGTTAACACGTCTGGAGCTGACATTTAAAATTACAAGTTTATCCAAGCGAGTTATTGTTAATTCAATTTCTTACGTTTAAAAAGATAATCTGCAACTAGAATTACGAAAGATTTGATCAACTTGATCAACTTCAAGTCGAAAATATTTCAAGAAAATCCGGTTTTTAAACTTGAACAAAAAAACCCGAAACTCGAACTTTGTCTTTCAAAGAAAATTATTTATAAAAAGTATGAAGACAATTGCTAATTGACTTTCTTATATTTAGAGCGTGATTATAAAAGATATCATCTACTACTAGAATGGACCGTAAAATTAAGAAAGGTTTGATGTTATGTCAACTTCAAACTCGAAAATCATTCCTGTTTTCAATAGTAATAAAAAAAAAGTTCAAATATCGAACATCATGTTTTCAAAGAAAATTAATTACAGTCAAGAATTTTAAAAGATTTGATGTTTGATCAACTTCAAACTCGAAAATATTTCAAAGAAAATCCGGTTTTCAAAGTTGAACAAAAAACTCGAAATTCAAACTTTGTATTTTGAAAGAAAGTTAATTTTTAAAAGTATGAATGCAATATAATAATTTGTTTATATTATACAAAATTTCGAGTTATTGCTAATTGAATTGCTAAGATTTAAATAATGTATCTTAAAGGAGATAATCTGCAATTACAGTCAAGAATGTTAAAAGATTTGATGGTTGATCAACTTCAAACTCGAAAATATTTCGAAGATAATCTGGTTTTTAAACTTGAACAAAAAAACTCGAATCTCAAACTTTGTCTTTTGAAAGAAAGTTAATTTATAAAGCATGAATTCAATATAATTATTTGTTTATAATATATAAAATTTCTAGTTATTGCTAATTGAATTGTTAAGATTTAAAGCATGTAGTTTAAAGTAAATAATCTGCATTTATAGTGGATCCTAAAATTTCGAAAAAAATGATGATTGATCAAGTTCAAACTCGAACATAATTCATAAAAAATCATGTTTTCAAACTCGAACAAAAACTCGAAAGTCGTAAAGTATGTAGTCATGTAACAATTTATTTATAATAATTATATAAAAAGATTATAATTGAAATAGATTAAGTTTTTATGTAAACCAGAAATATTATTTTTATTACTAATTATAATAAGAAACAATACAAAATATTAACCAATTCTTAATATTCTTAAACAAATAAACTTAATTCACATACAAATTAATTTACACATCTTTGAATTTCATTTATAAATTACAAGAATAGATAAAATTCTGTTGAGAAACAATAAATATTATTTTTAAATATAATTTTATTCTTTACACACTTTTTATGTTGTAGTAGCAATTATAAATTCATTGTGTTTTATTATTTTATTCATTTTTAGTCAGGTTAAATTAATATTATTTTTTTTATGTTCAGACCATCGTTTCTCATCATGTTTCCCGTGACCCAACAAATTTGTATGTAGTTGTTCAGGAAAATACCGTTGAGAACTAAAATAATTTCTTTGCTTTGACGATAGTTGACAGCTGTCATATTAAGGCGCCATCCATACAGGAAAATACCTTTGAGAACTAAAAGTTTTTCATTGCTATGACGATAGTTGACAGCTATCATATTGAGGCGTTACCCATAGGTTGAGAGACGCTTGTTTAGACTATAATTATTTTTTTCACATTTATTTTGATAATAAAATAATATCAATAATTTTGTTACGTTGCTAAAAATATTTTTTTGAATCTAAAAAGCAATATTTTGAGTATAAGTGTAAATATTAATGTATAATATTATAAAATTTAAAGCGATTGTCGGACGTATATTTATTTTTGAAGAACGTTTATATTAAATAAAAATGATGTTGTTACGGTCACAAGTAAATATAAGCAGTATATATTTTCATACCAGGAAAAGTACGTAACTGTAAATAATGATAATAAAATTATTATAATACCAGAAGGTAAATGTTTTAAAAGAAAAGGTGTACCGAACTGAATGCAGGGAATTCGCTAATAACGTGTGCTGCAGCGGCATAAATGGTTTCGCATGTCGACTAATTAATGTAATTTTTTCGTTAGATTTTCTTAGTAATTGGGTAAAAAAAGAGATGTAATGTATGTGATTATTTATCTGGGGCAGAGGAAATCTTGGCCGAATGAGTCGTGAATAACGAGACATGCAAATGACTGAAGGCAAGTCCAACATTAATAACCGTGCTCAAAGCGTACGTACGGGCAGTGTGTATGGGATAATATTGTCAATTATGGTATGTTATTAATGGCCTTAAGACCAGAAAGCAAACGTAAGTCGACGCTAATGACAAATTTAATTTAATTAGCGCCGCGTTCCGCTCGTATACCGAATGCATATTTCGATTGCATCAACCGAAAAACCAGATTGAAATTGTTCATAATTCGATTGTAATTATTTCCTCACGTACGTTACCCTCGTTATAAAGTATTGCGTAAATGCATCAACATCGAAAATAAAAAAGCATTTCTGTCATTACGTACAGTTTCGTTCTATATAATTATTTTATTTATGTAGTCAAAAGTCATCCAAATAAGTCTACATCATTATTTATTAGTCACAATAATACAAAATAAGTACGGTACAAAATAACTACATTACACTGAAACCAATCCAAACATAATTCACAATAAACTACCACGATGAATTTCTCAAAATATTTGAATAATGGTATAATAAGTATAATCCATCAAAATTATCTGATAAAGCTCGAATACAGGTATTTCTTAATTCTGGGTTTCGAAGACCATCAAAATTCACAGAACGCGTCATATTCTGAGAAAAAATATGATTTTTCGTTTTGCATGCTAAACCCATAAACCTGAAGCTGCTATTCGAGAACTGTTATTAATATTTACAGTATAGTATTTTGTCTAGTTTTGTCCATATTTTTACTAATTAATTATATAACATATATCTTTAGCACTATTTTTAAAGTGTCTGAATATAATAATTTTATCTAATATCAGTTTCCTTCATTCAATAAAATCTTACTTCAAATCTTCTGGATATTAATTCTCTAGTCCATAATTCGATATGATATTTTTTAAAGTCGTTCAATAACTACTGATTTTTTTTATATCTTACAGTTATATAAACCTTCCATTATATTGAATGATAGCAGCAGAAATATAAGTTTACTGTTACAATATGCAAAAAGCTAGTTACTCGTGTAGTATTATTTCACTCTAAATTCACAAATTCTATTCTTACCTTGATGTTCTTTATATATTTTTTAAATTTATTTCCTTGATTGATAAATATATCAGAAACATTTAATTATTTCTTTACATCAATATTATTATTAATAAACAAAAATACAGTCATACCTAGGTTAACGTTACCTCTAATAACTTATTATTAACTTATTATTATTGTTAAGGAATCAGTATTAAATGTATAGGTAATTAATTTAAAGAAAGAAAAATACAAATAATTAACTTTTGACTGAACCTGAAAACGTTATTTCTCTTAAGTAAATTCGTGGAACGAATTATACAGTATGACTGTATATAACTCTTTAATATTTTATATTTACGATAACCTTGTTGAGTGAAAATTGTATTTGTTGCGTTATCAAATGACTTGTGTAACTTGAACTAAATAAATTGAATCATCTTTGCATTGACTCAAAATTAAGTGAGATGTATTCTGAAGATTGTTGGAACCGATATCCATCGTATGATGATTATTCAATCGTGCAAGCATATGGGAATAAATTGTGTGAACGTCTTTTGTGTTTTGTGATGGTAGAAACGGAATGTTTGAGCAGAAAGTGTTGGTGATTCTGGCATGCAGACTTGGGTATATAAATATAATAATTGGATTGGCGTTCGGTGAAAAGTAAATGATGCGAACCAGGCAAGGAGATGATGGAGAAGGAGAAAAGTGCCAAAGCAGAATTTAGTCTGATAACCTGCGTCTAGCATAAACATGTTATGGTAGTGACCTTTTGGTCGGGCGGGGGCCCTAATTATGGGGTCAAGTGCGGCGTGCTCTTACACGCCCCCCGATCCACTGTGAGAACCTTACCGTCCCCCGAAGGACAAAACTCAGAAAGGGAAATTATGTTGCTGCTCTCACTCTTCCATCTTCACATATATATATATTTACGATTCGACGTTTCGGTTTTCTTTCGAAAACCGGGCCCACCGTACGATAATAATAAATTTAATTCGAGGCTCGTTTTTAATTAGAACGTTAATCCGACGTGACTTTGAAATTAAAGCCGATTTATCGCCTCCGCAACAGCCGCTCGTACATCTCGATAACACCACGATTGTTTTGACTCGAGTCTACAAATCGATTTCATATCGTCATTACCATTAACATCACCACCATCGTCGTGACTCAAAAAAACTGCTTCCTCGCCCTGCTTCCCTATTTACAGAAAGACCAATCAAGCCAATTAATTAACGTTTTGCTTAATTCGATTAACAGCAACGATTTGCTTAATATCTAAATTAGTCTTTTACTGTCCTGCAATGGATTTGGACGAGGTTTTACCAGACATAGGCGAATTTGGCCGTTACCAGAAACTGGTACTTTGGTTCTTCCTGCTGCCCGGTGTCTTCCCTTGCGGCTTCCACGCTTACAACCAGCTATTCATGTCCGCGACTCCAGATCATTGGTGTTCCGTCCCAGAATTGAATCACCTGGATCCGGATGTTGCCAAGAACATAAGGTACAAACCATAAATTACAAACATTCCAAACTCAATTATATTTGCAGCATACCTCTGGAAGTAAAAGACGGTTCTCTGAAATACAGTCAATGCTTCATGTACGAGAGGAACTACAACGAAATGTCGCAACTCGACAACTTGAGCCACTTCAGCGCAGAAGATAATATAATTCCTTGTAAAAGCGGTTGGTCTTTCGACCATTCCCTGTACAAGAACACAGTCGTTACACAAGTAATGTAGTCGTGTTTTTACGATCGCATTTCCATACCTTACAATTTCGTTTTTTTAGTGGAAATTGGTCTGCGATAAAGATCTCTCTGCGACTCTGGCTCTGGTTCTTCTCGGAGCTGGTGGACTCGTCGGCAATTACATTTTCGGTTACGTGCAAGATGGACTAGGAAGGAAGCCGGCCTTCTTCATATACTTATTCGTGCAATGCACTTTCGGCATCGCAACGGCTTTCGCGAGAAACTTCTTCATGTGGACTATTTTTCGCATCGGAGTCGGTTTTACAGTACCAGCAATCTTAGGCACTCCGTACGTCTTGGCAATCGAATTGGTTGGTCCAAACCATCGCACTCTGGTCACCATCCTCATAAACATAGCCTATTCATTATCATTAGTTTTCTTAGCCATCATAGTGTGGTTGATAAGAGATTGGAGAATACTAGCTTTAACTACGACAATTCCCTTCGTCTTGCTCTTTTTTAACTGGTGGCTTCTACCCGAGAGTCCCAGATGGTTGTTGGCACAAGGAAAGTTCTTCAAAGCAGAGAAAATCCTCAACAAAATGGCAAAGTATTTATAAATAATAAAATCATTAATGTCTAGTATATTTCTAATAATTTCCAGAGCTAATGGAAAATTTCTACCGGCAAATTACATGGCTGATTTAAAATTGAAGATCGATCAACAGAAATCAGACAATACTAGAAAGTATGGAATAAGCGACTTGTTCAGATCCAAAAATCTTAGATGGAAAACTATCATCATTACATTTATTTGGTTCACAAATACAAGTGTTTACGTTGGATTATCATATTACGCTCCATCGTTAGGTGGAGATGAATTTTTAAACTTCTTTTTAGCTGGAGCTGTTGAATTACCAACCTATTTGTTTCTTTGGCCTTCCTTGGAACGATGGGGTAGAAGATGGGCTCTATGCGTTAGTATGATCATTGGTGGATCCGCTTGTCTGGCCACGTTTTTGGTGCAAACAGGTATACAAACAAACATGTAAAATATTACGTAATTCATTTATATCATTTAATTTGAAGACACGGTTTTAACAATAGCTTTATATTGTATTGGTAAAATGGGGATTTCGTCATCTTTCGTGGTCCTACCTCTGATGGCTTCGGAATTATATCCAACAGTTGTGCGGGGCCTTGGGATGAGTATCAGTTCGGTTGTGGGAATGATAGGCCCAATAATTATACCCTTAGTGAATTACTTAGTAAAAACTTCAAAATTCCTCTCAACTATATTTGATAAAGTGTATATTTTGTAGGGTTCCGATATGCTTACTCTGCCTTTAATTATAATGGGTTCAATGCTGGTAATGGGTGGTATATGCTCTTTGCTTCTACCTGAGACTCTGAACGAACATTTACCACAAACCCTTGAAGACGCTGAGAAGTTTGGATTGACTTACTTCGAGTGCTGCACGCCTCCGCAACGCCCCAACTTTCAAGTTTAAACTTATCAAAATAACTGATAAGATTATTTATATTTTTTATTTCTTTAAATGCTTATCGTTTTCGCGAGATGTTAGAACATCTAATAAATAAAACAGTTTTCTATTAAAATGTTACTCGTTGCAATCGCATTAGTCGTAGCGTTCATTAGCTTCGTTTACTGGAAAATTAAACATGAAAAATATAACAATAAAGTATTTCAAATTTACTCAAAACCTGGGATATTATTCTACGCCAAATTGGTTATATTCTATTTACTCCTAAAACTCTATGAATTGGATAAAGACAAGAAGAAAAATGCAGAAGATTTGGACAGGCTCCTTCCGCTCTCCGAACACAACAAGGTAATACAAGTGAATTAAATTAGTGTAATTATTCAATTACAGTTTTATAGGCATTTGATGCTGTTTCCTTTCAAGCGGTGAATCCCGAAGAACATTATTTATATGGCGGAATTGAAAGACGTCATCTCGCTAAAATCAATGGATATTTCTATCTCGTCTTTCAGCGGATATTGAAAATAATTAGATTTTCACTTTGTCTTTTAATTTGAAGACACCTGAATTTGGCGTGTTGCGAAGTCCTCATCTACCAAAAACCAACTTGGATGCGGTGGCGGAATTCGTTTCAGTCCCATTAAACCTATGAAGTTATCTTATAACGAAAAGATGTTGGATCAAAATCAAAATAGCGTGGATGTCGTTATGGAGGCAGATTGGAATTCGAATCTTCCTTATTTCATGTTTGATAATGATATGAGCAAAGTGGCAATCGCAAGAGCTGCAGCTGCGGAAACCTGGACGGAAGATTTTTTTAAGAATATAAAAAAGTAATTATAATTAATGTTCATTCAGATATTATAATGAGAATCCTTTCAGAGCGCATCAATCGCATTATGAACAGATGGGATACTTAAAAGGATTTTTCTCAATCAACGGAAAAAAGTGTGAGATAAAAATGGACTCATCTAGATATCATAGTTTCGGTATTATTATATAAAAAAATGATGTATAATACGTTTTAATGAGAAATTTTAGGGCATAAACTTTATATACTTGGAGGATAATAGTAGAATCTGCGTGGGCGTTTTGAGTCACCCCTGTACCACTTCTCACATGGAGGTTGGTTATGTAATCTCGCCCAAAAAAGTAGTAAATCCTATAGAAAAATGCGATTTACTCTTGTATCAACATGGAGAAAAAGGAACACCTAGTCAGAATATAGCTTTCAGAATTTGGACTAGGAAAAAGGATTTTTTAGTCAAAGCAAAAACTGTGTACGAAAATGAACATTTCATTGGAAACGATTGCGAAGCTAGAATTGTGTTAAAATGTGTCGACTTCGAGGTAAACGGTATAAAAGGTAGAGGATTTGCAGAGTGGCATTACAATAATAAAAAAATGTTGTAACGATGAACTATAGTTTTAATATTATAAAATATGGATGCATAAACTAAAACATGTTTATATAAAAAACGATAGGAATGATGTTTAACTATAAGATATATAATATAATGAACAATAACTATTTTAAGTCAAAATCACAGCCGACATAACACTTTCTATCAATGCATAGAGTAATCAATCTGCGCCAGTAGTTATCGATCCATAACAAGTATGGATTACCTACGATCAAAGTCAAGCATTGAGCCCTAGTTATAGCGACGTTCTGTCGTTTTGGATTCGAAACGAAACCGACGGAATGTATCTTATCCAAACTAAGCATTTCCGTCTTGGAGCGAACGGTGGATAAAATTATAATTTTGTATTCCTGCCCTTGGAACTCCTCCACGGTCCCAATCTTCGGCAAGTCCAAGTCTGCTTCTCTCAAAACTTTGGCGATTTCCTTGACTTGCTTCAAGTACGGAGATATGATCCCGATATCTTCAGCTTTAGCACCGTACTTATACAATTGATTTATATAGTAAAACACTTGACACGCTTCATCTGGATTCAACCAAGACGGCGAGTCGTTTTCCTGATAGTTGATACCCTTGGTACCGTGGAACACCAAACAAGGTACTTTTCCATCCTTATCCACTGGTAATATATCTTTGAATTGCTCCAAAAATCTTACTTCTTTGCTATCAACATCAGAAATCTGAAATAAAGCATTCTCATTAAATGAATCCCCAGGCATTTCAATTAGGCAACTTCAATTACTGCATAAATTTGAAATAAAATGTGTAAATTACCATAGCTTTTAATTCAGAATGATAGAATAATGTGTTAGGAATATCTAGCATTCCCGGCAAGGAACGATAATTATATATCAGCTTTGTAACCAATCTTGGATCAAATCCACTGGTCTTTGGGAATCCAATAATATCTCTGGTATAAGGAAACTTAGCTAATAATCTTACTAAAAATGATTCGGTCAATCCAAATTCTTGAGCATATTTAGACAAAATTATAGGACCCAATTGCATTGGATCACCTACAAAATAAATTATTAGTATTACATTAATATTAAATAAACAATTATCTTACCTGCTAAAATAACTTGTCCTTCATCAACAGATATGAGGGATAACTGAATCATGGCCTCTGGTTCTGTTGCTTGACCAGCTTCATCAATGATGCAATGTGTGAAGTGTCCAGGCTTAAATTTCATGGAATTTAAAACCCCAAATGAAGAGCATGTTCCAATTGTGAGCCTATGCCTCCCAAGTATGGAACTAGAAAAACCTAAGGAAATAAATTGATTAGAACAAGGCTGTACATAAAATAATTTAATAAATACTTGATATTTTTCCTTTGGAATGAATAAATTCCTCATTTCCAATTGTATGTTCCTTGGCAATGCTTCCACCCATGCAATAAGGTAGCAACGATTCTGGTATCGAATCATTGACTACAACGTTGTAGGAAACTAGCCTCACCAATTCTCCAGGTTTAAAAATATTCAAACTTATCAATTTCAATGCGATTAAGTTTGCTGCGCTATTCGAAGGCGTTCCAACAAGAATCCTCGAATGTGGAATCATTCTCAGTATCTGAATAATACTTTCTACGATAGTCACCGTTTTTCCGGTTCCGGGTGGTCCAAAAATAATATAAGGTAAAGGCCTAGCTTCTCCCAGCAAAATATTCCTGACTGCTTCCTTCTGATAAAAGTTCAAAGACTTGTCGTACCATTCCAATTTCAGACAATCAGTCTGAGCGTCCAAGTACTGCTGCTTAATCAATTTAACTAATTGACTATTAGTCTTCTGCTTGCATTCCATGGTTTCTTCATATTTGTCGAATACGAAGTCGCATTGAGGCGGTTTAGAAATAACTTTAGTTGGGAACAGAAAATGCTCTCCAAGATTTTTCGCCGCACAATTTATAGCATGGTGTATTTTCTTAAGTTGCGATCTTGATTGAACCGCAACTATCGAATATTCTTGGTTATTGTACTGCTGATGGAACAATTCGGAAAACTTCAAATAAACGTGCTTCGCCGTTACTCTATAAATCATACTTTCGTATTTAACTTCTGTGTGGTTTGGTACTGGAATAGCCACAATTTTGTCTCCAACAATCAATGATGGTCTTCTCTCCGACAAATTTTCAATCTCCAGCATCAAATATTCGCCATTCTTAATGAACACCGCTCTCTCTTGATCAAACTTTTGAATGGCTATCTTCAAATGAGCTTCCTCCAAGTAGTAAAGTAAATGGAAACGCTCCTCGTAACTTTCGAACGAAATGTCTTGTTTCAAGCACGTCTTTTCAATCAATTTATTGTATGCAGTTTTAAACGATTGTTCATAAACAATGTCCATCAAAAACTTAGGAATCTTGTATTCCTGCAGCTTGTTAATGAACCTTTTTGGTTTGTTCATATATTGACCCCTAATGGTATTTTGTGTTTCAGTGTTTATTGTTCTAACAGGATTCGGTCTTTTGTAAACGTTAGTTTTCTGGGGGTTTGATGATGTATTCAATTGCATTTTTATATACCTTCCAATCTTAAAATCAGTAAAATCAAAAATGATCAACTCTCTGCTTTCCCCATAAAAGCGCATAGTGCAGGAAAAGTTTAATTCTACTTTTCTCATCTTATTAATAGTAATGCTATCTGTCATCTGTGGTTCCACTAATGTTATGTGTGGATTTTCCACAAACACAATATTTTTTAATACAACATCAGTGTTTTGTAAATTTTCAATGACAATATTAAATGCACACTCTTCATTTAATTTAGTTGCCTTTAATAAAATGCAATCAGTTATTTTAATTCCTTCATGTTCAACATTTAAATCCTCATTTAAAGACTCAGTCATTTTATACTTTGTTTTGAAACAATCTACTATCACTTTAATAGCTCTCCAAGAGTAACTTAACTGGCTACTCTCAATAACTTCAGCTGAAACGTTATCACCAACTCTTGGCACATATCCATCATACAATGCCGACATATCAAAAAATGTATCCCTATTGATACTTCCATTGTTCTCACCAACATGAGATATTCTTCCCTTTATAATTTTAATACGAGATGGGTAGATTTTGACAATTTCCAATATCTGACCCGAAAGCAGATCAATGGATTCAATATCCACCTGAACTTTTACATCAATACTCAACCAATCTCCAACAATTGGAACAAAGTCTGAAGAAGCTGAATTCAAATCAATTGTTAGATCTGCGGTATTCTTATTGGCAACATGTGCAATGATATTTCTTCCTTCTCTTTTAATTACTTTTCCTATAAGAGTTTTTGAGGACCAGGAAGATTTTGATTCATCTATATTAGTTGATTCCCATTCATCAGAAAATAATTTTACATTCGATATTTTAAGTTCATTGTTGTCTTTATATAAATTATAGGATACCCTTGATCCTATTGGAACATTTTCAGTAAATTTATGCTTGTATAAATTATCAATGTAATAGAAACCATCAGCAAAATGGGAGATATGCCCAACTTTTAATGTAGAGTAATTGTTTGTTAATACCTCAGTTTCCGTATCTTTCTGCTCGCTACTAGTTGATGCCTCTTCTTCAACTTTGTCCAATTCACTGTATATTTCTTCTAAATCAGGTTTTGTTCTTCTTGAAAAGAAGGTTTTCACGGTGAAACTCAATAAATTCAACATGTTGGCGAATAAGAAACTGTTTTACTGTGTTACATGACCGGCAAATAAACACCTTCGCTCAGTTTATATTATTGTAATACTTATCGTTTGTATAGTGTTTATGTTACAAACAAATCGTCAGAATATAATACTTGAATTATCAGCACAGTACATGACTTTGCATTTTTTGAACAACCGAAGTGGAACGCAATCTTTAAGAAAACAATCCAATAAAATATAGAAGAGATGCTAGGAACTAGCAAACTTTGCAAAATTTTAAGACTTTTTATACATGGCTTCCAAAATTGCTACCAACCAAACCAAACTTTTTATTAATTTAAAATAATTATGTATTAAATATATTAATAAAATAAAATAGAAATAATATTTTTTTCATATGTACAATTATATGTTTGATATTGTTTAAAGTTGAAATGTTTTTAGTATAACTTTAAAGAACATTTTCTTTTTGTTGGCAAAGCTGTTGATTTTTTGACAATTTTGACATTTGTGTTGAATTGTGTGGGCCGTTGGTTGTTTTGGCGGTTTGTTGCAGTTTGTTGTTGGTTTCTTGTATTTGTGGTTCCAATAATAATCAAAGATGCCTCCGAAAAAACGTGATAAAGAGTCGGATCATTCAAAAAATCCAAGGATGGATCACATTCAGGCTGACCATGAATTATTTCTGCAAGCATTTGAAAGTATGTATCTTTGTAAATGATTAGTAGATGCTTATAACATGGGGTATTTTATTATAGAGCCCACACAAATCTACAGATATTTGAGGACAAGAAATATGTGTTCGGTAAGTTAATCTGTGTAGAGAAATTAAGAATTTTCATTAATATTTCTGTTATTAGCCAATATTTCTGAACAGAACATTGGCTTACATGAAGTATCGGATGTCAAGAACTCACAAATGTAGACAAGGATTTAAAGTTGACTCAATATTAGAAAAAGTGACTTCAAAGAGTAAAGACTTCCCTACAATACTGCCAGGTTACATGAATCTAACCTTCCTTGGATTTTATGATAAGAACATTGATCCAAATGTAGGTTCCGTACAAATTGAGACAGTATTAGTCAAGATAAGTCATAAGAAGAGAAAAGACAGCTCGTCTCCTTTAATGGAGGCATCATTTGGAGTATCTGAAGTACAAGTGAACCCCTCTGACAATAATCTCTCTATAATGGCACCTTCCGTTAGTGTTCCTACAGAGGCTTTTAGTTTATCCGGAGGACCTTTGGCTAAATCATATGTGTTGCTTCTAAGAGTTAAACACATTATTACAAGCGTCATTCCATGCATGGAAACCAATGATGAACCAGCTAGTAAAAAACGTAAATCAATTAGTAACACTGATTCCAGTAAAATTTATGCATCAGAATTAGTAGTTTATGATAAGCATAATAGATGCTTGTTAACTGATGCTGATTATGAGTTAACTTTGCAAGAAGTAAATGGCAATACTAAAAATTCTCCCAAGAAGCATTCCACTTGGGAAAGCAAAGATGATCTTACAGACTGCTGTGGAAATTTGGATGCATTCATAAAAGGACCAAGTGTAAAATTCAAATTGAATTGGTCTCAGAAGCCATCGGAAAAATTTGTAGAACGACCCGCTCCATACCCCACAAATGAAACTAATGAAAACTCTGTGCTTCCAAGTGGCAACCAAGAAAAATTACAGATTGTTTATCAATTCGTTTACAATAACAATTCCCGTCAACAGACTGAGGCTTGTGAAGATCTACACTGCCCCTGGTGCAGCTTGAAGAGTAACGAATTATACACGTTACTCAAACATTTGAAGTTGTGCCACTCAAGATTCACCTTCACGTATGTGCCTATTTCGGTTGGTGCGAGAATTGATGTAGCAATTAATGAATTATACGATGGATCTTATACTGGTTCACCGCATGATCTAATAACACAACCTTCGGTATATGCTTTTTCTAGGAATGGGCCAGTCAGAAGGGCTAGCGTTACACATATCTTAGTTTGCCATCCAAAGAGACTGAAACCGAGTCTTTCAGAATTTTTAGAATTAGATGACTGCGAGTACGATGGACAAAGACCTTTTATTACAGGACACAATAGGTTGTATCATCATACTGCAACATGCCTGCCGATTTACCCCAAAGAAATGGACATGGATTCAGAGGGCGAAAACGATCCGGAATGGCTGCGCAGCAAAACCATGCAGATGATTGATGAATTCACCGATGTGAATGAAGGTGAAAAGGAATTGATGAAAATGTGGAATCTGCACGTTATGAAATATGGATTCGTAGGAGACTGTCAGATTCCCTTGGCGTGTACTATGTTCGTTGAACACAAAGGCAAAGAATTGCTTTTGAAGAATCTCTATAGAAACTTTGTAGTACATATGAGCAGTCTATTTGACTTCGGATTGGTAAGCGCAGTCTGTCTTTACACAACGCTAAAAAAATTGCAAGAAATGGTTGGTGAAACTGGAGCAATTCGCACAGTGTTGAGGGAGTCGCGTGAAGCACAAATGGATAATTGGCATAAATGCGGAATCATGAGCCCTACCGTAGATAAACCCTGTTCGAGTAAAACACCCACGAGTAGAAAAAACATTGGAATCCAAAGGAGGAAAGGTACGCCTACCCCCGGAGATGCACCGATTAGAAGAAAATCTTTGGGAAATGAAACCACCAGAAAACGGTTATCTTTATCGCTAAAGAAAACTGAGAATAGTAATTGATATTGTTAAAGTGCCTTGTTTTTATTTATTTTATATATTTTATCATATTTTGTAAAAATTCGTATGTCTTTTTGCTAAAATGTAATGAGTGGCGACTTTAGCCAAACGATTTGCGAATTTATCATATATATATAGTTATGATATTGATTTCAGTTTGTTTTTCATTTAATATCACTAACTCAGGTTGAATTTTGCACATCCGCGAGGAACACAATAAAGAAATAAGATGAGTCTAGTCAAAGATTAAAAACTTGACTTATTTTCAATTGAAATTTAATTCATTTTGTTTTTTTACAAAACTGCCTTAATATTTACACACAAATATATTTTATGACGACACTAGGATACTGATTATATCAAAATACGTTTGATACGTTATAATCGAATTTATGATTTTAATTTGCACTTTATTTCATTATTTTTAGTTATTAATAAAAAACATTGTTCATGATCAAGTTTATATTTTTATTTTCTGTAGTAGCCACATTCGATTCTAGTGCAGCTGAGCTTTTGTTTCTGTTTTCTTTTCTGACGAGCTAGTTATTTAAGTTTTTTCCCGAAATTTTTTTCGAATTTCACGTTGACATTTAAAACAAAAAATAGTAATATGTCCGTACCGGAAAATAGCGACGAGAACAAAATTAATGCAGGTGAACATATTTGCTGTAATAATCTACGTCGATGGAATTCACGACATCTTTCTGATTTATAGTTGATAATTCTGAGGCAAAAACTGAGGGCGTTTCAAGAATCAAATGTTCACGACCTACCACGTCAACTCACATTGTCACAGAAAACGTTGCCACTTTACCTAAATCCTCTAAAAACAATGATGACTATGTAAAGGTATTGGATAATGCATTGCTTATGCTGCAATCGATTTGTAGTTAGTTTAAATGTTCGGGAATATTATTTTGTTGTATTGCAGGCGCATAACGAGCTTGTAAACAATTTGGAAGGCTTAGTATTATCCACTGAGAGTTCCGATGACAACATCTGCAAGTCTGATTGGTTAAAGGCAAGGGATAGTCTAGAAAATTTAATTTGCACTAAACCGGATAAGGTTCTATTCTTCCCGTTGCAGTATTAATCTATAAAATATACCATTTATTCTTAAAGGTAGAAGTGATCAATTCGAAATCGTCATCCTGCACATCCTCGAAAGAAAAGTGCTTGATCGCGGAATCTCCGCATTCCGAGTCTCTTATTGGAGCGACCAAAAATTGCGCCCACTCCGTCTCCAAAGTGCTTTCCTGGGACCCATGGGAGAAATTGGGCAGAAAGAACAAGAAGGAAAGTAAGGTAAGGACGATCGTTCAGATCCAATTGTGAATTTCGAATCTGGAATTGACTTTTAGAGGAGAAAATTTGAACAGGCCAAAGAGAATAGCACACCTCAGACGTCGCAGGATCAGAACAGGAAGGATTTCAAGTCCGGAGATGAGGTGCGACCCGCATCGGAAGCGGATGCGGAAGAGATAATCGAGAGCTACGAGTACCAGCCTTATCAGCCGAAAAACTCGAGATCGGTGGAGTTTACAAATAAAGTGATGGTCGTTTACATAAAGGAGGATAAAGTGATAGGTGAGGCGATCGAGCCTCTAAAGAAGGAGCTGGACCAGCAGATTCGAAACAAAGAGATGAGGAAAGGCCATATGGCAGACATTGGATTCGGAAAGAGGAGGCTTGTTAACGATTGGCACATGAAGAAGTAGAGCGCCGACCATTGAAACGAAAGAATAATAAACTTTAGCCAATCCGTAAATTAAGAATTATCAATTTTGATTTTAATTCTTTTTAGTCCTGTGGTGAAATATTACTATTTTTATAACACTTTAAATTTGATAATAAATTTGTTTCGTTTTGTATGAATACCAAAAAGGAAAACAATTGCAAAAATTGCGCTATAAATAGTTTATAATCAGCTCAATGCATTATTCATTGCGCCGATATCTTCCATAGGACGAGTTCCTTGACACGGTCATAATTGAAATACTGAGGGAAATCTGTCTGCAGCAATTCCAATTTCACGTTCTTCATTTCCAAAAGACGATCTTTGAAGTACTCGTAACACGGGGCACAAGTCTCGCAATCAGCTACAGTGAACACGAAACGTTTCTCCAATGCCACAAGAACGCTCAATTGTTTATCAGCTACTTTGGAAAATATCTTTTCCACAGTTTGCACAAAAGCGTCCGTCAACCTGTCATCGTAAACAACTAAAAGAAGCAAAATACTTTTAAAACATTATCCAATAAGCAAACGAGAACTCACCATCGGCCGCTATAATTAGTTTTACTTTAGGTAATACTTCGACGATCTCATCTGAAAGATCTTTAGTGAAATCTAGTTCTGCAACTTTCACCGGGTGATTTATCATCGTTTTGTTTCTCGCCACATTGCCTTCAATCAATTTCAACAATCCTCCGATATTAATATCTGTAAAACGTAAAGATTATCAATAAATTGTTATGTTTTCAAGAAATAAATTTAAACTTGGTTAAACATAAAATCAAAGTCTATGATTATAATTCTTCATATTAAATATTAATACAAATACATATGACAATCTTATTTTTATGTGAAAACATGTTCAGACTGGTAATCTTGTGCCTTTAATTAATGTTATTTTTCTATGTATTAGAATATAATTATCAATACCATATTTACTAATACGTTTATATCTATTATAAACGTAGTATACTCAATTAGTACCTGCATATCCTTGGAATTTGTCAATATTTATCAATATCCTATTAACTGTTATGTGGTTAAAACCTACATCATATCATTTGTAATATATCAGATAAACTCGGACATTCTGAAGTATTAATTTCGATATTTTAAGTAAATAGTAACAATAGTCTTAAATGTAAGGAAGTTGCTACTTTAATTTTAAAAATCAATCAATTAATTAATTATGCATGATAAAATTATATAACTTATAACATCGGCGTTCATTTATGCAATAAATTATTGTTATTTTTAATAACTAAATTGTAGTAATCTTTAAATTGCTCATAATAATAATTTTATTATCAATCATCAAGTTTTATTATTGGAATCATAAACCCGTAATTTCGATTGATAATTTACCTGTGCAAATAACTGGTTTGTATATTCCTGCTACAATGCTTGTAAGTCCGACTCCTGATCCTAGCTCCAAGACGTACCCATCGGGTATACTTTTACCATTATAAATTAACCAATCCGCTAAGAGCAGAGCTCCTCTCCAAATTTGTAAGCCGACTAGTCCCAGCAACGTACTCTTACTGTGCTCTAAAACCAAAACAAGTACAGTTCAAAGAACGTTATACCAAATCTAGTTCATTACCAATTTCAATGTTATTTGGATACTCATCCGCCTTCCGCCGTACCAAATCCAAATCCCCGTCGCAATCCGCCTTCGGAGAAATCGGAAGGTCTTTGAACGCAAACAGCGACACCACATCTAAATTTAGAAAATATCCAATATATCATAAATTGCATTATAATGAACATATCGATTCGCACATTCTGATAATCAGAAATTATGACAAGCATGTGTGTATTTTAGGATACTGAATATATTAAGTGCTGTTGTTTCAGTTAAACTTAGCGGTTGAATCATTCTATTTAACATCATTTTACTGTGATAAACTTTGAATTTTAGCTTAACTTAAATTGCATCATATTATGTAAATACTGCGTAATATTTAATTAATATTTTATTGAATTACATTCTAGTAAAATTAGTAGTTTAATACTAGTTCTAGATGTAGTGCAATCATAAAGATAAAAAGAGTAGATATTGCTATTTAATTATATTTCAGGATCTAAACTATCAACGTTTTTCGAGTACAACTTCGATGTTTACTATGAAATGTAATAATAAATGATGTAATTGATTCCATTAGTTTATAAGTTCCTAAAATGTGAATTACAAGCGTGTAAAGTTTTGGTGATGTAAGTAAAGGAAACCGAGCAACGGTTGTAGGTATTTCTGGATGTATGTTAAAGCACTCAATAAACACGACCGCATCTATACAAACTGAACTTACTATTCGGATCTGTTGGTTTGATGTCCGTTCCGTAATCGAACTCTGCGTACAGTTCAGATGAAACCTCGTAATCCTGGCCGTCCATTCTGAAAATTCAATTCATGATCGATTAAAACTTATTATGATAAAGCGTGCAAATTTTCCGCTTCCTTTCCACGAGAGATTTGCATGGAAACTTCCGTTTTACATTTCATTCACAGTTGCAGCGCGCATTACCTAATAAACAAGAAGTTTATATTTATCAACAAACAAACATAAAATTTATTAGAAATTTCTCAATCTGTATTTTTTTACAAATAAGAAATTATGTATTAAAAACGCAACAAACAATTTATAGACAAATATGTTAAGGAAATGTAAACTTATTCCAGTATAATTGTTTTCAATGAGCAAAGCAATATGGAAATAAACCGTAAATTAGTGAATAAATTAACAATTATTTTCATTAATTATAGTGAATAATAACAGTTTTTTTTTAATAAATGATCAAAACTATGAATTAAAGTATTTAAATAAGTAAATTAATGAATGTATATTTTTGATAAAATAGGAATGAAACGTGTTTTTAAGAAACGTGGTAATCCTAAAACATGCTTGATCCTAATATCTATAAATACGATATGAAATATTTTATTAAGAGTCAAAAGTACACACAATTCATCACAGTAATAAAATGTATTATTATAATTATTAGTGTAAACTAATATTTATTATGAAATTATTAATATGTATAATTCATAATTGGTAGTGTGTTTAATTCAATAAAAGCAAAGAAAATTATATTAATATAATTTTGTGTGAAAAAGAAAACTAATAAATTAATGCACATTAGAAAAGTATGAAAGAATGTTATGAAACGTAAGTTAAGTAAGAGATCACAGAGCGTTGTTTTAATTGAATGTTAGTTGAATAAAATTAAGCAATAAAATATGCAGTAGAATTACATAAAACTGTTTATGGGAATACGGCAAGGTTGAATCTGAAAGATTTATTTTTGAATTTGTTCGCGGCGTTGCCGAAGGGTCTTATTGGATGCGGATGGCGTCACTATTCCACCGAGGAGTCCGAACACATACGTGAAAGATTGTGATGATTGTGATCACTGAGAGTTACCGAGTTACCGCCAGTCTTGTTAGAAGCAGGGGGACGTTAGTCGCTAGTTAAAAATTGTGCCGTTTGGCGACCATTCAATTTTTTTCTTCTTAATGTTGGCAACGTTATATTTTTTTTAAATATTAAAAAAAATATAAATAAAGATTCGATCCTCGACGGTGACAGACGTGTTCTAAAATAATATTTTTGGAGACTTGTTTCGGTAATCGAAGTAATATTAGCGTAGTAATTTTTGTGTAATATAGTTGTGTAGACTTTTTAGTGGAGGTGTATAGTTATTACTTAAGAATATTTTTTAGTTTAATTATTTTTTAGTTTTATTTCTTTATTTTTCGTCTGGGGGAGGTCAATAGGCCACCCCCAGAGGGTAGACTCAGAAGGTGATCCGGCGATGAACGTGTGATGATCCACGTATACTCATAACAGATTCATCCACTCTAAGGAATAAACATTTATTATTAGTATTTAAGTTCAACATACATCAATGGTTTAATTACCTCTGAAGCAATGTGCACAAGCTTCCTCCTCATAGATGATCCACTTATACTCAAAGATCCGTCCACTCAGCAGTACAACTACAATACTTATTTCTTCAGACACTATTTCTATTGTCTCACAGTAAAAGTCATCTATATTAACAAGATAGCTATGATTAGTACTATTACTATCAGTAACATTACTTATATCTTCAGAATCAACTCTTATTGTTTGACAATAAGAGAGATCCAAATTTAAAAGATTATTATCAATAGATCTATTAATATCATCAACAATACTCATAGCTTCTACTGCACTACAATAGGAGTGTTCTAAGTCAATAAGATTGTTAGTACTTTTGTACAGACCCTCTTTGATTTACATATAAGCTGATCATCCATGCCTTTTAGAATATAACAAATTTCAGTTGATTTAACTGTTCCTTTGTTTCCAAAATACGCAACGACGCAAACTATCATAAATTTATTTGTCACAAAGTAAACATTTAAAAAAGTTCCGAATGGTTCCGAATATGAAAATTCGAGGTAAGACGCATGCAGCCAACAGTTTTTTTAACTACCAAAAAAGACGTAACCTCTTAAGCCTCTCTGGTTAGAAGTGGCTTCAAAATTCCACACAAGATGAGGAACGTTTTCGTATTTGTAGCGGCACTCTTCGCCGTCTCTGCCTACGCAGAAATCGAGCTCGATGAAGGAGTCTTGGTTCTCACCAAAGACAACTTCCAAGGCGCAATCACCGATAACGACTACATCCTCGTCGAATTCTGTAAGTATCGATTTAATTGTCCATCTTAACATCATTCCATTAGAACAAGACAAAAAAAACTAACAGTCTACGCATCTCAAGATGATTAACTGACATCAGGTATAGTCACTAAATTATAAGTAAATGCAGCTCATTTCTTTTTCATTACCTCTTGCTGCAATCTTAGAGTCGGTTTTTCTTTGCGAGAAATTGTTGAAACTAAAAAGATCAACAACCTTTTCGTTTTATGCCGCGTGAGTAAATGATAACAACAGCACATTGAATATACTACAACCATTAAACCGGCAAAAAAGCCCATTGACAATTTGATCAATAATGAAACGAGATGAAGAAAAAAAACTTATGCAAATCTTCTAACGGTGCACGACGTCCTTCACCGTAAACTTTTCTTGTTGACGTTGATGGAAAAAATACGTGGCATCCCCCATATGGTATCATCTTGGATGATACTGATCTTATCCATTTTATTAATTAAGAATATATAACACCCACCATAATGATGATTGAAATGAAATTGAATAATAATTTCATTTTTTCTTATTAGATGCTCCATGGTATGAACACTGCAAAGCTTTGGCCCCTGAATATGCTAAGGCTGCCAAGGCTTTGGCTGAGAAGGATTCCAATATCAAGTTGGGTAAAGTTGATGCCACTGAACAAGGTGAATTGGCAGAGGAATATGCTGTGCGTGGATACCCAACACTCAAATTCTTCAAGAAAGGAAACCCCTCTGAGTACAATGGTGAGTGTTTTTTTATGTACCAATTAAGGCTCCTCCACTGACCATTCACTTCCATTTACATGATATTTTACTTTATAAATAAGTGCCACCTTCACTTATTAGAAAAGTATCTTTAAATTAAATATAATTTTAAATAAACAACACTTTAATAATGTGTATGAAATTTGTTAAACAAATAATACATACATTTTAAAGGTATTTGTCACAACATTATTAAATATATTGTATATTTACTAATAGTTGCCTTTAATATCAAGTATTTTAAAGAAAACAAATTTAAATATATTGTACCTAACAAATTAATATATTATATAATTTAGGTGGACGCCAAGCTGATGATATTGTCTCGTGGCTCTTAAAGAAGACTGGTCCACCAGCGAAGGACATCAAGACCGTAGAAGAAGCTAAGGAATTCACCGAGAGCAACAATGTTGCTGTCATCGGTTTCTTCAAAGACCAGACCTCGGATGAGGCTAAAGCTTTCTTAGATGCCGCCTCCAGCTTCGATGATCATCCATTCGCCATCACCTCCGAAGAAGCCCTCTTCACAGAATATGAAGCCAAATGCGGATCCATCATCTTGTTCAAGAAGGTAATTACTATTATATTTGCATTAATAAAATGAAATATTAACGATCCGATTCTCGTAGTTCGATGAAGGCAAAGTACTTTACGATGGAGAATACAAAGAAAAGGACATCAAGAAATTCGTCGCCGCCAACGCCCTTCCTTTGATTGTTGAATTTAACCACGAAACCGCCCAAAAGATCTTTGGTGGTGAAATCAAGAGCCATCTTTTGTTGTTCTTGAACAAAGGTGAAGACCACTTCGAGCAAATCGCCGAAGCTGCCCGCAGCGTCGCCAAGCCATTCAAGACGCACGTTCTGTTCGTAACCATTGATGCCAAAGAAGAGAAGCACCAAAGAATCATGGAATTCTTCGGAATGAAGAACGAAGAAGTACCAGCCGCGCGTCTTATCAAGCTCGAGGATATGGCCAAATACAAGCCAACCAGCAGCAACTTGACCGCCGATACCCTCAAACAATTCGTTCAAGACTTCTTGGACGGAAAACTGAAGCAACACTTGTTGAGTCAAGAATTGCCAGAAGATTGGGATAAGGAAGGAGTCAAGACTTTGGTCGCGTCTAACTTTGACGCTGTAGTTATGGACAGGTCTAAGTACGTTCTTGTCGAATTTCACGCTCCATGGTGCGGACACTGCAAGCAGCTCGTTACACGGGGTCCAAGTCTCGCAATAAGCTACAGTGAATACGAAACGTTTTTCCAATGCCACAACAACGCTGAAATTTTTATCAGCTACTTTGGAAAATATCTTTTCCACAGTTTGCACAAAAGCATCCGTTAACCTGTCATCGTAAACAACTAAAAGAAGCAAAATACTTTTAAAACATTATCCAATAAGCAAACGAGAACTCACCATCGGCCGCTATAATTAGTTTTACATTAGGTAATACTTCCACGATCTCATCTGAAAAATCTTTAGTGAAATCTAGATCTGCAACTTTCACCAGGTGATTTATCATCGATTTGTGAAATCATGTTCAGACTAGTAATCTTGTGCCTTTAATTAATGTTATTTTTCTATGTATTAGATTATAGTAGTCAATTATCAATACCATATTTACTAATACGTTTATATCTATTATAAACGTAGTATACTCAATTAGTACCTGCATGTCCTTAGAATAAACAATAGTCTTAAATGTAAGGAAATTGCTACTTTAATTTTAAAAATCAATTAATTAACTATGCATGATAAAATTATATAACTTATAACATCGGCGTTCATTTATGCGATAAATTATTGTTATTTTTAATAACTAAATTGTAGTAATCCTGTTATCTTTAAATTGCTCATAATAATAATTTTATTATCAATCATCAAGTTTTATTATTGGAATCATAAACCCGAAATTTCGCTTGGTAATTTACCTGTGCAAATAACTGGTTTGTATATTCCTGCTACAATGCTTGTAAGTCCGACTCCTGATCCTAGCTCCAAGACGTACCCATCGGGTATACTTTTACCATTATAAATTAACCAATCCGCTAAGAGCAGAGCTCCTCTCCAAATTTGTAGGCCGACTAGTCCCAGCAGCGTACTCTTACTGTGCTCTAAAAACCAAAACAAGTACAGTTCCAAGAACGTTATACCAAATCTAGTTCATTACCAATTTCAATTTTATTTGGATACTCATCCGCCGTACCAAATCCAAATCTCCGACGCAAACCGCCTTCGGAGAAATCGGAAGGTCTTTGAACGCAAACAGCGACACCACATCTAAATTTAGAAAATATCTAATATATCATAAATTGCATTATAATGAACATATCGATTCGCACAGCCTCGACTTGCGTTTAATACGTGCGATATTAATAGCAAAGAGAAGGTAGGAAGATTCCTCAATTCCATCAATTTCTGATATAAAATGCATTTTCAAATAATAGCAAAATCATTAAACATTATTGTAATTACCAAAAATTTCTTTAAAGTAATTTAGAGTTGCTAAGGTAACAGCATGTTATTTATATCCGCTTTATCTTCGATATCTAAGTTGCGATTGTAGCCGTAAAATTTATTGCATATTAATCTGAAACCAAACAAAGTTATTTATTCGAAGCAACTCTACTGTTTCTGCAACGACCTTGAGAATAATTGAATTTATATTAAGTTGCAATAGCAGTTGCTTCTTACCTAACGGTTCGTACTCTTTGAAGAATCTATGCTAATCATGTTCAAAACTAAATATGCAAATTAGATGAATTCATCGTGAACTTAACATTCAGAAAATAAAAATGTAAGTTCGTGCGGACATTAGATTGTTAGTAATCGTGTCATGCGTGCTGTTTGTTATAAGTTCCGGCAGCTTTTTCTTTATCTTAACTATTAGAAAAATTACATATAAAGTATTTGAAAAATATTGTTTTCTATCGGAAAATTTCAATGTTTTTACTAAAAATACTTTATTGTCATGCGAGAATAAGAATATTTATATTTAATATTCGTAAAACAACTAAGAGATATTCCAGTGTTTATTTTTTATACACGTAACGCAACTGATATTCAGAAATTATGACAAGCATGTGTGTATTTCTGTATGTATGTTAAGATACTTAATATATTAAGTGCTGTTGTTTCAGTTAAACTTAGCGGTTGAATCATTCTATTTAACATCATTTTACTGTGATAAACTTTGAATTTTAGCTTAACTTAAATTGCATCATATTATGTAAATACTGCGTAATATTTTATTGAATTACATTCTAGTAAAATTAGTAGAGTTTAATACTAGTTCTAGGTGTAGTGCAATCATAAAGATATACTATGTTCCTGTTTCGATTAATATAAACGTAATCTTCACTTACTATAAAAAAAATATCAGCAGAGTAGATATTGTTATTTAATTATATTTCAGGATCTAAAATATCAACATTTTTAAAATAAATGATGTAATTGTTCCATTAGTGTAAAGCGTGTAAAGTTTTGGTGATATAAGTAAAGGAAACCGAGCAACGGTTGTAGGTATTTCTGGATGTATGTTAAAGCACTCAATAAACACGACCTCAGCTATACAAACTGAACTTACTATTCGGATCTGTCGGTTTGATGTCCGTTTCGTAATCGAACTCGGCGTACAGTTCAGATGAAACCTCGTAATCCTGGCCGTCCATTCTGAAAATTCAATTCATGATCGATTAAAACTTAATATGATAAAGCATGCAAATTTCCCGCTTCCTTTCCACTAGAGATTTGCATGGAAACTTCCGTTTTACTTTTCATTCGCAGCGCGCATTACCTAATAAACAAGAAGTAATTGCATTTCTTTTTTTTTCTCTCTTATTTCTATTATTACAGATAATCAATGAAATACAGCAATGGCGACGTTGCGTAAGGTTTTTCCGTGCTTTGCTCACCAATTAATTCATGAATAACGGAATCATTGTAGCAAGAAGCGGAGACCATCAATGTTTTAATCATAGTTTTTCGGCATTATCACTGCTGCGTTTATATTTATCAACGAACAAACATGAAACTGATTAGAAATTTCTCAATCTGTATTTTTTTACAAATAAGAAATTATGTATTAAAAACGCAACAAACAATTTATAGACAAATATATTAAGGAAATGTAAACTTATTCCAGTATAATTATTTAAAACAAATCAATATAACACATTTGAATATGTGAAAACATGTTGTTTTCAATGAACAAAGCAACATGGAAATAAACCGTTAGTCAATAAATTAACAATTATTTTCATTAATTATAGTGAATTTAACAACACCGGTTATAATTTTAAAACAATTAATTAATAACGGTTTATTCTTAATAAATGATCTAAACTATGAATTAATGAAATGAAACGTGCTTTTAAGAAACGTGGTAATCCTAAAACATGCTTGATCCCAATATCTATAAATACGATATGAAATATTTTATTAGGAGTCAAAAGTACAGAAAATTCATCGCACACAGTAATAAAATGTATTATTAATATGTAAGTATTATTAGTTTTGTTATTGAGATATTTATTATGAAATTATTAATATGTGTAATTCATAATTGGTAGTGTGTTTAATTCAATAGAAGCAAAGAAAATTGTATTAATATAATTTTGTGTGAAAAAGAAAACTAATAAAATAATGCACATTAGAAAAGTATGAAAGAATGTTATGAAACGTAAGTTAAGTAAGAGATCACAGAGCGTTGTTTTAATTGAATGTTAGTTGAATAAAATTAAGCAATAAAAAATGCAGTAGAATTACATAAAACTGTTTATGGGAATACGGCAAGGTTGAATCTGAAAGATTTATTTTTGAATTTGTTCGCGGCGTTGCCGAAGGGCCTTATTGGACGCGGATGGCGTCACTATTCCACCGAGGAGTCCGAACACATACGTGAAAGATTGTGATCGGTTAACGAAGAATCCAAGAACCAATGAACGACACCCTTCAAACCGAAAAATGAATCGCGATTTGCGAGACCGGTGAGTGGGCATAAATTGTTATCCGTAGCGGCAACCGGGTCGTGACGACGACCAATCAGAGGGCCCCACGAATTTTGCCACGTTGTGTCGCCGGCTCCGATCCTGACTTCATGCAACTTCAAGTGTCAGTTTGAGAGTCACCGCCAGTCTTGTTAGAAGTGGCTTCAAAATTCCGCACAAGATGAGGAACGTTTTCGTATTTGTAGCGGCACTCTTCGCCGTCTCTGCCTACGCAGAAATCGAGCTCGATGAAGGAGTCTTGGTTCTCACCAAAGACAACTTCCAAGGCGCAATCACCGATAACGACTACATCCTCGTCGAATTCTGTAAGTATCGATTTAATTGTCCATCTTAACATCATTCCTATTAGAACAAGACAAAAAAAAACTAACAGCCTACGCATCTCAAGATGATTAACTCGCAGCAAGTATAGTAATACTTTCCACTCAACAAAAACATGATTTGACGTTTTCGCGAATCTACTATTTACGTGTCACTAAATTATAAGTAAATGCATCTCATTTCTTTTTCATTACCTGTTGCTGCAATCTTAGAGTCAGTTTTTCTTTGCAAGAAATTGTTGAAACTAAAAAAGGTCAACAACCTTTTCGTTTTATGCCGCGTGAGCAAATGATAACAACAGCGCTCCGAATATACTACATCCGTTACTATAAACCGTTAAACCGGCAAAAAAGCCCATTGACAATTTGATCAATAACGAAACGAGATGAAGAAAAAAACTTATGCAAATCTTCTAACGGTGCACGACGTCCTTCGCCGTGAACTTTTCTTGTTGACGTTGACGGAAAAAATACGTGGCATCCCCCCATATGGAATCATCTTAGATGATACTGATCTTATCCACATCATTAATTAAGAATAAATTAATATAATACCCATCATAAAGATGATTGAAATGAAATTGAATAATAATTTTATTTTTTCTTATTAGATGCTCCATGGTGTGGACACTGCAAAGCTTTGGCGCCTGAATATGCTAAGGCTGCCAAGGCTTTGGCTGAGAAGGATTCCAACATCAAGTTGGGTAAAGTTGATGCCACTGAACAAGGTGAATTGGCTGAGGAATATGCTGTGCGTGGATACCCAACACTCAAATTCTTCAAGAAAGGAAACCCCTCTGAGTACAATGGTGAGTGTTTTTTTATGTACCAATTAAGGCTCCCCCACTGACCATTCACTTTCATTTACATGATATTTTACTTTATAAATAAGTGCCACATTCACTTATTAGAAAAGTATCTTCAAAATTAAATGTAATTATATACAACCAACACTTTAATAATATGTATAAAATTTGTTAAACAAATAATCATACATTTTAAAGATATTTGTCACAACATTATTAAATATATTGTATGTTTACTAATAGTTGCCTGATATTAAATCAAGTGATTTTAAAGAAAACAAATTGAAATATATTGTACCTAACAAATTAATATATGAATATATTATATAATTTAGGTGGACGCCAAGCTGATGATATTGTCTCGTGGCTCTTAAAGAAGACTGGTCCACCAGCGAAGGACATCAAGACCGTAGAAGAAGCTAAGGAATTCACCGAGAGCAACAATGTTGCCGTCATCGGTTTCTTCAAAGACCAGACCTCGGATGAGGCTAAAGCTTTCTTAGATGCCGCCTCCAGCATCGATGATCATCCATTCGCCATCACCTCCGAAGAAGCCCTCTTCACAGAATATGAAGCCAAATGTGGATCCATCATCTTGTTCAAGAAGGTAATTACTATTATATTTGCATTAATAAAATGAAATATTAACAATCCGATTCTCGTAGTTTGATGAAGGCAAAGTACTTTACGATGGAGAATACAAAGAAAAGGACATCAAGAAATTCGTCGCCGCCAACGCCCTTCCTTTGATTGTTGAATTTAACCACGAAACCGCCCAAAAGATCTTCGGTGGTGAAATCAAGAGCCATCTTTTGTTGTTCTTGAACAAAGGTGAAGACCACTTCGAGCAAATCGCCGAAGCTGCCCGCAGCGTCGCCAAGCCATTCAAGGAGCACGTTCTGTTCGTAACCATTGATGCCAAAGAAGAGGATCACCAAAGAATCATGGAATTCTTCGGAATGAAGAAGGAAGAAGTACCAGCCGCGCGTCTTATCAAGCTCGAGGATGATATGGCCAAATACAAGCCAACCAGCAGCGACTTGACCGCCGATACCCTCAAACAATTCGTTCAAGACTTCTTGGACGGAAAACTGAAGCAACACTTGTTGAGCCAAGAATTGCCAGAAGATTGGGATAAGGAAGGAGTCAAGACTTTGGTCGCGTCTAACTTTGACGCTGTAGTTATGGACAGGTCTAAGTACGTTCTTGTCGAATTTTACGCTCCATGGTGCGGACACTGCAAGCAGCTCGCTCCAATCTACGAGAAGGTCGCTGAACACTTCAAGGATAACGATGAAATCGTTGTCGCTAAAATTGACTCCACCGCCAACGAATTGGAACACACAAAGATCAACAGTTTCCCCACCCTCAAGTTGTACTCCAAGGAAGACAATAAAGTCATCGAGTTCAACGGCCCAAGGACTTTCGAAGGTTTGACCAAATTCTTGGAAACTGGCGGCAAAGACGGTGCTGGTGAAGACGTAGAAGAAGAGACTGAGGACGATGATGCCCCAAGGAAAGATGAGTTGTAAAAAGTTATCAATAGGTACTTAGCTTAACTTCCAATTTAATTTTAATTTTCACATTTTGTTAATAGAAACACTATTTTTTAAATGTTTATATGAAAACAAACTACAAAAAAAAAACAATTAAGAACTTGCCCACTCCTAAACAGATCCCACCATGTAAGAAATCCAGATGTTTTAAAGATGTATTTAGAACTTCCCAAACTTCTTGATGGGGAAAACATGAGACTGTTTCGTGTTTATTTTGATTATCTGCCATACTTGAAGCAAACACCAATTATTTTTATTTTAAGACATTCCTATTTTAGAGTCTAATCTGAATTTATTTATTTGTCTCTAATAAGATTGGACTCTGAAATATTACACGCGATGGACATGTTATATTTTTGTTATTCATCATTCCTCAAATGATACTCTATATTGGCAGTATAATTATAAAATTGGATGTCTTGTGTGCTTTTGTCTTAAATATTTAAGAAATATTTTTGTCATCTTCCAAAAAAAATATATATAACAATGAATGAAATTGAATGTTTTTTCTTAAATGTCTATTTGAGTTGGAATTAATATTAATTCCATTTTTAATGATAAGTTTATTAATGATTTATAATAAATTTTTCAGTTACACTCTAATTTGATCTATATTATTTTAATGATTGTTTCCTAATTGCAGTAATTAATTACTTGAATAAAAAGTAAATTTATCAATTGGAGTCAAAAGTTGTAAAACTTTTGATATTGACAATTATTATAGTAGTCAACCAAATATACAGAAACTTTTACTTAAGTTACTTTATAAACGTAAATATTTACTAGGTTAAGTGGACTTTGTACTTGCAGCTAAAGTACATATTGTAGAAGCGAAACCCGTTCCACCATAGTATCAAAAAAGTCGGTAAGCATGATGTTAAGAAGTCTCCTTAAAAGTGTGAAACCAATTCACAATGTATCAAGATGCTACAGTGCTGGGGCTAAATTAGTAGATGTAAAGGTAAATGATAAAAATGGCATTGCAACAGTAACAATGCAAAGAATGCCTGTGAACAGTTTGAATTATGATCTCTTGAGTCAAATGGTTGATGTAATTGATGATCTTGAAAATAACAAGACCCGAGGCATGATATTGACTTCAGTAAGTGGCAAAAATAATTGATTTATTCAAATTTGTAACAAATATCTTTTTAGGCTTCAAATACTGTGTTTTCTGCTGGTTTGGACATCATGGAAATGTACAAACCACAAGAAGAGAAATGTAAGAAATTCTGGACTGCTCTGCAAGACACCTGGTTGAAATTGTATGGTTCATCATTCCCAACTGCTGCAGCCATTAATGGTCACTCCCCTGCAGGAGGATGTCTTCTATCAATGTGCTGCGAATATCGCGTTATGGTCAACAATTTCACAATTGGTTTAAATGAAACACAATTGGGAATAGTTGCCCCAAAATGGTTTATAGCTTCCATGCAAAACACAATCAACAAAAGAGATGCTGAACTTGCGTTAACTTCTGGACGTTTGTTTACCACCGAAGAAGCTTTGAAAGTTGGTTTAGTCGATGAAATCGCTACCGATAAGGATGATGCTTTAGCTAAAGCTGAAAAATTCTTCGACCGTTTTGATAGAGTCAATCCACTTGCCAGGCAGTTAACTAAGGCATCATTGAGAGGAACAGATTTACAAGTAATATGAGACGATTTAAAGGATACATTACGAAAATAATTATTTTTCTTATTATTTCAGGACTTGTTGGATAACAAAGAGACAGATTTGGATATTTTCTGGTTTTCTGTCAGTCAGCCAATGGTACAAAAATCACTTGATAAGTACATTGAATCTCTCAAGAAGAAAGGCAAATAATTTTTAATATTATGTTACATTATTTACTTTGCATTTGTTTAAGGATACAATGTATACGATAAATAAATAAATATTTGTAATGTTTATAATTCTGGTGAAGTTTCTTGAAGGACGATGATTTCATTGAACTCGTCTTTTTGTATATCCAAGTAATGATTGATTTCCAATATTTTCGCTCGATTTCTTGTTATTTCGTCTCTAAAACATTTACATTAAGTCAATTTTAGACATATAGATTCTTATTAAAATATTAAGAATTTGAGTATGAAAAGTAAATTTAAAGCATAATTAATTAAAACATATATTCTTGAATGTCTAAGACTTACTTCTGTAAATCATTGACAAGGTTACTTAACCAAGTCTTAGCTCGACGAACAAGCATATCTTCCCTGTTATCAATTGCCAACAAATGCAAATCATGTGAAGCAGCAATAGCATTCATCAGTGTATCTCTATCCATGAATAACTGAAAACGGCGCATTACATTATAAACAATTTATCAATACATAATTTAATTACTTACTGGCGCGATATCCAATGGGATTATCATGCGCGACGAAAGTGTTGTTGTTGTTAGATATCTCGTTGCCATTTCAGAGATTAATTCAGTATAGGTTTGTTGCAAGCTGCGCATCTGAGCGAAGTACCCTTGAGCCATTTCAATGAAGTTATTTATCATTTCAGTCAACGTCTGCTCAAAGACTTGATTCGTTTCCTCCAGTTGCTCGAACATCGTTACCTCCAATCCCATCAGCGTAATCCACGTAGTGTGAATAGCTTCGTAATAAGCCTTCTTGTATTCTTCGATCATCGCATTATAATCTTGCATCGACAATTTCCCTTCGAGGAATGCCACCTTATGACTCTTTATATTCTTAAACATATCATCCTTAATCTTCATGAAAGCTTCCATATGTTCCTACAAATAACAAATAAAAATCATCCAATTATAATTCATATTTATCACCAACGATGCTTTCGGTTTGGTTATTCAGTTTAGCGCCTTCTGTGATTTTAAAGAATTGCGCCACTTCTTCTTTGCGTATCTTGAACTGCGTCTGTCCGTTTTCGAAAATCTGTTTGGTCAGTTCTAAGAACTGCGTCTCGTATTCCGAATAGAATTGTTTCGCTTCTTCGTCGACTTTCAGCAACGTTTGTCCGTCGTAATCCTTTTCGAACATTTGATCAAACAGATGGCTGCTACCTAGGAACTCCACGAAACTTTCAGAATGCAATTCCGCTTCTGACAATTCCTCCTGAACTTTCCTCAACTCCTCTCTAGTCACAATTTCAATTTCCTCAAGATCAACAATTTTCTGACTGAAATTATTATCTTTATAAAGAGTACAACAAAATCATGAGCATTTATATTACGCGTATAATCTTTTTCCTTCTTCTCTTTCGTTTGGCTCCACTAGTTTATATTCGTAATAAACTATGTTTGGTAAAAAGATTGCAACGAAAGTTCTAAAATTGTCTTCCAACGCGCACGGATTACCAGCCATGTTCACAGATTGCATTTTAGTAAAACGTCTCAAATATAAAACCTAAAATAACAACAATTCAAAAACTCATTATTCTCAATTATTTAAGTATAACATTATCACGATCTGTTATACGATTATTTCCAATGCTGAAGATTTCCAGATTTAAAAGCGTTTCCATATTCTCTATCGTTTCTATAGAATTATTAAACAAATTAAGAACTTCCAATTTAACCAAATTATTCAAATTCTCAATTTTCTTGATTTTATTAAAAGACAAATCGAGTTCTGTCAAGTGAATTAAAGTGTCTAAATTTTCTATATGTTCAATCAAATTATTGTTCAGGCTTAACATAGTTAGACCTGGCAGCAGCCACAAATGATCTATTCTTAATATATCTAAAATTGGTTCATTTTAAATTAAATCTAAGTAAACAATAATAAAATGCTTATAATACGCATGAATTCCAATCGAATTTGAAGTACTTCACCCCATGGTATTCCTTCCTCTCGAGCCAATCTTCCCAATTCACCTTTCAATCCTTGCTCATCCAAACATCTTTTTATCATAAAATGATCTATTACTTGAGGCTCGTGCTCTTTACAAGGATCATCCATGGCTTGAAACTAATAAAATACGTTTCAAGTAAAATATAAAATAGTCAATATTTGATCAATAACTTTGTTTCCATAGCAAAAATATATTAAAATATAACAATCATTTATAGTTATGAAAATCTATAACACATATGTATTTTTAGAAAGAATTAAATTACCCTAAAAAAGCATATAGTGAAAGAAAGAGAGTAATGGAGTTGTTTAGCAATTAAATCATCAAATAATATTTTGGGATAATAAGTAATAAAAGTAAATCAAGAGCAAAAAGTGTAAATATAATATTTATTAATTATATAACTTCAATGAAAAAGTATAAAAAATGTATCAAATATATAAAAAAATCATGATTGAGATCATCTTTATATAAACGCATTTTCTAATTCGGTATATGAGTCAGTTAAACAATTCATAACAAGAATTAATGAGTAATTTACATAACTAGAATTTATATTGACTTGAAAATGTAACAAACATGTTGAAATCATTTTTACAGTTTCTAATCTTTATAAGTAGGGACCATCTTATGCCTAGGCCGACGAGAATTATTGGAGTAGAATAAATAAAATATTGGAATTAGGATTTAAGAATATATATTTTATTGTTAAGGGTTGTCATGGTTTTAAAACGGGAATCTATGAAAATAATGTTTAAATGACAAATTAAAAAAAATATAAAAATTTATTTAGGCTGGAAAGACTGCAGTCAATAGCCCTTTGTATGTAAACTACAATACATTTTATCTATTATTATTTGTTTGTACAATAATTGACTAAATATAAAGAAATATAAATATTAAAAATCCATTCTAGACGTTCCCAGTTCCCAGACGCATGAACAAATAAGGTCATGACCTGGAAAACACGGACGCGTGAAACCCTAGTTTTAATGATCATATATGTCCAGGCAGTGAAATTACGTGACCTGATGCAATTAATATTTTAGAAGCCCTTAAAAAAAATATTCTTGAAAAAATGGTGGTAATTCAAAATTTTACAACCCTCCTGAAACCCTCTAATCAGCTCTATAATCAGAGTATAGTCTTGACATAAAACCAATTAATTATGTTTCAAATAAGTATTGGTGAAAATTCGGTTAAGAATGATTAATATTATTGTAAAATCGCAATTTATAATAAATATTATAATTAACAGATAATAAATTTCATGAGTTATAAAGTAATGTATATAAAAGAAAATATAATTAACTAAAGTATAATAGTTTTTTATATATTTATATACAAAAACAAAGAATAATTAGTTACATTTTTAAGGAATTATACTAATTAAAATGTACTTAGGTTATAAACAAAATACAGAAGGTAACAATAAAATTATACATTATATGTTATTTATAAAAATTTAAAAGGATCTTCAAATTATTTTATGAGAATTTAATATTTAATAACTTTTTTTTACTAAAAAAATGTAAAATCCTATTTGAAGTTGGTACCGCTACTGTCATTCAATGACAACTGAAAGCGCAGTATTATTAGTATTATTATTATTGAAGTGACAGCTGTAAGTCAGGCAAAACAGTGACTGACTTTTAAGCGTTTTAAGTGCAAAAATAAATTTCCGGTATTTTTTTTATTTACGATGACGTCCTTCTTCCAAGGAGCTTTAGGAGGGAATCCTTTTTCGACCCCGGTTGGCGGAAGGGTCGGTAAGTACAACACTTGCATAATTTCAGTAAATCATCCCTTTAACGAAAATTTCCGCAATCGATTGTATGTTACAACAACATACGTAATGTTATGCAAAAAAATAAAAATATCTATCGTGCTAATTAATTCATCTCGCACTTGTTAAAACCAAAGTAAACAAGACCTTATATCCTAGAAATCCTCTGAGCTAGAACAAATTATAATCCACTTAAATTTAAATAGAAAGTGCAACTGAGAGCAGCCTAGCATCAGAGAACTGGGCTCTCAATATGGAAATTTGCGATATGATCAATGAAACAGAAGATGGACCTAGGGATGCTGTCAAGGCTATCCGCAAAAGGCTTACCAACAATGCTGGCAAGAACTACACAGTTGTGATGTACACTCTGACCGTTCTTGAGACATGTGTTAAGAATTGTGGCAAGAAATTTCATATCTTGGTTTGCAATAAAGATTTTGTTAATGAATTGGTATGTTATCTTATCAATATGTTGATGAAACTATAGTTTAATAATTTCATTGTTTTGTATAGGTAAAAATGATTGGTCCCAAAAATGATCCTCCAACTGCAGTACAGGAAAAAGTTCTCAGTTTGATACAATGCTGGGCTGATGCATTCATTAATCAGCCAGAATTAAATGGGGTTGTGAGTGTTTATCATGATTTAAAAGCTAAAGGCATTGAATTTCCTGCAACAGATTTTGATTCTATGGCTCCAATTTTCACTCCACAAAAAGTACATATTAATATTATTGTTTTGGAAATGTTATTAAATGCTATTTTTTAGACTTCTGATGCAATTGCAGAGCTTCCAACTGTAGTGGATCCCAATATGCCTCCATATCAGCTATCAAAGATCCAAGCTTCAATTATATCACATGAACAGAGATCTAAATTACAATCAGAGTTGGATGTTGTACAATCAAATATGAATGTTCTTGGTGAGATGTTAGGTGAAGTGAATCCAGGGCATGAGCAACCTGATGAACTGGAACTGTTGCAAGTGAGTTCATTTAATCATTTCACGGTATATTTTATATAAACGTTCGTTGACACACCTTTGTTATCATTTTACCATATCATTTTACCTGTTTAATACTTATCTACGAGTATTTACGTTTTCTTATCAGTAAAGCGTTTAAAGATAATACATGCAATTCTATCCAAATGTTTACATTTTTCGTTTAATAATATTTCGTTTACTCTTTAGATGTTATTTGCTACTTGTAAGGAAATGCAAGAAAGATTGGTGGATCTAATCAGCAAGTTGTCGAACGACGAACTTACAGCAGAGCTTCTTAGAATTAACGATGATATGAATAATCTCATCTTGAGATACGGAAGATGGGAAAAGAATAGGGAAGCCGGTGGCCAATCGGCTTCCGCCGTTTTGACTAATGCCACCAGGAAGCTACCATTGGAATCCAATGATAGCTTAATCGATTTAGGTCCACCCGATGATTTGGCCGAAAAATTGAGTGAAATGGGAGT
Organism: Nicrophorus investigator; assembly: GCA_963457615.1. Lineage (NCBI taxonomy): Eukaryota > Metazoa > Arthropoda > Insecta > Coleoptera > Silphidae > Nicrophorus > Nicrophorus investigator. The sequence goes on along the minus strand of OY735142.1, from coordinate 9,944,548 downwards.
GGCCAGCACGAATGCTACTTCCCAATTGGCCAATATTGGTAGCGTAACTGCCACCAATAGACCACCTGGAGATGAAGATTTCGATATGTTCGCCCAATCAAGAAAAGCCACATACGAAACATCTAAAACTACGTAAGACTAATATGATATATTAATTAATTACATTTTCCTTCGTTAACTCAACCACCAAAACCAGAACCGCTCTTTGCATTTTCAATTTTTTTTTCTGAAAATAAATTTGAATTTCGGGACCAAGATAATTTTAAAGAAAGAAAATCATAAATACTAGAAATCTATTTGATAACGAGGTGTGAAGTACGGTTCTTGCAAGGCCATATTAGTATGTCTGCTCATATCACCAAACAAATTTTAATTTAGGTCCTTAAATAGGACAAAAAATTAATTGTTTAGTACTAATTTAATGACAATCGTTTTATTATTTAACAAATATATCTAATATTGGGAAAAAGTGAATGGATTAGTACACATTTTGTAGAAAAATGAAGAACAATATCTCATCCTAAGATTTTGAAATAAATTGGTCAAAGAGGAAATTCTATTTTATAATATTAATAAAAATAATGTTACATACGGTTAGCCCTATTTATAAGTTTTAATAAATATTTTATTTCAGAGGAAGCACATATAAGGATAACATAGATTCCGAGCATCAAGTTGACGGTTTAAGTAAATTGACACAAAATAAATCGAATGTAAGTTTTTGTTTTCTCCGCATTTTTATTTAGTAATCATAAATTACAAATTTAATTCTTAAAATTGCATGTCAAATAGTTTCGCTTGTGCTTATGTATATACTTTAGTTTTTTAGTAGTTAGTTTTAGTAGTATTTGGAAAAGAAAAGAAACCATTTTTATTTTAATTTTACACAGAATCCGGCTGATTTGGAATTTGATGAAATGGCAGCTTGGCTGGGGGATGTAAGTTCTTTCTTCCTTTTTTTTAATTTTATTATTTTCTTATTTTTTTTATCTGTTTGGCACTTTTCAATGTTAATTAGAAAATCGTTGTTTTAACAACAGAAGTTGTTTTTTGTTATAATCGTTATTTCTGTATACAGACAACTACAGAGGAATCTGTAACAAGCAGCGAATTTGAGAGGTTCTTGGCGGAACGAGCTGCTGCTGCAGAAGCTCTTCCTTCGACCACAACTCCTCCATCAACAGGCGCTACTACCACCAAAGGCGCTAAGAAAGATGAGGACAAGGAAAGTCTCTTGACACTATGAATTGATTCAATCTTGAAAACAGTATACACACATAAAAAAAATCATAACATTCTAGACTTATTCATTTCATAACGAGTCTCTTTTCCCATATATTATACGTAACTCGAAGAAAAAAAAATGAATGTTTAGAAATTATTGTAACTAATCACACTAATTACTTTGCAAGTGCTAGTCTAATTACAGTAATTAAACAATAAGTCTCGATTGTATTAAAGTTTATAATAGAATTGTAACAGTATCAAAGAATAATGTCTATACTGAAATATTGTGAAAAAAAAATGTGATTTATCCAATATGAATGTACTTATCAAGTACTGAGATGGAAATCAAGGCATATGGATTTATATGTATATAAGCTTAAAATTATATTTTATGAATATTTTATAAAGTTCCGCGTAAAACAAAAAGAAATATTTTTTAAATAATTTTATGTTACATATTTATTTTGATCTGATTAGTTACCAAAGATATCTGTGTAATTTGCTTCCAATTCAATACATCTTCTGATTTATATTTAATTGAAGAATATACATGAAAAAAAAAGCACGTTTAGAAAGATGAGAGCATTACGTTTTTAATTATTTTTTATTGATTGTTAATTTTGTTTTCTTTAACCATTGGATTTATATATTTACATATTAATTATTAATCTTAAAGTGTATGGAAACAAAATGATATGCATTACACACATATTTTATAATCTCAGAAAGTATGCAATTACTTTTAATTATAATGAATGAATGCAAAACGCAAATAGATTTATATAATTGTTGATGCCCTGTAATTACAATTAAGTATAACTGGTATAGGCTTGTCATTATTTTAGACAAAAAAAAAACTTGATATTCACAAATACCCAATTTACCAAGTGTTATTGTTACTACTATAATAGTGCAATCAATTACCTACAATAATGACTGGACTATATACATATATTACGTTAATGTATATTGTATAAGCTTAACATCCCTAATAAATTAAGGAACAAAATATTTTCGTACTTTTTATTGATCTTAGTTGGAATAAAGCGGAAGTTTGATCGATACTACTACTATATGTCATTGTCACAGAGATGGTGAAAAGTGAGTATGCTTGGTAACTCAAATATGTGCGGTGTTTAATGTTATTTTGCCGCAGTTACAGAAGAACTAGTTCGAAAAAAGTCTGAGCACAATGAGTGCGTTATTGGCACGCTCGAAGAGCTGTCTTTGCATCAAGAGGACGTGGAAAAGATAGAACATCTACAAAATTGGTGTAAAGGTCTTCAGATTCTATATTTACAATCAAATTTGATTTCTAAAATTGGTAAGCTTTCAATCCATTTACATTGTGAAAATTGTTTATAAATATATTTATTTCCATTTCGTTGTTGTCCAATTAAAGTTTCAAAAATAACTCAAATTCTTCATTATTTTTTTCCCGAAAATTCTATTCGGGGACACCGGGACATCAACTACAAATCAGAATTCTAAATCATTTCGCAGATCCAAACTAGTCTGTAATTTAACTTTAAAATCATATCATAAATTTGAAAGTTCAATAGCATTGTGATACAAATGTACAACTGCATTATTGCATTAAAGACATTAAAAACTCTTAGAAACTTTGTCTTAATCATAAAAGCGAATTAAAGTTATTATTATTTTATTTAATCTTTTTTTTAGAAAATTTGAATAAATTGAAGCAACTGGAATATCTGAACTTGGCAATAAACAACATTGAGAAAATCGAAAACTTGGAGAGATGCGAATCTCTGCGAAAGTTAGATTTAACTTTGAATTTTATTGGAGAACTGGAGAGTGTAGGCAATCTGATACCAAACATCCATCTGAGGGAACTGTACTTGACTGGTAATCCATGCACAGAATATGATGGGTACAGGGATTACGTTGTTGCGATATTGGAGCAGATCGAAACCTTAGACAACGTATCAATTACCAGAAGTGAACGAATCAAGGTTGCTTCGTCGGAAAACTTAATACCATTGAAGTATTAATAATATCGATTTCAGGCGAAGCAGAAACTAATTGAATCGGAAAAAACGATCAGACGAGCCCAAAAGCAGTACGACAAATTTCGAAGTGAGCAAAAGGCCAGATTATCTATCGTCGACGATAGTATCGATGATGAATCATTTTGGAAAACGACGTCGGAACATGCACCGGAAACTCGAAGGGAAATCTCTCGAAGATCTCGATTAGCTAGAGGAAAGGATAAGAAGGAGGAAGTGGGCGAAACGAAAGCCATTTCTGTCTTCAACAGAGATGGGCGTCCTTTGAACATGAATCAGGCTAAAGTTAAATTTAAATTTGACGATAGCGATCCCGAGATTTACACTTTGGATATTTCTGTTTATAAGTAAGAATATTTCACAATTTAAGACAATACATATGATGATTAATCTGCAGATTTTTGGATACGAGTTACATTGATGTTGATCTTCAGCCTATATTCGTGAAAATTAGTATAAAAGGTAAAATCTTTCAATACGTTTTTCCTGAAGAAATCGTTACCAATAAGAGCAAGGTCCAGAGGTCGCAAACTACGGGACATCTGTTGCTGACCATGCCCAGGCTCAATTATAAATCGAATATAATTAAACCGAAGATTTTACAGAAACCCAAGCTTGAGAAAAATAGGTAAGTCCAAATTACTTTAAAAATATATCTTTTCCTTTCCATCTCCAATAATCTCAGAATAATAGATATATATTTCCCTTATATTGTATTTATATTACAATGTAAATATATCATAATTGTAACATGTTTGGCTATTTTTATTTTCGCAAAAACTTTACAATTATTTGCTGTAGATTTTAATAACAATTTTTTTTTTAACTTGTTACTAAAGGAATATTACTGTAAATCAACAACAAATCTTAAGATAATATAACACATAAATGAAGGACCTTCTGGTTGATGGCTAACAAATACAGTGAAATTCTATATTTTACTTACTATAGTAAAATTTTAATTCGGTGACCTAACATTTATTTTGTAAGTTACATATATAACAGGTTTTTAAAGAATTCTAAAGTAAGATACAAATGATGTAACACGTTATTAATAAACATTTTATTTTTCATCATATTTTTTTTAATATAAATGTAAATTTAACGTTTTTAGCAACTACTTGGAATTTGAGGGGACCAAAAAGGAGATGGACTTCAGTAAGATTGTCGAAAGCAATAAGGTCAACAATTTCATTGATAATCCAGAAGTTCCTCCACTGGAATACGCATGAATTAAATTTACTTTTTTAAATTTATTTTGAAAAAGCGTATTTGCAACTTACATTGTTTTTTTTTCTCTTTTTTTTGTACATTCAATAATATAAATATCAATTAAAAAATGTATTTATGACTAATATTCAACTTGTATTGGTTTTATTTGTATTATAAAGTAAATATGGAGTATTTATAGTAAAAGAAATAAGTGTTTTTTTTTTAATATTACACAAGAAGCCACATTTTATAACACTATAAATTTAAACTTTCTTCTGAATAACATTTCAATGGCTAGACACAATATTATTTCCTCTCAATCACATACCTATATTTATAATATATATCTATATATCTCAGACAATAAAATTTAATAGCACAAAACCAAACACATTTTGCATACAATTTAAAAAAATATAATATCGTTTAGAAGTTACTTAAAATATTCCATTCTTTTATCGCCGTCTGCTCATCTTTCCTTTATTAACTTTTTTTTGTATTCAGGTCAAAAACAGAAACCTCTGTGTACGAAAACAAAAAAAAAACAAGCGTTTCGTTCAATATTTATAGTTATTTACATTCTGTGCAATATATGAAGTAATACTGACACAACACACACAATCAAAATTTCTTCAAAAAATTTTGTTACGGCATAAAAAAATGCTAACGGAATGATTGCAAAAGTCAAATACAAGTTGTGTCATGAGTGCTACCAAATGAAATTTAAAAAAAACTGGTAATATTAACTGGCAATGAACGAATTTAATTATATATTAATAAATATATGTATATAACAGATACGTTATGTATGCGCCATACATTAATAATTATTATTGTGCATAACTTCATTTAGCAAGTGGCAGCCTGCTAGAACTTAGTATTATTTTCTTTCATTAAGCAGATTTCACATTGATTTACAATTATAGATCCATTCCATACCATAGAGAATTGGTCACATTTGTATTTGATTAGAAAAACATAAAGCGTGTTTCGATTGTTGAGATGAGAAAAAATTTAAATATACTTTTTAATCCCTATGAAACTCTATGTGAAATGAAGTGTATTTTATACCTAATTATTGCAACATGATTTTGACGAACTGGCCTGCTGCCTTCTATCCACTGTAACTCTGTCAACGTGTTCACCTTGCTCTCGGCCAGCGGTTTTGTCTAGTATGGCTTCGGCCAATTCGCTGAACGCCTTTTCAATGTTTATGTTCGCCTTGGCCGAGGTTTCCATGAATCTTATACTATGCTCTCGCGCAATCTGAAAATCGAAAAACATCAATAACATCATACCTAATCCACATTTCCAATCACAACTTACAGCCTCTCCTCTTTCTTTACTGACTGTCCTCTTATCATCCATATCACATTTATTACCAAGAATCATCTTCTCTACGTCCTCGTTTGCATGCTAAAAAAAACAATTATCAAACCCTCTCTTAAAAATTCTATTGAAAATTCGTACCTCATCAATGTTTCTCAACCATTTCACTATATTTTCAAAACTCTTTTCATTAGCTATATCGTAAACTAGCATGATGCCCATGGCTCCCCTGTAATAGGAGGTGGTGATTGTGTGGAACCTCTCCTGACCGGCAGTGTCCCATATCTGCAGTTTGATTTTCTTACCCCGCAGGTCCACAGTTTTTATTTTAAAATCAATACCTGCAAATTAATTAATTAATTAATATAATGACACAAACTATAAAAAAAGCATCATTCAAATCCAATTTGACTTTCAAATTTGGCGCCCACCTAATGACCTCACCCTCTATTTATAAATGTAAATTGAGCAGGGTTATCTTTAAAAGGAAAGCACTGATAATAAGGATGATATCATTGGGATTCCACCGTTCGAGCGGATACCTTCATATCTCCCGATTTCAATTCTATTTTTATTCATTTATCTTCTCGTTTCCTTTCTTCCAATAATATTCCGTAGCAGCCATTAATTGATGGGGGGCAAAAAATACAGGGTTTAAAGGTTAACTTACCGATTGTTGAAATAAAAGTGGTCGTGAAGGCGTCGTCTGAAAACCGAAATAAAATGCAGGTTTTGCCGACACCGGAGTCGCCGATCAGAAGCAATTTGAACAATAGATCATATGTCTTTTTGGCCATGGCTATTATTTAAAATCTTAATCACTAATTTAATATTTTTTTTGACGTCTCTGTCAACAGTGTTACCACAAGAACAACTAGAATAACAATAATTCTGATGCGACTGTCCAACTTCGTAAACACATTTATCGTCTGTTTCGTTGCAACCAAATGCACACAGTTATCACACTATTATCTCCCAACGCTCTTGACTCTATTATTCATACACAATATTAGTGTAAAATTGCATAAATTTCTATTACGTAAAAAATATAGACTGAATTACTTGAATATAATCAATAATAATATTTTTAATCGATAACATGTGTATGTTATAATCGTTACTCTGCATTTATTTCAGAAAAACAAACATTTAAGAATAGATTCTTGTAAACGCATGCGCTTTTGTAGACCGTTAAAATTACATACATGACTTTCAAATACAATTTTCCAAGAAAGAAACGCTTTTATATGCGCAACATCTTAATAATTTAGTCTGAATTTAAAATAGAGATTAAGCTCTGAAAAGTCACCATTAATTCAAGGTTCTAAAACTGTAAGACCACTCATAAAAAAAAGAACCAGGGGACCGGTAGAATTTTGAAGTCTAGAGAATTCATGGATCAATGAAAAATAAAATTTTAATATATACAAATATATGATTTTTTTATGAAATTACCGAAAATGTTGTCAAAATGCAATTACATCATTGAAATCTAACATTTTCTAATAGTGTTGGAAATTAGTAACAAAGTTGATTGAATCAAAAAAGTATATATTTTCTTTATTTATTAAAATACCAACCAAATTGCAATTACAAAATGTGAATCTTCTTCAAATTCAAATAGTTATATTTGTATATTGCTTTAAAATTGATTTATTTATTGCTAAAAATTAATATGATTTTCGTTATTTTGAAAATTTAATGCAACTGTTATTGAAAAAGATAATATTAATACACTTAATGTAATTACGCTTAACCTCTTATATAATGTTTGTTATAAAATATTTATAAAATTTAGATGCCTCGTCTTTAAAATTAAGTCATAAAGTTGCAAGAAATACTTTAAATATTGAGTATTGCTTATTACAATTTCTATATTTGAATAATATATTTTCGATTATCACGATTAAGTTAAATAATATCCATGAAAATGAATAATTTGTAAAAATAAAGATTAAAATATAGAAAAACACGATGAAACGTCCTTTTTGGCCATCCAACCAAAATGATATTGCATGAATATTTCATAAATAATATTTTGTTAAACTAAATTTTATGATAATCTTAAAGTTGAAGTTGATTGTTATATTATTATTTTATTGCCATCTATTATATAATTAAGATCAACACTTTTTTGTTACTTTCTCAATAAATGCACTATTTTTTATAATAAAACTAATATTTAATATTAATATTAATAAATGTCATCAATTAATGATTATTTTCATATAAAAAAGTATTTATCATTTTAAATTACATAAAAATCAACTATTTATTTATTATTATATTTATTTAATTTCAATTAATCTTGCATAGAATAAAAAGGTGCTATAATAAATATTCAAATCCAAGGCCTTGAATCTTCAATTAGATTTGACTAATAAATACATTGTATATACAATTGCCAAATAATGCACCACTAATATTCTAATGTCAGCAGCAAACCGATTTGCTAAATGTTCTGCTGAATAAATTGCAAATAAATATGACGAAAAAATGTAATTTATCTGGTATCTATAATAATAAATAAAATAATATTATAATATATTTTCTGATGAAAAGTGAATAGTCATCAATATCATCAACATTATATAATGAATTGTGAAGTATTATCTCTCACTCAATGAAATTTAAAGATTATAATTATAAAGTTGTGTAAATGAATTTTAATAAAATGTTTTAAAATTTCATAATTATTTAAATATTTCATTTTATTCAATGTAATTTATATTTTATAATTGTCCTGTTTAGCACTATATCATGGGTTTGCTGATTAAAATATGTAAATTATATATGTTATTTTTATTATATAAATTTAAATTAAAATAATTTTTTTTTTTTTTTTTTTTTTTCTTCCTCCCTCTTCTTCATTTGGCTTCCGCACTGCGCCAACAAGCCAGCCACTGTCTGTTTCTTATACCTCATCTTCTAAACATCTTCGGCACATAACGTAAACAAAACTTCTTAAATTAAACTCAACTTCATTAAAACTAACTTAAACTAACTAATTAAAATAATAAAGTAAAAATCATATTTGGTGCTGCCATCAGTACAACTTCATTGAACTAAATTTCTTAAAAATTTTATTAGGTGGGAGTTTCATGCAAAGCATGTAACTATAGCAACTGTCAGTTTGACTTGACATCTTTTGAAGGTTTAAATTATAGAACTTTAAGTAATCTTGCTAATCTAGGTAAGCCCTTTCTATTGTACTTCAATAAATTTAGTCCTTGTAAGTATTAGATTAAGTAGTGTAGAAAGAGTATTGCGATACGCCGCTTGCGTAATACACCAATACCTCGCTATACCGGCCCTCTTCAATTTTTGATTTAAATGAAATAAAAAGATAAAATGCATTTTGAATGATAAACCATGTTACATATTTAACAAATATGGAACCGATCCCATTGAATTTGTATTAGAATAATTGATTCCTTATACGGTTTTTCGCTTTGCGACCAATACGTGGAACGTATCTGTTCCATCATTTATTTGTTTTATAAATCGCTGTCGGCTCTCAGGAAGTAAGCAACTTATTTACTAAAGCATCATGTTTCAGAAGTGTTCTTATTAGGTAATACAAGTCACTAATCGATAAAAAAAAATGAGTCATGCATGGTGTATATATATATATATTCGATATATATAGCATCAGCAGTTACTTAGTATTGTTGGTTGGTTTTGCAATAGCCGAGTGACAGATCGCAAGGGAGTTGCCACAAATATAATATCTTATTAAATAGTTTTTATAATAAGTTTTTATAAGATAAAATCTTTAAAAATCTATTAAGTGCTATTTTTTTTGATTATTTCTGTTTGTTCATTAGATTGTAATAATTCATAATGACAACTTTGAATAATAGTCCACTACCAGGTATGTGTCTTATCTCTTTTTTGAAGATAGTTATTACATAGGCTATAATTTAGATCCAAATCAATACCATGATGGTCAGCCAGAGTTTGAGAAACCACATCCTGATGCTGCAGGGCACCCACCACCAGGAGGGTTCCCAGGACAACAGGTATATCCAGCTCCAAACGCGCCGGGTTTCGTTCCGCCACCAAAAGGTCCGCCCACTGGGTCTTAGGGTATTTTTTAATGTTTTCATGCTTGTGTTGTTTGACTACTGATGACAGCTCATATTCAACGTAAAGCCACACGCGTTAATCAAAAAAAGTATATTTGTACGTCAATAGTTAAACACATTTTGATTTTAATATATACTTTTACAATAATATTTACAGTGACCCGAATAATACAAATTTAGCAAATAATTATATAAACACGATTTTTAATAGGGCCGCATTAAGGTTGTTGGTCTTGTTCACTAATTAAGTTGATTACGCCGGTGGGAGGAGGATGAGTAAAGTGCTGCTTAACAATATTTCTCATTGATAAAAAAAGATAAATTTTATTTTAAATATTTTTCGTAGGTCACAAAAGCCTATGGCCTAAGTAATTCCATTTAATTTACCAAATATGTTGTATTTTTTTTAATATGATGCATGGTATAATATTTATTCAATTAAAACATTGGTATTATTTAACATTTGGATATATAGTTAATATTTTTAATAACATAAATTTATCGAAAAAATTGGTTCACAAATAAAAAAACTGTGAAATTATAGTAATAACGTTTCTTAATCTATAAAATCATTTCAATAAAATAAGAGAAAATAAATCGGTAAACATTACAAATTATTTTTTATATGGTTTATTTTGGGAAATTCTGTATACTGTGCATATTTATAGCTAATCTTTTCGAATTTGATATAATGCATGCAGGTGTTATGTTTGATGATTTTGAAAATCAGTTATGTAATAAATACGTTTATTTTCAGATATGCACGGAGCAAGTTTTAATGGAACGCAGGACAATGACATAAAAGGTCAGTTTGATTTCTCCGATCAAACGATTCGACGAGGTTTCATCAGGAAAGTCTACTCTATTATGATGTTACAAATAATCTTCTCCATGGCAATCATTTCGTTTATGGTGTACCATACTAACACCAGAAATTATGTCCAAAATCACTGGGGATTAATTGTTGTCAGCTTCATTATCGTTATTGTAGCTCTATCCTGTTGCAGAGAATATAAGCGCAAATCGCCCGCCAATTTAATATTCTTGGGACTTATTACATGTGCGGAATCGTTTATGCTAGGCGGTTTAGCTTGTACATTCAAAAACGATAATGTCGTATTCCTATCTGGAATGTGTGCAGCAGTTTGTCTCGGACTCGCTTTATTCACTTTCCAAACCAAGTGGGATTTCACATTGAAGGGCTGCATTATTTTCGTCGCTGTTATAATCCTGCTAATCTATGGAATTGTAGCAATTCTCGACAGTAGCAGGAGTGTTTTGATGATATTCACATCGTTGTGCGCACTCTTGTACTCCATCTATGTGATTTACGATACCCAAATGATTATGGGCGGCGAACATAAATATTCGATATCTCCCGAGGAATACATATTCGCTGCTTTGACCCAGTATCTGGATGTTATCACTCTGCGTGTACCTGACGGCCTCTGTGGACGCTGCTCGAAATTATTGAAACATTGAAACTTATAATTTAGAGGTTTAATTCTCGAATTCGTCTAATACTATTGCTATTGAAATATTACATTCACACTTGTTAGAAACCATTTAATTGAAAGATAATGATAATAATTGTTTAGAATATTTTATAAACATATACTAACAAACAAAAAAGAAGAATCTATTTTGTGCGTACGTTTTGAAGTATCGAATATTGTAGTTGTAAAATGTCTTTGATGTTTAAAATATTTATTAATAAACTTATGTACCGTGCATGTTGATTATTCTTGAGACTGATTTAATTGTTACAAACATAAACAAAAATGTAACTCGGATAGAGAAAACAATTTTGTTACAACCAAATGCACACAGTTATCACACTATTATCTCACAACGCTCTTAACTCTTATAATTCATACACAATATTAGTGTAAAATTGCATAAATTTATATTATGTAAAAAATAAAGACTGAATTACTTGAATATAATCAATAATATTTTTAATCGATAACATGTGTATGTTATAATCGTTACTCTGCATTTATTTCAGAAAAACAAACATTTAAGAATAGATTCTTGTAATCGCATGCGCTTTTGTAGACCATTAAAATTACATACATGACTTTCAAGAAAGAAAGGCTTTTACATGGGCAACAACTTAATAATAGTGTCTGAATATACAATGGAGATTGAGTGTTCATGCAAAAATAAATGGAGAACTTTAAAAAATAAAACAGTAGTTCACAACGGAATTCATGTAGCCTTTTGGGACTTTTGAATTTTGAAAAGGATTTATAGAAGTTAATTTAAAAGTTTAATATGTACTAATATAATTTTGATATAAATTTTTGCGTATAATAATGCTGAACTCTATAATAATTTACTTCTGTATTCGTTAGATGTCGAAAGGTCTACCAGAAGCAACAGGAAACAGTATAGCGCAGGGGAGCGACAAGAATTTGTTGCGCATACAAAACTATCTCCAGAGATGCAGTACAGGTTATAGCTGGCATGCCACCCATTGAGCTCATAGTTAATGAGAGAAGTGAGAGGCAGATAGGTATAAGCAAAGAAGCTGCTAGAGCCAGCCTGCTGGAAAAGTGGCAGAACTCGGAGAAGGGACCTGATTCCAGAAATAGGCCCCTGGGTAACAAGAAAGCACGGAGAAACAAGTTTCCATTTCAGCCAGGCGCTTTCAGGGCATGGATGCTACGGCAAGTATCTACACTTCATTGCAAAGAAGTAGAATGAAACGTGCTGGTACTGCGAAGAGGATGACAGCCCGGAGCATACTCTGTTCAGGTGCCAGAAATGGGCGAGAATGAGACAGGAAGCAGAACTCGGGAAAACGCTGGAACCAGATACTCTCATCCAGACAATGCTAGACTGTCCAGAGGGCTGGGGCATTGTGTCGAGATATGTGCGTAGGTTGTTCTCTACGAAGGAAGAGCATGAGCGGAGCCTGATGAAGGCATGAAGGCCAAACGAATAGATTAGCTTCATTAGCACAGACAACCAACATCGCAGTGAAATACACAAAAAGTGACAGGTCCTGGATGATTAACGAAGAAGGGGAGAGGTTTTAGTGGGTATAAATCCCACAGTACCGCGACTCCATTCGCGCGTCCCTTGAAGATTTCCTCTCATCTCGAAAAAAAAGGCAATTGTTGCATTGAAATCATAAATAATTTTAGAATACTTTTTTTTTCAATAAAGAAAGGTTTTTACAAGCGTAACATATTAATAATTAAGTCTAAATATAAAATAGAGATTGAGCGCTGAAAAGACAACCTTAACTCTAAGATTCTGAAACTCTAAGACCAGACTCATAAAAACACTCTTTGTGTACCGGTAGAATTTTGAAGAATCTATAGAATTCAGGTGTCTACGAGGTTTCAATGAAAAATATTTTTTTTATATATACAAACATAATATTGATATGATATTTTGCGCTATTAACGAAAATTTCGGTTGCTGAAATGCAATTATTTCATTGAAATCTATAATTTTGTAATAGAGTTGGAAATTAGTAACAAAGTTGATTAAATCAAAAAAACATGTATTTTCTTTATTTACTAAAATACCAACAAAATTGTAATGAAAAAAATGTGAATCTTGTTCAAGTTCAATCAGTTATATTTGTATATTGCATTAAAATTGATTTATTTATTGCTAAAAATTAAAATGATTTTCGTTATTTTGAAAATTTAATGCAACTGTCTGTTATTGAAAAAGATAATATTAATACTCTTAACAAGTTATATAAATGTTCGCTATAAAATATTTATAAAATTTAGATGTCTTGTCTTTAAAATTAAGTCATAAAGTTGTAAGAAATACTTTAAACATTGAGTATTGCTTATTACAATTTCTATATTTAAATAATATATTTTCGATTATCACAATTAAGTTAAATAATATCCATGATAATATATAATTTGTAAAAATAATGATTAAAATATAGAAAAACTCGATGAATAGTCTTTTTTGGCCATCCAAACGAAGCCGAGGTTATTCAAACAAATGCGTAAAAACAAAATGATATTGCATGAATATTTCATAAAATATTGAAATAACATTTTCCTAAAGTTGAAGTTGATTGTTATATTATTATTTTATTGCCATCTATTATATAATAAAGATCAACACTTTTTTGTTACTTTCTCAATAAATGCACTATTTTTTTTATAATAAAACTAATATTTAATATTAATAAATGTCATCAATTAACTGATTTTTTCATTATTTTCATATAATAAAATATTTATTATTTTAAATTACATAAAAATCAACTATTTGAAATTAAATTAATCTTGCATAGAATGAAAAGGTGTTATAATAAATATTAAAATCCAAGCCCTTGAATCTTCAATTAGATTTGATTAATAAATACATTGTATATACAATTGCCAAATAATGCACTACTAATATCCTAATGTCAGCAGCAAACCGATTTGCTAAATGTTCTGCTGAATAAATTGCAAATAAATATGACAAAAAAAATGTAATTTAATCTGGTATCTATAATAATAAATAAAATAATATTATAATATACTTTCTGATGAAAAGTGAATAGTCATCAATATCATCAACATCATGTAATGAATTGTGATAAGTATTATCTCTCATTCAATGAAATTTAAAGATTATAATTATAAAGTTATGTAAATGACTTTTAATAAAATGTTTTAAAATTTCATAATAATTTAAATGTTTCATTTGATTCAATGTAATTTATATTTTATTATTGTCCTGTTTATATTTATACTTTTATTATATAAATTTAAATTAAAATAATAAAAAATCATATTTGGTGCTGCCATCAGTACAACTTCATGGAACTAAATTTCTTAAAAATTATATTAGGTGGGAGTTTCATGTAACTATACCAACTGTCAGTTTGACTTGACATCTGTTGAAGGTGTAAATTATAGAACCTTAAGTAATCTTGCTAATCTAGGTAAGCCCTTTCTATTGTACTTCAATAAATTTAGTCCTTTGCAAGTATTAGATTAATTAGTGTAGAAAGAGTATTGCGATACGCCGCTTGCGCTGCGCCATTAATTTGGTTGTTTGAACTGTTTCAATGTTCCATCATTTATTTGTTTTATAAACCGCTGTTGGCTCTAACGAAGTAACCTTAATACTTATTTACTAAACATCCTGTTTCAGAACTGTTCTTATTATTCGGTAATGCAAGTCACTAATCGATAAAAAATGAGTCATGCATTGTGTATATATATATATTCGATATATATAGCATTAGTTGTTACTTAGTATTGTCGGTTGTTGTGAAATAGCCGAGTGACAGATCGCAAGGGAATTCCCCCGAATATAATATCTTATTAAATAGTTTTTATAAAGAGTTTTGATAAGATAAATTCTTTAAAAATCTATTAAGTGCTATTTGTTTTGATTATTTCTGTTTGTTCATTAGATTGCAATAATTCATAATGACAACTTGGAATAATAGTCCATATCCACCACCAGGTATGTGTCTTATCTTTTTTTTGAAGATAGTTATTACATAGGCTATAATTTAGATCCAAATCAATACCATGGTGGTCAGCCAGGGTTTGGGCAACCATACCCTGGTGCTGCAGGGTACCCACCACCAGGAGGTTACCCACCGCCTGGAGGATTCCCAGGACAACAGGGTGGTTTTCCTGGGCAACAGGGGGGTTTTCCTGGGCAACAGGGATATCCTGCCCCAAACGGGCCGGGTTTTGTTCCGCCGCCACAAGGTCCGCCCTTTGGCCACGTTCCCCCACAAGGAGGTTACAATCAACCAGGTGAAGGTTCTGCATTCAATAATTATAAACATGGTTCGTGTGCACTTTTTAGGGTATTTTTTAATGTTTTCATGCTTGTGTTGTTTGACTACTGATGAGAGCTATGTTAATGGGTTAAGTGTTTTCTATCATCTTCATGATATGATAACATTCATTATTTGTATATCACTAGGATAATGTTCCACATTATTGGCATTCCCATTGCAACAGATAAGATACCTTTTTTTTCTTAGAAGTTACCTTTACTTACAAAAGACTTACAATTTCAGTTTAGTTAAAACCTTCAGACTGTAAGGATAGTTTCAGTAGCTTGTTTGATAAATTTATTGTTACATCATGGGTAAGTGAAGTTTGTTGATGCACTTTGAATACCCTTCCACTTATCATCACTTATTATTTTCTGTTATCAAGTTTCCAATTAAATATTACTCATGAACATAAATTATATAGAAATATATATTGAGAAGAATTATAAATTCAAGTAAACAAGGTCTAAATGAATGCAGATAATGTCATGGTTTAGATCTACATATTTTCTTTCATTATAAAACTCATCTTAATGCTTCTCGCTATAAAATATGATTTAGATAAGAAATATATTCCTTGTATCTTATCTCTTTTTAAGTAAGCTTGGTCTATATTGAATGCTTCAAAAAAAAAGTAGGGTTATTTATTATTCATTCTAAATAATTGCTCTTTTAAATAGTGATCTTCAGTTATATAATGCTTCTTTGCATAAGGCTACTAATAACAGCCGTTGTCTGTATATAGATGCATGTAGGCAATATATTAAGTTCATTATGCTTTACATTTGAAATATATTCTAGTTTTTTCTAATGACAGCTCATATTCAACGTAAAGCGACGCGTAAATAATTGTTAATCAAAAAAAGTATATTTTATACGTCATTAGTTAAACACATTTAGAGTTTAATATTTACTTTTACAATAAATATTTACAGTTACCCGAATAATTCAAATTTAGCAAATAATTATATAAACACCATATTTAATAGGGCCGCATTAAGGTTGTTAGCTTTGTGCACTAATTAAGTTGATTACGCCGGTGGGAGGAGGATGAGTAAAGTGCTGCTTAACAATATTTTTCATCGATAAAAAAAGATAAATTATATTTTAAATATTTTCCGTGGGTCCCAAAAACCTCGAAAAAAATGGTTCATATATTATTAAATAAATAATTAGTAAATAAATAATCAACTGTTAAGGGCTATTAAATACATGAAACTATTTTCAATTTTATTTTAATTGCTCTGAAATTATATTAATAACATTTCTTAATCTATAAAATCATTTCACATAGAGAAAATAAATCGGTAAACATAAAAAATTATTTTTTATAATATGCATATTTATAGCTAAGCTTTTCGAATTTCATGTAATGGGTACAAGTGTGATGTTTGATAATTTTGAATAGTAAACAAAATCAGTTATGTAATATAACCGTTTTTTTCAGACATGTACGGAGCAAGTTTTAATGGAACGGAGGACAACGACATAAAAGGTCAGTTTGATTTCTCCGATCAAACGATTCGACGAGGTTTCATCAGGAAAGTCTACTCTATTCTGATGTTACAACTAAGCGTCACCCTGGCATTCATTTCGTTGATGTTATACCATACTAAGACCCGGAATTTTGTCCAAAATCACGGGGAATTAATGATCGTCGCCATCATAATCTTTTTAGTATCTCTAATTGCTCTATCCTGTTGCGGTGAACTTAGACGCAGAGCGCCCACCAACTTTATATTCTTGGGTCTTTTCACATTTGCGGAATCGTTTATGCTAGGCGTCATTTCTTCAAGATACAAATCCAATGAAGTCGTCATGGCCGTTGGAATTACTGCAGCAGTTTGTCTCGGACTCACTTTATTCGCTTTCCAAACCAAGTGGGATTTTACAATGATGGGCGGCATTCTTTTCGTCGCTGTCATTATCCTGCTAATCTTTGGAATTGTAGCAATTTTCGTCAGGAGCAAGATTGTTCAGATGGTATACGCATCGTTGGGCGCTCTCATCTTCTCCATCTATCTGATTTACGATACCCAAATGATGATGGGCGGCAAACATAAATATTCGATTTCTCCCGAAGAATACATATTCGCTGCTTTGAACCTGTATCTAGATATTATCAATATCTTTATGTACATTTTGACCATTATAGGCGCTGCTCGAGATTAGAGCATTGAAACTTTTAATTTAAAGATTGGTTTAATCCTCGAATTCGTCTACTACTAGTATTGCTATTGAAATATTGCATTCACACTTGTTAGAAAACTTTTAACTGAAAGATAATGATAATAATTGTTTAGAATATTTTATACACATATATTAACAAACAAAAAAAAAAGAATCTATTTTGTGCGTACTTTTTGAAGTATCCAATATTGTAGTTGTAAAATATCTTTGATGTTTAAAATATTTATTAAACAAACTTATATACCATGCAAGTTGATTATTCTTGAGACTGATTTAGTTGTTACAAACATAAAAAAAAATGTAATTCGGATAGAGAAAACAATTTGCATCGGTATAACTTCAGCATGGCTGGCATCTTTGGTTATTGTTCTGTATAGTCAAAATAACATATATTTACTGTTTTTATTTTATTTTTCTATCTTAGGCTTATGTAAGCTTCTGCTTCCGACAGGCGACTTCTGTCATTTGGTTGCATAACTTCTTGTGTTTCTTATGTAATATTGTGATAGATGTAATTGTTAACAAAAAATATTGGCTCAAATCTAACTTGTGTCTATACATCCTGTTGTTTTATAAAATAATAATAAAATGTTCCACCTTAATATTAAATGTATTCTCATTGTAATCAAATTTATAAAATCTTGCAAAATATAATCTGACAGTGTGTAAATACATTTAATTTATAAATAATGACTAGAAATTTCATCATAGTGGGAAAACTATTATAATAAATGATATTCACAAAATATAATGTTTTTTTCAGTGTATATTAAAATGTTTACTTTTTAGAGATACATTTTGTTAACTTACATATAAACCTACAAAACAGATTTGTTAGTTGCATTTAATTTTACTTCCATTATAAATAAAGTTGAATTGAATATTTTTAATGATTTGCAAGAATCGGATGATATTGCTTTATAAAATAGTCACAAAGTTGATTTCTATAATGTTTTAATTAAATCATGTATACGAAATTCTTACTCGAATATTCTTTTTTCTTATATATTTAAAGTATAGCGAAAAAAGGTTTAATGGCTTGCAACAATGATTTAAAACAGCTTAATACAAATATATTTGGATCAATAATTTAAACTTATTTTTAACAGAAGAAATATAAGAAAAAACGTGAGTCATTGTAACTTTAACGTTTGGATATGCAACTCATGTATAAGAAACACATCTGGAGAAAGTAAAACCTGTTTTTAACCGTTAGCATAAAAATAAAATCTTTCAATTATAATAAACATCTTATTAACAAAATAAACTAAATAAATCTTCTCTTTGTTTCTTTTACAAATATTTTCAACCATCATGCGAATTATAGGATGTAAATGCTTATCTACATTTGATATTCTTTGTAAGAGATTATCTTCCAAGTAAACACAAACAAATATTTTGAGATCGTTCATAAAATAAACATTGAAGGTGTTTATATAAACACTCCTAGAGGACATGATTCGTGTAAGATTTTTAGTGCTTGAATAGCTATTTGGAAAAGTAAATAAAAATGCAATGAAGGATATCTGTATTATGAATAAAGTTTATTCTTGTTTTGTAGGGTCAAAAGTCTGGAGAAAGTTAAAGTTGTTGACATTTAAATTTAGCAAAAATTTATTTAAAAAAATAGTTTGTATGTTATTATTAATTTTATGATGATGTAGCATATCTAAAAGTGATTATGAGCAAAAAGAAAAGTCGCTCAAGTTATTGAATGAACCGATATTATTGGCGCATCAGTTTCGCCAACTTAATATAAAAAACGTGTTCATGTTTAATTAGCAATAGAATATGCAATAGTTAATATCAATATTGGTAATATTGCATAACAAAATGTACGTGCGATAGGTAATGTGATTTTCGAGTCACATTAATATTTAAAGGTAAGTGTTGCATCGATTTCTCATTATTCTATTTTAAATTATTAGTTAATGCTGATAAGATATGGATAAGTCTGTCAATATTGATTTTCGGAGGATGTTAATGTATTTTTTATTGCGTGCTAAATTTAGGATTGATGACTACTGGGTGGACTGGATCTCGAGGAAATCGGAGCGTAGATGTACGTTAGATGACATGCGCTTCTTCTGTTGACAATTTTAGTATGTAATTGAAGATAATGTAAAAAATATATACGGAGGTCTAGTGGGGAAAATGGCAACAAAAATTATCGAACCTCCGTCCTCTGCTAGTTCCGATAGGTAATTAGAAGTGCACAGAAGCTTAAAGTGTGATCATACACGAGTGAAGGCATCGTCAGAAATAATTAATATATCGAAACCAGTCATCATGAACTGCTGTAACAGCTATCCATTTCGGCCAGTTTCTCTCTACACTAAAACTCCAACATGCATGCCGCTACACATGTATGGCTTTGTTTTCATTCCGTATTTATATGTACAGTTTGTATAGTGTCTCATTGTATTCCATCGCTAATCTCGTTCCCGAAGGTTACACCGATTCAGCCACTTCAGGCGTTTCGTACCATGTGGATCGCAGATTTCACCACATGCTTCAGCATTTCATAACCTACATTCGCGCAAATTGTATTTGCCACGTTCGTGAATTTTCAATTCTGCAATCCGGTGCATTTGCAGCGTAAACTAATCGTCATGTTCTTTAAAGTGATGTTGGCGAGACCCAGGCGGACCTCTCAGATGTCTTCCCTGATGGAGAATGTGAGGAGGAGAAGAGTGGAGATTTCTACAACACTCCAGCATCACCCATCACAGTGCCCTATTGTCCAAGACCTCCATCAACTGGTTAGTACAATTGTTATTTATAGCTGCAACTGATATCAACAAAACAACATGACCTAACTGAACCACCTTTATGAATTGCAAATTAATTTTAATTGCCATTAAACCAGAGACATGCACAGAGGCAACAACAATGATTCAACAACATGTAAATATATTATTGTTTTTGCACCAAAAAAAAATATAAATAAATATCTGATGCAGATGATATCAAGGTCTTATCAATTGAGTTACACTTGCTATTTATTTACTTGCAAGTATTTCCTGTTTAATAATCAACGACTTGTCAAACGCATTTTATATTAATCAAAATTCATTCACCATAATCAGTATTGTTATGTCACATGTAGTTTTTTTCAGTACGGAAATCGCCAATTGCTTATGCGCGAGACTATAATCAAATTTCTTTTACATTTTAGGGTCGCAAAAGTCCCCGAGGGCTCGACGACAACGCACAACTTCGATAAATCAATCGTCGAAGAAGACGTCGGCTGAGTCTATGATTAGGACCCCTCATCGTACTATTTATACGGCAGGAAGACCACCATGGTATAATACTGCTGGACAACAAGTTGAACCTTTCGTCATTGGTAATTTTCGTATAATCGTCTTTAATTTTATCTAGAGCAACACTTAATTGGATCATGAAACGCAATTAATCATAATATAAATGGCATATTTATTTTAATTTATTTTCTTTTGCAAAAATAAATTAATAACATACAGTAATTTGTGAATATAATTCTTGAATTGTAAATATAAATATTTTCCAGGTATTTGCGGTGGGAGTGCAAGTGGAAAAACAACGGTGGCTGCCAAGATTATAGAGTATTTGGGAGTACCATGGGTGACTTTATTGAGTATGGATTCTTTTTACAAAGTTTTGAATGAAAAACAGCACGAACAGAGTGCTCGAAATGAGTATAACTTTGATCATCCCGACGCTTTCGATTTTGAGCTTCTTAGGGAAACATTGGAGCGTTTAAAGGAAGGGAGAAAAGTTGAAGTACCAATCTACAACTTCGTGACGCACTCTAGGGAAACGAGAACTGTAAATAGTTTCTGAAAGCTGAAAGAGTATGCAGTTCATGTATGATTTTTTTAGAAAACTATGTACGGAGCAAATGTGATTATCTTCGAAGGAATTTTAACGTTTTACAATCAGGAAGTGCTTAATTTGTTGGATATGAAAATCTTCGTCGACACGGATCCCGATGTGCGTTTGGCTAGGCGTCTCCGTAGGGATATTTCCCAAAGAGGCAGAGATTTAGAAGGTGTTTTGAAGCAATATACAAGCATGGTGCAGCCTTCTTTTAACCATTACATCGCTCCTTTGATGGCTCACGCCGATATTATTGTGCCGAGGGGTGGAGAGAACGAAGTTGCTATACAACTCATTGTCCAACATGTGCATAGGCAACTGCAACTGGTAAATATAAATCTAATCTAATCAATATTCGACCTTTGAGTGAGAAGTTCAGTATAATTATATAAAATGTCTGGTGAACTTGAAGTAATTATTTCATATAGTGTAATTCCATATTTTCAATGAAATCCTGTTTTAGAGGGGTTTCAAGCTGAGAGAGGAATTAGCTCAAACCCAGAATTACGTGGGTGAGCCACGACCACACACTGTTCGTCTTTTGCCCACTTCACCACAAGTGAGAGGTCTGCACACCTTCATCAGAAACAAAGACACGCCCAGAGATGAGTTCATTTTTTACAGCAAAAGATTGATTCGTTTGGTGATTGAATACACTCTGTCCCTCATGAATTTCACGGAGAGGACAGTTGAAACACCGCAAGGCGTTTCATATAAAGGTAGTCTTATAAAACTATGAAAATTATGTTTTGACTTATATTTTTTTAGGCAAGCGAATGGGCACAAATAAAATATGCGGTGTTTCCATTTTGAGGGCGGGAGAAACTATGGAACAAGCGTTTTCCGACGTTTGCAAAGATATCCGAATTGGAAAAATTCTGATTCAAACCAATTTCAATACCGGAGAGCCAGAGGTATTATTATTATTACATCAATATAAATTAATATAAATTATTTATTTTTTCTTTCAGCTGTTCTATTTGAGATTGCCGAAGGACATTAAAGATTATAAAGTGATATTGATGGATGCGACGGTTGCAACAGGAGCCGCTGCGATGATGGCTATAAGGGTTTTATTAGATCACGACGTGGCAGAAAGTAATATTCTCATAGTGTCTTTGTTGATGGCGGAATCTGGAGTGCATTCGATAGCGTACGCATTCCCAGAGGTGCAAATCGTGACCACTGCAATTGATCCGGAAATCAATGATAAATTCTATGTTTTGCCGGGAATTGGTAACTTTGGGGATAGGTATTTCGGCACGGAACCTTCTGACGAATGTTGATTAATATTAATAATCTCTTATTGTACTTATACGATTTACTTAAATTTAAGTACCTTTTATTTCATTTGTTTTGTGATAATTCGATTCGTGGATTCTTGTTAAATTAATTTCATAATTTAGGACTCTAGTCTACGATTTATTTAGGTTTACTGTGTCAGCGTTCAGCGAAACTCATTTTGAACACTGAGTATTAATATTAAGTTCCTGTCTACAATATTATATTACTTTTTGTCAATTCAATTCAAAGTATTACCACTCTTTAATTTGCAAAAATCATATTAACTAAATATAATGGAAGCAAAATATATTATGTTATAATGATTCTGTTAAGAAATATAAGTGAGAAAGAAAAAAAATATATATGCGCCTGGATATTATTTCAACGGCGCTTCGATGTACCGAGTAAGAACTGCAGACCAATGTTCCGATCGTG
Organism: Nicrophorus investigator; assembly: GCA_963457615.1. Classification (NCBI taxonomy): domain Eukaryota; kingdom Metazoa; phylum Arthropoda; class Insecta; order Coleoptera; family Silphidae; genus Nicrophorus; species Nicrophorus investigator. The sequence goes on along the minus strand of OY735142.1, from coordinate 9,921,116 downwards.
AAGCGTTCGTATTCAAATTGGTGTTGGTTTCTTGAAACTTCTTGCAAAGCTCTTCGCAATCTTCAAACGATGCGTCTGATCCTGTGAACTTCGCGCCCCAACCGGACGTGAAACTTAAATATCGCATCTGAAAAATAAATTATTTATTGGTTATTGCTATTTTTTATTGTTCCCAACAAACAATTATTATTTACCTGAATATTTTTGTTAATCTGAACATCATTGACAAGTTTTACGGCCAAACGTAATGCCTTTGCGAACGAATCTATTGAAGTTACAAAAGCAACAGCTAAATCCTTAGCTTCGAAATACGCGTTGTGATTGGGTAAGTAAAAAGTTAGTCCGCCCGGAGCCACTCCCCCACTCTCTATGACAGTTCTTAGGAGCAATGATGCTTTGGCGACGTCCATTAGGTCATTATTTTTAATATCGATGCAACCGACGGATCCGTAACTAGAAAATAAATACTTATGTAAACTAAATTATTTAAACTGTATAATTTAGAGATTTACGCATTAGCCATGAAAAAATCATGTCCCGCTTTAACGTTAACTTTAAAATATCGATCATAGTTATAATGCTTCAACAGTGCCAAATTGCTGTACAAATCGAAATTATATCGATTCTTCTGCAAGTTTTCATGATTTGTCTGTATTAAAAGTTGGCCTCTGTAACCAATTCTGTCTCTCTGCTCGACGATCATCTTTAGAAATCTGGAATAATGTTTCATTTCCTTTGCCAAATCGGTGTTTATAATGCTTTCATATCCTTCTTGTTCTCCATTAAATAAAAAGCATTCCGCGTTGAGTTTATGCGCGACGTCCAAAGCTTTTTTTACTTGGTACCCAGCGTATGTAACAATATTTGCATCTGTGCTAGTTGCAGCTCCATTTTTATATCTTCAACAAATATTTAAATATTTTGTATAATTTTACATAATCACCTTTTTACCTGCTGTGCGTTTTCAAATCCACTCCAATCCATAACGGTTTGACTCCAGTTTTCTGTTGATACTCGTTGATAAGGTCAACAATTTGATCGAAATTGCTCTGACTCTCATCGAAATTATCACCCTCTGGTGCAATATCTTTATCGTACCCAGACCAAAATTTGATTCCCAATTTGATGCATAATTCAAACATCGCTCTGATGCTCTTCTTGTAGCTATCCAGGCTTGTTCCATCTTCACACCAGGGACGTTGAACTAAGCCTGGAGTGAAAGCTTGTCCTAAGAACACGCTAGGTCTAAGCCACTCTTCCATCGGTCTCCCATGGATGCGTTCAGAAGCATTGTAATAACGATAATACAAATTTTCTTCAATGTTGTAAGGAGCATCTGGTTTATACTCGATACGACCTATTCCTAAAAATGATAAAATATTTATTATAAATAATTTAATTAAAAATTATATTACCTTGAAAATTTTCAGAACTACTTTCAGCACTTCTTGTAGCTTCTCTTGTGGTTTTTTGCCTTTTCACTGTACCGGGAGCGTACATTATTACAAACTGACTTGAAAGCAACTTTGTGCCTCTTTTATATAAAATATTAACCAAAAGTATCAAATTAATCCGGAAACGCGATATCTCTTTATGGTAGAAGTAAAATACACAATAGCATGTAAATTTATATTTTAATATTATATAAATGAAATAAAAATGTCTTATAACAGCATCCATATCAATCTAATCAGTATAGAAATTAAAACTACTATAACGACATAATGCATACGCATGTCAGTATCTTCATTATTCGATTCCATTTTTTGCACGCCAGAAACCTGTCCTTTCTCCAACGGTTTGACCAAACCGGGCATCACGACTTCGTCGATTGGTTCTCCCAACATCGAGAACTTCGTAGCTTCTACAATTTTCACAGTAACCAGTTTACCCATGAATTCCTTATCCATCGGTAGCAAAACCTGCTCGTAGAACTTATTATGTCCAACATAATGTTTCTTATCGTGAGAGATTTCGGTAACCAAGACTTCTTGGGTTTCTCCAACTTTATGACCATACGGTTCGTAGGTATAGAACAAATCGGTTAATGCTTTTGTGCGTGTTTTCACTTCATTTGCCGGGATTCTTGGCAGAAGCGCTGCTGGTGTGCCTGGTCTTGGAAAATATTGATTTATGAACAAACTCGGGAACTTGTATTTAGCGCAAAGGGACATAGTATCTTCAAAATCCTTGCCCGTTTCAGTTGGGAATCCACAAATTATATCGGTTGCTATCGTCATACCCTCTATCCTAAAACCAATAAGATTTAGGTATAAAAAATAAATAATCTTGTAGTTGCATACCTATCTTGCAAGAAGTTAACTACACGCTCAAAGTCTTCTCTGCAATATTCTCTCTTCATATCTGCTAAAACCGAATCGCTTCCAGATTGTACAGGAACATGCAAGAAGCTGTACACCCTGGGATGTGCCAAAATTTTAGCCATTTCCTCTAAATGCTCCAAAATGTAAGGAGGATTAGTCATGCCCAATCTTAATCTACAGCCTTCTGGAATAACTTCAACCAGTTTCCAAAGTAGTTCAGGTAAACTAGTGCCAATATCTCTACCATATGTGCCAGTATCCTCAGAAGTTAACCAAATTTCTACAACACCATCTTGTGTAAAAGCTTGTTCAGCCCTAGCTACAATCTCTTCTGGTGGGTAACTACCCAAATCACCCCTAGCATGCTTAGTTTTACAATAGGTGCATTGATTCAAACAACCAGTATTTATAGCAATAATCTCAATGAGAGGATTCCTTCTGACCTTTGGTAGTAGCAAAGAAGCACCTCCAATTTTTTTACCATTTGCCTTTTTGGTTCCCATCAACTTAACTGTATTGCCTTTAAGTGTTTCCTCAACAACTTCAACAACTCTGTCAATCTGTTGCACACCAATAATGCTCAACCCCTGTAAAAATGAAGATTTAGGTGCACCTTGTGGTACACATCCAGCCAAGACTACATGCTTCCCTTTTTCTTTGGCAGATTCAATTTCATTCCTAAAATGATCCTCAGCTGGATTCTTAACAGTACAGCTGTTCAATAACCACAAATCTGCTTGATCCTTCTCTTGAGTCAATTTATATCCATAAGATGCTAACTGCCCAGCCATATATTCTGAATCAGAACTGTTATGAGCACATCCCCAAGTCTTAACATAAACTGTCTGTGTTCCAGGTACATCACCAACAATTGGTGGTGCATTAACTTCCTTTTCTGTCCTCTTTTTTGCTTTAACTTTTACAGCCTTTCTGTTACTGTATCTCTCCTTTGGAGTTATATCTTGAGCAGATATAAGATCTTCAATATCATCTATAAACTCGTTACATGCCATTCTAATAATCTTATTACACTATAACCTAAAAAAATCGAAATATAACTAATATAATACTGATTATTTAACACTTGATATATAAGAAGTGTAGACTAGATTTATTTATAATTATTAATTAATATACATACTTTTAATAGATTTAAGTATTTTGATCTGCGAATATATTCAAAACATAACCACATGCATCAAAACAAAGTTTTTTTTATGTTGGTAAGAATAGTAATATACAGATTTTTTTGTTCACTTTATAGATATTAATAATATCTATAATATTAATGACAAATGTAATATAATGATTATATCAGTAATATTAAATTTAATATTAATATATTTTAAGTATAAAATATTGCTGAAATAATCTAATTCATTTACTTTTCCTACATTGGCAATGCTGATATATTAGAATATCCGGCTAAATGTGTGGACGTCTAGTTGGATCACTTCCTTTTCATTTTCTGATCATCATTCGCTAGGTAAGCATCTTTTCTTGATCTGTAAATATTTTTGCCATCTTATTTCATTTTACTATTTGGGAAATGATTTCCTAAAGATGTCCAAGTAAAGATTCCATATATTAAGTTATTTTTTTTAACTATCATTAATAACATTGATATTTCTAATGATGATTTCTTAGTCTCGTTCGTATGATTTTTAATGATTATACTTATTCGGAATAAACTGAATTAATAAAAATACAACGTAACATTTAATATTTTATTAGATTACAATTAGTAATGTTTATATTTTCATTTCAGATGAGAAAACTAGTCATCATGACGATTTTGTTGACTTCCCAGCATGTAATAATTCCGAATTTTACTGAAATCGGTTGAACATGCTTTGATCCAATAATATGAAGTAAGTTTCTTTAATTTTAAAATTATTTTATTTATAAAATACCCTAACCGCCACGCTCAAATAGACTCTTTATTTCTATTTTGAGTGCCAAAACATGTTTTGATATGTAGGGAAGATTGAATTTCCAAATAGGAAGCAGATGTGTTTCTATAGTGCATCTGTGCTGATAAGTTGGATACAATCATCTTAAAATTTGATACAATTCTTTAAAAATCTACTATTAGATTTACTAAATGATCCTATTTTTTTCAGATTTTTATCCAATATGCAAGATGGTCATGACAACGTTTTTCTTGTGATCTCATTACAAGGTATGTACTTATTTTTATTATATTTTCTTATTATTCCTGGAAGCCACGCTCAAATAGTTACTTATTACTATTTAGAGTGCCAAATCTATATATGTACAGGAAGATTAATATTCCAAATAGGAAGCAGATGTGTTTTATTTAATGATGCATCTGTGCTGAAAAGTTGGAAACATTTATTTCTATATATAATATAATTTTGGTATGCATATAAACAGATTATTAATACTCTTGTTTGTTTTACAGAAAATGCTGCAAGCCAAAAGCTGAAATTTAATCCATTATTCCTAATATCATAAAGGTAAGAATATTTTATGTAATTGATTTTTTATTATACATTCCTGGAAGCCACGCTCAAATAGTTATTTATTGCTATTTAGAGTGCCAAATCTATATAAGCACAGGAAGATTAATATTCCAAATAGGAAGCAGATGTGTACATTTTATTATGCCTCTGTGCTGAAATATTGGATACAATTACAAAATCTATACTAATTCTATGATTTAAAATCATTTGAACATCAATTAATTTTGTACTTATTCTTTCAGATGATAACCAAGCCAATCTACAATCATCTTAACAACCATAGATATGAAGAATGTTTAGGTAACTATCTATTATTTCAATATATTTTTGTATTCCTGGAAGCCACGCTCAAATAGATCTATATTTCTATTTAGAGTGCCAAATTATATTTACTACAGGAAGATTAAATTTCCAAATTAGGAAGCGGATGTTTTTATATATTTCATTCGTGCAGATATGTTGGATACAATATTTCTTAAAAAATAATTTATTTTTTATTTAAAATTCTTTTTTTTAATAATATGATTTTCTTTATAGATTCACTATTACAAATCATTAATATCATTGGATTGGTTGCGGATTTTCAAGTAACATCAGAAGTAAGTTTATATCTATTTAAAATTTTATTTTATTTTCGAATGATGATCAAAACGAGCATATGTCTGAACATATTTTGTTGATTTTATTAGCTGACAATTTATTAAAATCAAATATGATATTGCATGATTTGAATATATTTACTAATTTCGTTTTTTTGCAGTTATTCAGTGTTCATGTTCCTAAATGATTGAAAATCTTACATGGTAAATATGAGTTTATTTGAACTAGTTGTTACATTTTTTATATGATGAACAAAACGAGCATATGTCTGAACATATTTTGTTGATTTTATTAACTGATTTTAACAATTAGTCCCAATATTGAATATATAAGTGTATGAATATTTTTCTAATTACTGATTTCTTATTACAGGAATTTATTTACAATATTGAAGATCACACAAATAAATGGATTCACTTTTAGTCAAATCTAAAATCATTTATTAATGGTAAGTTAACATTTTTTTAATATATAAAAATACATTCATTTGTTAATGATGAACAAAACGAGCATATGTCTGAACATTTTTTGTTGATTTTATTGAACTGACCTAATCCTAAAGTATACCATATATTAATATTAATAATTGGAACATTTTTTTATAATTATTTTTTTTGTTACAGGAATATTTCCATGTTGTACAAGTATATTCCACATATAAACATTTTCAATGGTGAGTTAATATTTATTAAATAAAGTAAATAATTATATTTTTAATGATGAACAAAACGAGCATATGTCTGAACATATTTTTGTTGATTTTATTAAACTGACTTTAAAAGTTAATTTTATTAAGTTTTATTTTTTATTTCAATTTTTTAATAAACTTATTTTGTTGCAGGTTTTCTGTGGAGACATGAATGAGAGCTTGAAAAGAAGTTGCATAAGCAATTATTAAGTCAAGGTAATTATCTTAAATTTGCATGTTTTCCTCTTCAAAAGTTTCATGTTTCCAATGATGATATTAATTACCGTCTGATAAAATTAATGATTATAATTATCGGCTGCATTTTATGCACTGAGTCTTAAAAATATAATTTTCACATAAATTTATATATTTAGTTCCAATATTAACGTTTATATTATAATTTCAGTGTGGAACAATCGTGCGATTTCCTGCTCGTTCCTGCAAACTGGTTACAAGATTAATTAATTAGGTAAATATTACTTTTTTTTAAGTCTGATTGAATTTGGTTATTGAATTAAATGATGAATCTTTAACAGTTATCCCTGTCTTACATAACCATGGTGATAAAATGTTATGTGGTAATTACTGAAGCAATAACTAAACAGACTACTATTTATCTGATTTTTTTTCAATTTACTAACTTATATATCTATTGTTCTAGGATATCATTGATTGAGGATGAAGTGACAATATGTTATTAATATTGTTTCAACAAACAATAGGTATTTAAATTATAATATTTTTATTTTGAAATGCAAACAAATTTAATTTTTATACAATTATTCAATGATGATATTAATTACCGTCTGATAAAATAACATGATTATAATTATCGGCTGCATTTAATGCACTGATTCCAATTGGATTTTAAAATATTCTTTCTTCATTCATGTTAATATTTTTGCTAATATTTATATATTTTTACTTTCAGAATCCATTGTGTTATTTATGAATGTCCTTTTATTTCCACTGAGTAACCAGAATTTTACAATTAATTAAAAAGTAAGTTTCTTATATTTATTAAGTACGGGAGATATTTTAAAATGATGAATTATAACAGTTATCCCTGTCTTACATATACATGGTGATTTTGTTTTGTGGTATTTTCTGAAGATTATAAATATCTCATTTATTAAATTATCTATTATAAGTACCAATATTTATTTATTTTTTTTAATTTGTTGCAGGATACAAGGATGCCTGACAATACTTTTTAAAATAATATTTATGCAGCAATGTTACAAAACTCAATACAATAAAAATAAAATTCCACTGCTGCAAAGGGCTATTAAAAATAGGTCATTCTATACGAGTATTTTTAAATAAAATCTATCATACATATTTTTGTTTTATTCTACTTACCACTTGCCATTTTATTATGTAACTTATTTCTTAAACTTTAAAATTAATCAAAATTGGGGCAAGATTTACATGCGTGATTAAGTTATAGTTATAAAAATGTGAACATTAAAATTAACAGTACAAACAGTAAATACTTATATTATCTTCTTTCTAACGACGTCCAAATCCAGTCATTAGTATGTTGAAGATAGATCGTAGACCGAGGTCAGCAAATTCGGTTATTTATTTAAATCCTTCTGGAGGGAATTGTAATATCTAACGAATTTTTCCCATAGGAATTGAATGGTTCTCTGATCCCAGATCCGATTTTTATCATCTATTTAAAAGAAAAACGAAATTAGGTCTATAAATAAAAATATATTTAATGTAAATACATGCCTTTTGGAAGAAACAATTTCTATTGTTTTTAAAGATAGTTTCTTTCCATTTGAACATCATTTGATGATCTATATCCTGAGGACAAGCACTAATTTTTTGTGTCCAATGTTTGTGTTCTGAGGTTTATATTTTCCGAAAGTATCCAAACATCGTTATATTTTATTTATAGAACGGTAGCTACAGTTCTATATTCAAAATATTTTTTAAATGCAAATATAGATATTTATGCAGTAGCATATAGTTGTAATATTGTAAATGCGACTTTCTTTTGCCTTTAAGTGTGGTAACATTCTCCTATATTGATATTTAGCTCAAGATTAGGCAATTGATTAATAATGTAATATAGTAATCCAACATAATTTTAAACACTTGAGAGAAGAAAATATTGCTAGTATAAATAATATAAATAAATGCAAAAGTCAATCAAATGTTTATACATTATAGTATACACATAAATTTATAATATTAATAATATTTATTATGACCAATATTATGATATCACATTTCTTCTTCACATCTGAACATTGTTTAGCTTGTACTACCACTTAATTTCAATTAATTTTCATATGAAGTTTTGACCATTTTACCCTTCATTTCAGTGGCTACAAAACTAATAAAGTGACTACATAAATACAAATTTCAAATCAAGGTCTTAGTAGTTCAACACAAGGGTGATATGAGAGTCTTCAGGAGGATATTCTAAAATAGAATACAAAATGTATATCACATTATAATTTTATATACCAGGCATTAATAAGTATTGTTTAATTAATCCTACAACTCCATATTACTATATATTTATATAAGAAACATATTTTAATTAAATTAAATAATGTGTAGTATCTACTGCCATTGGTTAAATCTTGAATAATATGTAAAAATACATCATATTGTGGTTTCATATTTTTGTTTCCTCGGCAGCTCTTTAGGGGCGCCACTCGATTTCCAGAGTTACCTAAAGCATGGTACCGCCTGAAGTGTCTTACTATGAAATGTAGTAAAATTAGGTTTAGTTAGTTGGTAATAATGAAGTTTCAAACGTCATTTTGACAGTTCTCGGATTTGACAGTTTGGGTATGCGCTTTTATCCATGTGGAAATAACAATTTTTATTAAATGAATTAATTTTAGTTTCCTAACAATATCAAAAAGTTGTCTTACCAAGATGCCACCAAAAAAAGCTGGAGCACCCAGCAAAAAGACGGAACAGAAAAAGAAGGAGAAAGTGATTGAGGTAATAACCTATAAAATAAAATAGACCATATTAATACTAATAATAATATGTGTAGGACAAAACTTTCGGGTTAAAAAACAAAAAAGGGGCCAAACAGCAGAAGTTTATACAGCAAGTAGAGAAACAAGTCAAAACTGGAGGCCACCATCCACTGGGTGCAGATGCTAAGAAATTGGAAAAGGAAAAGAAGCTGAAGGAGCAGAAGGAGTTGGCTATGCTCTTTAAACCTGTGCAAGGGCAGAAAATTGAAAAGGGTGCTGATCCAAAATCCATTATTTGTGCATTCTTCAAACAAGGCCAATGTACAAAAGGTGATAAATGTAAATTTTCTCATGACTTGACTATTGAAAGGAAAGCTGAAAAGCGTTCCATGTATTTTGATATGAGAGATGATGATGAGAAAAATGAAACAATGGAAAATTGGGATGAAGCTAAGTTGAAGGAAGTCATTGAGAAGAAGCATGGAAAAGATAAGAAGATGCCTACTACTGATATTGTAATTATATCATTTTCACTTGAATTAATCAAATTCATTAAACAGAATATGTTTTAGATCTGTAAACATTTCTTGGAAGCTGTTGAAAAATCTAAATATGGCTGGTTTTGGACATGTCCATCTGGTGGTAATTGTATTTACAGACATGCTTTACCTGCTGGTTTTGTTTTGAAGAAAGACAAGAAGAAGGATGATAAGAAGAGTGACATTTCTTTAGAAGATTTGATTGAAAAGGAGAGGGCAGCTCTAGGTCCTCATCAAACCAAGATCACTTTGATAACTTTCATTGCATGGAAGAAAAGGAAAATTCAGGTATGGTTTGCATCTTATATAATATAGTGTGCATTATAAAATCTGTATATAAAACCAATAGGAAAAGAATGATGCTGCTATTAAAGATGAAGAAAAGAAGAGGAGTGATTACAAGGCTGGCAGACAAGTTGGTCTATCTGGTAGGGAAATGTTCAGTTTCAACCCAGAGTTGGCTGCAGACAATGACATGGAGGATGGTGATGAAGCCTTTGATGATTATGCATATGCTGATGAAGATGGAGACCAAATTGAATACAAAGAATTGAATCTTGATTTAATCGAATTGGAAGCAACAGAAGTAAGTTTATAAATTAATGTTATAGGTACTTTATATCAATAATTTATTTTTTAAGGTGGACGGTTCTGGAACACTGGCAGCAGAAGATCGATTGAAAGCTGAGATTCCTCCAGAACAGACAAATGGTTCAGTGGATGAAGCAGCTGCAGCAGTACCTATTAATGAGAACCTCTTCCTGGAAGAAGATTTAGATGCCCTTGATGATGAATTAAATGATTTAGATCTGGAAGAATAGAACTGGATCTTGCCTTCCAGATCCATCGGATTTAAGTTTTTGTTTTTTTACATATTTGAGTAATTTTCTCTTAAATAGGCTCAAAAACATTAATTAAAAAAAAATATACATACATTTTATTAGCATACAAATTTGAAATTTTCCCACATTTTGTCAAACTCTCCTTGGTAACTTTGAATCATCTGAGCATTGTTGGTAGTGATGGTATTATCCCAATTCCCAAGGAAGCCTTTGATAGTATGATTTAAAGATCCAAACATAAGCTGCATGTTAGTTGGATTGTCTGCATCAATTATCATGAATTTATGATGCATCAAGCTCTGATGGGTATTCTGCACTTTAGCTGGGATACCTGAAAAACCAATTAGAAATATTAATCATTGGAAGAGATATATTAATAATGTTTAAACCTGTTTTGTGCAGTCGCATTATCTTTGAACTGGAACATTCCATCATAATTATATCACTTATGCATCTCACATTTACACCTCGATTTTTAGCTTTTACTAGAGCTGTTGAAATTTCTTCAAGTGTGAGATGGTACATGCATATTGAAATTGTTTCTTTTGCATGTTTTATCAGATTTAAAACATGCCTCAAATATTTGTAAGAACATTCTTGTCCACATTGGTTTTTTCTCCTTATATGAGATGCACAAGTGCGATTTTTAGATGTTATGAACATGCATTCGTAATTGTAACTCTCTTCCACTTTCAACTTCTCCGTTAGTTTTCTATATTTATAATTATTATATAGTATTAAAGCAACCGGAAAACCGGCAAAAACTATACACAATTCTTTAAACATTTTTAGCAGAATTGCCAACTACATTTAAAGTAAAGTTTGATTTTATTTTCTGATGTTACCAATAGAGTGAACTGAAGTTAGCTAGTTATAGTGACGCAGACGCTAAAGTGGCTAATAGTTATAAAAATTATTAAAAAAAATCAGCTGTAGCTTGGCTTGGGGAGGCTGGGAGGCGACAGGAAGCTCTCATTACACTTATGGTAATTAATTTTCATTAAACACAAATTGCTTTCAATTAAATAGGAAGTGGGGAAACAGAGAATGTGCATCAAGCGAAACTCCGCTCCATATCCGCCGTAAACTCTCATAGTTTTTGTTTGTGTTTTGTAGGATTCCGAAAAACGATAAACTAAACAAATCTAATCTAAGATGGATCTGGCGGAAACGATGAAAAATGTGCTCGCTAAAGGCATTCAGCAAACTTCTGTCAGTGAGCTACCATCCTCTACAAACATGGGCTTCCCAGGCCAAAGTTATGTGACTGAAAAAATCTACATGCTACTGCAGCTCTATCTGCAGAACAAGGGTTGGAATCCTTCTGTAGAATTACTGCAATGCTTTACGGAACTCAAGGAATCCTCAATGTTGCCAAGTGCTGCCTATTTACAGTAAGTTCATTTTTAGATTGTTGAAAGCATTGTTTGGAATATTTCATGATGAATTCCGAGAGTGAGAACTTGAGAGACACTTTATTGTTGGCTTTCGTTCTATGATTTTTATAAGCTTTGATCTTATCTGACTTTAATAGAATTAACCTATTTTTTTTCTGGCAAATTCTTATAAGATGTTCATAGGATGTTTCGTTTCTTATATTTTCAGAATGATGGCAAGTCGTGTGGCTTTAGATTCACAAGGTAGATTAATTCTAAGAGAAAATGGAAAAATTATTCTTCCCTTTGAGCACTTTGCAAATGCTGTTATGTTGAAGCACATGAATGGACCCCATGGCTTGCATCTGGGGATAGAAGCTACAGTTAGGGCTGTGAGTATATAAATAATATATTTTTAATTACAATTGATTTGGTTACAATTTTTCAATGGTGTTATTGAAAAACATAATAAATTAAATTTTTTATTTCCTGAAAATCAATAAAAATATAAAAGTTTCTGATTTATTTAATTATAAACATAAATGAATATAAGAAAAGTTTTAAATAAGGAAATACATGTAGTAGAGAAAAAAGATCATTTGTTTAAATGCTTTTGTATTTGAATGTTGAAGTAGGAAATTTACTATGAATATATTCATGTTTCAGGTGATGGATTCTTATACAATTGGACGAGAGCAATTTGGAATGGAAAAAGAATTCATTATAGAAGTTGTCCAGAATTGCCCGAATCCAGCGTGCCGTTTCTACAAGAATCAAATGGAACTTACGCAGAAAACCTTTCAACATCTTGCAAACCCAAACTTCATACCGGAATCTCAAGCTAACAATTCAGATATTAGGAATAGCAATTTTAACGCCGAATTCCCAATTCCCATACCGCCAAATATAAATTCGCACATGGGATTGAACGCGGTAGACTTAACTGGTCAGAACAATCTCGAAGGTAAAAGCAATCAACCTATGTTAGATAGACCCAAGTCCGTAGCACCAAGTCAGCAACAGATCACTGCAGCTTTAATACAACAACAGAACCGAGTAATTGCGCAACAAAACATAGAGAAGCTCAATGCAAATTTGGAGAAACAGAGACAACAGTTGCAATTGCAACAGCAACTAGATATGGCTAAAGGGCAGCAAAAGCATTTCGAAATGCCGCTCGAGCATAAAATAACGGATTTTTTAAGAGCGAATTTGGACAGTTTGGAAGGATTATCTTCGTCGAATAAAGACTTATTGGCGTTGCACAACGGCGCTTGGGCGAACAACGGAGGTCCTACTGAGGATAAGAGAAATTCAGAAGGAGGACAGGAGAAGATCGTTAGAGCTTTCGGTGAAGTCATGAAGAACATGGCGAGGATGAAAACTTACGTCCGACCGGCTATGTGCAAACCGTACGGTAAACAGTCGGAAGCTTTACAAAAGAGTAATTTATACAAAGGTTGTGATTGGAGCGATTATATTACCACATTTTGTGTTTCAGCTTTAATGGACACTATTCAATTAATACAGTCGTTGCGCAGCTTCTTGCCACCTCCTCACATACAAGTTAGTTCCTGGAAAAACGAAGACAAGCATCGCTATGAGGAAACTTAAGTATTATTTTCAGTTTATTCGTCGCTTAATCCTTTTGAAGGATTTAAAAAATTTAATTTATTTTATAGTTTTTCTTCTTAAGAGGAAAAAAAAAACAATGAAAAAAAAAACGAAACTAATTTTAATTTTAGTTTGTGATAAAATTGTACTTATTTAATTTTTTTGGTTTTCGAATTTCCTATTATTTAAGGAAAGGTGTCGATGATGACTAATGAGAATGAAAATTTAAAGTAAGGCCAGATTTGTTTCGCTATCAAAATTTCTAGTCAAAAGAAAATCCGGAATTTGTGCAAACTGTGATATATATTTTATTGGCCAAACTTTGATAAAGAAATTTCAGTATTTACTTTTATTATTATTATTATACCTATTAATTTTTAAATTTAAACGATGCTCTCTATAATTGACATATCACCGAAGTTTTAAGTTCATGAATCTGAGCCAGTGTATAAGACTGTTTTTTTTTGTTCGGAGAGAGGATAACTTTGTATTCTTTTATATATGTACATGTAATATATATATGCAGAAAACACAACTTTAATTTTAAATAGTTAAAGTAGTTTCGTAAAGTAAGATTTAATGGCTATAAAGGTATTAGTAATCTCGTATATTCTTGCCTCCCCAAGAAGAAAATATTATATTTAAGCTTTTTTTTTACAATGACCATATTGTTTTTCGTTTTTGATAGCTTTATGATTTTTTTCTTTCTGAATGTGATGCGTATAGTTTTCTTACTATCTTTAAGCTTCTGTGCAATCTAATTATAATAACGATTAATAATAAAAACAAGAAATGTGTACTTGGTACAAAAAGGAATTTAAAATATTCGATTTATTTCATCTCTCATGCAACTTTCCCCCTTCTTCCTTTTCACGTTTCCATGATATGCTTTTTGGTAGTTGGGCGTTAGGAGGGTTGGAAAATGCAATCACGGGATGTTTGGAATAGCGGCGCGAGTCAGTAATGAAATTCCTCACTCTCGGGATCCAATAAAGTGCAAGCGGCCGTAAGAAACAACATCCAGTAGGTCCTTTCGATCCTTGTATTACAAATATTCATTAGGTCCTCTCCACCCTCGTCTGTAGCTCAAATACAAGGGGGATGTTATCACCCTCGCCTTTAATAAAAGCCGGTCTAATGAATCGGCTACGGCCTTGTTAATTTGATTGGCGTTCCATCCGTCACGGACGCTTCACAACACCATTGGGAAATCACACCATGTAGCGGTTCTTCATCCGTTTTTATAGTTTATTTTTACAAAATATTTGCAAAAAAATTATCCAATATTTAATCAACATTGACAACGATGTGGTAACTTTAAACTAATTTATTTTAAACTTTTTGACACGTTATAATTTTCTGATTTAGTGCTTATTATTTTTATTGTTATTTTTGGTACAACTTTGGTGAAATTAATATTATTATTTTTTAAAGAATTTTTAGAAAATTTTGAATGTTCGGTTAATTAAAATTCACAAATAGGCACGAAAACTTGTGTTATTTTATTTTGCATGTTAATGTTGAATTAAAACTTTAAATGATTTGTTCTACTTGTTAGTTTTATTTTATCAAGAAAGTAACTACAATAAACATTATCATGCCACTGTTATATTTATTTATAAATTGAATTCGTCTTTGCATTTTTCATATAAAAAATATTAAATAATATAATTTTCAACTACAACTATTATTGATAGTGATTGGAGACTATTCCAGTTTATGTTATGGGCGTAAAACGTGTAATGCTTGAAATAAAATATGTATAATTAGTTTTGATCATTTAATTACTGCTTTGAGCTAATTTCGTTTTATTTAAAATTTATATGTTGTATATAAAAAATATTAAAAACTGTTTTGCCGTGAGTGTATAATTAAAGTTAATAACATAATCAAATTAATGATTCTAGAATTAGTACATTTGTTGTAAATGTAAAAAAAGTATATAGTTATAAATAAATTATTCCATAAGTAATATGAAGAGTCACAGATTGGCCATCTGGTACTTTCGGCGAATGTCAGATGGGCCGATAGGGCGGAGGCGGATAATGGGCGATGTGTCTGCAAACCCCGCTCATTTCAATTGCCATTTGGTAATGTCCATAAATGTCTTGATTATTATAATTCTTGATCCAACACAGACGTCCCTTTTTTTGGACTTCAATTCTATCTTTCGAATAACTCGCATCTGGAAGTTTAATTTAAAACAAGCGCAATTGAATTAGATGGAATTTGCCCAACTGGTGTTAACACATGTTATTAATATTAAAACAAATATTTTGTATTAATTTTTAATAAAATATGTAAGAGAATCACTGAAGATGTAACTCTCAGTTCTCGTTAATTGGGGTATTATTGTATTGATGATGTTATAACTTCTATCGAGATTATAATTTTCATACAAATCTTTAAAAATGATCAATAATTAAACTTATCTTGGCAGTTTTGAAAGCAAAAGGAAAAAAACGAATTTTATGGTTTTTGTAGTTTTAACAACAAAACAATACATATTTTATATGTCCAAGTTAAAGTCTTATAAGTTTATTAGAATGAAAATATTGTAATAAATTACATTTATTAGAAAAAGTACAGTGTAACCAGTGACGTTTTATCCATTAAGTTTAGGACACACGAAAAATTAAGGATTTACGAAAATATTTTTGGCCCACGAAAAAAATATTGTTAAGATGACAACTCCTCACGTATTTAACGATAATCTTAATCCTGGATGTAATGGCTTAAAGGAACAAATCAATCGGGCAAATAAGGTAATATTAGTTACTACACAAAAAGCAGAAATAAAGTTTTAATAACATTTTTTTTCTATAATATAAATTCCTAGGCTTTATAAGGTACCAGAATTGGAAAATTGTATAAAAATAATTATCTTATAAAAGTTAGAGTTATCAACTAAGATCATTTCACCAAACCTTGACAAATTATTCAGTTTATCTTTAATTTAAGCATGCAATTTTATTATTTTCATTCAAATCGGATTTTTGTTAATAATGTACAATTATAATATTTCATCTAATAATTCTATGTTGTGGTCGTTCTGATGGACGAGTTTCCATGTATTTAATAAATCGTTATATGTATTTGATTATAAATATCAAAATGTTTATTGTCAGGAAATCGTGCAGATTCTCGATGTGGAAACCGTAATTGGACTTCAGTAATTATGATCGTGACATGAGTAATTGGTCCGGTGCTTTATTATTAGCGGGGTGGGCCTTGATTGGAATAATGGGACAGGTAAAAATGGAGTCACATCCGTGACAGAATTGAAGCATTTTTCGTTTGATTCGAATCACTGGTCTGGAGAGCCTCTCGCTCTCCTGTGTCGTCTGCATCGAGAATTTGTTGTAATTGCACCCCAACTTTTTGATGTCCGCCAGGAAGGGAGAGGGCGTGTGAACGTTTATTCAACTTCACGCACCGCGTACTGCCACGAAGAAAGTTCAAAGCCGTAATTGCGAACAATGAGGCTACGAATTCCGTTTTCCATTTTTTTCCTCCTCCACTCTTAGTCGTTGTTATTGTTGTTGGTATGGTATGTACATTTTTTTTTGTATTATCCGCTTCGTTCGTCTATGTGGGAGGATCGAGTGAAAGTTTGATGTTTCGAAATTGATTTGCCGAACAAAAGTGTTATTATTATTTTCATGCGCTTTTTTTTTCCTGCTTTCTCACCACGTAAGCTTTGTTTGTCTTCTTTCTATGTAGGTTAATGCGGTATGTAAAGGATTTATTAGAAAGGATTTAGTTAAGTTTACATATACATACACAGAGATGAACGCACACACCGGAAACGGTCAATCGGTTCAAAGATTGTCATCCGGGATTTGATTGGCCGGATTGCGCCAGATGGCTGACTGCCGACAACTTCCCATCCACAAATTGTTTTAATTCTTTTGTTTTCTTTTCAGAATAATTACGTCCACGTGTTGCCCATCATTACGAATTTTACATTGCAAATCCTTTCATCCGCTCTTACGTACTCTCACATACTCATATATCTATTTTAATATTTCGCGTTTTGCTGCCGTGCAGACGCCAGCGTTTCCCATGACCTCTCGCAACAATAATAAATTGTTATTAACGTTAACCTCGGCTCATGTTACTCGACACTTTTGAAATATTCTACCTTTTCGTGGCTCTTAATATATGCCATGCAAACATGCAGAAAAAAAAAAGAATTTTAACCTTACGGGTTTAAATTTGCATTATTATTTACTCTTTCTTCATTTCATTTATACAAACCATATTTTTACACCACAAACAACTTTAAAAAAATGTAATAATATTAATTATTCAACTTCAAATTTATTATGATTAATTTTTTTATTGATTAAATATACTTCATTTTTGTAATTTCTATAATTTTCTTATTTTCTTCAATTATTTTAAGTTATTTTTTATAATACAAAACAAATCCGTTTTTACATTATTTAGCTTTTTCTTCCTTGTAATTTTCGACTTCCATGTCGAAGAGGTTTTCTACACTTAACTGCGTGCTAATATTAAAAAAAAAACATAATATTTACATGTTAGAAATTGTATACATTTTTGTGTATTATTTTACATTATTGTATTATATCCGTATTTAATCTGGAGAATTATATAATCTAGGTTAAGTGTATATTCTAGTATTTACTTAAATATTTTACTTTGTTTGAAAATCATAATTAGAGGATTATTTTCATGATTTATTAATTTTCATGATGAAATTTGCTATTATTTTTGTGATATTTCTTGAAATAATGTTGATAGTGATATGATAATATATAGATTCAGATTATGTGCGTAAACAATATAAAAAAAATCATATCTTAGCTTATTTTCTACTTGATTTCTTTAATAAAAAAAAATAATATGAAACTCATTAATGTCAGCAATTCTTATGTATTCCGCTTAGTAATCTGTTTTTGTGTATTTAATGCGTTTTATTGCACTCAGAAGTAATTATATTAATATGTTTGTGGGCCAATATACAAAATAATGTATATTTCCATTTGGCCTCGGGCGCATTAAAAACGTTCACAAGAGTTAACGTTAAATGCGGAGATCTTATTTTGCTACTCGAATACAAGATAATGATGACATTTCTGACAAAAATATGATATTCTTTATTACGGAGTGAAACATATTTAATGGGTGCGCGGGAATTTAGTGTGCGATAATTTCCAGATTTATGTGACCGCTCTCGTTAATAAACCCGTGCATTATCTGTCTGAATCTTTCCTCGAGACGCATACATTCTGCCCTAAAACCAATAACACGCATACGTTACGACCGTTGTTTATCTATATTTATACGAAAGTAAATGAATGATGTGGAGCATCCTTAAAATATTATATTTATAGAGTCCTTTTTAATTACCACCGAGCTGCCGAAGTAATATGTTGCTCGTGAAATTCTAAACGTTCACGGATATTCTAAATAAATTTTAAACGAGGTGTGAAAGAAACGTCCTTTTTTTAAATTATTCATATAGTAGAACTATTCAGGTCGACAGCACTTTGACAGCAATATTTTTAGTTAATTATTGATATAGCAATTTTAAAATCAAAATAAAATAATTGTGTTACCCAGTAGAATATTACAAAAAAAAACAAGGAAAAGAAATATAACTGAAAAAAATAAAGAAATAAATGAATTTGAAAATAATTACAATAAAAAAAGGCCTAGGACTTTCTGCCTGGGTAATTAATGTTATATGGATAAAATCCAAATATTATTACACACTGCGTGAAATGAGACTTAAAAGTATATAAAACGTACCAACTATTAGTAGGTTACAGTCTACTTCTTCAAAAACGAAGTTTTGATATAATCTGAGCAATATATTACAATTTATAGACATTGCCTGAATTTTATACCAATTATGCTCACAAAATGTTATAGGAAAATGTTTTAAAGAAATTTAACTATTTGTTAAATGTCGATGAAGAGGATCTTAGAAAATTATAGAATGCTGAATATAAAGGTTTTTCTCTAAAAGATGTTTAGAAAACTTTCTTAGCATACAAAAGAACAAAGAAAAAAAGTTAACTACTAAAAATTTGATTAAATAATAAAGAAAACGTTATCAGATACATTACGTGGACACTCGGAAACTGGCCAAATTGTGCACAGATTAAGAAACAATCATGGTCTTTTAATAAATTAAAAAGAAAAAACTTTTTCAAAATTTTTCACTATTTGTTAAATGTCGATGAAGAGGAGCTTGGAAAGGTTGAAGACGAAATTAAAAAAGTTCATAAAAAAGTTAATTACTAACAATTTGATAAATAATAAAGAAAACGTTATCAGATTCATTCAAAATGAAAAGTTTTGAAAGCGAAAGGAAATAAAACAGAAAAGTGTAAATAAAGCAGAATTTTGCTGAGAAAAGTACAAGTTTTTGATATTTTCTGTCTTAAGATATCTTAAGATATCTTTATGCAGTATTATTTTTATGATATTTATAATGATTTTATATATTTATTTTATTTTTCTGTAGAAATTGTATTTTGAAAGTCTTTGGTTTGCTTAGATGATATCACTTATTTTAATGGTTTCTTTTTTACCAAATTTTATAAGAAATTCAGTATAAAAATAATAAATTTTAAGCAGAAATACCTTTGGTTATTAGAACTTTTCAATAAATATAATTATTATGTATTAATAATTAATTTTGACTTTTTATTAAATTTTTAAAATATTTTTATAGAAAATTATTTGATTTTAGTTCATTGATCTTTGTAGATTTTAATATTAATTCACTATTTCAACAATAAAAGAAAAAAAATTATAGAAATTTCTCAATTACAAAAAAATGTTAATTGTTGGATTTTTAAATTAGATCGACTTTATTTTTATCATATTTGGTTTAACAACGTCTAATATAAAAGTTATATGTAATATTTCAGTTTTTCTATAAAAATATTTCTTAAATTAGCAAAAGTACATTTCAATATATGCTTTTTTAGAATATAGTAATTAGTTGAATTTTACTGTTACAAATCCAGATTCAAACAGTATAATCCTCAATATGTGATTTGCATATTACGTAACGGAAATAGAATAAAACAACAAATTCGCTGGAATTGAGATCACATGTTTCTTCATTCGAATTAATTCTCGCAATCAGCGATGAAGTCGATGTCTGCAAAAAGGACCGATTCAAATGGCGTAGAATCGGATTGCGAGCCGAAGAGAATTAATAACGCAATTTAATTAATTTGAGCGATTCGATTGCACAAGCCGCGATAAATTTAAATGCAAATTGCAAGGCGGCAAGTAAATGAAGTGGAGTCCTTTTAAGGATCGCCGTATTTAAACGGACGACGTTCCTTCGATTTATCTGCAGCCACCGCAAAAGGGAAAGAGGATGAGCATCGTCGTCTCATGCCACTCACTATCTATTTCTTATAAATTCGTACACTCTTCGTTTCGGTCCGTACTTCCCCCTTTTTCATGCACATCTCTCTCCTTTTTTTATCGACCATTTATTTGCGGCCTATTACAAGGTAATCGTGACCTCTTCCCGAACAGATATCACATGCAGGAACACCTGCACGAAGCATAAACGCTTCGAGGAGTTACCTAACTTTAATTAGAGGGAATTCGACGGAGAGATATGGATGAGAATAAATTCGTCTGCATATACAGGGTGTTCTTTAAATTCTTAAATCTGCATATCATTTATAATCTTGTATAAGTAATCTGCAAAATGTACAAAGCCGGTATTCTATACAATGCCTATACAATTTGTAGAAGTCGTAAACTATTGGATTTAACACACATGATATATCTATGTTTTCCAGTTGCACCAACCATTATGTAACATTTATATTTCTTCTTTAAACCTCCAGACCCTCACTAATAGCTTGTGCTTTGCACAATTTCGCTAGTTTTCGCAAATTGATCAGATGGAGTTAAGTATGTATACGTGGCAGACAGTAAAGAATTGATTCCATCAGATACATTAAGTGGACACTCGGAAACTGGCCAAATTGTGCACAGATTAAGAAACAATCATGGTCCTTCAATAAATTAATTCATTTTTTCACTAAAGCAACAATTTGAGCATTTCTATTTGAATTTAGGAATATTTTTACCAACAAATTTATTAGTTTAAAAACTGGGACATATTCAGATACAAATTTCTATAATTTCCTTTCTAGAATTCGAAGTTTTAAATAAGTATTTCTAATGTCGGTAATATTATTGGAGCGAAGATCCATTTTTAAAATTATATTTATTAAACTTAGTTTTAGGAAGCCGCACACAATGATGAACAACAATTTTTCAATAACGAAAAGAGCCACAATTACTCATTAAAATAGCTGTGCATCAATCACCCATTATTCATCTTCATTGTTTCAGTATGAAGATAAAAGTTATGTAATCGAATTTATTTATAAATATAATTTTTTGTATTAACGTTTTTTGTGGTCCTTGTGTAAATACTATGACTTCCACAATTAATTATTTTACAAACTTTATATTTACTTCAGAAAATTTATATTTGCAACAAGAAATTTATATTTTACTTTGCATTATTTAATAAACAATAATGTTTATTATAGTAATTATGAATTGAAACAAATTATTTTATACAGAAAGTTATTTTCAATAACGAAAAGAGCCACAATTACCCATTAAAAGAGCCGTGGATCGATGACCCATGTTCCATCTTCATTCTTTAAATGGTGATAGGTTTATTGAATGGTGTTAATTAAGTTGCCTATATAATTGACGATCGCTTTCAAATGAAACTTCAATATAATAGTAATATGTATTTTAATTACAATTTTTTGACCCTTTCTTAGAATCAAATTTTAATATTCTAAATTTGATTACATATTATTTTATTTAATTAACTTTCTTCAGTAATTTATATTTACATATATTTATCGTTTCTCTGATTGATTTTTATTGGATTATATAACTTTGTTTTTTATTTAAGTCAAGGAATCATTCACCTACAAATAGTGTATATTAATATTGCAGATATTAATTTTATCAGACCGGAAAAACCTATGATTTATATATGACTATTTATTTAAATATTTTTATGTCATACTTTGAAATTAATATAATGAACAGTATTAGAAACAGGATTATTCAAAAGTATTTTCTTCTCTCAAATGTTGGTGGAATTAAAATTAAGTATTATTTTGGTTATTAAATGAAATATTAATTAAAAGCGTACAGAATAACGTATTAGTATAACTATTTATAAATCTGCAAAGTAATGTGTTTACGGTTAAAATATTAAGATGCAGATGTGCGTATTAAAATTAAAATAACGGGCAATTGGAGTGTACACTTTTATGTCGTACATTTAATTTTTTATTGCTTATGATGTAATATCGACTGCCTTTCAAAATCATTATTTTTGAAAGTATCAATTTAATAAATTTAATAAACTGTTTGCAAAACAATTGTTTTAATAACATTTTGGCCTTGCGAAGCTTGGAAAAAATAATATGTACTGTTATTACAAAAATACAACGCATGTAACAGTGTAAGACTATTTTTAACGTGTGTGCATAGTTTCTTGGCCCTGCCTTAACGTCCACTTGGTACTAATTCTATTGAACACTTGTGTAAATATAAAGTCTATTGATGTGGGTCAATAATTTGATTAACTAACCCGTTCATAAAACTATGCGCAGTTGCACAATCAATCGATTTTATAGAACTGCTCCCCCATCTTAGTGTTTAAATTAAGAAGCTTAGTCATTTCGAACTTTTTATCCATATGGAATTATTAAATTTTAAATATTTTGCCAAATCATATACAATTTGAATCATAATTTACTTAACATTTTTACATTTTTGTTACTTAAAAATAATTTTAACAATATTTTTTTGTAATTTGCCACATTATTGCATTAAAGAAATATTTGTGAAAAATAAAATAAAAAATAAACTGAGTGGAATGATTTCCCATCGGAAATCTTCAAATTAACAATATTTATTACAGGATAATCTATTGAATATTATATTTAATAGTTTTTTTTAATACAATTTACACCTGAAATTTTGATATTTTCATTAAAATTATCTTTTTTACATAAAGCCATTATTATATGTGTTTCAATATGAAGATAAAATTATGTAATCGAATTTATTTATAAATATAATTTTCACATATATATTTTCAAGTATTAATATAAAACGTTTTATGTTTGCAAATATATGATAACTTGTTTTTTGTGGTTCTTGTGGTTTTGTAAATAATATGACTTTTACTTTGCATTATTTAATGAACAATACTGTTTATTATAGTAATTATGAATTGAAACAAATTATTTTATACAGAAAATTATGATAATAGAAAAATTAAGTTTTTAGATCTTTAATTAAATATGTTATTACTATATTATTATTAATACTATAAATAGATTTTATACTAATTTGTTTATAAATTATACTGAAAGTAATTACATTTATTTAAATCTGTTTTAAAGAAAGATATGCAATAGTATTGGGTTTGTAATGTGTTTTAAATGTTTGAAAAGGCTATAGAATAGAATCTTTATTTTTGTAGAAATTATTATGATTATTTTAAATTTTGTAACTTTGTTATTAAGTCATATAATTCTGTATTGTCTGTAGAATTGTGATTTTTTTCTTGTATCTTATAAAAATAATTAATTATTAATTGAAAGTTATTTTCTTATAGATTTCTTTAAGGAAGTTACAGTTATTCCAAGAGTATGAGATTGATGTATCGGATAAAAAATGTTGAACACCGTGTATATGAGCATAACATAATAAAGAGGATGGGCGATAAAAAAATGCTCATAAAGTTTGGAAAGGTATAATTATAACAGTTACATCTCCAGAAATTAATGAAATTTATAGCCGGAGATTGCAGTGGCGAGATTTCCTTCGTCGGAATGCCTTCGTACTCTCGATTGCTGGATTGTAGGCTTGCTGGTATCCAGGTTTCGGCTTACGTAACCATTGGCAACGCGAACGGGATTGGCTGGATGAAAGGGGGAATCGTATGGCCGCCCATTTTCGTTTTCGATCGATCCCCTTTCGGAATTTCCCTCGACGCTCGCGATTTTCCACCATCCCCATCCATTTTCCTGCGGGCTCGGCTTCCCTTATTCATCCTCCTACTACTCCCGTCCTTTTATGGATGCATGCACGTGGCCTCGCCTAGACTGTCTCATTAGGCCTAACGAAGACACGTGCACAGTACCCCATACTAATACTGCACGTGCACTCTCTCCTCCGCTCGACTAATACCCGCGTTAAAATAGTAACCTAATATTAAAATCCCACAGGAATAGAATTCAATTTTCATTGTGTCTCTTTCCCTTTCTGTCTGCCGACGTTCACGAAATTTCATTAAAATTACAAATTCCGGATTTTATCCAACCGGTTGTACATTTAATAAGTCGGATGTTCCATTATTTCACAACGCCCTTGAAATCACTAAACCATGACTTAAAAAAAAAATGGATGATTCAGATAACTGAATCGTCCTGATCTCAAATATTTAGTTAATATTTACAGTAACAACAGCATTTTTAATATCTAGAAGTAAATCATTTCAATACTACTAAAGTTTTATAAGCATTTTTTAATCTAAACGTTGCTTAACATTCAAATAAAGTAAAGCTTCAGCTTCGTGAAGAATTATATAATTTAAAGACAAATTGACGTTATTTACATTCTACTAAGTTGCAAGATTCTATAAAGTGAAACATTGAATTTTTACAAGTTTTACTAGATTTGTTCAAGAGTTGGATCAATTTTATAACTAGTTCATAATATGTTTTAAAATATCTTACTTCTTTCAAAACTGGATTTAACCATAAATATACTTATATTTTAGTACTAGATAATGAATAATAACTTGTTTTCTACATTAACGTTTTTGTTGTTTGTAAATAATATGATTTTGAATTACTTCCACAAGGAATTATTTCACAAACTATATATTTCCTTGAGAAAAATTTTCTTTGCAACAAGAAATGTATATTTGACTTTGCAATACATATTTTTTTTCAAATCTGGACAACCATAATTATTCTTTCTTTAAATCCTAATAAGATTCCTATATTCTTATAACTTAAATCATATAATTTATATACGTAAATGCACATATTTTTTTATTAAATATACTTATATTTATTTTTTTTACCTGTAAATTTATTATATAAAATAATAATAATTTTGCTGTAAAAAGTAATTAATTATGACTTTAATTTTGAAATAATTCGGTAAAAAACAATTTGTTTTTTATCATTTGTGATTTATATATTTATAAACCGATTTATAAATGATGATAAAAAAATGTTATTTAATTATTTTTTTAAAGTTAAGAAAATCTTATTTCAAAACAATTAAAATTTACAATTCTTATAGTTTCTATTTTAATAAAAACATTTTATTTATTGTGACCAATAGAAATGTTAAATAAATAATATTTTATTTATTTGTAGTTTTATTTAACTTTACATAAAAAAATATTTATTTACTTCTAAGCAATTTAGTTAACAAAATCTAACAGTAAAATATACGTTTTGTGATTATTATGTTTTTATTTATAATTAAAATAATCTAATTTTATTGTAAGAAATAATTAATTATGACTTTAATTTTGAAAAAAAAGTTTTTTATCATTTTTGATTTGTATATTTAAAAACCGATTTATAAATGATGATAAAACAAATTGTTATTTAAATAATTTTAAGAAAATCTCAGCAAAACAATTAAAATTTACAATTTTTCTAGTTTCTTAAATAATATTTTATTTATTTGTAGTTTTATTTAACTTTAGATAAAAAATAAGTATTTACTACTTTTTTTTTTAAATTCAGAAGATTGAATGAATATTGCGATAAAATTTTAGGAAAAATTGAAAAAAAAAATCAGCAGGTATTATAAATTACGTATATTAAGTTGGGATTATTTATGTTCTCAGGACTACAATTATGTATTATTAACGTTGATTCAGTGACTAAAAAACCTTTGGACGGAAGAATAGTAGGTTAAATATAGTATACGATTCGGACAAACTACCTGATGCATGACAAACCAAGCTACCCTTCAGGTGTTCATCCGCAAGATGAACGTGCTGCAACTAGGTAGAAATCCGAAAAGCGTCGTTATCTCCGATATAAATTGATATTGGTATTGTTTGTTGTATTTAGTATAGAAAAACGTTAATTTTGAATTGTATGCGATTGTGTGTGTGTCAGAGAGTATTAATATAATTTGTTCGTAGCCAGATGGTGCAAGTGGTGGTGTATATACACTAATGGATAAAACAAAGGAGGTGCATACAGAGGTGACAGTTGGCCGCTAAAACGTACCAACATGGCCATATGTGTGCATAGCAAATATGCTGCTACTGCTGTTCCTGCCATCATGATCATCATCATCTCCACACTCCAATCCTAGAAAATTTAATCAAAACGACAGAAGGCGCGCAGCAGAACAGACGCACGCACACAAAAAGTAATACCGTGGTACACACACACACACATATTCATGGAACTTTTGTAATCAAAAATATTGCACAATACGCGTACTTATTTCTTACGGACGTTTTTTTTTTTGTTTAGCTAATTATAATGAGCCGTTTAGTGGAGAAACTCTACGAGTGTTTATCATGCACGTTTCCAGATTACGCTAGAGCGCACAGATGAGAGCGAGAGTTTCTTAACTAATTAGTAAAATGACCAAATATAACTTGTACTTTGAAAAATGTATTATTCAATATACAACAGTTTTAATTAATTTATAATTAACAATGTTTTTTTTAGTTCAACAATAAATAATTGTTCCTAGAAATCTTGTATTTAATATTGAATATATAGAATAGTAGTTTTAAAACTACTTTATAATTATATTACAATTATTATATTGAGTTAAGCAAAACGTGATATGGATTATACTTGAATGGGTGATTGCTATTAAGGTATTATTACCTATGCAGAGCAGTAGTTTTAAAACTACTTTATAATTATATTACTATTATTATATTGAGTTAAGCAAAGCGTGATATGGATTGTACTTGGATAGGTGATTGATATTAAGGTATTAGTACCAAATTATAAGAGTTAATAATGTTCATTAATTATTATCAAATTGATATTATATATTCTGTGTTTGTTAATGAATTTGAACCGTTAATTTTATCAAAGTTTTGAATGAAACTCTTGCAAAATTTATTAAAAATAGAGCATATAGTTTCATAGTTTTTATGAATACACAAAAAATGTTATGAAATGAAGAAAATATGTAAATAAATATCTTACATATAATTTTAAGATACAATTATTATTTAAATTGTTAGCATTAATATTATGTAATATTTAATTTAAGTCATCTAAAAAATCAATCCATCAATCTAATTAACGTTTAAAAAATTTAACTAACTTTAACTACTTTTAATTTACAAAGGAGAATGTTGGTAATAAATTATATAATACTTTCCAAAGTTGTCCATTGAGTGAATAGTTGTACAACACAAATACTTGTACAAGTTACTTAACAAGTAGGGTATACTTAAATTTCATCAAGTTATTGTATTTCAACAATTTTTGCTTTTAACTTTCATTTTAATTTTAATTTATAAACGAGAATTTCTGTTATAAATTATATAATACTTTCCAAATAGTTATCCATTGTGTGTACTAGGCAAATACTTGTACATGTGGCTTCAGAGTGTACTTACTTTTTATCAATTTATTGTATTTCAATGTGTTTTTTGATTTAACAAATATTTTTATATTTTTTTTACAAACGAGGATGTCGGTTATATATTATATAATACTTTCCAAATAGTTGTTCATTGCACGAATAGCTGTACATAACAAATACTTGTACAAGTTACTTAAAAAGTATTGTACAGGCGGCTTCATTTCATCGAGTTATTCTATTCAACAATTTTTGGTTTTAACTTACATTTTACTTTTAATTTACAATAAATTACATAATACTTTCCAACTAGTAGTCTATTGAATGAATAGTGATACAACACAAATATTTGTACAAGTTACTTAACAAGTAGTGTAAAGTCGGCTTCAGACTATAATTATACTTCATCAAGTAATTATATTTGAACAATTTTTGGTTTTAACTGAAATTTTACTTTTCATTTACAAACAAGAATATCGGTTATAAATTACATAATACTTTCCAAATAGTTATTCATTGTGTGAATAGGTGTACTAGGCAAATACTTGTACATGTGGCTTCAGAGTGTACTTACTTTTTATCAATTTATTGTATTTAAATGTGTTTTTTGATTTAAGAAATATTTTTAAATTTATTTTACAAACAAGGATGTCGGTTATATATTATATAATACTTTCCAAATAGTTGTTCATTGCACGAATAGCTGTACATAGTAAATACTTGTACAAGTTACTTAAAAAGTATTGTACAGGCGGCTTCATTTCATCGAGTTATTCTATTCAACAATTTTTGGTTTTAACTTACATTTTACTTTTAATTTACAATAAATTACATAATACTTTCCAAGTAGTAGTCTATTGAATGAATAGTTATACAACACAAATATTTGTACAAGTTACTTAACAAGTAGTGTAAAGTCGGCTTCAGACTATAATTATACTTCATCAAGTAATTATATTTGAACAATTTTTGGTTTTAACTGAAATTTTACTTTTCATTTACAAACAAGAATATCGGTTATAAATTACATAATACTTTCCAAATAGTTGTTCATTGTATGAATAGATGTACACCACAAATACTTGTAAAAGTTACTTAACAAGTAGTGTACAAGCAACTTCAGAAAAAAAAACTTATTTTTCATCAACGTGTTTTTTCATGTAACTAAAATTTTACTTTTAATTTACAAATGTTGGTAATTAATTACATAATACTTTCCAAATAGTTGTACATTCTGTTTTGTAAAAGTTACTTAGTTATTGTATTTCAAGTGTTTTTTTATTGTTTTGTAAATATTTTTTAAATTAAAGTTGTTTTTCCTTAATAACGTTTTCCGGGAAGTCGAGCCCATTTTTAACAGCGACCGAATGTGAAATAACACCGCACCTCCAATTACGATCATCCAGGCAGGTAATTAGTTCGAAGTGGATATTGATAATTTCAAGCTGGATTTGTAATTTGATCGGAATGCATTTTCATATCCAAAGTGGATTGTGTCTTTGTTGTCTGCTGGAGGTACGTGTACCATACATGTGTGTGGGTATTACGAGTTGTTGGACGTTTGACATTTCGCTCATCAATTGGCACCGTGACAAACGGTCGGCTATTAGTCAAACCTCGAGAACTCAGGACTCAGGGGGACTTTCTAATCAGTCTGCTCCGCACGCATTGCATATGTTATATACGGACGAATTACGTAAAACTGCAAACGGCGTCGGCGGCACCAACAAAAGCGCAATAACCGAGGCACGTTTTCAGGTCCTTGTTCTTTTACAACAATAACAACGAAATGCCATATCGTAATTGCCGCGTATTACTACTACTATCTTTTCATCTTATTTGGAACGAGCCAACTGCTTTGTACGTGGTAAAGTACTAATACTGTATTAACAAACCGTAAAACACATTTACACAACTTTTTTTTTAAATAAATAAATTGAAAACAACAATATACAGTTGTTGCTTATTTTAATTCAAAGAATATATTAAAACCAATCGATTTATATAATATTAAATAACATATTATAAAACTGGAACTAACAACAGAAATAGAGAAATATGTCTTAATCCTTTAATTATTACAAAATAAAATCGTTATGTATTGATAAGATTATCAGATAAACCTTACATAACATTTCTTTACAATCTCGAACTTCCAACATAATCTGTTCCAAGAAATTTTCAAATTTGTTTAAATTTCCATTAAAATAAACCAAAAAATGTACAAAATATAATAAAACTATATTTAATTTAATTAATTGAATATTTTAATAACTAATTAATAATAATTAAAAAATATTCCTAACTACTGAAAGCTATTTTTTTAATAATTATTTATTACAAAAATCTATCTTAAAAAGATTAAATGATGACTTAAGATAAATTGTTGAAAAATTGGTTCAACAATGAAATATGAATATCAATATTTCCTGTTTCTACAAGAATTCACTAATTGAGAATTGTGATTCATTAATAACTTGTCTGTTTATTTAAATCTATAATAATTCATATTTTGTGAAATGTTGTAAAATAAATAGCTTAATTTTTTTGACTATCGAGATTTTGTTCGATTAACAAATTTTGACTCTTTGAATTTTTTAATCCGTTTAAAGTTCGGGTTTCGAGTTCGTTATTGTATTTAATACTATTAATTTTTATGCTTGATTCTACTACACCTTTTAGGTGCAAAGAGCCATTTTCATATTCATATTCCTTGTTAAAAAAGTTTAGCAATTACTCTAGCACAAAGGTCACCAATCTTGGTTAACTTTCTTAAGCTGTCAGACATTAACATCAATTTCACACTGTTAAAACTTAAATATTTTAATATTTAAATTCTTTATATTTGTGTCGTAATTATGTTGTCACGTCCATTATTTGTAACGTGATTAGTAAAGTAGCAAAGCAACAATCTCGAACAAATTTATATTATATTCCAGTGGATAATATACTGCGGCTCCTGATTAAAGCACTCATAAATCAAATCTTCGGGCTGAAATCTTCCGACCGTATCATAGGGATAATTTATTAGCATCTCGGATTTTTCATGTGACAAGCTAATACCGCAGATGTTTACACTTTTATATATGCCCCAGAATCTCTTTCTCAATTTCCTTTAACTTCAGTTATTTATACATCAATCAAATTAGTTCTCCAGTATTACTTTTCGAAATATTGCTTTTTTTCCAGTTGAATTTATGAAAGAATAATGATTTTTAAAAAATATATTTTTTTAATATTTTCTTTCTTCAAAATTATTAGTTTAGTCCAGTTTATTCACTAATTTTTGTTCAGCTTTAACATTTCAGAATTTTATTTTAAATACTGTAAAAGTTTGTGTCAAATATAAACTAAAAAATGAAAACATCCTAGATCTATTTGCCTCTAGAGACCACTCACGATTTATGTTATGACATTTATGGTTGATTGATGTTAATGTTATATAACTTTGAAGTTAATTTTTACTAAAAAAAACTGCGGTGAATAGCCTTTTGATTATACTATTTTCTTTCTAAAATTATACAAGTTATTTAATCGAAAATTCTTGTGACATAAAGAAAAAATCTAATTTTTATCTACAAAAAAAACAAGTTTGTGGTAATTTCTTTGTTTTAAATCGTATAATGAATGATGTATAAAAACAATAAGCACCAATCACTGAATCAATAAGTTACTTCCAAGAAGAAGCAACAAAAGTAATTGTATTAATGACTAATCAATTAATTATTGAGTAATGCTTGTTGATGAGTCACATGCAAGTCATTACATTCAAGTAACGCACGCATGAAATAAAATGAAATAAAAAGTTTAAATGATAAATACAATTTTTTAATTATTAGTTGAAAAAATAATTTAAGATTTGAATTTTGTATTAAGTGCGTGGGTTGCATTTATTTTTGTAAAATAAGATTGGAGCTATATTTCCAATAATAATAAAAAAAAATGTAATAAACAAACTGGTTTTCAATATTTGTTTTTTTTTACGAGAAATGATAAATATTGTAAAGCGGTTCTGAGATACTTTAAATTGGATTTTGGTCAAGGAATGTCGAAGGTTTTAAAAGTAATAAAATTATTATTATTATTTACATATATCTAAATAAAAAAAATATTTGTAATTTTAAAACTTTTTTAATTATTTTTTTAAAATTTTAGTGAGATTTGAATCTATTACTTTCTGATAATATTGCAATTAATAATTATATTATTTTTTTATAGTTATTGAAAAAAAAAATATATGTCAATTAATTCTTATATTTAAATTATGCCAAAACCGTTTTAATTGGTTGCAAGAAAGAAACCATACGAAACTAGTTTGATTTGATTTATTTAAAATAATGTTTTTATAAGAAATTAAATGAAAGTCATAATAATAAAGACTGTAGAATATTATAAATATTGATATGATAAAAACATATTATTTCCTATTGTTTTAGTCATGTTTTATTTTGCTTCAGTTAACAAATCTGTAAAGATGTAACATTGAGTATAAGAAAAATTCTTAGTGTTTCCTTTTAATTTAATTGAATGACTTTAAGAATAAAATGAAAGAAATATGTATACATATAAATATATATTTTGTATAATTGGCGATTGTTGTTGTAAGATTTATGAAATGGGAATAAGAATGTATGACGTTATTGTGTAGAAATTTCTCTTGGGAGATGTTATAACTGTAGGTTCATTGTTGGAAAATGATGGATACTGAGGAATGTGGCTGTAATTTCTAATTGATAACCACCTATCTGTAGTTGGTGGTTTGATTGAAAGTGGACAGAGTTTCTTTTTGTGCGCTGTGAAGGTGGAGTAAGTGAAAATATATGTAAATGTTGGAAGGATTGAGCTTAAAGTGGGTACGGGTGCACACAGGTTGGCCGGTTTGTGTTGTGGCTTGACTCGGCGTGGCGTGGTGTGGTTCTGTTAGGTGGTCGATGGTGAGGTGATGTCGATGGGTGAGAGGTGGACACAAGGGCAGGTAGCGGAGGAATGCGGCGAGATTGAGATTGGAGGCGCCGGCAAGTCTGGCGCACACCTGCAAAGCTAAGCTTGGCCACCGTGTGAACCTCTCTTTGGCTCGGCTGCCTGCCTGCCCGGCTGGCCTTAGGCCACATCTCGCCAAGATCTCTCACCCACTCGCTCACAACTTACATCCATCCATGCATCCTACAATTCCACGATTCCTTTCCAATATATCGTTACATATATTTATGAAATAAACACCGAACGAAATACTCATTGTTTCACAAGTACTTGTACAAGTACTCATTAACAACTTTTATCCATATATTCTACAATTCCTTTTCAATTCAACGTTATACAAATATAAAATAAGCGTAGTCTCCAAAACAACTACTTTCTCAATTGCTTATTCATATTTATTTAATTATAAAAAAAACATATATTCTACAACTAAACCGTTTCTTTGTATATATTTGTGAAATAAGCGTAGTCTCCAAAACTAATTCAAATTTTTCTTAATTCCTTGTAGAAATTCATAAAACTTCCATCAATTATAAATTATATAATTTCATTAATTTAAAGACAGTAACAGTTAAAAATTGAATTTTAACACAAAATAAATTTACGAAAAATATCTAAAATTAATAAAAAAAAAGTAAAATGAAGTAATTTTATAACAAATGCATTTTATACTGATTAAATTGAATAAATTGTACCAAAGAATGTATTTTTTGTTATTGGTAACATCTTATAGACTCAAATAAAAATACCTTATTAAGAGCAAATTATTTATTATTTAATGTTTTCTATAATTCAATTAATAGAATTTCTATTGATTAATGATATTATATTTTGATCAATTATATTAGTAGGTTGTACCTTCATGTAATCTTTTCTTACACTCAAACTAAGTGGTATATATTTCATAATTACTTAGTAAAAGTTACTTGATAAGTGTCAAGTAACGACTGGTAAGTAATTCAAGGACAATTACGTAAGAATGAGTATGAATCCAATGTTTAGTGCTTGAGTATTATCATATGTTAATTAGAATGCACGCTATTCAGTAAACAACGTCTAGGTCCGATCCTTTCAAGCAATAAACGTCTGGACCGAAGATTTTATACAGATTAGACGAAAGTGGAGAACCTTGAGACAAGCCCAGTGAGATTGTGCAGAGATTTATTTGTATTTAAATGTAATTCACCATCTAATTGAACGTAAAGTACAAAAATTTTCATAATTCAATCAGTCCTATATATTGAAAATTTCAAAATAAATTAATTTAGTAAAATGAAAAAAATACTAAATAATATCGTTTTTTTTATTGTCTTTTTGTGCGGTTTTAAAGTCTAAACAAAGATTTATCAATTTAGGTGGAACTCGAACTCGAGGAATTGAGGAATTGATGTATTATGAAAAATGATGACGATTACCATGCAAGAAAAAATGTACAATTATTTTCAAATTTTATTTCTTTTTAATAATAATATTTTTGATTTATAACTAGTATTTTGTAGAGTAACTTTTAAAATATATATATTTCCGTTATAAATAAATAAACTATTAAAATTTCATAAAATAGAACAATTTTAGTAGAAAATTGTAAAGATTAAGAAAATCATTGGGAAATCGTTTGTCAGCAATTTTGAAAAACACTTGAGCTAATCCTCGAAAAAAGATGATGGACGAATGAGCCCCTTACCCCAATTTAACAAAGCCCATTCTACTTAGAACCAATACAAAACATGAAGATCTAAGATATTCATTGATTTTTTTCAAAGTAGTTTTAAGTGATTTCTATTGTATTATTATTAAGAAATATTATGTTCTTGTTGTGAGAAGAAAGTTTTACAACTTATTATTTATTTCAAATAATTTATTTTAATTTAAAGATTAATTAATGTTATGTAACATTATTCATTTATAATTGTGTTTATTTAATATTATTTTTGTTATAAATAAATATTAAATATTCCCGGGAATACCCGAACGGGAAATCTCTCTAAAGTTAATAACATTTCTTAGAAAAACTTAAACATTAACTGAGCACATAAGAAGGTAGAAAATCACCAATAAATAACATAAACATTTCATATATTTTTTATATGGTTTTGCAATGTTAAATAATATTATTGAATAACCAGGAAGTCTTCGGTTATAGTTAGTTATGCCAGTATGTAAATATTATTATTAAGCAATAATTGTAAAATTACAAACAACAAATATTTACATAATTTTTTTGCACATAAAATTATTAATTTAATATGTCTTGTAATGATGAGCCCAAGTAATTTAATCTCCGAGATAACGGTTAACAGAATATCGTCAAGAAACATAAACGTTTTATGGTAACCTTTTACATATTAAATCGAAGAAGAAAATACACAATATTATATGTTATTTATATTATCAGTCGTATAACAAAATAAACATCAGTTTTAATGTTTTAATAAAATAAAAAGTTATATTTTTACAAATATGTATTGAAAATTTACGAGGAAATTATATTATTAAAATATTTGTTTTTTTTTTATTATAAATTTATGATTAATTTTCTAATGTTATTTCAATTGGTTGGGATATTATTATGTTGTAGTTTCTTGAGGTTTTGTATTTAAAAGGTAAAATGTAGTGAAGGTATGTAGATGTTACGTGAGTAATATCAATAGGTTTGTGAAGGAAAGTAATGGTATGGGGAAATCAAATGCAATGCGGTCTATTAGATGGGTAAGTCGCAAGTGTTAAATCTGGATGCATTGTGATGGGAGGGCTATGGGAAAAAAAGAAGAAAGGTTGAGGAATGCGACGCACCTGATCCAAACAAAACGAAAAATTCGGTCTGGGAAGGTACAGCAGGGAATGATAAAAAGGAAAAAGAAAAAGTGTATGTGTTTAATATGAAAACCGAGTGAGTAATTGAGTAACACGTCCGAAACATTAATGGGACGACTGCACCTGTGTTGTTGTTACGGTCGTATTATGATTGCGGGTAAGGCGCCAACCCCCCATGGATGCGCACAAAGAGATCCCGAAATCTAAAGGAGTCGAGCCAGTACCGAAGACGCAAAGGCAGACGCAGAGGATCGGAGAGGAAAGTTGAGGAGGAGAATTAAAAGAAGAAAAAAAGGAGCCTCTCGCAGGTGTCTTTATGGCCCATTCAAATACACCTATTCCCATAATCCACACAGGATGTGGCTCGGAATTTTTCAATGACCGAAGCTAGCGAAATTCCCAAGCACACCACCACCATAGACGCCGGCCGCTCGGATGCAATAAACTAAACACAAAACAACAGTACACAAAAAAAAAACCGGTAGTGTATGGTAGGAAGCGGCTAAATAAATGCATTTTGCGTGCTTACTAGGAACCAATTTCCGATAAGGAAATTGCTTTTTAAACGTAAAGATAAAAGACCTACCAGGAAACCATTCTCCAGTTCCTTTCTAGATTACACACTACAAACGTGATTCAATCCAAAAAATATATAAATACTTTGAACATTTCCAAATTTCCATTAACAATTACAATTAATTATTTTTAGACATTTACACAAAGTTTTACCAAATTTTATTAAATTTTTCATCAAAATCATCAAAACAAATTGAATAAACTTATTGCTACTCTAGTTGTATATTTCTCGTTTTCCCGGGAAAAAATCCTAAAATTGACTATTTTATTATGAAATAGAATATTTTCTTAATTGGTTAATAGCCAGAATCCGTTTGAAAAACAGTTATTATTTTACAGAAACTGAATGTGGAAGGTAATAATTACTGGCGGAAATGTCAGCAGTGCCTTAAGTAATTTGTAAGTACTCGGAGAGAGCGTAGTGAAGGTATAAAGTTAGACGATAATGGACGATTATGTTTTTGTTTAATGCGTTCCGTGTAATCTAGATTGTCCTGTGGTCTTTACCTTCAGGTTTATCAAACCATTTAAATCTCGCTGCGCTAAAGTGCATGTGGGAATGCAATACACTTTATAACTAAATTATTTTGAAAACACGGAGACACAAATATCCCAAATATTCCTATCCAGTTACATTTATTTCTTCCAAGAATTTCAGATCCTTTTTTGTGAGAGTGTGTAGTTCTCATAACCACCTTGCTTTGTATAATTAATGACAGATAAGATTACTACTAATTTTGAAACATACCATCATTGTCACAATGGTTTAAACGAATCTTAACTTTTAGTAATTTATATAGCAAACCAATTAGTAACAAGTAATTTCAATATATAAAAATAATAACTTTAATATAATAAAATATTATGAACCGAATTAAAACTAAATAGAATTTGGAAGAAGTTAGTAAATAAAGTTTGTGGGCCCCAGGTTGGAGGATTCAGACAAATTTGGATTTGAGGGCCCCACTTAATTTAAATTAGGAGAACAGTTTTTGTATAGGTTTTCAGTGAAAAATAATTTGTTCTTTACTTTATATGGACCCCTAGATGCTTGGGCCCGTGGTGGTACCTTACTACGCTAATGCTAAATTATCTAATAAGACGACTCATAGTCGAATGTTTTGAGTCTACCTTCTCATGATTTGTGTTCGAACGCAGCCAAGCGAGGCCCTTTGGGCCAACCAAGTTGAAGGTTGTTAAGGATACACAGAGAAATAGTGGAATCACAGCGGAATTAACTTAATGTACAAAAAGTTTGTGGATAATTTATAAATTAGCGTAATTTAGACTTTTATTAATTAGTTGTATGAATGTATCGTAAGATTTAAATGACTTAACAAATAGTTTAAGATGTATTAGAATCTGAAAATATGTTGGTGTTTATAGAAAGTAATTGCTGTAGTAGAAATATCAAATTAGCGCAGTGATGGTTATCTTTCGCAAGTTGACACTCGCGTCATTAATCATTAATAGTTTATATTATGGTATAAGAAGATTTAGAAATGCAGCAGGAAAAAAATAATGGTTGCGTCTTTGCATTGATGCGAATCTAGGCGATCCGATGATCGTTTTTCATCTCGTGAATAATGCATGCAATATGTATACCTCTTTTTATTGTATTTCTGTTTCGTTTTGTTTTATTGAGACATTTTCCAAACGGATTCCAAGTGTGTATAAATATGAAAAGTACTAGGCAATAATTAACACTAACGATGAGGCCCGAGCGAAAACATTCACGGAACTTGTTAGCTCGAACCATTTTTGGTATGTTTTAATTGAAGGCAAAATGACTGCTTCTTTTTACTGCTCTCAAATATATTTTATTAATTAACTGTAATTTGTCCGTCGATGTGCTCGGAAGGTAGTATATGCGAGAGCGCGATCGCAATTAAAACGGGTTTCGCTTTAGATAGATTCTCATCATCATCATTCGTTCCCTCCTTTCGTCCAGTCGAGATTTCGACTTCGAAGAAACCACTTGTAATTCCATTTTACAATAAACGTATATTAGAACACAAGTAAATCTACATAGGAAGGCACTAAATTTTGGTTCGTTTTTGTTGTTTACGAGCAGCCCCGGTTCGGCGATCTGCAGCATTTCCTCTTCGGCTTGCAAGCGCTGCAGCAGCACTTTTTTGGTTTGCAGTAGCAACAGGCCGGGGGACAGCACGGATTGCAAGGATTCGGAGGGCAGCACGGATTGCAGGGGTTGCATGGATTGCACGGGTTGCATGGGTTGCACGGATTGCATGGATTGCACGGGTTGCATGGGTTGCACGGGTTGCAAGGATTGCACGGGTTGCACGGTTTCTTGGGGCAGCAACCTTTTGGGGGACAGCAACCTTTTGGAGGGCAGCAGCCTTTAGGTGGACAACAACCTTTTGGTGGGCAACAACCGGTGGGCGGACAACATCCTGCTGGGGGACAGCAACCGTTCGGTGGGCAGCAGGGCGATGGACAGCAAGGGCCACAGCAGAGTTCGCACGGAGGACACGGATCGCAGCGTGGAAGTGGAGGACAGTTTACCCATCGGACCATTTCCTGGCACTTCTGTTCCACTTTCGAAGGGGTGTCCAGGAACTCTACCTGCCATCCAATCGGTTCCGGGCATGGACAATCCGGAGACTCTGCCACCCAGGCCAATCCGAAACGAGCCTTCACTTTAGGTATTTCATCGCAATTGAAGCAACCGTTGCAGTCCACTTGCAAAGGACAGTCGGGAGGATTGCAACACATTTTTAATTACGAAAATTTTGATGATTCAGCCGAAATATGTTAATGTCAATTTGACATACAAACGTCAATGATAACAGTCATAAGCATTAATTACACAGCAAGTCCCCTGTAATAATAATTATAGCATCATATTGTATATTTACAACGCATTAAAATATATTTAAAATTAAGTTTTCTCAAAATAATTATTTAAACTTAATTTCAAATATTAATATACTTTAATAACTTCATTACAAAACACTTATTTCCAAACAACAACTTATTTCAATCAAATAATATTTAATACAATATCTCTTAATTGTAATTGATAGAAATCTACAGATGTCAAGAATACAAACTTACATAATTCAAAAAAATAGCTTGAATAAAAATATTAATGGAATTTTAGTATTTAATATAAAATTAATTTAGTAGTATTAATAATGGAATGGTAATCAGGAAAGTTTGACAAAAATAAATATTTCTTCTTAATAATTCTTATAATTCACGAAATAATTTTCACAACAAAAAAATAATAATTGAATAAATGTAGTTTACACTTATCATAACAAAAATACGTGTAACTTAGACTGGAGTAGAAAATATGTCTTATTGTTTGAAAAAAAATGCTTTGAGAATGTTTAAAGCTTGAAAGTATAGAAAAAAATTGGTGAATATAAAAATTGAATCACACATTAATAAAACTAAAAGCATTTTCCATTTTTTATATTCTATGAGGGCATTAGTATCAAAATTGTCTATGAGATAAATTATTCTGAATTAAATGCATCTAGGAGTATCCCACGATATAACTTCATTATAAGAAATTATTTTTGTAAGGCGTGGTGCAGCTGTATTGATAGAGTAGAAACATTATACACGAGTTAAAATGTAGTGTTCAAACAATGTCTATCGATTGGCGGAGTGCGTTTATCGGGAATGTTTCTCGTTGCGTGTGGATGTAGGGGTGGATGTAGCCACGTGTCAGCATTTGCAGATCCGGCCACGTGACCGGAACATCTCGAGCCGCGTGCAGGACCGGAACTAAGCCATATCTATGATAGCGCTCCCCCAATCTGACTCACGACTACGACGACGATTGTGCACTCAGTCTTCCCCCGAAAACCACCCCCTAAGGAAACCCAGAACATACATCATCTCCTCGGTCAAAACTTGCAGATTAACATTGAGATAATGAGCGTTGGGATTCGAGCAACTTAATCGTTTGTAAATACTGTTGTAAGCTCGCAGCGGAATCGCTGACGAGGGGTTGACGATGCACAGCGTATCCGTAATCCTTGCAGAGGGGATGGTGGAAAAGAGACCTCAAATCCACGGATTAGTGAACCCTGGCTTTTACCAGCTCTGGGTTCATCTTTCTGAAATATTTATTTACTTACTTTCAACAAAAACAAACAAACAAACCGTTCGAAGACCGGACAGAAATCATGTATGAATGCGATATTTCCTGTTGCTTATTATGCAGTCTTTAGTTGCACGTTAATCAAGTGTACAGATTACAATCGCATAAGCATTTATTTACACTCGCGTTTTGTTTATAGAAATTTATTTCGATTTCAACACTCGGCTTACAAGACAGAACGCCATTCTCAATTAATCATTCAACAAACTACACAGTTGTAAATGAACACAATTTCAATTTAGATTTAGACGTCCACCAACCATAAATATAAATAATAATTATATATTTATTTATGTTTACTCATAATAACAGTTATTATTGATAACCATGCAACATGTTATAATTTAGTTATATAAGTTATAAATCCAAATTAATGTTTATATTTTCACTTAAATTTTTTTTTTTTTAACATCTCTTTTATTTATCATAACTTTCTTGTAAATTATCACATTTATAAAGATATATACTGATTTGTATTAGTTTTAAGCAAAACACAAGTAATTTAATAGTATAAAAAAAATAATTTAACACAAAAAGGTTGTCTGCTCATATGAAGATGATTATTTTGTTTTTGATTTAACAATTGTCTGCAATTTATGTGTTTGTTGTTTGCAAGTGACCTTAAGATTATTGTCCAGGAGTAAAGTACTTATCGAGGAGTGTTACGTCTTTCTCACAGGTAAATTTTCTCACAGTAAAAGCGATATTAGTAGATTTGGTTTGAATGGTGAGTATTTCTTTGATCTGCGGACACCTGCGTTACCTGCTGAAATAACTTGTATATACACGTTTTATGTGAAAATAGAAAATCGAGGATTTTTTCTAAATTTCCAGTTGTTTTAAAAGATTATTGCATCTTTTCAGGAGTCTCAAAATAACGTAAAAAATAGAATAGAATTTTCACCTAATAATCTTGATGATATTTATTATATAAAATGATGTTACTTTCTAATTTATATAATTGAAAAAAATATTTATAATAATTACAATAAATATTGAAAAATCATGCCATAAAATATATTATTTCTAGTTGAAAACTTTATCAATTGTTGTTAACATTATTTTCAGAAATTTAACTGAATTTAGTTAAATTTATTATCGATGTAAACTTTATTGGAGCGTTTTGGAAAATTATGTAATAAAAAATATAATTTATATCATGACTAGTATTTTATGCATTCATTAATGTAAATATTTTATCCTGAAAGTTGACCCAAACATAATTTATGTGCTTACGTGAGAAATCTGATATAATCGTTTTAATGAATATTGAAATTTTCTCGTGAACACGAAACTATTAAAATAATCAATTTTAATTAGAATAAAATTTGAATTCACATCATATTTTTATGTCAAATGAAAAATTGTACTAGAATGTAAAAAATAAAACAATTACATTTAAAGCATTGCGATTTCTTGTTTCGTTCAATTATTCATGTTTGGTGTTTATGGATATGTGATACATACATTATTATTAATAATAAATAGCACAAATAGAGACCCAGTTTCTTTAAAAGGACACTGCACAATAAATTGTCAGTCCGTTGAATATAATAATATAATTTATTATATAATACGTTAAAGCTAACCTTAAAGAGAACTAATTGAGATATGTTATTCAAATATCGAAATTATTGGTGACAATAAGTAATGTGTAAATATAATATTATTTGTTCAATAATTATAATTTATCAAAATGAGGAGTAATTTTTTTTTGCCTAAATATAATTTTTAATAATAATGTATGAGAGTTTACATTACATTTATGAGTGCGATTACGTATTCATGTATGCTAACATCAAGTAATATTATATATTGTACATGTCAAAGTACAAGAAAGTAAATTTGAGTTAAATAAAATCGTCTATTTTTTACATAAATGTTAAATGTTTATCTACTTATTCTATATAATTGTGTAATTGAGTAATAATACAACTTTTATGCAACAAACATGAAATATATAAATAATAATGTTTACATACATTGTTTATTATTTTCAGCATCTGTATTTCTTATATAAACTTTAATCTAAAATATTCCTACGTATTCTCTTAAACTCTTAAAATTAAATTTGCACATTCAGTCTTTTGATAATATTGGATTTTTATGAATCGTCGTAACTTATTCATTATTTTTGTTCACAACGAAACTTACTTTTTTTTTACAAATTTATCCAAGAAAAAGATATTTCAGCTAATACTAATTTTAGTTTTAAAATCATGGGCTTAAAGATACATTTTTAAAAGATGTTTGCTTCCAATATATTGAGGTGCCAATTATTCTGAAGTCTTTTAAAGACAAGAACTGTAATTAAATACAATATTAATAATAATAATTTTTATTGCCCAGATATACAAAACAAAATTGCTACAATAATAATAATTAGGAAAAATAACTGACCAAAGGGCTATCGACCGTAGTCTTTCCGCCAATCTGTAATATTATATTAATTTTAATAAGATTTATTAATTTATTATTTATGTTATTTCTTTCTCATCATAGAATATTTTGCAAATATCGTTCAATTTGTAATTCTACTAAGTTAAATAATTATAATATGCAAAATGCAATTTATAAAAAAAATGTAATAATATTTTTATAAAAAGAAATAAAATTTAGTTTTTCTGAGAAATTGAAAAATAATAAGTTTTAATAAAATAATTTTGGTGATTAGCGTTCGGCA
The DNA here is from genome assembly GCA_963457615.1 of Nicrophorus investigator. Lineage (NCBI taxonomy): Eukaryota > Metazoa > Arthropoda > Insecta > Coleoptera > Silphidae > Nicrophorus > Nicrophorus investigator. Next base: position 9,877,844 of record OY735142.1, on the reverse strand, counting down.
ATCGCTGCTGCTGCAGATGATTCACCCGCACAATCGCCTAATTTTTATTGTTTTCTGCGAAACGCACTATTTTCGTGCCCAAATAAGGATTGTTTAAACGCAGCTGCAAGTGCAGGTGTTCAATTTTTATAAATAATCTCATTTTTATTACATTTTTATCGCATAAATTTTATGTTGGAATTGCTTTAAATAAAAATTAACTAAATTAATATATAAATTGATTTTTCGGTAATCTCACAATTTTTATTACTTTTCTATCGTTTTATTATTTTCATTTGTAATTAAAATTTAGCGAAACACTACAATATAAATTAAATAATCCGTAAATATACGAAATCATTTATAATTTTTATTAATGAATTATTAATTACAATATTTACTATTTTATTTAATTTAATTACTTGCTAAGTTTCGATAAGCGTTTAAATAGCTTATTTTTATTTCAACGAACGAGTACTTCTATAAGTCACTTGGCAAATAATGCTTTTCGAAACTACTCAATTTTGTAATTCTACCAAGTTAAATAATTTTAATATATAAAATGCGATTTGTCATTTAAAGAAATATTGAATTACATTAAGTTTTTAAAAATTCACATTTACATTAATCAATGCAAGTAACCATAATGAAAAGTTAATAATTTATTTTTAAAAAAATGTAATAATATTTATATAAAAAGAAATACAAATTATTATTTTTGAGAAATTGAAAAATAATAAGTTTAATAAAATATTTTTCAATCGAAACTGCAGATGATTCACCCGCGCAATCGCCTAATTTTTATTGCTTTTCGTGCCCAAATAAGGATTGTTTAAACGCAGCTGCAAGTGTTCAATTTTTATAAATAATCTCATTTTTATTACTTTTTTATCGCATACATTTTATTTTGGAATTGCTTCAAATAAAAATTAACTAAATTAATATATAAATTGATTTTTCGGTAATCTCTCAATTTTTATTATTTTTCTATATTTTAATTATTTTCATTTGTAATTAAAATTCAGCGAAACAATACAATATAAATTAAATAATCCGTAAATACACGAAATGATTTATAATTTCTATTAAGTAATTATTAATTACAATATTTACTATTTTTTTAATTGATTGTTTATTACTTGGCAAGTCTCGATATGAGTTTAAATAACTTATGTTTATTTCAACGAACGAGTAATTCTATAATTTAATTGGCAAATAATGCTTATAGCAGTTACTCAATTTGTAATTCTACTAAGTTAAATAATTATAATATGTAAAATGCAATTTATAAAAAAAATGTAATAATATTTTTATAAAAAGAAATAAAATTTAGTTTTTCTGAGAAATTGAAAAATAATAAGTTTTAATAAAATAATTTTGGTGATTAGCGTTCGACAATCGCAGCTGCAGATGATTCACCCGCACAATCGCCTAATTTTTATTGTTTTCTGCGAAACGCACTATTTTCGTGCCCAAATAAGGATTGTTTAAACGCAGCTGCAAGTGCAGGTGTTCAATTTTTATAAATAATCTCATTTTTATTACTTTTTTATCGCATACATTTTATGTTGGAATTCCTTCAAATAAAAATTAACTAAATTAATATATAAATTGATTTTTCGATAATCTCACAAACTGTAATCCTTTGCAGAAAAATAATATTTTGTCAGTTACAATGTTCGACTTGTATAAGTTAATTTCATGTTTTATGTTATATAATGATGTGATCTTATATAATAACTGGCTAAAGTATAAAACATTATATTTATTATATGGAATAACTAAATAAATGTCTTATTTCATGAAATATCTTTATAAAATATTTTCATTATAAATTTTAACCGTAACACACACATATACTTACATCAAAACAATATATTTTTTAATGTTAGTTTTTTTTATGGTGGGTGGAAAATGAAGAATGAAAGTAGAGCGGCGGAGCCAGTCAGCATTTAATCTTGGCTGCAGATTCATCTCGGTGGGATGAATGGAGCGAAACACCACCATATATCACTCGCTTCATGTTCAGTTCCAGTATCGTGCGGATGCAATTTCGCCCAAACCATCCCCTTTTGTTGGCGCAGATTTTGCGCAAAGCCCCCCAAAGCCAGGGGCGGTTGCGTTGCCAAGCAACATTATTGCTGCGGGGGCGGTGAGACGGCTAATGCCACGATGGCGGCGGCGGCAACCAAGGATCAATAAGTCAAGTCCTTGGGGACGTGAAGCGAAATAAAAAAAATATAACCGAAGGTATATACTTCTCTGTATATAGAAATATATGTGTATTATACGACACAGCAACGACATGTACAATAAACATGACATTATTTTGCCAGACATGCAAGGCAATTATTTGCCTTACGTAAACAAAATATATTTGAATAAAACATTTTATTTGCGCAAGAACGAACGAACACAAAAAACACACAACAGCGCGCGTTCGCTTTTTTTTCTATCCTGCGCCTCGTGTGTGTTGTTATATAAGTTTGTTTCATTCATGCAGTTGTGCATAATTTATGTACGAATTGCTGAAAAATTCATATTTATTTTAGTCCACAACATATGGAAAATTAAATCAATTTTATTTTGAATTGTCAATTTACTTAGCAAATTAATATGAATGAATTATTGCTTATGAATTATTTTTCAAGCCCTATAAAATATAAGAATATTGTTGAATATTTGTTAATTTTTTCATATATTTGCTAAGAAATCCATTCAAAATGATGAACGTTATTCGGAATGTTCCAAAAAGATCCCAAAAGTAAAGTTAATGTTCGTGATCTTAATTATGTTTGTTATTCGAACATACAAATCTTTCGCTAAAACTTGGATTTACTTTTTAAGCTTGTAATTTTTTAATAACTTGAAATAAACTTCTACATGGAATATTTTATTCATTTGATGTTTTCAAATTTTGAAATAATTTAATATAATTATAACTAAATCTAAATTATATTATTTTTTACTGCTTGTATTTTGTACGTACATAGTTCTTTCAAACACTTCTAACTTGTACCTAACTAGGGGATAAAAAATATCTTTATGATAAAAATAACTTTATTTAATTTTAATAAAGAGAATAATGTAATATAACTGATGATATTATATTTTACAAGATTTACATTGCTAAATTTTTACTGCAAACATAAAAAAATGAATATTTACAGCAAATTATTTGAATGACACTGTAATCTAAATATTTGTAGAGATTATTTCTCACTTTATTTATAAACACTTATTAAAATTTTGTAATTTCTTATAATTATTATGAAAAACTTTAGCCTACACTTATGTCATACAAAATTCAGATTTTAAGCAACTCTGCACTACTTTTTAATGAAAACGTGGACTTAGAAATTGCTGTAACTAAATGATGTATTTTAATGAAGTTTGATTTATTTGTAGACATGGAGGGATACGTTTTTTTGCAAAAATAAAAAAAATTATTTACTGTAATTTTCTACAGAATGATGCAATGCAAAATGCTGACTTTATTTTCTGATTATATGACTTATTGGTGCAGCAATCCATCTGTAACACTAGACACTTCAATACGAACCGAGTAAAACTGAGAATCTTTGTGAACATACTTATTTTTCATATATCTTAGCTCTTATTTTTTTGCATTATTTCAATAAAAAATCAGAGAAATATGTACGGAATAATCATTCATAATCTTTGATATTTCATCTGAGGTGAATCTAAGTCTAACTAGGTGCTAGATGTCTGTACAAAGATTTAAGATTTTTGTTTGTAATGATTTATGTGATGGTATAAATATTATAGTTATAATTATAGATTTGTGAAAAAACTCAATTGTTTGTTGTGTGAAAAAAATAAATTTTGAAATAAACATTTCAAAGATTTTGTTGTAGATTAATGTATATTATTAACATTATTAGATTTATATAATATTAATAATATAAAATATTGCGAATGATTGCAGGAAAGAATGTCTGTGTTAAACGATATTTGTAGAAATTTGTTAAGTCTGAAAAATTTATTTGTAAATAAAAGAATCTAAATTCGAATCTGGCACGAATGATATTTCACACACTCCTGACGTTCCTCGAAATATTTATATTCATATAAATATAATATTTAATAGTAAAAAAGACGCGTGTTTAACAAACTTATCACCAAATTGACCGTAAAGAAATCATACAGTTTTATTCGCTTGTAAATTTTCTGTTGACAGAAATAATCTACTAAAAATTGTCTTAAGAAATACGCTTGCATTTTAGGCTCTGAATTCTTTCTAGGTGATTTATGTGCTTTGATTTTGATTAAAGTATCAAAGATAAAAAGGAACATGTGTTAAAATCTGAACGAGTGTTTTTTTCACCGTCTGTTTATTATTATTATTATTATTATTTGTGGAAAGCGCGAAATCCTCGTGAGCATATGGGACGCGATTAATCACGATATCTGTTTGGGGATTTCTGAAACACGTGAAAAATATAAATTTATGCGTTTCAGTGATTTTATTTTCGTGGTTATTTATCGCATCCAGGTTGCAAAATCCACAGGCGGAATATATTAAAACATACTTTGTGCTGCGCGAAGATATATAACTTTGTTGGAAACGATTATTTATTCAGATTTTTCTTTCTCTATTTCGCTGAAATCCTATTTTTCAGCACTTCAGTTGCGAGAAGGTCGCCTACTTATAGAAGGCGATGTGTATTTATACAATTATTTTGAAAAACATAGCAAAGCATTTTTCATGTTCAACATTGTTGCTATTTAATTGGAATTGGATGCATCAAAAAAAGATTGACGAAAAGACCAAGTATTATATAGACGAAAAAGAAGCAGAATGGTTTAGTTATTACATTATTTTATTTGATATTTTAGTTTAAAATAAAATTACTGTAACATAAAAATATTTTGTAGCTTTTCTTGAAAAATCTGTTTATAATGGAATTAACCCAAAATTTTGTGTATAATACGCATTGATTATGCAATTAAAAATAAAAACTTGACAAATTTTGTATCCGTTTTATATAGAAACTCTTATTTCTGTATAATATTTCGTGTTAAATTGTACACGAGTTTATAATTTTTTTATTTGAAATTGCATTTTTTAAACAACAAATAAATATTTGTTATTTTTAATAAATTTACAAATAAAAATATCTAATTTTAATTGATGCTTGTGCATTCGATAATTGTGTTTGGGAAAATGTGAACAGAAGGTTGGCCAAATGGCGAGCTGCATAAAAATTCAATGCACTCGGAAAAGTGAAGGGGGTGGAAAGCTCTCTAAACCAATCAAAGCCATAAAACATACACGAATCTAATGGAATATTGATGAAATGGGTTTCGACGTTTTTCGCCCTAAAAGTTCGTGCGGTTACAAAAAAAACTTCTCCCCTGAGGGATCACGACCATTACTTTTTATTAACCACGTCTTTTTGCTAAAACGGAATATAATTTTCTAACGATGAATTGAACATTCTCATTTTTTGCTTGTTGTACGTCTTTGTTATATAAAGTTAGAGATTTTTCTAAAACCACTTGCTGTTATGAGGTAGTATACCATTAGAATAATGAATATATCCATTTTTTAAAACTAGTTATACAATGACACCGGTTGAATTACATTTAAATATATTTGCCTATAACCTTGCAACTGTAATTACTCCTTCTACCTTATATAATATATACAAATATTTCATTTTTTTACTACAATATTATTTATTGTAAATATTGTACAATTACATAATTAACTAAAATAAATAATTATTTCATACTACTTAATAAATGAGGCGTAGTTGATGAAATATTAATGTAAAAGATGGTACTAGTACATCTTAAATAATTAAAAGTTACTGTTATTAATTCCTTCTATAAGTACACATTTTTACAAGTTGGTTAAGTAATAATTAATTACCAAAGCCAATTTAATCTGAAAATACTTAAGAAATTTCGAACAAAAACGATGCAAAGAATCACCGTCGGATCAAGATGTGAAGTCATCTTTAGTAAAAATTATAGAGTAGTACTGTAAATAAGTTAACTTACTAAATTTTAAGAATACTTTTTAAAATATCTTGAACAGACATGAAATTTAGTTTTAAAATGTTTTAATATATTGTTGAAAAAGTTCTATGAAATTTTGAAAATGCTGAAAATCGTTAGGCATGAATTGTGTAATACGAATTTAATTTTTCATTACAATGTAGAAAGTAGATTATTTACTAAAGGAATAAATAAAGGTTTTAAATCCTCGATTAACGCAAACTCGAATTTTCAAAGTCTGAAAAAGCTGTAAATTACCTATATGTATCTATCCAAAATTATTGCATATTAAGTATATAATGTGATGTAAGTATGTATAATCATTGTTATTCAAATTATGAATGTCACTTACTATTGAATATATAATTCGGTATTAAGCAATAATTATTAGCAAAGCCATTTCTATATGAAAATACTTTAGAAATTTTGAACGAAAACTCTACGAAGAATCACTGTCGGATCAAGATGTAAAGTTAACTTTAGTAAAAATTATAAAATAGGACAGTCAACTTACTAAATTTTAACAATACTTTATAAAATATCTTCAAAATATTTTTTTGAAAAAGTTTTTCTTTGAAATTTTCAATTTTTAATTATTTTTTTAGCCCGTAGCAAGTGACTGATTTGCGTCCATTAAAAATAATGGAAGAAGTTCAATTTTGCGCCCTTGATTTAGATGCGCCTCCGCCGCCACGCCCTTATTTTAGCATTTGGTTTTTGTATATTTGAAGACAAAATTTATGATAAATTAAATTTAATATACGTGAAATATATTCCTACTATTCTATATTTTCAATATTAATTATGTTTCAACTATATTAATAATGAAATGGAGAAACAAAATTAATGTGTGTAACACCTTGGATGCAGTAATAACTTTAGCAAATGGGAATATATCGTAATAATATTCGAGAGGAAGCATTCGTTATCTTGCGAAATTGAAATCGGTTTTCCTCTACTCGCTGTGGTTTCCTTTAATACTAATCCGAAGAGGAAAAGGTGAGAGTTGGTGTGCTTCTTGTGTGAGTGGTGGTGTGGCTGTGTTAGTGTTGTATGTGCGGTTAGTGAATTGAAGTCCGTTCCAGCGGATGCTCTTGGAAACCAGGCCACCAGCGTTTATGACAAATCTCATTATTTCATTCACGAGCTTAGCTGGACTAATGAATGAATGACTGAATGAATAACAACGGCACAAGCGTCATTAAACTTTAAACTTCTTCGGTGCTTAGTTTTCCTGCAGGATGAATCATTGCGCCGACGTTCTGCACTTCCCCCCACGACATGCACATAACCTAATCAGACTAATGGAAGCCAGAAGACCAATTCATTTCCTCCGTATTCTGCTCGCCTTGCTGCTGCTTCTTCTACTTAATACTTTTTTTTTGTAGTTGTTGTTCACTGGGGGAGACTTTGATTTGTCTAATGCGAGGGCTTTCATGAAAATTAATCGCCTTTCAAATTTGTTCAGCCATTGTCAGTTTGGAAAGACAATCCATTTTATTTTCTCGTCCCTAGTTTAGGTCAATAAACAGCGTTCTAACAAATCTACTCGTGTGTTTAAATATATTTACTGCAAAAAGGGCATTACAAACATAAATTGAACGAAAGCACCTATATTATGTTAACAGTCATTGATTTACTCTTGAAAATTATGAAACTATGTTTTTCCAGACATTTTTTTGAAACTTTTTTTTTTCAATTATGTTACTTTATATAAAACCACTTTAATATTTTTTATTTTTGGTATTTATTGCAAAACATATAAAATAATATTGGATTTTCTTGTTTAAAATGAACTATAAAAAATATTCTAATTATTTGTATAAATTTTATGACAAATATGTGATTTTTTTATCTTTTTTCAATTATGTTACAAACGTCTTTAATGTTTTTATATTATTGGTATTCATTGCAAAACATATAATACATACATTTTGTTAATTGTGAATAATTTTAAAGATTAAATAAAATTGGATTTTCTTAATTAAAAAAGAACTATAATAATATTCCAATTATTTGTATAAATTTTATAACAAATATGTGATTTTTTTTTGTTAAATATTAAATATTATTTTCTGTAAAGTATTTTACAAAAATAAATTGAACGAAAACTCCAATATTATGTTAACAGTCATTGATTTACTCTTAAAAATTATGAAACTATGTTTTTCCAGACGTTTTTTTGAAAATATCTTTTTTTCAGTTATGTTACTTTATATAAGACTTCTTTAATATTTTTGGAATTCATTGCATAACATATATTACAAACATGTTGTTAACTGTGAGTAATTTTAAAGATAAAATAATATTGAAATTTCTTGATTAAAAAAGAACTATAAAAAATATTATAATTATTTGTATAAATTTTGTGATAAATATGTGATTTTTGTTGATGTTAAATATTAAAAATAATTTTGTGTAAGGTATTTTACAAACATAAATTGAATTAAAACTTCAATATTATATTAACAGTCATTGATTTACTCTTGAAAATTATGAAACTATGTTTTTCCAGACGTTTTTTTTGAAACTATCTTTTTGTCAATTATGTTACTTTATACAAGACTTTTTTAATATTTTTTATTTTTGGAATTCATTGTTAAACATATATTACATACATACATATATTAATTGTAAATAATTTTAAAGATTAAATAAAATGAAAAACGATTAAATAAACGATGAAACAAACATAGATTTAGGATGCATTTTTTATTTAACTTTTTTTTACATTTCAATACAAAATCATAGGTAATCTGTATTATACTGAGAATCGTTAAGTATTAATTATGTAATATAAATTAAATTTTACATTATTTAGGTATAAGTCTTACGAAGTAGAAAGACTAATTAATAATGTTTTAAATCTTCGATTAATGTTGATTTGAATTAAAATTTTCGAAGTCTGAAAAAGCTGGATTTTAATATATTAATTTATAAATTATTACATATTAAGAATTTATTGTGTTGTAGGTAGATATAATAATTGTTATTCAAATTATGAGTGCAAATTTAATTGGAAATAGCATTACTGTATGGTTTCGGCTAAATTTTAAAGGTTTCGTCTAGAATATCTATGACTTTTGTTCTATACAATAGTTTTTTTTTTTTCTAATTAAGATTTCGTTGTATGCGAGTTTTTGTAGGGATTCTGGATTGCCGCCGCCACCGCCGTAGTAGTCGTCTGGATGGAAAGGAAAATAGAGACCGGATCGATACGTGAGAGTCCTCTGGGGGGTTGAGGGTTGGCCGGTGACTTGGCGACCGGGTAATGAACGTCGATGTATTCATTGGGGGCGGCATTTGGGGTAAACCCTTATGCAAGCACAAGCACAAGCACCACCGTGATGAGGGGGAGGGTAAAGTCGATTGATCCGAGCTTTATATGGTTTTATTATCCGGCGCGGGATGTGATGTGATGTGCTTTTATTAGTGCTCCATCCTACTCTCCTTCCTCCCTCCCTCATTCACCCTCGCATCTCCTTGCCAACAGATTGCGTTTTCATGTTACCGAGATGTGTTAATTTCACGGACAGCTGAGACCTTATGAATTGCCCTTTTACTTACGAGACCTAATCATATTTATTAAAAAAAATAAACGACGAAGTAAAATAGTGCACAGTGCCCGTTGCATAGGGGAGACAGCAGATCAAATTTCATAGCATTGTTTGTACTTCGATACCAGGATATTAATCATATTAAGAACGACATTAAATACCGTCAGAATGTGGACACTATTGACACCTCAACTTGTGTGTCTTGTATCATAACTATTAAATAAAATAAACAATATAAATTATGGTATTTATCCAACAATAAGACACAATTTTTTATATAAAGAAACCTTCTTACAATGGACAGTATGTTATAACTTGAAACTTATAAAGTACATGATAAATAAATGATTATAAATTATGTTTATTATTAAATAAATAGATATTATATTACCAAAAAAAAAGTTCATCAGCAAACAAAATTAGAAAATTGTCCTCAAAATCATAATTATCATCACAATATTTATCATTAACTTAAACATTATTTTTTGCTATTTTATAAAGATGTTTGATTGATTGTAGATTAAATTAAAAAATCAAATCTAATCAAATTAATAAAAATTAAAATCGTATAAATCGAATATAAATTAAAAAGGATCTTAACGATTTACAATGAAAATAGGTTCTTCATACCGTAAAAATAAAAAAAATAAATATATTATATCTTGAAAAACATAAAAATAATACTAATTTCATAAAATGACAAATATACAAAGATGTGCACTGAAGATAAATCTTTCTCGATTTTGAGGATTTTTAAATGTAGAACCGTGTAAAATGAAATTATGTAACTAAAGAACTATGTACATCTGAGTATATACATATTTTAAAAACACTTCAATCATTAATTACATAACAAATACTTTCTTTAAATTAGTTCTTTATTTTTTGATAACTTAATCTACTTATTTCAAATTATTTTTTGTGTATTTTGTATTACTTTTTTTTTACTAGAAATATTATTGTTACTATTAATGTTTCAAACTGAGTGTAATATAAATTTGAAATCATTTTTTCAATAATCAAATTTTAGTAAATAAATGAAATATTTTAATTTTTAAAATTTTTTAAATAAGATTGATTGAAAAAGCAGTGGATTTTTTTTGTAAATATGTTCACTTTAATGCTACTACTTATGAACATACTGGATACATACAAACCATTTCAATAAAATTCAAGTGGTGCACATGTGTTGCTAGGGTCTGGAAAGGGATAAATTGAGAATAACCCCCACATAATAACGTTTGTTATGATTATATTTTCTATAATCATATGAATAAGACTTCAGAACTAACAAACAACACAAGTAGTCAACTGCTGTTGGTAACATTCTTAGTATAATTTTCTATAAGTATCTGATACAAGTTTCAGCAATAACAAAGTTATATAAAAGTTTTATAAATGGAAAAACGCAATTTCTTCTTTGATAGTTTATTTCAAACATTTTCTTTATATTATTAAATTTTGTCCAATTTTTATGAATATTATCTAAGTAATAAATAAGAGAAAGAAAGAGAAGAGAAAATAATTTTCAAAGAAAAAAATCAAATAACAATTTATATTCTTTGTAAATTGCATTTTGTAAATTAATCAATTTATATTACATAATAATTTTTAATGATATTACTTAACTAATAAATGTATAAATAAGAAATATAATATTTTTCCAAAAATCGTAAATTTTAATTTCTTTAATAAAATGTAATTATTTTTATTTTTGTCTGAATTTTCTTGATGAAGAATCTAAAAAATCAGTAAAAATCTTAGTGATAATTATTTTTTAAGATATAATTCCAATCAAGTACATTTTCTTTATATTATTAAATGATTTGTCCAATTTATAAATATAATTGTAAGTAAAAAATGTTTATATGAGAAAATAATCTTCAAAAAAAAAATCAAATAATTTATATTATTGTAATAATATATTGTATTTTGTTTTGTTACATTTTCTAGAATAATTTCGAAGGATTATCAAATATTTTGTCCAATTTTTAATTGTATTACTTAAGTAATAATTGTTTAAATAATTTTTTCCAAAAATCGTAAATTTTAATTTTCTTAATAAAATGTAATTTAATCTTTATTTTGTCTGAATCTACTTGAAGAATATGTTATAAATAGTAAAAATATGATATTTTAAATTATTTAAATATAATTCCAATCATGTAAATTTTATGCGGTGATTAATGAACGTTCGAAGGGTATTAATAACAAAGCTATAAATTATGTATCCTAAAGGATGACGAAGCAAGATACAGGATATAATTCTCGTTTCAATTAAATAATAAATAACAATTACAAAAACAACAACAACAAAAAGAAATGCAATTAAACACAATTATTTTATAAGTAGTGCGTTTTAAACGTAAATATATAATAATGAAGAAAAAAAAAACGTATAATTTGATACACATGTGTTATTGTTGTAAACATGAAAGTGCACATAATACAATTATGAAGTCATGTTCGAAGCGGAATTCCAGCAAAAGTGTATTCATACACACGTCTTGAAGAGTGACGTGGATGGACGTCGATGGCGAGGCTGACATTTAGGAGTGAATAAAATTTTCGTACTTTCCAGTTTTCTGAGTCAGCCAACAGGCCATTAGAAAGACATCTCGGTATCTCCGTCGTTCGGCATAATAATAATTATTGAATGAATGGAAACGTGAAACTTGAGCTCGCTCTGTCAATTTAGCAAATGGGATTATGAATAATGGATAATCGTAATCAGCCCTGTGCGAGGCCTTACGTCAGCCTTTGTTTGATGCACATGCCAGAGAAATCGGCTGACGTCCGACCATTTTCACGTCAGCATTAATATTTTATCGGGCCAAATAGATTTTACCCTCCTCCTACTTTCCCAGCAACGCCAAAGGTCATGCATATTACATTCACGTATAAAACTCGGTTTTACTTCCTACTCCAAATCGATTCACTGCTGCTCAGTAAATATAATCAGTAAATATTTATATGTTACCCTCCTTTATTGATATTTTATTCGAAGAAGTTCAAAAATATATTATTTTAGTACTGTTATTATTGAATTATATAAGCATTTTTTAAACTGTAAATATTTACTATTAGTATCAACTTTTAAGAATTTTATACTTAATTTAATATAAATAAAGCAAATATAAATTTCTAAAGCTCAAAAAAGCTATAAAGTATAAAATTCATAATTAAAATCAACAGTATTAATAATTTACGTATATTTAATTATCAACAATAAACCAGTTTTTTTCATAACATTATTTTTTAATTATTAAAGATCAATTTGTTTGATTTAAAAAATGCAAATAATTATACAGAATAACAAATATAAACTATAAAAAATTCAAATGAAAATTTTTATTTTTTAAAAATTATTATTAATAAAATAAGAAACTTCCTTAAACTATAAAATGTGTTGACAAGTTTTGCATAACAATATGAAAGTAATCAATGTTTATATAGTAGAAAGTATTTTTAGAAAATTATAAAATTTTCTTATATTTTTTTTTAAGAATTTCTTTATTTTATACTTGGTTTCACAAATAAATAAAAAACATAATTTAGTTTTTGATAATAATTGTACATATAAATAATTAAACTTATAAATCACAAACGAAAATGCAGAATTTAAATAAACGTTTTTGAAATAAAAATGTAGGTTTCAAATAAACAGCAATTATGTGCATTACTTAGTAATCTAATATTAATTATTTGATTCTTTTAGTAATAAGTTACGTTAATTTAAACTGTATAAGTTTCTAAAATTTACATTTTTTATTTAAAATTAATTAATTTCACCCTTACTTTTAAGATCTACATTTTAATTAATAAATTAAAAGTAAAGTTGTTCTACAGAAATGAAAATACGAATTTATAATATTATGTAATACAGTAAGATTTCGTTTAACGTTGATTCAAAAAAATGCAGTATACTTGAAGCTTAACAAAATAAATGTAATTATTTACTATAGATTAACTACAAAGTAATAATTAGAAAAATAATATTTTACATATGATAAATTATTTTAAATATGATAAACAAAATTATTGTTTCGTAATTAATGGAAATGAAAAGTATAAATAAAATGCACATGTCTAGACTTTAGAACTATCGACCCAAATGATGCAACAATATTTAGGTCGAAAGGTTCAACTAATAAATCGTTTTGTTGGAACCGTTATAAGCAGACAAACTTAGTTTCTCATTAAATTTGTTAAAAAAAATGCGATGAAGTAATAACAAACAGGAAAATTTTAATTGACACACATTCATAAAGATGAACCGTTTAAATTTTTCATATAAAATATGTAGCAAATATAATTTATGCTAAGAATTCCTCTAATATAATATTAATTTCACTTCATGAGTTGGAAGGTTAAACTTACGCGCGATGAGGCTAGTCTCGTTGCCCATCTTAGACAATAGTTTTAAACTGCAAAATAATAATTATGAAATTTGTATATATTATTATATACTTTTTGTACACTTAAAATAATAAACATATTTTTAATAATTAATGGAAATGAAAAGTCAAAGTATAATTAATATATGTAGGCACGGTCTAGACTTATCCACCCAAATGATGCAACAATTTTTAGGTCAAAAGGTTCATTCGAAACACTCATTCAATCGTTTCGTTAAAACCGTTACAAGAAGACATATATACTTGCTCATTAAATTTGTTACAAAAATTATGAAACTTACTTTTTATAATTAATAAAAATGAATAATTAAGTTTAATGTAAAATGCATCATTTGTTTAGATCAAAAAATTCATTCGAAAAATTCGTTTATTCAATCGTTTCGTTAAAACCGTTACAAGCAGACAAATATACTTTCTCATTAAATTTGTAAAAAAAAATAATTAACCGTTACAATGGGCCGTATTCAGGATTACGGATGAGTTCATTGATATATTAACAAAATATATATATTGTTGAATTATAATTCCTCTTTTTCAGGGTTCCTAAAAATTTTCATGAGTCCTAGGCTACTGATAATTTACATTTTTGACTCTAGATCAGCGGTTAGCAAACATTTTGTAGGCATTGGTCTTTCATTTTTTTTTTAAACTTCATAATTGATTCGACTGGAAACATGTTATATTAATTTAAACTGCGATTGGTAAATGTATACATTTACTAAAATTTTCATTTTTCATATAAAATTTGTAGCAAAAATAATTTATGTTAAGAATATTACTAATATAATATTAATTTCACTTCAAGAGATGAAAGGTATGAAATATTTAATAAAATAAATAATATTCTGCCGTTGCAATAATAATTTTGACCTGCAAAGAAATAATTATGAAATTGTGATATATTATTATATATTTTTGTATACTTTATAATATTTGTCCTAAAACAAAAAAAATATTTTTAATAATTAATTGAAATGAAAATTATATATTGTAAAATCTATAAGTGCAGTCTAGACTTATAGACCCAAATGATGCAACATTTTTTAGGTCAAAAGGTTCATTTGAAAATTCATTTATTCAATCGTATCGTTAGAACCGTTACAAGCAGACAAATATACTTTCTCATTAAATTTATTGAAAAAATGCGATGATGTAATAGAAAACAGGAAAAATTTAAAGAGCCTAATAAACTCCGAATTCTAATTGACATACATTCATAACGATGCAGTTCTTTTAATCCGTTTAAAATATATATTATGAAATATTTTGTAATTAAAAAAAATATATTGTAACAATTGTACATTATTAAATAAAAATATTTATTTGGCACTATTAAGGTTATCGATTAGTGAATAATATGTTTTTGGTAGGTCTTACTTAATTTATATATTAAAAAAATATATATATTATTGAGTTGTAATTTCATTTTTTTTTCGTGAGTCCTACAAATTTACATTTTTATCCTAGATCAGCGGTTTCAAAACTTTTTATTCCTACGCCTTTCTTTAAAAATATTTGTTTGTTGGTGACACTACTAATTTAAATTATAAATAAATTTATTTCAATTCTGGCATTTTTTATGAGATATGCGGAGAAAGATTTCAATATTTTCTTTGATATATAAATATTTAATTTCCCATCAATTTTTTGCCCCTCACAGTTTGGAAACCGCCGATGTAGATAAATAATTAGTTTTATTTTTGTATACAATAAAATATATTTAATTTACTTTTTTACTAAATAATTATAAATTTGCTAGAACAGAAATGGTTTGTCTTAATAGCAAATAAATCACAGTAAAATTCATTAACACATGTCTTATTACAGGAATAATTTATTGAAGTCTTCATAACCATCGCTTTTTATTGACTACTAAATAATAAAACAGTAATTACACTACACTAACCAAAAACACAAATAAGAAAATATTTACTTCTACTTGAATTGTATTCTCATATTTCAATGAAGAATTCGGTCTTCCGGATAGTAGTTTTTTTTTCCTTTTACTTAATGCGAAACATTATTTGTTGAAGTATGCAGCTGTGTATATATAAACACCTTTGTAACGAAATAATCGATGTGCAACTACGAAAAAGGAAATGTATTTACACAAGTACATAATGGGACAAAGATGCGAGAGGATGCGTCAGGGTCTAAAAAATAATTGGTAAAACAACATCGAAGAAAGAAGTGTGTTATTTTTTTATGAATTTCATTATTTTTAATAAACATTTTGTATGCAGTTTGTTGTTCGTGTTGTTACGTCCATCAGTGGGTCAGGTAATTGAAGGTTTGCGTGAGGTCTTTTCATGTCTGCATTTTTATTTTCAAAATTCGTTCATAAATATTTTATTTTCTATTATATCATTTACTTATAAACTTTCTATTACATAAATATCACATTTTAGATAGATAAATCTACAATTATCATAATAAAAAATGCATTTTAATGAAGAAATTACAAAAAAAAATATTTCAGAATTAATTTTTCGTATTGAAGTGTGTAGGAACTATAATATTTTGTTAAGAATCTGAACTAGTTTTAGTGTTTTATATGGTATTTTTTACGTAATGTTTTTTAGCAAATCAGAAATGTAAAAAACATAACTAATTAATAAAGTAATTTCATCAGAAAATATTCCTGTTTATATTTAAAAAATTAATGAATGAATAAAATAATTTTCTATTTTGTGAATGACTATTGAAAATTTGTACTAAATTTGTTACTTTTGATGGTATTTTATGCAATTTTATTTTTATGCAAAATATTTCACTTGTAATTGTAAAAAATCTCACAAAATGTATGAATCTATAAAGTAACTTTGTAATATTTTTTTATTTTTGATACGAAAAACTAATTTTGTTATTGAAAAAAGCGCAATAATAGCTAAAAATGTGTAAAGAATATTTTATTTACTTGTCCTTACTTTTAAGCATGTTTTCAACTATAATGCGCCGATTTATAATAACAGTTCTAGTTGCGTAATGAAAAGTGCGCAATACTGAATATTCTATTTTTTCATTACCACTTTTGACCATTTTTCGAGTATAATACAACTTTAAAACCAAATATAAAGAGACTTGACTATTATTAATTTTTTTTTAAATTATTTTAATTTTTCTCAATTAAAATTTAATTTATTTTGATATTTTCAAACCGTGAATTCGTATTGTTCACAACCGCACTATTGCTTTAGAATAATTAATAAATAAAATTGTGTTTCTGGCAATTTTCATTTTCATTTATAAATTTTATTTTCGTTTGCATTTCCATTAAGAATTTGAATTTCATTACTTAATCAATTCGGTTTCGTAACGAAATAACTATTTAATATTTTATTTTGATACGAGAAACTAATTTTATAATAGAAAAAAAAAATTGTAATAATAGTTCAAAATGAGTAGTGAATATTTTATTTACTTGTCCCTACTTTTAAGCATGTTTTCAACTATAATGCGCCGATTTATAATAACAGTTCTAGTTGCGTAATGAAAAGTGCGCAATACTGAATATTCTATTTTTTCATTACCATTTTTGACCATTTTTTCGAGTATAATACAACTTTAAAACCAAATATAAAGAGACTTGACTATGATTTATGTATAAACAAATATTTTCTTAGAAATTATTATTATTTTTCTTAATTAAAATTTAATTTATTTTGATATTTTCAAACCGTGAATTCGTATTGATTACAGCCGAACTATTTCTTTAGTAAAATTAATAAATAAAATTGTGTTTCTGGCAATTTTCATTCTCATTTATAAATTTTATTTTCGTTTGCATTTCCACTAAGAATTTGAATTTCATTCTTAATCAATTCGGTTTCGTAACGAAATAACTTTTTAATATTTTATTTTGATACGAGAAACTAATTTTATAATAGAAAAAAAATCGTAATAATAGTTCAAACTGAGTACTGAATATTTTATTTACTTGTCCCTACTTTTAAGCATGTTTATAACAGATTTATAATAACAGTTCTAGTTGCGTAATGAAAAGTGCGCAATACTGAATATTCTATTTTCTCATTGACCATTTTTTCGAGTATAATACAACTTTAAAACCAAATATAAAGAGACTTGACTATCATTAATGTGTAAACAAATATTTTTTAAATTATTTTAATTTTTCTTAATTAAAATTTAATTTATTTTGATATTTTCAAACCGTGAATTCGTGTTGATCACAGCCGCATTATTTCTTTAATAAAATTCTGTTTCTGGCAATTTTCATTTTCATTTACAAATTTTATTTTCGTTTGCATTTCCACTGGGAATTTGAATTTCATTGCTTAATTAATCCGGTTTTGCGTTGGCCTTAGAATCTCGACGACCCAATTAACACATCGGAGCCACCTGCACTCCGCTGACGTCACGACGGTCACGGTTTTATTACTTCAACAACATAAAATTTCCTACTTACACAAACTCAGCTCAGCCATCCTGCATAATTCATAATTTAAAGTAACTACCATCAACCGAGAAACAACCAAAGCAAAGCAAAGCTCATACAAAACACAGTTTTTAGTGGAAAAAGGGAAGGGACGCAGCAGAGTTTAAGAAACCAAGACGTGAAACGACGGCCTTCATTTTTCCGTATTGTTTATAAATAGAAGAAATTTCTAAATAACGTTGCTGCTATTTTTTTTACTTCGTTTTCGTTTCGTTCGTTTGTTTGTAACAGTCGTCGTCTGCATTGCACAATCGCAGCTAGAAACGCAATGAAGACAGGTTTTCTGAGTCTGGACGATTAAACGGAAATTACGAATTGTAACTGCTTACTTTATTGAATCGTACGCAAATCGCAAAAGTTAAACGAAAATAGATTCTATTTCCGTTCTAGTTTTAAACGATTTTACAACATTGTTTTAGGTTTACTGAAACAATTTGCAAGAATAATCTTCAAAAGATTCTTTCTCAGCTTAGAATCATTATATTGTATTTTTTTTTTACAAAGAACAAAAATGAAAAGTGATTGAAAGTAATATAGTCTCATCTGTATAGTCTAGACTTAAATATTTTTGTGAAAACGAGTATTTTAAATATTAATTTATTTAATAGTTTCAGCTTACCGTTGCATGCAGTCTACGAAACTTTCTTACGAAATTTATTAATGATGCTGTTTTGTATATGGGATAACTGTTTAATTTTAAACGTGTAAATCTTTATTTCAAAACTTCTTGGTAATTTAATTATTAGTTTTAAATTTAAATCTAAATCCACTAAACTGAAAATAATAGAAAATATAGGAATTATGTGTTTATATATGTCGGAGCACGCGTCCACACCTGATCAAACATCTTATGTTTTGGTACACAAAGAGACAATACTATTGAAACCAAATATTATAATTACTTTCAAATTATTTGCGGACCTCAGCGCGAGACAATACCATCGTTGTCAAACATCATTGTCTTCGCGCTGGGTCACGTTGATATTCCATCAGGATCACGTGAATATTTAGATCTGTCCAAACACCAGATATTTGCTTATTTGCTGTTCTTTTATAATAAATGCGACCCAATTGGGTCGCAGCTCAAGACAATAGGACGAGGATAGAAAGAACACTATTGTCTTCATTATTTGTTTATTAAGTACACGTGTCGAGGACACGCACACATTTGGGAATCTTCTAGAAGGTAGGGGATTCCTCTGGAATGAGTGTGAGGGAAACAAGGCAGCAGAAGGACCGGCAGAGAGACATTCAGATAGAGACATTGAGAGAAGAATGATCAGAGAATTGCCAGAAGGGTCGCTGGGCTTGGATCTCTAGTCCTAAATTTGTAACAAACACTTTTCCACACGCCTAATCGGAATCTAATCCTGACGCTCCGACATATATTTGTTGGTCACAAATCGAATATTAATAAGAATTCTATTAAAATAAATAATTTATTTTATTAAGAACGAAAATGAAAAGTGATTGAAAAAATTAAATAATACTTAAATTTGTGATCTGATTAGAATCTTTCGATCAAATTTGATCATTCTTACCCGCAGAAGAACATACTTTCTTACAAAATGTATTAATGGAGCTGTTTTATATTTGGGATAACTGTTCAATTTTGAACGTGTGGATGGTTATTTCAAAACTTCTCAGTAAATTAATTATTAGTTTTAAATTTAAATCTAAATCCACTAAACTAAAAATAATAGAAAATTTCATTCCATTCCATTAAAATAAGTAATCATTTTATGAAGAACTTAAATGAAAAGTGATTGAAAAATTGTAATAATACTTGAATTTATTCCTAACCAAAAAAGGGGGATTTTGAAGCTATATGTAGGTCCAATTTGTATGGTACTGCATTAGGATGGTGATTGGCTTTGCCGTTGCCACTATCTTTTAATTAGTGTTGATCTCTACTAGTGCTTTCATCGTTGAACATCATCATCCTCTCTAGATTATGCAACATTTCACCCAAACTAACTAGACTAATCGACCTAAATATTTAAGTGAAATGGATTCAAATATTCAATCTTTCATCGGTGAACCGTTATAAGCAGACAAACTTACTTTCTTACGAAATTTATTAAAAATACAGTTTTATACACGAGAGTCATGGTGCTGAGGAATTGCTAATTACAGTCTCCTTCTTCAAGCATTTGGCTTTGCTGTTGGACTATCCTTTGATTAGTGCCTTTATTTGCTGATTTTCATCGTTGATTATCATCATCCTCTATGGATTATGCAACATATTACCTAGATTAGCTAGACTAAACGACCTAAATATTTAAGTGAAAAGGATTCAATCCTTTCATTGGTGAACCGTTATAAGCAGACAAATTAACTTTCTTATGAAATTCATTGAAATGCAGTTTTATTTATGAGATAACTGTTTAATTTTGAACGGTCAGTTCTTCTATCAAATATTAATAAGAATTCCATTAAAATAAGTAATCATTTTATTAACAACGAAAATGAAAAGTTATTAAAAAATTTAAATATCTTTTGATCGAATTTGATTACCATTGCATGCAGACAAACTTACTTTTTTACGAAATTTATTAAAAATACAGTTTTATACATGAGATTCTTGGTACTGTGGGATTACTAATTCCCCTTCTTCAAGTATTGGGTTTGCTGCTGGTACTACCCTTTGATGAGTGCTGGTTTCTACTAGTACCTTATTTGCTGGTCTTCACAGTTGATCATCATCATCTTCTCAGCATTATGCAACATTTCACCCAGACTAGCTAGACTAAACGTCCTAAATATTAAAGTGAAAAGGATACAAATATTCAATCTTTCATAGGTGAACCGTTATACGCAGACAAATAATCTTTCTTACGAAATTCATTGAAATGCAGTTTTATTTATGATATAACTGTTTAATTTCAAATATTAATAAGAATTCCATTAATATAAGTAAACGTTTATCAACAACAAAATGAAAAGTGATTGAAAAATTTAAATAATACTTCAATTTGTGACCTTTCCATCGAATTTGATCACCGTTGTAAGCAGACAAACTTACTTTCTTACAAAATTTATTAAAAATATAGTTTTATACACGAGAGTCGTAGTAATGAGGAATTCCTAACTACATTCCCCTTTTTCAAGAATTATATAGGTCCAATTTATAAGTATTGCACTGGAATGATTTTGGGCTACTGGTACTCTACTAGTACTTTCTTCGCTGGTCATCATAGATGATCATCATCATCCTCTCTAGATTAAGCAACATTTCACCCAGACTAGCTAGACTAATCGACCTAAATATTTAGATGAAAATGAATAAAATATTCAATCTTACATCGGTGAACCGTTGCAAGCAGACAAACTTACTTTCTTACGAAATTTAATAAAAATACAGTTATATACACGAAAGTCGTGGATCTGTGGGATTTCTTAACACATTCCCCTTCTTCAAGCATTATATTGGTTCAATTTATATGGTACTGCACTGGGATGGTCTTTGGCTTCACTGTTGGTACTTCCCATTTATTAGTGCTGGTCTTTACTAATAATTTCTTCGCTCGTCTTCATTGTTGATCATCATGATCCTCTCTAGATTATGCAACATTTCACCCAGACTAATCGACCTAAATATTTAAGTGAAAAGGATTCACATATTCAATCTTTCATCGGTGAACCGTTATAAGCAGACAAATTAACTTTCTTATGAAATTCATTCAAATGCAGTTTTATTTATGAGATAACTGTTTAATTTTGAACGGTCTGTTCTTCTATCAAATATAAATAAGAATTCCATTAAAATAAGTAATAATTTTATTTACAACAAAAATGAAAAGTGATTGAAAAATATAAATAATACTTCAATGTCGATCGAATTTGATTACCATTGCATGAAGATAAACTTACTTTCTTACGAAATTTATTAAAATACAGTTTTATACACGAGAGTCATGGTACTGAGGTATTTTATTTATGGGATAACTGTTTAATTTTAAACGGTTAATTCTTCTATAGGTCGATAATTATTATTTATTAAGAATTAATAAAGGTCAGTATAAAGTTTAAAATACATGTAAACATTACAGTGAAAAAAGCATTTTTTTTACATAAAAATATTTGCAATTATTCTAAAAATAAGTTAAAATAAAATTTTTGATTTATATTGTTTGAAAAAAAATGTATTATATCACACAGAAATAATGGTAAAGCTTATGGAACATTTTTCTTCAAGTACTTTAAAAATTGAGTTTCATGCTTTATTATTAAATAGTTTTAAATTAAAAATAAATAATAAATGCAACGCATAAATCGCTAGTTTTTTTATCAATTGAAATGAATTAAAAGTGGGAAAATATTTATGATGGTATAAAATAGAAGATTTATAGGATAAAAATTGTAAAATGTTAGATTTTGCACGATATATTTTCTGACGTTCGAACGTTTATTTCGACGTATTATGATGTAGTTGCTAAGAGAAATATCGGTTAATATTTATGACCCTGCAATAAATTTTTATGTCTTTCCATAAAACAATAGTTTCCTGTGTTCTGCTTTTCTTATTCTTGTTTTTCGGCTTCAATATTTAAGTATGGAAAAAAGATTAGTTATGATTCATTACAGAAAACATAATTTTAATGATTGTTCAAAAGCCAAAAGATCTTTTCAGGAAGAAAAACTAAATTGTCTAGAATTAAAAACTTATTTATTATAATTTAATAGATATTATTCGGCAGATTTAGTTTCCAAAGTAAATTTTATATATCAAAAACTACTACCAACTGAATTCAAAAATTACATTAAAAAATATTGTAAATTTCAAATATTCAAAAAATACTGTAAATTTCAAACTTTCAAAAATTATAGTAAATTTCATACATTCAAAAATTGCAGTACATTTCAAATATTTAAAAAATATTATAAATTTCTAACATACAAAAAATCCGTAAATTTCAAACATTACAGTAAATTTCATATATCAAAAAATACTACTAACTACTACATTTCAAGCTTTCTAAAAATTAATTATAATAATTATAATTATTTTACTACGCTTCAGTTGAATTATTATAAATATTTTCTTCCTTTATATTTTGTTCTTTTTCTTCATCTTTTTTTTTGAGTTATATAATAGATTTAATTAGGGATTAGGCGTTCGGATGTGAGTACTTCAATAGCATTATTCTGCAGAAAGATGAAAGCATCGCAAAGGCGGAAAACAATTGCGATTGAAATGATGATAATGCTCGAGGATGATTGGAGGATGATTAAAGATTTGCGGACATAACAGTATACGAGTGCTTGTCAAATCGTATATGGTCTGCATAGTGGAGAGAAAGAGAATGATTATTACACATCAGCAGCGCTCCGTCCTGTTACATTATTATTATTATTAATAATCTCGAGGATATGAAATTTCCTTATTTATTTGATTTGTTAAAGTTATAATTGCAAGCCATCTTCATATATGGATGTCGGAGCACAGCGTGTGTCTGTAATTTTCTTTCCATACTTTATGCAGCTTCAACTTACCAATAATTATTGTCGCTCGGATTATTCGGAGTGCAGACGTACAATCCTCCTTTAATAGCACAGCTATTGACATTCAACGTAAAAAGTTACAATTAAAGCGCGACGGTATTTCCATCGTAAATTGCACGAATTCATATAATTTCAGACTTGATCTTCGTGATTCAGTTAGCCTATAATAACTCCATCTGCCGATCTCTCAACTTAAAAGAATATATAAATCAAGTGAAAAGTCGCAAGGAGAACGGCGAAATTCTAAAGGTACAATTTAAATCATGTAATAACAGTTATCAGGATACGAATGTACACCTATATATTTATCAAAATAAGTTCATTTTTTCAAGTGTAATAAATTTACTTACTTTAATAAGAAATAATAAACTATAAAATACTCTTTTAATTACAATTAATCACAAGAAAATATTATTATTTTAAAGTTAATTATTTTTTGAGAAAATATTTTTTTTCAGCTGAATAAATAAAAAATATACAAAAAAAACTCAATGTAAAAATAAATAATGAACTGAAAATACTCATTAATATTTAGGTTGGAGAGAAACCAAAATTAGGGTCAATAGAAATATTATTTCATAGTTTTATAAAAATTAATTAGATTTTTAAATATTTAATTTTTTGTTAACTTTTATGAGGAAACTATTTTTAACTTCTGATCTAAAGCCTTAAAAAATATTAATTCAGTAAATAATGTTGAAAAAAAAAACAAGACTAATTAATAATTAAATAAAGATTAAAATTTAGTTTTCTGAAATACTTAAAAAAATATTAAAAAAAAATAATTAATTGTATTTTAGCTAAACAAATTTGAAAAATTGTTCATAATTTCCTGCTTACGTAATTGATTGAATATTAGCATGAGAAAATTGAAAATTTACATCAATTGTAATTCCGTAACCAAATGAATTGATTTTGAATAAATGATTAAATTATTTTCAAAATTATTTTAACTTTGTGAATATTTTAAAGTATTTTGTTATATATGGTAGATTTATATTTTAACAAAATCTGACAAAGAATGAAAACTTTCCTAGTTATGTAATGAAAAATAAGCAATAATATAAGAAACATAAAAGATTTAAACTTTAGTATAATTGTAATTTACAATTATTTCTGTTATTGTACATTAAAAATTAAATAACAACTTTTTATTAGTTTTGAATACATATTTAAATAATTTACACTAGTACACAAATATTTAGAATACATCTAAATGTAATAATAAAATATTGAAGTAACATTAGTTGTGTATAAATATATAAAAAAATTTACAAAATTATATTTTAAAATATTTCGAAATTTTCCTCATTATGTAACTTTGTGAGATTTAAGCAAAAATTTTGAATAAATGATTGCATTATTTTAACTTTGTGAATATTTTAAATTTTTTTAAGAAAATGTATTTTTATTAACAAAATCTGTTAAAGAGTCAAAAGTTTCCTTGTTATGTAATTAAAAATAAGTAATCATATAAAAAACATAAAAGATTTAAACTTTAGTATAATTTTAATTTACAATTATTTCTGTTAATATGCATTAAAAACTAAATAACAACTTTTTATTAGTTTTGCATACATATTTGAATAATTTACATAATTATTTTGTTTAGAATAGTTGTGTATAAATATTTGAAAATTTTACAAAATTATATTTTAAAATATTTCGAAGTAACTGATTTTTTTTGTAAACATTTGGCGAAGCGTTAAGATTTTCCTCATTACGTAACTTTGTAATGAGATTTAAGCAAAAGACAAGGTAATTGAAAATTTACTTTAATTGCAATTGTTTATGACTTTCTAAATATAAATTACGACTTTTACTTAGTTTTAAAGAATTCAACAAAATTTCAATAAACCCAATATAAAATAATTCATAAAAACAAGATTTTGTGCAATTATATGAAACAATGAAAAAGGTAATTGGAAATTTTTAATAGTTATTGTAATTGCCTATAGAAATAACTAATTAATAATTGTTACTTAGTTTTGAGTACATTTTTAATTAGTTAATTTATTAAAATATATATTGTGGTAACTGTATTTCTTGCAGAGTTAAGACTTTGCTCGTTACGTAATTATAATGAGCAATGAAATAAACAACAGGAAAGGTAACTGGAAGAGCATCCAGTTTGCGTTATTTATATTTATAGTAATTAGCGTTATGAGCTGTTCGTAGCGGAACTCGAATCCTTTTCGAACGTGTGCTATCAAATTACGTAATATGTAAATAAAGGACAGGAAAGCTCCTCTTTCTGATCGTGCTTTTTGTACTTACTCTCTCGCTCGCTCGTTCGTCCCCTTGATTTTGCTTTTATTTTATTTATTTCTTTCAAATTGTTTTCGGTTTTGTTCTCGGTCTGGTTCTCAGTGGTTTGTTGTTCGTTGATCGTGGGACAGGAAAGAGTTAATTTAGTGAAAAAGCTAAGCAGCAGAAATACTCACGCATTAGTCGTATCTAGTTAACGCACAGGTGTTTGACGATATTATAGTTTCACTAATGGCTGATAATTGCTGATTGGATTTTAACTTGTTCACTCTAGCATGCTTTATTGAAAGCGCGTCCCGGTGGGGCGCAAATTGAAGGTTTCCTGTTTTTAATGGCAAATTACGAATATATAAAAAAAAACTGAACTGAACTGAACGATAGGACTTAATGAATAAATATAATTTATATTTTCTGCTCATTAAACATGCCTATTATAATTGAGAAACGAAACGAAAACAAGAACGTAGTGCCATTCTCACACGAAACGGGAGCGTGCAAAGAATCTACGTATATTTTATACATCTTCTTCAATGAAAAAGTGCACGTACATGCATTCTCGGTCAATTACTATTCATTATATTATTAAATCTTCTGCAATCATTAAACTCTTGGGGTTTTTAAAGTTAACAAGCTCAACAAATCTTGTTTCAAACATTACTACTTTTAGTTTTTTTATAAAGCGCTAATAAATTAGCATTTTCTAAATATAACTACAAGAAATTTATTAATTTTTGTGAGATATTATTAATTATTAAAAACTCTAAAAGATTAAACAAAATTATATGAAATAAAAGTTATAATAATAAAATTAAAAAAAAAAATATTTATGAATATTGTTTTAAACATTAATATTTTTATTTATTTTTTGGTTTTAAAGCACTTATTTAATCATAAAATATTATATATATATTTGCTATTCTTTTCAATATAAAAACAAACATATTTATTACATTATGAAATAACACAACATATTTTCTTCTAAGAACTAATTGTAATTTCATAACCAAATCAATTAATTTGAATAAATAATTGAATTATATTAAAAATTATTTATATACACTTATTTAATCATAAAAAGAAAAGAAAATTGACATTACTTATTAAAAACTAATATATTTTCTTTTAAGCACTACACAAATAAATTTCTTCATTTTTGTTAGATATTATTAATTATTAAAAACTATGAAAGATTAAACTAAATTATATAAAAATAAAGTTATAATAATAACAATATTTAAAAATGTTTTGTATATAAATATTTCATCTTTGGACTTTGTAACAGTTATTATTATTTTTATTTTTTATTATTGTTGTTACATAAATATGTTTTTATTTGTTATCTGGTTGGGTATTTTTTACAATAAATATAAAATATTATTTCATCTTACAATATCGAATATAATATGTAATAATTATTTTGAAAATGTTGATGAAGAAGTGGAATATTTAGAAAACTTTGTTTGCAATGATGACAAAGAAATGAAGACGAAATAAAGAAATTCTTACCGAAAAATATTCGAAAGCAATGTTTAAAAAAAATGATTTTAAAAACGTTTTTAAAATTTAATAATAAATAATAATGATTTAGGAAGAAGGCTTATTGTTAAACGATTAGACTTTAATACAATAACTCTGTAAATGTTAAAATGTTCAGACTTATATTTATAAATGTGATTTTAATTTGTATGTAAGTTTATTTACTAAAACGGTTCATTTTCATTTTCTTTGTAATTTAAAGTATTTCTCAGTAAATTAAGCATTTTGACTGCTTATATCTTAACATTTCTAATGAATGCTGCTTGAAAAGTTTTGAAAGTATTACATAAAAACCGGGTCCTTTTTCATGAATTTCCCCATCCAAATGATCCAACAAATTTTATAATATTCTTAGTTAATTATGTTACCTTTTTTAAGATAATCTATTAACAACATATATTTTTAAAGTTTTTAATTAAAAATAAATAACTGTGTCACTACATAAATATGAATGCTGCTTAAAAAGTTTTGAAAGCAATAGAATTTCACGAATTTTCCCATTCAAATGATGCAACAAGTTTGTATAATATTCTTAGTTAATTATTAATTAATCTATTAACAACATTTCCTTTATATCCTAAAAACTAAAATTGTCGTAGATATTAAAAAATCAAAGTAATGTAATGGAAAATTGTAAAATAATGTAATGTATTATTTTGGATGATAATGTTATCAAATAGATATTCATTACTATTTAGGTTTGAAGAACAAATAAAATTAACTATTTCCTCTATTTTCAACAGTTTATCTCATTTTAATGCACGTTTTATGCAAAATAATTTCAATACAAATCAATATTTGAAAATAAAAAATTCTTGATTTTGAATCTTCTATTTATTTATTATTTTATCTTCTATTTTTATTAATAATGTTAAAAAGAAATATATAGCAATACCTCGCATAGCGTGTTTAAAACTGGACTAATCGGTGACTTTAATAATATTTAAGGAAATAAAAATATATTTTTTTTTAACAAATTAATTGTTTTTGTAATTTGATTGAAACCAAGGTATTGATGTATATAAGTACATTTCTTCATTTTATTTAGAAAGCAAAATAAATTTCATTAAATCGTAATTGAAGGAATGATAGAAAATTGTAAACGAAACCCGATTGTGTGTACGTAATTGCATTGTCTACGGTTCGGACAAAAGGATGGGAAACAGTTTACCAAACGTAACGTTACACAGCCGCCGCTGTGGGATCATTGTTTCGTAAAATTGAATTTGCTCTTGCTGAAGAATACATTTAATCGAGACAAAGAAACGACAACAACCAAATAATCTCTCTTACTCCACGATTCCAATCTAACTGTAATCCTCATCATGCAGCAATAAAATTGTTTATATATAATCTAGTTCGTGCTTTTTTATTTCTTCCGCTCGAAATGCCCGACATGGATTAACTTAAATGAATACAAATGATCCCATAATGGCAACGGAAAAAAGGAGAACCGAGCTAAAAAGAACTGTAACGTTATAGACATCGTGACCACAACCTGCTCGCAATCGTGATCCAAAGCTCATCTAACCTTTGACATCATTACAAAATTCTCTTGCATCTTAAACTGATTTTTTTTCTCTTAATCTCACGAGATTACAAACATTTATTGTCATTTTTTTATCATCTTATTAATATTTTATTACTATCTACTTTAGATTAAAATTAAAATGAAATCCGTTTTTTTCGGACTATAAGAAGCACAAAAATCGAATATAAAAGAATTCTTGGTTACAGCAAAACACTAGAAAATATTAAAAAATATACGAACCATTAAAATCATACTTTTTATCACAAGATAAATGTCCATGAATATTGCAGCTCTTTCTTCAAAATGATACATCACAAATTTGGATTCAGTTCATCCACAACCGAGCTACATTATTTCACAATGCTGTGAACATTATTGAAAGGGACAAAATTTCAATTACGTTCCTTTAGTTATTCAAAAGGACATTATTAGGTTGGAAGAACAACCGGATTTTCTATAAGAAGTCAGAAATTTTTATAATAACTGCTTGGAATATCTTGAAGAATGGACAATTCAATTCGAAGATAATAAAAATTTTCATTGGGTGACATTAAAAAAAGGGATTATATGCGAAAAATCTTTTGAATATATTAGTAACTATTTTCCGAAAAATAATATTTGCGAAAATGATCTTTTTTTTTATGAGGTGTCATTGGTAAAAAGGTTGTCTGCAAATGTGAAAACAGACAAAAAATGAACATTGTTATTCCTTGTAGAATACGCACTCTTCCTTCCAGGAACAAATGAAGTAACGAAACGTGTTTTTTTTCTAGTATCAATAAAATAAGGACAACTGAAAAATGCAGTTGAACTTTAAAATCTATATTAAGCGTAAAATATAATTTGATGTGAGAAATTTCACGACATTTTAATAAATGATCCGAATCTATTGCAATGTTTTCACTCGGATCAAAAATATAACCGTGAAAGAAAATCATATTTAAAAAAAAAAAAATTAATTAAAAATCATAAAGTTTAAATTATTGCTTTTTACAAATATTTGTATAGTTACCAATAATTATTAATAAATACATTTTTTTTTATATTTATAGTCAAGTATATGAATGTATACAATAAAATATATTATTTTGAATTATTAGTCTACTTTCATAACTAAATTATAATTCTCATCTCATCCCATTTGTCTCGCTTTGTCTCAATGAAAATGTAGTCACTTTAGTCTTATAGTCCGAAAAATTTTACTTTAGGAAAATAAAGATTAACAAAATATTTTGGAAATTCACTAATCTTCGATCTTTATAATAATTATATTATAAAGATCAATGAAATTATTGAATACAAATTAAAAATTGTTTCAAACCAAAATGAATTATGAATTAAAATTGTATGCTGTTTATATATGTTCAAAAATAGTATGGATATGTGACAGGATATGGTTTTCGGAATTGTCGCTCTCTGACGTTCATATATACAAAGTTTCAAGTGGTATTTACACTTATTGAATGCCGCAAGTGTTTTTCCAAAATAAACAACCGCGCGATATCGATAAAATTAAGTGTTCGGTGTTGATTTGTTGAAGAATTCTAAAATAAACTGAACGCCGAAAAGCGACGTTCACATAAAGCGTGGTTTTGTTTCATGAATCACCGCCAATCATTGCTCTGCTCTGTTTATCCTCATGGTGTGTGGTGTCCTGGAAACGGATATTTTTTCATTCTTCGATAATAAAAATATTACAAAAAAATGTAATCTTCATTCCTAAATCGAGATGTATGTAAATAGATTTGAATAACTTTAAACAAAAAATAGTGAATTTTAAATTAATTTGAATTCCATTCAATATATGAACAAATTGCTCTTTCAAACTGCTCTTGTAAATAATTATTATTAGTTAAATTAATTTGTTGAAAATATTTTTAAAAAAATGCGTTTTTGCTTGGCGTACCACAAGGAAATGTACTTTGTCCTATCATGCAATTAGTGAATAATCCTAAACCAAATTGTTAAATAAATTTGGATTCTATTCAATATTCAACATTATTCAATTAATTAATCATTTTGATTAAGTGAATTAATGTCAATTAATAAAAATGCATTAGTTTCTATTTATTTTAATCATATTAGTTCAATATGAATTTTGAATTTCTAAAAACTGCAATTTTACTTGATCTTAATATGTATTAGAACTACTACGATGAAGAAAATAATTGTTTTTTTGTCAATGAATTTGAAAATTGCATTGAAAAA
This sequence comes from Nicrophorus investigator, assembly GCA_963457615.1. Lineage (NCBI taxonomy): Eukaryota > Metazoa > Arthropoda > Insecta > Coleoptera > Silphidae > Nicrophorus > Nicrophorus investigator. Next base: position 9,846,359 of record OY735142.1, on the reverse strand, counting down.
CACTTAACATATTAAGAAAATCGAAAGTAGTAATGATTTTTTTAATGAAATAATTCTATTTACTATAATATTTGGTATTACTGCAATAGCTCCGGATTTTAAGAAATGAAATTTAGGCAAGATATTCTAAAAAACAGTTCAGAAATTTCTATTTTTTTCCTTTATAAAGTCAAGTCTTCTTTAGTGCGGTTTATTATTATGCAATTAGGTCCTTCATTAGTCCGGTTGAATCTCAATTAGTCTCCTTATGACTTATGGTTTGAATAATTCATAAAGTAAATATAGTTCGAGTTACGACTACTTAAAATATTTCTTTAAAAAAATTATAATTGTAATTTTTTTGTACAGTTTTAGTCAATTTATTTCACAATATAAAAATCAGAAAGGCATTAATCCTCGAGTCGAAAGGACAAAAAATGTAATTACAGCAATAATTGTGCAGTTTCGGTCTATAGGGATTTCTGAAAGTCCAATTTCAATAAATATAAAATTTGACTTCCGACCATTTCCACTTATGTGATTATATAAAAAAAATTAACAACTATTAAAAATGTTTATTAACATCCTTCAATAAAATTAATTATCCTAGATTCATAAATCTCCTTCCATTGACAAGAAACTTTCCGATTTATATGATTTCGAAAGACCATTAATTATACTTTTTATTTTATATATATCTATATTTCGGGGCGACGACGTTCTGCTAATTTATTATAATTATTCACAGCTACTGAATTCGCGCTTATGCAATACTTGATTTGCATCCGAGAGACCTGTTAGAAAATGAAAATAGTTCGCTTCGGATCATTGGTAATCACCTACATAACAATCAGAGCCAAACTACTCTCAATGATAATTATTAATAACAGGAACTTTCTTATGCGGGTGTATTTGCTGTTACATATAATATTTTTTTTTTACAACTGTTCCTTATATAACGCAACATTCCCGTATTAACTGTATTTTACTTCTATTCATTAACATTTACATAATTAATTTATTCTGACATATTTATTTACATTAATTATTTTAAAGACAAACAATTTTGTTACTGCCTTTATTAATTCAATAATAATTTTCATTGATGATTTTTTCATTGATATTTATGTAATTAATAATTTTATAGATTAACTATTTACACATTTTGTTACATAATAATAATATTTATTGCAACAATAAATTTTAAAAAAAACTTGTATTAACACAATAATAAAAATAAATTAAAATTCAACTATAATAATAATTATACTTTTATTTTAATGTTTATGAAAATGTGTAACTTTTTGATTTACTTAAAGTATTGTGAGTTCTTTGAATGAATGGTTGATGTTTCTTTGAAAACTTTCTATATTCTGGGTATTAAGTTTATGGTTTTATTTCATATGTTCTTCTGGGGGTTTCCCAAGTTATGATTCACAATTTTTTGAACGAATTTCCATTGAAATGAAAGATATTTTTTTGTAAATAGATACAAATTTAATTTAGAGCAAATCACTTAAAATAAATAAATTTATAACTTTTTTTAAAATAATCTACATAATTATTGAGATAATTGTTGATATTAATTGAGATAATTTTGATTGCTTTTTCACGTACGACTTTAACCATTTGCAAAGTCTGAACTGAAGCGCCCGTCTGTCTAATTGGTCGTAATTAGCATACTGAATGCAATCCCATGATTAACCAGTAAATGCGTTTTCCGAATGGCAAGGAGGAGAAGTCTCTCTCAATTGCAGTTCTGGACGATGAAAAAAATGTCGGATTTCGTCATGCGATGGGGATATTGCATAAATAACTGTGGCCTTTCCCACAGTTCGCACATTTTCTTTGCTTTTATTGCTAAAACCGGGTTACTTACTTACTTCCTGACTCGTTTCTAATTGCCTGGGACAAGTTCACGTGCGATTTCGAGAAATCCACATAATAGTTTTATCATCAGTTCTATAATTCTTTTGAAAAAAAAAACACTCATTCTTCATGAAAACTTCATTGATGACTTTAATTAATTCTAAAATATTTAATTCTTCAACGAATCAAATTTAAGCAGATACAACTATTAATGTCATTATATTATATAATTAGAATTTTAATATTATATTATAATATTTAAAATCGATGCAATTCATTATTATTTACTATAAATTTTGATTTTTTTTTTGATATATTTCACAATATTTTTAATTATTTATTAAAATAATTCCTACATTATTTATGATATAATTCTTTGTTTGATGACTTTTTATCAAAGTATTGTTACGAAATTTTAATAGGATAATCAAAAATTGTGCAAATTTAGTTTTGAAGCAAGAAAAAAATCTTCTGTATAATCGTGAGATCTTTACCAATTATGAAAATAAGTCTGCAATGTAGAAAATATGATTTTTATTTCTTATTTTGTATTGAAACCCAATAGACTTTTGAATTTTAATCGACCCCTAACAATGTTATATCTAACACTTTCAGAGTTTAAAAACTTTAACAAAAAGAGGCCAAGGACACACAAGAATTTGAAAGGCTGACGAAAATTTTTGGAAATTCAAGATTACAAAGTTTGTTGTTAAGATATCGACATTATACCTCCATCTTCTTTATTAACTACTTAACTGGTAGCTAGAAAAATATGTTAATAAATAATTATAATTGTAGTGTAAATGAAACATAAATAAAGGTTAATTATATAATAATATAATTATGTTAGAAAATTGAATGTAATTGTTGTTTTCATAATATATTGTAATTAAAAATAAGTATTTTTTAATGTACCTTAAGTGTGTGTGTGAACAGTAATCTTAAGTTATTTGTGTTCTTAAGTAAAATATTGCAAAGTATACGGGTGTTTTTGAATGCGGCGTGATAAAGAAAAATAGGAAACGAAATGGGGAAAAAATGTTAGAAAAAAAAAAGGAAAGTGGTAGTGGTTTGATATGGTGTGAAGTGTTGAGGTGTATTAGAGGAGATATCAGTGTTCATTTCCTGATGAAGTTCAACGCACCGCAGCAGGAGTTCCCACACCGCAAAAGTGTATACCTGCAGGTTCGTGAGAACCGTGGCCTGAATCTGCCATGGCAGTCCGCCATACCATGATGCCACACCATGCCACGCCATGCCATGTCGGCTTTATTGCAATTACAACAACCTCTTTACATATGCACACACAAACATACAAACCCAATCGCATATATATATGTATACACTCATACATACAATCTCTTTTCTTGCTTGTCGCATTATAAAATTTCACATGCTTGATAACGACGATATTACGTTACGCAGATGCGTGTCTTACAAACAACGATCATTTACATCTAATTCTAACTGCTTACAATGGACGCATCGGACGAATCTCATTACCGACTCTGCCTTTCCTGTCTGTATGTGTTGTGATTTTTTTTCCTTTTCCTTCTAGGATATTATTTTACACGTGCATCGACGCGCTTCCAAATGGATAATTGCGCGCGCGCGGCGAAACGGGGTAGCCTTGGGTCAACAGTTTTCAGTTTCCTGAAAAGGAGAACCAATCGAAACAGATGGTTGGATACTTGGCGGATGCGAAAGATCTTTCCGCGATATTTCTGCTGCTGCAACTTCAGCACGTTTTGCATGTAACATATTTTGCTTTTGTATTTCTGTTCTTCATCGTCATGTGGTAAATCTGATTTATATATCCTGTAATTTGAACACACCGAGCGAACGTATTTTTGTATCCGGTCAAAAAGATTACGTTTATATTAAGATACATATACAAATAATAAAAATATTAACTTTATTACCATTCATTGCCATATTAATTTTAATATCATTATTATAAATTTATGAGACAATTATTTTCTTTGTCTTCGTTTCTACCAAGATTTTCCAAATCATTTTATTTCTTGGATAACATTTACATTCTCTAGTACAACTTTTGACCATACTCTGCACCAAACTTCATTTAGTGTCTTCTTTCCAAGAACTTTCAATATTTTCTGAAAATTGCACACAACGTTATAGAAGCTTCGAAGCTTCAGTATCAGAGAAGTTAATTAATTGATGATTGTAGTTACATAATCTAATAGTAATTAATTTAATTTAAAGTAGTAACAAAACTGTCAAACTGATTTTCCTGAAATGCCTTGAGTTTTGGTTGGATTCATGCTCGTAAAACATATTAAGTAAGTGTGGGTGTCTATAGATACATATTAATATTAATATCATTATTATAAATTTATGAGACAAGAAAATAATCTTTGTTTTCATTTCTACCTAGATTTTCCAAATTATCCACTGAAATCGAAATTCACATTTTCGAAACCATCTGCATAACTTTCATTTCTTGGATCTGAAGACAACCTCTATTATTTTATCATTTTATAGAGAGGTTTGTCAAATTGCTATAATTTTTTAACATCAGATGCTATTTCACCTTTTGTGTAAAAATAATACGAAATTTGATTTTATCTAATCTATCTAATATTTTTACTCATTAATAAAAAAAAATAGATTCAGCATTAATATGTTTACTACAACATAGTAGATTTAGTAGATGTAATAAATAATTAATTAATTGAATTTTTAATTTTGATAATTTATCAGAACAAAGGAATTCTCAGATGTAATTAAATAATTAGAAAAAATTTGTTTGATTTATTTTTCAATTTTTAGTACAGCTTCTGGACATACTTTGCACCAAACTTCATTTAGTGTCTTCTTTCCAAGAACTTACAATATTTTCTGACAATTTCAAACTTCGTTATATCGAAGCTTTAGTATCAGAGAAGTTAATTGATTGATGACTGTAGTTACATAATATATCAATTTATATTATAATTGAGTAAAATTGTTTCAAATCACTTGAAAATGTAACAATATTATTTCAGAATTTATATAAATAATAGTTTATAAATCTAGTATATCTAATAGTAATTTAATTTAAAGTAGTAATAAAACTGTCAACATGATTTTCCTGCAATTCCTTGAGTTTTGAATTTAAGATTTTTGAATAATTAAAATTAGGTTGGTTTCATGCTCGTAGAACATATCTTAAGTAAGTGTGGGTGTCTATAGATACATATGTGCGTGTGTGTTTTGGCAGAGGCGTGGAAAATTCAACAAAGAAATATATGACTTTGTTCTAAGCCACTGCGGACATGATTTAATAAGGATTTTAAACATAAATTGCTACAGTTTTGAATCATATAATATAATAAAAATCGTGTGATTTATTAATATTGAGATTAGATCTTGAGATTATATTATAATCTAAAGATAGTTTATTTTATGACTTAATAACTGCAGAACAAATCTACAAACAATACTATTTTTATAAGTTACAGTTAAACTAATATAATAATTTTTAATTGATAATTCTGTATCCGAATATAAATAGAATTTCATTATTTCACTATAATTTTTAAATACTATTATGAGGTTTTGTTCTTATAAACTTAGACTTAGTTATAGTTAACAAAAATGATTCCCCAATAATTTTGTTTTTGAACATAAAATAACAATTTTGTTTATTTACACATACAAAATGATAAGTGAGAGTATAATGGTATTATTTTCAAAGAAATTCTGTTATCGTACTTATAGTTAAATTAGGATAATACAATAATTATTTTACAAACTTTTTTCATGATATAATAAATATTTTTAAAATGATATTAGAATGATGAATGGGAGTTGTAAATCTTTCAATTCATGATAGCTATGTTAAATTGCTTCTCATGTAGGACACAGTACATCAAAGTGTTGTTAATGAAAGATGTCTGAGTTTTTAATTCACGTTTGTAACGTTGGGTTAAGTCTGGAAAATTATAGCTAGAAGATGTAAAGTTTGATTAATTGAATTTGGTGTTCTTAATGTATTATTATGAAACCAGCATCGAGGTTAAAGCAAACAAACATTGGTGTTGTTAAATCTAAAATGTTTTTATTCTATTTAGAGTGCGGTTTCCTCGTGTTTTTCTTCGGTGCGTGTAAGTTTTTTTGGGTTTCTTGTTGGATGGATAGAATTGTTGGATAAAAAAGTCTGTGTTGGTTTTCGTGGATGTTTTGGGAAAGAGAGTGCGTGAGTATTTCGGTAAAGAAAAGAGATGCGTTTGTGTGTATCGTGGCGTCTTCTTATATAGATAGCAATGAATATAGCAATAGTAATAACAGGGTGTCTCGGGTGTTTGTGTGTGTATTTTGAGGCGGTCTCCGTCTGTGCGTCGTGTGATATGTAGTCGGCGTCGCGGCGCTCCACGTGTGCCGACATGTGGTAGTGACAGACGCTCGCATGTGCCGCGCTGTTTGTCAATGCAGCCCCCGAAATAACCCGCAGCTGTCACACCTGGCTGGACATTTTTTGCACTTAACACTTTTTCTATTAAACTCTCCAAAAGTATTTTTAGTAGTCCTCTTTCCATCCATCTCCTCCTTCCTACGCCTCCCAAATCGTCCGAGAACAATCACCTCCCGCGAGCTGTCCAAATTAACACACCTTTCCTAAGAATCCTCATCTTCCTGCTACCCATCATCATCATCATCATCATCATCTACGGTTTTTACACCACATTTGAAATCTGGTGCGTTTCGAGATTGGGCCATGTGCTCGACGCTGCCATTGGCACAACTGGGCAATATGGTAGGCAGATTGTGGGAATTCAAAATAACTTCAAGCTAAAATAAGCCAAAACACCAAAACCAACACCAATTACCAAAACATGCTGCGTACAGATTTCCACCACTAGTGGGTCTTCGAGATGTATTTCTGACGAAAACAAGAACAGAAATAAAACGCGCACACAAAAAACCGCACTAATTTTGGACAATTCTTTATTTGGATAAGCCGCATTGTCATTATCTAATATTATATATGCATATGCCCGGCTTAGAACTATACTTTGCACAAAACCAATCCAATAAATCAAACCCGGGATATCCTAATAGGGGGACGTTCGATGATCATTACTACTCAATTTATGGACCCCTCGCATTGTCTCGATCAAGTGAAGTACATAACTATTCGCAGAATTGCACTAGACCATTTTTATTTATTGCATCTCACGATACTATTGTATTACTGCTTTCAATAAACATTAAATCGCGAAATAAAGTTCAAACTATTTATTACAAAATAAATCATTCAATTATCCGCAACCAATGACCTTGGATAATAAGAATATAATTTCATAAATAATTTATTGGCCTGAAATAAACCTGCGTTTAGTGTTTTCTTGCCATCATTACTTTGATTTTCTTCCAGGAAATCTGAAGGCAATCTCTATTATTTTATCAATCTGCTATATTTTTTGACACCAGATGCTATTTCACCTTTTGTGTAAAAATAATTTGATTCTATTCAATATTTTGACTCTTTAATAAAAAAAAAAGTAGATTAAGCATTAATATGTTTACTACTACATAGTAGGAAAAGTAGATTTAATAAATAATGAATTAATTGAATATTTGATTTCGATAATTTATTAGAATAAAGAAAATTTCAGGTGTAATTCAAAATTTTTCTCTAAGATTGTTTGATTTTAAAACTCAAATGTTTAAATGATTAACACAATGACAATATAATTTCATAAATAATTTATTGGCCTGAAATAAAACTGTTTTTACGTGGTATTTCGAGAATTATGTGTCAGAAAAATATTTTCCAAATCAAATCAAACTTACAGTGTTTTTCTGCCAACATTTCTTCCAGCAAATCTGAAGACAATCTCTATTATTTTATCAAACTGCTACAATTTTTGCATTTTTTTTAACATCAGATGCTATTTCACCTTTTGTGTAAAAATAATTCGAAATTTGATTCTATACAATATTTTGACTCATTAATAAAAAAAAAAGTAGATTCAGCATTAGTATATTTACTACTAAATAGTAGATGTTATAAATAATGAATTAATTGAAAAATTTTCTTTAAGTTTGTTTGATTGAGTTTCAAAATGTTTAAATGATAATTAAAAAGTTGCATAAATTGTAACATAATATGGACAGATGTCTTCACTGTGAGTTCTGGCGTTGTATCTTCATGCTACCCCAGAACATAAACATCAGAAAGATACAAACGCAAATGTACATCAGCAGCACGCGAAGTCTTTGGTCTTTAAATCATTGACATATTTTCCTTGGCATAGAATTCGGCGATTACTTCCAGTTAGATACACACTTTTAGTCAACTATGAATGGAATTAATGTATCATCTTCAATCTCTTATTAATATGATTTCTTCTCAAAAACAAATATGTTTTTGCTTTCATTATCTTTCCATTTAAACAAAAAAAATCTATTTACAAGTTGATTAATGTACTTGACAAGAAAATGATTACAATTTAAAAATAATAAAGGATTATTTCATTCTAGAAATACGACAAATCGTAAGTAAAGATCAATTTTTCTTCAAAGTCAAGGGTAATTATCTAATCACATTCTTTTTTCAAACAATACTAAATTTTTACACTAATTTTCAAGGATTTTATAAACTCCTAGGTCTCAACCCAGCATCACTGTTCTTTAGAAAAAAATATGATTTTTTGTATCCCAATTCCAATATTTTCTCAAACATTTTTGTACATCCTAAAAAATCTCGTGATAATTGTTCATAATTCATAATCTGGTGTCCCATCAATTGATTCATTAAAATTAATTTAACTACACAAAATATTTTATTTTATTTTACTTGAAGAATAAAATAATTATATTTATTTAATTACGAATTTTATAAACTTTACTATTTAGAGTTACGTCACAGATTACGTAAGTTCTCATTACTACTGCATTACATTACCAATATTGAATGCGATGATTACGTGATAATGATTATAATCGAATGATAAATTCTTGTTTGTTTGCAGCTGATAAAAACTAAATTGATTTAAAACCCGAACACAGTATGCGCCTTAATCTCTTTAATTAAGTCGCAAATAGAATCGCTGATTGAAGAAAATGTTATGTTCTAATTAGCTCATAATCTTACTAGACGAAATTTTAATTAAAACCCAACTCAAGTTGATTTCGCGAACAGACATTTTCACATTGCTACAAATATTATAAAATTAGCAAATTTGAAAGAATTTAAGATTTTCTTCATTTACTTTTACTATTTATTTATTTATTGAGAAATAGAAAAAGTTTTTACAGATAATTCGAATATAAATAATTATTTAAAAAATTGAAAGTCAGCTTACAAAAATAAATACGACGTGTGTCAAGGAGAATATCACACGTTTGTACGTTTTTACTTGAACTCTAATACTATATAGATGATCAACAATATTATTACTTGAAAAACAAAAAATTGAGTAAACTGTGGCCCGCGGGCCAAATCTGGCCCGCTACATATTTTATACTGTACAAACATGAACTAAGAAATAGGAACTTGTTTTAATTCATTAAATATAAATTTATTTAACAATTTCTTAGTAAAAATGATGCAAATATTTGTTAAAAAATCTATGATAAAAAAAAATTCCAAATACAAGATATTTAAAAAAAAATCATATTGATATTGATGTGAGTACGTTGTTCAATATCTTGAACTAGATAGGATGAACCGAAAGTGGGAAAGTGCTCGTGCACCAAATCCTCGATACTATTGAAGTTGAAGTGCGTGTCAGAGGTGTTGAAATTAATAGAATTAACTTAATGAGTAATTGCCTTATCAACTTCAAGTGTATTTCTAAATTTGGACACCTGCACGCACCGTGAGACGCAAGTACGAATGCACCGAGTCGAGTTATCGTCTAGTTTTTTTTTTATTGTTTCGTTACCTGTGATAAGAAGGTTCATTCAAAACTCAGATTACAGAGTAGAACGCACCTGGATGTACTTTAAAGTGCGGCCACACTCTTAATCATAATCAAAATACGGAACTAATTGGAATCGGGTTTTCCATTATCAAAAAAATATTTTTATAACAATTATTAAGTATTTCAAATATAATATTTAAACTTTTAAGATTACTTTGTATTTATATATAATTAACAAATTATAATATTAATTTACATATTTTTTAATTAGTAACAAATATATTATTTGGAAAATTTTAAAACAGAAATTTCGTTCAACCCAATTCACTATTATTTAATTGAATTTCTGAAAAATTCGGTTTCAAAAGATGGACACTTCAGTTTTCAAACATCAATTTAGTTTCCACTTAAGTATATTTGGAGATATCTGTAAAACGAATTTAAGTTGACTTTATATCTTAAAAATTCGGATCACGAACAAAAGTCCATATATGGATACCTCGGTTTACGAACAACATATTGGTTTCAACATATGTATATTTGGTGATATTTTCTATAATTTAAAAAAATTCGGTTCCCGCACAATAGTCCATAGATGGACACCTCGGTTTTCGAATATTATTTCAGTTTCCACATAAGTATATTTAGCGATTATGTATGTGAAACGAATATAAGATGACATTATTACTATGTTTATTTTAATACCTAATTTTATTACATAAATCTTAAAAATTCGGATCACGAACAAAAGTCCCTACATGGGCACTTCGGTTTTCGAACATTATTTCAGTTTCCACATAAGTATATTTGGCGATAATGCCTGTGAAAAGAATGTAAAATGACTTTATAACTATGTTTATTTTAATGCATAATTATATTCAATAATTTTAAAAAATTCGGTGCCCGAACAAAAGTCTATAGATGAATACTTCGGTTTTTGAACATCATTTCAGTTTTCACATAAGTATATTTAGCGATTTTGTGTGTGAAACGAATGTAAAATGACTATAACTATGTTTATTTTATTCTATAATTTAAAAAAATTCGGTTCCCGAACAAAAGTCCATAGATGGACACCTCGGTTTTCGAACATCATTTCAGTTTTTTATTTAGCAATTATATATAAGAAACGAATTAATTATGTTTATTTTAATGTATAATTGTATTATATAATTTCCATAAATGAACACCAAACATTATTTCAATTTTTTATTTGGAAATTATATATGAGAAACAAATTAAAAATGGTCTTATAACTAATTAATAAATTTTAAAATTGAAATTATTTTAAAATTGAAATTTATTTCGGTTTGCGAACATAATTTCAGTTTCCAAACAAGTATATTGGGCGATTATTTATGTGAAACAAAGCAAGGACCCCAGGCTCATTATAAGTATGTTATAAGAAATTTTTGTTTGATTTTTTTGAAATTAAATAATTAGTCCCAATCACAATATTTCCTTGCTGCGGCCCTGAGCGTTAGTTACCACACTTGTGAGTGAATAATAGAAATTGTGCCATACTTAAAAATATTCTAATATAACTTTGTATACTGATTATATTTCTTATATTAATTAGTAAATTCCTAAATAACATAAATAAATATTGATAAAATTTATTTATGAGAAAGTTTCTAAGGATGCGCGGTTACTGGCGCCAGCATGACATAACTGTACCTATAATTCGGTTGGAAAAGCAATCATCAATCAATTAATTCAGCGGAAGCATAAAATAATTATTGAGACTTAATTAATTAAGACTTCCTTCCATGCCGATGAAGTCTCGATTAAATCATGGCAACGAACCTCGCTCGTTATTTATGCTCATTTAATGATATACATTAATTCTTTGAAATACTCATTTCCTCAATGCCATTTCACAAGGGCGGTAGTATTTCACATTATCATAAATCATTGAGAAACATTTCTGAATCATAAACATACTTTCTATAGATATTTTTAGTTTATAACAATATTTCTAATTATATCTGAAAAAACGTGTAAATTTATTGTTTTATTTTTATCTTCCTTACAATTAATCAAGTTGTAAATCATAATAATTGGTAGATAAAGAGAATATTGTACAATTTTACTTAATCCATCTGAAATGCAATAAAATATATGATAAAAAAATACTTGAAAATGACAAGTATTTTTTACGAAAACTTTCAACAAAATAAATTTCCTATAAAACTTCAATCATTTTAAAGATCAGTAAATTATATTGAGATAATTACAACAAAATTATAGTAAATGCATCAATATTTCTCTTTACATAAAAATATTTATAAAACTCAAGTTATCAAATGAGATTTTGTTGTTGCAAAGTTTAATTTTCTTACTTTCGATTTATATCTACAATAATTGTAATATAAAATTGTAGTTATAATTTTAGGTATAGAAATGATGTGGTAAAGGATTTTGTTGTATTTTAAGTGGATGCTAATTGTATTGACACCGGATGTTAGGTCAGACAAAAAATATTTGCTTCCTGCACTTTTTCCTTGTTTTCACGTGAAGTGGTTGAGATAAGATTTGGGAAAAGGTGAATCTTAACTTTTTCGAAATCGATGTTCGAAAAGGAAAATGAAATAATCTTGACATATTTTTATGTCGAAATTTATTTTTACTACCTGAAATTCGTATCGAAAAAAAAGTGGTACTTATCCATTGAAGTATGATTGGTCTATAGCTACTAAACTACATCAACTTAGTAGCGAGATAAGATAAAAACTTCCGTTTTTTCGAAAAAAATAATAATTTGTAAAGTTAAATTTTATTTAGATTTAAATGAGTTTAAATAATTGAAGTAAAGTTTAAATCATTTTAAAATTGTATTGATTTCTTTTGTATATTTAAGTTATTTAAGAATTCGTAACCACTACGTTTTTCTTTTTATAAATACCTGAGTGTCGGTGACTTGAATGACTTTGGGTAACAGGAAACGGTTAAGATAAGGTTAGAAAAGGTGATGTGGTCTAAATATACGGTCGTTCGAAAAAGAAACACGTTTTTTCTCAATAGGAACTGATTGTATTGTTTTGTTACATAGAATATTTCAAGTTATCGTTATTTTGAAGTAATTTCATGAAAAACATGTAAATCCACTATAATTGGTTTATCTTTCATCATTGTAGTTTCAAGTTACCAAAATTTGATATTTACTCTTCAATATTCATTATCGATGATATCTTTTAATCATTGAGTGGTGTTAGTTTAATTTTTACTTTTGTAAATCGTTCATCCAATTAGATTCCGTTAAACGCATTGCTTAACTGAAAATTCTCAAGCCGATAAATGTAATTCAATAAAAGAACGTATTTTGAGAGATAAAATATTGATTCTGCTAAATATTTTCTTATATTTTTTTAATATTTATATAAGAATAAAAGATTGAAAGTGAAAACTTAATAATATTTATTAGCTTGTTACGACTTAAATACGTAAAAATAGCGTTCCATTATTGGTAACCAAGGAGAACAAATAACGATTAAGTGATTAAGGGTGGATCGAGTTGCATGACTTTCATAAAAATAAGTGGAAGGTGAGAATTACGCGGCGAAAGAGATTGACTTTCTCTTTTCCGAGTGAGAGAAAAAGGGAAAACGTTGAGTAAAGCAAAGAAATGGGTGTTTTTAAAAAAATCTTTATTCCAAATAAAAAGAAAAAATTGTTTTAACAACGTCGAGTTGCTTGTCTATACATTAGGTAACTATTTACAAATTGAAAATAAACATATTACAATATGCGCACAAATCGCAATCAGCAAAAAAAAAAAACGAAAGACACGAATATTGTCGTCCGTGCAAATCTGTACATAATAATTGCGATTTCTTCATCTGACATCAAGATCATCATATTATTATTTTTTTTTTGTAATTCTTATATACACTAAATATATTTAATATTCTAGAAATCACAGAGTTGAAATTAAAAAATAATTAAAAAAAAAATGTTCACAATAACATAAATCGATCTGTGATATAATTTGAGATAGTAGTAATATATATTGTATTTATATAAATATTGTTCTCTTAGTTTTTCTTCGCTCAAGATATTATTTTTTTTATCGTTTTTCATGGAGAAAGTTATCATTAACCCGCAAAACTATGTACAACACAAATAAAACAATTAAATAAAATCTAGAAACAATTGCAACATAAACAGGTACGTAACTAAGTGCCATCACACGCATACACACTCGCGAAAAATAAAATTAAAAAAAAAAAAATAGAATTAACACGCTCTTTCACTCGAATCCTCAGGCAGAAAATTAAATAAAAATTCAGTCAAATTAAAGTATGAAGATGTTGTTTGTGGGGGGTGGATGGTTGATTCGCTTATTATTTTTCTCTTTTTTTTTTCTTTCTTGTTCTTCTCCTTTCCATTGCGTCGTATGAGCATGTCCAAGAAATTTTGGTTGGAATGAGGATGATGATCACTACTAGATTGTTACACGAGGTGTATTTTTAACACGAGACTGGTCGTCCATCTGATGGTGAAAGTTTCTCAGGTGTCTGGAATGAAAAAAAAAAACGAAAATTTAGCGATACGAAATTCCCAAAGAGATTTATCATCAAATAGAGGATACTGTGCGCTTATAAAAAAAGACCACTGTTGCGGATGAATACGGAGTTTTGTACAATATTGCGCCAGATGGCTGGTATTGCACGTGTCCTTTGCAGATGTGCAGGTCCGTTATGTGAAAGACCCTACAAATCCATACATACGCTCTCATACACACAACACGCATCATAAAGAGGTCTTTCTCTCTCTCTCTTTCTCGCCCAGGTGTTCAATCAGAGCTGGTGGGTTCGGGTTTTCTTTTTTTCTTCTTTCTCTTTTCTTATACACAATTTTTTTTTTTGGTATTGAAATCCCGGAAAAGGATTTGAGACTCACCGTGACGTGGGGAAGGACCGGAGCTTCGCAGGGCGTCAGGATGGTGTTCGGGCTTGGCCTGACTCCCAAAGGTTGTCTTGGACTCGCAGCCGTTTGAGATTTCCTCTGGCTGAGAGCGGCGGCGGCATCGAATGCGTTTACCGCCGGATGCGTTTCCAGGGCACTCTGAAGATCGCAGATGTAGTCGATCACGTACTGGATGACCTCCAGCTTGGACAGTTTCCTGTTCTTAGGCATGAACGGCACCAGGTCCTTCAGCTTGCTCAGGTACATCTGGATCTCCTCGTTCTCGATATCCTTCCTCTGCCTCGACACTCTACCAGCGGTTACACCAGTTATTCCAGATTCTGGGCACAGTACACTTACAGCCTTCATATTTGCAAATTTATATATCTTTAAATAAAATATATAAAAATTGAAGTATATCACACTGCAATATCAACACGCACAGCAAAAAAAACTATTGAATTGTGTGTTGTCAACTCGAACGGTCTCTCGCTCTTCCACTCGACTACGAACAGAATGATTTCGAAATTGCCCGTCGCCGGATTTATATGAGGCGCTCCGGCGGTGGGGAGACCAATCGGCACGACGGATTTCAGGGTGCAGGGTGGGGGTTGGGCCAATGTTTTACGTCCGGTTTTCAGGTAAAAAGGAGCGCTTCGATGCACACACACGTACGCACAGGACCCGCCAATCGTGCATTTACACACTCGCACTCACTTGTGCACGAATATATACGTACACACACGCAAGGCGCCACCAAATTACCAAACCATTAATAAACAAATACACACGCTCGCAATTTACATAATTGTCCCCATTTCGAAGTACCTTTTATTCCATCTCGTGCTTCGC
This sequence comes from Nicrophorus investigator, assembly GCA_963457615.1. NCBI lineage: Eukaryota > Metazoa > Arthropoda > Insecta > Coleoptera > Silphidae > Nicrophorus > Nicrophorus investigator. The sequence goes on along the minus strand of OY735142.1, from coordinate 9,830,877 downwards.
CGTTTCATCTCTTCTTGCGAAGTGATCGTCGTGAAATGCGAATCGTGAGTTTTTTCTCATGCACGAAGAGTTAAACAACAATAATTGGATTGGATAAAACGTTTTCTTTACATGTTTAATACGAAATGAATATTCATCTATAAATCAAATATTATCTCAATTTTTTTCATGATTCATTATATCATCATAATCTTGAATTCAGTTTTTAGTTCAACAACAGTATTGGGATAAAAAAGTTTCTGTACAAAACTGTCATAAAGATTATTTATTAAATAGATTCCTTCTTTGGAAAATTGTTTTTCTACAATAATTAACAATATTTTTTTCCAAAGATAGAAAAATTTACTAAAATTTCTGAACTAAAAAACCGGTTGCATACTTAAACTAAATAAAAATTAATTTTAAAATTATTCCTTTTTTTTGCAGATTTTTTCATCAATATTGGAATTCCCTCAAAATTTTTATTGCGTTGATAAATGACAATTGTCATTTTGCGTCAAAGTGGAGAATAGCAGAAATACTGTTGGGTCGCATTATAACTGTAAATAAATATGTTGGATTACGAGGCAAAAAGGTTTGGAAATACCAGCAGACTTTCAAAAATATTAATTAATACTACAAAATTATAGTTGACATAAATCATGAATAGAAAATTAAAGAACTAATTTCAATATTTGTTGTTGTAATTGATAACAATTTATCTCAACTATAATATTTTTTACAGAATCTTAAGAGTTTTACAATTAACAATTCTTACTTTTTTTTTTAAATTTTTATGCGAATCATGAATCGTCAGTTATTTTTTTAACAACCATCGGGTGGAACGTTTTCTCTACAACACCGTTTGCATATTTAAACGAAATGAATATTCATAAATAAATCATATCCTATCATAGAAAATTTCATCGCTTCGACATTTGAATAATGTTTCTATTATAATCTACAATATTTGTCACAATCTTAGACATTTGATAATGAATCATATATGTGTTTCAATACAATCGTAATCGTTCTATATTTTACCATAAAAATGTATATTTTTTCTTGTCAATAAATATTCTGTGATTATTTTTTTTACCAGTTGTATTAGTCATCCATTTAGATATATGAATAAATATAATTCAATACTTAATTTGGTATTCCCATACATTTATTTATACAAATGCACAAATATTTAGTTTTTTTTTTATTTGTTATTTCTCTTCATCTTTCAAATAAGTAAACTTAATGAGTTTTTTTATGCTTACATTTTCATTTCACAAAGCCAAGCGTTTTTAAGTTCCAACCAAATGAATATTCATTTAATTGTCGGTCTTTCCGTTTTGCTGCTTCAGTCAAAGCGACAAAACTTGCTGACCTTTCACCTATCACATCCTACATGCTTCAGTAGTAAAATATTTTACAATTTCTTAACAAATAATGTTTAATTTTTCTTAATATTTATTTTGTTATTTTAATTTAAAAAAATAATAAAAGCAAAACTGATTACTTAAAGAATTTTCAGTTTATTTTCGTGATGTTTTAACAGTAAATGAAACTTTGATGATACTTTTTCTTTTTGTCTCTTTTATGTAATTAAAACTATAGGATTAACTTTATACATGCAAAATAATATTGTTGCTAATAGGAGATATTGCGTTTACAGGACTTCCATTTTTTGAAACTTAATATTTGAAAAATATTTTAATTAATTTAAGAATTTATAACAAAAAAAATTATATGTTTTTCTAAGCTATATTAAATTTGTTTAATATTCATATATATCATTTGATGATTAATATTTACTTAAAAATATATCATTTCTAAATATTTAGTTAGGTGACTAACACGCAATTATTTCGCACTGCAAAAATATTGTAACAAACGCGCGATTCGATATTGACATGCAAACCGTGCAAAATTTTGAAACGTTATTTCCTTCGTTTTGTTTTCCGTTCAGCCGATATATGTTTGTGCTCGTTGTCGGTAAAATGTATAGATCAAAGGAGGTAATAGTTCCTCGAACGCGCCGAATACCGCAAGTGCGAAGCCGACACAAGATTTATGAAAATATCGTTCTGCTGAAACATTTATAATTAAAATTAAAGTATTTATCGGCATTTGTTGAGTCTTGCCCACATGGTCATTCAGCTGTGTATGTGTTTGTGTGTGGCGGCGTTAATCCGTTACATGCCGAGTGCCTTTTTGGCTCCCAAAGGACAATGGGATCGGTACTGTGGATAATTCCTGTATGGATCCATGAAACCCTCATACTCCAAGTAAGTATTTGCGGACAAAAGTTTATTTCGACTTAAATAACGCACGTACACCTTTCAAAGCATTGTTATCTCAGTAATTCACCGATTATTCCAAAAAGTCATAAATTTTATTACGTAAATTTTATTGTATTTTACATATTAATAACCTTATTGTTCATCATCAAAAAAATGTATGCATTCAAATCGCAATTCATATTTACAAAAAAAATAAGTATATAAAATTTATTGATGAGAGAAAAGGAAAGTAAATTTAACTTAAATATAAAAAAATAGTATTTTTTATAAATAACTAAAACTAGAATTGATTAATTGCGTTGTGATTTAATGGTCAGTATCCGATGAAAGTAGCGGAAGACCTCAAACATTTGTTTTGTAAACCTCAGGAAGTCTTGCATACAAATTACTTCATTTTTTGTATTCATTTTATCTTAACTGTTTCCAGTTCCTAAAGCGATTTAGCTGTTCCTCACTACTTACACGTATGTAAATGAGTATATTAATTAGAATCAAAAATACAACTATACTTTATTCACATAACACCGCATTAATTACATAGCATTTTGATTTAGTTTAAAATAATTATTTACATCATCTTTTTTATATAACTTAAAGATAAAATAATGTACAAGTAAATTATTTTATATAAAGCAATGATTTTTTTAGTTATTTTTAAACAGGAATACCTCGTATAGTACGGTTCCATTAATATCTTGCACGGTTTCAACCGGACTTATCGAGAACTTTAAAAATAAACATCATAAATAATATAAAATAAAAACAATCAAAATATTTTTTTTTTGAATTTCTTTTTATTTTCCTCAATTAAAATTTTAAATATTCTAAAGATACTACTTTTTTTTTAATTGAAATATTTTTACTTTTTTAAATATTTCATTTTACGTTTAATTAAATTTAATTAATATATAAAATTGTTAATGAATAAATAATTCATCAAATCGTTTAATTATTTTTTTTTGAATGAATCTCATTATATTGGTAACAAATTGGCACATTGTTAATTCATCTAAATATTATTCGTTTTTTTTTTCACTTTCGAAAATTAAATAAAGTGTTAATTAGTAATATGCAAAATTTCAGAAAAGAGCATTAACCTAAATTAAATTTAGATTATTTAATTCATTAATAAATATGCAGACAGACGGTTTAGATAACATTTATTCATTTAAAAGTTTTCTAAATTTGCAGTTTTAATCCACGATTAACAAATTCTTAAATTTGAACATATTTCTTTTGTAAATGTTTAAGTTTATAAATATCATTAACCCAAATTTATTTTTTCTTTTCTAAATCATTGATAAATAACAGTTGGTTAAGAAGTTTTTGATTTATTAATGAAAATTTTTTTGATTTTTTTCAAATTGACAAATAATTAATGCTAATGATGAAAGAAACATAAGATTATATTTTTTTACAGCAATTTTCTACATAAACTAAATTCTAAAGAAATAGTACACATAATTATTACATAATCTCTTTTTGTTCGGTTTAGAAATTCTCAATTAGTTCGGTTTCAAATTGTAAAAGGTATTACTGTACCCAGGCTGCAGCAAATAAATCTTGCGCGCTAAATATCTAATTTGCGATCTGCCTCTTAAAAAATGCTATTACCTGTATTAATTTAAATTTACTTTTTCTTTTTAAGTCCATTCATAAATAAATATGCCAAGTAACTGTTAGTCAATAATATTTAGATTGAATTCGATTTATTGATTACAATTTATTTGATTTTGTAATGCGAAACAATAAATATGAAATCCAAGAAGAAATAACGCACTTTCTTATTATTAAGAGTTGCAAAATGATCAATAACAATATAATGTCAATGGGATACCAAGAAATGGTTGGTATATAAAAAAATAATTTTAATTCATCGACTGGTCTTTTGTTGTTTTTTCAAGGTTGTAGATCATTTTTTAGATTAAAATCTAGAATGTTTTATGGTCATTGGTTCACGAACTAGAAAAGTCTGTAATATATTACGAAATATGCCAATAGACGTTTGAACCTTGGGTCAATGCTACACATTATTTTTCTAAGACGCAAATGTTAAATATTAGCAAAAAAAATATTTTTATTGCCTTTAATTTAAGTAATATGTTTATTGAAGATAAACCAACTAAATTTGATATTGATTACTAAAACTTAATGTTATTATGCTACACATAAACGTTTCTTAACCTTTAACTTTTTAATGGGTCGCAAAATGACAGCTGTCACCTTATGTCAAAGTCAGTACAACTTGAAACAAATTTGTTGTTTTGCGTGCGAAATTGTTGAGAATCTATACATTATAGATGCTTATAAATATACAACAGCTTTTCTCTAACTTTAATTGAAATAATATGTTTATCTTCGATAAACCAACTAAATTTGTTATTGATTACTAAAATGTAATCTTATTATGCAACACATAAACGTTTCTTAACCTTTACCTTTTTAATGGGTCGCAAAATGACAGCTGTCACCTTATGACAAAGTCAGTACATTTTAAAAATGACAGCTGTCATCTTGTGTCAAAAAAAATCGTTTTAATTAAGAATAATATAACTGAAATATTATGGTATAAATATGTTTTGTATAATTATTATTATTAGCAAAAATAATTTAATTAAAACGCGCATAATATTTTATTTATTGATTACGTTTATTACTTTTTTTTCCAAGAATTTGATTTAATTATGATAAACTATGATTACATAATTTCCTTTGCATACATTCGCTAAATGTGTATTTGATACGCATTTCCTGTTTGCATTCTGTAATTCAAAGCTCAACACTTTACTTGCAACTTTCAATAATTCCAATTATTATTGATATAATTATAAACGTCACACCAATTAAAAACTTTACATAATAAAAGAAACATTATGTCTTTTTAAAATCTTAAGTAATTTGCAAAATGATTTTTATTAAATTAAATGTAAATGTGTATATTAAAAGTTTTAATATAAGCAAATTTCAATTATTATTATTTTTTTTTACGTATAGCCATTAATAAAAAAATCAATTAAAATTAATATATTACCATATATTTGAAATGTATTTACGTTTATGGTTGTTTGATGTTTTAAAATTGCATTTCCTGTTTGTGTTTCTTTTCCTCGTGTTTAAATAAACATTCAAGTCGTTAAAGTAGCATAGAAAAAAAAAGTACATAACAGTTACGTTTTATTTACTCGTTGCGGCACAATGGACGATTTGTTCAATGGCGAAATTTGAGCTACTACAAAATAGTAAAAATAATAAATATGATTGTTTATTTTTTACCAAGAAAATATTATAATTTTAATTAACTTTTATTTATTAAAGTGTACGAAGTGTTTAATGAACTTTTAGTTTACTTAATGTGTTACATAATGAGAGTTAATCAATTAGAGACGTAATTTATTATATTTATTTTTAGAAATATTATTTATTATTTATTTATTATATTATAAATATGTGATTTTCGCATTACTTTTATATTCTATTTACTTAATGTTTTTTAATGGAAAATGAAGAACAAACTTTATGAATTAAATACTATTATGTAGAGAACCGTACATTATTTTAATCTTATATTTAGACTATTGAAGAGTAAATGTTACATAAATGTTTTTATTTCATTTTGTTCACTCAGTGTTTCCTCAGTAAGATATTTTTTAGTTTTTTTTTTTATAAATAAATAATATTTTTTTAGGAAGAATTATTTAATTGAATTAATCATATTTTTTTATATAATTACAATTATTTTATATAATTAAAAAAAAGTGTACACATTAAATAAATATTTTATTTATGTATATTTTCATGTTCAATTTAGTTGAGATTAATTAATGAACTTTTTAGATATTTTTATAAATTATTTTAATTAAAAATTGTTTGATAAAAAAGTCTTTTATTGTCGATTAAGATATAATTTTCAATCTTAATATTTATTTTAAATCTTCCGTGAAGAGCGCTCATGTTGAGACAGTATAAATTAAAATATTAATACATCAGCTCTTACTTCCATTTTGAATACAATGTATTAAAATCAACTGTATCTTTATACCAAATCTTTCACCTCATTGATTATGTTTAAACTCAATTACATTTTTTAATATTAATATATTCTACTTTACTTTCCATTCGTAACACAGGCAATTTTAAATCTGCATAAAAATAAAATTGTCAATTTGAACAGATTGAAACCGGACTATGCGAGGTATTGCTTTACATTGTGTCAATATTTACAGTGTATGTATATGATGTCCCTTGTTTATTGAATTAATATTTTGAGATTAATTTTTCAGGTAAAAAAAGCTAATATTTGTTTTGAGGATTCCGTGAAGTGCACTTCAGTGGAGAGCCTAGTATTAGCATGGAAACAGCGCCGAGCTAAAAATGAAGTTATGACTTAAGGTGGGTAGACACCTGCAAACTTTATTTCAGGTACTTGAAAAAATATTGTTATGGACGGACAACGGTATAAGATTTTTTAACTTAGTAGGTAATAAAACACTCGAGAACCCTAAAATAATAATTTACAAAACCTGCGTTACCTATAATGTTTTTTTTAAAGTATTTACTAAAATTTAATTTAAATGTTTGTTTTTATTCAAGTTTTTAATTATATTTTCATTATTTATATTCATTTATATTCTTTATTTTTCAAAGGTTTTTACAATTAAAAAATATATAAATGTTATTATAATTTATTTTTGAATTATTTTTCATTTTTGGTTCTGAAAAATATCTGTAAATATGAATTGTGTACCAAGAATACAGTTGTAAATCAAATAAGTTACATTTATGGTCTTTGGCGCCAACGATCCTACGTCTAGTGCACTTGAAATTTGACTATTGCAGGCCAATAAAGAGCACCTTGGTAGCAAATCTAATGTGAAGGACCCTTGAAGTTCGAGTCAAGAATATTCCTTTTGTCCTAATTTTTACCTTTGGGAGCAACCTGTAATCCTTCTCAGAAAATTCAATTCAGAATCTTCAAGATTTCATAAATTTTTCATAAAAATCACCACTTGACCTGTAATAATGTATTATGTAAAAGTTTAAGTCATATATTTTACTTTTGAAATTCCATTTTTATTGCTTCCTTTTATTATTTTACAATTTTTATTATATTTCTTGAAAATCTTTATATATTTTAAGATACTTGAAAGCCTTTCTATTTTTGTAAGGTTCTAAAATTATCAGAAAAACATTGCAACTTTTTGATTTCGAATTCAATCTTATATTGTTATTTAAAATTTGTTACTACTTTTCTATTACTAAAATACAAAGTTTTAATCTTCTCAAAATTAATTTACAAAACATTTTAATTTAGACTAGAATTTAGTTTTGTATTTTTTATTTACATTTAAAAAATGTATATTTTTAAAATTTTTCATTTTAAAGTTTTAATTTTATTTAAAGTCCATTTAGCATTATTTTCGATCAATATTTAGTCTTATATTTTACTGTAGTTGTATCTTATATTTTACTGTTAAATATTCCAATTTTAGTGCTTCCTTTTATTATGTAAAAATATTGCTCTTACAATTAATTATTTTATTATAATAAAACATCTTCCCTGATTTATATTTAAATTTTGCTGATAATTAATTTTAATTTGTAAAATGTTGTAATTTTTAATATTTTGAAGTGGATTCGTTGAAAAATAAAATAAAATTTAAATATACCAAGAACAAAATATGTCAAACTAACGATTTCTTCTGAATTTCAATGTAAAATGGACACCTGCACAATTCGTAGGTACTTGAAAAGTAATATAGAAGCAATTAAGGTACTCGAAAGTGGCCACCGGAGCCGCAACGTCTGAGTCTGTCTTTGTGCCAAATCTACCTTTGGTCCCGTATCTTCTTGGAAGATCGTGGAAAGGCGTTCATCGGTGTCTTATTTCGAGGCGCTCATTGGGAAGGATAAAGGCAAAATATTTTTGCATTTCAAAATGGGGAACGAAATCTGAACGGGAAAGCAAAATTCCGAAGATCCCAAACGACGTTTTAAGTGCTCGAAAAATCTGCGAAGTCTTCCGGCTTTAAATCATACAAATTACACGTCAGGTACTTGACGTCAGCATTCATACCTGATATTTGACAGTTTGACAATAGTTACGTGTTTCATGGATTTGCTTTGGTACAAATAGAAGAAATTGTAATTTTATAAAACAATGATTAAATATTCGTAAATTTCATGTGGATAGACAATTATTCTGAAAACCTTTTACAAATTGCAGATGATTCAACTACACCATGTAATAATAATATTAATAACTTTGTTTTTTAATACAGTTTCTGAAATGACAGCTGTCACCATGTGTCAATACACTTAACACGTCAATGGACCTGTCAATGATTTTATTTTATTTTTTTATTGACCAAATCAGTCAATTACTAATATTGATAAATAATAATGTTATATAATAACCTTCTGATTTGTCTGAATTCTCTGCATGAATTGTTAATTTCGGCTGAAGAACAAAGAATGTGAGCAAACTAATTTGGGTATATTAATGAATGAATGAATGAATGAATTTTTAGGCGTGTGTTCGGGTGTGGACAGGACTGGGATTATGCGTTTAGAGCTCATGATGTTAATAATGACATAATGTTTAGTCAGTAAAGCATATATTTACATGGATTAATGAATTGAGAAGATGAATGGGGAACGAATGGTGATGGCCTAATTTTGGGGTGGGCAACCTTCTAAAGGCCGCAACCCCAAAACATATCCGTCCCCCTTGACGCAACGCCTATCCTCCCCTTCAATTCAATCTATTTCAAAGAGAATCAAACCGAAAAAAAAACTCATAAAAAAATGCTCTAAATATTGCTTTCATTTTAACTTTCATTTTTTAAATTTATTGTATTTGTTTTTTGGATTTATTTTTCTTTATGTGAATTAACTTCTTTTAAAGTCTAACCCTTTTTCTGCACATATGCCAGTTTTTTTTTATCCACCAGTTAAATTATTGATTTGTGTGTAGTTTCTATAAGTTTATAATACATTACGATATATTTTTTGTATAAAATCTTTCTGTATACTTTCTTTATTATTATAAAACTTTATTCCCATTTTTTCTACTATTAGTTGTACAAAAAATAAGTATTATGGATATTTTGAAGAAAATTATGAAAATAATATAATATAAGAAATTATATAATTTTACATTATATTTCTGGATTTCAAAATACAAAATATAAGATAACAAACATGTTGGTTCTATTTCAATGTCAAAAGAAATCCTTTCTTATTTGTAATCTAGATAAGAAAAATCAATTTGGACATTCTCGTTCGTGAAAAACTTAAAATTACATATATATTATTCATTATAAAAGAAAACTAAATAATATTTGAATTTTGAAAAGTCACAAAATCTGAAACAAAGATTGTGAGAGTTCAAAGCTCAGATAAATAAAAATAAGTACACATGGCTGTTGTGACAAGTTTTATTTGGAAACAGAAATACACAACAATAATTGTCTGACCATTTAGTTTGATTTACATGATTAAACTAGTATTTTTTTTGACAATAATATTATTGAAATTTGAATGGCTATTGACCTGCGTCGCGTCTAAATCAATTTATAACGGAAAATGCATGTTTACGAAAAATATTTCAACAATATTTTGAAATGCAGACTTTGACCTGTGCAGATATAAATCTTCGAATGTCTCAGTTAAGTTTAATTATTTGATACGATTACTGCATGATATCATGTTTAAAAAATGGAGCAGTGTACTAAATGGGACGTTGTTTAAAACATTTTTGTTTTCACTCTTGTGAATCCCAAGTTCTGTTCGATGTTAAATGTCGCAGAGTTGAAAGGTGCTTCTGTAGATAAATATAACGAGGAAAGTCGCATTGTGAGTTGGATGCGATCATGGTAAGTTCTGAGCAGATGCCGAGCGGTGGTTTATTTTTAATTTGTTATTGTTATGCGAAGGCAGACGATTGCCGCTTGCTGTTGCTGCTGCTGCTGCAGAGGAGGAGGATGAATGAATGAAACGTTATTTAGTGAAGCAGCTGAGGGGTCTAAAGGTCATAAGCGTTGCAGGTCCGAGATATGAACGTGGCGCCGTTTTTCAAACAGAGCAGAACGATAATAACATTTGTAACTACAAACACTATTTACCAATTATGAACTCATTAGGAATGGGCGCAAATGGAGCCAAACTCGTAAGGAATCCGAATGCACAACGTTCACGTTTCTCGGAACCAAAGAGCACGCAGCTGGAATATGTTTTGTCTCTTACCAGGATAAGAAAATGCATATTATCATTGTATTAGAAATATTATCAATATTATTTACTGACGACTTATCCAAATTACAATAGAAAAATTATTTGTTTTACTTCATCCAATTTATATCTGTAAAATTCAATGGAGAGAAAAAATATGTTAAATATTTCATTTTTATATAACGTAAACTTTACACAATTTAATAAATATTAGATTTACCTACAATTTTATTATGTAATCGTTACATTTATCTCTAAATATGCATGTGAAAGAAATTACAATTAATTTATTATAAATAAATTAATCATTTATTTTAGTATTAATTTTGAGAAAAAAAATGACTAATTGTTATTTACTTAAAAAAGATTTATTCAAAATTGGTTTAAATTTGATACATTTTAAGATAAAATATTATAAAAAATTTACTTCAATGAAACATTTTATTTAAAATTGTTAGTTTTTTGGTTAAAAGGACTAATAAATTAATTTTATATATATTATTCATACAAAAAGTTAATATATTAACATTTTTTGATGAATCGGCGCCAGTTATATAATTGTCTGGATAAGTGTTAGGTCACGGCAAAAATACGTAGTTCCTGGAGTGATGCGGTGTCTTCAAGGACAATACTATTTCTATGAGGTCAATGGGTTTTTAAAACAATTGATTCATCGTTTGGTCAGAAACTAAGAATTTAAATTATTCTTGTTTCAACATATTTAAAATTTTAATACATTTGATGAAACACAAATTTCAATAAAGTTTAAGTATTATAATTTTTTTTTGAAACTATAAAGTTATAGAAATAAATATACTTAAGCTGAACTATAATTTAAATTGACATTAACTTTTTTCATCATAATTAATTTAAATTAACCTAACCTAAGATTTAATTTGATAACCTAACCTAGCATTGTTCTTTACCTAATTTAACCTACCTTTGTTCTTTACTTAACTTAACCTGACCTAATCATAACTTAATATATCAAAACGTAAAAAAGCTTAATCTTATTATTTGTATTCTACTTAATTCATTGATGTCTATTTAATTAATGAATTGAAGTAGATTGGACAATTTATTTATAAACTTTAAAGTTATTTATTGTAAGATAATGTAGAAATTGTTTTTGTAGTAAAAGCATATTAATTAAAAATGTAATTCTGAGAATTGAAGAAAATTGATTAAATCTGTACGGTTCTGAAACAATTAACATGCATGTAAAATCGTAAATTAAAAGTATATATGCAAATCAAATGCAGGGTTTTTCAGATCGACATTTTCGAAGAACCGATAACCCCCATATGGTGGTAGCGATTGAGCAACTCTCGAAGAAGGAATAAAACGAACGTGAAAAGAAACCCATCGGTGCAGAGACTTATTTGGTAATCGATTTTAAAAGTTCGCCCACTTCTTCAGTCCTTTTAATTGTATCCACGAATGCTCTCGCTCTCTAATCTGCTGGATCTTTTTGAAACTCGATCCAAACAAATTATGCCCGAACGCGAATTAATTAATAATAGATTTCATTTACTACTTTTATTATTAATGGTCAGCAAAAGGAGGCACGAGTTTGCGAGCAGAGGTACGGAACTATTAATTAGCGACTGTCAGTTTTGGTAGACGGTTTTCGAACGGTAAAACTATTCATCGAGCATTGATGAAATGTGTAATAGTAATTAGCGAAATGGTTTTCGAGCACGTATTGCTTGATTGACATCATTCATCATTAAAGAAAATTCAAAAGGGCCATGTAACAAGAGTCTGATATAATACTGGAATTAATGAAATAATAACTGGTTTTCGAATACTAATTAGAATCCAGTAATTGACAGATACAAGAAATTTAGAAATGATTAATATTTTTATTTTAATCATAATAAAATCTTTCAAATTAAATTAATCATAAAATAAGATTAATATAAATAACTTTGATTTAGACTTACTATTTTAACAACATTTTATTCAATTAATTTAAGAATAAAATATAAAAAAAATCTAATCAAAAGAGACGCAAATATAATGTCTCTTTTGATTAGAAATTGATATTTTTTAGTTTTTGTTGGATTTTGTGTTTTTTTGTTTTTTTTTGTGGTTTTTTGTTAGTTTTTGTTAGTTTTTGTTAGTTTTTGTTAGTTTTTGTTAGTTTTTGTTAGTTTTTGTTAGTTTTTGTTAGTTTTTGTTAGTTTTTGTTAGTTTTTGTTAGTTTTTGTTAGTTTTTGTTAGTTTTTGTTAGTTTTTGTTAGTTTTTGTTAGTTTTTGTTAGTTTTTGTTAGTTTTTGTTAGTTTTTGTTAGTTTTTGTTAGTTTTTGTTAGTTTTTGTTAGTTTTTGTTAGTTTTTGTTAGTTTTTGTTAGTTTTTGTTAGTTTTTGTTAGTTTTTGTTAGTTTTTGTTAGTTTTTGTTAGTTTTTGTTAGTTTTTGTTAGTTTTTGTTAGTTTTTGTTAGTTTTTGTTAGTTTTTGTTAGTTTTTGTTAGTTTTTGTTAGTTTTTGTTAGTTTTTGTTAGTTTTTGTTAGTTTTTGTTAGTTTTTGTTAGTTTTTGTTAGTTTTTGTTAGTTTTTGTTAGTTTTTGTTAGTTTTTGTTAGTTTTTGTTAGTTTTTGTTAGTTTTTGTTAGATGAGTCTTGCATATTTGATTAAATTTACTGTAGACTGTGAAATAAAATCAAATAAAAAAAAAGAAAATTTGAAATATATTTTTTTTATCTTATTTAATTTCCAATTTATAAAATATTGTTGGTTTGAAGCAAAATTGATTTAATTGCTAAATAGGTGTTTAAAGATCAATTACCTATTGACCCACTGCTTCCATTTTTTCTTCTTTATTAATTTTATATGGCGATTTTCTATTAGAAGTATCAATAAACAACGTAGTTAAGGCGAGTGATAAATTATTCAGACTATTACAGCTGTCTGATCCATTGTTGGACATTATTGGAAAGTCATGTGTATATGGTTATGTTATTAATTAACCGTTTGTTGCTGCGCGAAGGAAGGAAAAGAAGTCGAAATGAAGAGAAACTTGTCCAGTCGTCGCAACGATCGGATTGCCGGCATTCGGTTTAATTAAATGTGATATTAATGGTTAACAATAATACCTTCGGTATGTATAATTTCCGAGAGACGTAACTATTAATTAGTCGCCCGTCGGTTCGGCCCGATTTACATAATCGTATGAGATTTCGTGTGGGCAAATCTCGAAACGGTCCATTCATCATCTCGTAACGGACCCATTTATAACCGCCCTATCGGTCCTCCGATGTGTGCGTACGTTTATATATATAAACATGTCAGGGCAAACTTTCAACCCTACAGAACCTCAGCCAGTCTACCCGTGCGTACGTCTGTCTGCATCAGCCTTCATCTCCCTTTCCAATTTGACCTCATAAATTTTGTCACACTCGCTGGTATCGCCAGAACGAAATTTAATTCCTCCAAGATTAGATTAAGTCGTGCATAGTTTTTATTACGCACAACCCAAATATCATCATATCCACTGATTAGCTTTATATACCGTTTCTTTCACTCACGATAAATAAAAGTATCGAGCTTATCTGAGTTATACATATTTCATTCCCATCAAGATTGTACCATTATACTCCACCGGATCCAATTACTACTACCTCCATGATTTAACCAAAACAAATTTCTGATATGCTAATCCGAAACCATCGGTATTTCAGATTAACAAAAAAATTCAATCTTTTTGATTGACCAAAACACGGAAAATGTAATTTATCTGAATAAAACGAAATGAATTTTGTGGCGTCTCGAATTACCAAAATCGGTTTTGTTCATTTGATTAGGCTTTTCGCCCTAGGCCGTTCGCAATAATTAAAAAAATCCGAACGGGGAATAGTTATAATTTTACGACCATAGAAAACCCGTTTCTGTTTTATTTAAATGAATGCACCTGCATAAGGAAAGGATGATGAAACCACGGCCAAGGGGAGGAGGAGGGAGAAAATGGTGTTTGGGTTCTCCTGAATTCTGAGAACTTTCTTCACACCTGAGAGCTGCAGATAAACATAAAGTCTGTTCAAATAAAAGTTGACATCTCACTGCTTAAAAAGGGTACATATTATATAAAATTTAGTGAGCAAAACGCTTCTTCCTCCAAAACTCGAAATACCAAACTTTTTACTTTATCATTTATTTTTTCACTTAATTGAAATACTAAAATAGATTTAAATCCATTATAATAAGTTGTTTTTTATTTTAACAAACTTACGTATAAATTAGTTAAAAATAGAAAGGAAATATAACTAAACTGATAGATTTTTGAAATAAATAGTGGAAATAGTTAGGAGATTATAAGGTTGATATAGGGTCAGGTCTGATAATTTATTTAAAAAAAATGCATTCCTTGTGTAGTTTTCATTTTTAGTTCATTTTTATATCAATGACATCTTTTTGAAAGAAAACAGAAATAAGGATTTAAAATTTTAGTTAATAATAGAATTTATATTTTGATTTTATTTAAACACAAAAAAATATAAATTCAATTTGATAAAAAAAAAATTTGTATTATTATAAAATTATAATATATTTTTTAGTTATTGTTGCATTAAAATAAATTAATTATTATTAAATTAAAATAATAAAATATGAGATAAATTATTTAATTTTTTAATTATTCTAAACAAAGTATGATTAAAACTATTATAATCTAATGCTAATATTGAAATAAAGAAAAAATATAATAATGGATGAATTAATATATTTTCTAATGATTCTTAAAAGCATAATTTTGTAACTAATTTTAGGGCAAACAATATTATACGTAATTGATGACTAAATCTATATAATTTTTCAATTTTATCTTCAAGTTGTGAGAGTATATTCAAATGTTTCTACCTAATAAAGTTTAATGTGTTTAGTGGTCCTTTTTTTTTCTTCTTCAAGATTAAATCTTTCCTTTCAGAAGTTGAATCATTTGGAGCTTTTGAGTTTGAAGCGCTGTAACGCCCCTCTGCTCATCTTCTAATTGACCATTGTCTAGACTAGAATTGTTATGTAATTCGTCACCGCTTTACTGCAACTTTAGTATAAGGCTGTACCTGCTTTCCTCACAAAGTCACATAAACAGAAATCACTAAAAATACAGTGTTATATATACATTATGTTATTTAATGTCTTCAGATATAAATTAGGTAAAAATATTACATTTTTATATATTATTAGAAGATTAATAAACTTTTTAATTAGCAAATATTATTATTCAATAATATATGAATGAAAACATTTAGACGTTTTCTTGGCAAGAAATTAACACTATTTATTATATAATTCACAGGTACAAAATAAAAAAAAATGTATTATATTTGACAAGATTTCTAATAATTTTTTAAAATTAGATTTGTAATGAAGAATATCATTTTTTTTTATGAAATCAACAAAAAATTTAAGGAATTTCATTAAATACAGAATCTAATAATTTTTTTTAATAAGATATGAATTTTGTGTAAATTAATAATTTTATTAATTAATTAAAAAAAAGATGTATTTATTGATTTTTTTAAATTTAATAATTGATAATTTATTCTTACAGTTTTGTTATTAAACAAAATTGTTGCGAGTGTTTAAAATTATTTAGTTTAAAGTTATTTTAGATAAATAATAATTTAATTAGAAGTATTTATATAACAAAAAGTGGAAGCAGCAGAGTATTTTACAAATGGTTTGTACTATAAACGGAAATTTATTAATAATATTCTCATGGGAAACACCGATAGAATCGATTCAAAGATCATGTATTTATACAATGTAAATTTAAGGTATATTCAATGGGAATGTTTATGGCGTACTTGGAGAGTGTTCGCGAGTGAGAACTGGATTGAAATTCCGATGGAAAAACGGCGTTCGGTTGATAAATTTGAGCGTAAATATTGCAAGTGGAAGAAGAGAGAGGAGTGGAATAAATAAAAGTAAAAGAAGTGGAGAGAAAAAGAAAAATGAAGAAGAAACCGAGAAGATGTGCAAAATTTATCGGACGAACACACACATTGCGCGATCTTGTTGTTGTAAAAGATTTTCCCACACGGGCGGTTTGTTTGTAAAGAACAACATACAGTGTACACCATAAGATAAGCAAGAATGGAATACACACATACATACGCGCGCATACACACAATCCATATATGTATAGGCGCGTAGTATACATGCACACACGGTACACACCTGCATGCAGTTGTGAGAAACCCAGTTGCGTACATGCGGATAGAAGAGGAAAAAGGGCTGCTGCTGCTGACTTTTAGGGCAGATCTTTTAGGCCTCGCGTCGCATAACCCTTGTGCAATGTCTTATTTACTACGATATTCAATAGAAGAACTATTGCCGCCGCAGCAGACGTGATTCTTAAAACTTTCAAATGCAACAGCTGCGTACGGCAGAACCCTAAATAAAGACGGAAGGAATACACTTTGGCAGACCCCACAGAACACATTTTTTGGCACACATTTTTGTTACATATGTTCATCGATCTCTTCACTTAAAGAAATGTGGATGACACTTGAAAATTTGGATTCTATACTGTTCAAGGAAGTGAAATAATCTTATACTAATGACTATTTTTTAAAAAATTCCCACATTTTATCAATTCATAATTGTATTATTACACATATACAAGTATATGATTTTTAATATACTTTTTTATAAATGAACGTGGATGACTTGAAAATATGCAATTTGTTACAAATTGATTGATTTTTTATACTTGAAAATGTGGATTTTATACTGTTGAAGGAAGTGAAATAATTTTATACTAATGATAATTAAAAAAAAATCTCACATTTCATCAATTCATAATTGTATTATTACCAATATACAAGTATATCATTTTTAACATATTTTTTTATAAAGGAACTTGTATGACTCTTGAAAATATGCTTTCAATATTGCTAAAAAATAATTTCTCACTCATAATTTTTGTGTAAGGTATTTTTTTTTAAAAGTTTTATTCATATTTTCGTTACAAATTGACTGATTTTTTTACTTGAAAATTTGGATTCAATACTGAATTGATATCATCTTATATTAATGACTATTTAAAAAAAAATCCCACATTTCATCAATTCATAATTGTATTATTACATATATACAAGTATATCATTTTTAACATACTTTTTTATAAAGGAACTTGTATGACTCTTGAAAATATGCTTTCAGTATTGTTAAAAAAAATCTCTCACTCATAATTTTTGTGCAAGGTATTTTTCTTTAAAACGTGCCAAGTTATTCAAAATATTATTCCCATATTTCTTAAGTAAATGCTTCATATTAATATTTTCGTTACAAAGTGATTAATTTTTTAATTTAAAAAATGTGGATTCTATACTGAAACGAAATAATCTTATACAAATTATTAGTTTTTATTTTTTTATGAAACATTTTCATTAAGGAACGTGGATGACTCTTGAAAATATGCATTCAATATTGTTCAAGAAATAAACCCTCTCATATTTTTTTGTAAGGAAATATTCTTTAAAACGTGCCAAGTTATTCAAAATAAATATTAAATAAAAATAATAATTTATATTAATATTTTTGTTACAAATTAACTGATTTCTTTATTTAAAACCGTGAATGATACTTGATTCAATATTGTTCAAGAAATAATTTTACAAGTCCAAGTACATATTTTTTATGATACATTTCCACCAAGGAACTTGAAAGACTTGAAAATATGCTTTCAATATTGATCAAGAAATAAACTCATTCATATTTTTTGTGTAAGAAATTTTTCTTTAAAATGTACCAAGTTATTCACAATATGATTTTCACATTTCTTCAATTTCTACCTGTATTATTAGGTAAATAATTCATACTAATATTTTTGTTACAAATTGACTGATTTTTTTACTTTTAAAAGTGGATAATACTTGAGAAAGTGGATTATTTATTGTTCGAAGAAGTAAAATAATTTTGATTAAAAACAAATATATTCTCATATTTCATCAATACATTTTTACTAAGGAACGTGAGACATAATCGTATAATTTGACTGTATGACATAAAAATATTTATTTAAAACTCTTCAAAGAAGTTCAATAATCTCATAATAATGATTATTTAATCAAAATATCTCTTAGAAATTTTATTAAAAATATTAGTACCAGATTTCATAAATTTCACTACATTCTATTCTATTTCTTTAATGTATTTTTATGTATATGATGCCCGTATTTAATCTTTATAATAAAAGTGGTGTTAAATATATAAATTCAAGGTTTTTTATTTGTAATAAATATTTAAACCACGTACTTTCTAAGCTGTATAATAAAATAAACATAATAAAATTTTTATTTTTGACGATAAATTTATAATTTTTAACTTCCAGATTATAATATTTATACACCTAATAATGAGATAAGTAAAAAAAATTACATTAATAATTATATCATTCTACAGAACGCAAAGTATATTTATTATTGAAAATTTTAGAAGATGGAATCACTATAGTTTTTAAAAAAATCAAAAGTAAATTCTAAAAAATTAGTACACAAAATTACTTTTTTGTACATACATCGAGTATTTTTTTTTCCATTTTACAGTTAAATCTCTGTTTATTTTTTATAGGGTTTCAAAGTCCTCAATTAGTCCGGTTTAAACAGCAAAAGAACGTATGGTAAGATATGGAGCGATTTATTCGAAAATTTAAAGAATTTTGATTGATTGATTTATAAATTATCCTCTAGACTTACAACAATTCAAGAAAAAAAATATGATTCAAAATAATTTTCAATAATTATTTAATGTTTGTGTTGTTCACGATAAAAATGCAACAAATTCTTATTGAAATCAATATTTTTGTTTTGAAAGTCGTTAGCATTCCCGTATATATACAAAAATATAAATATTAGAATCACGAACGGCGCGTTGTCAACATCGAAATGTTGTTTACAAATAATCTTTGTCGGTTGACGTGGACTGTTATATAATTTTATTTTTTTTTATATATTTTTTTTTTGACAACAAATAAATCATCGCGATGACGGATACCGTTTTTCAAGTGCCTAATCTGTATCCCTCTGACATAACCGTAACACAACGTTAACACGAGAGATAATATCACAGAATTTTTACCACCATGTCAATTGCGACCCTCCATTTCATCCAGTAAATCCCCAAGACTCACCTTTTCTTCGATACGGGTACTTACAAAACTCTGCGGGATCTGGGAATGTCCGTTTTTACTGTGATATTGCAGAGTCATGTAATGTTTAACAGCGATACAACGGTATTTAGTGCTTTACGAAGTAGGAAATGTTTAGATAATCTATCTAAGAATCTGTAGACGTGGCAGCTTTCAAAAAGAACATACAAACTATTTATTTACACTTTTATATCAATTGAAATATATGTAAAATTGTTAAAATATTTTATAATTCATTGCAAAAATTAAATTATTTTAGTTTCAAATTTTTATTATTAAAGTCCAGTTACTTTAAGTGTAATCTAAATTATTAGTATTTTAGTTAAGTATTTTTTAGAATCAAGTAAATTTTATAGAACATGAGGATTTTGAGAACTAAAAAATGTTAAAATTTATGATATATTTTGTTGTTAAATTCATTTTTTTCCACTTAATATTTCCACAAATAATATTTGTTTATAAGAAAATGTATGTTTTGAAATTTTATATTGAAACTTTAAAATTATAAATCAAGACATGTTTATAAGAGATATATATATATAAAAAGAAAAGAATCAACATGAGGTGTTTATGTGCTGTACACATTATGAATAAAACCTTTCGATAATCGATTTAATTAAAATGTGTGCCCATAAAGAAAACGTGTCAGACGTATTGAATTCCATTTGAAAATGTATTCAAATACATTCATTTATTCAAATATTTGCAACAACAAAATCATATATTTTTCTATAAGATCTATCGCTAAGAAGAAATTAAATAAATTAAACGGCGCCTATAATTTTTTATACTTTATATAGCCAAGAGCATATTTTTAAACTTGTCTATTTCATATAAATATTAATAAAATTATTATTAATTTCTATTATTGGCAGGACGTCTTTTTATAAAACTACATTTTGCTGACTTTTATTCTTTTTAAAATTTATTAAATTTTGCTTTGTGCACATGTTTTTGTTTCACTTGAGTTACTTAGCCAGATGTTAAGTATTTTACTTTTTGCATCTGTGATAATTCTTTGTACTTACTCATATTTTTCTTTGTCTCCAAGTTAACATAAATCAATTTGCTTTCAGTGTCTTTAGTTTTTATCTCGATTTTACAAGATTTCAATATTATTTATAACTCTAAGAGAATAGAAATGCTTAATAAATTATATTATTATATAAAATAAAGTTTTGGTAATATCAAACATTACATAACTTTTTTAAGTGAAAAAAAGAGAAATTATAGAATAGAGAATATAAATAAAATATGTTTGATTAATTATTATTTGTGTATTTTTCTATTTTTAGTTTTTATTACTTTCGTCAATCATCTCATTTTTAATGTAAAATTCGATAATTATTACATAAGTTTTATATGTTGAAAAAAATATATGAATATAAACCATATATAGAAAATTTGCTTGATTTTTCTGAAAGTTTTTAATTTTGAGTTTAAGTAATTATGTTTTTGTTACATTAGCAAGTCTTAGTCTTAGTTTAAGTAATTTTAAAAATGATAAATATTGCATAACTTTTCATATTTAACAAAATGTAGGAATAAAACACGATAATCATTGCATAACTTTTCTGTGTTGAAAAATAATTAAAATTATTTGAAAATATACGAATATAAAACATATAAAGAGAATTTGCTTGAAGAATTATTATTATTTTTGGAAAGTTTATAATTTTCAATTTAAGTAAATGTATTTTTTTTTGTTACCTCAACAATTAGTTTAAGTTTGAGAAATGTTAAAAACGACGAATATTGCATAACTTTTCAAATTTAAAAAAATGAAGGACATTATTAATGTAAAACTCGAAAATTAACAATTTTTACATTAGTTGAAGTTTTTCAGTTTTAAACACGACAAATATTGCATAACTTTTCGGAGTTAAAAAATGTAGGACATTATTTATGTAAAACTCGATAACCATTTTATGTTTTGATAAAAATAATTAACATTAGTTGAAAATATACGAATATAAAACATATACATAGAATTTGCTTGATGAATTATTATTTTTTGAAAATTTTAAGTTTAAGTAAATCTTTTTCTTGTTACATCAGCAATTAGTCTCAGTTTTAGTAATGTTAAACACGACAAATATTGCATAACTTTTTAATGTTAAAAAATGTTGGACATTATTAATTTATTATTTATGTAGAATATAATATTGTTTGTGAATGTTTCTAATATTTAAGACTTAAATAATTTTACATTGCTACTTCCATGATTTGTTTTAGTTTTTGTAATATAAAATTGAGAAAATATTGCATAATTTTTAAAAGTTGAAAAAATGTAAAACATTACTATACATATTTTTTATTACTTTTGTAAATTGTCTATTTTTTACTAATGTAAAATTTAACAAACATTGCATAAATTCTCAAATTAAAAAAAAATATTTCTATAAAAATAAAATGATAAATTATTGTTTCTAGCTTAGTCTCAATTAATTTACTTTGAGTGTAAATATTTTTAATTACTTTAGTAAATTGTCTAATTTTAAATAATGTAAAATTTAACAAACATTGCATATTTCTCTAATTAAAAAAAATAGTAGTATGAGAATGTACGAATATAAATTTTTTAAATGATAAATTATTGTTTGTGAATGTTTCTAGCTTTGTTTTAATTAATTTACTTAGAGTGTAAATATGGAACAAGCTCGTAAAATTGATACAAGTTTAAAACGTGTACAGCGAAAAGGTTTAATTAAAGGAATGGGACATGTATGAAACAAAAGGTTGTACGGTTAATTATGGAAAGGATGAAAAAAACTAAAATGAAAAGAAGGGAAAGAGGCAACAATCGGTAATTGGTTGTCGATAATGAGCAAATTGGTAATTTCGAAAAGGATCTTGGGAACGGCCAATGCACATACTCGTGTTTTATATATATATAAATATGTGCTCACGGTGAAAAGTCTTTTTGCTTTTAATTAACGTCTGCGCCATAAATTTAAGTAGTGATTTTTATTTGCTCGTTTTGTTTGTTGTTGGTTGCATGTTGTTGTTGTTGTTGTTGCTGTTGTCGTAGATGGAAAGAATGGATAATGCGGTTTAAGTGCACGTATATAGACTTTATTTAGCCGTATACGGTGTTGAAATATTTAAAATGTGAGAGATATCGATATACATCCTCACGAACTGCACATAAAGTTGAAATTAAACCTGTTGGAAAGGCAATAATAAAGAAAGAAAGGATGAAATAAAGAAAGAAACGCGAAGGTACGAAGAGACGCCTCCATTTGTAATATCATCATTATATTCCCCAGGTGTTTATCCTCTCCATCCTCGAGCCGCGCTAATGAATCCGTTTTGTTTACGGTTTCTCTAATCATTAACAAACCACTTCGCATTTCATATTCAAATTCCCGGCACACCGCAAATGTTTATTTTTATTCTGCTTCCTGTCCTTCTCTCTCTATCTTTCTTTAAACCATCCACTGATTACCATGGGACGTGCTAATTAATCACATCTAATTTTAGACGCTCCATACAAACTGGTTTCATTTTCTTTTTTAATTTTTATATTATTGCTTAACAATAGATGCATTTACAAGATGTAAACGTCTCCTGCAGAGTAATTAAAAAATGTCTCTTCTCGTAACATGTTTAGTTCTTGAAGAGTCATCTGTTACACGAGCAGCGCAGGAATCCCAACTTGTTGAAACGTGCAAGGACCAAGTTTATGCCCTTTGGAGAAAGAACAGAACAGACTTGAGCGATGGGAGCGAAAAAAGATCATTTGTATCGCAGATGTGCCGAAAATCGTCTGTAATTGTTCTAAAGCCTAATATTGAAAACCAAATGTTCCACACTTGACATCTAAATCTGTAACGCACATTTCTTGTAACATATGCGCCCTATCTATTTCAATGCAAACTGTAGCATAATCATTCGTAATTAATTGAATCAGATCGAACGTTTCAATTATTAGCGTTTAATTATTTTATGGTTATACTTGATTAAAGTTTAAAAAAATTGTGAACGCAATTCTAATTACTTCTTGTTAGTCGAATGCAAATCGAATTCCGAACGCGAATATGTCGCACCGCGAGATATCGGGTAATTAGCCTATCGATAAATCAGCAAATCTGTTACAATGTCGTAGGAAATGTCAGGGCGTTGAAGGAATTCAAATGATTTCGACACGTGTAGTTTCTTTCTTTCAGAATACTGTTTCTTGCATTACAGCGTTTACCGAAACGCTTCGGTTGGCTGCGACTTGTTTTATACATGATTCTGTAATTCTCTTCACAAAACGCAACGAGAATTAAAATGATTCCAACACGTGAATATTTTCTTTAAACTGAATTACATAACAGTTGTATTTTTTTTTATTTTTCAAGACATATAAAGTAAAAACGTAACAGCGAGAATTTCAAAATATATAAAGTAATTTAAAATAAAAATGTTATGAAAGTTATGAAATGATATAAAATTATATTAAAAAAAAGTTTATTTTCTATTTAAAAAGCAAAATGAATTTTTAGTAAAAATCTAATTTAATTGAATTACATAACAGTTGGAATTCTTTTTTTTCAAGACAAATAAAGTAGAAACATAGCGAGAATTTCAAAATATAAAAAATAAATTCAAAAAAATGTTTCATAACTTATGCAACTATTTACTAATTCTTTATTTAATTTGAAAAATTGATATAAAATTATATTAAAAACAGTTTATTTTTTATTTAAAAAGAAATATAAAAGTTTAGTAAAAATCTAATTTAATTGAATTATTTTCAAGAAAAATATAGTAAAAACAGCGAGAATTTCAAAATATAAAAAATAATTTCAATAAAAATGTTTCATAACTTATGAAACTAGTTACTAATTATTTATTTAATTTAAAAAATTATATTAAAAAAACATTATTTTCTATTTTAAAAGAAATAGGAAAATTTAGTAAAAATCTAATTTAATTGAATTATTTTCAAGACAATTAAAGTAAAAACATAACAGCGAGAATTTTAAAATATAAAAAGTAATTTAAAAAAAAATGTTTCATAAGTTATGAAAGTAGTTACTAATTCTTTATTTAATTTGAAAAATTGATATAAAATTATATTAAAAAAGTTTATTTTCCAATTAAAAAAAAAATATTTGGTAAAAAATTAATTTAATTGAATTAACAATTGTATTTTTTTTTTCAAGACAAATAAAGTAAAAACATAACAACGATAATTTTATAATATAAAAAATAATTTCAATAAAAATGTTTCATAACTTATGAAACTAGTTACTAATTATTTATTTAATTTAAAAAATTATATTAAAAAAAGTTTATTTTCTATTTTAAAAGAAATAGGAAAATTTAGTAAATATCTAATTTAATTGAATTATTTTCAAGACAAATAAAGTTAAAACATAACATCGAGAATTTCAAAATATAAAAAATAATTAAAAAAAAAAATGTTTCATAAGTTATGAAATTTAGTTACTTATTTAATTTGATAGACTGAGATTAAAATTATATCAAAAAAGTTTATTTTATAATTTAAAAGAAAAATGAATATTTAGTAACAAATCTACTTTATTTCTATTATATTGTTACATTAGTAAAACTTAGTAGTACTTCATTTAGTACGGCTTCGATCAATCTGGATTTATTACAGTTCAAATTCAAATAGAATTAAAGTTTAAAATTGAAAATTGAATGTATTTAGTTTCCTGATTAGTCCGGTTTCTAACAATGCGCATATCTTTTTTCTTGGCAAAATTTCTAATCTGCTTGACTCTACCTGCGATTTTATTTGGTACCTTTCTCTCTCAGACGTGTTTTGACTAGTCTATCTTCTAAGTAGTCGCAATTCTCAAAAAAAAAAATATATTTTTTTAAATTGTGGCGCCACTTTCTCTCATGTTTTTTGTTATCGATAAAAGAGTTTTAAAGTTCAAAGTTGATAACATCTCGCTATAGGAAAATAAGATGAGTCTTCCATCTTATGATGAATAGTGGAATTACTTTAATTAATACAGAATTATTTAATTAAATTAACTGTCAACAAATTTAAAATTGAAAAATCATTTATTTTATAATTAATTTTCTTTAAATTAAATAAATTTGTTTAATGAATATTTATTATTAAAAATATATTTAAAAATAATTATAAAGATATTTGCGATAATTGAAAAATATACTAAAACTGTCACATAAAGGGTAGACGGTAGCGGTGTAGACATTTAATTAAGGGTTTGTTAAATAAAATTTATTAAAAAAATTATATAACTGCTAATAAATATTATTAATTGAAACAGTATTATAACAAATAATTAATTTGTACTAAGTATTTTTTTTTTAAATTAATTGAAATAATATTAAAAGTATTTAATAAAATAACGTGATTATTATATAAGTATTACGTATAAATATTTTGTTATTGAATTGATTAAAAAAATGCCGTTTGGTTCTGATAAATTTAATTGTGTGTGGAAGAAAACGAACTGATTAAGGAAATATCTTAATTATGTTTAATTAACGAGAGCGACACTTTTATTTTTCGGATTGGGAGTGACATTTAAATATATTAAAATTTTCATCATTAATTATTGGATTATATTAAATTGGTTTTCATCGAGATTTTTTTTAATTGGGTGAATGTTTGCTCGTCCCCTTGTTGGACGTGAGCTAATTAATTCAACGTAAAAGAGCACATATCTCTTCACTTTAATAATGGGTGAAAATTGAACACGTGGGTTGGGGCAACGAAAAGACAGGATCCAGATTTCTTTATGAAAGAGATCTTTATGGTATATATCCCATTGATGTTTTAACACAACGCAGACTCTTCTT
The DNA here is from genome assembly GCA_963457615.1 of Nicrophorus investigator. Classification (NCBI taxonomy): domain Eukaryota; kingdom Metazoa; phylum Arthropoda; class Insecta; order Coleoptera; family Silphidae; genus Nicrophorus; species Nicrophorus investigator. Next base: position 9,804,430 of record OY735142.1, on the reverse strand, counting down.
TTTCTTGGTAGCTGCACATGTGCCCCAAATAATGGCCATCTGGATTAACACAAAAAAAAAATGAGAGAAAGAATGTAAAACACAATCTGAATCTTTTGTTGGTGATTTTTTTTATTATTATTTATTTATTAATTGAAAATACAATCAGGTACACATCAAACATTTATATATATATGATATACATATAGATATTGATTGGGGGTTGGGGATAATTAATTTACATATTCGCTAATTGCTAAAATAAAATAAATGGTTGCTAAATTAGAGTATAAAGACTAGCTGGGTTATATATATACAAGGGTTATATAATTTTTGTGTGTGTGTATGTGTGTGCGTCGTGTATAAAAACAGGAAATATATTGTAATCGTGTGCGAAGCGAAAGATAAATTTTAATATTCACCTGCGGTTTTTCAAAGAGGATGTGGACTGTTTGCATGCGAAAACAGGCGTCGCGTTAAAAATAGCAAAGACGCGATTTTCATAATAAATATATATATTAGCCGAAAGTCACATTAATCCGCGTTTAATGTAGTATCACATTCTTAAAACTAAAATTATTTTGTACAAAATTACCTTTAATAATACATTTAAAAAGTGGCCCGATCCCTAACTAGGATTACCAAATAGAAAATGTTTCTGTCTGTGCGCATTTTTTTGTTGTTGTTGTTGTTGTTGCAGCATCTCTCGTTTCACCTAGCTTAAACTAATTTCAATAATATACATAAATAACAGTTTCTGAAAAATTAGAAACTTCATTAACTTAGAAAATACTACAGTGCTAAGTTTATGTTTAATATACGAACTCGTGCAGTTGAAGCAGGGCGAGGATGCTTTCTTCGTTCGTGACTTGCCTTAAGGGTGGTTCGAAGCGTTTCGCTAGTGGAGTATTCTCTAGGTTGATTATCCTGGGAAGCTTCAGGAACATCGATTGTGATAGCCTGTGCACACCTGTGTTTGCCAATGAGAGATAGTGCAGTTTTCTGAGGCTCTTGAAGCTAATCGGTGCCAAAGATACGAGCTCGTTGTCGCTCAAGATAAGTCTCTTCAGGTTGGGTACACCCAGGAAGGTGAGTCCGTGGATTTCGGTTATTTGGTTGTTGGACAACACTAAGGACTCCACCGAGTGCGAGATTAGGAACGTCTGCAAACGGTCGAAGGTGATGCGGTTGTTCATCAGGATCAGCTTCTCCAGATTGCTGTTCGCTTTGAAGGTGTACGGATCCAGGGTGGATAGATCGTTGTCGGAGAGGTCGAGGATCTTGAGTTGTTTGAGGCCTCTGAAGGCGTTCACGTTGATACGCGAGATTCTGTTGCGCTGCAGGTACATCTTCCGGACGAGACGGTAGCTGTTGTTGACGAAAACACTGTCCGGGAGGTCGGAGATTTGATTGTAGGCGGCGTTCAGGAACTCCACTTCCGCATTGCCCATCGGTATTTCCGTGAGGTTCTCCGACATGACGATGACATCCCGGGTCGGCTCCTTGTACGGACTCAATCCGATGATCTCTCTCGTGTAAACCCTAAAAAAAATGTAGCGAACGTTAGTTATCGAAACGAAGCTATCGATGATCATCGGACGTGCAACGGTTCTCGTTGTCGCCTTTTTCCCGTAGGATGATGATATTCTGTTCATTTTTTGTTGTGTACTCACTTTGCGGTTAGCAGGACGACGCACACTAATTGTAAGAGTAAAATGGCGGCCATCTCAACTGGGAACCGTATAATTTATTCCACTTTGCCGCATGGATTCAACACACACACTTCTAGCCAGAGGAAGAAGAAGATACCGATATTGGTCTTATCGCTGTGGCCTTTGCGTCATTAATATATGTATTCATATATTGGATAATTAACGCGGGAGATTCGAAAGGCGGCCGCTCGACCGCCGAGGAGTGCGAGAAGAAGAGGAGAGGAGAGCAGTCCGTGACTCGGACCACGCTCTAACGTAAATGCACAAATTGACGTTTGCTTAATTAATCTCTCCTCTCCTCATCAAATGACGCCGCGGTCGAAGCAGTTGGACTTCCGGTCAGATAATAGATTAATTCTTTTGTTATTGTCGCTGCGATGCAACGAGATGGACAGAGAGAGAAACGCCAAAGGAATGATCGCTCCACTTACGTACCTTCCTCTTCTTAGGGCGAGGATGCAATAGATGTTAGTGGTGGTGGTGGTGGTGCTTCCTCTTGGAACATTTTTTCGGATTTCGCGACCAGATGGATGGATGCATGGGTGTCGTACAGAATGGGTCCATTCATTGAACACTTGCGGCCCAGCTGCGGGTCTCCGCCGGCTGGATCGGTGCCCGTGGGACTCTGACCGAACCCCAAACTCACGACACCCCTTCTTCAATTGTGCAATTCACAATCTCCTCTCACCTCTTGTTATTTTTGCTCCACTCAAACAACATTTTTTTTTGTCTCATTTTTGCACACACATAAACGCAAAACATAAACTTTACTTAATTTATCCCATCCTTTCTAATTTACAATTACTTTAATTGGACGTTAATAATTACTTAAATAAAAGCTGTTATTCCCATCACATTCCTAAACATCCAATCTTATAATATTTTAATTATTCAATTTCACCAAAACATAACAATATTCACAAACATCTTAAACAATAATCATATTTTAAATCACAACCATCTGTTTCTCAGTTAAGAATTTCAAAAAATCTACCATTGCAATAAATAATTAACAAGATTTAATTAAAAAATAAATAAAACTGAAATTAAAATTAATTGCATAATTTCAAAATTAAAATAATAATTAGGATTTGTTTTTTTTACAACGTATGTTGTTGAACTGCATAACATAAGATAAAAGTTATTTAATGCCAAATGTTAATCAATTTGACAAAAATAAATTCGAGATATTGATAATACTTTACGAATAACAAAATGTATTTAAAGGAATTATTAATTATAACATCATTTTACTTATATAAATTTATATTTTCTAATTTTCATTAAGTAAAGTAATTTAACATTCCTGATATCATTGAATTATTGTAATCAATCAGTAAATATAAATTATGTCTCAATTGCGTTATTTCCAAAAAATGCAAATTCATTCAAAAAATCAGTTTTTATCAATGGATTTTTTACTTGTTTTCTTATATTATCACAGTTGAATAAGTAAACAGAAAAATAATAAAATCTAACATTAAAATTACTACCGTCAATTATAATTAATACTTTTATTTGTAGCTTAATTATAGATAGAAAAGTAATAAAATATCTCCATGAAAATGACGCAAATCTAATGAAAATATACGTGTGGAAAATTACTCTTTCGTACTTTGGAATTAATTTTCGGTGTAATTGAATGAAGAAAAAATAAAACTTTAATTTACACATGCTGAGTTTATTTATTTTATCATTTACAAAAAAAATAAAGATTGTTATTGCAAATTTTCTAATAATGCGTATTATTAATACTATTTACTGTCTGACCATGTATGAATTCTGGACTTTGGCGCCAAATTTAGTACCAACATAATGTACGTAACTTGCAATAATTACATACGATGATTGTAAATTGTAAACATTCTGTCCTCTCAAAGATTGAATGATATTTCTTGCCAAATAAAATTTTAATCAATTTTGCAATAATGTTTCAATGATTTCACAACACATCCGTTTTTTAACGATCGTGTCCATCCGATTATAACAACTGATTTCTCTTCGTTTAGTAAATATTATTATTTTTTTAAATTTATTTTTCAAACAATAACGCAATGTTTTTATTTATTTTTTTACTTTGATTCTCCATGCATTTCAACATATGTTTATAATTTGCTTGTGTTAAATTCCTTATTATATTTGTATTAAATATATATTTATTTATTATTTTAAAACTATATTTTAATGAATTGAAAGTGAAATTATATAATTTATTTATATACTAGTTTGTAAACTGTACAAAATTTGTAATTTATTTTAATTATTAGTAAGATGAAAAAATATAGTAGTATACTTTTATATTAGTTTATGAACTAAACAAGTATACGTAGAAATGATTTTTATGTTTTTTTTTACTTTTAATTAATTTAAAAAAATATAAATTTTTAGGCCGAGATCTTTCTATCCTTTCAACTCTTATAAACTCCATATTTAGTTTTTTTTTAAATTTAAAATAAAATATGTAAGTTTTTCGATTGAAAATCTTAAAGTATTTCAATGTCAGATTTGGTAATGGCATTGATTTGATATTGACTTTGTAAACAACTATTTTTTTATCTAATGATAGTTTTGATATTCTCGTTATCTACAGTTTACTAAACTTGAGTCACAATTAATTTAGTTTCTTACCAATATTCTTACATTAATATAATATTCACTATTATTTAAGTAAATGATTTGTTGCTTTGGATTGTTATGAAAATATTTTAATATTATGTAATATAGTGAATTTGTATTGTATTATACATTAAAAGGCTTTTCTAATAGTGTTATTTATAAACAATAATAATTAGTTTAACAAACAATGCAATTATTTAAAAAATAATAATTTATTAATTATTAGAAATATATGGAATTTTTAATCTAAAATATTATAGTATTGCCACAAAATTATTACAATTTATTATTTAGATTATTTTCAAATTAATTAACATAATATTTTACATTTATTATTAATTTATAATATATACAATTATACCTCGATTAACGAATATGATGCGTTCCAACAAATTATTTTGTTAAGCGAAACTTAATTTTCAGAATATTGATACGTTCTTTCATACAGAAAATTACAGCTTTTTTTTAACAAATAAATATTTAATAGTCTTACATATATCACATTTTAATGTATTAGTCTAAAGTTGATTATTTTTCATGCTTTTATATAATTGCCTGTACGCATTAAAATCACTTGAAAATGCAAACTTCGTTATATCGAAACTTCGCTATCAAAGGTAATCTTAACATAGGTATGAATTTACTTATGGGATTTCAAAGTATAATAATATAATATTAATTTCTTGGTAATAAAAAGAATTATCTAATTCTATAAAATTGATTGATTTAAGTACATTACCTTGAAGAATATTAGGCGTAAATGTCTTGAAAAGTTAAAGAAAACTATTTTAAAAGTGTCTTTAAGATATTGTAGAAAGTTTGAACTTGAAATTGTTAATTTCGTTATATCGAAGCTTCGCTATCAAAGGTGATCTTAACATAGGTATGAATTTACTTATGGGATTTCAAAGTATAATAATATAATATTAATTTCTTGGTAATAAAAAGAATTATGTAATTCTATAAAAATTGATTGATCTAAGTATAATATCTTAAAGAATACCAGGCAAAAATGTCTTGAAACGTTAAAAAAAACAGTATTTTAAATGTGTCTTTACGATATGGTAGAATGCTTGAACTTGAAATTGTAAAATTCGTTATATAGAAGCTTCGCTATTAAATGTGATCTTAACACAAGTATGAATTTACTTATGGGATTTAAAACTATAATAATATAATATTAATTTCTTGGTAATAAAAAGAAATATATAATTTTTTAAAAATTGATTGATCTAAGTACATTACCTTGAAGAATATTAGGCGTAAATGTCTTGAAACGTTAAAGAAAACTATTTTAAAAGTGTCTTTAAGATATTGTAGAAAGTTTAAACTTGAAATTGTTAATTTCGCTATCAAAGGTGATCTTAATACGGGTATGAATTTACTTATTTCTTAGTAATGAAAATAAATATGTAATTCTATAAAAATGATTGATCTAAGACCTTGAAGAATACCGGGCGTAAATGTCTTGAAATGATTAAAAAAAAAACTATTTTAAATGTGTCTTTATGATATGGTAGAATGCGTTTGGTAAATACATAATAATATTATTTCAATGCGTATACCTTCTTTAGACTCATGGATTTAATACTCGGGTGTGTTTAATGAATATAACTGTCCTTATATTTTATTTCTACATTGAGGTATAGATGGAACGGAATTTAACATCCAAGTGCATTTTCCTTATAGAAAGCCTAAAGAATTTACAGCCGATGTGAAGCCGATGGGTATGGGTAGGTTCGTTTCTGCATTCTTCATTCCTAATATATAATAGCGTAATTACAATAAGATTATGTGCTAAAACGTAATATTAAGATCGCTGTAATAAATCAAATTATGCCGATGCAATCTGCGAAGTTAGATAGCATTATGTAAAACGGTCGAGTGTATAATTAAAGCAGTTCTCGACATTTTTATGTTGTCGTGTGATTGAGTTTTTTTTTTGTTTGCTCGTTCGTTATTTAGTCGAGCAGCTCGCATTCTTGTTTTGCGATCGGAATCAAGTGATTAATGTGCAGTCGGAGCCGGGGCACGCGAATGCGTTTTGTCGGGACGTTGGGATGTCGGGTGTCGGGGCGTTGGTCGACGGGCGTCGAGACGTCCGTCGCGTTCTATTAAATGCAACGCTTAATCCTAGGGGCGGAAGCTGCAGTTCCCATTGTCGGAGGCCAAGATAAACCCTGGTTTAATGAACACCAGACACGTGTTCCGATTGCACACTTTCGGTGCACCCTCCTCCTCCTCCTCGCTCTCCGCTGCAAACGAGACCGACACAAATGGAATGGCTCATATGCATCCAACTGCCCATGGATATAAACACCCCTCTCCGGGTCGATGGTTCCGCTCGAGAGCCTCTTCGAATGTAAATTAAAAAATACCAAATTGTTTGCAAATTTCTTCATAAACCACTCCCTTGCATTGTTACCGATGAGACGGTTACTCGTAACTCTTCATGAAAATGCTCAACAGCTACACAGACATTTGCCCTTTATACTCTTTGCCTGCAATATAATTATAGTCGTCAATGTAATCTCAGAGTGAGCTATAAGCCTTAATTTACATTGAAATACATAATTAACAATAAGCCAACATTTGATGAAGTGATATATAAATACAATCAATGTTCAGTTAACGTACATAATAAATACACACATTACCATAAGCTAAATGACGTACGTTAATGGGAATTCTTATATAAATGCATTGAAACGAACGTACATTTTACCAATAGATCAGTGGTTTCAAAACTGGGAGACGCTTATCACAGGAACATTTTTGAAAATAACCATTGAAAGATGTAAAAGGTTATGAAATAACATATATAAATTAAAAGGAAGACGTAGTAACAAAATCACTATTTGTTTTCTGATTAAAATGATTTGTTTGATATTCATTAATAATAATTGTATTATAAATATTTATAATTAAAAGACTTCGAATCGCTATTGATAAAAGTTAAGCAAAGTCTATTATTGATTCTACTTGGATGGATTCTTACAAATTACATAATTATGTAAAAAGAATTTATGAATATTGTTTTTACATGGATTAATTTTACATTTTAATTGGATAGAATACAGATTTCATCAAATTGGTTTTAAGTAAATGTGAAATCTGCGGATAAAAAACTCAACATTCAAACGAACGTACATTTTAGATCAATTCTTTCAAAACTGGAAGACGCGGACTAAATATTTACGGAAATCACCCCCGTTTATGACAGGAACATTTTTGGGAATAACCATTGAAAAATGAAAAATACCATCAAATAATATATATAAATTAAAAGGAAGACGTAGTAACAAAATTACTGCAATGTATGTAATATTTTTCACTTTTTTTTTTCTTAAAACTATTTTTTTGATATTCATAAATAATAATTCTATTATAAATATTTACAATAAAAAGACTTTGATTCGCTGTGATAAAAGTTAAGCAAAGTCTGTTATTGATATTACTTGAATGGATTCTTGAATTCTAAATACAATTTACATAATTATGTAACAAGAATTTATCTATTTTTACATGGATTAATTTTACATTTTAATTAGATAGAAAATAGAAGTCATCAAATTGGTAAATGTGAAATTGAATATCCGGATAAAATATAATAAATTCACTATAAATTGTAAAAATTATAGCAGATGGTCCATTTGCCTATACAGATAAATTGCTAGTTGACAGATCTCTTGAGAATGATGAAATAATACATATTATATGTGTTTTTTTCTGAAAGACAACAAGAAAATCATAAAGATGACGAAAACACTGCAAGTTTACTAATAAAAAGCTTCAACCTGCGAAATGTGTAAAAATACTTAATCCTCAATTTGCTGAAAATGATACGAAATTTATATGTGAATTGCCATTACGGCTCATTATTTTTTTTTTAATTAATTATATTTACAAAAACCAATCTTTTTATGCTTCAAATATTTTTAGACGATTTTTTTTACACGATTTTTCAGAAACTAAAAAACAGCTTTCAGTTTTATTTCTATTTTCAATCGTTTCTTACTAATAATTTTAATAAAATCTATTTATAATATATTTTTTAATATCAAATTATATAAAAAGCAAAGTGTTCAAAATAATAATATTTTATAGTCTTCAAAACTAAGAGAATACTTAGAACTCTGTATGTAATGGACTGTAACAGATGTCTCTAATAATATTACGAATATGCATCTTCGTGCAATCTTTTAAAAATACAACCTCTAACACGACGATCTAAATGGAAACCAGTTATATTTATAAGTCTATATCATCTGGGATCGTTTTCAAGTCAAGCGTCTGGCTGTGTTATTTTTCACTCAAAGCAATAAAAATCTTTTCAAAAATAATATTGATCGGCGTAAAATAATATAATTTAATGAGTTTTTAGCGGAAAATATTGCTGAAAATAACATATTTTTGAAATATTTAATTAATTATTGGATGATGTCGATGAATATTATGTTACAGGTGCCGTTACAATTTATATGTATACAGAAAAAACGTGAGCTGTATGGATTTTGGCGACGATTACTTACCTCCAAAGTGGATCACGATTCATTAAAATTCGTGTTGTTAACAACTAAGAATGTCTTATAAGAATGGGGTATAAAAAAGGCGATCGTGACTGAAAACTCAATTTATGTGCAATTCTTTAAAACCAATCTTATTTTGAACATAAAATTTTACTTAAAATAATATTTACATTTTTTATAAACATAAATCATTCAAAATAAAGATTATAGCTGTTAAAATTTGTTAATTAGTTAATTTTCTTTATGTATTCTTTATCATATGCTGATTGTTGTTAAATGATTGTAGATAATTATAAGATAAATTTTAAATTATTCAGCGTGTCTGAAAAATAGAAACGTTCGATTTTTATTTAATTTTTAAATGAATTATTATATATGTTATCAGATTTTGCACGAGAAAATTGCGTAGTCTACACATACGAGTATCAAATGAAAACTGACGTAACTCCAATGCGGATATATAAATGACGACGAACCAAAAATAGCAAAACTCTTTTTCTGATTATCGTATTAAGATATAATTATTTAAATAATTGTAATATTTGTGTTTATTTCAATGAATTTATGTTTTATTTATATATTTATTTATCATCTCAGAGTGTTTATTTATGTATTTTATTATTTATATATTTTGGCCAAGAAATTATATCTATTACTATTTTTTTAGTAATATTTATTACAACAAAATTACAGACAAAAATTAAATTTCAATTTAACAATTTTAACAAATATAATACAAAGAATTTAAATTCAAATGAAACTGTGTTGTATAATTTAAATAAGCTTAAAATTAATCAACTGTAAATTATAAAAAATTTGAGCGGGCGAAATTTTAACAAATTTATAAATGTAATGTATTTTTTTTTAAATTTTAAATAATTTGAAAATCAAAGTGGAAAATAAACTACAAACTGGAAAAGAAGTCTGCACAAATGTACTTTATAAAAAATTCTATTTCAATTTGAAATTTTTTATTAAAAATATATCATAAAAGTGATAAAAAAACATTTTGATAACTATGACAAATTTATGTTTATTTTTAAAACGGTAAATAATTAACCGGTTTATCTGTCAATTTAATTACCGGTAAATTTTGGTTATTTTGTAGGAAAATAATGAAAAAAAAAAAATCCCAATAAATAATTTAACAGTTAATTCTCATAAAGAACATTCTGAATATTTATAAAAAAATTACGAGTCTGGTCTCTTACATCAAAAATGTATTATATTTTTGTTAATATTTATTATTGTTAATTATTATATTTTTGAATGAATTTTTTTTCACATAAGAAATAATATTTATGTTTTTTGTTTGCTTATTTTGTTATTAAAACTTATTAATTAATTCAAATATTGCTTTCTAATAAGTAGTAGTACTATCAAACAATATTTTCAATTAGAAATGTTTGCCGATTTTAACCGGTAATTGAATATTTCGGTAATTTTTTATTCATAATAAAACTGTCAAAATATTTGCTAAAAATTTGTTAGTATATGTTAATGAGTCATTATAGAGGATGTAGCATTATTAATTATTGCGGACCGTGGAAATTGGAGTGATAATAAAATGTGAGCGTGGCTGGGAAGTTAAAAATTGAAACAAAGTAGATGCGAAGGCTAATTGTGAATGTAACAGGTCCAAGCCACTGGATGTTGACAGTTGACAGGAAGCTGCCAATTAGGGCGGACTTAATTAAGCGGCCATCGGTTCAGTGGAATGGAATGGTAGGATGCGGAAGGGAACCGAATCCAAGATTTCGGCTGGACGACATACAGCAGCATCCCACAGCTGCAACGTTTTACTCGGTAAACTGCCTCCTTCTTGTTATTATTATTATTTTTCCACATATTTTTTTATTATTCAGTTAACACCCCAATTACCCAGACGGTTTTTCCTTTCTTTCGACCCACTTAACGTGCGCCGGAGTTAAGAGTGAGATCTCTTCTCTCTCTGCAATGAAAATTATCGTAATCTCTCACCGTTTTACCATTGTCGACCGAATCAAAATATTGAAGCGTGGCGCGCGCTTGCATCCCCTGCGCCTATCGAAATTGATGAGTGGTGCGGGGAGGCGCGGGGGGCGAACGCAGCTCGCCTCGTGTGAACGTATCTCGCGTGCGGTTCACAACCCCCCAGACACGTGCCCCCTTTTGTTTGTCACCGATCTAACCAAATTTTCGATATTTTTTCATATTTAATCCGCAGCTGTTTACCCAAAAAATACATTCGGATGGAACGCGAGACAAAGAGGAAACCGTACGACACGAACGGACGACAGTGTCAATAAATGGGGTTACGCACCTAAAGACTGTTTCGAATTTTAGAATCACCCCTAAACGATATTTAATTCTTAATAACCATATTTCAAATACATAATAAAAGACTTCCTTCTAAAATATATTCAGTTACAAATAGGACAAAAAAAAATATCGTGATTTTTTTTAAATTAAAAATTAAATTTGATACTTTGCGCAAAATACTTTTTCTGCATTTATTAACTTCTTTCTCGGGTGCAGTTTTTCAAAAAAAATATATAATTATCATTACCTCTTTATCCTCTAAGAAAAATAATTAATTTAAAAAATGCTATTACACCAATTTTTTAACCAAGAAAGTTGTGTTTGCTAATCTATTGTCAATAGCCAATTTCTAACATTTTCTTCAACAATATTTTTGAAACCTATTAGATAATTTCTTGGACGTTTTTTTTCTAGTATAGATTCTAGTCATATTTTGCGCAAAACACTTTTTCTGCATTTCTAAGTAATTTCTTTCTAAGGAATATTTTTTCCAAAAAAAAAAAATTATCATTACCTATCATCTTATAATAAAAGTAATTAATGTTAGATGCTTTAAATGATGCTACTACATCTAATTTTTTTTTGTAAGTAAAAACCGGTTTTTTAAATTAAAAATTAAATTTGATATTTACAATATTTTTATAGCAAAAGGGTGATTATTCAGTTTTATTAAAAAATTAACACCTTAATAAAAAAATGTTTCAAATAATCTTAAATCCAATTTGTCACAAATATTTTATTTTGTTTGATAAAACATTTGATACAAAATTTAAAACTAATTACAGAAAATGGTTGAAACAAAAATTACTTCAAAAGAATAAACATTTAAATGTAAATTTACAAAATTCATAAAAATATTAAAGTTATTAATTTCAATCTATTTCTAAAAAATAATTCTATATAAGTGAAAAATATATTTTAGATTTTAGTCTTTGAATTTCGAACTTTTTCACATTGTTATTCAGTCAACAATGTGAATGTATGTAATACATTTATGGAGTACAGAAAGTAAGTAATTCCAATATTAAAATTCTTCAGCGAGCGAAGCGTGAATCACTTCGGTATTTTTATAAAAGAGTTTTATAATGTATAAATAGTAAATAGAAAAAGTTATAGGTAAAATACCGGATTTTTTGTAAAACTTATGAAATTTCCTAAAAATATTTTTTTCTAATATTAATTGAAGAAAATTCTACGCATTTAAGTTATTTCATGCACAAACCAAGTGAGGAAGGTGGAGGCGCGAAAGAATAAGAAGAGGTTATTTCATGTATTAAAATATTTATTTTATTTTCGGCATATTATAAAGAAAGTTAAAAATAATAACTATTTTATTTTATTAAATGTTGCGAAAAAGAAAAAACAACAGCTGTGAATAAATACATAATAAGTAATAATGATATTCGTGTTTTTTTTTTTTTTTTAAATTTGTTATTATTATCCATAAATACATTTATTAAAAAATAAGTTGAAGTAAAAGTAGACGAGGACAGTTGTTCAAAAAATGCTAATATTTCCTAAATAAGCATTTGCCAACTGGTACTAAGTAATGTTGTTAACTTCTGTCACCATATGCTTTAATTAAAATAGTGTCAACATTGTGTAATATTTATAAGATTTGTTTTTGCTGGTTTTAGACGCAGTTACGGTTTATTTGAAATCTTAACAAATTTTGAAATGAAAGTATATAAATTAGTTTTCTTTTAATATGTAAATATTTTAATTTCTTTATTATTTTTCTAATGTATTGAACTAAAATAACTGAAATAGGGTAGAATGATCTAATAAAAAAATTGTAAAAAATAGATTAAGATAGTTTGAATTATTCATAACTATTAGAAACTTCTTTGGTTCAAAAAAATGGTGTAATAGCATCATTTAAAGCATTAATTACTTATTAGAGGATGAAGAGGTAATGATAATTATATTTTTTTGGAAAAAAAATATTAAGAAATGCAGAAGTTTTTTGCGAAAAATATGGCTAGAATCTATACTACAAAAATAAAGACGTCCAAGAAATTATCGAATAGGTTTCAAAAATATTGAAGTAGGGGATGTTAGAAATTGACTAATATAGTTTAGTAAACATATCTTCCCTGGTTCCAAAATTGTTGTAATAGCATAATTTAAGGAATCTAACATTAATTATTTTTATTAGAGGATGAAGAGGTAATGATAATTATATTTTTTTGTAAAAACTAAACCTTAGAAAGAATTTATTAAAAAATGCTGAAATAGTGTTTTGCGCAAAATATGGCCAGAATCTATACTAGAAAAAAACACGTCCAAGAAATTATCCAATAGGTTTAAAAAATAACGTTGAAGAGAAAGTTAGAAATTGGCTATTGACCATAGCTTAGACACAACTTCCCTTATTCAAAAAATCGTGTAATAGCATAACTTTAAGGATCTAACATTAATTATTTTTCTTAGAGGATAAAGAGGTAATGATAATTATATTTTTTTTAAAACTGCACCTGAGAAAGAAGTTAAGAAATGCAGAAAAAGTATTTTGAGCAAAGAATTTATACTAGAAAAAAACATCCAAGAAATTATGCAATAGGTTCCTATAATATCGATGAAGAGGATGTTAGATATGTATAGGATACAGAAGATGATGGTTTTTCAGTGGAAGATTTAGAAAATGTTGTTAACAACGAAGACAAAATTAAAGAATGTTAATTTGTACATTATATGTTATGAAGCATAAGTAAACTTAATCTTAATAAATTTACATAAAAAGGTTAATTTTTTTTTATGGAAATGAAGAAAATTTCAATTAGAGATTTAAATTATTTCTTTCGTTTGGAAGTGTAAGAAAAATGTATATGGAACGTTGCAGAATTTCAAGAAAGTTGTTTCAGTTAGGCGATAATGTGGAGTGTGTGACATGTGGTTGAATTTTTATTCTTTCGAACCAGATAGCATATTACCACCACTCAATATTTTTTTTTGTATTGTTTATAAATAAATAATTTATTTAGCGTATGGAATCATATGCTCGCATACGGACAGTGTGTGTATGGATGTGTGTTTTATGTACGTTTGAATGCCATATGGATGATATTCGGACAGATTGTTGGAAATCGACAGCCGGTTCGCAACTGTCCGATTGAGATAAAGCCATTCATACCATTCACTGGATGCCATAAACTCTCGCACCGACCGATGGAAGAGCGAGCGTATGCCGTGCCAACCAGAATGTTCGTTAATATTAGTTATGCTAATAATGGCTGGAGCACGTAATAGTAATTGAATTATTCAACAATATAAATACGCGCACAATGCACAGAAATCTTCATCGTCCAGGCAGATGAAACGATCCAGTCGAGAAAACACTCTCTCCTTCTTCGTGCTGCTGCTTCATACATGCATCCAGATGCTGCTGCTGCTGCTGCTCTTACGCAACACGCCGCGGTTTCACAATCGCGAGACAAATAGAAATCATCCGCGAAATCCGCACGATTCTTATATAGAATAATAATTCCCTTTACTTTTTTTCACAGTTTTTGATTTTCTTTTACGTGAGAATTCCCCGTGGGAATCACACCTGCGTTTCCTAGTTTTCGAATGCCCCCGCAATTGTCTACCACGAATTTACATTTTCATTAATGCATTAAACCAGAACCCCGAATCCGTGAAAATAAACCAAAAACTAGATAGACCATGATAAATATTGTGTCGCATGGTGCATTTCAATGTGGATCGAAACTCTTTACAACTTCCTACATGAATGCATTTGCATGAGAAATAAAATATTTTTGAATTTCATTATTATATTTCATAATAAATTTGATAATTTCTAGACTAAATATTCTAAAATCTATATTATAAAAAAAATATAATTATCTATCTTTACTTAAATAATTTATAATTAATCAAGAAAATAATAAAAATTGATTTTTAATACTAATAATTTATTGCCTAGTATATTTATATATTTTTTGTAACTTTTATTTATACTTAAATAAGGAATAATAAATAATAATGTTTCTTTCAAACGAATACTAATTTCCTTGTCATGGATTTTTTTCTCTAAATTTATTATATACTTAAATTTCCTATAATAAAATGTCTAGCAATTGTTTACCACAAATTTGCATTTTTATTCATGCCATTAAACCAGTAGTAAAATAAACCATGACTAGATAGAGGAGAATAGTAAAGACAATATCACATGCTGAATTTCAATTGGATCGAAACAGTTTACTACTTCCGACATGAATGCATTTGCATGAGTCATAATAGATTTTTTCTTCATAAAATGAAGGGTCATTCAAAATTTGCATATTTGTAAATTGTATGGTTAACATTTGATTTATAGGTGATGATTATATGAAATGAACTTTTTTTGTAATAACATTAATATATATTATATAAACATTTAAATGATGAAAATAATGTTGCAAATATATGAAAAAAAGTAAATAGATAGTTTTCGTTCCATTAAAGTCAATGAAGAACATTATTGTAGCAGACTTGTAAAATGAGCTGGAAATGTAATAAGGCTTATTGTAAAAGGATCTGGTGGTAAGTATAAAGTTAGAAGGGATACCACCCATTCATGAGTTGTAATCCACTCACTTAAATGTAACATACGCGACAGAAGGTCCTTATGGCCTATAATCAGTTAAAAGGGAGAGCTGCTAATAAATGTACATACTACATTAAATTAGGACTATCCTTAGTCTTCGATAAATTGTACCCCTTTTCCTAACATAGAAACAGTTTGATATATTCTGATTATTTTTAAATCATAGATTTTTAATACATATTAATAAATTATAATATAGAAAGATCTTGTTAACGATTAACGTTGATTCGTTTTAACGCGTCTGTTCGTTCTAATCTTATCAATTTACTATAGATTCAAGTGATTCCGTTTAGTACTTGTCTCCTAGGAATTACTGTATT
The DNA here is from genome assembly GCA_963457615.1 of Nicrophorus investigator. NCBI lineage: Eukaryota > Metazoa > Arthropoda > Insecta > Coleoptera > Silphidae > Nicrophorus > Nicrophorus investigator. Next base: position 9,788,379 of record OY735142.1, on the reverse strand, counting down.
TTTACTAAAACTCTTTAAATTATAGACAAATCAAAGATAACGCCTCACTCATTAAGTTTGTAAGATCACATATAGATGGCGACAAATCCATATGATTTTTAGGAAGTACCAACCTTCAGAGGACGTTTGATTTATTTTTCCATTGTTTTAAAAATTACAAAAGTAGCGTCACTAAAACCATTGTAACTTGTGAACTAAACGTCAGATTACCATGAAATTTTGACAGGCGTCGTCTGAAGGTTGGTACTTCCTAAAAATTATATATATTTGTCGATAGAGGCGCCCTCTATATGTTATCCTACGAACTTATTGAATGAGGTGTTATTGAAAATTTCACTCTTCTATACCTTTCTTAATTATAACTCACGTAATATTTTAACTGTACGTTTTATTGGTCTTTTATGCAAATGTATATACAGTTAAATCCCTAAATCATATTTGGAAAATTATTTTTTTCTATTTCAATCATTATTTTTTGTTGAATAGAATTGTATATATCAGAAAGAAATATATTGGAAAATTATAAATCTTGAGAATTGATTGATTCTGTAAAAAAAAAATAAAAATTATTAAAAGTAATTTAAATTTCGTATTTTTGGATAATTGAGGGATTTTCTATAAAATACAAGGGTTACATAACACAAATATATAAAAAAAGTGTTGTGTGCAATGAAAAAATTAATTGAAATTATATTTTATTTTTTTCACTACTCAACTCATACAATTGTGACAACACAATGCTAACAATATATTATGTGTTCATAACATTTTTTTAAATGTAAGTAAATTATATTATGAAATAGATTTACAGGATGTAGCATGTTGCATGGGAGCTAACTAAATCCTTATTAAATTTATTTATTTATACATATTGTGTAAATGCCTTTACTGGTTTCGTTAATTGGTGATAATAAATTTTTTAACAGTGATTTAATATACTGTGATTTCTGTAACGGATCCAATAAAAATGCAAATCTCACGAAAATTACGTTTTCTTTAAACCCAATACAGCAGATGTCAATCAACATATGTTTCTGCTGGATGCGACTTTGAGGAAACGTGTTTGCAACATTGTTGCCACACACACACACACACAATGCTGACTAGGAAAACACAAATATTGTCTGTAATGCTTTTAAATTTTATTAACACGCAATACGCCATATTTCTCTTCGACAAAACTAAGACGTTTCCTTTCTTTTGTAACGAGTTTCATGCATATATGTATTTTTTTTGTTGCTGTTGTTGCAGCAGTGATTTCGGAACATGTGGAGTAATTAAAAAAAAAATACTATAAATCTCTCTTTGTGTGGATTCGGTGGATGAATGGGTGTAGGTAATTAGCGTTTGGTTGGATGCAATAATTATTAACGTTACAGAAGGAACGAAACGCAGTATTGAAAAAAGAAAATTGCTGAGCATCATTAGTATGTTGAACATATTTAAAAGCGCTTTGTATGTCACTAAACGTAATATTAAATCTGAACCGGAAATACTGGACTTGGAAACTAAACAGACATTTAAATAAATTATATGAGATTGTACTTAGTTGTATTGCTTGAATAATAAGTTGCTAATACGATCAGAAGATGACTGTGGTTTATTGTTATTCCATATGTAAATGCATTTACATATTACTTTAAAATATTTTTATATTTTTCACTAGCAATGAATAAATTTAATTACAATTTTATATTACATTAGATTCCTTAATATAAATATATAATTCTCATAACTTTTAGTGCGTACTTTAAGACAGCGATATGACAGCTGTCAAATTTTGCTACGCAATTCAGCATATTTGTATTTCACAAGTTCCTCACTTTGGCATAAGGTGACAGCTGTCATTTATCCATTTTTAAGATTGTGAAACGTTGATCTCTAGTATTCATACAAATTATACTACTACATGATAAATATTTAACAATTTAGTAGTTTATTATAATTTTGCATTTTGACATTTGACAAGTATTATATAATTTTTGATTTGGATTAGATACATTTTAGATATGATATTATTTAAAATTATTCTAATGAACTATTTATTTTAAGACTAAGCAAAAATATATGAAACCGTGCTGTTTGAAGCCATACTATGGGAGATGTTTTTGTATTGAACTTAAAATTAAATTTAAAAGCTACTACTACTACTGTTCGGAAAATTATAACTAAAAGTTACGTAATTTCCTTCTTATCCGGTCAATCTACCATAACCTAAGACAAGGAAGAAGTCGGTGGACAACTGTGACCAGATGTCAGTTTTGGTCAAAAAATGTTTTTGATAAGATCCCAACAAAGGCGGTTATTATTTTGCACCTGCGGCAAGTCAATACGGCAAGTGTTACCTTAGAACAAGAAATTGGAGGTGTGCAACTCCCCAATTCTTCCGCATCTGTATTATTCACCTGCGACTGCTGCACTACACCACCATCTGTTCCAGAAACATCAGTTCATATTTTTTTTCCTAAAAAAATTTATTAAAAAAAATGCATATATTTGTCATAAATTATTAAGCAGGTTTATGAATACGAAATATTTGCCAAAGAAAATTTCTGAAAGTTTTTAGCCCTTGAAAAATAAGACAATATACAGTCTATAAATACCGGTTATATTTTTAATAAATGGTTTAAAATTAAAATACCGGTTTTTAATTAAATAAACCGTTTAGATTTTGATTCAAATCACGTAATTTTGAATAATCAGATTTTTTTGCTTTTAACACTTAAAATCAATAAATACCAATATGTCCAATTTTTTGATATATTGTAACACCTGTATTTGATTATAGCCATTTTTCAAATATTGTACAACATGTTAATTAATTATAATATTTAGAAATAGATTTTTTTGTAGAAAACATTTAAGTATACTTAATTAATTAACCACATGGTTTTTGCAACAGATTTAATTAATAATTTGTGCGCAGTTCTCATTAGCTTGTTACGTTCCAATTAAGAATGAGAAATGCAAATTAATGAATCTAAAGTGTATGGAAGAACGGAAAAATTAAAATAAATAAACAAGTATATGAAATGCAAGGTATAATTTAACGCAAGTGTCTGTATCTTAATGAATATTGTGATATGGTTTGGTTTCGTAACAATCTCCGAGGAGCAATCTTCGTGCAGCTCGTGAGGAATTATGCTTGGCGAGGCAAAGACGGTAAAGGCTGGCACACAGCTGCGAGCGAAGAAACTGCGGAGCACAGTTCCGGAAACCCACCTGTTCCTTCCGCTTCCCAACTCCTTCTTCCTTTGAAGGAAATCCCACGATGTTCACCAGATATCCCTTTGCTAGTGGAACGAAAATTTTTCACGACGCATCTTCATCCACCACGAAAAGCAACGAAAAGTAAATTGGTAACGAGACCGTCAAACCTTACTAGACAGATGCCCCAATTAACATCTGGTACGACTGTTTGCAAGAAAGCACAAATCTATTCGACTGCACATCGTGGGACTTTCTTCAAGGAAAAACGTTACATTTCTTATTTCATAAGATTATTTACATATTCCATATAAATTTAAATTTAATTAATTGCTACGAAGAAAACGCATACATTTATTCATATAAGTTCTTAACATTCTTGGCAAAATTAAGTATATTTTGTTAATATAAATAAATATAAAATAAATGTATTAAAAATTTAAATTGAAATAATATATTTAAAGCATATTAAAAACGTTACTCTTATAACCGTAATAAGTAAAGTTATGTGCTAGTTTTATTTTATTTATTTATGATTTGTTCTTTTTTTTTCGAGTCGAGTCAGAATGTTGTACTTGCTCCGAGATAATTTTACAATTCACTCAAGGATATTCAGAGATTATTATTAAGATTTTGTGGAAGAAGTCCTTCAAGAAGACGGAGGTCTGTAGAATCTTTCGAGGTTGCAGCAGCATCAACAGCATGTCGTCGTTTCCTGATTACCTTGCAGGCTTATCAAAAAAAATAAACAGGACGAAAAAAGCACACCTCTCACACACTGTGTATTCCATTTAAAGCGTAGCAGAAACCACATGATTATGATTTTTTTTTTCGTTGCTGTTCGAAAATGGAAGGAACGCTTTTCGTTGGTAACGTATTTAATACCGGAGATGGTCTCCTTTGTGTGTTGGAGCATATTTGGCTTTTTAAATCTGAGATTGCAGTCAATACGATACCGTTTTAGGGAGGGCGATTGCAAGTCGAGACCCTGGAGCACGTTTGGCGGAGGGCTGCAAGGAAACAATCTGGAAGGGAATCCTTGTTCAAGGATCTTCAGCTGGACACACAGCTGGCTGGCTGGTTGCCTTTGATTGTCGTCGACTGGCTTTTTCTTCGAGAGGCCAAGTGTGGGCTGTGTGGATTAACGTCGGCCAAAATCAATGGCATTACTTACAGATTGCGTGCACTCGTTCCAGATTACTGTTATTCACTTAACGGCCTATAATAAATACTTCTAGTATTTTTTTTTATTTTAGGTCAGTCGAGTTGCAATATAATTTATTTACAAAAAAATATGAATATATTTATTATTTCATTATATTGAAAGTTGATACTTATTAAATCGTAATTTCTTAATATTCAATCTTTCAAATTTTCAACATCTTTCACTGAAATAATCGCCTAAAAAATTTACTTGATTGTTCCCAAAAAATGTTCATAAAAAACTTATATAAAAAAACATATAATAATTATTATTTGTTACAAATAACTATTTATAGGTTTTTCAGTCTTAATTATTGATATTTTATTAAAGTTAAATATCACCTATATGGATATTATATTGAATGGGTGATAGAAGTATATTTTCTAATTCAAGTTAAATTAAAGTCCATAAACTTTATGTACAACTGAATAATTTCATAGATGATTGCCTCTCAAAAAGGACATTAGACTAGAGAATAAAAACGACCAAAAATTAATGAATTAAATTAATGATTTAACTGAACGAATATTAAGCAATTTATAAATAATAAAGTATTGTAACCAAAAATTATATATCTGACGTGTATATTGCTACTTCTTTTCGTGTAAAGATGTCAGTTTTATTAATTGCTGAATCTATATATTTGTACCTGAATATTTACCCTCGATGGTCTAATAACTAAATATAAAAAAGTCTTTACAAGATATACAAAATTCAAACAGAAGCAAACAAAGAAGCTAAGGGTGGAGGACTTACCCCAGATTTTCTGGAATTGTTCGGTTTATTTTTCATTGAGTATTTTATATTGTTCGTGAATGGATGCTACCCATTTGAAAAAAAAATGTTAATGACTGAAAACATCATGAAATGTATAATTCGTTAAAAAATATTATGTTTATAAATATCTATGTTACATATTAGTAATTATAAGATAATATTTAGTACAAAAGTCACATATAAGCAAATAATTCGTCTTAATAATTATATAACAATACCTCTAATAGTCCGGGTAGTTGGTCTATTTGAAATAGGACTAATAGAAGACGACATATAAAAAACGCACAAAAGGAAAAATACGTTTATTTATTTATACAAAAATCTGTTAAAAAATTATTTTTAATTTGCTCATTTAACATTTAATTTTTAAATCAAACTTTAGTGAATCCGGACAGATTGAAGCCGGACTGTAATATATTTTTATTATAAATAGTCTAATAATAATCACTAGATAAATAAACATAATATAATATTTTAGTGATGATTTTGTAATAAACATAAATTATTTATAAAAAGTATATAAATGCTAGAAAATGCATTATTACAAACCCTTAACAGTAAATTACACTTTGATCCAAATTGGAGTAAAAAAGGTAAATAATTTATTCATTTAAAAAATTAATATAATTCATAAATTTATAATATAACTTCCAATAGTTAAACATAAGTTCTGATTTTTTTATGAACCGTTATCCATTTAAAAACTGTATTATTAAAGTTACTTCTTTGCAATATTTTCTATTCTTTTGCATTCACTTAATATTAAATAAATAGTTGCACATTGCGGCCTCGTCTTAACTTATTTTGATTGCAGTCATTCATCATATTTTTCACAAAAATGAAATAAAAAATCCAATACCAGGATTAGATATTTTTATAATATTTTCTATCAATTTAAATTATTTACGCTGAACTCTTTTAAAGTACAAAATAGAATGAGGACTATTGTATCCTCATAGAAGTCTTTATGTATTTGTCTATTCGTAATGAACCATGATATTTCTTAGACATTTTTATTGAAATTTTTGTATAATTTTTATGTTCGATTTTATTATTGTCAGTAGTTTATTCGTCACTGATAATTCCCTAAATTTTAGCCCTAAAAGCCAGTATATTTTTTAAAACTTTATTTCCAATTGCTCTCATGTGATCTTTCCAGGTGAGCCTTCTGTCGAGATGCATGCCTAAGTATTAGACTTTTGTTGATTTGGGCAGATCTTGGCCATTCATTCTTAGTATTGGGCAGATGTTAATGTCATCTAACTGTTCTTGCAGATATTCAGATGCTACAGTCGGATTCTCATCTGATGCTGTATCATCAGCGAATGTTGCAATCGTAGTATTGGAATGTCTGCCGTATATAAAAGATAAAGCAGTGGTTTTAAAAGTTATAATATTAGCTGAAAATTAATTTACTAAAGTATTTCTATACTTGTTTATGTAATAATATAAAATTAATTGAAAATTGTAGATGTTTGCTCTTCGTATGTTGTGAATTGAAATCCTCCGACAATATAATAAACAGGACAAAGAGCGATCGGTATTGAATGCCGGAGAATAGTACATGTATGTAGTAAGTAAATTCATAAATAAATTAGTAGAACAATTAGGAAGTAAGCTGAATGGCGAGTGTGGAGTGTGCATATGTAGCAAGAGCATATGTACAAACATGTGCGCGGTCTTATGGGAAATCACCTGGCAAGGGTGTCATGGGAATGAGGGTAAAAATCTCCCCGTTAAAAGTTAAACCAATACACATACACACACACGCATATGCATGTATACATACGAGCAGCGTGGTCTGAACGTTCGTGCAGTTGTTGTGTTCGTATGTTGGAAAGGCGCACATCTGACTCCCGACGAACGCGCACATGCTCATACGACATATGCAATTCGAATTATTATATATATAAAGAGAGGAGAGAAACGGAACGTTGAGGGGTGGTATAGGCACAGGCAGATGATCCGATCATCTGCATTTTGTCCCGCCACTGCTGACACTCTCATTAACACTCGAGCTGCTATTATTACTGTTACTTGCACATCTGCATATGTCAATCTGGAAATACGGCCATCCCAATTTACATTACTCGCTTTATCAGATTAGATAAAAAAAATGAATTTTGAACGTACTACTAAAACTACGACCCTTGCTGCATTATCAGCGAAACAAAGCCGAAAAAAATATGTATAAAATAAAAGCGGACGCGCTCACAAACATAACGCTTGTTTGACATGCGAAAATCTGTCACACTTTTGTGTTTTGATGATCGCACCAAATGACGCCCATTTGCTTGATTAAATTAATCCATCTGTAAGCTGATCTCACAGATGGGCTGAACTAATAACATTGAATATATTTACTCAAAAAAAACTAATTTATTTAAAATAAAACGACAACAAAATATCTGAAGTTTAATACCAGATTTTTCGTGTTTTGATGATCGCAACAAATGGTTGATTAAATTAATCCATCTGTAAGCTGATCTCACAGATGGGCTAAACTAATAACATTGAATATATTTTCTCAATAAAACTAATTTATTTAAAATAAAACTCCAAAAAAATATCTTATATAATCTTCAGATTTACTCAAATATATTACAAAAAATTACACAACTGAAATAATGCTATACACTAATTTTAATTACATAAACATGTCATAAGAAATTACAGATAAAACAATATAATATTAAAATATTTAAACAATTTCAATTGAATATATTTAATCAAAAAAAAAGTAATTTATTTCAAATAAAACTCCAAAAAATATCTTATATAATCTCATATTTAATACCAGATTTACTCAAATATATTACAAATTATGCAACTAAAATAAAGCTATACACTAATTTTAATTACATAAACAATATATTTTTTCTTGTGAATATGTCATAGAAGAAATTACAGATAAAATAATGTAAACTTAAAATATATGAACAATTTCAATTGAATAAATTTGTTTACAAAAAAAATAATTTATTTAGAATAAAAGTACAACAAAATATTTTATATAATTTGAAATTTAGTACCAGATTTTTCGTGTTTTGATGATCGCAACAAATGACGTCCATTTGATTGATTAAATAAATCAATTTGTAAGCTGATCTCACAGATGGGCTGAATTAATAACATTGAATATATTTACTTAAAAAAAGTAATTTATTTTAAATAAATCGACAACAAAATATCTTAAAATATTTTACAAAGCTAAACACTAATTTTAATTATATAAACAATACTCTTTTTTCCTGTGAACATGCCATAAGAAAAACATAAAACAAAATAAAATTAAAATATATTAACAATTTCAAATATACTTTGAATCATTTAATTTTTAAACAATATATGTAATATAAATAATTCTATAATCACATACAAAATTCAAGAAATAAAATATTAATTTATAAATAATATCAATAATCATTGCTATAAAAACTACAAGAATAATAAAAAAAACTGTTAATTTTCAACCGATTATAGATGCATTTAAAAAATAATTAAATATTTTGTTGTAACTGATTTTTAAATAATTAAAAAAATTACACACAACGTTGGGAATGATTTTTTTTAAATAATGATAGAATTGAAACAATGAAAATGTTATGAGTCATTACATTTTACGACTAAAAGCAAAATGTCTTCTTAATTATTTAAGCAATAGTTAAAAATAATAAGTATATTCAATTAATTTTTAATTAGAAATATTTTAGGTTACAAGTAAGTACTTATTGTAATATTTAGACTTATTTATAAATCTAAAAATATTTTTATATTTTTAATCCCTTTTTTAAGCAGATATTGTTGTCTGTCTGTCTGCTCTTCTGTAATTTATGCAGTAACCTCACACTGCGTTGAATTTTAAATCATTGGGATACATTTACAAAATATCTATAGCAAATTTCTCGCACAAAGCAGGATTTTATTTAGAATTATTATTATTAGTTTAAGTTTATTTTCTTATAAATAATCTCACTTGTTTGTTTATTTAATTTTAGAAAATACATTTTATAATAACCGATGCTCCATTTAGTAATAAATCGAGTTATATAACATTTTTGTGTGATTTATTTTAGTCTAAATAATTAATATAATTTATAAGTAAGTTAAGTCGTTAGAATATTTGTTATAAAATGAGTCAATTAAATAGATTAGTTTGATAACATATTATAGTATAATTGAAGAGGGTTTATGTATTCTTATTAAAATAGGGGTGGAAATAATTGCTAACGGTCAACGAACCTATTAGATAAATAGTCAAAATATTAAATAATCCAAATAAATGTAATTACAAAAATGATTACAAATGTTTATTTACCGTATTTTTTTTCGGATTATAAGACGCATCCTTTTACATATAAAAAATCTATTTAAATTGGAGCGCGCCTCATTATTCGCAAATTTATTATATAATTTTTTATCTGAATTGAACCATAGAAATCATTTATTTGTTTACAATTTTTTATATAAGTCAAATGATTGAAGCAAACTTTTTCATTTATTTCACCATTAATATCTTCCAGTACTTTACTATATTAAATAGTTAGACTCCTTTTAAATATTTTTTTTAAAGTTATTTTCAACTTATTTCATTCTTGTTTGAAAATATTCACATACTTGCTTATATAAAAATCTATTTAAATGGGAGTGCGCCTTGTGCAAATACATTATATAATTTTTATATTTATTGAACTATAGATATTATTTATTACGTTACAATTTTTCAAATTGGTCAGATGATTGAAGTATAATTTTTTGCAACTTTAAACAAATATACCGATTTTTTCAGATCACAAGATGCGTCCTTTCACATTTAAAATCAACATAAAATTGAAGTGCGTCTAAGGTAACATTAAAATACAATTTTTTTTTCTGTTTTAATTAATGATACAATATGGTAATAAAATTAGTATAGTACGAAAGTAAAGGTAGGTATGTAAGGTAATCCCAAACTAAGAGCAGTTTTTGAATGAAATAATAACAATAGTTCAGACGAAAGAAATTCGAATGGTGACATAAACTAGATGAGTGATTTTACCAAGAGTGAAGATGAACTAAATTAGTACGAATTATTTTAACATTAAATAAGAATTAAGAAACAATTTGAATAATACCTAATAAAATATTCTATTCTAAAAATCGCCCCATAAATTTTGGCTGCGTCTTATAGTCCGAAATATATATTAAACGCAATGTAAAATTATAATTATAATAATCTACTGATATATTTTATTTTTTTCTATACATTTAACGAATGATTGTGTAATTACGGTACTCTATAGATAAAACTACGAATTATATACTTTGTCGCTGATATATTTACGAATTTAGAAATAGAATAACTGCTGACTTTGTAAGCAGTGAGAGTGTTTTACTGCACGAAACGAAACCAAAATAAATAAAGGAGTAATTTTTATTAGCCCTTTAACTAACAATAATATACATATGGTCACAAAAAGGAGCTTTGAGGTTGTTTACGAAGAACTACGTAGTAATTACTTACATGTGAGTTAATTGATATCGTATTTCACGACGCACAATTTCCTGAAAATATTAAAATGTATTTGGCGCCACTACTACTACTTGTCTTCTTACATAGTTATAACAAAATCATTAAAATATTAAAAATCATTCTTCGAAAACTAAAACATAAAACTGTTTAATTTCGATATTTCCTTATAAGTTGTAAATATTTTCAAAAAGGAATAAAAAATAAAATAAGAAAATATTAATTTATACTTAATAGCAATATTTGATAGTAAATTTTTACAATAAACTATAAGAACAAAAATTGTGATGACCATCTTAAAACGTGGTTCTCTTAAATTTGTTTTCTTATAATTGAAAAAACTCAATAATTTACATTTTAGTGCTGCTATACAGAAATATTTAGAAAATTTTTTATTTTCTAAGGAAATTTTTCAATATGCACTGCTTCTCAATATTATTTTTTAACAAGAGCATTAATTACTTATTTTTTTTAAAGTATTTTTGTGTGCTATTTCTATAACATTAAAGATTGTTTAATTTTTATACGTCACTTAATTTGTTGTAAATTTTTAAAAATTAATTATTTTTTGTTATAAAATGTGCAGTAACACTTTAATTTGTAAGAAATTATTTGTTTTTTATCTTAAATTTATAATAAAATAAATGAGTGTAATTTTTCTGTTAAAAGTAGGTTTTTGTAAGTTATTGCTATAATTTTTATACATCACTTAAAATACGTACATTTTTTGTGATAGCATAAATATTGGGACTTTTATTGAATTAAATTATTTTTTAAATTTTTACCAAATTGTTATATAAATATGATTTATTTGAGTACATAAACTAACATTACCAACAACATTCATATAAATAGATCAATTAGATTATGAACGACTTTTCTACTATAACTAATAATTTATGTCACTATTTGCATTACTTTCGTCTGAAAAATTGTTGCCACTCCCTTCCAAACCTGGGTAATCTTTTCTCAGTTTGGGATTACCCTAGGTTTTAATGCTAATTTTATTACCATATTGTGTCTGTAATTGACAAATCGCTAATAGTTTCAATATAAAGATGCGTATTATAATATTACTTGAGACGCACTCCAATTTCATGTCGATTTTTATACGTGAAAGGACGAATCTTGAGGTCCAAAAAATTCGGTATATTTGTTTAAATTAGCAAAAAAATATACTTCAATCCTCTGACCTATATGAACAATTATAAACAAATAAATTATTTCTATAGTTTAATATAAATATAAAAATTATATAAGGAATTTGCTGACCATAAGGCGCACTCCCATTTAAATAGATTTTTATATGAAAAAGTATGTAATTATTTTCAAGCAATAATTAAATAAGCTGAAGATAATTTAAAGGAGTCAAATGTCAAATATAGTAAAGTACTAGAAGATATGAATGACGAAATGAAGGAAAATAATATACCTCAATCATTTGACCTATATATAAAATTGTAAACAAATAAATAATTTCTATAGTTTAATAAATATAAAAATTATATAATGTATTTGCTGACCATAAGGTGCACTCCAATATAAATAGATTTTAATATGTAAAATGATGCGTCTTATAGTCCGAAAAATACGGTAGATTTATTTAAAATAAATAAAAAATATCTGTAGTTTAATAAATATAGAAATAATGCGTGTTTGTATGTAGACATATATCTATTATTTATTATGTTTGTGTTTTTTCAATGTTTTCTAAACAATTTTATAATTGTATTTATTAGGATTATTTAAAAATTTTATTATTTATTATAAATTATCTAATAGGTTCGTTAACCATTAGCAATTTTTTTCCAACCCTATTTTATAATAAAATACATAAACCCTCTTTAATATAGTATCGTTCCTTTCTTATACATCATTTCAAATACAAAAATCTACGTTATAAGCATAAATATTGAAACAACATAGATTCCTTAATTTTATTAGGTTTGTACCAATTTTTTACATAAATATTATTTATTTACTATTTATTATAAATTGTCTAATAAGTTCCTTAACTGTTAGCAATTTTTTCTTATATAATAGTACATAAACCCTCTTTTATTATACTGCAATGTTTTATAAATTATTTCAAATACGTAGATTTTTGCTTATGGCATAAATATTGAAACTAGATAAATTTCCTAATTTTATTAAGTTTCTACCAATTTTTTATATAAATATTATTTATTTACTATTTATTATAAATTGTTTAATAGTTTCGTTAAATTTTAGCAATTTTATTTTAGTACATAAACCCTCTACAATTATACTGCAATGTGCTATAAATTTAATAGTATCATTCCTTCTTTATACATTATTTAAAATAGGTAGATTTTTGGTTATAGCATAAATATTGTGAATTTATATAAATATTTCTTAATTTTATGAGGTTTATACTAAATAACTTATCATATATTGATAATTTTTTAAAAGTAAAAAAAGTGGAACTAACATTATTAAACTAATTATATGAAATAGTCATGTATTTTTTGTTTCATTCAATAATTAAGTAGTTTTATAATGTTATAGGTATGTTTTGTTAAGTTATTTCCATAATCTTAATGGTTGTTTCGTTCCTTTTCTACACGTCAATTAAAGTGTGTCGACTACTACTACCTTATCATGCGGATAATGGATACACGAAAAGCCAATATATGGAAAGTATTTCAGCGAAGCTATAAATAAAGTGTTTTACACGCGACGATCTTGGCAATATTTTCATATAGATGTTGAAGATCTCGTTGTACACGAGATGCTCGTTGTTTCATTTTCCTCTCCTCTCATCTCGTTTTGTTTTTACTTGTACCGTAGACAAGTTTCGTTCTTTTACTATTTATTTCTTGTTTATAGTTTGCTGCTCCATCATCTCAATCTAAATATGCAAAAATATAGTATAGTCAGCAGCTGCCGCGCAAATAAAACGCAAAATTTTATTTGGAATCCGGAGATGTAAATTTTGTACAAAGAACGAGAGGCGCAAGCCAAAACGAATTATTTTCACTGCATAACAATTATTATTTATAAATATTAAATATTACAGTTGTCTCTACTGTTTGCAGTTGATACCGAACATAGGAATTTATGAGTGTTTTCCACCTCCTCCACCTCATCTCATCCTTCCTTACGTCCAACCCAGGCCAATAAAGAGACTCCTTTATTGCATACAAACGGCACAATTTAAAATTGCATTCACTGAATCGCAATTGCTACCCATTGTTCGTTTCGCAAACCTCTCTCGATCCTTCCCAGAAATCCGCATCAATTCGTTTCTCAATCAAACTTTCTCATTCAGCACAAATACACAACTGCGATTCGCTTATCCGATGCGACAAACACATTCAATCACAAACAGTTTTTCTGCACATAACGCAATTAAACGCTCAATGAAACTAGTTAATAATCCATAAAGACCGCGATAACGCGGCTATCGAGAAACCGAATCAATCATCGCAAAAAACTTCCACATAACTAGGAAATTTACAATTATGCAATAACAGCATAAATTAGATAAGACTGTAACTATTTTATTTATATTAAATTATCAATTTATTTATTCTCTATACATTATTTAATTTTTTTATTATTTATTTCTACGCATATAGAAACAGTTATGTAAATTTCTCTAAGATAATCATCAATTATTATAATAATTTTATCATTCACGTTTTTTATTATTAGATTTTACGTCTATATATGGAAAGCATTTCTTGGAAACTATAGATAAAGCGGTTTACATAATTATTAATTTAATTAATACAAATATATGAAGACAAAGAAATGCCATTAATATAAATAAAAACGTGCATGATTATTAGATAATCATAGCTTAAATTAATTTTCGATTTTCATATCTAATTATGTGAAATGGCAAATAGACAATGCTAGGTGAAAATAGACACTTTAACTATTTTTTACGAGAAATCATGAACAAATTTGGTCAGAATTGATATGAAATAAGTTTTAATGACTACAGTTTTTTAGGACCTACAGGAATTTTTGAGGCTCATGAAGAAAATATTGTAATTAAGAGTTCAAGGATACATATCGGCTTCTGATTTGGTACCTAGGGCCCATGACAACCTTAATTAAGCCGTGATGATAGTGGTTGAAGATCTGGTGCGTAGAGTTAACGATAACCTTAATGGCTAGACTTAAATAGTTGCATTTTTAATAGTAGTTTATCACCTTGACGTAAAGTGACAGCTGTCATTTCGCGAGTCATTCAAAATATTAGGGATTTATTTATTTTCGGTTGCGACTAATAGGTTACGAAATGCTGAATTATAATCAGGGTCATATTTAGGTTGTCGTAGGCCCTAGGAATCAGTTAAGTGTGTATTCTTGAATTCGTGGGCCCCAAAAATTATCGTGTGCCCTAGGCACTGTGACTAATAGATATGACTATAATAGAAATTAATATTTTGAAGAAATATTGGTCTGTGATACTTTTCCTAATGTTATAAATATAATGGACAAATAGTACTTAAGTCTAAATCTTATTCTAAGTAAAATATTTTAATAATAGACTGCTAGTTGTATGTGTATTACTCATAAATGTATTAATAGTTCGTTTTCTGTCTAAAATGACCATAGAGAATTCGAGAGTACAGAATATAAATGAAGCATAAATATATTACAAAATGTTTACTTATTATTAAGAAAAACATTAAAAAAACATGTAAAAAGCTTAAATGAATGAAAAAAAATGAAAATATAATCACTATTAAGTAGGAAATGACGTGCGGTCTCATTTTACAACGTTTCACCTTAAAAATTACCTAAAAATAACGGAAGAAACTTAAAGCAATAAATGAAAACTTTATTGTTTTGTGTTGAATCGTGCGAGGAATGACACTTTTCAGTTTACGACTCTGTTTTGTTCAAACGTAATTCTGACGTAAAATGGCACCTGTTTTACATGTATAATGTTAGAAATTAAAATGTATAAATAATATACTTAAAATTCAATAAAGAATTTTTAAAAAAATGTTATATTTCATTCATTAATTCATTATTGTAAGGAGGTATCAAGTTACGTATAAATATAATGTGAAACGTTTAAAACAATTCTATTAATATACCTGAAAAGGACAGGTCAGGCTGTATGTTTACTCAGCTGCGTGTACAGTGATAAATAAATTTGTATGTGAAACGTTGAAATAATGCGGAGAAAACCGTTTTGCGATAAGTATTTTCAAGACCGTTGTTACTATTTACCCAACGGTTAGAGTGTAACTCAAATAAGGAAGCATCATATTTGCACTTTATAAATTAATCTAAATATAAGATAAATTTTAGTTCTTAATTATGAAATTAATATTTTCATATAAATAAATAATTTTCAGTAAATTATTTATTTTCTATTCTACAAAAATTATATAAGTCTAAATATTAATTATAATTTATTTAAATTAAACTAATTAAAGTTTTTTTTAAATTGTGTATTTTTTTTTTCAATTTTTGTATAATCAAAAGATTACATTTTTTACCATATTTTCTAGACTACTAAATCCATTCTTATGACATTTTACATGTTAAATATTTTTGTATTAAATAATTTTTCTTCCTTATTAATTAGCCCAAATTTTAAGTTTTTTTTATTATAATTTAAATTTATTTTACAGATTTGTAAATTATTTATTTTTCAAAATTGTGTTTTTTAAAATTGAGTTTTTAATAATCAGATATTTTTAAAATATTTCCATGAATTAGTAAATTGTATACACAATAGAAATGCGTAAGCACAGATGTGCACTCATTGAGAAATTGGTAACAAGTGTTGAACACCAAAAATAAACTGCAATCTGCAGCAGCATCCGTTTCGCTTTATTTAATTACAATAATGCTGCAGCTAATTCGAAACGCAGCTTTCAAATAATTTGACGCCATTTTTCCTGGATGCACTTTCGACTATTTATGTTATGCAAATTACGATGATTGTTTCTTGGCATGCCTTGTGGATCGGTTCTCTGTTGTTGCCAGAGCTCCGCAATTTGGGAACGAAGTTATAAATTCGCTGGACAATAATAATAAACTTTCGGACCACGATTTCTGGCTTCGATTAAACAAATTCTAGAATTACAGTTTAGGATTTCCTTCATAGAGATATTATTTATTTTTATTGTTGTCGGGAAAGTAATAAAGTTAGTGATGGTCAGGAAACGAGAGTTTTCGAGGTAGACGGAAAGATGGTTCCAGATAGAGGCGCAAGCGGAAGTGATGACATGTGTATTATTGGACACTTTCGGTGTTTACAAGTGGCTGCAGACAATGTGTGGTCCTCGTGCGGGGGGGACAAATGATACTTCAATCCTCCTTTGTTTAAGTCATGCCACTCACAGGATGCGTCCATTCTTCTATTTTTACATTTGCGTTTACTTCTTTTGTGACTGATGTATTAAGGGCATCTGCGGAAAGGGCGTAACTGGCATTCGGCAAATAAGCATATTTTTTTTCTTCACTTTTTACAATTATTATTTTTTGCACGCTTCTTAGTTTCATCCACATGTATCCTTTTATAACACATTAGCAAATTATGTCCATTCTCACATAAGATTTTTTGATCAATCACGAATAATAGAAAAACTAATTATTTCTCAAACGCATAACTTTTTCTGTAGAAACGAATGAAACTAGTTGGAAAGTCCTGAAGTCCTGATCTAATATGATATAACTGCCACATTTCTTATTGTTTTTGGAAAATCTTATAAAATTGTAACAATTTTAATGAAAAAATTATCAATGAAAGTAAAGTGAAAATAAATGCACATTTTTATAATAATTTCCAATATGATTTCTTACCAAGACTGTTTGAGTAGTAAAATTTATCAATGAAAGTAAAGGAAAAACGTAATACAAATTTTGTAATAAATTTTAAATGATTTCTCACCAAAAATTATAATAAACACAATCATTTTATTACAAAAAATACTAATTCTCAATGTATTAAATAGAAATTCCATGTTAAAAACACATTTCATACCATAATACAAAATGTAAACCTGACAAATTCTTAGAATGTTTCATCACTTCACTTTTCATAAAGGAGGATCTGAAAAAGTTTATTTACATTTTAAGATGATTTCTCATAAAAAAAAATATAGACACAATATTCCTATTAAAAAAAAAATAGAAAATATGCATTAATTCTTAAGAGGTTTTGCACTAAACGAGATTTACTAATAACGTACAGTGTTATTTAAGTTTATTGGTGTATTTAGTAGGAATTCTATGTTAAAAACACATTTGATACCTTGCCTTCAACATGTTTGTGGGTCACAATACAAAGTGTAAACCTGACAAATTCTCAGAACGTTTCACCACTTCGCATTTCATACAGCTGGAAGAGGAACTGAAAAGTTTATTTCCCAAACATCGGTGAAGATGAATTAGAAAAACCTACATCTACCTTTTACTACAATAGCTCAGGTGTTTAATGGAAAAGAATGCAATAGAAGCTTGTAAAATTCCAGCATAAAAGTTTTGCACGTAAAGTACTAGTAGAAACTTATGAATGAATAAGTTTAGTTGTACTTTTTTTTAAACCAATAAACAGTTGTACTTCCTTTAAAGTTATCTCCAATATCGAAGCTTCGATATAACGAAAAATGTAATTTTTAATTAGATATAAGAATTTAGATATTTACTGAAAAATCTCTTAATTTTATGTTAATTATTGTTAATCGAGGTTTGATTTAATGTTTTTGAAGAACAGGTTGGAATCTTTGACTTAAAAATAGAAGTTGCTAATGCAACAAATGTATTAATTATAATTAGATTTACAACATATTTTTAAGCGAGTCTAATGAATGGCCTTGGATCACGAAGCTATTTACTAATTGCTCAAGTTAAGACATTTTGTGCATTAGTGTAATGGCATGCTATTATCTAACTAGGAGCGATAAATCATAGCTCCACTGAGACCATTTTTGTAACTCGAACCAACAAAATACCATTTATTGTTGTTGCTGTGTCCAATCAAGCTAATTACGGCTTTTATTTATCGTTTTTCGTATAATTCTTTTAAGCGATATCTTTTTCTCTCTTCTTCTTTCGTTAGAAAGTCGTTATATGCTCTGGGAAGCCACTTAACTTACATCGACGTGGAATGTTGATGAACTTGTTGCAATTTTCCTTATACAGCCACACGCACTCATATTTCAGTTCGAAAAACCTTTCCTTTACCTTTTTCGAACAATTTCTAAAATATTTCGTCAACAAACCAATACCTCGCTTAGTCCGGTAATAGTCTGGACTATTTTAAACCGGACTAATTGAGGAATTAAAAAAAAAGTATTAAAAATAATTTTGAATTTCTCAATTTAAGTTTTGAAATTTTTAAACCGTAAATCGAAAGACTGCAATATATAATTCCTGTTTGCACAAACTGTGTAATAATAATTTTCCAATTGGTATTCCCAGTGTATTTGCATATTGTTTTGCAAATAACACATCGTTATTTGTAAATTAACAAACAAGAATATTAGAGGAATATTTGAGAGAAAAAAATATATTGTTTTGTTATGAACACTTGTGCAAACATGTATTATGTGTGTTTTTGCCTTCTATTTATTGTTCAGGTGCAGACGTAGTCTGTGAACTAAGCCGACTCCTTTCGGGCCTTGAATAGAGAGGACCAGTTAGCTACCTGCTACTGATTTTTTTTGCTCCCTTTCCTATATTTCAACATTGAAAGTTTTATTATACCAGAAAATCGGTTCATTATTTCCAGTCGCTTGTTCTCGTATCCAAGATAATTATTTTCATCAATTACCTTCGGACAAGAAAATTAACAAAGAAAAGGACATATAACGCAAAGAAGTAGATAAGATAAAGTATACTAATTAATTAATAAAGGATTTTTTTTAATTTAAATTAATTTCATGTTCATTAAAATTCGAAAGTAAAGTAATTCTGATTCTATTAATAATATCAAAAATATATACAAATTAATAATTGTTTCAAATTAAAATTATTTAAACCAACAGTTAGTTGACAAATTTATAATTAAAAAAAACTATACGTTTCCTATTATTTATTTTTCATGTTTTTTTTTATAGGAAAATGTTAATAATGTTAATAATTTATTTGCCAGGTGGTGTTCTTTAACCCTTTGCACTCGTGAATATGTTCTTATGTGATTCCACTCTACTCGGGCTATTATTTCATCTACTTATCTCTCAACTCGGAATTTTTTTTTACATGCGATTTTTTTAAAAATGTGCTAAAATTGCGTAGCAGATACACTTAGTGTAAAACAAAATAAAAATATGGAAAAAATATATTGTTTAAAAAAAAAAAAAAACAAAAATCGCTCAATTTAAAAAAAAAAATTTTGCACAGATGCTTATTCAATTTAAACACAATAATTTATTACTATTATAACATGAAAAATAATTATTTTTTTTGGCATATTTTTATTTGCATATTACTTATTATTATATTATTACTATTCGTGTTGAACATTAAGTAAATCTTTCCCAATGGAAGTTTTACCATTTTTTATTGATGATATTTTTTGTACAAATTATTTCAATTTGTTGGTTTGGCTGTTGTGTATTTATGGCTAATAGTCATTACTAATTGAAGCGCTGCGATCACTATTCTCTTTCTCTGTGTATCTGCTGCTATCCTTAACTATGCTATTACAACCATCACAACATTTTTTTTTGACCCAAAGGGCCTTGCTTGGCTGCGAATCGAACCCGCACTCACAAGATAAAAAAAACTTGAAAAACACTAAATAAAAAAATAAAAGTTTACAAAAATAATAAATCTTGAGGAGCGAGAAACACAAATTAAATAAATTTATACAAAAGTTAAAAAAAATACGTTTTATAATGTTGTTGTGTTCGAAGCAGTCACCAATATGTAGTCCAGGCTTACGGGTGCAAGTGTCACAAATGTACCTAGTGCGAGTACCTAGCACAGTCTTTTTTCTTCTCATCATTTTGGCATAAAATATGTAGTTTACCATTTAGTCGCTCTGCTGTATCTACAGATGACAAACAAACTTTAGATGTGTCATTGGTTTTTTGTTTTGGTCACGTTGTGAAATTTTATATAATAAATAAGCATTGACACTGGATAATTCGAGTCCCCAGAAAAATAACTTTCGCCATCATTTCAATGGTTTCCTCAGGAAACAGTATGACGCTGAATAAGTGTCTGCGCGGCCGACACCTCCCATAAATTTATTGTAATTGACCAATACATTTGGCTTATTTACAACTTGTAAGTTACCTCCACGTACTCTTCTGTTGATAGGCTGTGTTCCTGAAATATCCCAGGAACTAAGTGTAGTAACGATCCTTTTATCTTTCCATGCCAATAACATCAAATTACCTGATCTGCATGTAAATGTGTTATCTTCGGCAAATGTTGGTTTTTTGATAGAATCAGGTATACATTTCCTGTTGATTTGAATAGTGCCTGTCAAATGAACATTTAGTTTTAACAACTCTTCTTCAAGTGGCAAGCTTGTATAGTATCTATCGGTTTAAAAATGATATCCTATGACATCCTGGGTTATTGTCTAATAAAATTTGACAAAGATATAACACAATCCTTGTACTTATAGGTAGGTCAGGTCTCACTAAATCTACTGAAGTCAAGCTTCCGCAGTACGGTAAAATTGAGTTTTTTTGACATCCTTTGATACAGGTCGAAAACAAGTTATTTTCCCTCTGATCATCTGGCATGTTCCCAGTGATGTGTGGTTTGAATATTTATTTCAGTTTCTTGAGTCTTATGACTCAGCCCAAGAAAGGCACGTGAAGTGAGGCCAGAGATCAGCAACGTTAGACTGCTACTGTCATCTTTGGTATTTTGTGACGGTGATTTGCATCTTTGTCGTAGTCCACTGCGTTCCTGAACAGAGGATTTTCTCTTTCTTTCTCTGCAACTTTCTTCATGGCTTCTGAGATGGTAGGAATGTTAGCCTCTCGATGAAGCTGCCTGTTACTGATATAGATGGATCCCTGAGGCATACCGGATCTGATGGCGCGAGCCCTTCGTGTCACACTTTGTTGAAGGCTTTTGTTATATCCAAGAAGACTGCGCCGGTATGCATCCTCCAGTTAAATCCTTGGGTAATGTACTCAGCAACACGAAGAACCTGTCCCGTGGTGGAGTGACTTTCTCGGAATCCAAACTGCTCGTCCGGTATGATGGGGTTTTGGATTTCGTATTCCTTGAGTCTGGAGAGAATCACCTTTTCCGCAACCTTGGCGATGCACGGAAGCAAGCTGATTGGACGGTAATTCTGCGGTATGTGTCTGTCGTACGTGGTATTCGGAAATAGGACTACATCTGCACATTTCCAGATCTCCGGGAAGTATCGCATTAATGACAGCAACAATGTGCATCACCGGTCTGTGCGGAAGGGCTTTGAGCATCATGTTGGTTACACCGTCCTTGTCTGAGCAAAATTGTATATACTTATCCGGTGTTAGCATTCGCCATTACATATATTCTGATGCCCCATTTCGTAGGCTTGTTAGGGTTGTAAGTTAAAAAACTAATTTTATCCTTGAATACAACAACAGACTCTTCTACTGATATCACTCTTGACGGAACAAAATGTTCTTTGAACTGTTTGTCCAGATGATCTAAATAGTGGCTGACTTTCCGAGTTCGAGCCCTAAGAGTTCGGTCATTTGGATCGTTTTGATGCAACTGGAGCATCCAAAAAAAATCGTTCCCTTCTAAATATGCTACTAAAGAAAGGTATGTTGGCGTTAAACTGTTGTGACTAATACTCTTGGATATTAGATACGGTTATCGTACCTATATTTAGGACAACCCCAACAAATGCAGTAAACTATTCTACCTCTTCTGTGACATGTGACGTCCTGCCATGGTCCGAAATTACTAGGTTGTGTTATATTCTGGTCTTCTTCATTGCTGCTTGAACTTGATGGTAAAGGCATGGTTCTCTGTCTTTTAGTAATCACTACCACTACTAGAGTCACTTTCTTCACTGATATTACCACTATCTAATCTATCATTTTCAGGCGAGTCAATATAAAATTCATCGTCACTAGTTTGCAACTCATTTTCAATTTCATCTTGTAAAAATCTCATGGGCATTTCAAATATTGATTTTACAAAATATAACGAAAAACACACCGAAGTTTACCCAATCGTGTTAGTTATAAAACTGAGTAATATTCAAAACGCAAAAATGGTGCACATATAATACTGAAGCTTACGCACATATAATACTGAAGCAAGTCTAAAATAAATATCATGTTATCTTTTATTTTTACATAAACATGTACTTAACGAAGCTTTAAGAAAGCAATTTAGCAATATTAGAAATGGGCTTAGGGGATGACAGACCGTCCAACCCGCTATAATGATAAGACATGATATGCCGCCAATACGGCGACATACGAGCGCAACGGTAAAACGCATCATGCCGCCAATACGGCGACATACGAGTGCAAAGGGTTAAATACTGGATATTCGTTAGATTATGAAAGTTTAGCAAATAATAAATAGTAATTAGTTTCTTTAACAATAACTTTATTAAAAATGAAAAAAAAAACAAATAATTATACAATAATATATTTTTAACATAATGAAATAAATTTCATAACAAATATAAACATTTATTTAATAGAAAATACTAAACCACTTTTTTAAAATGTTGATTGTTATATTTTTGTGTTGCATTTAATAATTTGTAAATTATGACTATTTATTAAACATTTATTATCGCTATACAATTGGTCCATATAATCAGCTATTATTAGTAAATGATGTAAAGAAATAAACTTTGCTAAAAAACATATGTTTTTTTTTTCAAAAACTAGTTAAAAATTAAGAAGAAAATCGTAATACAAAGATATTTAATGTATATTTATTTAATTCAATATAAAATATTGACACTATTATTAAATATTTTGCATGTAAATTTTCTTTTTAAATCAATAGAGAAAAAAACATATTTTTTCTGTTGGTATTTAGAAAAATTACGTACAAAGTTATTGTGAGCACAGTGGCAATTAGTGAGTCATAGGATGCTTACTAATGTGACGGCAGATTGGGTCAATGTTTATTAATCGAAGGCAATTTGTTTGAACACCTGTTGTGTATAGCAAAACCGAGAATTATTATTATTTAACTCCGATGTGTAAATAAATATAATTTCAATTTTATTTTTATTACAAGGCGATTTTCACTTTCACAGCTGTAATTTGTATGTAAATTTCTTAGTAAGTCTAAGTAAACTTTAACAAATTTAAAAAAAAAGTATTGTTTACTTTCTCGTTCTTTTTTGTAAAATATTGAAAATCTTTTACTGGTATATTTCTTTTATTTATGACAGTGATAAGATATTCACCACTTTTGATTTACATATATTTCCATGGATAAAGATTTACGTTTGTATCAGTAATACATACAGGACAGTCAAGTAATTAGCGTTTTATATATAATTTATATAGTAGAATATAAAAGCCGATGTGTGGCTTTCGAACATAATTTTCGTTTCCAATTGAAAAAATGATAAATATATGATGAGTATAAAGTTTTGGTTTTCAAAAAGCCTTTACGAAGAAATTATTTTCGATAAATGATGCTACACATTATTTATATTTTCTTCAGTTATTAAATGGAATCAAATTCTTTAATCTGCTTATATTGTTATACTTTGTAGTGTAGTCATCAATAGGATGAACAGATTTTTCAGGAATTGTTCCGATATTTGGTCAGATGTTCCGGTATCCAAGATTTGTATTTTCGGGACTGTTTGTAAATTATATGGATGGAATCTAAAATTAATGAAGAAACCTAGACATGTCCCAATTTTTGAATAGACCACCTAGATTACCCTAATCATGAAGGTAATTTTTTTTTAAATAAATGAGGTGAAAATTATGTTATAAAAGATGCATTTACATAATTAATATTAGATAATATGCTATAATTTATCATAAAGTTAAAATATTTCACTACAGTAATAGTAATGAATAAAAATGTAAATACAGAGAATAAAATAAGTCTATAATGAATTCTGCAATAAATTAATAATACATAATGTAATGAATATTTTGTAGGAAGGACATTTTAAAGCTTTTATAATATGTAATTACATGCTATAACATCATTTGATATAAATATTATTAAATCGATTCACATTTTTTAATCTGCTAATATTTTTATATTTTGCAGTGTAGTCATCAATAGGGCGTATAGATTTTTCAAAAATTATTTCGATATTTGGTCAAATGTCCCGGTATTCAAGTTTAGGATGAAATCTACAAGAAAATCTATATTATATATTTGATATATTACAGAAAGGACATTTAATTTTAAAGCTGTTATAAACTAAAAAACTTTGAATATTTTGTCTAAGGACGAATTCTAAGATGAGTTCTAACATGCTACAACATAAAAAAAAACTTTGGACATTGTTTAGGATGAATTGTACAAGAAAATATATATTATGTAATTGGTAAATTACAGAAAGGATATTTTATTTTAAAGCTGTTATAAAATCAAAAACTTTGAATATTTTGTCTAGGACGAATTCTAAGATGAGTTCTAACATGCTACAACATAAAAAACTTTGGACATTGTCTAGGATGAATTGTACAAGAAAATATATATTATATAATTGGTAGATTACAGAAAGGATATTTCATTTTAAAGCTGTTATAAAATCAAAAACATGGGATATTTTGTCTAAGATGAATTCTAAGCTGAGTTCTAACATGCTACAACATAAAAAACTTTGGACATTGTTTAGGATGAATTTTACAAGAAAATATCAATTACATAATGTAGATTACAGAAAGGATATTTCATTTTTAAGCTGTTCTAACATGCTATAACATCAAAAATTTGAGATATTGTGTAGGATGAATTCTACAAGAAAATATATATTATATAAATGGTAGATTACAGAAAATACATTTAATTTTAAAGCTGCTATAAACTCACAAAATTGGGATATTTTGTCTAGGATAAAATCTACAAGAAAATATATATTAAACACTTAGTATATTATCAAAAACTAATTCTAAAAGAAAATATATATTATATAATTAGTAGATTACAGGAAGGATATTTCATTTTTAAGCTGTTCTAACATGAAACAACATCAAAAACTTAGGATGTTGTCTAGGATAAATTCTACAAGAAAATATATATTATATAAATGATAGATTGTAGGAAGAACATTTCATTTTTAATTTGTTATAAGCTAAAACATTATAAACTTGGGATATTGTATAGGATGAATTGTATGATAAAATATATATTATATAACATAATTGATAGATTGTAATATCCAAAACTTGGTGTATTGTCTAGGATGAATTCTACAAAAAAATATATATTATATAGTTGATAGATTTGATAATTCTTGTTTAAGTTGTTACAACCTGTACTTATATGCTATGACATCATAAACTTGGAATATTTTAGTATAATTTTGTCCTATATATTCATGCAAAACATAAATAATTTAATGGTAATAGTAATTTGGATGGTTCACAAAAGACTTTTTTTATGAATCGGAATCAAAATGTAAATGCGGGATGGTCAGAGAATGAGTGAGCGGGGTGGATGTGAATTAAAGCAAAGTGTGAATAAATTTGGTGACAGGAAGTTGGTCTGAGAGAGCAGCTGAGCGAATCTAGATTGGATCCATTGATAAGCAAGTGTGGCATTATGAATGGATGTGATTATTACAACTTCTGTTTCGATGAATGGACGCCGTGGCCACTCGAACGTATTTCCGTTTGTCTGCGCCTCCGTTGCTCCTCTTCTTCAATTACCATCCTCTGCACAACGTGCATTCCGAACGGAATAAAATAAAACGCAAAATCCACAAAACAGGTGTCGAACCAGTTGCAGCTCATAAAGTCTTTATTTATAGTTTGCGTGCATTTGCCGAAACGCATATACGCACGCACATACTCACTCAAACATACAACAACAAAAAAAAAATAATCCTCGCAACGTAGCAATTCGCGAATCTAGAACGCGTTACGTAACCCAACCAAAATTTCTTCAGCCCAAATCCATAGACTTCGCGTGCGCAAACCCCATTTAAAATGATTTTCTCTGAAGCGATTTCATAATGTGCAAAACGTAATTTGCTACCACTAGAATCGATTAGAAACTTCAGCTGCTACCGTTTAAATATTCAACTCTATATTTTATTTTTTCATAATTGTAAAATTACATCCTCTTGATGTTATTATTATTATTATTTTTTTCTTCTTGCTGCTAACATTTTTTCATTAATTTTATTGCGAGTATAAAAAACTCTGTTTGCTCTTCGTACGAAAAGAATTGGAATGTCAGCTTATTGCTGGATCTTGGAAGTGACATTAAAGATGTTATATGGTGTTGCGAAACGATATTCTGGAAACCGCGTAATGGTTCTTTAAACGCAGAATCGCTTTACGATTGTGCAAATTTATGCCAAGTAAATTTATTGAATTTGAACGTATTTGAGCACGTTTAAGGCTTGAGAGCAAACACCGAATCGTTGAATATTTAATGCTGTGGGAAAAAAGACAACGTCGACACTGTTTTCCTATTAGACGAATTTGAAATGCTTATGCCGTTTGTGAACGTAATATTTATATTTATCTCTAACTAGACTAAACTTTGCTGTCATCTCCAAAACTCAGACATATGTAAAGTGTTTATAAACATCAAAAACTTAGGGTATCGTCAAGTATGAATTTTAACAGAAAATATATATTATATAATTGGTAGATTAGAGGAAGGATATTTCAATTTTTAAGCTATTCTAACATGCTACAATATCAAAAATTTGGGATATTGTCTAAGATGAATTCTACAACAAAATATGTATTAAATAATGGATAGATTATAGGAAAGATATTTAATTTTTAAACTGTTATAATATCAAAAACTTGAGATATTGTCTGGGATAAATTCTACAAAAAATATGTGTTATATAATTATTAGATTTTAGGAAGGATATTTAATTTTTAAGCAGTTATAACATAAAAAACTTAGAATATTGTCAAGAATGAATTCTAACAGAAAATATTTATTATATATTTGGTTGATTACAGAAAGGATATTTCAATTTTTAAGCTATTCTAACATTTAAAACTTGGGACATTGTCTAGGATGAATTCTACAAGAAAATATATATTAAATAATGGATAGATTATAGGAAGGATATTTAATTTTTAAGCTGTTGTAATATCAAAAACTTGAGATATTGTCTAGGATAAAGTTTACAACAAATATATGTTATATAATTAATAGAGTTTAGGAACGACATTTTATTTTTAAGCTGTTATAACATAAAAAACTTAGAATATTGTCAAGAATGAATTCTAACAGAAAATATTTATTATATATTTGGTTGATTACAGAAAGGATATTTCAATTTTTAAGCTATTCTAGCATGTTAGACAACATTTAAAACTTGGGATATTATCTGGAAGAATTTTACAGGAAAAAGAACACAGTTTTCCAGTTTTTGATATGCTTATGCCGTTTGTCAACATAATATTTATATGTTTCCCAAACTAGACTAAACTTTGCTGTCATCTCCAAAACTCAGATATATTTAAAGTGTCTATAACTAGTTACAAATTTATATTACTTAAACATTATATAAAGGTTTATTTCAAGGCTTCCATCAATAATAGAATTTCTTTCTGAACAAAAAATAATGTTTCATTTTACTATAAAATAATTTTAAAAACTCCATTAACGCTAAATCAATATAAAGTCTACTTATTTAAAATTAAATTTTCGAAACTTAAGACTCATCTTTTTACACATAAATAGTCTTAAATCCAAACATTAAAACATAATGATATTACAGAGAGTGAAGATGAAATCATGCATCTTATCGTCCGGTGTGTCTTATGAAAAAAACACGCCTGAGCCTTAACGAAGGTATGAAGCACACATGTCAAGTGTCTATCTTGTGTCTAACTAACATTGTATAAAAGTACGTATTATATTCAGTAATCAACAGCTTATAAGTTAATTGTAAAGTATACAAATTATTTATGATATTTTCGGAATACGCAATTGATTATATCAATTATAAAGTCAACACTTCAACTTAATGTCTCAAATATAGATAGATTCTAGAAATAAATAAAGAAAAAGAAATATAAATAACTTAATCTGTTGATCACAGAAAATGTATATTAAGAAATATATTACAAAAATTGCGTAATCCTTTTTAATAACGGTGTAAATTTTAAATGCGCAAAAATTGTATATGCAAATTTAATGTTTTTAAAGTGCAAATAAGTGTGTGTTGAAAAGCGAACGAAAGACGAAATACAGAAAGTATCAACAACAAATACCCGCACAGGTGTAACATTTTAATGAGCTTTAATTGCTTTCTAAATAATGCTCGTATATTTTAACTACTATTATATGTTAACCTTCAATTATTTCGGATGTAAAAAAAATCTGGTAATTCGAAGCGCAACCAAACCTACACACACCTGAAACGATTATTGGAATTTAAATAATTACACTTAATTTCAACAATTAAAGTCTAAAACTTGCATTTAATTTAAATGTATAATTTTTGTTTATTTATTTTTCTGTTATTTTTTTTTATAATTGATTATATTATTTCATTTTTAATAGACTTTATTTTTTAATTTGAACATTTATCACATTTTAAAAATTTGAAAATTCTATAATTTTGATGAAACTAAAATTATTTTGTATACATAAACTATCGTTTTTGCTTTGTACAGTCGAGTCTTTTTTTGTGTGATTTAAAGTTCAGCTTTAATTCAGTTTCAAACAGTCCGGTGTATTGGATGACCCGATTTTCTGGACCATACTATTTAAGTGAACGCATTTTATAGAAGTATAGAATAAACTTTATTAAGAAACGTTATTAGAAAACATATTTTTTAAAGAATAATTAATAATATTAAATTTTATAGTCCACATCAGGATTAAGTACCTTCAAAAATTTTATACTCAACTATAATTCACGTTTTTATTAGATTCATAAGTACTTTAAATGTTACTTGTCAATTAACGTGTAGTAATTATCTAAAGATATCTTAAAAAGTAATTAAATGAAGCGTGAGCTTTTAGACTTCACTAACAGACAGGATTAAGTAACTTTTATAATTTTATACTCAACTATAAGTTTCTATCAGATTCACAAGTACTTTCAATGTTACTTGGCAACGTGTAGTAATTACCTAAAGACTTTTTAATTAAATGAAGCTTGAGCTTTTAGACTTCACTAATAGAATTTAAAAATAGCAGGGTTAAAATGTGCAAATCTGTTAATTGGCTACAAAGTCTTTTGGAGTATAGTAAATTATACCATAGGTTAAAGAAAACTCAGTTAGGGACGATTGAAGTCGCACCCGTCCTGAAACGAAGTGTTCACAGCCCATCTGCAATGAGATGTGTCCACACAAACATGTGCCAACCATTCATTTCCATGGTTATGTTCCAAATTTGGTCCAAAAACTGGAAACATTCTCAGAAGTAATTTCAAGATAATACTTGAGTGTTATAAATGTGAAACATTCAGTGGAGAAAAAAAAATATTGTCAATCTGCTGAGCATGTTTTTTTTAAAGGATAAAAAAATATGTATTTTTTTAACATGACTTTATAATTATTTACAATAAATAAGTTAAATTTTATTGTTAAATTGTAATACATTTATTTATTTATTAGTATTAGTAGTATTAGCTAAGTACTAATTTTATTGAAATATTAGATTTAACACAAAACATAATTATTGTCAACTGTACAATTTTCTAATTAAGTTTTTAAATTTAAATTAAGTATAATTAGAGGCGCCTGCCACGGGCGCAACTAGATTAGGGGTGCAAAATTTTATATTTACATTTTTTATGTTTTTTATATCATTTTTAGAGGACACAAGTCGATATAGCCGCAAGTTAGATATTAATAGAATGAATAAGTTGATTATATAAAATAATTTAGAATCTGTGATATATTTCAAACCAGATTTTTTTTATAATTATTATTATTTATAATATTGATTATTTGGCATAAACAATTTAGTTAAATAATTGTTATCAAATAAAGTAAAAATATTATTTTATTGAAGTGATAAAAAAACAGTGAAAGTTGATATCTGCAAATATTTATAATTATTATCAGATTTAAAGATGATTACATCAAGTTCCTAAATTTGTATTTTTACTTTTACCATAATAATATATTATCATATTATGAGATCGTATTAAAAATGATTACATAATTTTATAAATAATAATAAATGATCGTTTTTTTGCTTCAAGATCACGTTTAATTCGGCTCCGAACAGTCCGGTATATTGGCGGACCGGATTATCTGCACTATACGAGTTATTTTTTTTTAATATTTAAATTAACGCATTGTATATAAATATGGAAAAAACTTTAGCAAAAAACGTTATTAATAAATATATTTATTTCAATGGAGCTTTAAATAAACTGTGAAGATTCAATCAAGTTCCTAACTTTGTATTTTTACTTTTACCATAATTAATTATTATCATTTTGTATTACATATTACGAGATCATCTTAAAATTGATTACATAATTTTATAAATAATAATAAATGATGATTTTTTTTCCTTCAAGTTCACGATTAATTCGGTTCCAAACAGTCCAGCTTTACACTATACGAGTTTTGTTTTATTAATATTTAAGTTAACTCAATTTATAGAAGTATGGAACAAACTTTAGCAAGAAACATTATAAATAAATATATTTATTTTATTGGAGTTACAAAAAAAACTGTGAAATTTGATATATGCAAATATTTACAATTAATATCAGACGTAAAAATAATTAAATCAAGTTTCTAACATTGTAGATTTACTTTTACCATAATTAGTTATTATTATTTGGTATTATTACGATATTTTATTAGAATTACATAAAAACTGTGAAATTTGATATATGCAAATATCAGTCGTAAAAATAATTCAATCAAGTTCCTAACTATTGTTTTTACTTTTACCATAATTAGTGATTATCATTTTGTATTTGCATAGAAAATTCTTTAATCGTGATCATTTTTTTGATAGTTTACATAACTTTATATTTTTTAATAATTTTATTTTCGTCATTTTTATAATATTTGATTAAAACAAGTTAATTTATTTTGTATTCACACGCTACCAAAAACATAAGTAAATCTTGAAATTTACAAAAAAGATGTTTGGAAAATTAACTGTACATGATTAATTACTTGATATATTTAAAGATTGAATAAAACTTGTTTTTGTATTAAAATTATTTTTACCAAAAAATAAAAATAAAATATATGTTGTAAATCCAGTTTATTTTATATATTTATTTTTGAACGATGTTGTTGTTTGATAATTGTTTCTTATTTTTAGAATAATCTGTCATTGGGATTAGAGGATTATAATGAGGTGTGTAATAAACATGTATGGAATGCAAAGAACTGTGAAAGGTAAATTTTGAATAAGGTTTAATTGTTTGCTAAATAGCAATCCCGGTATATTGAAATCCTTTTTTAGTGGAACGCAGACACGGATGAAAGGAACATAAATGGGTGTGCGCCTGTCTATGGGCGACCGAGGAAGAGAGAAAGAGCGGCAGCGACCGCCGTGTTTTTATTTATATTCTTTTTGGGTGTGATTAAGGCGTATTGAAAGCTCACAATAATGTTAGGAGTTGAAAGAGAAAAATGCGGCCGCGATGGTCATCGGGCGGAGATCGGGATTGAAGAGTGGTAGAGGCGAGTTGGGGAGTGGAGTGGAGAGGTGAGGAGCGGAGTGAGTGTGCAAGAAGAGAGAGATGTGCACGTGTGTGCCTTTTAGGAATGCTCGTCGGCGCCAGTGAGTCTGAGTAACACCTGCAACTCTCTGCGGTGCTGATGCTGATCCCGATGTTGATCCCATAGCTGATGATGCTTATGACTGGCTTCGACCGCGCCAATATCCACGTCGTCCCACGTCCCACATCTCAACCAGCGACGTTCAAACTGGTGGACACACATGCACACTCTGACTCACTCAGATACACGCACACCTCCGTTACGTCCGTCTCCTAAATCCCACCAAATAATACACAGAATTATAAGAAGTTGAAAAAAAAAATAACTCCGAATTTATCACCTTCATAACTCCTTCTTTACAAATCCCTCAAAAGGCTCCACCAATAAATTTCAACATTTTTTTTACTTAATGAACTTGACTCATTTTATTTCTCTGCACATTCGCCCCCGACTTATGACCGTATCGACTTACAAACAATGCTATCGCTTTGTTTATTCTTTACTTTTGCTCACCAGTAAGGGCAAATCATAAATATCGTTTTATTTGACACTTCGAACAGTTAAAATTTAGAAAATATCAATTAAGTTCAGACCAATTTTATGTTTTAACAAAATGCGTGGCAATATGAGACATAAAACCACACGTGCACCGACTGCTATTCCTTTTTATAGAATCTGCCGACATATTTACTCTATTTATAACATTTAGCTTTGTAATAATCTCAAACTTACTTATTTTTCACATTCACTGATGTAATCTAACATATTCCAATGAATGAATTTATTTTTTGTACCCCCACGATATAATTAATTACACAAGGGTTTTTGCCTGGATCTAAATTAGCTGTAGATTACTAACTTGTGGTAAACTAAAATCAAAACAATTAAAAACCAATATGTAATCACTTTACTTGATTGAAATAATTAAATAAATAACTAGAAGGTGGTACATATTACATAAACATTTAACTTACTTGCATATGAAGTTTACTAAGTAATTAAGTTACAAATTGAGAAGATGAATGATTTCATGAGGTTTTTGTCTAATTTACAATTATTGCACTAAAGGAATTCTAAATTTGAATATGAAGAAAGTAATATACTACGAATGTGGTTGGTATTGCATATATTTCGAGTACGTGTTGTACTATAAATCAAATATGAATTTTCGTTATAAATTATCATTGATTGTGCGGCAGCTTTAGGCGAATTATGTCAAAGAGAAAAAAAAAATATGTGTAGAAAAAGCAACAAAATTGAACCCGACCCATGTTCGATACTTGTTTCTTTTTTGCGCTGCAAGTAAAATCCGTATTTCAAATTGCTCTTTAATATCGAAGCAGTAAATCACAAACGACGGATACGACCCATATAAAACGCATAATTGCTCGACAAAACAATACTCTGAATCTACGTTTCCACATAATGTGTATTCTTATATTATATAGTAGAGTTACACAATCTATTGCGTTTAATTATTTTAATGACAATTTTTTTCAGTCAAAAAATTTCAAATGTCAAAAATATGTTTGGATGCTCGAAAAAAAGATTATATAGAATATTTACTTATTATGTATATTACAAAGAGTAAAGTTCAAGGATAATTGACATGTGTGGTTAACGAGTATTTATTACGTAAAAGTAATTATATCAAAAAATAAAATTTATAGTTTTTGAGTTATGCAAAAAAAATATTTTTATTCGTCTAATATTTTCGGGAAATTATAAAAACTAATTGTATAAAGGACATCACTTTTAGTTCCTTTTATAAATTGAAAAAAATATATGTTTTTGAATAATTCTTTAAAGTTTTAGCTAACTAGTTTTACGTAAAAGTAATTATATCAAAAAAATAAAATTTATAGTTTTTGAGTTATTATGTAAAAAAAATATGTTTTATTCGTCTAATATTTTCGGGAAATCACAAAAACTAATTGTATAAAGGACATCACTTTTAGATCCTTCCAAAAAAATATATGTATTTGTATAATTCTTTACAGTTTTAGCTAACTATAACATTCGATACTTTATAAAATACATTTTAGGCATTTTTGAGAATACCGAATTATATGTTTTATAATGTAATGTAATGTAATGTTGAATAAGTAAATATAGATTGTTGATGTTGAAAATCGGGTTTGGGTGTAGGAAAAAGAGGGCGTAAGGGAGGGCGCTTTGCGTAATACATCAATGTCAGAGCGATTACGCAATTAAGTGTTAATGCTCGTGTTTACTCTGGCTGTCGATCCAGGATGCAAATCCGCAGGACGAAAAATAAACATGAGAAGCGAAGAGCGGACCTGGAGACACGCGTCGCAGCTGACGGTTGATGAAGAGTTTACGGAGGACGAAGAGGAGGTGAAAGAGATTGAGGAGATGGAGAAAGATAAAGAGGTGGTGGAGGTGAATGAGTTGGAGGAGGTGAACGAGGTTCGGTTTCTTATAAAGCGAACTTAATACGGTCTGAATATGACACCATGAACAATGAAATAAACATTGCGTACACGTTGTTTATGAATATAATAGCGCTCGTACATTATAAGATAGAAACTGCAGAATGTCGCTGATGGATAAATTCGAAAGATAAATTGGCGCCAAGGTGGCACCCAGGAAGGTAGAGCTATACCACGTCTCTTGAGCACAGCACAGTGAGTGTGTGGGTTTAATCTGATCTGCAATAAGTTAAAATGATAATTGCCCACATAAGTTCCGTTTATTGCTTTGGAAATTTCTTATTATTACTTAACAGTGAGAATTATAAATCGGAGGGATGGCGCGGAGGGGGTTCGAACGAAGGATGCGATTTGATAGGCGGAGGAACGTAATTGCAAAGGCCGAGATCATTTCGAAGCTTTGATAACAACAATGGCATTCGATCGAATCAATTAATACGGTATGAAAAACGAAACAAAGCAAAGAAACGCAATTTCTATTTACATTTATATTGGTTGTAAATCCACCGATTGAAATCTTCTCATCGATGATTATTAGTTGCAATAGGAAGAGTAATTCCATTTGCCCGCGTTTTAAATTACTCTGCTCACTGTCAAATTAATAGATTAAGTAATATTTATTACTATACAATATTATACTTCAATATTAATAAAACTCTTTGAAACTCAATTATTTAAATTAAACTACAATATTTTAAAATTAATGTACAGTTTAATTATCCTTCGTTAGAGAAGCTTTATATCACCACTAGGTTAGCTCCCAAAAATTTAGTAAATCTGTTGGTAAATCTTTCTAGAAAGTGTCTGTTATCCAATTTTTTCAAAATTCGAACTGTTCGTTAACCGAATTAATCTTTAGATTGAAATAGGTTACAAAAGATCTTTTTTATCTAATAATTATATCAATTATTCCAAAATTTTTCTGTAACCGATCATGGATTTAAAAAGCTGATTGAGTTTCTTGCATTAGCTCCCAAAAGTATTGTTAAGTGTCGTTATCCGAACAAAGTTTTCGTTGCCAGTTTGTAAACCGAACACTCACTATATAAGGAAAATAGTCTCTCAATGAAGAACAGTAGCATCAACAACACAATATATATATCTTAAGTATTAATGAAATAGACTGAGAAACCGACATTTAATGCAATATAATAATTGTCGCATTTCACATAAACACAATGAGGTGCCTCAGGCAAAACTCATTTTACATTATGGCATATTGAAAAATTATTTTTTTCAGTCTTAACTCGCCAGTACGTACACATATTTACAATTCCTAAAGTAGTAAATAAAAAGAGTTAAATGTCTGGGGAGTGTAGTCTAAATTCTGTGAAGTCTATTATATAATACATAATTTAGACAAACTAATGAACGGACTTGAATTAAGTGAAACAACATAAGATTCCAAAATGTTATTGTATGAAATCGAAATAAATTTAGAATTTGTGATGGTAGAAGTTTACAAAATTTGAGAACTGATTTTTGCATTGCAGTTTTCCTTGTGGAAGGGAAATTTCTTTTAAACACTTTAGAAATATTGGTTCTGCGAAATCAAAACTCGAAGGTAAAAAAATATGTGAAAAAATTAAGACTCAGAAAAATATAATTAGAAAAAGTGAGCGTTGTTTTAAGTACGAAAGCTAACTTTACTGAATACTTTTTACAAATTGGCCAAAGTATAATTTAAATTTTAGAGAAATTCAATTTATACAATGTAAGAAAATTTTGTACGAATTTTACAGTAAAATATGGTTAAAATAAAGAGGACGTTAATGAAAATGATCTCTTTGAATAAAAGTGTTTTGTAACATTTTTGGTGAACAAAAATAACAAACGGAACATGTATTTTCCAATTGAAGCATATTCTTAAGAATTCTTTGAACAATTCTGATAATAGCTGCTGATTTTCTATTAGAAAATCCTTTTTTTTTTCATTCTATATTTGTTGCCGGGACCCCAAAATCCAATAAATAATATTCCATATAATTCAATAATTAATAGCTTAGAATCTGAAATCATTATAGTTTTCATAAGATTTTTACTATGTTACTTAATTGTGGATGTGCAAAAATCAAAGAATAATAATTGCGTTAAATAACGGTATTTAAATCTAAATATCTATTTTTAGTTGGAACATGTGGAAATCCGGTGTGTAATTTGAGCTGTTAGTACAGTTTCACTGTTATCGGACTTTTATGACTTCATAAGTAATGAAGACAACGAGTAATAATATTAAATCGTGTAGTTGCTGTACACGCATTTATGTCTAATATCAGGTATAGATAGTGTGGACGCTCATATGGCATGTGATTTACTTAAATAGTGGTCATAAAGTTATTTTAACTGACTTCCATGAAAATTAAAGCTACTCCAAAAGCAATCAAAGACATTTTAAGTTTCTGATATTATAAGCTTCTAAGATGACTTAGTCATATTCTAATTATTACAAGAAAAAACTAATGAAAATATAATAAATTGTAACTATATTAAATCTTCTTTAATCACAATCTTCGAATACTATTTTTTGAAATATAATTGATTTCATACGTTTCATCTATACTTAAAATTAATATAAAAGCATATATATACTTAATATATCAGAAATAAGGATGAATATGAGGTATTTATTATGTAGGTGTGGTTTTAAGTTTAATCAAGTGCGATAAGGAGAAATGATTCACAAATGGGAAAGGAAAGCTGTTATCAAATATTTGCAGCGCTAACCGTCCTTTATTTTTATCTTTCTCTCCCGTCTTTTACCTTTCTTTTCTTTTCCAGTGCATCGTGCACTTCTTCTGGTCGCTTTCTTACAGAACGAAATGAAATCTTTGCTCGGCGATAAGGTCTGTGTGTATATAAATATTTTTTGTATTTAGGTTCAATGTGTAGCAATGTTTAGTTTGTTCCAGGTAAATCGAGGACTTTATCAATGTAATAATATTTGTCTCCATAATGTGGAGATGTGAAACAGGCGTGGGTAAAGCAAATATTAATAAGAAACAAGACGACGACGTGACTCACGTTCTTCGTTCCAATATCTTACCGTAATTATAACTTAATAATCAAATGTGTAACAACCTACACCATAAAGTAAGATTGAAGCTCTGAAAAAAAAAGAGAATCATTAGAATCACTTAAATTAAGTATTAGTAGGTTAATAAACAGTTCATGAATTTATTATGTAAATATTATTTAAAAACGTGTTTTTTTTTGTGTTCCCGGGAAAATCGGAAATTGTAGATCTTTCCCGGGAATGATCCACAATAATATTACTATTTAGGAAAATCCGTAGAACGTGTTTTCTTTGTTAAAAAATAAATTATTACAACAAAACTAATGATTGGTTTTTAGTGTGATTATATTTGTTGCTATAATATTAATATTTTGTCCAAAATAAAATAAATGTCTTTTAATGAAATCATTAATGAAATAAAGTTGTAAATTGCAGCGTTGCAGTCTTATAATTACGATGTGTCTGGAGATAAGTTTTGATGTTGTAATAATGAAATAGCATTGTAGAAGTAGTATGTATTGAGATATCATGGAAATAGCTAATAGTGAAACTAAATAAACAATATGAGAGGAGAATGAAATAAAAGTAAAGTAAAAATGGAGATGGCGAGAGGAGGAATAAATTGGTTATTGAACTGGTTCGGGCGCCTATTAACGTTTTCATGGGTTTTTACATAATCCACACATGTGCATTGTTCATGGGAGGGATTGGAATGCGGCTCGCACTAAAAGTACATATAAGTCCAGAATCGGCTTTATTTCGCATAGAAAATAGCCGGAGAAGTCTGATTCTGTCTGGCAGCAAATGGAAATGTTATTGATTTTATTTCGTGCAGCGTTCCCGAACGCTCTCATTCGGCAACACCTTAAAAATAGTTATTGAAGTAGCAGCTGGTCAAGATCTTAAACAATCGCACATGTGGTCACACATTTGACGTCAACGCTGGTCAACTATTCTCGACTTCTTCCATTAATGTACAGACTACATGCTTCAATTTATGAGACTGCTTTGCTCTCGCTCTTTCTCCTTCGATACCTTCTTTCTTCGTGCCACCTCCTTTCCTTTCCTCCTCGCATCGTCTTCTCATAAAAACCGTTCTCTTCCCCAACCATTTGGTACTTAATTCATCTATAAATGATTACGCATCCAGAATTAGCGACAATTTCCGTGCGAAAGTCGTGATTAAAAATATCGAATTTTACGATCTCCACTCTATCAATTTCCAACTGAACACGACCTTCTACATGCGCTGACATATATTTAAGCTTGTAAACACGCTGAAGACTTTATTAATCTCCGTCAGGACGGAGAAATTTATTTGTCGTCTAGCGTTTTTCAATTGTACACGATTTCCACTCACCCGTCGTGTCGTGTTCTCTTCTTTTTCTCTATTTTCTATGCATTCATCTCTCTTTCACTCATTCTCTTTCTCTCATTTTTCAAATTACGAACATAGTTTCCTAATCTTATCGCGCCGTGCTCATTATTTTATGCACACCTGAGAGCTATAAAGATTATTACTGCTATTGTAGCCGTTCGTTAAGAACGCTGTTATCTGTGTTTATGTTAAACATTCTTTTTTTAAAACCTATTTACTTCACGGAATTCAACCAGGTCATATAACCACAGTATTCAAACATTGATTTAAATCCCTGCAGTGCATAGTTTTTACTACTCTTTGTACCATCACATAATTATTAAATTATCTTCCTAGAACTTAAAACTAATCAAAAATACAACTATCATAATATCAATTCAGTTACATCAAATAAAAATCATTAATTTAAACATATTTTTATAATTGTATAACACCTATTTTTTAGTAATAAAATTTAGTTTTATTTAATAACTATTATTTAATAGTCCTGACTTGTGAAAATTAATAATACAGTATTGCTTAACTTTCTTTGTGAATCAAGTAAACTGTGGACGCCATCTGGCGTTCACTTTTGATACAAAACGTTTATTGTTTCAACAGATCCGTTTTATCCATTAGGCAGTTTAGACACAGTGCCTAAAAAAATAGAGCCTAAAAAAATATTTGCAATATTTCAATAAACAAATATGAGTGGTAGAAGGTCTGGTGCTTAGAGCACGTCTAGCCTGTCTAAATGTTTAAATATCTTAACTAATTACAAGGATTATATTTCTTATGTAATCAAATTTTAAGGATTTATTATTTAATATCTCAAATTCGTGCTAATAATGTTAAATTCAATTTTAAAAAAAGTTTAAATTCAGTCGGCAAAGAAAAAAAATCTTTTAACAAAAACTTTCGACAGATAATCAGTTTCAGTAGATTATCTACGGTATAGCTTTAAACCTCACAAAAGGGACTTAACTATAGATATGGATTAATCGAAGCCGGATTATGCGAGGTATTGATGCAGTTTGGAAAGTTAATTATATTTTATATTTTTAATTGGTGAATGTTTTATAATTATTGCTCAGTATTTATTTTCTAATAAACTTTATATAATAGATTATTAACTAAAACTTACAACTAGTGAAAGTATTCGAAATATGACTTGATATATAATAATTGTGATTAAAAACGCACTAGTCGGAGATTCTTATATTTATGATCATACGGATATAAACGTTTTAAAGTGAATAAATGGTATTCGTTACCCAGAAAATTATGAACGGTATTCTCATTAGTCAGATTGTGTAATTTACGATAGCTTGAAAAATTGAAGCTTGTTGTGAATGTGACTGCGGTGGCCGTTCTTCGCCTGTGGTGCCGTGGAGAAACACCTGATGGCTTCAGGCCAGGTCATCACCTTGCCATCTGTCATATCTGTTCATTCCACTCCACGGCATTTCTTGTGTTTACACTTTCGATTATTGGATTTTTTTTTACTTCTTCGTCTTCTCCACAAGCATATCTACTATATGGATAGACAAATGTATTCTTTTTTTTTTCAATTAGATAATCGACACGTAATAGTCATTAAGAATGACAGCGCATGTACAGTATTCACCTCCTCAAGGAAACAGCTAGTAAATATTGGATTACGGTTTATTGCCTACATATTTACTTTATCATTGCGTTACTTCACGAACGCATTGTACGTCAGATTAAGCAGTATGTTTAGTTTATAGGAAACGCTGCATACCTTCATTTTATTTATTATTCTTGTTCGCATTTACGTACCGTATTGTTTTACCTAAATTATTACGATACTTCAGTTATAAATATTCGTGAATAGTGAATGATTCAATTTATTAGATGTGATCATTTTCTTTTAATAAACTTATACAAGCTTAAATGTCTCATAACATTTACAAAATTATTTATAAGAAACAGATAATTTATTATTATTGTCTAGTATTTTCGTGATATAATCATATTATAGCGCAGCTCCTCGATTAGTCCGGTTTTAAACAATTCTGAATATTAACTGCACTGATTACCCGGACTATGCGAAGCATTCTTATATATCTATTTTGGAATTGTATTAAAAGCATTTATCATTATTTTAGTTAATTCTGTTCTCTTTATATCATTATAATATTTGTATTGTGAAACATTTAGGATTGTAGGATTTTTTTTTAAATTTTCATAAATATTGTGGAATTTCCTTTATTTGATTTTTTTATTTACAAAAGTAACAATATCTATTAACTATATTGGGGAAGGACATTAGGAAATAGTACTTCTTATAAAGTTTTTTTTTAAATATTCTTAAACTATATTTTTTTGAGCGACAAAAATCAACATATATATTTTTCAAATTTTATCGTCTGAAAAATCTGTCAGTAAACAAAACCTTTTTCTCAACTGATATTTAAATGTCCTTCTTTACGTATTGGACAAGGTGACATACCTTAGATGAGATAACGATAGTTCTATTTATATAAATAAGACTTGTCTGGTTTAAATGTAAATACTTTTATTGCTGATTATATAAAAATAGTATTTGCAATTAATTTACTTTTTATAAATTATATAAAATATTTAATTGTTCATATTTTACAGATGAAAAATCCTTATAATGATTGTATTTAATTCTGCATGAAAAAAAGACTCATACTATTTTTTATGATTATTTTTACTACAGATTTTGTATTAATATTAATAGAAACATATTTTCTTATAGTATACTTTCGTATAGACGGACTGATTACCCGGACTATGCGAAGCATGCATTATATATCCATTTTGGAATTGTATTAAAAGTAGTTATCATTATTTGTTCTCTTTATATAATTATAATATTTCTTTTGTGAAACATTTAGGATTGTAGGATTTTTTTTTTTAATTTTCATAAATATTGTGGAATTTCCTTGATATTATTTTTTTATTTACAAAAGTAACAATATCTATTAACTATATTGTGGAAGGACATTTAGCAAGAGTACTTCATATAATTTATTTAAAAATATTATTAAACTATATTTTTTTGGGCGACAAAAATCAATATAGATATTTTTCAAATTTTATCGTCCGAAAAATCTATCAGTAAACAAAACCTTTTTTTTCAACTGATATTTAAGTGTCCTTCTTTAGGTATTGGACAAGGTGACAAGTAAATACCTTAGATGAGATAACAATAGTTCTATTTATATAAATAAGACTTGTTTGGTTTAAATGTAAATACTTTTATTGCTGATTATATAAGAATAGTATTTGCAATAAATTTACTTTCTAGAAATTATATAAAATACTTAATTGTTCATATTTTACAGATGAAAAATCCTTATAATGCTTGTATTTAATTCTGCATGAAAAAAAACTCATTCTATTTTTTTCATGATTGTTTTTGCAATAGATTTTGTATTAATATTAATATAAAAATATTTTTTATTAAGAATTGCAGCAACTTTGAATATTTTACTTAACCTGAAGACTAATAGTTTCTCAATTTGCTTATAAAGATAATCGAAAATGTTGCTCTTTTGAAAAGAAAAAATAAACAGAAAAACTTCAAGCAAATGTTTTACTTCTTCATTTTAAGTGCACTTCTCTTTTATTATTACAATTTATTAATTCATTATAAAAATTCATAAAATGCAGATAAAATAAAAAAGGGACTCTTTTCTCAAATAGTACACAAAATTATATTTTTTTTTGTATGCAGTTTTAAATTTAGTTTTTTATTTCTATACTTTTATTTGGATATCTGAATCTTTCTTACAATTAGCTTTTTTAATTATCAATAATATTAAACAAAATAATTAGGTCATGGTTTGTGATGTTTATTAGATTGAAAATTTATATAATGTAGGAAATAAATTAAATTTTAAATTATTCCGTATTTTCAGGACTATATACGTATAGTTATTATATTAAATATTATGGAGTACATAAACTAACCTGAAAGTTTATATGTCCTAATGGTAACCACAAATCATAGAAAATTTTAAATTATTCAATATCCATTTAATTAGTAGTTTCAATGTTAAAGTTTCATGATTTATTGGTAGTTTATAGTCCGGTATGCAAAAGTATCTTGCGAAATTATTCATCTTTTAATTCGAAGTAAATAAATTGAAGGAAAGTTGTTCGGTGTG
The DNA here is from genome assembly GCA_963457615.1 of Nicrophorus investigator. Taxonomy (NCBI): domain Eukaryota; kingdom Metazoa; phylum Arthropoda; class Insecta; order Coleoptera; family Silphidae; genus Nicrophorus; species Nicrophorus investigator. Next base: position 9,744,929 of record OY735142.1, on the reverse strand, counting down.
CGAGTTAAGTTCGTGGTAGCGTATTAATCAAAACTGAAGTATATATTTATAGATTCTAGATCGGAGAGCAAAATTGATACTTCCAAAATAATTACGCAGCGAGTTTATTGATAAAACTCCTTTTCCAGAGCGAAGAACTAATGGCTCCTATAAATTCCACCGAATGATAAACAAGAAGAGGAGGTATGAATGGGGATGGCAGCAGCATAGGAGGATTCGGCTCGTGGTATTTATATAGATTAATCCCGCGCGAAACGGGATTTGTTGCTATGACTTAGTGATAGTTTATATATTATATTGCATTATCCTTTCCGGCGGCGTTTTCCAATTTATACCGCAATTATGTGGATTATAATAACACACCACCGGAGTATAAATTCACCTCTTAATGGCTGATTGGGATTTCTTAACTAAGATATTGCGGCCACTCTTCATCCGCGATCTCCGAGACCCCACACGCATCTACATCGTAAAATCGTATGCATTAATTCACAGAAACCATCACCTTTATTACCTGCAAGGATTTCAACACCACTAAATGTCATCCGGACCCGAAATATGCATGTAATATTAAATTGATTATATATCAAATACAGTAGCACCTCAAACACAATTCGATTACAGTAAAACCTCGTTTAGCGCTTCATAGATTAATGATGATTCGATATAACATAATCATTTCTAGCCCTAAAAAACTCAAATTTACTAAAAATTAAATACCTTGAACGCTGTTTCGTTTAGTGATTTTTCTATAAAAATATTATAATTTTAACAAATTAATATTGAAATTGTTAAATCATAATAATATTGAGAAAAATATTACTTAATATAACAAAAATAAAATGAAATTCCACTGCTGCAAAGGGCTATTGACCATAGGTCTTTCTGCCTTCGATTTTCTATTTCTTCAAGTTTCAAGTTGTTAGAACTGAAAATCTAGGTGAATCCATTTTTAAATTTCAGTGGATTCAATTACAATGGATGTGATTACCACGATTTTTAGAGTTAAATTTTCACATAAGAATTAAAGTAAATTAAATAATATTATACAACAAAATAAAACATTGGTCATTTTCGAAGATGGTTAATTATTTTCGCTGGATGAATTGTGTAGTTTTGTATTCATTCTTCTAATAGTTACAATACTATTCAAATTATTTGTTTCCAATAGTAAAAAATTCAAATTTCCAAATGGATTTTTTAAATTATTTATTTGTTCGAGTATCAAGTTATTCGAACAAAATACTGTTTTCTAAAGTTTCTAATTTTTTGGACACAAACATAAGTATATTCTATATCCATTTTGATATTAAATTTTAAATATTTTCTTATATAATTATAAAATGTATATACTATTAGAATAAATAGAAAATAGTGAGTAACAATAAATGTACAATAATAGTATGAAAATATTAATATTTAGTGAATGGTTAATTACATATGTATCATCTAGAATCCAATAATAGTGTGTATTGATTTACTATTATTAATTGATAATTATTTTGATTGATTAATTTTCATTGTAGTAAAATTTCTCTAATTAATATTTAATTTAATTTAAACATAGGCTTTAAAAATCTTGATTTGTTTTTCAAAGTTATTAAAGTTTCAGTGAGAAGAACGGTATATTTAAAAATGTGATTAAATATAATTAGAAGGGAATGTATTACATAAAATTCGGGATCGTTAAATACGGAAGTGAGTTTGTAACACCTTTCACTGACGATTAAAACGAAGGAATGGAAGATATTCAGTAGCCATCGACTTTCCTCCATCCGTACAGCGTACAGCTTCGATACGTCGTCGTATTGCTTGCATTTCTTCAGGCATTTCAGCCCATTGGCAAGGTACATGCATAAATTTAATCGGAACGCAAATTTTTCCGTCCTTAAATGGGGAAATGACTCGAGATCCGCTACTTAAAAGCCAATTAATTAATTGCCGGTTTAAATTACAAATGTTAATTCTGCTTGTTTATATGGCTCAGTGTGCATGTATTTGTATACATATATATTTGTGAGTGTGCTCGTTCGAAATAGCGGTAATAAAATGCGGCATTATAAATTATGCATTTTCAGACGGCAGCGAATTTTTCCAGAAGCCAAATACGTGCTTCGTACATGCGTTCAATTTGCTTTTTCTTCTTCTACTTCTTCTTGTCGGCTCCGTGCGTACGTGTGTTTTTCGCTTTTCTTCTCCTCTTTTTTTTATTTTGTTGATTTTATTTCGTCTTCCTTTCTTCAATCCGTATTTCTGCGCGACGTTGCGCAACGTTTGGTTTCAGCGTAATTGCCATTAGGTTTTTTTTTTGTATGATCGATTGGAAAGTCGCTTACCATATTTTCGGTTATTTTGCTCTAGCTTTTCTGTACGGATTCGCCTTTCACCGTACTTCCTTGTTAATACGTTACCTATCCATTATATCTTACTGAATATTGTTACGCTTTGTAAACATCATCGATCATTGAATACGGTTGCACATTCAGAAGCGCGAATTATTTAGACTAATATCCGATCGCATAAACGCACTCAACGCATTATACCATTCATAATCAGTCAATTTTGACGTTGAATTTAGATTGATAAAACGCAATTTATTTATAATTATTTATAATTAATATATCTAAAATTTGAGGATACTACATTTTTTCTCAACATACTTTTCTTTACAAAACAGTTGGGTTTTCTTAATCCTACACTGAAATAATTCTGCAAATATGAGTTGACTTTAGTACTTGGTAGACATTTATTTATACCATTTCTATATTTCAGGTACAAAAACAGCAAATCTAATCATTAAATTGTATTTACTCAAACCTATTTCTTTACGTGGTAGATTCGTATCTGAAGAACAGCTGAAAATAAATACAGTAAATTTAAAAAATCAGAAGATTGATTCTTGATATTGAAAAAATGAAAATGTAAACAATTAGTTTTATTTTAATCATGGATGGACAAAAAATAGGATTTACATAGCTCAAACACTAATAATTAAAACATTATTGAATCTAATGCTTAAATTGTTTGATTAACTTAAAAATGATTTGTTATTGTATTTTCATCATGATGATGAAATAATGATGCTTAATATTTATATGTTACATTTTTTTTCATTATTTAAAAAGTAGATTATAGAAATTTAAGAAAATAATAGTCATTATTAGTAAATATTATTCATAAATTCATATAATTCTTCTATTTTTATTTACAACAAAAAAGACTGTATAATTCTTAAATATTTCTATAATTATTAGTACTAATAAATCTAATTAATTCAATATTTTATGTAATAACTGAAATATTTGGAAAATAAATTTTCAATACTTAAACAAATCGCTTTTCCTATACATAAAAATAAAGTTACGGGGATTCACTTTATGCGCATGAATGAAAAAGACATAGACAAGATTGTAAATGCGAACAGTCGTAAGTCGAAGACTGGTGGTTCGGCTTGAAAATTTCAAAAGAAACTAAACTTTTATTCAGAAAATTAAAAATAAATTAATTGTTTTATTCCTTTGTGCTGTTTTTTTTAGCCGCATCCAGGTAATCATGCAATAACTGTTTTAAAATAATGATGCATATTAATATTAATATGTTACAGATTTTTTCATTATTTAAAAAGTTGATTATAGAAAATAATAGTCATGATTTTATTTTATTTTTATTTATACCGAAAAAACTGTATCATTCTTAAATGTTTATAAAATTATTAGTACTAATAAATCTAATTAATTCAATATTTTATGTTGCAGCGAACATATTTGGAAAATAAAATTTTCAGTTAAATATTTTGAATTGTTATTTATTTGAATAATTCTAAGGATGTGTTTCATTGATTTAAATATTTAAAAATGTACAAAAATTTAAATTTTATATTTTTTTTAACTTCAACTTTAAAGTTGGGTAAAATTATGAATTCATATTTTAAGCAGAAATTATAAGGAAATGTTAATAATAATGAAATAAGTTAAAAATATATTAACATTTTAAGTTTGTAAAGCTATTTATTGATGTATTACAAAAATAATAAATATACAACTAAAAACTTTCAATTTGATAATTTTCAATCTAAAAATGTACAAATAATAGTAACTAAAATAAAATGAAATAATGTTTCTAAAATTGATCATACATACTTTTTTTGGATTTTTTTTTACAACAAATGACCAGAGACATGTATAGTCTTTTCTAGTTCTAGGTCTAAATTATCATTTAGTCTGAGTTAAAGATTGGACCAAATTATATATAAAAAAAATAATTAAATGAAAATAAGTTTCTATTTCTTATTTATTTTTTTTATTACATAATTTGCGGTAAAGAAATCTTAAAAGATTTATATTGTAGGCAAACCACGATTCATCAAATTTCGAAATAAATTAGATAACTTTACTGAGTTGGATCAAGTTACGGATAAAAGAAGTCCTGGGCTGGATGCGGCCCGCGGGCCGAGTGTTGTCCATATGTAAACTAACTGGTCTAAGTGGTCTCAAATGCATGTGTATATAATTGAAAATTTATTTCAATAGTATTTTCTAAACTATTTTTTTCTATACTAACTTTTTATTTCACAAACTTATATTTTACTAAAACTATAAGCATAGTAATTACAATAAATACATAATTGAAATGTATATCATAAAACTGTTTCTGGAAGCAGATGTAGTCCAATAAAGTCAAAAGTAATAAAAAAACATATTTATCTAATCATATTATAGAAAAATTAACTATTATAAAGATTTATTCATTAAATGAATTATTTTTTAGCGATAATTCCATTGAGTCCTAGTAGTTAGTTAACTCATACAGTCTACTGTTGTGTCGCTTAAAACGTTAAATTCATCAGGCATTTGATAACTAAAATCCTTGAAACAATTTAGTGCATTTACTTATTGCGCATTTCCTTGGTACTTTTTACGACTCTCGATGGAATGATTCTATCCTGTTTTTCTTATCCTGTGCGGACGTAAACAATTTTAAACTACGCATTTTCATATACAAAACATGAACAAATATTTTTTTATAAAATACATTCGAATAATAAAAATCAAATAATTCTAATAATTTCTATATAGAAAATTTCTAAACATTACAAAAATATTTTTCTCTACTTAAAATTATTTTTTATTCAACCGATTTACCTAATATATATTTGATTAATGATTAGAATAAGATAATTAGAATAAGTAAATGTAATATATTACATTATCATAAAATAATTAAATTATCTGAAAAATTAATAATCATTATTTATGAAAATGATTATTATTTATTTAATTAAAAGAAATCGAACAACTTTAATACCTTCCATTAGGAATTTTGAACTTTTTAATATATAATTATCACAATTGTATTAAATAATCAAAAATTATATATAAAAGAAAAATAAATTCGATATTAATAAAATATTATATTATAAGAAAAAATAATGAGTACCTTTAATAAAGTACTTTATTCTAGTATTACAGATTGTGCAATGTGTTTAATAATACTTCAAATAAATGGATAAAAATAAGTGGAAGTGTGAAGATAAAGTGCGTATGAACTGAACATGGAATCGCCAATTTAATGATAGAATCAGACAGAAAAAAAATGTCATCAGACTTATGTGAAAAATTCCTATAAATAGAAATTTAAAATTTGAAAATGTCGTCACGATTATTTACAAACACTTGATTTGAGATTAGTAAGTGCACGACTATTAAAGTGATCGAAGATTATCAGGAGATCAATTTTACAGGTGGTATTTGTACACATATAAATACGCACACCTGAATGATGATGATGATGATGAGGTGTACAGGTGCGAGAAGGAGCAAAGGTCTCGTTTCATTCAAGTACACGTGAACTTGGGAAGTGCAATTCTCTTGAACATTTTGTTATCATTAATAATAATAAAAAAAAAAACTCAAGTACGGTAGAAAATCCATATGCGAATGAATATTGTATAAACAATTATTGAAAACTATTTTAAGTAGTGTTTGATCAGCTGCAAGTTAGAAATATAAAATGTCAGTAATCTTTAAGATGCGCTAAAAATAATGAAAATGAATAGTTGTTATTGTTTTCAGTATTCTACGAATGTCTTTATTTTTATACAAATTTAAGGATTAATTTAATCTTTGTTTTATAATAGTACAAAAATATCTCGCATAGAACAAAAACACAAATTTTAGTATAATAATTATACATAAAAGTTACGGGGATTTCCTTTATGCGCATGAATGAAAAAGATCGTAAATACGAACAGTCGTAAGTCGAAGACTTAGAAAATTTCAAAAGAAACTAAATATTTATTCAGAAACATAAAAATAAATTAATTGTTTTATTCCTTTGTGCTGTTTTTAGCCGTATTCATGTAATAAGTATTTATAAATTCATATATACTAGCGTATATCAAACTTATAATCGAAAGTTGATTTTTTGTGGGTCAAGAAAAAAAATGATTTTGGATTAATGAAAAGTGGGTGGTCGTAAAACATTAAACTAATCAATATAATTTTAAATTTTTCAACTTAATCTATAAGTTTACGTTCAATGCTTATTTAGTATTAATATTTTGCACTTATTAAGTATTTTTTTAGATAATTAATGATTTTAGTTTATTAATAATTATAACAGTTTTAATCTTATATAACTTTAATATATAAACCTGATTTATCATACTTTCATTGCTACTATCGTAAACTAGTACTAATACATCTGATTACTGCAATATTTTATGTAACAACGGAAATATTTGGAAAATTAATTAATATTTTTTCAGTTAAATAATTTGATTTGTTATTTATAATTATCCTATCGCAATTTTCTATTATGTAATTAAGCGTTTATTTGATTTTTGATAAATAATCTTTTGTACTTTATTTTTTAAACATATAAATCTTGAAAAATGTACAAACATTTTAATTTTCTATTTTTTAATTCAACATTTGTTGTTGTTTTTGGAGAATTTAAAGTTGGGTATAGTTACGAATAAAATTTAACTTTAATTTCTTTAGTATTTAAGTTTAAACTTATTATTAAGCACAGTTTATAGGAGATGTTAATAAATTTAATAGATACAGAATTAGCTAAAAATATATAAGTTTTTAAAGCCATTTATTGATAATATTGTATTGTAATATACCAATAAAAATATAACTAAAAAAGTTAAATTTTATAATTTCCAATCTAAAACTGTGCAAATAACAGTAAACATTTAACGTAAATAAAATAAAATGATTGAGATTATAATGTTACTACCTAGATATGTAGACTTCTACGTTTCAGAATGTGTCTCCTCCAGGCAACAATCCGTAATTGAGGATGTACCGGGACTTTCATATATAATAATGAATAATTGTAATATAAAAAAAATATCAAGAACATCAGCACACATCTCTGATTGCTCTCTTGCGTTTCTTCCGCCTAGATAATTATCATAGAATTATCCAGAAACCAAGACGTAATCTAAAATTACAAACATTACGTGCCATTCTTACACAACAATCCTTTACTTTTTTTTGTATTAAAAAAAATAAATCTTCAATTTGAAACTGTATTCTCCATTTGGTACATAATTTGGGTAATTTCTAAATGTCACAAATGGATGCTGTGAAAATGTAAAAAATATTTTTGAAGAGTTTCTATTTTATTTTTGTTGTTGTTAAATTTTATTTTAATTCATGCTTCCGTCTGGCCAAATGCTAGATATAAAATCTGTTAATACGTTTTAATGTGTTTCTTAGAGAAACCGCTTTAAATTTACATAGATTAGTAACGTATTTAATTATTAGTAAAATATTTAATGTATTTTTAATTAAGAAATAATGATTTATTACAAAAAACATTTTTTAACATTGGTTAAATTTCTTTATCTTATAGTATTTATAAAATATTAAATCTTTATTAAAAACGTTCTTAAGATTGATACTACTTTACAATGAATTTAAATGACATAATTCCTAAAAAAAATCTATAAATTCAAAACAAGTAATTTTAAATCGGTTTTCGAACATTTTGTTGGAATTATTATATTCGAGAATCAAATAGTATTTATTAATTACTTTTTTTTAGTTTATTTATTTACTACCTAAGAAATTGTGAATGAAATTAAACTATTTACTACATTTACATCCTAATAATGTAGGAAAACTAATGTAACTAATATCTGATTACAAAATGAGGAAAAACTTATTTATAATTTTATTTTGGAATAATCATAGCTAAAGTAAGCAAAAACAGATGTGACTTAAATTCAGCCATCTGTATGGGCTAATAGCAGAAAGTCAGATAACAAAACTGCTGATTTAGAAAACATTTCCGTGACCATATGGAATATAGTTATAAAGTTCACAAAACAACTGTAACATCAAGTATTTCTTCATCGATTCCAATCTATAAATTTCTACTAAAGTATCTAACATTACTGTTATTAATAGCAACATGTAAATAGAGTGAAAGTTAAGAGCGACATTTAAATAATAAGTAAAAATAAGCAATTTATTAGTAAATTTAAATATAATATTTTGAGCTTAATTTTAGTTAATTTTCAAAATAACTCATTGTTGTTATTAAGTGGCTGTTAAACTGATGATTAAACTATTATATCATTTATAAATATAAATGACTAATAATTCTTACAATGGAAAACAGAGTTGGTTATATAATAATTACATTTTTTGTTCAATTTATTGCAAACATCACCACTCATTATGTAATTAGTACTGTTCATTATTAAATTATATTTTATAATAGCTATACATTTTTTTTTTGGGATCTCACTTTAATTCTAATGTAATTTATCTTATTATTATTATTAATACCTCGATTAACGAACAGAATGCATCGTTGTCTGAAGTAAAAATACTATGATCAGATTGTCACGTTACGTTCTTTCGTAAATAAAATTGAAAGCTTTTTTCGGACAAAGAAAGATTTTATTTAATAAACAGTCAACATTTTTTTAACAAAATTTTCTTCTATTTAAAAATCATAATTTTCTACATTTAATAAATTTTCAACATCCTTTTTAACGATAACTTAATTTCTAATTTCTTGCATGTAATTTTCTTCTTCTAGTAAAATCCATTTTTTATTGGATGATTATTGGACATTGGTCTTATTGGAATATTTTTTATCTTAAATAAGGCTTAAGATTCTAAATTTCTTTATATCGAAGCTTCATTATCAGAGCTAACTTTAACTGACATTCATATTACAAATTTGTTAAAATAAATGTGAAATTAAATTAAATTTTAATTACTGTGTTATTCTCGGGAATTTTAAAGTTTTGTAATTGTAATTAAGAATTTGCTCTATAATTTAATGTTTTTAATTCCATTACCAGTAAAAATAATTTAATATTTTATGTTTCCTAGGAACAACAAAATCCGGTTAAAGTAATTCACTGATGCATTGCGAGAAAATGTAAGAAAATTTTAAAATAAAATTAATTGACTATTTTCTAATGAAGTCCAAAATTCAAGTATATCGCAGAAAATTGACTTTTAAAAATATAAAGCTATACATTCATATTACGTAACATATAAATCTGTTAAAATAAATGTGACTTAAAATTAAGTATTAGTGTATTATTCTCGGGAGGGAAATCTCGGGAATTTTAAAGTTTTGAAATTGCCGTTTTCTTGCAAATAATATATTGCTCTATAATTTAATGTTTTTAAATAATCCAGTAAAATTAATTTAAAATTTTACGTTTGCTAAGAAGAAAAAAATCCGGTTAAATTAATACTATAATTCACCGATGTGTCGCGAAAAAATGTAAGAAAATTTTGAAAGAAAATTAATTAATTTTTTTCCAATGAAGTCCAAATCATTATAAAAACTAGGAAATTTAGCTATGTTTAAAATCTATTTCGAATAAAATCTCGACATGAAAAGTTGCAGTTTAAAAAAATACTATAAATTCAAATTCTAAATTTTGATTTAAATCTGATTTATTATGTTACATAGATCATGGAATGGTGTCGAAATTTACGATGAAATAGCAATGAATCAAATGCGTTTATAGAAAAAGAAGAAAATGTACAAAAAAAAATAATGGTTTATTCGAATTGTTTTTCGTAATAATTCTCGCGAGAATCGGTGTTTTGAAATGTGTAAAATCTGTTTAATCGGCGATAAAAAGTCCCGAGTGTAACTATTTTCTTCCTTCGACCGGGGCAATCCCAAAATAACAAATGTCTAATACCGAGTCCAGCTGCCGCTGAAATATATTAAGTGGTAAAAATTACAAACAGCTGATCTATATATTTCTTAATTAAAACACGTTTCCTGGCAACAATAAATTACGCCAGAACGTTCATTGTTTATATGAGAACAAGGAGCAGCATACGGATTTAGGTCGAAACCTGAAACTCCTTTGCTTGAAAAACTGAAATCTCGGATCAACGTGTTTATGAATAGGTCTGAAATTCATGTAAAACGTGACGTTTTGACTGGCGACGTATAACGGGGTAAACGGTTTTTCACTTGCAATTAACTGTTTATTTATATTTGGTTCGTTCAAATTTGGGATGAGATGAAAGCGAGACGACTTGGTTTCAATGTGTCAAATAAAGATTTTGAGAAAGTCTGCTTCTCTTCGCTGAACCTAGTCATCTAAACTAAAATAAAGATTTTTTTCATCTACATATTCTAGGAATATTTTCTGTGAAAAACGATATCCACATGTGCGTTCCAATCGTTGAACAAATCTTTATGTTTTCAGGAAATCATTTATAACTGCTTGTCCTTTGCAAATTATAAAAAAATAAGCATAAATAAGTTATGATACTTCTGCATATCTGCATTTGACAAAAGCATAATCTTTTAACGGTTTTTTCAGAACGATATTTTTTTTTACCATTTGCCTAAAAATATGAATTAGGTTATTAATATATACTTTAAGTATTTGTACTTATACAAGTACTTGTACATGCCTACTTGTTCAAGTACTTTTATATATTTACGTTTGCATAAAAAAAAAACAAAACAAATGTGGGCAGATTTTTGAGCAAAAAAAATCAAATATTTAATTCATCTTTATAAAGTATAATGTACAAAAAAAATGACCACAAAGTTTATACAAAAGGGGCTGCAAATCTGCAGCCCTTCTGGTGATAAATACAGCGGGTGACAAATACTCTTTGTGTTTCGTATTGTATTTATCCCATCCATTATACACAATAGAAGTACTTGCCAAGTAATGCATAATAAATGGTTAACATTACTCTCAATTTTGAAGAGTATCGGTTATTATAAAATGTAAATTTTTCTAATTTATAAACTAAACATTACTCTAACAAAATTATTCTCAAAATTATCAAACTAATTTGTTATTATTAAATATTTTACTTATTTCACGTCAATTAAAAAGTTTAAATTGTCTTCTTTTTCAAAAATAATGTGGACTAATCATGTTTAAAGATGAGTTTGTTTAATTTCATTTAATTACCATCGTTTTTCCATAATTATCTATTAAAGGTATGAATACCGATATAATTAACTCCTCTTAACTTCTTCTCTGGGTGTAGATGAAACGTGAGCCCCCCTTTAAAGGTATATAATTTTATCTGTTGTGAGATAAGCTTTTTGGAGGCGCTCTCGGGGTGGGCCGATTCGGGTCGGCCCTTTTCTACCCTCCTTTTAGTACCTGTTAAATGGGGAACAAGTGGATATGCACCACTTAATTTGTCACGCTCGTTTCATGGACACGACAAACAAACAATAAATATTGTTCCCTCTTCGATGCCGCAAAGTGTTAAATTATGACACCAACTGAGAAGAGAAGACCACTTACGATAATGCAATTCGACAGCATTTTCGGTCATCTCAGGCGTAATCATGTACCTTTTCCGAGAGTACCGAATCTCGTATATCGTATTTACTTTTTGATACCATATTTCATGAGTAAATATATGGTTTTAAATTTTACAATCTCCGATAACTTCACTCAATTTTTGGGAAAAAATATAATTTTGGGCATAAAATGTTTACAGCATTTTTTGCAAATAAATTATAAATGGTAAGAAATATCCAATATCGTAATATAAAATTGATTTACAATGTTATTATTATAATGAAAATTATCTGAATGTGAATCTAAATAAATCATATTTGTAAATAAATTATAATTTTGTTAATTTTTGTGAAAAAAATGTAATTTTGTGCATATAACGTTTATGAAAATACTGGTAATTTCTCTGATAATTAGTAATAAATTTTCAATATCGTTACATAAAATTGATTTTCAATGTTATTATTATATTAATAAAAATAATTGAAATATTAATATAACTTTGATAAAATAAATTATATTTGCAAATAAATTATCATTTAAAATCATGGATAATTTGTAACGATTCTGAATTTACTTGAAAAAAATGTAATTTTGTGCAAACATTACTTATGAAAATACCGGTAATTTTTGTTAATAAATAATAAATATTCATGAATGTAAATTTACCACTGAATAAAATGTAATTTTGTGCATACAACGTTTATAAAAATACTGGTAATAAATAATAAAAAGATATAAATTTTTAATATCGTAATACAAAATTGATTTCCAATGTTGTTATTATTATAATCAAAATTATCAGAATATAAATCTAAAATTGACAAAATAAATCACGTTTGTAAATAAATTATAATTTACAATCTTCGATAATTGGCAACTATTCCGAATTTACTTGAATGGTTGTGAAATACTTGTGAAAATAAATCATATTTGCAAATAAATTATTATATAATATTCGATAATATGCAACGATTATGAATTTAATAGAAAAATAAATGAAAATTATAACATTTTTTTATGATTAATAGATAATTATGGGCAGAAATATACATGTTAATTAAAATTTTAACAATTAATTTAAAAACTTTTTTTTTGCTAGATAATATCATTTTATGAAATTCGATAATAAATTCCTATATTAATTTCAATAAAAAACGCTATAATTAATTTCATATAAAAATATGTACCCAAAAAGTATAATACATTAACATAATTTCATTTACAGTATTTTTCACATATACTTAAATCACACTCAAATTTAGAAATAATTTAATAGTTTTGTGAAAATTAATTAATAGGATTTAAAAAAATGGCTCACTAATTTCTACGTACTTTTTAAATAACAATAAATATCTTTAAATAACCAATGATGACCTAAAATATTATTTTTATTCAAATATATGTAAAACAATAACATTTCTATTTAAAAAAAAATATTAAAAAGTAACAAAAAATAAAAGATTTAATAATTTTTTTTTTATAGGAATATCTAATAAGATAATATTAAATTAAATACTTAGAAATGAATCTTCAATAGATCTAAAATATCAAAATTTGAAGATCATGTTTATATCAAAATAGAACAATTCAAAATACAGTTGAAAATATTAAAATTATCAACAGAAATGAAATTATTAATTGATAACTCAATAATTAAGTTTACATAATACATATCTTCAAATCTTAATCTAAAGTGATAATTATTTTTTTATTTAGTAGAAATGAAAAAACTAAAAAAGTTTTATGATTGCGAAAAAAATAGTTTTTTTTAGATTTATATAATATTGTGGTTTGGTGTAGATCTGGTAAGGTCTCATTTATTGTGAAACCGAAATCGATTTGTTCCAGCACCGTTTTTCCTCGCGTCGAATTCGGTATTGAAAAGATCAAAGTGTGTAAAATCGCGAGGGATTTGCATAGTCGAGTGGTTTCGGATGGATGTGAAAGTCGTGTGCGATTGCATTGTGGAATTAATTTAGGCAAAAAGAGAAGAAAATCAACGTTGTTCTCTTTATAGACTCGCACCGCACGTACAGTAAGTAGTAGACACATGAACGTTTTTATTTTCGCCTTCTTCTGTATTTCTAGCTGTCTACTATTTCTTTCTTCTCTCTCTCTGTTTCTTGCTTCTCTTCTCTTTTTTTTTTTCGTATGGTTGTTGCATGTTGGCAGACCGTTAGAGATTCTAGTGCGGTGAAATAGTGAAAAGGGGGCTCTGATTATAATTAGCAAAGGTCGCGGAAAGCGCCGCGAGGTGTGCAGGTGTTCTTCAGACGCAAAGGCGCCCCATCTGCATTCCTACTCTCCTTCCTAACTCAACTCGACTCTACAAGTCTACCTCCACCATCGTCGTCGTGATCCGCCGCCACCGCCGCCGCCGCCACCAACAAACGCAACACCAAAAGCAACAACAACACCTGCACCTACTCATCTCAAATACTCATACACGCAGCTATACATAAATAAATACATGCACACTCGGACTCATACCCGACTAATTACACTCCTCATAACACAATCCAGCCACAAATATATCATTACGAGAAAGTCGGAGAGATTCAGATTTTGGCTCAAAGATCTGTACCCGAAAATTAATATCACTCATTCCAAAAACTCCGTTACAACACTCTATTTTGTATATGTCTTATTACACTCATTTCTTTCGTTATCATTTAGACAGCATAACATTTTTCAAAGTAAAACAACATAAATTATAAATAACTCACAGTGAATGCCTATTTATTTCATAATAATATTATTACTTCTGAGAGTAACAATCTTTAAAGTAAACATTATTATCTATAAGAATTTATATAGTCAAAATTTATAAGAAATTTTTTAAGCTATTTTTATTGATAAATTGATATTATTACATTTACGACGGGATTCCATTCCACAATTTTGTAAATTCGAAAATAATCAAAAAATTACAATAAAAATATGTATGTACATAAAACTTAATAGTTTTTAATTAACTAAATATAATTAACTAATTGTTACAAAACTCCAAACAATTAATACATTTTTTTTACAAATTTCTTCTAGAGCAAAACGTGTATGATTTTACTAGTATTTCTTGAAATATCTAATCATTCTCGTGAATATTTTTATATTTATTTGATTAAGGAGCAACATTAATCTTTATTATAAAAAGGAGCAATAATTTGGGTATTTTTTTTTCAATTAAAAAAAATCGTAAAATTATAAAAAAAATGGAAATTAACTACTAATTTCTTCTAAAGCAAAATATATTATTTATTTTTGTATAATTATGTAATCAACTCAAATAATAATTGAATTAAAAACTTTATGAAAGAATTACACCCATTTTCTTAATGAAGATTGTGACGATTGTTCTAAAATTATTTCTTTCAATAAATTTCTAT
The DNA here is from genome assembly GCA_963457615.1 of Nicrophorus investigator. NCBI lineage: Eukaryota > Metazoa > Arthropoda > Insecta > Coleoptera > Silphidae > Nicrophorus > Nicrophorus investigator. The sequence continues at coordinate 9,729,758 of OY735142.1, read as the reverse complement.
ACTTTTTCTATCTAAACTTCCTCATCTATTTTGAATCTTCTTTATCTTTTTCACAAATTTAGATAATTATTATTATTATGACATTTTTAACGACGTTTCAAAAAATAAATGTAAAATTTCTAAACTTACAACAAAATATGTTTTTATAAATATTTTTTGAAATAATTTCTATCTAAACATTCTCCTGAATATTTTTACATTTATTTTATTATGGAGCAACAATAATCTTCATTGTAAAATGTAGCATAAATCCGGGTATTTTTTTTTAATTAAAAAAAAATCGAAAAATTGTAAAAATTTGGAATAACTACGAATTTTTTCTAGAGCAAAATATATGATTTATTTTTGATGAATTATGTAATTAACTCAATTAATAATTGGATTAAAACGTTCATTGTAAAATGTAGCAATAATCTGGATATTTTATTTTATCAAAGAAAAAATCGCAAAATTGTAAAAAGCAAATATATGATTTATCTTTGTAGAATTATGTAATCAACTCAAAAAATATTATATATTTTCTTAATGAAGATTGTTAAAAAAAATATTTATAAAATATTCAAAGATGAAAACGCGTAAATTAAAATCATCCATTCTAAAAAGTCTGTTACCACACTCTATGTTCCTTACAACACTCTATTTTTTTTTGTATCCTTGAGACAGTACACAATTATTATGTAATACCATATAAATTATAAATAACTCATAGTTGAATGATTAGTAATTTTATTTATTTATAATTTATTGCACGGAGTCATAATAATAACACTCCTTCTTTGCATTTTACACACTTAATCATATTACTTTTTATTAAATTATTAATTACAATCAAAACAAAAATAAAACCAGATTGAAAACAGTATTTTTGTATCCCTTGTATGGAATAATTGTAAGTAAATAACCTATGGCTATTTCATTTAAATACTTAATAAGTGGTATTAATCAAATTTTATAGTTAAATCTATAGGTTAAAAATGATTCACTCGTCAGTTTCATATGTTATTGTTAACAAGTTATGTAATCAAAACATTTTAGTTCCTTGTAAGTTTATTATTAATTCACTCTTTTAATAGAGAAATTTTGGTTTCATTATATTTCTTCTAATGTTTGATTATAAGTATAGATTTTAGTTATGACTTCATAAATTAACAGTTTACTTTCTTTCAATACTTGTTAATCGCGTAATAATAAATCTTAAGTGTATATTCGGTTTTTAAAGCTTTTCATTCGGTTGTCAAGTATATTTATAGTGTAGTGTTTAAAACTCATCTTGCCACTATTTCTTTCAATAGTTTCCTATACTTTTTCCATCTAAACTTCCTCATTTATTTTGAAGCTTCTTTACGCTTTTCACAAATTTAGATAATTTTAATTATTCTTTATTATTATGACAATTGTAGTAATATTTAAAAAGGATTTATATTTATATTTGAAAAGGATTTAATTGAAGTGTAATATAAGTATGAGATTGTTAAGGATTTCAACTCTGTCAAGCGGGTATCCGCTTAACTCTGACAAGCCAAGTGAAATTATTAATATGCAAAACTTATGTAATCCCGAGAAAGTGAGCAAATGAAAAAAAATAAAAATAAAGTGATTTTTTTTTTCTGTCCAAAGGTGCGCCACGCAACCCACGGGAAAACTACCATCCACGTGTAATCCAATCTTTTCTCTTTTTCCCATTTATTTTCATCATCTTATTATTTCTCTTCAATTATTTCCTCCTCTTCTTACAATCTCCGCAACGGCAACTCTTTTCACCTAATTACATGCATGCATAATTCATGTCCCAACTAACAATAAAATTACAACCTCAAACATTTGATCTTTCAATTAAAATGGATGAACAGAAGTCCTCCAACGAGATTAAAAGCAGTGAACAAACAAGGAGTGTGTGAGAGAGAAAACAGGACACGAAAGCGAGCAAGGAACACCATTTAGCATGAAAACATCAGCATACGTAGTTTAAGTTAATAGTTCCAGTTTTTTTTTTTTTAAATTTATCTCCACGTCGTTCTACTATTATTATAATTATTATTTTGCACAAACATAGACAACACATAGTGATGATGAACATAATTAAGGCAGGTAAAGATAATGAGAGGCGCCAATCGTCTATTTCGCCTGCGGCCTTCGCATTGCAACTAATTTATTCAAATTAATACTTTTTTTATTTTCATTTGTAATTTATTAAATCTATTCATAACTGTTCACAATCCATGCATTCTTTCCCATTATTGTCGGTGTATTTTTATTCATGGGACTCTTTTTATCCTTATCGAACTCTATTTGCTACACATAAATGGTATTAATCAAAGTGAATAATTGAGCAATTATAAGTAAACTTAAAAAACTATAAAAATAAACGTATTTTTGTACAATCAATAAATACGTTTATTTTTATAGTTTTTTAAGTTTAAATTATAAAATAAATGTTTACTTAAAGTCTTGGCTAAATATGTATTTTCAGTATAATTGTATAATTTAGTTTAGTTTACAATAGAGGATATATAAGTTAGGTTACAAATTGAATTCACAGTTGTTTTATGTTTTAATATTTTAGGAGAGTTTTTAGTTGTTTGGCAGTATTGTTTGGTTAGTATTATATTGATGAAGTTTGGTATAGTTTGGAATTGTCTGGTATAGTCTGGTATATTTTGGTATATTTTGGTATATTTTGGTATATTTTGGTATATTTTGGTATATTTTGGTATATTTTGGTATATTTTGGTATATTTTGGTATATTTTGGTATATTTTGGTATATTTTGGTATATTTTGGTATATTTTGGTATATTTTGGTATATTTTGGTATATTTTGGTATATTTTGGTATATTTTGGTATATTTTGGTATATTTTGGTATATTTTGGTATATTTTGGTATATTTTGGTATATTTTGGTATATTTTGGTATATTTTGGTATATTTTGGTATATTTTGGTATATTTTGGTATATTTTGGTATAAAGTTTGTTAAAGTTTGTTAAAGTTTGTTAAAGTTTGTTAAAGTTTGTTAAAGTTTGTTAAAGTTTGTTAAAGTTTGTTAAAGTTTGTTAAAGTTTGTTAAAGTTTGTTAAAGTTTGTTAAAGTTTGTTAAAGTTTGTTAAAGTTTGTTAAAGTTTGTTAAAGTTTGTTAAAGTTTGTTAAAGTTTGTTAAAGTTTGTTAAAGTTTGTTAAAGTTTGTTAAAGTTTGTTAAAGTTTGTTAAAGTTTGTTAAAGTTTGTTAAAGTTTGTTAAAGTTTGTTAAAGTTTGTTAAAGTTTGTTAAAGTTTGTTAAAGTTTGTTAAAGTTTGTTAAAGTTTGTTAAAGTTTGTTAAAGTTTGTTAAAGTTTGTTAAAGTTTGTTAAAGTTTGTTAAAGTTTGTTAAAGTTTGTTAAAGTTTGTTAAAGTTTGTTAAATTTTGGCAATGTTTGGTAAATGTTGGTATAGTTTGGTATAGAATGGTATAGTTTTGTATATTTTCAATAATTTATGATATTTTTAGCTGCTACTGTTAATTGATGTAAGTTTTAGATGGGTATTAATGTTGATTAAGTTTGTATTGACATTTAGGTTAACACTGGTGTTTATTTAAATTAATATAGGATAATTAGGCTAATAACTTATACTATAATTTTGGTATAATTTGGTCAATTTAGGCTAGTATATGTCAATTGATATTAAAATAGGTTTGTTTCAATTATATTAGTTTAAGTTTCTTGGATTAATTTTGTGCATTAATTGTAAACATAATCATGATCTATACTTTTATAATATTTTGATATATTTCTGACATAATTTGCACCTGAAAACATTCACATGAATACCATTTGACCATTTAAAATTTCCAAATGTCAGTAGTAAAAACCAATTGCATTCAAATCTATAATAAAAACTGTATGCATTACGAAACTATTTATGTAATGGCAATCGAAACGAGGAGGTATCTAATTTTCCGCGGAATCCGATATACATTTTATCGCATAGAATAATTACGTAGAATGCAAATTGAAATGTTAAATCGCAGTTAGATGCGGACGCTTAAAGTGCACACATTTTTTTTTTGGTTTTTCAAGAAAATCGTTCAGCCAAAGTCGCCTCTGTGTTCTTTAGTGGGGAAATTATGGTCGTTTTGCCTTTCTAACGATAAACATATTCACATATATTTAATACCATGCCTTTGCTCGAGCACATACTGCAATATTATACCGAATGGTTTCCCATTAACTATACGATCACTAAACTACGCATAATAACGTTTCCTCCATCAAACAGAGACAAACTTATTCAAATAAGGAACAATTATATTTATTAGTATGTGATTCGATATTATTTGTAACGATACGATTCGTCCTTCGCTCTTTATCCTGTATCAATTACAACCTATACGCTTTGATATTCATCTGCATTCCTTCAATTAATTCTTCAATCAATTATCCGAGATTTTTTCTGCTTTCATAATTATTACTTGCTCAGACTAGTAAATTAATCTTTTGTAATGACTGTTCGATGACTCGCCGATCTTAATTTATTTAATTGTTGTTTTTTTCTTTCCTGCTACTTGCACATTCTCTTGACAATTCGCACATTTTTACTCCACCATTTACAGTAATATATATTTTCTTAGACTTTTTCTGATACCGATGTTAGATTAGAGCTCTTAAAGGCAACATTACTTATCCAGCACATCAATACTTATCAAGATCACACAATCTGGAGCTACGAGCTGTATAGCATTAAATGCCAATAAACTGAAATAAACTTTGTACTTGCATTAAAAATTGTATCAAACTGAATTTTATTTACATAACGCGTTATTTTCAACAAGAAATTCACTATTGCATTTTATTAAACTTACATATTTATGTAATACAACAATCTGTCCACCTTTAGAACAGACAGTTTGATACCAGACTAAAAAAAAAAAAGCAATAAAATATTTTTTTATAATTTATTTTTATTTTTCAATATATTTAATTAGATTATGTAAAACTAATTAAATCTGTATAAACTACTCAAAATGTTTGTAATTTATTTAATTACACAAAAACCAAATCATATTTATTTCTAGTAAAATAGTTTACTAAATTTTCTTTAACTTTGTTGTAGAACTACTTTTGGCAACTATTTTCATTGATTTTATTGTAGTGATTTCAGCACTTGTTGCCTGATTTCCATAGAATTATTACTTAAAAATATCTTTCTTCTGCATAACAATGCATTTTTGTCTTAACTATCCACGTAAACTAGAATTTCTATTAATTAATTAATTAAAATTGTTGTCAAATTTTTGGCATTTAATCTCAATTATATACGTTATTAATGAAATTTGTGCAGATTTCTTGTAATTCATATATTAAAATTACATAATTTAACATTAATGTAGACAGGTTTTTGGGATTAACAATGCTTATTTTTACATAATAATTTTCTTAAAGTTAATGGATGGATTTGACTATTACCTTTTTAATAGTTCGTTTAAAAGTGCATGTTTTGAAATTTTTACTTAATAATTATGAGAGAATATTGGAGGATATTTTAGATAATTTTGATCGAATAATGAATTAATAAGTATACATATATAAACTATACAAATTTAATATAAAGAAATTGAATCTGCACAAAAATTTGTTATAATTCATATATAAAATTACATTATTTAAAATAAATGTATTTTTTTTGGAATTAAGTTTAAACTATCCTTATTATCACATAATCATTTTCTTAAAGTCTGCATATTGAATGGATTTGACTATTACAATTTTTATACTTAGTTTATAAGTGCAAGTTTTGAGAATCTTTACTTAATAATTATGAAAGAATTTTGGATGATGTATATTTTGGATAATTTTGATCGAATAATGAACTAATAAGTACAGTTTTTAGATTGTTTGAAACCGAAATCGAGGACTTTAAAACCGTATAAAAAGAAAACGCACTAAAAGTGTAATTATAGAAATTTTATTTTGTGCACAATTTTGATATAAAAAAATATTTGTAATAAATTTAATTTAATACAATTTTGAAATGTTGTTAAATGAACAAAAATATGGAAAAAGTAAACATATATAAACTATAAAATTTTAATATAAATAAATTGAATTTACAAAAATTTTTCATAATTCATATTTTTAAATTACATTTTTTAACGTGAATGTATTTTTTTTTGGATTAAATTGAAACTATGCTTATTATCATATATTAATTCTCTTGCATAGTGAATGGATTTGGGTATTACCATTTTTATACCTAGTTTATAAGTGCAAGTTTTGAGAATATTTTTTTAATAATTATTAATTGTGGATGATGTATAATTCTGATCGAACAATTATATAATAAGTATAGTTTTCAGACTGTTTGAAACCGAACTAATTGAAGATTATAAAACCGCGTAAAAATAAAACGTACTAGATACATTCTATATAAAAAATATTTTTTTGTACAAATTGGATCAAAAAAAAATAGAAATGTAGTTAAATGAATTAAAATATAGAAAAAGTAATTAGTAATTTGAATATAACAAAATAGATTTTTTTAAATTATACAACAGTGAATAAATGCAGATGATAAGCTAATATGCTCGAGATTCAAAGTACATCTAGTAATAAAACACATGCACAGTAAACCTTGAGATCTAAAAATGGTGAATTGGAGTGAACGAAATTAAATCCGTGCATATCACCTTCACTATAAGATAAACAACAACACTTGTGTGTCCTCCAATTACGTGAAACAATCCACGAATGATTCCATAAAAAAAAATGGAGTAAAATATATCAAGTGAAGATTAACCTTGACCAAAACGAAAGATGGAAACATTAGAAACAAAGCACATTCTATCTACATACAATTAAAAAAATAAAAACTTTAAATATAATTAGTTCTAAGAATATTTGTTGATTTACTAATTTAGTTTCCAATTTTTTTTACTAAAATTCACTTTACTTTTTTACATAATTGATTATTTTGCGCAGTATATTTTTATACGCTTTAAATATTATAATTTTTGCTTATAGGTCAAAATAATTTTTAATAAATATTTATTTTTACTAAAATCCACTTTATAATTTATATTATTTTTTTACATAATTAATCATTTTTTGCATTTTATTTTTATATGTTTTAAAAGTTCTGAATTAGTTTGATTTTTATAAAAATATTGCTAAATATCGATTTTCAATAGATCAATAAAAATTTTATTTAAAAAATAATTATAGTTTATAGGTCAAAATGAATAAATTCATTCCATATTTGAATGTTGAAACTTGGAATTTCTGGTTTTTTTTTGCGTTATTTTTGTTAATTAAATATTCGTGTCAATATTGGAGAATCTGGTAATTGAAAAAAAAAGTACGTTTTAAGTGGAATCTATTAAAAATCCATTACGCCTAGACCATTAGCAATTCGCACGGTTTAGCGCAGTATTTAAAGGTGTATTTAGTAATTAAATTTAGTGTTGTGACTCGAATAATTTTGACCGAGGAGGAATGCCACGCACAGTACATTAACAATGAAGCAAAAGAGTGGAAAGGAATGTTGGATGTTAATAGTGATGGTGGTAGTAGCAGTAGTAGTTGTAGTTATAGTTGTAGCTGCGGCGAATGGTAGTTAGCCCACATTTAGAAGTTTAATATCGACACCTGCGAGTGTGGTAATAGACTGTGATTTCTGTAGAAAGAAGTAGAAGAGTATGCAGGTGTTAATCCAGGTGTCCGTCTGTGTCCGGCCGGATCACTTTCATGACCTCAGATCGCAAAACGAAACGGCCTGAACGCTGCAGCATCGACGCTTTAATTTTTAATTTACAACCGTGTCGACCGTAAACGTAATTATCGATATTCCTATATTCAATTTAAGAGATCAAAAATCTCAATCCATAAAATATTTTTTATTTTTGCATTTACAAATAATTACTAATAATAATTAATGAAACCTTGCACAGGAGGAATTCGTGACTTTAATTGAATACTAATTATGAACGAAATTGCGACTTTCCGTCGTTAAATCGCGACTTTATTTTCGAGAAGCTTCAATCAATTTCTCGAGGTAATTCAGATTAATTAATTAATTAATTGATGCATTTAATGCTGGTTAAATTGGCTTGTGAAATGCTGTATCCATTTCAATCTTGTTGGAGATTAATTTATTTCAACTTTTTCAATAATTTATATTTTTTATTGAAATATATGTCATAATTAACGGTGAATCCACTTTTCAAATGAATGTAATAGTATAAAATCTGTACTAAAGATATTTTTATTTAAATCTTTTTATATAAATTCAAAAATAATAAAGAATACAGAAAGGAGGATTAATATAACAAATATGAAAGCTACGCACAAAATATGAAAAACTCTTCACAAATTTTATATGTTTAAAAATTAGATTAATTGTTTATACGAAATTGTATTGGCAATAATTTTGGGTGATATTTTTATAAATGTGAACTTTCAAATATATATTGCATTTTACATATAAGGTAGTTTTGCTGTGCTAAATTCTGTTCGGGAACTGAAATTATATTAAAACGTTTTTAAAATTTGTTCGGAAACCGAATTGTAGTTCTTCTGGATATTTATTTCTTTATGCGTAGATAATCTAGTTCTAACCTATATTATACAATAAAACCTCCGGGTGAACGGTTTCGCAACATAAAATAAATCACACTTAAAGAGATTTGACTGTATAAAGTCAAAAACCAATGATTTATGGATACAAAAATAATGTAGTCTAGATTTTTTTTTAGAATTTATATTTATTGATTAATTAAAATTAAGTAAATCCGGACTGACCAAAGCACACAATGCGAGGTATTTCTGTATATATGAAACGAAATTTAAGTTTACTTTTATAATTAAATAATATTTTACATTCTAAAAAACATACTTATATTTTAAGATATAGAAACTAAATTTTATTAATATTTATTAACAACTTAATAAAATTACATCAAAAATCATGTATAAATTTTAGTTTTATTTAAATTCGATATGAATTTCATTTTATACTGTATTTTTATATGAATGTTTCTAGTATTAAATTTTCTTATTGTAACAAATCAGCTCCATTCTATTGAACTGCCGTTCTACTGTATTTGTAGTAACCATAAATCTCATTCCTTAACTAAGGTTGGAAACTTTATACCAGCGTTCTCTAATAATATATTCTATTGATTAATGTATAATTCTTTTATAAAAATAATTAATATTAATCAAATTAACACCTAATAATTATTTATGTTTTTTATGATCAACTAATCATCTTTCTCTTAAAATTAATTAATTAAAAGCATTTTGATCAAATGGATTTTTATCTTCTTTTTGGACATTGTTTTATTATTGGAATTATATATTTTTTTTGGATTTTACCTTTAACTTTATAATTTATATTCTAAATATTTCTGACCATGAAATTATACTGATTTTTATGATTTTATTGTACAATGGAAATTTTTGTTTGATATTTGACTGATATTTGTCCCACCTTTCTGGACATTTCCGTGGGATTCAAGATTGATTAGAACAGATGTAGAAGAATTGGTATAAGATCATAGAGTTAATCTCACAATACAAGAGATACAAAAAAGCAAAAATTCAAGTCCTGAAATTAAGCAATGGCTGTCCACTCCAAAAGTGCAGGTTTTCAGCGAAAAATAGCACCCAAACATCATTGCAGTTAATTCATTTGATGAATCAGTTTTTGGACACTTTTGAAAAATTAAACAGAAAACAGAACTATATAAACAACATTAAATAACTTCTTTAGAAAAACGAGTGCTGGTGAATCGCATTGTATCATAAGGATTTAAATTACCAGAAGTGAAATTAACTATCATAGTTATAGGAAAACTATTAACAACCATTTTTTCATGCAAAAATATGTATTTTATTTTGAAATTTTTATTTATGTAGACCTATTTTTGTTGTTAAGTAATAAATAGGCAAAATTCGGGGCTGGAACGGATTACACCATTTTACCTATTAGTATAAAGGAGCCTAACTCTTTTAAGATATAAAAACTATTAACAACATTTTTTTTCAGGCAAAAAACATGTAAGTTATGTTTCATTTATGTAAACCTATTTTTCTTGTTGTTAAGTATTAAATATTCAAAATTTGGGGCTGGAACGGATTAAACCATTTTACTTATTGCGAGAAAGCAGTCTAACTCCTTTAACATATTGAAAACTATTAACAGCTATTTTTTTGTTTATGCAAAAAATATGTAATTTATTTTATAAATTTTATTTATGTAGTCCTATTTTTGTTGTTGTTAAGTAATAGATAGGCAAAATTCTAAAAATTCAATATTGAACATATTGAAAACTATTAACGACATTTTTTTTTTCATGCAAAAAATATGTAATTTATTTTATATTTTTTTTATGCAGACCTATTTTTGTTGTTGTTAAGTAATAGATAGACATAATTCGAGGCTGGGAACGGATTAAACCAATTGTGATAAAGGAGCCTAACTACTTTAAAATATTGGAAACTATTAATAAAAAAAATCATGGAAAAAATGTGTATGTAAAGTAAATTCAGGACTTTTAAATCATATTTTTAGTTAATTCCTATGGGGAAAACTTAGTTTGATATTCGTCCTTTTTAATATACCGTATTTTTCGGACTATAAGACGCACCTTTTTACATAGAAAAATGGTCTCAAATGTGGAAACATAAAATACAAAATACATTTTTCTAAAAATCATCTTATAAATTTGAGATGCGTATTATAGTCCAAAAAATGCGGTACATCCTCCTTACAGAAATGGATTCAAATAGAATGGAGTTTCACAGTATTAAAAATATATTTATACTTGAAATGTTATATTTTTTTTATATATTCAAGAACACTTTAATACTAATCTTTATTTTTCAATAACATTAACCGACATACATAATTTATGTCTTACTTTTGTTGATCTAATAATATAAAGAATAACCTTCCAAATCACACAGCCAATACCAGTTTAGGGATTAGAAAGCATGCAAGACTCTCATAAATATGAATTAGACATATTTCCTTAGTAATAAATCCCAATATTAATTTTTAGTTTGTAAATAATTCAATTTACTACAATATATAAATAAATCACTGAAACTATTATATATTAGTTTTGTATTCAATTGAATAAACATTATATTGAAACATATATATTTTTTTTGTTATTTCAAATACAAAATTTTATTAACAACTATTTATTTATTTAAACATTTTTTATATAAAAATAAATATTTTTATATTAATTAACAATTTTTATTTATTTTAATTTTTCGTTTATAATATAAACTTTATGTGTATTTATTATTGTTTTTAAAGTAATTCAAAAGCTGTATTACTCAAATAATAAAAAAGTATAATAAATAATTCCTCAGAAAATAGGAATTAAAAAATCAAAAATTTAGTAAATTCTAAATTTTAATTTTCTAAAATAAAAAATATTTGTTTTTAAAATATCAAACCGGAAAATGGTAAATCGAGATTTTGCAAGGTATAGTTTTACTATTTATTCCTTACATTTAGAAAAATTCTTATAAACCAAAAAATAAGATGATCTTAATTATAAATTGAATGTTTCAAGCAGAATTCGTATTAATCATAATTATAATTTGATTAATTATTTGAATAAAATAAATATTTCTTAACATTTCACCATTTAAATATAGGTAGTGTCAATTTACCAAATTAAAGTTACTTTATGTAATTACAGGGTAATTATAAAAAAATGATGGCAGGTAATTGAAACGTAATTAAAAAAAATAGTTTCGCTCATTAAGTCTGCGATTTAATTTCTGGGAATATATCACAGATTAATTAATTAATGCATTTCATGCTCGTAAAATTGCACGGAGAATTGCTATTTCCAATTCGAACTTCATATGTAATAAAAAGAGAGCAGCAGTGAGACGGAGAAATTGCGTTTAAATGTTTTAGGTTGGATTTCAGCAATAAATCGCTGCGTGTACAAAAATCCCGTCCGTCGATTATTATTGAATCGATTTAAATGCAAATGCTTGTTCGAGCAAGAAACACGTCTTCACCGCTGCTGCCTTCCTCAAATCATATAATCCGAATCGCATGCATTTCTTTGAGCAATTTATTATCGTCCCGGTGTTAATGCGATTATCAAACCATGTAATGGTAACCGAGATGAATGTTACGTTATTAGCGCTATTAGCAACAGGACACCTGATTGAATGAGGCTTCTGGTCTTGCTGCCTTCTTCATATGCATCGACACTAAAACCAAACACGCAACCGAAAACAATTAACGTCAATCAAGCGCGGGGAATGGAACGAGATGACCAATGGTTTCCCAAACATTTATTACCCATCCGTAGATGATCACCTCTACCTACACTTCACTAATTACCTTGTTGTGTAATCCCGAATTGGAAAATACAATCTTGTTTCTTTTTTTTTATTACATAATAATACCGTCTAATAACATAATTACACTAATGTGATCTTGGAACGGCTAGTGTGAGAAAGTATCGTTCATTAAGTCAAACAAATGTAATTACGTCAATGCACTCATGAATTTGACATACTCTTATAAGTAAATTAAAATTTATTTTACTTGTTGAAGCGTGAAATAAATTAAAGTTAAAGTTAGTTTATATTGTAATAATTTTCAGGCAAGAACTGATAATTTGTGCAGAACTCTGCAGTCTTTTTACTTTGATTGTTAGCAAATTCCAAGAATGTGGACAACACAAAGAGATGTGTTAACTTTTATCTCTATTAACAAATAGAATACGTTCTAGGAAATTACTTTTAATTAAACGAAATTTCAATTTTTTTAAATGTTGTTAGGGCTTAAAATCTTTAGTAATTATAAATAAACGAAGTTTATAACATTTCTGCCTGATTTTCCTGATTTCTTGCATGGATTTTTTCCATGGTGACGTGGCAACAATTTCCCAAAAAATAGATATAACTGTTAGTAGATAAATAATGTTACTTTATCAATAATTTTGCCAGATTTTGGTATAAATTATACTCAAGAATTTTCTTTAATTTTAAATTTTGAATAATTCTTACTACTTCACTTGAGGATATAAGTTTTATTAGGAATAACATCTGGAGCATCCAATAATTTTTTTCTAAGCCATTTTCATTTCGAAAGGTTTAAATTAATTTATAAAATGTTCAGTAAATATGCTTTTTTTATTGCTTCTTGCCCAACTTTCATTGCTATTCTGCATGTGAGGAATACAGACGTTTCATGTGTTTCAATGAAAATTTTGTCAATGAAATCAAATAAACTATTGTACATAAATTCTGAAAACTAAAGTTTTCCATTAATTATCTTATAATTTTTGTAATTCCGATTAATGTCTTTATTATTACTTGATCTTGCAATTATTGCATATACATTAAGACTTGTAGGTAATAAGTTTAACTAATTCTTTAATTATTCTGTTGGAAATCATAATTAATGCTGTCTTTTCTTTATTACATAATAACATCGTCTTCTAACATAATTATTCCAATGAGATCTTATAGTTAGTGTGAGAAACTATAGTACATTAATTCATAAACTAAAGCTTTAATCCGGCCAATGCTTTTTGTCCAGCTTTCATTGCTATTCTGTATGTGAGGAATACAGACGTTTTATGTGTTTTGTAGTTTTTGGCGTTCCCGAAAGATTTTTTTTCAGTTTTTTTTATTGCCCTATTGAAATTAGTTTTATAAGCTTTGAATTAAAAAAAAAGTGTAATTACCAAATAAATTACAATCATTTTTTCATTAGATAATACTAGCATTTATAAATTTAAATACTTATATCAATAAAAATGTTGTCAATCAAATCTATTGCACATTAATTCTGATAACTAAAATTTTCTATTAATAATCTTATAATTTGATCTTGCAATTATTGCATATACAGTAAGAGTAATTATTCTGTTGGAAATCATAATTATTACTGTCTTTTCTTTATTACATAACAACACCGTCTTCTAACATATTTATTCCAACGAGATCTTATGGTTAGTGTGAGAAATTATAGTAAATTAATTCAGTAAACTAAAGCTGCAATCCGGCCAATGCGAGTAATCTGTTCATAAATTTTGAGCTTTACTCGCTACTTTAGTAACTCCCATTAATGCTATATAATTTACATGATCTTAATATCTTAAATAATTATTTCATGTGATTAATTTCATGAATCAGAATATTATTTATACAAAATAAATATATTTTTGAGAGCAAAAACCCTTATTTTTCTTATGAAAATTTAAAATTATTATAAATTTAAATCTGTATAAATAGCTAAATATGTTTGAAAAATATTTTAATCTAATAGATTACGTATAAATATTATTATATGTAATTTTGTGTATAAAAATCAAACTGAATGCAACAATAAATTTTACTATTTTATTTTTATTAACAATCTGGGAAAAGTGAATACTTATTTTATATATTTGATTATTAATTAAATATATTCATGCATTTTGTTATGAAACGATTAATATTTAAATTTCTTAACTTACAAAATATAATAAAAATAACAGAGAAAAAGAAGTATTTTTTATAATTGTGCAGATTTATTTTTATTAATTAATTTTAATAGGAAATGTAAACGAAATGACTTTTGTCGTATTACATAAAAACTCATCAATTTATTGATATAAAGTTTTACAATCTTGCGTTTAAATCATTGTAGATTTAATTCATAAATAGAAGTAATTAATAATTATAGTCTAGTTTAGTTTTTAAGATTATAACAAGATACTAACTTTTAACAATTAAATTATAACTTTTTATATAAAATAATGTACAAATATATTACAGTTCAATAAAACAAACGTTAACAAACGGTATATTCTATTTCTAGTCATTAAACGTCTCACCTACACTATAAATAGATATAAAAAATGCTGAGACATTTATGTCATAAATTGCATTATGATTCATGCAATCGATTTTTTTATGTCAACAATAATGACATTTTTATATAAACTAAAATAGGTAAACATAATTAATTATTAAAGAATTGATATTTCTAAAGCTTACCTTTTGCAATAATGTATTTATATTAGAATGTGCTAAAAAGGTGATTAAAAAATTACAAGGATGAAATTAGAACAGAACCTTTTTTGGTTATCCTGCACGTTACATTTCCATATAAGATATTACAACGTATATGGTCGCATCTTCGAAAGCAATTATAATTATTTATATTTATATAAGCATTTTTTTTTAAACAATATTTATTTCTAAAAAAATCTAATTTTATTTATACAAAACAAAAAATTAAATAATTAATAAATTTATTAAAATCAAACATAATTATTCATTGACGTAATCATTCTTAAAATATTTAAAGAATTTATAAGAAAAAATGACGTGTTTCATATATTTTATTATTAAAAAAAAAACAGGGGTATTATAAATTTATTACATAAATAACAGATTTAGTCGTTGTTTAAGATTTATTTATTATCTTTCGTAAAAATTACTGCAATGTAATGAAAAATTTCATGCGATTATCAAATAATTTAAATAAATATTTGCATGCGAGAAGTATCAGTTATTATGTAAATAATTTCTTTGAAAATATAACAATTTTTGTAATTATTTCTTCTTTTTCGGGCTAATAAAAAAATTGTTAATAAAAAAATTAATTAAAATAGAACTAATTATAAATTGAAGTAATTAAATCTGAGAGAAGGTATTTTAGTTTATAACAAGAATGTTTCTAATTGTATTGTTGTTTGTTGACATGTTTTTGTAATTATTATAAATTATAGGATGCGGTGAGACAACTTTTTTTTTCCTGCACCATTCATATATAATTGTTAACCGCAAATAAAAAAAAACAGGATTGACGTCGCTGAATCCTTGTATCTGATTTATGCGCAAAGACGATGACCTAGAAGGCTTTCTGCAGATCCCTGGACACGGACAAGGACATATTTAAAAATTATATGGACAAGGAGAACCAATTAAAATCATCGTCGTTTTATGCAATCGAAATGGGACTTCTTTATGCTCCAATATAATTCCATTTACTTTTTGCACTTTATAAATAGAAGAAATTGCACTTTGTTCCGTCTCTCGTGCAGCGTGTCTACGTGTTTGGAATAAATAGACGATCGTTTTTTTTTTAATTTTATTAATTTAAGTTGAAAGACGAGGAAAAAAATCGTGAGAAACTTTTCTGTCCGATGATAAATCTATTTTTTTTTTCGAGAAAAAATGAGAATAGAGAGGTAGCGAGTTGGTAAGGTGTGTTGGTGGGAGGAGGATGGTGAGATAATGATGAGAGTGAGAAAGAGAGGTGACGGTATTATGGATGTATGTGAATCGGGGAGGTTTTGAGAGATTTGAGGAGAGAGAGTTGACCATCATCCCGTGGGTGGCAGAACCTGGGTATATAGTGTACACGGAGGATGGAGGAGACGAGAGAAAGAGAAGATAGAAGAACACGTGGGAACTGCCCGGTCTGCACCTGAGTATGCATCGAGCCGACTGAACGGCGCCAGCCAACTCACGGCCTGGCCTTCATCTCTCGGCTTTTCCTGAAACTCGCCAGCTTTTTCATAAAGTCAAACGTGCCTCGAGCCAAACACAAAACACCGTAGATCACGTTCACGTTTCAACTTAGCCGGTGACCAACCAACGTTGCTTGCCATCAACATCATCTACCTCTCTTTTCCTCTTCCCGTCTCCATCGTCTTCCTCTGTCTCGTTTTTCACCTAGTCCTTTGATCCACATATATGCACAACCTTCCTCCTCCTCCACCACCACCAGCAACCAACCTTCTTCTTCTCCTTCGCTCACGCAATAAATACCTCACACGACACATGCATTACCTCATCTTTTACCTCAGATCGAACACATTCTACATCAAGTCATCAGGATCGACTTATTGCTTGCTACCTCTCAATACAACGCTCCATCTTTTACTTTATTTTTTTTCTAATGATTCATAGAAAAAATCGTTTTACAAATCCCGCTTATTGCAATCCATATCTAGACAACTATTATTTGTTCAACATCAATCACTTTTCATTTCTTTTCCTCGACCATCAAATACAACCGGTTGCAACCAGATCTATTCGCCAATTTTGATTATATCTTACAAACTAATAGACAACTTACACGACAACTACAACATCTACATATTCAAAACAACTTTAATCATATTTATTTATACATTTTCCAACATTAATATTTAATTTCTCAATGAAAGACAAAATCATTTATAGGAAAAATATAAATTGTATTTTTATATAATTCTAAATCAATAAGACTATTACATAAGGTAACCAATATATTCATTCTTGAGTTGGACTTAAAGAGTGATTACGATCGACATTTCCATTGAAATCTATTTTTTTGTATCCTTTTTTAGCGTTAAATACAAAATAATCAGATTATAACTTTTCGCCATCGACCAAAAATTTAAATATAAAGACTTAAATAAAATTTTAAATTTATTCTATATAATGTATCAAAATAATGTCATTTTCGATAAAATTTACTTGATTCGTTATTTTTTATAATCTGCAATATTACTCATATTTATATGAATTAAAATGGTTTAAGAATTGTAAAAAATATTAAAAAAAACTTTAAAAAAATATCAAATTAACCCAATTATTATTTAACATTAACAAACGTTACGTAAAAATCATTTTATTATTAGATATTAAGTTTTTTTCTGAGACAAGTAACATTAATCTTCAATTATGATTTATAATAGTTTAATAAAAATTATTTTTACTAAATTTGTATAGTTTTTTTATTTATATAATTTTTATATTCAAGGTAAAAGAATTAATAAAGTTAACGAACACTATCTGAATTGTTTGTTATCCGATCATCGATTTAACAAGCGTCTTAAGTTACATAACTAGCTTAAGCTTTTTTAAGTGTTCGTTATCCGAAAATGTGTTCATAATCTGTACAAAAAATTCTTTAGCGAAAGTTTTCGTTGTCCGAAATGTTTGTTAACAGTATTAGAATTCTAGAAGTACAATTAGAATAATATTTGATGAGAAAATGAAAAAAGTATGATTAAAAATAATCCAAAATAATTTTGTAATATTGGATTAATTAATTTATTAATAATATTAGTGTATTCATGTAATTTTATCCTATTTTTCTATTGATTATTTACGTAATTCTATAATAATTAAATTAATGTATGAAACTGTGTAAAGATTTGATTGATGTGTAATGAAATATTTACTATGGAAAGATTTAAAATTTAATCATTGTTGAAAGTAGATAAATAAATATTTATTATTAATTTTTGTTATTGCATAAAGCCAATAAATATGATGATAACAATATAATTATATATATATTAATTGCGATTTCGCATGAAAATAAAACGTAATTACGTATCTGCGCTTAACAACTATAATATTTAATAATCTTTATGAATCACAATGAATCGACGATTGTTCCGAGTTCGTGCATCTCCTTTTACCATCATCATGTTCACTCTTATACTTTCCTTTTTTTTTTTGTTACTTCTTCGTTAATCATCAACAACGTGAACATTCATATAATATTTATTTTATCTCTCGAACCTTATAGATTTTTTTCGCTAAAGAAGATGTGCAATTAAACATTGAAACACTGAATCATAATTTAAATTTTACACAATGGAAACAGTCGACAGGTGTGCTAAAAGTACGTTTATTATGCCGGTCAAATATTTGCACGGTTTACTTTGAATTGCACGTGCATCAACATTTAAAGAACAATCTCGCATTCCGATGTCGTTCCGTTTTGCTGGCTGGACGCAACGCCTAAAATATGATTCAAATAATGCATCCTTTAATTCATTTCTCTGCACAAATATATACGAAAATGCGTGGTTGTGAGGAGGCCTCAAGGAAATTGGACACTACAAATAACCGAAACGGATTTATATTGGCAATTACATACCAGTTTCAGTACTATATTACAACCCATGCATATGCTACATACATACTGCATTATTATTCCTAGCTCCGTAATAATCGATTGATAAAATCTTAAGATAACAAAATCCATCTTTCCTTATAAGCTGTGGCGCAGCGGTTCCCAACTTCGGATGCGCTCAGATGCATAAGGATTAATACATAATACGAGATTAGACCTTATACGGTCTAAGCGTTATGCAACCTGATATTACCATCTAAATTATACAGATCGTTAATTTTCTATTGGAGATTGATTGATTTGTTTACGTACATGGAGAAGCCGCAACTATAAAATACCTAACCACCGTATATTAATTGATCATTTAAATTACATTTGTACCACTTTGCGTACATCTCAATTCACAACTGAAACTCTTACCTTATTTTTTTTTATTCACACGTTCGTCTCGCATTTTATCGAATACGCAGATTTCCGAGAATTTCATAAGTGGATACCATGTATCTCCTTTTGAAGGCATTTCGCCCAAAAAAAATCGTGCAGTGGCTTTCACGTCTCTACATTTTGGCGAACCTACTTCTTTTTGATCTAGATTGTACTTTTTTGGACAATTTAATTTATCATCTCTCAGTAAGTATACAAGTGATTCTCAAAATACTTCACGTAATTGTTTTACATTTTTATTGAGAAACAAGAATTACAATTTTGTATTTTTCTTCAGAATTTGTTTATAAATATATTTGGTATAATTTGTATGAAAACTTCAATAAATTTCTTTAATAGTTATACACAATAATTACATAATAATGTAACAATAATTAATTAATAGAACAACAATTCAACATCAAACATACAGATCAAAGATTTTAAAAGAAATCAAAATTTGAATACAATTTCTTAAGAAAATATTTTCAAAACTTAAATAAATCAGTAAAAAATCTAGTAAAACACACCGAAAATGAAAAAGTTTAAAATATTATTTAAAATCAATGTTGGGAATTAATATTGAATATTATTATAAACTGAATTAAAATTATTTAATTATGAAAACGTTTAGATCAAAATTTAAAAAAAAACAAAGATTTGTTCCAAAAAATGTATTTTTCTTTAATTTATAGTTTAACAAATCAATGTTATTATATACATTAATTATCAACTTCAAACAACATCAAATATAAAGTTAAAATTTTTTAAGAGAATTTAAAATTTGAATACAATTTTTTAACAAAATATAATCTACAATTTTTATTATATTTTATATTAAAAATAATTATTATTCAGAAAACTTAAATAAATCACTAAAAAAATCTAGTAAAACACACCTAAAATGAAAAGGTTTAAAATATTATTTAAAATCAATGTTTCGAATTAATATTGAATATTATGAATATTTAAATGAATTAAAATATATGAAAAAATTGAATATAATTTATTAAGAAAATATTATCTATAATTTCCAGTATAGTAAAAATAATAATCATTTAGAAAACATCAATAAATCACTAAAAAATCTAGTAAAATACTTCGAAAATGAAAAAGTTTAAAATGTTATTTAAAATCAATGTTTGAAATTAATATTGAAAATTATGAATATTTAATTGAGTTAAAATATATAAAAAACATGTTTAATTATGAAAAGAGTAAAATTAAAAAAAAAACGATGATTTGTTCCAATTAAAAATCACCCATTTAACTTGGTCCAATTAACGTAACTATACAGTAGTAGTAATCATTATCCGTGTAGCTTAATGACCTAATTAAATAGAAGGAAGGATAATATTTCTAGCACTAAAGAATTCACAAAATTTAGTTTAAATTAAATTATAAGTAAAAATCTTGTTTAATGAATGGTTCAAGGAATTTTAAGATAAACTAATTGTTAGGTTTTCAAAGAAAACAAGGACCTAGAAAAAAATCCAATTTAAATTTACTTTATATATAATAATAGAATTTTTATAATTTTATATTGATTTGTTTGTATTAAAAATAAGAAAATTGTATTAAAAAAAATATATTTACTTTATATATAAAATGTCTTTCTTTGTATTGAAAATGATGGCACTTTACGGTTGTTGCATCATCTTGGTATATAAATGTAGATGCCAGAAGGAAGTACAATTTCTGCAGGTATGCCTGCGTTTATCGCGGAAATATTTCTTCGGATATTATGTGTTATAAGAACCTGTCGACGAGGTATGCTTTTAGCACATGTTACTAAGCGTACCTGTACAGCACACTTTATCGAATTACTTAACCGCTCACAATTGATTTTTTTTATATTACGTAATGTTATTATTAAACGCATCACATCATAATTCAGTAGTTAAATATGTTAATTATAATTTCTTTAATAAAAATTATTAGTTTTCTTTATTTAATTGTAAAGTAATTGAAACATCCATATTTCACTTAAAGTTCCCTCTTAGAACCAAGCTTCGATATAACGAAATCCGCAATTTCAAGCCCCATTTTACATGTAAAAAGCTTGAAGTTTTCCTAAACGAAAAAAGGAACATTAAAGAAATAAAAAATAAGGAAGTCTAAAAAATAAGTGTTAGAAATTTGTTGAATTCAGAAGATTATCACTAAAAGATGGAAGAAATGAAAGAGAAATTAATTAAGGTCCAATTGAAAAGTTATGAAATACAAGTAATAATTTTCTTAAATATTTTACATAAAGTAACTGTAAAATATCACAAAAACTATTTATCAATTTTTTACGATCTACAGTATTTCTATCCGTTTGGACAGAACAAAACTGACGATTTCGAATAAGATAAATTATACCTTACAATATAATATAATAATATGGAACCAGAAAATACTAAAGTTAAGTGAAGAAGAAGAGGAAGAAAAAAAATGGAAGGAAAGGATTTCGTTTAAATAGAGAATACATATAATATACATAATGGAACGAAATGTGTGTACAGAAATATGCATTATCCCTATTCAAATAATTTCTATTTACATTTTTAGGCGAGTGTAAAACTCACACCTCCAAGACACAAAACCCTTTCACGGACCCTTTTTTTCTTCGTCTTGTAGTCGAAACCCACCTAAAGGGTTAATCCGTCAAAATAACTTAAGGCATGTCTACAAAAGGGTTAAAATATTATTGTGATTACGATATAGCAATTTGCTCAATGTTATTACCTGATTTACTCATATATTAATTTTATAATTAACTTTATCTATAATTAGTGTAGTTTCATATATTTTGTTAACATTTTGAATTAATTTGTTTATAATCGATTTTTAACAAATAATTCATACTAATTCAAATAATTATAAATTTGTATATGACTATTGTATTAAATTTTGATTATATAATAAATTATCATTAGCCATTTTTCAGCCGTTCAAGCAGGTGTTATTTGTATTAATATTAGTATTATCTTAAGTACATTACAATGTACAATTAAAATCAACGATAATAGTTTAATATAATATTGTATAATTTGATATTATTATCTATAATTTATAATATAAACTTATTATATAATATTTTATTGTTTTTACTTATTTTTGTTAGTGATAACTAATATTTTTATAATTAAAATCAATATTTTAAGTACATACTATCATTATCACTAAAACCAGTCCTGATGAATTCATGATTTGATAATAATATTTTTAATTCAGTTCATGTTTAGACATATTTTAAATATTAATAACATCATTTATTGACCAGTATACAATAAATATAAAAATACAAGGAAAATGTAATGTAACTCTGAAAAACGCAAATAATTTTTAAAACAACCAAAAATTAATTCAATACAATAAATATTAAATTTTGTAAGATTTTTTATAAAATTAATTTTTGGTTAAGAAATAACATACATTCGAAAGCCTTTTAGTAAATTTGTTTTCTATTAATTTCTTTTAAGTAAAAAATGATCTTTTATTTATATTTAGAGTTATATTTAATTTTTATTTACTTTAAATTCATTTTTGATCATTTTTTTAATATATCGACGAACTGAACTAATAAAAATATTCTTTATTTATCAGATGTTAAGTTAATACTTTTTTTAATAAATATTAAAAATTATTTGTTGCAAACATGAAAATACATACACTTAATAGACCATAGTTTTTTAGTGGAAGAATTTAAAAAAAAAATGAAATTAAATAATTACAATATTCTTTTTTATCTGGTGTTAAGTTAATACTTTTTTTTAAATAAAAATTATAAATTATTTGTTGCAGACATTCAAAATATATACACTTAACAGACGATTATTTTTCATTGGAAGAATTTAAACTATTTTGAAATTTACTAAATATATTTTTTTTTTCGCTAGTGTTAAGCTAATAATTTTTTTTTAAATAAATATTAAAAATTATTTGTTACAGTCATGAAAATACATACACTTAATAAACCATAGATTTTCATTTTTAAAATTTAACATATTTTGAATTTAAACATTTTTTTTAATTTATCGACAAACTGAACTAATTACAATATAAATTTATCAACAGGTGTAAAGTTAATACTTTTTGTTTAATAAATATTAAAAAAATATTTGTTGCAGATATGAAAATACATACACTTAATAATTTTCCAGTTGAAGAATTTAACATATTTTGAATTTAACTATTTTTTTTAATGTATAGACGATATTAAAATATTCCTTTTTACATTTGGTGTTAAGTTAATACTTTTTTTTTTAATAAATATTAAAAATTATTGGTTGCAGATATGAAAATCCATCCACGAAGAATAATTTAACATATTTTGAATTTAACCATTTTTTAATGTAACTTAACTAATTACAATTTTCTTTTTTCATCTGGTGTTAAACTAATACTTTTCTATTAATATTAACAATTATTTTTTGTTGACTAGAAAATACATACATTTCTGTGGAAGAATTTAACATATTTTCTAAAAAATATTCTTACTAGAATTAATTAATGATGAATACTAATATTCCAATAATAATAGTTTAATAAACTAATACTTCTATGCTTTTTTGATTATAATATACATCTATATTTTATGTTTTTTTTATATTTAAAAAATATATTTCATGATATTATATTATTGATTTAAGGGACGTAATTTTAATATTTTGTCGTTGTAGAGTTTCAGTAGTTTATAAATTAATTAAATTCGAAATTCCTTCTATCCTTATAAGATCCTTTTATATATATTTGATTTGTTTTATATCCAACTGGCTGCTGTTGTTTTTTTTTTCATTTAAAAAATGTCATTAGACATCATTTGAGATTTTTGCTTAGATTACATATAGTAGTTATAGATATTATGAGGTGGAAGTAGAACTTTATTTATAAATGGAATTCGGTTTGGGTGGTTTTGTTTATAATGTGCCCAGCTCAAATCTTACATTTATTTATATGAAAAAATATATATTCTTGAAGTTCCTTGCATGTTCATAAAAGTACTTCACTTCGAAATATTCGTGGAGATCTCTGCATTGTACCGTATTGTTTACATCTAGATCTAAATGTTTATATTAAAGTGTATCGATATGGGGTCTTCATGGAGGTCCGTTTATACTTATACAACAGGTTAAATAAAAAGGCGTATCGACTAGGAGACTTTGTCGAGGTCTCTTATGTATTTATTAATATTTAATAAAAATTACTTAATTTTAATGATGTATTTATTAATATAAAGAAGTAATAATGAGAAATGAATTTTTGTTTACTTATTATGAGATATTCATACATTTTGTATAATATTGTAATGTCAGGTGGTGAATGCTATTTTAAACATAGATTAACATATGTTAATGCTGTTTGTTTTGTAAGGTGAATCTGTTAAAACAAATTGGATAGTGCGTGATAAGGAATATCTTGAATTAAAAGGAACGCGGAGAGATAATTGGAGGTTTAAATATAGCTCGGATACGATAATTGAATGGATTTAATTAGAATAATAATAACGAGTGGAATGAGTGCGAAGGACATTGGGAATGATAAGCGTGTAAGGCGAATTAAAGGCAATTGACAATCGTGTCATTGTCGTGGCCGTTGAATTGCAAAATCGCATATTGAGAACTGCTGATTGAATATATCCGTTGATGTATTTATATCGAAGCAGCTCCGACTACTTTTGCCCCGGAGAGAAGAAGCGCGAGTAGATGATGAGAAGAGTTGGTCTCGTCCACTGCTCTACCTCCTCTTTGGATCCAGTTTCCTGGAGCCCGCAAACGCATACACACACGTGTTCACCGCTCGAAGTCTTTCTCTCTTTCTCTTCATACCTCTCACTACGAGTCCATACAAACACCTGCATTTTCACAATGAAGAGAGGCCCGAACACCTGAGACAGAATGGCCCAAAACATTCTTTTGCGCGGACTCCTTTTCCACCGCAAACCGCCCAAAAAATACTGACTACGACTACTTCTACCTCTTTCTCTCTCTCTTTTTATTCTTATTAATCTCACTCTTTCACGTAACATCTTTCATCTCTCCTCCTCCTCCCTCATCCCGTACACAGCTGAGAAGACAAGAACCCATTCGGTTATTTCTATTAGCAAGTTGCGTGACCGCCTCGGATATATCCATTTGCACGGTCGACCATAACGGGGAATGCCATTTTCTAAATATTATTACCAATTTGTGTCATAAAACATGAAATAAAACATTTTGCAATTCAACAACGTGCACGTGACACACATTAACCAATCATAAAACGCAATTTACGATAAAATTATCTATGCCTCAAAATTACTATTCATAGTTATAATTTCATTATTAATATATTTTTTTCATATTGCATCAAAAAATTAATAGAAACCTTCAGCATTTACGATTTATCATAAATAATCTAATTTTTAGTTGAATTCAAATGCTTAAAATTAATTTCTTACTATAAATCATTCATAAAACTGACTTCTCTATACGTTTTAATAAAATAATTTTATTCTATGATATTATTCTTTTACAGATTGTTCTCTTTTATAAAATAATAGTAGTAAAATAGTAAAATAACAGTAGTGAAAAATATTGAACTATAATTTTCATTAATAAAAGTAATAAATGTTGAACATACTAGCAAAATATTAATCTTATTAGCTGAAACCTAGGTGTAAAAGACTACTATTATCTATGCAATAATAGATTTAAGGTTTTTTTACTAATTTTTAGTTCAATTCAAAAGCTTAAAATGTATGTCTTATTATATAAATCATTAATAAAACTGACATCTCTTTACGTTTTAATAAAATAATTTTATTCTATGATATTATTCTTTTACAGTTTGTTCTAAAAAAAATAATAATAAAATTACAGTTTTTATTAATTAAAATAATAAATGTTGAACATATATTGATTGATTTTATATCATAATCTAATTTCTTATTATATAAAAATACCTCACACCGGAAGCCGGACTTCAATTAGTTTAATTCAGTAAAATAAGAATAATTATACTAATTATATTTTTTAGTCTTCATCCAGATTAAGTTTTTTTGTATAAATATGTAATTCCTATATAAGTCTAATTGGCGTAACCTAAAAAAATATTTTAACAAAATTTAATTTTTAAATAATTTTTTATATAAATTATCAATTCACATAATGTTTATATATAACAATAGTGATTTCAAATACAATTTAAAATTTTTTGCGGTACGATTTTCATGCAAATTATACAGAAAATCCAGTCACGCTCAACAACTCAGAGTATATTTTTTAAATCATCCAATCAGCATCGTGTTTTTTGCTTTGTCATATATTGACGAGGAATGCGTTACACGATGTAAACTAGCGCATTGGATGTTTACTTCCGTAATCTGGCTTTCTAATAACTGCCAATTTGCAGAACCATTCAAAATAAAAACACTCAAACTGCTTTAACCATGACTTGCAGATCACCTTCATTTACTACTAAAATAATTCAATTCAGCTACAATCTGTATACATTTAGCATCATATTTCCTAAATAATGCAGTGTAAATGATTATGATTTATGTTACACAGCATTACCTTGCATAGCAGTAAAATTAAGTAGCCTTTACAAATTAATTTCTTACTATAAATCATTCATAAAACTGACATCTCTGCACGTGTAAATAAAATATCTGCTTAAATACACAACCAAAAATAATTTTATTATATAATTATTTTATAGTTTGTTCATTTTTTATAAAATAATAGTAGTAAAAGGAATAGTTCAAAAATTGAACAATTTTAATTACATGAATTTTCATTAACAAAAGTAAGAAATGTTGCTAAAACCTAGGTGTAAATAACTTCATTAATAAATTTAACGATATTTTATATTATTTTCTAGAAATTCATTTTCATTCTTTATACAAAAAATAATAATAACTGAAACTTTGATAATATTAAAAAAATCTATCTGTTACTATTTTATACGGCATAAACTATACTTTTTTTATTTTTCAATATAAATAAATAAAACTTATATAAATAATATGTACTTATATTTTAGTTAAATCTACAAATAGAAGGAAGTTACGGATTTATTATCAAATTAAAATAATTCGTATACAATGCTTACATAATACATTCACATAAAAAAAGATCAGCTCAATCCTCATTAGTAGATCATCCGTTTTTCAATCCTTGGACACTGAAACGAAATTTAAACAAAAACTGTTAGAACAGGAAGTTGTTTTCGTAATCTAAAAAGATTAGAAAAATGTTGCCAAAAATTTCAATGTTTGTTTATTTCTTTTATTTATTCTGCGCTTCAGTTTTAAACATTATCTGTAATTTAAAAATAAACAGTAAAAGATTGAATATTTATATTTAACTCGACCGGGTCGGAGTTCATCAGGAGCAGAAAAAAAATTGTTATACAACACACGTCTCGTCTCGATTGTTATGCAACTTTTATCGATTTAACGCTTCGTTAAAATTTATGCGTATATGTATGAATATATATATTTTTTGCGCGTCTCGATTTCTGGCAATTCCGTCGTGATCTTAACAGACGGATTGTTTTTTTTTTGTTTTCATCTCTGGCTATCGCATGCGGCGATCGGCGGATTTAAATTTTTAATTGCGGAGACGAATTCAGTGCACGGCCCTGAATGTATTAACGAGTTAATAACCCTAATGGAATTTAAATACCGAATTCGACAAAACGAAATATTCAAATACGTGCATATATAAATATGATATGCAAATGCAACGAAGGGAAATGAGATATTTGAATATTTCAAATGTTGAATGACAAAACAAGTTGAATGAAATTGAAAAAAAATGGTTGTGGTTTCTTATTTGTATCTAATGATTTAATTAGATTACTTTGATATTAGAGACGTGCGAAAGTACCTTGAGTGCCATCTACACGTCAATGTTGAAAAAGAAAATATTTGTGTAATTAATTATATAATCCCTTGTCGAAAGACTTCCGTAGTTAGTCTTTTAAGATTATTTAATAATCAAAATAAAATATATCAATTTTTTGATGTAATTAAAACTAATTTACAAATAGTGGAATAATTTATATTTTTTTGCATTTATACAAGTTTTTTTTTCAGAATGTTAAGTTACATTAACGAATTGTCTGCCTTTTATCAAAATGTTATTATTATGTGGTGACTCATTCCTGTCACCATCAACGGATAATGTCGTTATTATTGCTTAACTTTCGCGTTTTGTTTAACATAAATTACCCAACGTACGATACCAAAATTATTTATCTACTAGAAATTCATTCATAGATATAATACATTCGTATGGTGATAATTTTATTAGAATAATTTAAAATAAAAAATAATTGATTTAATTTTTATATGAACTAAAAAGATATTAAAACAAAAATAATAATAGATAACTGTTTCAAATAATTATATTTTAGAAATTTGTGTATAAAATTATTGTCTTTTTAATGTTTTAAGTTTGTTGGAAAATATTAGACAAAATTATTTATCAGTACTTTTTTCAGTTTCCCTTTAAATTTTTACCAATCAAACAATATTTTTTTTAACTTTTTGTATGCCTTTTTGTATATTATTAATTTGTAATTTTTATAAAAATATAATTTAATTACACGGAAAGATTTACAATCGACAGTTTTATGTAACACTTATTTTTATTTATTTTTTTAAAATATTAATATATAATTTTATTGAATATTTTTTGATATCTGAATTATTTACTATTTTTTTATTGGTCTAATTTGATTAAAAAATTAAAAACTGTTTGTATGAAATCTAAGAAATAATAAAATTTACATGAAAAATCTATAAAAATAATTTCTTACAAAATTTATATTATCGCAACTTTTTATCTACTATATAATAAATATTTTGGATTTTACTAAATAATAAAAGTTAATTCAAGAAGTCGATATCATATTGAACAAAAGTAAGAGAAAAATATAAAAATTAAGTAAATTATTTTATATCCAAGAAATATCAATTAAAATTATTTCCAGATTATTATTTGATCTTATAATTAATGAAATTTTTTTAAAACAATTAATAATTTCATTAGGTGATGAAATATTACATATTAAAGGGATTTTGCTTAATTCATGAAATTAATTATGATATTATGACATTATTTTTTTTTATATTATTCATTTTATTTATTAAAGAAACTTTTCAGCAGTGGAATTTTATTATATTTGTGTTATATTTCTGCAATAAATATTATAAGATAAAATTTAGAATTTACAACAAATATTGATCGAGTTTTGTGAATTTGATTAATTAATCTCTATTAATGTAATTATTTTATATAACTCTCAAACCATTACATAAACAAATCATCTACTTAAGTTATGTAATTTTATCTGTATATTAAATATTTTTATATACTATAGAAAAACCTTGTGTTACATAAGTTACGGTCATATATTTTTCTTAAATTAAAGGTAATAAATATGTAAACACCATATAAATATGTAAATGAGTGAAGGAAGGATCGTAAAGAAAAGAAAACATAAGTAAAATCAATTCGTGTAGGAAACAGAATTAAGATTTACCACAGGTTCGAAGACTTCCGGCTCATTGTACTCCCTACGACTTTTGTTTTGGGCATAATTGATGGCAGCCTCGATGATGTTATTGGATTTTCGTGGTCCGTGGTAGTCCTCCGGGACGAAGCTTCCTGGATGGAAGAGCTTGATCGTCGGATAACTGTTGATGTTGTACCTCGCGCTGAAATCGTCGTATTGCACGGCATCCACGCGGCCCACTTTTATGTTCGTGTTCTGCAATTTATCCGCTGTCAGCTCGTACTCGGGTTCGAATCTCTTGCAGTAGATGCAATTTGGGGAGTAAAACTGCACGATCCACGTGTACTTGCTCTTGTTCACCATGTTGTCAAACGAGCTTGGAGTCAGCTCGTACACATTGGACGCTTTCGTTCTGCTCACTACAATCAAATTTACCAACAAGCACAGTAAGAAATGTTCAAGTTTTAACATTTTCCGCCTGAAAAAAACACATGTATATTTTTGACGTTCATTTGATTGAACTCATGATAAGAACCTCCTTCGATTTCTACTACAATTTTAAACAATTTAAAGATATTTTTATAATTAAACTATACAGGTAAAAAATCTTTATTAATGCAACCTTATTTATACCAAAACCTAATCCGCAAATTTTGGTAACCTAACGATCAAATGCAAGTCAATATTGTTCATAATTTTAACATTATTTATAAAGCAGGATTCTGAAGTATAAATGAGCAGGGTATGGTAAAAAGAAAGACAGAAAATAAACATTGGATCAATTTATTGAGAATTATAAAAAAAATTGAAAGTAATAAAAGTGATCTGTTACAACCAATAAATAAATCAAGAAAAAATACAAATAATACAGAATCTTCCAGAACTCAAGAATCTTAGATTCATTTTTATAAACTTAATACAAAAATAACTAATTTGTCTTCAATATTAACAAGGAGTTAAAAAATTATTGAATATTAATCAATGTATTTCTGTAGTAATATGTTAATAAATTATAAATCGTTTTAAAAATATATTAAAATAATAAGAGGAAATAATATCAGATTAGATTTTGGGTCGAGTGATCCCGAATTACGGTTAATCGTGTCAGTGATACAATCGGAAAACGGTAATTAATAAAAACAATGGAGAAATTACCTGTGTTCACCAGACCTGAAACCGCCTCTAGAGTACTTCAGATTCACGCCCCATCCAACTATTTTTTTCCGCATGCTTAAATTACCTACAATCTATCAACTTGCAATCTATCTACATACATTGTAAGCATTGTCAACAACAAATAAATGATACCAAAACTAGTATTAATCGTTTTAATTTATGAAATAATATAACAGAGAAAGTTAAGCAACAATCAATCATCGAGAAATTGTAATAACAAAAAGTAGATTCTAATTGTTTTTATTACATTATAAAAGAAATAACAGATGGCGTCTCATGGGTAAATATGACAGTCAATAAAATTATATTGGAAGCATTTAAACAAGAAATAAATCATATCAAAATGAGATTTATTTTTGTTATACAATCATACTTCGATTAACGAATAGGAAGAGTTCCACGAAATTATTTCGTTAACCGAAACTTCATTTATATAGTTGAAAAGTCTACTAAATTCAATAACAGTTGTATAATTATTATAATATAAAATAAACCAATAGATGGAGTCCATATACTATTTGACAGTTAATCAATACTATTAAGACAGTGACTTTTTAAACTTATAATTAAAATTGATCTTATTTTATTATAAATTAAAATAACAGATGGCGTTATATTATTTAACAATATGTAAATATTAAACAAAGTATGTTACAGATAATTATATTAAATCATCAAACACATTTAATACATATGAATGATGTTGACTCTTCTAAAAATGTAATGTACTTTGCGAATTCATATTATTTTTAATGA
Organism: Nicrophorus investigator; assembly: GCA_963457615.1. Lineage (NCBI taxonomy): Eukaryota > Metazoa > Arthropoda > Insecta > Coleoptera > Silphidae > Nicrophorus > Nicrophorus investigator. Next base: position 9,698,040 of record OY735142.1, on the reverse strand, counting down.
AGAATTGGCACACTTTTTTTAAACATGTACTATATATCAATGTAGAATATCAGTTACCATTTTATGGAATCGATTTATTTCAAAATATACACGAACTTGGCACGAATTTTGAACGTTTACATTTTCACAAAATTTATTAAATATAATTTACACTAAATATTCTCTAAATATCAGTATAATTATGGTTATTTTATTGATGAAAATAAATGTAATAAAAAATAATATTTATTGAAATTTTATAAAATTAAAATTTATATAATCGTAATTTTTTCCACATTAAATTTATAAATAAAAGTATGATAATATTGAAAAATCATCTTATATTTGCAAATTTTCTTATGTGAGCGCGGTTATTTTTCATGTAGAATTATTTGTCATCGCGCTATTATTCTTGGAACAAATTCAAGTATACTTGTGGTTTCGTTTACGAAATAAGTGGTTATAGCAAAAGTTTTAACATTCTCCGTAAATCAAAATAACAAGTCAAATAAACTACGTATGTGTATGTGTTTGTGCAACGAAATACATCTATTTTATTTTCATTGTGTACAATTATTACAATGTTGTGCTTTTTTCTTTGCTTCTCGGAAATTTGTTATTGTCATTTCTATTTAAATTACGAAATTTATTGCAGACAACAGTCGCAACATTCATTTACTTTTGAAAATATCGTTCATAATTTATATATTGTTGCTTACTGACTGGGAAGTATCCAACATTTTATGTATCAAGAAATATCACTTTTTGAAATAATAAAAATGGTAAAATGAAAATTTATATAAGAAAAGATTTAAAAATCAACATAATTTATTTGAATGTTATGTAAATATATAGTTCTATAAATAATAACATTTTCAGATGAAATTTTCACTTATGTTATGGCTTAATTATTTAAAAGTGATATGTAATACCTCGATTAATGAATAAAATGCATTTCACGAAAGTATTTGGATAAGCGAATCTTCATTTTTTGTTGATTATATGTACTTTTTTGCTATATAATACTGATTGCTTAATAATACCATTTATTCCTAAATCAGGAACATTTTCACTAAAAATTAAATAAAACATTTTCAATCTCCTTTAATTTTGTTTAATTTTTCTTAGCTAGCAAAGTTTTCAAAATCTTTCACTGAAAAACCATTATAATCCTGAAGATTCAATAAAAATATCCAACATCGTTTTCTTTTCTAACATTATTTATAAATTCTTGGATGTTATTGTTTTGTAAGTTGGACTTAAATAGAAATAATGGTCTTAAAATTTCAATTTTTTGTTATATTGAAACTTTGTTATACCGAGAGATAACTATACTTATTATTTAAAATTATTATGTAATATTTCTACCAGAAAAAAGCAATGTATACAAATAGATTCAACATTATTTTTTAATTACAAACAAGTAAAAAAAATCGTAAGCTAAAAATTACAACCTATTTATTGAAATAAATGTTTAATTTTTATAAATAATTAAATTGTAAACAAAATTCTACTTGGAATTTTTTTCTTCAATTTTGAAGCTTTAAATGTTTACAATTTTTTTTTTTTTGTAAAATTTTGAGGATTGTCTTAAGGGCTGATTATAAACGATTTTTGCTGAAAGAATAGTCTTTAAAGTTGAGAACTTTGAAGAATGTTTTTTTAATTATTATTCTGTTGTTGTTAATTGACCAATACATCAAGGTAATAAATCGAATGCATCATTTTGACAGACAGTTGGGCGTGGTTTGTCGAATTTGCAAAATATAGGTGGAACATCCCGAAAGTGTTTTCCATTCGGAATGGTTTTGTAAAAGGTTTGTAACGAAGCGAAATGGACCGTCAGATAAGAGAACTGGTCAGTTCATCTAGTCCGCCGGTATGATGAAGAAGAACGTCTCCTCTCAACGTTCCTTGTTCTTCCAAATATACTTTTTTTTATGAAAGTGTGACGAATTGGTTTTGAGTGAGGAATGATTTAGTGGAAGCTAATTGCTATGCTAAGTGCGCGACGGCCACAGGTACAACTGGCGCCTCGAAGTCGCGAACAAACAATACAAAGTCTCGACGTGACAAGTCGGCATAATATTAATACACACACACACACTCATATAACATACCATACCAAACCAAAACCCAATGCTGCTCCTACCTGAATATTTTAATACCTTTGTGCATACGCGAACGCGCGCTTTCCTATGAAGTCGAAACTTAAGACCTTAGACTTAAATCAGTTATTGTTTTATGCGTCAAGAGACATTTTACGACTGTCACCAGACACTTTTTGCCTTATCCGGATCACAACCGAGACGTACTCAACAAACCCACAAGACGCTGACTAAGTGACTCCACTTACATACCGAATTGTAAAAAAAAACAACAAGAAGAAGAAACAGAAAGAGAAACAGAGAACATGATAAAATACGAGCGACAAGAAAAAATACAAACGAATGAAATCCATGCTCAATGAAAATATACACTCTTTCTCTAATTACAACCGACTTCCAGCTAAGCACCTTCTCAAAAGAACAAAATTGTAAACGCTTGAAACATAATCAGATAAATACACACCCATTCACTATATTTTTACGAACGTTTCATTTTAAAATTAACTCCATTTTTAACATCGATTTATTTCATAATTATTTAAACTTTTCTTAAAAAAAATATAATTTAAACTTATATATGTTATATAATGACATTTTTCAAATGTAACGATAATTTATAAAACTGTTCATACGTGATAAGGGAGATTTTCAAAACTGTAAAAATTTCATATATAATCATTATAACTTTCCATAAATATTCATAATTGTTGAAGTGATTTCCATATTTTTGACATAAAATAAGTATTATAGCAAATAATAGACTATGTAAAAAAAATATATTATTAAAGAAAAATATTTAAGTACAGCAATACTTCGCATAGTACGGGTTAACCAATATTTCGCACTGTTTGAAATAGGTCTAAACGAGAACTCTAAAACTGTATAGAAGAAAAAAACCGAAAATAAATCTATATTTTTCATTTCACACCCAATCTTCATTTTAAAATGTGTATTATTTACTCCATTTTTAACATCGATTTATTTCATAATTATTTAAACCTTTTATAAAAATATAATATTGGCAACTCTCCTAATTTAAATTTATATATGTTATATCATAACATTTTTCAAATAAAAAACTTAATAAAGCAGATTTTCAAAACATAAAAAATTCCAAAAATATTCATAATTGATTTTCATAGGTCGCATTTCGCACTGTTTGAAACAGGACTAATCGTAGACTTTAAAACTGTACAGAGAAAAAAAAACGAACATTTATGTAATAAGATAAATACGCATTGTATTATTTACTCCATTTTTGACATAGTTTTATTTCATAATTATTAAAACCAGCGGATTCCAAACTTTTTATTGAAGCGCTTCTCTATCATAAAAATATAATTATTTAACTCTCCTCCGCTCATTACATATTTCCAAAAATATTCGTAATTGAAGAGAAAATCTTCAATTTTCTTTTTATTTACGTACAGCAATACTTCGCATAGTGCGGGTTAACCAATATTTCGCACTCTTTGAAACAGAACTAATTGAAGACTTTAAAACTGTATAGAGGAAAGAAAAACGAACATTGTACACAACTATTCTCTATATTTTTTCTGAACGTTTATTTTTAAAATGTGTATTATTTACTCTATTTTTAACATAGATTTATTTCATAAATATTTAAACCAGTGGATTGCAAACGCATCCCTTTCTTAAAAAAAATAATTTTGGTGCCACCCCTTGTTGTAATTTATATATGTTATGTCATGACATTTATCAAATGTGACGAGCGAGGGGATAATTTACAAAACTGCATACATTACAAAACATTACAAATATTCATTATTGAATAGATTTCCATTTTTTTAAATTAATATTTAATTATTCATTATTAAAATGACACAAAATTTCACTACGTGAAAAATTTATATTGTTTAAAAAATATGTATTTAATATTTCGCACTGACTTAAAAACTCCACAGAGAAAAAAAAACAACACTTCGAATTTTGTATGAAAATAATATGTAGATTATATAATATATATCATATAGTTTATATAGTCTATATGATACAAAAAACAAATCGTCTTTGCATATTTTGACACCTTGTTCATATCCTTTCAGAACAAATATCATTGATGAGTTTCCAATTTCTGCTGTAATATTTTATTAAAATTATAATTTTTGTTTTTTTTTTATAAAAAACTTATTTTTTAGATTAAGTAAAAATGAATTAAGAAAGAGAGAATAATACATATTTTGTGACAGCATTGGTGATAAACTTATATAATATCTTAATAATAAATAGTTCATAAAATCGTTTTTTTTTAGTATATTTTGGTAATTAGTTATTGTATTTCTTTGTAAATCAGTTCAAATTAGTGAAAAGATACGTATATATAAAAAAAGAGAGAATTGTCACAAATAAGAGTCTATTGTTAGTTATTTTTTGTAGCGCTCGAATGATTTTAATTAATTTATAAAAAAGCTATTGACAATAAACAATTACTGAAACATTTGTCAATCAATCCGTCGGTTCGGAGAAACCTTTCGGCAAATCCCCGCAGGTACAAAAAACCAAATGACACACGAAAGTTACTCATTAAATTCGGTCCACGTTGCCAATACGAGAAGAATGTGGACGGCAATCTTCTAAGAATTTCAATTGCTCAAATTAAACTCGAGCGACGATAATACCGGAACAAAAGTGTAGTCAGCAAGAAAACCGATTGCTTTTATTGTTTCTTTTATTATTGTTAAAAGTATAGAAACAACTTGAAAGAAAAAATAAACGAATTTATTATTGTTACTCCAAAAACAACAAGAACCCGATTTGGCAATTAAACGTGATGAAAATAACAACTTTTTTCAATAAACCGTTTCCTTACATTACATTATCCATTATATTCGTATGTAAAGAAATACTTTGTTAATTTTGTACCTGTTTATTATTTTTTTGTCCTCAAAACTAGTCTGGTGATACCAGGAAACAAGCTTGAATTGCATAGTTTGATGGATTCTAATTTTAATTGCATAACAGTAATTACATTCATTCTCCTTTTATTTAATTTGTATCCTCGTGATGTTGCAATTTAAGAAATTTACTCACGTGGAAATTTCAGTTATCAAACTTGAATAAAAATAAATAAATTTAATTTATCGGTTTTCCGATGGTAAATATTGTCCAAAATTTGATCAGTTAACTACTATTTTAAGAGCTAATTAATTTTGTTGTTATACATTTATCAAACGTTGAGAATAACACAAATCCGAATTAAAAATACTTATTTTCATATGAATTGGAAAAATTTAACGATTTTCCAAAACATGATAACTTATATCTTCTTCTTTAAAATTCAATTCTATTGCTAAGAAACAAGGATCTCGCGCCATCTGGTAGTACTAATATTACGATTGATCTACTGTTTCATTCAAGTGGCGCGATCTATTGGCTATTAATTTCAGAATCCTGTAAATTTATGTAATATGTCTTCACCTAAATTCTTTAAAAAATTAATTATATAACTGCTCTAAAGGGCGACTCATAGCCGAATGGTTAGAGTCGCCCGCTCAAGATCTTGTGAGTACGGGTTCGATTCCCAGCCAAGCCAGGCCCTTTGGGCCAAAAAAATGTTGTGATGGTTGCAATAGCATAGTAAAGAATAGCAGCAGATACACAGAGAAAGAGAATAGTGATCGCAACGCTTCAATTACGAATGACTATTAGCCATACATACACACAACAGCCAAACCAACAAATTGAAATAATTTGTACAAAAAAATATCATCAAAAATGGTAAAACTTCCATTGGGAAAGTTTATCTAAAAAATAAAAATGTCAACCGCCACCAGATTTACTTAATGTTCAACTCGAATAGATTGTAAATAAAAATATAAGACAAAAAAAAAAAAAAAAAAAAATATAACTGCTCTAAGTGTAACGAACAAAATTACTTAGTTCAAATCACAACAAAATTCTAGCTATATTTTACAAATAAGCTAAACGACATACTGACAAAATTATATAATTATTGAATATAAAGGAAAAGCAATTAATTTTATAAAAAAAAATATAATCTATCTAAATATAGATGCCTCTAGTTCTAAATGAAATTATTATACCTCGTTTAACGAATTCAATGATTTTATTTCAGGACAACATTTTTTTAATAAACACAATTTTTAACATCCAAAATTTGATAAAGATGTTTACTTTCATTTTATAATAATTCTACAATTATTTTTCACTTTAACTGTAATATTTATTTATTATTTAATAATAATAAATTGTCATAATCCAAAAATTTGCTTCAACTTACTCCAGTTTGAAACATATTTCTTCATTTACTATACAAATCACTACACAAAATATAAGTCTAAACTAAAAATGTTTCTATTTTGTATAATATTATATTTATATGTTCACTTTTTGATGTACTTTTGTATAGAATACAATAATTTAACTTAATAACTGGTGTAAATATAATTTTAAAATATTAGTAGATATTTGGTCCGTTGTTGGAAGGTCTCTTCTCCAAAGTAAACACCTCCGTTCCTTAAGTACCAAAGTACCGTTACAAGATTTATCATGTCTATAGAAAATCATATAATAAAACGTTTTGCCATCATTATGTAATAATATAAAAATCAAATTTTAATCTGTTTTTGCTTATTAAAAATTGAATTATTTAATGTTAAGTTAAAAGAAACTTGGTAAAGGAAAAAGGTAATGTAAGAGAATAAGTTTGTAAAAGAAATAATTTTAAATTCTAAATATATATTTTATCCCTAGACATTTGTTCATTAAAATTACATGTATAAAATTTATTTACTTATTTTGTATGACTATAATATCACATTTCTGATGTGGATATTACAATCCACACAAGTTTATCAGTTAGCGCAAAATATATGTATAACTATCTGTACAATTGGAACTATACTAATGAAAAAAATAAAATGGAGGAAACTTAAAAACCGACTAAAAAGAAACGAAAGTAAGTAAATCAACAAATTCGAATGCAACATGATTCAAAACAATAAATATACAATTCTTTACACGGAAAGAAATAAAGTACTGTCTTTTCCTGGCCTTTTGATTTATAAAATTAAGTACAGATTTGAGCAAATTCAACTAAACAGAAAGAACAAAAAAAAAATTAAGTGTCATGGTTTTTTAATAATAAGTTAAGTTTATGTTACGAGATTCTCGGTTATTTTGTTTGTTTTGTTCCGAGGATGTTTTTGATTATTGCTATCCCCGGAATGCATTTAGCTGCGCATCGTTAATTAGCTTGAACACATCTGATTTCTTTTTTTTAATTATTTATTTTGTTAAGTTACTTTTTCTTTGTAAAGGTACTAAAGTCGTTTATACAGTGTTTTTTTTTTTCGCGTATATAAATATAAATATTAAAACTTAACAACGGTAATACTCTTAATTTTTTTTGGAAGTCACAGCCTACCCCTAAAGTTTAAAATTCTTCGAATTTGTCAATATGCATCATCCGGGTTCTCCATGTTGGCCAGAAGATTTTTCTTCTCGTCCTTTTTGGAAGATAATCCCCTGAATTGCGGAGGCTCGAAACATGGCTGCAAAAGTCAGAATGTTAGGCTTAAGTTTTTCTTTTCCTATGAGTTGTTATGTATTAATTACCGTTTCGCAGACGTTCATATTGCAACAATTCTCGATGGTGATTTCGCATTGTTCCGTGGGTGGCTGAGGCCTGTACGTAAGCGGAGTGACGTTCTTGTTAACTACAATCGTTTTCTTGATCCTCGGTCGAGTCTTCTTCAAAGTGTAAGCGTACCTCACCAGCGTTAAAATGATTACTATGTATACAAAAGACATGATTGATAATATCAAGATCATTTGCGTGATATCGAACATTCCGGTATCGCGTTGCAGCAGCGTTTCCACCGTTGTTACGTTGTTGATGATGTATTCGCATCGAGATCCTTGGTAATCTGGAGGACATTCGCAAACGGCTTTCGAAGAAACCGCGTTGCACAGGCCACCATTCAAACAGTACTGATCGCAAACGTTCCTTTCGCATCTAACTCCAGAATGACCAGAAGGGCAGTGACATTTTGGGTTTCCCATTGAGTTTAGTCTACAGTTCCCGTTGAGACAGTAATTGTGGCAAACGTAATTTTCGCATCGATTACCGGTGTATCCGCGTTTACAGCTGCATTTGCAATCTTCAGACATTTGTCCACCGTTAAGACAATCCTTGCAAACTGGCTTTTCCTCAAGTTTCGGCGCTTCATAGAAGACCGCGCTCTTATTACTATTCTCCATAATAGCTACATCTAATTCCTTGCAATTGTTCCCATAATATACTAAAGTATTAGCTATTAAACCCATTGGTTTCTCCTCGAATACGGATAACTTCTCGGGCTCGAAACCATCACCTGACTTGCTTATTCTCCAAATCGCGTTCCCAATAACATCCGTCCAGTACACGTATTTATCGTCCACCGCTATTCTGTAGGGATCCTGATGGGTACCTTTGTACAAGACTTTCCTATCTTTTCCTTCCAGATTCGAACTCTCGATCATAAAGTATATTCCCTTCCCGATATCAGCCCAATACAACCTCTCCGCGACTTGATCGACGGCGATTCCAGTTGGCCTGAACAGATCTTCGCTTATCAAAATCTTCCTCTCCGTTCCATCCAACGAAACCTTCTCTATCGTTGGCTTCGCGTCGTTCGCGTTGGTCCAGTACAAAAACCTACAACAAGATAATCAAAATAAACATCCTGCATTCATCATCAAATAAAACTGTAACATACTTCTTACAACTGTCGATGGTGATGTCCTGTGGAACTTCTTTGGCGAAATGTAGAAGCGTGGACGTTTCTCCCTTCTTATTCAAAGAAATTCCATTGATTGTTTTGTGGATGGCATCCGTCCAATACAGCACGTCTTCGACAGGATCTACCGCTAAACCCTGAAGAATACGGAAATAGTAAAGATCTGCTCATTGCCTCTTGCAAAGCAAGATCACAAACCTGAACGTCGTCTGGAAGTTGGTTTACTATAGGAAAAATATCAGTCTCTTGCGTAAGATGGAAGGAATATATTGTATCATTCTTTTTGTCCATGTCTTCGTCACTGACAACGAATTGGTTTCTGGCTATATCATAGGTTAGTGCCTTCAATTGAATGAATCTGGGCAGGGCAGTTCCCATTAACGTCCCATTCGCACTCAACAATTCCACTCGATCTTCAATTGCTATTGCCAATTCTGCAATAAAAATAGATATGTTAATAATATAGTTTTTACACAATAATTATAATTCTACTAGCAAAAATACTTAAATATAATAAACAATTATTTTCCTAATAATTTACATTTTTGAGTCAATGAATCCAATTCATTGCAACTGACCTAAATGTAGTACTAATAATAATACCTTTACAAAATAAATATTCGAGTAGTTGTAGTAAGTTTTAGTAGTAGACGTAGGGTAAAAATAGATAATGTTACGTCTGAGCAGTAGCCACGTCACATTCACAAATAGAAAACTGTGAACTTGAAAACCGTACATTTCGAAGTTCTTTGCGAATAAAACAATGTCCGACTCCATACAATTTTTAGAATCTTAAACAAGGTCGACAGTTCAGATTTTTTTAAATATCTGAAAAAACTATTAAATTAAAATTAGCAATAAAACCTAGACAAATTATGAATATTTTACCCATTGCATAATCTGTTCGTGTTCATGAACAATAGATTGATTGGTTACAATTTTTAGAATCTTAAACAAGGTCGACAGTTCAGATTTTTTTAAATATCTGAAAAAACTATTAAATTAAAATTAGCAATAAAACCTAGACAAATTATGAATATTTTACCCATTGCATAATCTGTTCGTGTTCATGAACAATAGATTGATTGGTTACAATTTTTAGAATCTTAAACAAGGTCGACAGTTCAGATTTTTTTAAATATCTGAAAAAACTTATAAATTAAAATTAGCAATAAAACCTAGACAAATTATGAATATTTTACCCATTGCATAATCTGTTCGTGTTCATGAACAATAGATTGATTGGTTACAATTTTTAGAATCTTAAACAAGGTCGACAGTTCAGATTTTTTTAAATATCTGAAAAAACTTATAAATTAAAATTAGCAATAAAACCTAGACAAATTATGAATATTTTACCCATTGCATAATCTGTTCGTGTTCATGAACAATAGATTGATTGGTTACAATTACCACAGTCTACGTGCATTCATCCGTATATTCGATTACATAATTTTATTTCTTTTAGTATTGAAATTTAGTATTGAAATTTTTTTAAGTTATAAAATTTAATAAAAGATCATGAATTTGATGTCGTAAAAGCATGTATCATTTCGGTGCACTGTTTAAGCAAAGCGCAGATAAATTTTTAATAATTAAATAGAATAAATTGTTTCAACAATCATTAGCCTCAAACGAATTATGAAGAACTCATCTTTGTTCAAATGAGACACGCGTTTACGCAATAATAGTAATGGTTATCTATTGATTAAACATTAATTATATAATACACGCTTGGGGGACCGCGTTCGTATTTTTATATAGAACTTAATTGAGTGCATCAAAGGTCGTCAGTCTACGCTCGATACCAATTGTATCTTGGCTTAGATTTCATAAAGTTATTATTAATCATCCTTAATCGTTAGTTCTTGCCAATAAATAAAATTATATAACAAATAATTTTATTTAAATTTCTACAAATCCCGTTTTTTTCTGTTGAATGAGATTTGTAAAATACTATTTAAATTATTTTTTATTGAACTAAAGTGATTGTTGGAAGCAATAATAAGTATTAGTTCAATGTACTCATTCAATTCTCTTGAACATCTTAAGTTTGAAGCTTACACTACTTAATTGAAATGGTATTCAATCAAAAAATATTAGATAACAAACATTTACGTTACAAAATGAGTAATGGTATAACAATTTGTTTCATAGAACGTAGAACAATAGAGATTGTTTAACAAATTTAATTGTACATAAATTATATAACTGCTTGTTATTTTCCTAAAAATATGATTATTTCCAGAGAATCAATACGAAATGTATAGCATTACATCATTTTCTTGCAATTGCATTACAATCTTGTTTGTCACTCGTAAATAGTAATACTAGATTAATGCTAATAATAACAATAATAGATAAAACCAATAATGCGTTGTTTATCTCTAGATTTAACGTTTGGTGTTTCCATTTGATATGATTAAGCATTATAAGAATATTTTTAAACTAATTACATATATGTATACATAAGTATACTTAAATTATTATTAGTAAAGGATTAAGAAAATTGTATATATTTTTCACCATATATTTTTTTGAATATTATATAAATATGATGTCAGTCATACCAACTACTTTGCTTATACTGACAGTTAATGTTAAATGACATTTAAGTATGATAAAAACTTATAATATTATACAATATTTAATGTATTATAAATTAATCTTCTACTAAATACAGTTATAGCTGTAATAATGTTTTTATTATAAATTATGATTACATTTTTAATGCGTTCCGAAATGACAGCTGTCACCATGTGTCAGAGCATTTTGTTTCCCGGGAAAAAAGTTCAGAGCTAGACGTGCATCAATAGGAAACGTTCATTTTTTTTAATATTATAAAAATATGATGGTAAAACATATGTCAGTCGTACCAACTACTTTAAATGACATTTAAGTATAATAAAATATTATACAATATTTAATATTTAATTAACTATTGTATTATAGATTTATCTTCTAATAAATACAGTTACAGCTATAATAATATCTTTATTATAAATTATGATTAATTTTTTAATTAATCCCGAAATGACGGCTGTCACCATGTGTCAAAGCGTTTTGTTTCCCGGGAAAGAAGTTGAGAAACGTGCATCAATAGGAAACGTTCATTAATTCTAGTGAACTTTGTTACAGTAGGAAATTTTCTTTAATTATACCAATAAACTGAGTATGCATTAAACATGTAATGATTATAATCATTTGCTATTTACCTACAGTTACGTAATAAAATAAAGAGAAGATCATAAAAATAAGTGGAAGGTTTATTTATATTTATAGTAAAGTTTAAAAAATTGTTTCATTAGATCAAAAATTGATCTGGAGTTATTTGAAGATCTGAAGCTATACATTTCACTTCTAAATTTGATTATTGAAGAAATAGTTCAATGAAGTGAAAATATTGAAATTTGTTTGATAAAATAAATATATGTAGAATTTTGAATTAAAAAAAACGATTATATTTTCCATTGACTTCGGTAACTGAATTGTTTTCTCATTAAAGAAAAATAAGTACTTTTATAGCGCATTCGTTACGTTTACGCTTGCATTAATCGACCATTGTGCAGTTTAAAACACAATTGCAGAAATATAAAAAAAATGATGATAATGACGATTGTTTGCAACGCAATGCGAACGTTTAGAGTTACAGCTGACGAATGTTTTTCGACCGTTACATAATTCGCTGAGCGGCGCCGTCTCGCGAAATTTGCAATTGGCGCTCTACACACAATCGATAGCACGTGGCCAAAAGGCGTCCGCGGTGCTACGTGCATTCCGTCACGTAGACAGAAAGGACATCCGAGCCCTGAGAGGGATAAAGCGCCTGGATCAGACGATACCATTGCACTCTATACCCACTTCAGCGCCAGTTTTTCCTTCCTCCTTTCATTCATTGTTTATTAAGATTGCGTAACTATATATCGTCTGCACGCCAACTCGACACTTAAATATAGATAGAAGATTAAGGAAGGACAAGATTCAGTTTTTCCAACGGAAATTTTGCACTTTCTTTCATAATTATTTTATTTATTTAACCAATTAGCACCAACTTCATTAACACTTCATTACATAAACATATTAATAATAAACACATTTACAAGAAAAATATAAAAAAAATAAATTTTATAAAAATTTATATAATCATTTATACAAACAAAATTGAACTGAAATATTTTACACTTATCCACTATATATTAAATCCAATCTATACAAACATGTTTATAACATATTCGACCTATAACATCGAATATCTTTGAAACATAACATACAGATAAGTGGTTTTCTATTAAACTTTTTCTTAATTATAGCAATCAATAAATGCATTCAATATTATTTATCATCTACAAAACTTAACTACTTTTCGTACTATTTGATTCATCAGTTGCGCGGATTAAAATCAATCTGGATTAAATTATTGACACATAATTTCGCCCTATTTTCAATATTTTTTTATTAACTATTCATAATCAATCATTTCATACATTAATAAGTAATTCTACTCTTAATTAATTATTAACTAACTTATTTCTGGACCCAAAAATACTTATTAATTAATTTTTTATATTCGATTAATTCTTACTTTTTAAAGTATTCTATCAACTTATTATTTTGTTTCCTATTCGAATAGTATTAAATTATTTTTTTCTAACATTATTTAAATTAAACATATAAAACTTTCGTAGAATCTGTTTTTCTTAATAAGTTGAAATAATTTAAAGCTCGTTAAGGCAGTTTTTTTACCCAAACATCAGGTATAAAATACAAATAGAAATTAACATAAAATAAACTTAATTTACATAATTAAAAGATGATGCAGTAAAAAACTGCTATCTCTACCTTACAGTTGCACTCAAGGTCATGCACGTATTGCTGTTTCAACAAAAACGGCGACAGATTAGTTTTGACCCTTGCATTGTAAACGTTTCGAAAGGTGTCCGTTTCAGTAAAGCATTCAAACGTCAGCAAAGTTTATATAGAACAATTAATTGATTTACAACTATAATTTAGACAATTATAAATAAAATTAAAAAATGTTGTCTACAATCATCAGATCAAATGAAATGCGTGACATAAAGTCTTAAGTGACCTTGAATTTAGATACAGCTGATAAATTAAGTATATTTTTTGCGCTCATGAATGAAACGATGGAAATCAGAGATTATTGGTAGAATCAAATGCTTGATTTGTATGTTTAGATCACATTCATAAAAGTAATTTTTACATTTATAAATATAATTTTAACCTTGTCATAAGAAGAAAATAAACATGAAACGTGATGTATGCGTTTCCAATCGTCAGCAAATTAAGATTATTATAAATATTCGTAATTATTAATTCTTTAATATTTAATTTATTTTTTATATTAATTAAGTATTGGTTTTTCGTTTTATTTTTTATAATAATTTAATGATAATTAATATTTTTTAAAATATATAAAATTGGCTTTAAGTAATCGTACTTAAGAATAATTTCAAGTGATTTGATTGGTCGAGCGTGAGTCGAATGGCCATTTTGTGTGCGCTTATCTCGTGCCTCGGCAGATGGTACCCGAAGACATGTCCATGGAATGATTTACATGGAAGAAAACTGTAAGTTGCATCTCTGCAGATAAATATCATAGATGGTAGCACCTGTCTATTATATAAAAGCAAGAGTGTTTTTTGTATGCAAGTGGTACTTAGTATTCTTAACTTAATGTTTATTTTTTGTATCTGTGATTAGAATCTTGATTACTTCCAAACCGCATAGTTTAGTTTAAGAACCATAACGTGTTATTAAGTGTTAAGTTTAAATTATGGTCATGGAAAAGGCTAAACCAAATAACTTTAAGTTTTTTACCCATCTTTTAATATTAGTGTATTTTATTAGTAGACCAGGGAAGTTAAGAGTATAAAATTAACAACAAATTTTATTTTAGTTAAAGTGTGCATTTATTATCGATATTCTTTATTTTTTTTAAATAGAACAGATCAATAAATTAATTAAGAAACTTCAACTTAATGTAAGTTACTAATTTTAAATAAAAATGAAGAAAAAAATATACAATTTAGATATATTTATAAAGTAATAAGAAAATGGTTTTATTCTAATTAGTAACGGTTCGAGTTAGCAACTTTCATATTTCAAAATCCGCAAAATCTGCGAGAGCAATTTGCAAGAAGTCAGGCCAACTTTCTTCTTTTACGTATTACTTTTACAAAAAGGATTACGTGTATTTCATTTGATCGATATTAAAAAAAAAAAAACTTTCAAAACTATGATCCAATAAAATGCAAAAAAAATTTTGTCTGTATAATGAAATTTTCATGTTATACCAGAACTAACAAGGTATAAAAACATTACTTTTTAAAATAATAAAATTGAATAATTTACTCATTATTTGTTACAGTTTTGACATCATTTTTAAATGTTTTTAACCACAAGACATTCCAATGTTACTAATGTTGATTCGGTTAGGTATTTCCAAAAAAACACAATATTATTGCCTAATAATATTTTTTATTCTCAGAAAAATACTGAATAATAAAGTGCTGCTCACATATAACATAAAATATTAAATTACATGTTTTTTTTTAATCTAAAAATAAATAATTCCGTTTAAAATAATTTATTTTTTTGTAGAAAAGTGATATGATTAGATCGTATTAAAGGATGTACACTAGACCGGAAATATATGATTGAGATTATTTAAACAATATTTACAGGAAGTGGTGCATTCTTAACCGCTGCATTTTTATTAAGAATTTAATTATCATTTATTGTAAAGGTGATTCTTCTATTTATATCTTCGACCGCAACGAATGGATTTTTTACTATAATACATAGTAGTAACATGCCATTCACGTAGCTATAGGTTAGCAGAAAATCTCAGTTTTTTTTAAGTAAATATTTATAAATAAGTGAAACGATTTCATTATTTTGCCGTTGTACTAATTTTGTATACAGAAAAAAAATCTCACTATTTATACAATGATGAATTGTTTATTGAATAATAAATTTTAACTAAATAATTATCTTATTTTTGTACAGCGAAATGAGAGAATAATGAGAATGTAAGTAATCGGACGGAAAAAAAATATAATGAAAATACATTTGCATCAATTAGAATGTCAATGAAAAATTGCGCATTTCGGAAAATTTATGCAATTCAATACGAATGCAGTCGCGTTAAGTTGCGCATTTATTTCAAATAACAAAAATAAAAAACTACGCAAGTAAACTTGTAGAACAAACAAGTCGATATTTCAAATCGCGTAAGTAAGCATTTGGGGTTTTACGAAACGCTGATAATTCTTAAAATCGCGCAAAAATCGAATAATAATTAAATAACAAATAAATGCTGTAAATATGATAGCGTTTCAGTAAACATTAAATAAATGATGAAACTCCAAGAGCGTATCGTCTCCAATCAGTCTAAATATAGCTAATAATTATAATTTAAAAAAATATATTAATTAACAAAGTCTCATTGTTTTCGTTGCATCAGAAGTGTTAATTATTAAATAAAAAGTAAACATCGGTGACATTGGTTTAACCTTGTTCTTGCTCCAAATAGTATCGAAAGCTTATCAAGACGTAGCGCAAAAATTGGTTTCTTACTATTTTTTTTTTGTAAAAGAGAGTTCATGGACAGTCAAAGCTCTTGACCAAATAAAATCCGAGCTCTCTTTAGTCGACCTCTTACGCTATATTTTTTTTCTTACATCCAAGGCTGAATAAAGAACTTTATTCATAGTTTAATCCATTTCCGATTTCCTCTTACAAATGTGGCATTGAAGGGAAAAGTGAAGTCTTCCGAAGCCTTCGAAATGCCGCAACTGATTGGGACGTATTCGTTTACATGTTTACTTTATTATCAGTCTAAATTATGCATGCATACAATGAGTAGTCTTGTCCTACTAAGAACCATAACTGGAGCAAAACACAGCAATAATCCTTGCTGATAATGCAAATAAGATACTCTTATTGCAAACAATAAATCTCAGTTTACAATTTTATTAGTTTCATTCCGTTTTCTTAAAAACAAGATTAAAAAAAAACAATACGTATCAAATCTAATATTGATAATATATTGCAATAATCCTTATTTATCAGAACAAAACACTTTTATTGCATTTGATTAATCTTAGATTTTAATTAATCTTTGATTTAATTCTTTTTTTTTTTTCAACAGGATTAAAAATAATATTTTCCAATTATTATTTTTTAATCCTATTGTAATAAAATACAAAATAAATCAAAGATTAATTAATAACTAAGATTAATCAAAATTGAATCCTTATAGATAACAGAAACAAGATACATTTAATTCAGCTAATTAATTTTAGTTTTCAAGTAATTTTCTCTGATTTATTTATGTTTTACTACAGGATTAAAAAAACATTATTTGCCAAATCCAAAAATTTATGATATTTTATTGAAGAATAATCAACTCAGTTTTCAAGCAATTTCCGTTAAGGTATTCAAAAATATTACCTGGTAATTCCAAGATCATTTGTGTTCCGGTTTAAAGGTTTTTCCATATTAATATCATACGTACAGATTTATCAAAAATACTACAAACTAATACTAAATCAATTTATGAGTAACATTTTTTGTGTAAATTTTCCAAATTAATTTACATACTTATTTCTGTATTTAAAAAATATAACTTTTCAACTTCAATATTTTATATAACTATATTAACTAAGTAATAACTAAATTTGTTACAAAGTTTCTAATGTCTATTTTCTATAACAAGTATATTTTTATTATATTTTCAGTTCTAAAAATAGTTTCCCACATACATCTTTCAGCGCTACAAGTTGCATAAGTTTTCTTCATAAAAATATCGATTTTTTTTAATATGTCGTTTATATTTATGTAATTTTCATTTTCATTTAAAGAACAACATTATTGAACTATGAAATATTTTAATTGTCAAAATATTGTTTAAGATATTATATAAAAAATAATTAAAATAATAATAGAAAACTGTTTTCCAAATTGGACGTAATGCGTAAGCGTAATAATTATTTAGAGTGATGACAAGCAGTTTATTAATGAATTTTAATTGACATTCTGCCCAAATTATTTATTTTTTTGAATAAACTTTATTTAATTGATTATAATTAGATAGTATTAAAAATGTATTTATTTATTTTCTGAAGCATCTGTGGCAAGAGCTGCAACTCTTTTAGCATTGTTAAATGTATCACAAAACTCTCGACTTTCTCTCAACAGCAATAATAAGCGAATTGCAAATCCACGTTTCATACTCGAATCTTTAATTAAATAATATTATCGTGTCTCTATCAGAAAATCCTTATCAACTTACGTAAGTACGTTTCGGTGCGCGTAAAGGATACAAAATAGAAACGATAAAATATTTATAGGAAAAAATCGAACGTATAGAAAAATTGTATTTTTTTTTTTTGTATAAATTTATTTTATAGTTAACCTTTCTAGTGCAGCGCAAAATTATTTAGATTCGCGCCAACGTGCGAAAATGTTAATTCTATGAGTTTTTATTTAAATTTTCAACGTCTGAGCACGCGACACGCGGTTATATAACTAGGACTCCCGTGACAATTATTAATATCTATTATTTTTTTTGATTTAGGCATATCATTGTTTTGATGATACGAATATTTGGATTGGAATGATCGATATTTTTCCGCCCTCCGAAGTTCTTTTTCCGGTTTGCTTTAGCCCGTCGACCGGTGTCTACGTGACTAATAGAGACTTGCCAATGGCAGGCGCGAAAATTTACTTTATATTTAGTTTAGCATGATTTTTGGTGAACTTACCCCATGGATGGTCGTAGGGCTCAAATCCGGTGATGGAAACGGCGAACAGTGTTATCAGGAATAATTTAAAGAACATTTTTTTATTTTATATATTGGGCCTGTGTATGTGTGGTTTTAGTATTTGGCTAAAAATAATTTGGTTATGTTGGAAAAGAAGAAGGCAGGTTCTGGTACGAGGCGCATTACATTCACGCACACTTCCACGAGCAAAATGCTGTTGAACGTCGCACTACGTTGACTATATGCCCGATTTCATTTTGTGCTTCTCCTTCCCATGCTCGAAACCGATTCCAGTGACGTAGACAAATCTTACATAAACTAGTTTCTATTACTAAATTCATTGAGAACTCTTAATTACTCTTTATTTCGCCTTAGAAAGAGAAAAAATACACAAGCAGTGATATTAATATTGACTGCTTGCTGTTCTATTTCCAGACATCCTCCAAAAACGATGTTGGAATTGGAGCAACGATGGAAATTCCATCTTAATCGCGTTAATTAATTCAATGTTTACACTCGAGGATGTGTTTAAAAAAAAAGAATGTAATGATAGCAATTCAAGATATTTGCTCATTAACTTATTACGCGTTCATTATTTAATTAAGTAAACAAAATCAATTAATCCATTATTTTCAATTTCTGATATAAATAATTTAATAATTGATTGGAGAATGTAAATTGAATTATGAAGGTCTTCATGAACTAAAACAAATAATATTATCAGATAATTATACAACAAAATTACATACTCATTCCTAATACATTTTTATTTATATAATAAGTTCATATTATATAAAAAATACATATTTTAGGATATGCAGTAATGATTCCAAATGCTTTCTCATCTCATTTTATAATAAACAATAATAAATTATTATCTTGTAGACTTACCTACTTTTCTATTAGACATATTTCTGTATATAAATTTTATTTACCAAATTATCATTTTTAGACGTTGGTAGCGTAGCTTCAAAAAGTTGTCAGCCATTTCAGGATTTTGATAAGTGAGGTTAGATCTGTAAAAAAGTATAACTTATTCAAGATTGTATAACATATTTTAGAATAAGCAATAATAAATAATTATCTAACAGACTTACTTTTTTCTTTATTCCACTTATTTTTATTTAAGTAGTTAGATTCGATATTAACCATTTTAGGTCTAAATGTTGAGTTCCATGTCGAACAGTAATGGAAAGTGAAGTTTATAAGCTTCGAATGTTGGTAACAATTATCTTCTTAACAAGTGAGGTTAGATCTCTAAAAAAAATAAATAAATTTTATGAATTAGTATAATTACGTAACACAGCATTAATTACGATTTGAACTAATTATTATGAAAAAGTCTATTTTTTGTGTAAAATGTGAAGAAATTAATACATTTCATTCAGGTGATTACGAAAATATTAATCAATTAGAAAAAATCTTGAAATAACTAAAAGTAATATCATATGGAAAAATAGGCAATTTGATTGGTTAAACAAATATTTAACACGTGCTGTTTAGCTCCGCCCAGGAGTTGCTAAGTCACCTAACCGGTTTTACTTAGCAACAACTTAAAAATTGTATCTTTTGCAACCTGAAATAATATGATTTTTTTCAGTAAAAGAATAATATATTTACAATAATAATAATATTAGATTTTTCAGCCTTGATTTTTATATTCATTTTATTTTTAGTTATCTCGTATTATAAATTGATAATATTTTACGGTTTATTTGATGGATTTATTTATGATTACGATTAGCGGGATTTAAGAAATGTAATTGTTAATAAATTCTTAAATGATGTTCAGTCTTACTTTAGATGACGTAATAAGTGTATTATCTTTATAGAATCAAATTAGAATAGTTGTTGCTTACGTGTAGTCATTTTCGTATAGTATAAATATTAACATTTTCGAGCAGCGATTTACGTCTTTTCTTGAGATGCACATTGCACGGTGGTTACAAATGTTCTGTGCCTACGTTTGATGAATATAGTGCAAGTGACTAAGACTTCGCTATTAAAAATGAATCATCGCGAAAACTTAACCTTGACTATGATTTCAATGTATTTTTGCTAAAAAAAATATACTAATAATTAATAATATGAAGATGTAATATGGTTTAACTATAATTATATAAATTATCTTCATTGATTAATTGAGGATCATTGACAAACGTAGTTTTAAGTTGCATAGTGAAAGGAGGTCCGGATGGTTTCTCATTGAGCAAGTGAACTTATGTAGGACGGGAGGACGAATCACGAGTAACAAGGCGTGTCTTCGGGAAAAATGAAAACTATTGGATAAAAACCGCAAATAATAATAATAATACTAAGTAGCATTAGACCCAATCGGCGATGATCCTTAAGACACAGCGTGTTCTTTGCTTCTCATAACGAATTTTACTTTTCAAAGACGATAATTACTGATAAAAATGGCGGCTCTTTATTTTGGTAATGTAAAATTGATTTATGAGAAACATCAATCAGGATTTTTAGCTTACAGTAATTATGTATACAACAACCTTTATTTTTTTTCGGTTTTTCCATAATTAAACTAGAATCAGGATATTCACCTTACTGAAATAATTTGTGTTAAAACTTTTAAATGCATTGCATGGAATTATTCAAAAAATTGATAATAAAAAAATATATCTTATAAAAATCTTTTATTTTAATAGAATATGAGCTAAAGCAGAGGTTCCCAATCTTTTTCGGATTACGGCTCCCTAAATAAACGGATTTTTTTTGCGGCGCCCTTAATACATCATATTTTTTTCTAAATTTTTACTTTCTTGAAAAATTGGAAAACTTTCCATTTTAAAAGCTATTACGCGGCGCCCCGGGGATCCGCGGTGCACACTTTGGGAATCAATGAGCTAAAGGATTCAAAATATTAAAATTTAAAAAAATATTAAAAATTATCATTTTCACCAATAATTATTCCATTAATTATTTTCAACAACAAATCACTTAAAATTACATAGATAAATTAATTATTCATTTATCGTATGTTTGTATAAATTATTTGATGAAATCCTATTGGACAAGAAAAACTGGATATACTACATCTACAAACATATTATTTAATTCATGATATTTTTAATAACTTCTCGAATATTCAATTACTGTTAAATTTGTATTTATAATTGCATGTTCATCACATTTATTGGTGTATATGTGTACTTATAATATAAGAGGTGTTCCTTTCAAATTGGATATCAATTAAATCAATCACCCATCTAATGTTTAACTTTTAAGCTGCAAACATTCTTTTTATTCAAATTTGTTTGCGTTTTTTAAAATTATTTCAGTTATATTGGTGTTATAATAAAATTGACTACATCCTACATTTATTCCTTAAATTCAAAAGAAAATATGTGAATGAAACTATGTGTGCGTTGCCAAGGTCAAATGGGTTGCCTATCTTTAGATGAATATTTTGTATGGTGTAAAATCTCTGGAATATCGGCTGAGACATGTCTAATCCTCTGGTTTTAGAACCTAGTTATATAATGTATAACTACTGAGACTGGTGAAATTGTTTGGGCTAAATTAATAGGGGAAAGCAATGGATAACTTCTCATTGAAGAAGAATAGAGCTATAACTGACAGGAGGACATTCATTGCATAAGTCCCTTTGTAAATAATAACAAATATAGTGAGACTTAATAAGCTATTGTTTTATTTAGACCAGTGGTTTCCAAACTTTTTGTTCCTTCCCTTGTTTGTGATCACAGATGTTGACGATTGTGATTCAACTGGTGTTAATTTCCAAAATTTTTGTTCCTCTCCTTGCTAGTGATTTCAGATTTTGAAGATTGGTGTTGATTTCCAAAGATGTTTAGTTTAATATCACGTCACAACCGCTGCTGTAAGACATAACACTCTGTATTCTATTACGCTGAAAATATCCACTTCGAGACCCCTAACACTCCTTATGGACAAAATGGACAAAACATTGACAATTTTATAAAGGGAAACATATAAAAATTTAATTTAATTTTATGTTAAAATTATTATTTTTTCAGATTTTGATTCGCAATTGCGAAATAAAAGTGAAATAATTTATTGATTATTTAAGTTATGGTAATTTTATAATTTATGTAATAACTACTTAATAGAAAATTGAGTGCAAATGAGATGCAACTTAAGATTATGTATGTTTGTTTGCTGCGGAATTACCGAACAACTCTAATCACAAGTAATTCATCTATTTTCGTAAGGTTTTGAGTGGTTCAAAATAAAAACATATACTAAATCGAGCATACGATCGAAAGGTCGGCCGATAAACCAACTGATGAGTACATTTGCAACAAAAAATAAATGAATGTTACGATTTTCCGGCAAACATGATAAATAATCCTGTGAACAGAGGATCTGCAAAAATGCAGTTTTTAGTGTAAATATTTACGTTTTGATAACGGCAGTTGAAAATCAATAAGAGTATCAGAGAAATCATCTACGTGACGCTTCACCGGTATTAGATTGCATTCATTCCGTCTTAGGTATGAATCAATAAAGAGGGATATTACTTAAATTGATGTCAATTGAAGAATTTTTTATCCAATTTGAAATGATATTTATTGAATGGTATTACATCACATTTATTGTAGCTATATAAATTATATTTACTAGAGGAATTTTTATTTACAAAATGTATGATGTTTAATATTTAATTAAAATAAAAAGTGTATGTATTGTTAAAAGAATTATAGAAAAAAAAATCTTTAATTTATATTTTTAATTTAAAAAATAAATTTAGATTTGCAATTAATTTCACTTATTAAAAGGCATTTGAGCTTGGATATTAATTATAGAAATTGCATGGTTGTTGCACATTTAGTTGAGATAGCAACAAGTCGCATAATGAACTCGAGATAATTAAATATGTAAATTAAATCATCCTTGAATATTGTTTTGATGCGTATCTACATGTGAAACTCTTATTTTCATATAAGTTTTGAGACTGATTTACTGTAATAATATAGGTTATTATAAATTGTTTTTTTTTAGAGATAAATATAGATGCGAATAAAGTGTTATATACTAGAACACTCTTGGTATCCTCTTTTCTGTAGATGAGACAAAACCGTGCCAAGGGAATACAGGTAAAGTTATATAAGTTTTTAGACTGATTTAATGTAATAATGTAGATTTTTTTTGGAGATAAATATAGACGCGAATAGACAATAATGTCTTATGTACTAGGACCCACGCAATTTTTTTGACATCCACTTGGACCCACGACAACTTTAATGTGGAGTTGAACTTGATAAACCACAACCTGATCTTCAAGAATTTGTATCTTTCTGCTTAACTTTGACCTTAAAGTCCTTAAACTGTAGTTAACATATAACTATAATTTAAATAACCGTAATCTGATAAATTTTATTAGTTAATCCACCTAAATGCTTAAATAAACGTCACATGAAACATTAGCACAATTTATATAAAACGTGAATGAAAATTTAAAAGTGACGTGAATTCTTTAATTTTGGTAGAAACAGCAAATTCTCTATGAAATATGAAAAACGTTTACTTAATTTGAATTAATTTTTTATTATTTTTAATCAATTTATTATTTTGATACGTTTAATATTATTGGAAAAAAAAAATATTTTCTAAAATAATAAAAAAACAATTTATTTCTAAAATTTTTCAACTTTATTATGTCCGAGTTGGTATCCTCTTTTTTGTAGATGAGACAAAACCTAGGGAATACAGGTAATGTTATGGTACTATGGGATTTTAACTCACTCTGTCCACCCTTCAGGTGATGCACTTTGATGACTGCTTATTGAATATCTTCTTCATGAGCACTTCACAATGTTCACTGATTTTTCATCTCATCTCAAACCTCTTCTCGTTTTCCTTAATGGAGAGCATTCTTGAAATATATGTCAAGGGTCCTAGGCGTTTTAGTATTACATGGATGATAGTCTCTGCCTCTAACAATCCCCGAGATTAGGTCTACCTCGTGTTTCATCTTTGTCAATCTATAGCAATCAACTTCTTGACAATACTTGTTGTTTGTCTTCTTCGTAAAGAAGTGCAGTTACTTTTTTTGTAGAATAATGTTAGTATACTAACATAGGAGTAGCAGTAAACTGTTAAAGGTAAAGTACATGTTAGATACAACTATAACTATTTTTTTGTACATTTGCAAGTTTTCATATTTGTATTCAATAATTAATTAGCTATTTAATGCACATTGTTAGTATAAATAAATTATTGTTTTCCTCATTTATAAACTAATGTATTTATTATATAAATCGTAGTTATGAATGCTGATGTGAAAAGAAGTTATTAAATTGTGTTTAATTTAGTTAATTTAAGTTAGAAAGTGGATCGAATATCTGTTTGTTGGCAAGTAAAAAGGCATATGATGTATCAAGTGCTAAGTGATAACAGAAAGTTAATAATTAATCATACGTCTTCTCAAAAATTATATTATTTCTGCTAAACGCTCTTATTGTTGATTCAAATTGCTAGGATCGTGCTCATAGTTACGCCACTGTTTCACAGTCATGCGTTGTGGTCTGTTTATGAACTGATCCTAGCTACCAGCAGTGATGGCTCGTACCAATAGAGTATTTTCTACCCCTGTATTTTTTTACAACCCGTTACTACCGAAGCGAACAATTTCTAACGAATCTTGTATGAAACCGTCGACGTCCCTTTAAATGTTCGGTGTGTGCTAGTGTCCAATTGTGCGTCCTCCTCGAATCCACTAGGCAAGGTAGGACAAACCGTTTGGAAAACCTACAATAAACTCAAAAAAATAATGATAAGCCCCCAAGCAACCTGTTGTCATTTTCTAGGTTAAGCGGCACAGCAGGGGATGCTATTGCTTTTGTTTCTAGGCTACAGTAATTTATTGTTTCCTTAATATTTCGGTCAATGGCAATGCTTTCTTGCAATGTTTGACGGTTGACGAATTTCGCGAAGGATTCGCGCCAAGGATAATTAATAAAAAGAATTTTAATTTAACATGAAATCATAAAAAAGCACATTCTCTAATATATTAACCAATGTTTCTTGAAATTCATTTAACGGATCAAAAATGTACAATATAACAGCGCCCGGTTTTTGTTTGTTTGTTTACAGTCGCAATGTTTTGTTTTCTGAACAGTTTTGTGGTGTTTGTGGTTTTTTTCAAGTGCATTTCGAAGGTGATTCGCAGCTTAACATTAGGTAAGTGAAATCATTAAAATTTTAATTCATAATACACCGTTATTCCGCCTGTTCAATTGCAAAATTTTAATAAATCCGGTCAGCGATTGGCTAGTTATGTAACACGCTTTGCAGCAGCGCTAATATGGCGACACATGTCGCAGGTCGATATGCTCATTTTCCGAATGGTTTTCCATTACGTAACGTTGAAGCTGTGCAATTGAAGTTGCCTACGTCGATTCAAAATATCAAATTATTTACAAGTTTACATAATATTTTTACAATTTAATGTCATTTATGGAAAAATTTTTCACTTTATCTTGAAACGCTTTGATCCTATAGCAAATAGTAATAAATTACTACTGTCTCATATTTATTTACACGAGTATTTTACATTAAAGATAGACAACTTTTGGTTTTATTCAAATTTTATATAATTAAGCCAACATTAAAAAAAACTGTAAATTTTATAGATATTTTCTGAACATTTAATGCTTTTTATACGAGTTTTATAAACATTAATAACAATAATCGATTATATAAGAAAATTCATTGATACATGTTAATTACAGACAACATATCTATAATAACATATGTTATTTTATATATTGATGGATTTTTCTATAAATCAGTATTTTTCAAACTTTTAACTTGAGTTTAAGGTTTTCAGGAAAGTCTTAAATTTGTATAAATCTGAAATAAGAACTTATAATCTAAAAAGTAATAATTAAACTCCGAACAGAAAGCCTTTTTGGTCAAATTGTCAATAAAATTTTGGAAAAATTGGATTTTTAATAATTTTTTCATATAAAGAATTAAATTGAATTCATTTAAAAAATAATATGTACTGTTATTTCGAAAACATTGAAGTTGATTAATTTGGAACAGACATGATTCATCATTTAATTTTAGAATAATTTAATTGCGCAGATCCATTTAAGTAATTGTTCAATTATTGTAAGAAGAAAATAGCGATCACGCAATTAAATGTTTGAAATGATTTTATACATAAGGAATGTTAACATTAATGAACTTTTTCACTTGGTCAACATTTATTGATTGCAAAACCATAGGTCTTTGGAGCAGTTGCTTTTATTTAATTTTATTATTGTATATAAATATTATTATTAATATTTATTCAAACAGTTAAATAAAAAAAATGAAAGACTTTTATATACTTATAACAAAATAAAAAATAACTATTATAAAGGGCTTTTGACTTTATAACATAATAATATTGTATAATATATTAATGATAAATTGTTACAAAATAAAAAAAATATGACAGAACTACTACTTAAATAAATAGTTTTTTATACTATTACAAAAGTGCATTTTGCCATTCACTAAAATACACTGACAATTGATTAGATCATCGAGACATGTAAATAAGGGCAAGGATACCCACCGTTTACTAAATGGGACGAAACCCTAAGTGATGAGAAAGATCCCTTATCCACTTGAGTTTGGAAACACTTGACGTGTAACAAAATATTATTTGTTTTGTATGGCTGGGTGTGTTGAAGAGACCATCTGTTGAAAACATTACTTTTTTATTCTTTGACGCAAATTAAATTCATTTTATCTCTGCATGTGTATCTAACAAGACGGAAGCATTAAAATATACAAAAAAATACTACGTAAATAAAACCAAAAAACTTTCATTAAATTATAATAAAAAATATATTTGACGTACAAAAGTTATGTAACGTTGCAATTTTTATTTCAATTAACAATGTTTCATGGATGGAGTTTTATTATAGCTGCTTGTAGAATTTCCATTTTGTTATTAGAATATTGCGTGTATTTAGTTATTCCAACACTTTTAGAAAACATGTTATTCCTTTTATATATAATAATTCAGATCAATCATTTTGAATTAACTACCTTCATGCACAATTGTATTCATTAAATCTTCAATTATAGTTTTTTCTGATGTAATAAATCAAGTTCAACCGGTACATAAATACTCATTGATGTCAATTCAACAACACACATGATTTATAATTATCGTAATTTTTTTTTATATAAGTTAACACAAAATTAAATATTTTATATATTTATTTTGTTTAGTAAATGATAGTCTTTTTTGTTGGTAATTTAGTAAAATATATCTTATTAGAAAGATAACTAATTTTAAGCTATTTTTTCATCAATTATTCTTAATTCGTTATATAAATATTTAAATAACTGATTTTTCTACTTACCAGATTTTTTTTTTACAAATCCGAATATATTACAGAATAAATAATAAAATTACTTAACACGTAACAATTTTCTTGTTATATAATTATAAACAGAATTCCATATTTTGTTATATATTACTTTTCCGCAAATGATTTAGTCAGTATTTGGTGTCGTTTACAAATACATATTTTTTTTGCTTACATAACGGAATAAGAAACTCCTGAACGGCAGAAAGAGATATGCATTTACATTCTCGGTTGAAGGAAAATCGTTCAGGCATTACCGCGCGTGTTGTCGGCAGGAGGAAAATTTGATTAATGCCTGTACTAAAAATATAATACTTCCCTCTAAAAATTTATATTCGAAAATATCATTTTACATATTCTGTCTAATATATTGCGTACTTAAAATAAAGCAATATTTATTCTCATATAAATTATTTTTATAAGTGCAGACGGCCTTCTGCAAAGTTTATTTAATCCAATAAATATTTGCAATCTTTCTTTGTTTTTTTATCATACTTTATATACGAGTCATGTTTGATTCAATATAGATTATTAAAAATATTATTTTAAAACTGTTTTATTGAAAATCAAGAACAATTTTCTTCAGTGTAAATTTATAAATTATTGTAATTCTATCATGTGTTTCCAATTATTAGAAATTTCAATCAAAACATTTTATAATAATTAGTTGTCATTATATAAATATGGAAAAGTAGGCTAATTTCTAAATGTTTTCTTATTCTCAATATTTATTGCAACAATTATACAATAACACAATTAATTACGTAATTAATTGTATAAAATAGGACACTACTTGAATGATTACGAATAGTTATGTAAAATTTGTTTATAATTATATAATGATTAATCAAATAGAATGGAGACGCTTTCTGTTAGTAAATAATCATTTCCTGAAAATATTTAATTTTTATCTAATTTAAAATATTGAACTTATGATACATTTTTTGGCAATGTTTTATTTTTTATAAATATAGAAATAACTATTGTTATTATTAATAATTAAATTATTTTAATGTTTGCATTTCGATAATTATTGTTATATAAATAATTAGAAAGTGACATTAAATATATTTCGATGGAATGTGTTTTGTCAATCGAAGTAGTTTAGAAGTAATTAATTAATTAAACGTGTATCTTGCTACAATTTTAATTGAAATAATTACTAAATTGTTTGTGTTGTGGAAACGTTTCCATAAGCTTATGAACGTTGTGGCGTTTTGTTGGTTTAAGAAATGTTTAACCTGGGGCCAATGTTTTCTTTGGGCCGCTCGAAATTTATTTCAGGGAAAATATTCCTCTCGCTGTAGGCTTCAGGTTTTGTCGGACACATGTCCAGAGATCCTGAAATACTTCATAGTTCGTGGCTTATGCGCATATACACACAGGCACACACATACAGCATACATACTATACAAACTAACATTTAGTCCGCGCTGCCATTCGAATAAGCAGAAAGCCCGAGCTCTGAAGCCTAGCACAGATAGCAAAAAAAAGAAGATACTTCCAAAAGGAATAAAAAAAATAACTAAAAAGATATATATGTTTATTAATAAAATACTGGTTAAAGTAATGTAAATCAATATAAAATAACGCGTCGCAGTGTAAATAGAAAATTTTTCTAAAGGTGAAGTGCTATCACGTAGCGAGGATACAAGCCTGTTGGAGGGATCCTAATCCATTGACTTCTATTATGTAAGTAACGAAAGAATCAGTTTTCGTTTATACAAATAAAATAAATATACTTATCGATTGGGTTACGGTGAATGCGTAAGGTTATCTCTTAGTTAATATTAAATCATCAGCTGAGAAATGAGAATTTTAATTTACAAAATCCGTTACTTTCAAATACGAAATCTGGTAACCCTCGCCCTTATGACTTGACTCGGACAAAGGGGCCATTTCCATAATTCAATTTGAACGCTCCAAAAAGTTCTGATCTTTAATATATACCGGCTTAAGCCCGCATTACATAATATTATTTATCCAATAATGTATAATTAGCGCAAATTTCGTTCGGCCTCGAATTGAGAATCGCTCGCGTTGCGTCACTAGATAAAATTTAGAGCGTAACTTCTCTCACCTGAGAATAGGAGAGCATAGAAAAAAAGAATGAAGATGGATCGTTTGAATTAGGTGAAAATCTTGTTGGCACCAGGAAAGCGAGAAATTTATGCGCATTAATTAAGGAAAGTATATTATATCTTACTAAAATTTGCGAATTATCAAGCTGGAAGAATGGTAAACCTTTTCACGTTTATTTATTTCATTCGCTAGTCGTGCGTTTCTAAATATTTGTTTAATTCAAGAAAACGTTATCTGAGTAAATATTTAACGTCTAATTACTGTTTCTTTTAATTAAACGCTATTTGGAGCAGCGCCACAACTGGAGCTCACTTGAAACAAATTAAACTGATATTAGTATAAACGCAATTTATTGGTGTTAGCGTGTTTCTGGGTTGGTTCATATCAATACTTTATTGGTTTGTGACTAATCATATGATTAGTACTAATGCGAACTTTACGTTTTACTTATTGAAATATATACTGTAGAAGAGTGCAAACAGTAAGGTGGATACAAGAAATCACCCGAATAAATATTAAATGGATATGATAATATTGACAGACTTTGGTAGGAAACTTCAGATCGTTTACATCTCTACCTTTGTTTGGTTATCTTATAGAAGGCGTTTCCGACAGAAGACCCATCATTAATCTTTCACATACATTTTTTTCTTTGTCATTTCGAGGACGATGCTATTAGTGAAAGTTAATTCATTTGCAAAAAGGTTT
Organism: Nicrophorus investigator; assembly: GCA_963457615.1. Taxonomy (NCBI): domain Eukaryota; kingdom Metazoa; phylum Arthropoda; class Insecta; order Coleoptera; family Silphidae; genus Nicrophorus; species Nicrophorus investigator. The sequence continues at coordinate 9,667,240 of OY735142.1, read as the reverse complement.
TGGTCTTTACGTGTTGCGAATGTTACAATTCCATTCGGTTTATGGGTTGGTCTTGATGTTTTGGGTTAATTGAAAGTTCGGCATTAAAGTGTTAACAAGCGTTTTACTAGAAACTAGGTTAAAAATAACTATAAGGTGGTGCGGGTGTGTACATGTCATTGCCTCCTGTATATTTGCGACTCGGTATTTCTACTTGATCTTGCCATGTTCTGTCAAACCATATGTCTTTTTTACACTTTTTTTCTCACGTATTTTCTACTACGTTCAAAAGATATAAACACTTTCCTGGTATTTACATCTTGCTTATTATTACGCCTTACTAATTATTCTTAGAAATATTTATTTCTGAATTTTGCCGCTTTTTATATCTTTCTATTAATTATACGTTTTTAAGAAATATTACCGTATTTGTACATTTTTCAATACTGAATCTAAAATTGTTCATACAACTGTTTCAAGGTTTAAGCTAAGCATTATTACTGCTTCTAGGTGCGTCTTATATAAGGATGTAGTACCTATGAATTCTTGAATAAAGCTGAAATGTGTGCAATATGCGGATAAAATATATGAATATTACTGCTTAAATGTAAATGTTATACAAGTATATAGTATGCTTCTATAATACTGGTCTAAAGCACTTTATACACATGTTTTACTGCGTCTTATGTATAAATATTACTGCTAAACATTATTTTCATGCATCTTAACAATGATGTATCCTATCATATTAATGCTTCAGTGTGCGTCTTATATAATATTTATACACTTTGCTGTTTGAAGCTGCGTCTTATATATTCAATTTAACGTAAAATATCTTATATTTTTAAAGCACTCTTTTTAAGATTCTTAGCTTCTACTAAAGTGTGTCTTCTTGTTTCGCTTGTCCCCATATTTTTGTAGTACTTTTTGCAGACATAGTATTTTTTATAAACTTTGAATCATTTGAATTTTCGTTTTTTAGACGTTATGAAACATATTTTTTTGCTAAAAGGACAAATATATTTTGTAAATTGAAATTCTAAAGAAATTTCTTTATTTGTTTTTATTATTAATAAACAATTTATATTTTTTTGAAATAATAAAAAAAGTAGTATCAGCATGATTATATAAAAAATTTTTGCTAAAAGGATAAATTTTGTAAATTGAAATTCTAAAGAAATTTCTTTATTTGTTTATTATTATTATAAATTCTGCATTGTAATATTAACTTTAAGCGATGTTCTTGGATATTTTCCTTTGTAATTTAACGAAAGTCTGGTATAAATCTGCGTTCTGAAAAATTTATTTTGGTTTCAACAAATAACCAACCGTGATTCATCCCAAGAAATATAAAGATTCATAAATTCTCGAGCGTACCACGATTTTGTTTAGTTTATCCCGTCAAAAAATTCATCAACATTCAGTAAAAAAAATCGGGCAATTAGCTTTTTTTTTCGGGCTCGTTAAGTTGTTTATATTTATAATTTGGAATTAGAAACGCGCTGCTCATATTGAAGAAGTCTTTTGTGCGGATGGAGTATAAAGGAAAAGGAGTCGGTGGTATTATTCCGGTAAGTGGAGTGTGATGTTGCACACCAGAAGTTTTCCTAATTATCAATTTTCTCTGTGATCCTTTCTCGATCTCTGAAAAATGCATCAAATGAAAATATTCATTGAATGAAATTCTCTGGATGACCTGAAATGAACTTTCGAGCACAAATGCTCTGCATCCGATTATAATAAATTCTGGCTTAATGATTGTAAATTGGACGAGATTGTTCGAGTGGCAGATTTAATTGTGTTGGAACTAAAATAGAAATTTCCTAACTCGTCGATGCTTAACATTCGTTTAATAATTTCGCAGAGACGGTTGTTGCTTTGCTGGTTATTTTTTTTTTGCACGTTGAATGCTAATTCAGCGTGTGTAAACTCATTTACAAACAAAGGGAGGATAAGTTGTTTCATTGCCTTGGCAGAGAAACGCGTTAGTCATACTGAAATTTACTGAAAATAGTTTCATGGGCGAAAAGATAAATAGAATTTATAATATAAAACGGAAAGCGAAAGAGATAAATAAAAGTTACTTAATAGTTATTTTATTTTTTTTGGGATGTGCTTTCCTTCAAGGATTTTTTTCAAAAACGTTTTAATTAAGTTAACACAATATATTTCAAAGAGAATTGTTTATTTATTTTACGGTCGTTACTCCAATTAATTTGATGGATTAAATATTATGAATGATTTGTAAACAAGTAGAGCAATCTAAACTTAGTTACATATAAAATGAAAATATAGAAACTTAATTGAAAAAAAGAGAAAATAAATACAATTATTATTTTCTTAATTTCTGCCTAATTTATTTTTATTAAATTTATAATTAAATAACAGTAATTTGATTGATTTATAAAATTCCCTTAAAAAAATGGTATTTATTTGGACCAAATAGAATTTATTAAACATTGAGAATTAATATTTATTTTTAATTTGTAAAAGTTGTTGGTAATTTTTCTATTAATTTTTTTAATAAAACAAATAATAATTTTACTGGGCGGAAAGACTTAGGTCGATAGCCCTTTGGTTACATTTAATGTGTGATCAATAAATATTGTTATTATTATTATTTATAATAATTTTATTTACAACTCTTGGTTATCTTAACCTAAATTACGTAATAATTGACTTTGCTATATTTATATGCTCATTAATTTAATTAAAAAATTATATAGGATAATTCTCTTATTAAATCTTTTTTTAAAAATAATAATAAAGTAGTATCAGCATGATTATGTAAATATCGACAAACAATTTGAAAAGTTAGTTTATTTTGATGTAAAGGAAATCTTATTTCATATCGTACGATAGAATCCTTATACGAAAGATATTTCGATTACTTTCTAGCCATGGTTAGCATTGTTCATTCAAAGGAGATACCTTCCATAACCTATTCACTTTCTTCTGATGGAACCGATAAGAAGGTATATTAGAATAGGATTCATTTGAAACGCCGCCTACCTGCTTCGACATTCCAAAAAAAAATCTTATACTCACAGTCACTACAGTTATTCATTCAAGAACAGTCAATTTTTTGTAGTTTTCTTACAATTGTATTTAAAATAAGATTATATTTTTATATAATAAATAAAAAATATTTTATTTTATTCTTTTTTGTATTTCAAGTTTTTCTCTAAATATATGTCGGAGCACGCGTCCCACACCTGACCAAACATCTTATGTGTTGGTACACAAAGAGACAATACTATTGAAACCAAATATTATAATTACTTTCAAATTATTTGCGGACCTAAGCGCGAGACAATACCATCGTTGTCAAACATCATTGTCTTCGCGCTGGGTCATGTTGATATTCCATCAGGATCACGTGAATATTTAGATCTGTCCAAACACCAGATATTTGCTTATTTGCTGTTCTTTTATAATAATTGCGACCCAATTGGGTCGCAGCTCAAGACAATAGGACGAGGATAGAAAGAACACTATTGTCTTCATTATTTGTTTTTTAAGTACACGTGTCGAGGACACGCACACATTCGGGAATCTTCTAGAAGGTAGGGGATTCCTCTGGAATGGGTGTGAGGGAAACAAGACAGCAGAAGGACCGGCAGAGAGACATTCAGAGAGACATTGAGAGAAGAATGATCAGAGAGTTGCCAGAAGGGTCGCTGGGCTTGGATCTCTAGTCCTAAATTTGTAACAATGACTTCTCCACACGCCTAAATCGGAATCTAATCCTGACGCTCCGACATATATTTTTTTAAATTTTGATGTATTTGTAATCTGCCACATTCTGGCAATAAACAAATATTTAAGAATAACAAAAGAAGGTTAATTTTGACAGCACATAAAAATATTAACACAAAAAAATAATTTTAATTTCTATAGGGGAGGTCAAGGGTGTTTTATTAAATTCTATTTAAATTCTATAATCAGCATCGATAACAGAATTAGAGGTTTTTCATGACTAAAAAATACTGATTTGTGTTCATTGCAAATGATAATGTTATTTGAGTATGATTCACACCAATTATGATTAATTCATTGCTTTAATTCAAGGTTGAAACTACCAAAAATGCAATGAAGCTTATGAGTCTATTTAATAGTTTTATCATGTTATAATGTATACTTCATTATACGCGAAATGACAGCTGTCACCAAGTGTCAAAGCGAAATTGGGTCGCAGTACAACTTCAAGCAAATATGTTGAGTTGCGAGTTCATAGTTGATGTTATATAAAATAATTGTAATTACATATTCTATGTAATAAATAGTTCATAAAATAACTGATTATAAGCTTTAGCGGTAATATAAAGATGGAGTTAATTAATAGTTATTAATAGCAATGACAGCTGTCACCATGTGTCAAACCGAGGAACTAGTGAAATTGGGTTGCATTATAACTACAAGAAATATGTTTCTATGTAATAACTAGGTATTTCGTAGAATAAGCTTCAGCGGTAACATATAGATGGATATAATTAATAGTTGGGTTTGAAAACTTATTAAAGTTGTTTCAAGCAATTTATATGTTCCGAAGTCCTTTGAAGTTTCTTGTTTAATAAGTATTTAGATTATTTATTACCTACTGAGAAACATATGTAGGCACGTGCGGACAAATTAATGTGACGCGGCATGCGGTTTGGAAAGCACTGAAGTAACGCAGTTTGACAAGAGATGCTAACATAAATAATATTGATAAAATAAAGTGAAATCATTGCAGTTCCGTATATAGAAATTCGTAAAATTGTTGAATTGGGTTGAACTGCAAAGATTGTATGCATATGTCACAAGTCAAAATTGTTTCCTGTGCAATTAAACCGACCTCATGTGTCGAATTTCCATAGAATTGAATTAATATTCAACGGCTTCGACTTGTGATAACAACAAATAATACAACGCTGCTGCATGTTGAGTTATGCATATCAATGGAGAGGCGTGTGGAATGTTTAAAAAGTCTGTTGAAAAAAAAAAAGTAAGGAGAAGAATTGGAGGGAAAAGTTATTAATCTTCGTTCCTTGCTAAGTGAAAGAGGAGGCAATAAAATAGGTTCCGACCGTTTTGTATTGGATTTTAGGAACGACGTTTGAACTCTGGTTTCAATTAATTTATGAATTATGAAGGCTGCTCACGTCCGAAATTTGTGGTGTTAAGGCATGTGGCACATACAGAATTAGAACTGCTGATCGTCAGTGTGTCCGAAATACATGGCAATAATATCCGGAAAACGCAGATAGTTCATTCCTAGTGTCCAGCTTAGAATATTAATAGAAATAAATACACAAATATTAATTTGAAAAATTAACTGAAAATTTCCTTCTAATACAAAAATGTCCACTAAACTTATTCTATATAAAATAGCCTGAAAAATAAAATACTATATGGCTCCTGAAATTTTGTTGGTAGCTACAAATTCTCTATTGGTTTCGGATTTCATATTTTTTCTTCGGGTTTATTAAAAAAAATATAATTATTATAATCTAAAATGTAAGTTATTCATTATTGAAAATGAGAGGTTAATTTTCTTCTAAATTTTATTAATAATGAGTACCAATTAAAGGAAAAACATTTTCCATGATTTTCTTCGTTCTTTACACGGACCAGAGCCGAGCATCATTTCGATTTGATTCCGTCCAACGATAAAAATAACATTCAATTTAAATTCTGGTAGAGAGACGGAGTAAAAAAGAAAACAGACTTTACAGTAATTTGATTTTTTTACGTTTCTTAGATTTATCTTAAGTTTTTTTTTTATATTCCGTATTTCCTGTTTTGTAGGACACGATAGGGAACTAGGGCCAGACGAGATAATTCTCTTTAGAGGCGGATGCTCTAAAAGGCGACGGCAGACAGTTTAAGCCCTGAACATTTTATTGCACTGTCTACTTGAAAGGTTTACTCCAGTCTGTATTTTACGAATTCATGTTATTCTATTTAGTTGTTTTACCTTGAATTTATAATCTAATCAGGACGTGTGCACACAGTCAAGTTTTGATGAAATCACAATATTTGTGCAATCCAAATTTTATGTCAAAGTTTGACCTACAATTTAACCAAATTAATCATTTATGACTAAAAAAATTATCTTAGATAAAAAAAATCAATCTTATTACTTAAATATTTTATAGAAATTTATTACTCAATTTATTTAAATAATATGTTCATTTTTATTATATTTTATTCAAGTGCAGATATTTCAATTAGGTAACTATCAATATTTTTCTTTGGCGCCTTAAAAAAGGAAATAAATTTCATAGGTGATGAGGAGACAATTTCCAAAACTTCTCATATAAAGTATGACTTCCAAAAATTATCTTATATAATGAGATTGTGGCTGATTTCTAAATATTTTTTTATATTCTGACTGAAAATAAAGCTTGTCTTCAAAAATATCTAGACTTGTTTTTTTTTATTTTTGCTTATAAATTTAAATGAAAAGTTTTTTATTGATCTGTATGAAGTATTGCATTCAATCTATTTTAGGAATGATATTAGATGTAGTTTATTAATTGACGATTGTTCAGTTTTTATTCGTAATTGAATTGTGACCTAAAAATTTTATGTAATCAAATCGTATATAAGTTTTTTTTCAAAATTAAAATACAACTGTTTATTACAAAAATTATAAATATTATTTATTTCTTTAAAATATACGCGGCAATATTTATTTTATCTAAAACTAAAATAGAAATTATTTGTTTTGTCATGCTGCTAGTGTTTATTCTAAGTATCAAATATCATTGGTAAATTATATACAAAACGTGCAATGACGACTGATTATGCTTTATGTATTCTTATATAATTTAAAGAAATATAATTGTAATTCTTTTATTCAGAAATATAATTTTAAATTAAGTATTTACTCAAATTTAAATTATTTAGATTTATTTTGTTAATTTATTTATAATCAATAAAAATGTTACATTTAAAAAAATGTGTATTTATTACGTAATTAATTGTTATAAATTACTATAATCTTCAATTAGTGATAAACATAGTAAAACGTATTTTTGTTTTGAGAGAATTGCGATGAATGAGAATTGATCTATCCGTAGGCTAAATGGTTATGAGACGTAAAAGCTTTTTGAAGTCAATACCGTTTAGCATTTACATTTAACAATCCAGTTACCTTGAACTGCACATACAAAAAATACCGATTCCGTTTGTTCTTACCGACATAAATCATATCAATATTTATTTATTTCAAAAATAGTGTAAATAAAACCTGACTTGCAATTTTCTTTTGATATTCCAATCCATAAATCTTATACAAAATCAAAACAAAAGTTACCAAAGCGCCGTTTAATATATATAAAAATTACATTTCTTTTAGTACAACTATTTAAAGTTTAGTATTTTAAAAAATAATTTCAGTGTTTGTATCATCAAGAATATAAAAAAAAACTTTTAATTAATGGAATTTATAATAGATTTGGTTACATTAATTATTATTATCTTGCTTAAAAATTGATGAACAAAAAAATAATTTTATTCTAAATCAGCGGTTTCCAAACAAAGCTCGTCACCCCAGTGAGGTACAAAAAATGTACAAGAAATGAAATATTTATGTAAAAATGAAAAAAATTGGAAATTATATCCTGTTTATCACTCATGACTTTCATATTATGATATAACATAAAAATTAAACAAAAAATATTAAAAGGGAGGTGTAGAAATGAAAAGTTTGGAAACCGCTGTTCTAAATAAATTGATTTTATTTAATTGTGAAATATAGTAAATGAAATATTAATAAATGTTATGTAATGTTAAAACTGATGATGATATTAAGTTAAAAAAATGATAAATGAAATGAAAATTGAACAGTTATCATGTCTATACTTATTTAGTTGAGAAATATCATAAACGAAATTAAATTTATTATATGTTTTTGGAATGTATTTAAGAAAAAGTCAAAATTAATAAATGTTTTAAGCGCCAAATAACTTAAAAGTAGTCAGCAACATGCTTTTGATATTTAACTTAATAAATCTTGTACAAAGTCAAAATAATAGGTGTCTAAAGCGCTGTTTAACAGGTATAAAAAATAACAAAACGATAATCAGTAGGAAGTATCCAATATATTAAATTTTACAATTAATATCTCACCCCAGTATTAAATCCAACGTTTCTAGGGTTCAGGTATAAGACTTAGGGGCTCGTTGTTTTGATTTAATGTTTTTTAAAGCAGCAATTTCGACTCCCCCACCGCCTCGCACGCACACAAACACACCTGTGCTTTCCTACCTTAATTCTCTTTACCTTTGCTGCGTTTAGTCAGATACATTCTAGAGCCCGAGCTGAGCGAGAGTTTAACCGTGCAGTGAGTTCTGTTGTTGTTGATGTTGTTGTTCGTTCCATCGTGTATTTTGTTTTGGTAAATGTGAATTAGAACTAGAACATCCTCGAGGCGTCTACAGATCGATAGATCGAAAGTGCAATGTGTGTGTTAAAATACCAATTGACCCAAAAGAGCAAGAAGCATAGTAGTTAAGCTTTTTCTTCTTTAAAGGGTTTTTTGAAGGTTCGTGCTTTCGATTAATGGAGCCGAAAGCTGAAATCAGAATTCTATATATTTTATTTTTGGCAATGAGCAAGTGTCTAATTATAAAACCCCGGCCTGTGTGTTGAGTTTGAATCAGAGCATAAATAACTTTTGCATTTTAAACTGAAAGATAGATAGAGAGCGAGGCATATGAAAAGCGAAACGAAATCTCTGAAATATCAACCAAGATGGTAATTAATAATTTATATTTTTAGAGGACCATAAAGTAGATAATAATAATAAATTATGTGCAGTAATGCATATTTTTAGTTTAAAAATATGCAGATGGAATGCATTTAGGTCTGATTAGAATGCAGTTTGCGCGTTTTGTTTTGCTTACGAAAGGTCGAATGGTTCATCTTCTAATCACAAAAACGAACATTGTGCGTTTTCATATTTCATAACTCTTCTTGCCGATAAGATATGCAAATGACGACAATTATTTCGATTAATTCATTTGGCTTCGGTTTTGAATCCCATGACCATGAGCAAATACCAAATGGTTATTCAAAGTGTAATTGTTTCTTTTTTAAACACAAAAAAATCAAATTGCAAATACAGAAATATCTCACATTGATTATTCAAAATATTTTTTTTAATTGACAAAATAAAAATCAAATCTAAAAAAAAAATTATAAAAGTCCTCGATTAGTACGGTTTCACAGTCAGAAACCGATTACTAGCACAATGAGAGTATAATAAATTCTCATCTTATGAATTTTATGTCTTTATTTTATTTAGAATGCGATTATAAAAATAGACATTGGGTTTATGGAAATTCATTTTACGAAATCGTCTTTACGAAAGAAAGATTGGAACGATTTCGTAAAGCCGGAAATTACCTCTATAATGATGATTTACAGGAAATAAACACTAAACAATAGATTTTTCACATAAATCAAGGTTAAATTTGTAGAAAACTATATTTTAATAATTGAGAAATACTAACGATTAATTATGAAATTAGTTACAAATCTTATTTTTAATGCTCTATTATTCCAATAAAAATCTTTTTTTTTTAATTATTTGAGGTTTCCCTATTATTTAGGTTTATAGGAAATATGAAATATATAAATATGAAAAGAAAATAATTTGAGAAATTTTAAATTTATCTTATATTAAAAATTGAGCCATACCAGAAGATGGCGCGAGCCATTGGTGGCCCACGGGCCACCGTTTGGACAGCTCTGTTTTGCTGAATTCATATTTGTTATATGCAAAGAAAATGTAAATAAATTGAATAAAACGATTTTTCAATTTTACAATATTTTATTTATACTAAAATGTATGATGAATGAATTCTAAATATTTGTATCTATTCACTGTGCAAATGTAATAGCATTGATTAACGTGTTTATTTATTGCACCGACTACAGCTTTAAATAAATACACTTGGCTTACAATTGGATTCTTTAAATTGTTTATAAAAGGTTGGCTGAATTCTTATTGAACCGAAAGTGATATTAAGTAGCGGCTTATAACATTTATTTAATTTTTTTTCGAAGCAAAAATGAAATCATAACATGGTGTGTCATGCAAACGACAAACATCGCATTCAATTACATATAATTATTTATAAATTACTGGCAACAAACTTATTCAAACAATAAGCTTATTCATAACACAAAACTAAAAATTATCAATTTTATTTTCATAACATTACTTTGTATATTAGATTACATTTTAAATCGTATATTACTAACAATGGTTAAAACCGGATTAATCGAGGACTGCATAAAAATAAATATCACAAAAAGAGTAAAAAATAATGTTTTTTTAATATATTTTTATTTTTTAAAATTTGGTTTGTTTAAATCGGACTATAGTGAATCTTAATACTGCGAAATATATCTTGAAATATGTAGATAATACTTAGAATATCGATTTTATAAACTTTAATGGTAATATATACAGAGAAATATATTTAAAATGTTTTGACTAAAAAGTTTTATTTTTTTTGCTGAAACACAGACATAAACTTCAAGTAAACATCGTATATTTAGTCTGTGAAGTATAATGAAATAGTCATTTATTACCACGCAGCATTGATAAATTGAAAATAAATCCATCAATTGAAAGACCAACGACCTTGAGATAATTCTTTTTATAATTCTAATCTAACGCTTTATTCATATAACCAGCAGCAGTAAAAGAGATTTCGTTTTGCCATTTGCATACTCTGAGATTAATCTAATTTCTCTGTTAAATTTTCGCGCGATTCGAACAGTTATGAAATGATAAATCAACCTGCATATCATATTATAATATCCTATCAAATGTCCACTGAGAAAGTAAGTGCTTTTGAACTTTTGTGTACATGAATAATGCATTTCCAGTTGCATAAAACGGGAGCTGCGCAATTAGGCCTACGATAAATATTTATGCGTAGCTTGAATTAGCACACGTAAACATTTTAATTTTCCGAGTTACAGAAGACACGTTGCTGAAGATAACAAAAGTTCTCGAACGATTTGTGAATTCTGATTTCTCCTCTTGGCAACTGATTCTATGTTTTTCACTCTACAGGCAAAACGATTTATATTTCGAAGAAAATGTATAATTTGTATTGATTCGTTACGAACTCCGAATGGAAAGGATTTACGTAATGTTTTTGCGAAGCAAAAACTTACTAATTATCTGTGTTAAATTAAACACAATTACAGATTATAAAACAATTACCTAGTTTTTTTTCGTATACACTTAAGTGTATTTCACTTGTTTTATTTTTACTTCAAATTTGCAATTTACCTTGGGGTTAATTAACACGGGAAACTATCAAAGAGCAAAGTACGCAGTTCTATTGTTTAAAAGAAACAAACATACTTAACTTTATACCTTAATATTTTCAGTATGAATTTCAGTTCATGTACTTAATTTACAAAATAAATTTATATTTTTTGTAAGTGCTACACTTTTACATTAGTATTTTCGATTTACGAATTCTCATTTTATGAATGAATGATCGAAATATGTATAGGAATTTATTGTAATGCGATGTCAAACTTTTAACTGTTTCTTTAATTGATGCATGTCATGTAGTGATGTGCATATATTTTTTTATTTACGTCATGACCTATTAATTGTTTAACATATGCAAAATTTCAAATGTCAACAACATGTCTTTTAAATTGTTTAATATAAAAGAAATATAAAGTTTTTATTAGTTTTCAAGTTATTCATTTTTTCTACTTAAAAAAGTAAAAATGTCATGGCATGTGTTATTTATTATGTCAGTTTCAATATTAACTGTCAATAATAATGATACGAATATGTCATTATTTTGACAGTTTTATTATTAACTGTCGTAATAAATGACATATTATGTTGATATTTTTATATAATATCATAAATTGTTTAATATTGTATAAAAGAAGAATATTAATTTAATCAGTACAGGCTACTTAAAAATGTCAAAATGTCGTGGAATGTGTTATTTATTATGTCAGTTTCAATATTAATTGTCAAAAATAATGATACGAATATGACATTTATTTTGATAGTTTCAATATTAACTGTCATAATAAATGACATATTATGTTGATATTTTTATATAATATATATTAAATAAAAATTTTCTTTGATTTGTTTAATTTTAAAACCAAAACATTAGTTTAATTAGAAATTTTTTGTCAATATAATTATGATTATAGGTTGTTGAACCTGAAAAAGCGATTTACAAATTAATAATTAATGAATTATTAATTAATTAATTAAAATCGGATTTTTTTTTGTAATATTGAAGGAAACAATAATATGAATATTAAGGTGTGTCTTTATTTATATATCGTGTATTGTTTAACAAAAATATAAAAAGAAACAAGCTTTTAGGTTAATTGCGTTTAGCACTTAACAAAGCGTACAATAAAAGTTGTCTCGTCTCCCCTATTTTGCCGTTTCTACTTCCGGAAAGGAAGTTAAGCCTGAAAAGGCAACAAAATCATTCGGCGTACGACCACCTCCAGACTATTTAACAAAATTTCCCACAATATATGAATTTCACATGGAATTTAATTCATGTGTACTTGACAACGAATTGAACGTTGGCCTTGCTCCTCTGAATTCTAAAAATGTCATCAACATCCTAATTACTCTTATGCAAAAAAAAATGTATTAAAAGCCTCAATAAATCTTCTTGCATATTTCGACTTCACGATTGATCACCTTGCAAGAAACGAAGTATTCCAGACTTCGTAATGGGAGATTCTTGAGATACTGAACACACAGAAAAAAATGAAATCGAAAATGTGGAGAAGTGGAGTAGTGAAATTTTTAAAGAATAAGCCCGTACCATCGAGACAGAAAATAAGAAAAAAAAATGGTTTAAAAGAAATACCATCGCAGCTCGAGGCGGAGAAATTACTCGTCGGCCTAACCTAACGTAAGAATTTTCGATGGAGGAGAGAAAGACTGACACGAATTCTGGCCGTTTATCTTATCGTCGACATGTTATTCTAATTGTCGCATTGTGATTCTCCATTGTTAACAAATTAGCATTTAAAGGAGAGGATCAGACAATTGTTGTTTCCACGCGCTCGATTTCCAGTCTGATCGAGTAACAACTCTCTTAATGCAAGTGAATCTTGTTCAATTGTTCATAAAAAATTGACAATCCTTGGAATTGGGCGTTTCTGAAAGAAAGAAAAACCGACGACGGCGTTTCACGCTTGGCACTTGGAAATAGCTGCGGTTCATTCAAGGACCTCGAATTGCATCAGACCATCGCGGATAAAATAAAACTCCACTTTGCCAAGTTTTTCTCGAAATACATTTCAGACACGTTCTACAATCAGCAATTTGTAATCAATAGTTTTACTTTTTCTATTTCCGTTCTGGCTTTTATTTTGGTTTTATGATGTTGCATCACATGCTCTCTCAACATAGTTTCCCTTTCTAACTATATCAATTCTAAAACATTTTTATACACCACAACTATCTCTTACTTTTTCTTTTAGTTGTATCAACATATTTAAGTTTCTCCTTGTTATTTTGAAATACTACAACTTTATAAAAATGTTTAAACTTTCATTGAAATTTATAGCTCATATTCATAACATCACTGTACAAAGTAAAATCTAATTTTTCATTTTCTTCATTATTTATTTTGTAATGTACAAAAGTTGATTCCAAGAAACTTGATCCTTTGTACAATATGTTAAACCATAAAAACCTGTTCCTTCGAATCATACCACATTTATTACTTTCATCACTGGAACCTTATTCTTTTTAAAAATTTCTCTTCAATCTTCAATACTTTAAGTTAATGATATTAACTTAAATAATTTATTAATAATATTTTATTTTTACACATCATTTATATTATTTAACAAAATTAGACCACTTTTTTTTTCCTAAAATTACAATATGGAACATTTTTGATATTTTTTTTTATATAAATATTTCTACATTGCATTTAAAATTTAATTATCTAATTTTAGTTTTTGGCTCGACTCTGTATAGAATTATTAATACGTAGATAAATATAAATGTGTTTTCAAACATTCTAAATGTCTGTATAAATGCAAATATAAATTCTGCTTAACATCAGGACCTGCGTTTTCTCTACGCTTTAGTTGCTTTCATAGTCGGAGTAACAAATAAATTTTCTTAGAATCCCGGAATTGAAAATAACGTTCTGCAATTCACGTTTCGCTCATTCCTTAAACAAAACAAATAAAAAAAACAACCTAGGCGTGACTACTTTTCTTCATATCGCAATTATCCATTCGATGATGGCTTTCTTTCATTTCAACGTTGAACAAATTGAAAGAAACACGTGATACGCCGCCGAAGACAAGACTTTCTTTCAATTGTTTACTTCAATTCTTTTGTGCCGGTTCCTACTTTTTGTTTCTTCTTCTGCAAACGTTATTTCTCCCAGTGGGAAGTAATTGAATTAACAGATAAATTGCCTTAACCTCAATGATGTTATAACTCCAGTTACATACGAATGGAATAATAGAAATGGCGAGGGAAAAGTATCATCATAGGTGACATTTATACTTTATATATATATGAAATGTAAGAAGTCGGTTTTGCCGCTATAAAACTGGGTCAGAGTATACGAAATCAATACAAAACAAGATTTAAAAATAAAGGATTAAAAGCAAGGAACGACAAAAAAATTCTTAAGCCAATTATTGCAATATAGAACGATTTAATTATGTGTTGCGCGTTTATGAATTATGCAACATGCACTTTTCTCATTATTACGAAATTTAAAATTATATAACGTTATTTACGTTACTTATTTTTATTTCTGATTTTTATTAGATTAATTGTAAAGACCTCTGATATATCAAGGAAAATCAGTGGATTTAATGCGACTAGAGACTAATTCTGCTTCTTCAACTGCAACAGCAAATGATCAAATTACGCAAACGATATCAAATGCTGTTTATGTTATAATAAATTTCATTAGGAATTGCGTCTAATTTAATACATTCTTATATGCGTATATTATTTTTTAATATAACATTATTATTGCGCATAATATAATAAATCGAATTTATTCGATACTATATTATTATTTAACAAATAAAAAAAATTGCAAATAATGTGAAGAATATTTAATAAAATTGTTCATAATCGAAACTAAAAATAAGAACTGGGTCAAAGCGAACGCAATCAATACATAAAACATTTCGTCGTTTTGCTGATGGAAAGAAAAACAAAGAGTGCAAAACTGTTTAAACAAAAGTTTGTTTCTCTACTTTTTAGGAAAGTCTATTTGAAGATTTCCGAATCCTAGAAAAAATATGTATTTAGTGCAGGTAAGATTAAAATTAAATTTATCTCCTTGTAAAATTATACGACTTCCGACGATTCTTTTGGCTTCGCAAATCTAGTACAATGCCCTAACGAAAGGCGACAGTTTCTCAATACGCGACTTACGCAACTCTAATTGACTATTAATTTACCAAAGAGAAAATCTATCGGCTCTCTTAGGTTTTATGGGAATTCAGTAATATATACGCCTTATTGTTATGGAATGGAATGCTACTAGTATTATTATGTAATTCGCTTAGGTTAGACTTCCTCGAAGTCACGGACTGTGAAAATTATTCATTTCTTTTTTTCTCTCTCTTGTCACGGGCTACAGGAACCCATTATGTTTTTTTATCTAAGTAAATTCGCACATGGTGAGTTACAATAAACATTCTAACATATTTATCTCAGAAATGTAAATTACCGCACAAGGATATTTCACTACTCGCTAAACATACATTTTGGTATACATTGATATTTTTTTTGATTCAGTTAGGAAATTTGTGTAAGTTTTACTGGTTTTATGTAGATCAATTTACAAACAAGCAAATAAACGTAAATTCCAAACGAAATAGAAATTCTTTAATTTGTTGTTGTTTTCATTTGGGTTTTCAAAAATCCTTGAATGCGAGTAATCATGCAATCAGTAAATATTTAATTGGATGTTTCATAATTTATCGCTTCAGGTTATTATCTGGAATTATAACACCAATTTTGTCTCAATAACAAAACGAATATAAAAATGTAATTTTTATTTGAAAAATTGTTTATGAATACATGTGTATGTATCATAGTGGTTTATGTTTAAGAAAGGCATTTGGCAAATGCAAAGTTTACTATCAATAAAAGTTATTTATAGCCTAGTTACGGAGCTCAAGTAATGGATTCAAGTAATATTACTGGAAATGTTTAGTTTAGGATTCTCACGATTTACCAGGGATAAGTGAGAAAAGACTAATGTAAAATAAAAGAGTTCATATGAGAGTGCAGAAATGAATGTGAACTCTGTAGATAGCTGATTGATTCCCGTTAATATCGAATATGTATTTATGCCACGTTTATTTATTTGCTAAAACGTGCTCGAGTTGACCTTGAGTATATCAAAACTGAATTCCTTTTCGTGTAATTACTTGTTACTTATTTTTTCGCTTCACGATAATTGTGAAGCCTTGACTGAGACAGCCTTGATTGCAACGTTTCAACTTTCAACTTTGAACACAGACTTATTTCACTGCTGCGAACCGATTACACATTTAACGTTCTTGGTTTCGGTTTATTATATAAGTATTAATAATTTGTATTCTTTTTGTTTTCAGACAGTAACAAGTAGGCCTTCGAAAGGTTGGTCCTCGAAAGATGAGCGGATTATGAGCGAGGGAATTGTGAAGTTTAAACAAGATTTTATCGAAACTATTCCCATCAAAACGGCGGCGACAACGTATGACTTTTTGGATCATGTGCCGAAAAAGGATAAGAAATGGTCCTTGGGTAACCTATTTAGACGTAAGAAGAAAGAAGAGAGCGAAAGCAGCAGCGAGGATGAAGTGAAGAGGAAGAATCTCGTTAATAAGAAGAAGAGGAGGAATGACAAGAGGAAGAAGAATCTCGGATTTGATCATATCGTAGTAGCTAAAAGCAGAGGATCTTATATAGTTACTAATGGAGTTGAAGATGTTGGGATATTATCGGATCCAAGTGGAGGTTTCAATTCTTATGTCGGAAGACCTTTACCAAGGATCCCCGTTGAAGAGAATAAGAATGATTATGGAGTTGATAGCATTACACGTAAAGGAAAGAGAGAAAGAACTAAAGCTCGTGCTATTGCTAGAAGAGATTCCTTGAGACATGGTAGTAGTTCGGATGAAGATTCGCAGCGTTCTTATTCATCGGCAAGGTTTAGAAGCGACGAAAGCTTGAGCAGAGCTAGAGATGGATCTATGAGTAGGAGAAGCAGGACAGCAAGAACTGAAAGGTACATAAAGAGACTATCTAAAGATGATGAGTCTATTTTGAACCGCGAGGCGCTGCAGCGACAGACGCGGGAAAATTGGCATTTGAAGTTGCCTGAAGATTTGTCGAGATACGGCAGATCGGCAAGTAAAAGTCCTATTCTTAGTTCCACTCCCAAATCGGCGGAATGTTACATAAATAGTGCACCTTTGTCGCAGCCAACTTACTCGGGATTATTCACCATACCACCTAGTCATAGCAATCATAATAAATTTAGAACGAGTAACCCGCAATTGAGTAACCCAACGCCGAGGCAAGATGCAAGAAGCTTTTATAACCGGAGCATCTCCTGCGAGGCTAACATTCATAACCAGCAAGAAACAATAATCCATGCCCAGTTGCCAATAGCCAAGCCTAACAGATTCAGGAATTTGAGTTTAATCGAACAGCCACGTCTAATAAAGCAACCACCGCCTCCACCTCCAAGAGACCCACGGAGGCTTGTGCAGATCGACACCAGACCTATGTCATTTTGTTCGCAACGTCGAAACAACGAAAACCTCTTTCAACCAAGTTACAGAACGGTTTCCGAAGATCATATACCAACAGAGCCAAAGCAATCTTTATCACCTAGACCGTCTTCCGTAACCAATGAAAACAGGAGACATACACCAGAATCTACGGACAAGTTCCAATATTTAACCGAAAAGAAAGCTCGAAGCCGCAAGCCTATTTTCATCCAATCTCAAGAAAGTATCAAGAGTCCACAAATGTTTACAGCAGAAACTCACGTCCAAACTAAAGTTTATTTACCAAGTGCAGTTGCCATGGAAAACCGGAATCCAAGCCCTTTCAAACCTATTTCTAATGCCAATTCGAACGATAGTATAGCCCATGAGATTAATAGAAAGTCATCCAATTTAGAAGAAGCTTTAGACGAGTTGGAAGCTATTTACAAAAGTTTGCATTTGGGAGATGAAGATCTCCTCGAAAGGGCGGAACAGAGAGAAATGTCAATTGCATCGAAAAAGCTAATAGAAGCCAAAGCCGAATCATATCCAGCTTGGGGAGTGATTCCTCGAGGGGCTATAAGTGATTCATCTTTTACTTACGAGCCTTTTGACTCGGTGGACTCCCCGAAAAAGAAGCGTTATATTAAAAAATCTCACACCCTCGATCGCAAGAATGACGATATGGCTTACAGGAAACTGCACAAAGAACGTGCCAATACCATTAATAACTCTCAATCTGTAGTTTCTAATGTAAGTTATTTATTAGCTTCGCCGGTACACGGAATGCAAGATGAAACCGAAAGTGTACCGGATGAGAAAAATCACGAACCAGATGTGACTTTAGACGATGTCGTTTACAGGACAATAAAACACGCCAATAATTCGTTGAAGGTAATCGATCCACAGCCACCATTTGGGATACCAATTGGTCCAATTACTCCAGCTCCGAACAGTGATTATCTGCACGCCGCTCCTGAGCCTATACCAAGGTACTCGTTTAAATTAAAAAATATTCCCGACGTCGTCAAAGATGACTTAGCATTCAGAAATCTAAGGAAAGATTCTAACAAGGAACCGGCCTTGGAAAATAATAGTTCGTTGAAGAAGAAAAGGGCAGTGAGATCGTTATCCGCAAACCTCATGAATATCAAAGAGAATAATAACGTTGAGAATGAATTTAAAAAGACTACCTTGACCGATATTGCTGATGCAATGGAGATTGCCAGGCAGATTCTCAAGGACAAGGATAGCAGGATCAATTCAACTAGAAGAGCTTTCTTGAGTGATAGCGAGACGAAAAATATGAAATATGCTTCTGAAAATGGTGCAGATAATATATCAGAGAGCAGAATGAATTTCTTGAACGATATGAGAAATGAAAAAGTTAAAGATTCTTCGTTTGAAGATTTACTTACTGCGCTGGCTGTTGAAGCTAGAGAGACGAGCGACAGAATTACCAAAGAATTGGATGAGCTTGATATTAAGAAGCAACAAAGTAATGAGTTGCAAATGGATGATAAACACGAATTGAATAAAAGGATGGAAGAGATTGATGAGGTGTCGGAACACGCGAGGCTCTGCGAGAAACTATTGGAATGCGTGGTCAAAACTGAGGAAGTTGAAGATATTGAAAGTGAGTTCCCGAAAGTGGTGGCCAACGTGGTTACAACTAGAGTCGATGAAGAAATTTGTGATCCAGTTCATATTGAAGTTCACAGCGTCTCCGATCACGATTACGAGAATTTGGGTTCCGACGCGGAATTCGATAAAGCGATCCCTCTGATTGACGAGGATGTAGCCGGAAGCAGGTCTCCCTTCGAGGAGCATCGTGAGGAACTAATTGCGACTTTCAAAGGGCTTGGAAAATTGGATAATAGGGATTTCAGCAGCGAGGATGAGGAAGGTGAGAGGTGTGCTTTAGCTTTGCCTTCTAAAGAGTGTGCCTTTATTTCTGAAACGAGAATCATCGTGAACTCGGAAGTGTTTACTAGCAACTGTGATATTTTTATAAACGAACCCGGCTTTGAAAGCAGCGCTTCTTGCACGGAATCTGTTTGTAGCAATAATAATAATACTATTCATAACAATCATAGTAATAATACTAGCGAAGCTGAGCAGTTGTTAGAGAGCTTGAAATCGCCTAAACTCGTAAAGACCGCAATGAAAGAGAGCAAAGAACGCTTGGGGAGATCTCCATCAACATCGGCATCAAGCGCATCCCAGTCATCCTCATCAATATCAAACGAATTGCGTGACTCTAGGCACACTCTTGGTAAGACCAGATCCTGGTACGGAGACCCAATAGTCTTTGCATTTGCATGTTCGTATGGAGTTGCATGCTCTTATCAATTAGCCTCCTTAGATGTTATCACTGTTCTTGGATTGCTCGTTGTCTTTATTTTGATTGCAGCCGCCCTGACTCGAGAGTAGATATTTAAACGCATGGTAGTTCCTTAACATTAATTAATCATCCATAAAAAAACAAAACAGACGAAATTTAACTAAAAAAAAATCATTAATTACTTACTAAGTGTTAAGTATAAAAGAAATATATATATATTATTTGTTATACCAAAAAAGAGAAACATAAATAAAAATATTATTTAAATAATTATGTTTTAATGTTTTGTGTGTTGGTGTGTTTTCTAACAGTTTTTTTTTGTATCACTTTGTTTCATTTCAATTGGAGAATTTTCGGTACATTTTTCACTGCAGGAAGTACGTAATTTTATAGTCGTTTTATTTTTAACCGGCTTTTAAAATTAGATCCAATAATATATATCAGAGACACAGGCGGAGAATACAGGGAGTTTATATCCGTGCTTTCTTTCAAGGAAATGCCGAACCAAAAAAAAAGTCTATTACCGTTTATTTATTTATTTTTTCATCTAAATTCGTCCAACAATTAGAAAATTCAACAAAAGTTATAATTATATAATTTAAAAATATATAATACACAACTCGTACATCGAAAGGATATAATCAAAGGATTATAGATATATCACCTTGAAAAATTCATTCAAGAAATATAAGGAAGTTTGGTTACAATATGTACATTTTAAATTAAAGTTGCTAATTTTTAAATATTTATATTCAACAAACGTTATTTGATTAAATAATTTCCTGTATGATTTTCCAAATCTAAATAAGTTTCCTATAATCGAATCAGTTACCAAAAATATTAGCATTAAGAAACAATTTGGAGAACAATAAATTATAAAGTCTGATTTTTTTTATATTTATTTTTGTACTAGCTTTGATTATTTTATAATTATATTTAGTAATATTTACTAGAAAATTAAATAATCTCTTTAAAAATAATAAATTATTTGTGTCAGTGTCGTATTTACTATTTCTAATAGCAAAACGTGTCAAAATTGGAAACATGTTACAATGTAATTGTTTCCGATATAAATTTGCAGACGTTAGGAAACATTCTTATATAATCGGATTTTCACTCGTGAATTATTGTTCTGCAGTGAAAGTTTAGTACTTAACGGTGGATGACAGGTTGAAAGATTCTTCCTTTGAAGATTTATTATCGTATGTTTCTCACGTTTTCTCATTTTAGACGTTATAACACACCAAAAATTGGAGTTGTCATGCAATTATTCATTAATTGCTTTTGATTTCCACAAATTGTATTGAAAATGTTAAGGATGTTAAACGAATCTTACTAATAATTTAGTTATAAATTGTAGATAGTGTAGATTCGTAAAAGTAAAATAATAGCAAGAAAATGATGGTATTTAAACATGTAATTATTGTATTAGTATAATAATGTTTTTCAATCGACAAATTGATTTGTAAATATATTATGGTAGATGGTGAATGGATGTTTGTAAGGGAGAGCACATTGAATCAAATCTAACGAAACCGTAGTAAATTAGAGCACACAAACACTATGCATCTTGTACTAACACAAAGCTACACGTCCAGCCTGTAAATTATTATTATATAACCAATGGACCCCTATAATAAAGCCCAATGCAGCAGCATTAAAAAAAACTCTAGCAGAGTTTTTATCTCTTTTCTTCTTCTATTTGGTTATAGGTGTTGTGTAACTGCCGCCCAACCCCTCTAAAATAGATGTGACCGTCTTCAGGTAACTTTCGACCAGAGCTTTTAACCAAAAACATAAAAATCTCTTCTTCCACCCCTCGAAAAACCAGTTAAATTTTTTATACAAAATTAACACAACCTTGGGGCCTTCCAAATCAAGCAACGCTTCGAATTCTCACGAGTGCCTTTCGAATCCAAGTCCTTGATGCTTGGTGTACTTTTGGTTGCCTATGCCAGAACTCCATATCCAAAGTAGATACTTTTTAATTTCTGTACGTAATTTACAAAACATTTATACCAAATACATTGTAAATAATAATAATATACAACTAAACTTTTATGTAGAACGAGAAATATATACAAGAAAAACTTAAATATATATATTTATCTGTATTTTAAACATAATAAAATTGTATTTATTTAATTACACTGATTTGTTTTCTTTTTCATCTAATTATTTACCGTGTGTACTTTGAATCCCTTTTTATCCAAAACTAATCATTTTGTTTGATATTTTTGTATTTTGATTGAATCGTGCTCATTTTTTTATGTATCAATTATATAATTTTTCGATTGAAAAAGCAATCCAATTTGTCGACAAATAAAACATTTTTTTTTGTTTTTACACCATAATTTTTTAATGGATTGTGTTATCTACAAAATTTTTAATTATGTTTTATCTACATCAGTTATATAATTATTTGATTTTTTTATTATTAACTGATGTTTAAAAGGTTCTAAAAATGACTATTATTGTCTGTATTAATTTCTTTTGGATTCATCATTTGCTAAGGTGAAGAAGTATTAAAAAAGCCCCCTATTAAGGGCTCATAAAAAATGCGATATAATTTATAATAAATTTAGTTTGAAGTTGAACAGAATAATAGAAAAGTTTATAGATATATCAAATAAGAATTGACCAAGAAATGAATAATAATGTTGAAATGAAACTATTCGCTTTGATTATTTCTATAACTACCATAACTTTTGCAGTCATATATAACTCAGTTAATACGTTGTATGAAATTGAGATATAGGAAATCGTGTTATACGGAAATTTTGCTTATAATACACGAATTTTGTTATATTGCGTGTTGTAGGAGAATTACGTTATATAAAATAATGGGACAATAATTTTAATTCGCGTTATACTGTACTAGCATCAATTATTTGACATTTTTAACGGGTATCTAAATGACAGCTGTAATCTTACGTCAAAAATATTTTGTAAACAATTGGTTCGCAAAAAAAATATATTGGGTTGAGCAATAAAAAGGTTGAGAATACAACGTTTCCATAACAACTATTGTTTATTTCTTAAGTACTTGTATGGACCGTTCGGCTTTATATAATGCAATGTAACCTAGATTACATTGTCTTTCGGTTATAACTTTACAAAAAAATAAATCATTTGAATGACGTTATAAACGAATTTGTCTGTATAATAAAGAGAACAATTAATTCCCTTGTGCTTAGCGGAATTTACGTGATTGCAATTTGTAGAGCTTCCCTGTAATTACGCGACATCTAGACTTAATTTCTGAGCTCGTTCTGGTTTGGGTGCAATGTCCGCGCTTTCAAGATTTATGTAATCAAGTTAAACCCACGCAATCATATTTTTATGGTATCTTGTATTTCTATTATTATATTACATTTATTTCAATACTAATCATTATGCATCATTATCATCTTAACACCTAATTTTTTTTTTAAAGAAAAAGCTTAGAAACTATATTTATATTAAATAATTATTATTAAAATTTTGAAAAACATCAATAATAAATAATTGTGAAATTCATTTTACACATATTATGGTTTCGAATTGGGAACAACTACACTATTGATCGAATGTTACATAATGGCTTAATTTAATATTACTTTATGATCTTCCATTTTATTAAAACGTATATATTAATTGAGTACATAATAAATTTATTGCGTTTTGCATCCATAACAGAAATTATTGTAAAACAATAAATATATTAAAATAAATCATATTAAATTAATCCTAACAAAATCCTCGAAGTAACAGTTATCATTTTTTTGTCTTAACTGATTTATTTGTTCATGATATTTTTATTTATCTATTGTATGTAAATATTGAGAGTTATTGGTTAATATTGCAGCAATTCGTGCCTTTTTAACTAGAACATTGCAATATATCTTCTATCATCCGTGCAAGCACGAATCTTTGCTTAACTTTCAAACGGCAAGTTGCTACGTGATGTTTGTCACATCACGTTATATAATAGTATAAGCAATTGATGTATAATATTTTAAAAAAAATGGAATGAAAAAGCTATAGAAATGTTGTAACATTTATTTAGATTAATGATCTTCAATAACAAATATTTTTCGAAAAGTATAAATAACTAATATTAATAGTAGTAAATTTATTGCGACTTGAATTCTATAGATAATAAAAATGAATGATATTTGTTGCGCCAAAATAAAAATGTATGACAAATGATCGTTGGATTCTGCTGAATCGATTAGTCTATTTTATCTTAACACAAAGTAAAATTGAAGAATTTATCAAAAAAAAATATTATAAAAATATTATTTATTTTTATCTACTTTAAATGTTTTTGATTTTTCTTATTATTTTAAAATGGGGTACAAATTATAAATATTTTTAGTTCTGACAGATTGAATTTAAGAAAATTTATACTAATTTATGTTTTTGTCTTGAAAATCTTGGAATAAATTTTAAAGAATTATAAAGTAAAAATTTACGATTAATACAAAAGTATTTTATGATAAATGATCGTTGGAGTCAGCTGTATCGATTAGTCCATTTTACCTTCAGATTAAGACAAAGTAACATTGAAGAATTTATATAAAAAAAATATTATTTATTTTTATCTACTTTCTAAATATTTATGATTTTTCTTATTGTTTTAAAATGGGGTACAAATTATAAATATTTTTAGTTTCTTCAGGTTGATTTAATTTAGGTTTTTCTTTTGTAAATCTTGTAGTAAATTTTAAAGAATTATAAAGTAAAAATTTACGATTAATACAAAAGTAATAGTTTTATTATTTATGAAACTATTTTTTCAGTTATTATTTAGTATTATTTTATAACAGAATTCCAAAATGAAGTCAATAAAATTTTTAAAGTAATATTTAGTTTCAATGGATTAAAATGTAATCTGTATTTTCATTTAAACTCTAAAAGTAATTGTTGACTCATAAGGCTATGCTGATGGAAATAGCAGATCCAATATAGACGAGGATGCGTTCAAGATACGTCGAGATTGATTTTTAGGAGACTATTAAATTTAAAGTCTTACATATATAGCCTACTTCGCTGCTGTCTATACCAGCTGATTTGTAACAAGGGTCTTCTATATTGCTATGTGCTACATTACTTATAGTTACACTATAAATAAGTCCTTGGAGACGTTGTAATACTTTTCATGTAACCTAAAGCATTTTCAGTAGAACATATTGAGTATTTCCGACACGTCTAAATTTTATAAATAAACGGCAACTTGAAAAAAGTAGTTTTACCATTTTGTAACGTAAATGAAGACCCAATAAATATCCACTAGTTAGATAACCTTGAATCTCTAAAAAGATTCGTACTCACGTAATTAAATATTTACATTTAAAAATAGACCGTCGAGTTTAAAATGAAAACAGACGTTGATTGTATTTCCAGATACTCGTCCCATTTCTCTCGTTACGGAAATACACTAGAATTGTATATACCTCACAACTTAGATTATTTTAATATTTTCAAACCTCTCTCCTTTATACCTGTAAGTGCAAAATCCCCGATTTTATTATCCTAACAATGAGACAGCTGTCACAGGATTGGACCATTGTGCGGAAACTTCCTTGAAAAAGAATTTCTCAGCGAGGGGTTGCCTTCTAACGGCCGCACATTATTACTTCTTCATCTTCATCTTAATTCCAACGGAATTTCAGCCTTTGCGGAATCAATTTTACCATTAAAACGACGGATCCTATATATAAGTTCTGTCACGCTCACAAAGTAAATACAAAGTAAATTTTACGTTCCCGCAAATAAGATTTATGTGGAGTAATATTGTCGAGTAACTTAATTAAAACTTCCATCTCGACCTGAGCTCAATTTCGCTAACATCACACGTTTAACAAATACGACGGACTTTGCTAATTCAAGTTATAAGCATAAGTCTTATCTCGTAATTTGTATGCGGAGTTAATGAAGAAAATAAAATTCGATCTATATCTTTTTTTGACTGTTTACTAAGATTTGCGTCTACGTTTCACGAAATTTAGGTTTGTTTATGCTTTGAGGCATTCAATTCGTAACTGTGTAAAAGGTAAGTTTAGTTTAGTTTCCAACTCATAGTATGGTGGATTGAACATAAATACATGGAATAACTAATTTTCAACCTTAATTAAGTTCCATTCGGATAATTAAATACTCTCACATATTAATATATTCTCGAATATTCACAATTTTGCTAATGAACCCAAAACAATTAATTATTTATTTTATATTTCCAATTATTAGTTAAATATGCAACAAACCCAGTAAAATTTATTATTTACATTGCATTTACAAAATACATACAATATATACATTGATCAATACCTATTAATAATTTGTAAAATAATCTCTAATTATTGTATACACTTTAAATTTAAAAACAACAATAAAATTATTACATAATCTTAATTAATTTTTAAATTATCGTTACAATATTTAGTCTTATGTAACTCATAATCATAAATTGCAACATAAATTTTAGTATATATTTTATTGATTTATTTTTAACTTTTTATATCAATTATTCTTATAATTAACTTATAAAAAAAATCATTGATATATCATATGCAAAATAAAGTAATTAGTGGAACGCTCACAATTTTATTTATATATAAAAAAGGTGCATATTAGCACGCAAACAAATCATTTATTAAATTATTTATTTCGATGTGTTATAAATAAAAGTGAGCAACAATTTATTTTAATTTAACAATTGCGTTTCTAGGTACGTCGCGACTTAAAAACTTAATTAATTGGAAAGCGTAATTAATTTGTAATTGCATTTTCGTGCTGAAAATATTTGCTTTCGATATGAAATGTGCACGCAGCGAAATAAAAAATGCACATAGAACAAGAACAGGGTAAAAACGTGATGCTTTTCATTCATTATTTTTTTTGTTAAATTCATTTTCTGTTTTGCATATTTCGTTGTTTAATTAATGCAGTTTACTCGAGATTTAATTAAAATTTATAGATGAATTTGATATCAAAATTTAGTGAATGCGTAATTTTAGTATTTTCAAAATGTTTACAATATTTTGAATGTGATTGCATTTATTTTAATTTAATTAATTTTCCGAATATCTATAGATTAATTAATTTTAATTAGTTTTTAATAAATTAATTTGTGAATTATATAAAATTGTAATATTATATAGAAATACCTTGCATAGATTGGTTTCGATCAGAAAATTTTAAAGCAAACTAAATTTTAATTAAGCAAAATATAAATATATTTTTTCTTCTGAGTTTAAAGTTTTTTTGTTGTGAAGTTTATTTTTCTATTTATTCACATTTTTCGATTAGTCCGGTCATATTATATGCACTAACTCCTAGATTAGGAGTTTTAAAAAATAGTAAGTAGAAAGTAAAAAATTTATTCAGTAAAGTTTTATGGACAAATTTAAAAGTTTTTTTTTTATACTTTCTATTGATTTTAGAAAATTTATAGTAAATATTGTTGAATTTTAATAAATTGTTAGTAAATACAATAATTTATTTCGTAATGTCACGTTATAGGGATGGAAATACCGGGTATGAATCATCTTTAGGATCGCATGTGAATGGGTCAATAGTGTGTCTTTTTCTCAGAAATAACCTTTATAATGGAACACGCCAAAGTTTATGTAGTCTGCAACATATCTATTTTTGTATACTCCTACGACATGATATTAACAAGTTAATTGATTAACTTCCCGTTAATTTAACAACAAAAAAGAAAATGTTCGAAAAGTGAAACGTTTATAATTAAAACAACATAAAAATGGATCAGATTAAAACGAAATTTCACCCGTTTATCTAAATCCCAGTCAATCCTCTTCAGCAAAACAAGAGTTGGGTTGACGTTATCTAATTTTTATTCCATTTTGTGGAGAAAAACATGCGGATTTTCATTTTATCTAATCAATTTTCCGTTCCGCTCTGAAATATATTACAACAATAGCTTATTACGTTTTTCCATTCATGTAACAATAATGTTTTATAGCATTACTTTAAGAAATTTCTCAACAATTATGATATAAATTATTATTATTTACATAATTAGTAAATAAAGTAATATTTAATCAAGTAAAAGGTCTGCAGTGATTATATAATTATTTTTACTGTTTAATATGGTATTAGTATTATTTCGCGTTTGGGAAGTCGTGCGCTTTGTAGATCTTTGTGGCTTAGTTACCTT
Source organism: Nicrophorus investigator (assembly GCA_963457615.1). Classification (NCBI taxonomy): domain Eukaryota; kingdom Metazoa; phylum Arthropoda; class Insecta; order Coleoptera; family Silphidae; genus Nicrophorus; species Nicrophorus investigator. The sequence continues at coordinate 9,638,972 of OY735142.1, read as the reverse complement.
AAAATCTACAGATTCCTCTGGAATATTCAGCACAGCATTAGCTGAAAAACAAACATAAACTATAATATCTTGAATAAACAGTGAGTAAATGCATAAATAGCAAAGTTTCTTCAAGATAAAGAATTTTGGGTAAACGTTATCTAATTTTTTCCTTCACTTCCTTTAGCAAAACCACATTTAGTAGTTAAAAATGAATATCGTAATAAATTGTAATTTAAATATTATTTGGTTGATTTTATATTTGCAAGCATTCTTAAATTAATTATTCAATTAACTAAAGTCTCTTTGCTGAAAATCAACGTTGCAGAAACGCACAGCAAACAATCCACTCCAGAATTCATTATATAACGAGCTTCTCTACTTCACGTATAATTTTATACTCATCACGAATTATTTTTAAACATTTTACAAAAAAAAATAAACTACTAAAGTTTAAATTATTTTCATATCATTATGAAATTAAAATATTTAATAAAATGTGGTATTATTAGTTATAAATCAATTCTCCAGTTTGATTAAAATTTAGTTCATTACCAATAACCAATCCAAATATTATCCTTAACATACGTTGCTTAACTTTAACAAACCGTAAACTATCAACTATCCAATATACTCATATTATATTTGTATTTTTTTATCAATGAAATTATTAAAATATTATTATTTATATATCGGTGTGTAGATATGCAGTTTCAAAACAGCTTGTTATCCATTTATTAAAGGTGACACCTGGTGATTAACGATGACACATTTTCGAGTACATGGAAACTGTGCAACGTGAATACTAATTTCGTGGTTTAAATGAATAGTTTAGTCGTCGTCGCTTTAGGTACAATGTTTCCAGATGTTAAAATCTTAATGAATCTTTGTTGTACTTTATTTTGAAAACGTTTTGGCAGTAAAATGTTGCTTGTTCATACACCGACAGAAATAAACGTATGACATACTGTAAGTAATAGAACATAGCCTTATGATTATTTCAAAAGTTATAACAAAGGCCAGATACAAATATATATCAATTATATTATATGAAATTTATCATATTTTCATTTCTTTGTTAATTGGAAAAATTGTAATGAAAATGTTGACTTTAATAAAATTATATCACTCACAATTCAAGTTCCTAAGATTTCCGAAAAAAATTGAAACTGTAGAGAACAAACACTAAGAAAAAAAAATAAAACGTAAATTTTTTAAGAAATTGTTGCTTATAAAAAATAAAACTGTCAGTTTTTAAACTATTAAATCAAATTTTCAAGAAGAAATTATTATTTTTTTAAATAATGGAAACGTGTTTATATAATTGAAGTATTTATTTGTTAGATTTAAATTAAATAAACATTTATAACTTTAATCATCACCATGAAATATTACTAATCTATATATGTATGCACTTTGAACGTTTCACTCATTTTCCGATCATTAGACGCTCTTTCTTTTCTTTACACAATTTCCCGATGGTAATCTTAAGTATTTTCAAATACTTACCAACATTTCCAGTCATCTAAACATTGAATCTAAAATTTTAATTACATTTTTGTCGAGACTTTTATCTTCAGCTTTCTCTTGCTTTACAATTTTCTAAGAAAACTAGTAAATTATTCTATGTATGTTTCAAATTTTATTTTTTTTTGACGTTTTATTTACTGTTTGTTTATTGATATTAAAAATTTTTTCTTACTAAAAAAAATAACAATTTGTTAAAATTAGTTTATTAAATTATTTTTCTTTATTAATTTAAAAATAGCATTAATTTTATTATATTAATCGTAACATGAATTTCCTATATTTTGTTATTTACAATTTTTTTTTATTTGTGAAATCTCACACAAATTGATTAGATTTTATTAAAAAAATAATATTTCAATTACAAAAAAAATATATTTATTGTGATATATTTTTTTCTTACAAATTAACTACAGATATAAATTATCATGTTATTTTTTTAAGAAAATAATTACATAACTGGATAAATATAATTAAATAAAAACATTTTTTTCAAGTCTTAATATTTTATAAACGCATTGCAAATAGATGATTATCTCAAGGTCGATTAAGTTTAAAACTCTTAATACAAAAAATATAATTAGATTCTGCCTTAGGCACAGAATAGATTACTTTTAAGCAAATGTCCTTCTATTTATAAATGCTCAAAAACAAGATTAACTAACCATCATTGCATTTTTTTCTTGATATTTATCAAGAGTGAAATTCTATATTTGAAAAATTGCAATAATATTAATTATTTTTTATTCATAATTAGTTTCCTGATTAAATCGCAACGTTTCATTTATATAATGATATAGGAAATACGCAGTTAATTAATTAGCGAAATGTCAGATCAATTAATTTTGTTATTTTCGCTAATTTATTTTAGTTATATTTTTTTTAATAAATCTGTTATTATTTTTATCTGGAGATATATTAGATAATTAATGTCACGTTAATTAACTTCTTATTTTAGTTAAATTACTTAAGCTATGTTGAATGAATAGAAAAAAAATAAGTAAGTTTCTATCTTCGATAAGATTTTGTTCAATAATACTAAAATTAGGATATTACATAACTAATTACTTTCTTTAGTTAATTTACTTAAGTTGTTAATTAAAAATAAATAAATAGATTGTATTATTTCCATCTGGAAACATCAAGCGAATAATTCATTATCTAAGTAACATATAAATTAATTACATACTGTAGTTAATTATATAAAGTTGTTTATTTTAATAAAGATAAAACAAAGAACGTTTCCTTTCATATTCGAATCACTGAGACGCAATGCTGATTGGGAGATTTACGTGAAGAATGTTATTGTTTACATCTGGGGACACCAACGTAAGGCAAAGAACCCTGAGGTCTTTCCGCTTCAAGCATGTACTTGCATATAAATCACTCGAGGTGTTTACGTTACAAATTGAATTTAATGACAGCGAACTTGCGGCGCGAAATTATACTTCTGGTCGTTACGTAACGCGAGAGGAGATCATCAGCGTAGGAGCGCATAAGAAAGGATTACAAAAATGGAATGAAAGAAGGAGAACAGACTCGCTAATTTAGCGTAGGCCACGTTTAATTATGTAATGCGAGATGAAGCAGAGCGATTGCGAATGTTCATAATAATAATAATGGGAGAGTGGATTTGATTAACATAAAATTAGCATTCTGAATAAATGCTGTGATCATACGTCCTCTACTTGAGAAAACTGTACTTTATTTCACTTTATTTTCATTACTTTTCGCAAAAAATATCTTAGTTTTGTCTTTAACTTTGTGAATTCATCATTTCTTTTCTTAGGAATGGGGAAGTAGCGTGTCAACATTAGAATATCAAGTTTATCTTTTTCAACAAAGATAATAGAAGTAAACTCTTATTTTGTCCAAAAGATTTGGTAAATAAGTTGCAGTTAACACATAATTTTATTTATGGGTCAATGTGTACATTTACCTAAAATTGGAAGAAAAGAATTATTTCTTGTAAGTGTACAGAATTACTAAAATATTTACTGCAACAGATAATAATATTTAATAATTTATAACAAAATGATACAATTTTTTATGGATAAAATTAAAAAGATTACTTAAATTATCTTGAAAAAAAATCTGTTTACACACTAATATTTATTATTTAATTTTTAAATAGTTAAAATCAGGGCGGAAAGTCTATGGTCATAGCTCTTTGTATGTAAACTACAATAAATTTTGTCTATTAGTTAATCTTTCATAGATTTATGAACTTTAAAAATGCAGTTATAGAAAATATGCCTGTCTAAAATTATTAAGTAACGTATGTGCATATATTTTAAGGATTTTTTAAATAATTAAAAAATATAAACTATTTATTCGGAGTGATTTTTTTTTGCAAAAAAGGATAGTCTGAAATTTCAACTCATAATATTTATAAACATTTAGTAAGATGCAGCTAAATTGATTAAAAGTTAGTTAAAATTATTACTTCTAATGAATTATATGAAAAAAAATACATAAATAACTAAAATTTGAAATTAAATAATAGAAATTGTCATAAATGTATATTTAAGTATTCATTTTGTGCATACTTTTATGAAATCTGCTGTAAAATTATTTGTAATTACTGGTCAAAGTTTGAAATGACATTGCAATCATCTTAATTCTGGTGTGGTGTGCAACCAACTAGTATAAATGTTCATTTAGATTCTCGTGTTTTAATTTAAATATATTTTTATTATAATCAGTGTGTAAACGTATAGTTTTATTAATTGTGGTATAAAACTGTTGTGTAAATATATTTATTTAATCTATTTTTATGTGTATAAACTGACTAGTAAATGTACACATTTACCGGGTTAACGCTTCTCATGTATACAAAATTAAATGTGTCTCCTTTGTTGATATTTTTGTAGCTTATCATATGCGTAGGCTGATGATAATTCGCGGTAGATTCAGGATTCGAATGTAACAGTGGGAGGTTTATAACACAATTATTTTTTTGGAGTGGTTTTCGATGTGATGCAATCAAAGGTCGTAAGGAATATATATCTCTCTGTGGGTCTGATCGAGCGTGAAGAGTGGAGAAGAGAACGGATTCTTTTTTACTTCTTCTTCTTCTCTTGGACCGCGTCGTCTGTCTGTATTATTTTTCCCGTTGCTGCTGTTGGTTGGACGTTGAGTCAGCAAGGCGCAAGGCTGTTCGGTGTGTGCATGCCTCATAATCTACAGGTTGTTGGAAAGATCCATCCGACCGACCGACCGAACGTACGTACAGTGAGCAAAGCCAGTTGTGAGTGAGTTTCGCGTGCGCTCGCATTCCTTGCCCAGCTCCTTGCCAAGGACCAAAAACTACACAATCCACAAGGAAATATTTACATTACACTCTATCCAACAAATCTACAAGAACTAGTGCATAACACAGTGAGTGCCCGCATACGAAAACCTCGATCTCGTTAATTGTAAGTGCAAGCAACACATCCTTGAATAAATCCACTAGAAATTTTATTTTATTAGTTTTTCACCCAAAAAATAAAACAAAGTGCGCAATTTAATTTTGGACTATCTCCAATGTACGCAATTCATGCAATTATTTCATAATTAACAAAAATCTAATTACTCTAAATCTTCATTAAACAGTTTCTCGAATCATTTATTTATCTGAGTAGTTCGGACTCATCCGAAACGTAATCAATGTAAATATTGTTATCAGCGCCGATAAATAATTATTGAACTGATATTTACGGAATTTTAGTTATCATATAAAACCGTTAATTTTCAAATTAAAATCTACAACAAATTTTCATGTTTGATTATTATATGCTATTTAAACGAATTTAATGCTATTTTCGTAAATGAGTCAAATTAAATTGTTCTACAATGTAAATAAACACACATTTATTTATTTTATTCCGTATGAATTATAAGTCAATATTTTTACTTATTTTAATGAATTAATAATTTATTTTGTTCGGTTTTCTTCAAAATAAAACTCCAGAAAATTTTTATTTGTATACAAAACAATTATATGACTGAATTTTTTGCATTTTTTTTAGTTTAATTTTTTATTATTTATAATGCAATTTATTAATTTTTCTCTACAAATTTTTAATTACAATTATTGTTTATAAAACATGGCAATTATATAAATGTTTATTTAATTACATTTAATACATTCATAACAATGTAAAATGTTTAAGTATGTTTTATGAACAGGAATAATAGTTATAAATATTTAAAGTACATTCGCTCAACAGCTTAAAGTTCTTTATTTTAAAACTAAACTAACCTTTGAATATAAACTGTCTATTAATATTTCAACTATCTTTATTCTCGTCCCATTTCAAATTCATTTAATTTTGTTCTATGATTTATTACACTTTGTAAACTTTATTACACAATGACCAAATTAAGACAAGTTACACTGAAATATCATACGTAAAAAAATGTTTCAGTTTTAAAAAAATATTAAATATATTTTTTACTGTAATAGATTTAATTAAATTATAAACTCTTTTTCGATAAAAAAATTTACCTTATTTTATTGTTCATAAATAATCATAAATAAAATAGTAATCAATAAATATTTAAATTATGATAAAAAAACATAATTAAGTGTAACTTTTAGATTTTTTAAATCATAAATAAAATAGTAATCAATAGATTGGGAATTAATACGTTTTGTTTTAAATTATATAACTTTTCAAATATTTAGAATCTCAATATTCTATACTGGGGGTTCTTTGAATAAATAGTTGCGACTCTTTTCATCAAAAAATCATTCAGTTCTATCAGTCGGCCCTTTGATCATTGTACGTAATAGTAATGAATGCGGATCTCTCATTTCATTTTTAACAGCAAACAAGCTTTGCCAACCACTTATCTAGACCAGTGTTTCTTAATCTACTGCAACCCATTGGGAATTGACAGCTGTCACCCAGTGTCAAAATGTGAAACTATTGAAATATTCCTAGTAGCAGTTGATTTTTTTTTGCTATTGTATTAAGTTTGCTTTTTTATTATTTTTATAATTTATTGCTGCAATAAATATTATTATTCGCAACATTTAGTTCGTAGTATAACTACAAACAAATATTTTAGGTCGTAAAGCTTAAAAGGTTGAGAATCGCAGTTCTCATTATCCAAATATTTAAAAATCAGTTTTCAATTATTAAAAAAAAATATTTATTTATAAAGAAACACACCTAAATATTTTTTAATAATACAAATTTTTATAATTTATATAATAATAATTGTATTATTAACTGCTATAAATATTCTACTCGCTGTTGAAAAGAATTTAATTATATTTTTGTTAATAAATTATTAATTATGTAACGCAGCCACTGACAAACAAAAAGGAAACTTTTGTTGGAAAATTTTAAATTTAATCTCGACAGCATTAATTAAAAAATTACAAACTTTTTCATGTCATTTTACGCTGCTAAATTATTTTTTTTTATACTTCAATACATTTTTTTTATTTTATAAAAGATTTAGGTAATAAACACAACGTTTATAAAATATCTTCAATGTTTATTATGAAAAAGCAATAAATTGAATTAATTAGTAGTGTTTCTTTTTATTTCTATAAGCATATTTGTGATTCATAAAAATTAATAAAATCTTTTGTTATGTATGAGTGATGATATTAGTAGCAATTACGTTAGTTTCTTCGAATTGTGTATGAAAATATCAATTGTTGCCCATCATTGTTTAACTTTTAAATATGAATTATTCATAACTTTTATAAACTACTTCTTTTGTGTATGTATTCTAAAATTGTATATTTATAAATATTTGTAGATAAATGAATTTCGTGTTCGGTCCGGGGGAAGAAAAAAAGGAAGACCCCTATAATTTACTTTATTTTTTTACGACACCTAAATATCCGAGTTCTTGGTATTACATTTGTGAACGACAGCCTCTAAAATATGTAGGTTCCAGAAAGTTTTCACGAAAATTGCCATTCGTCATTTAATCATGGACCGTCTGCACTATGTGTACGTGTTTTCCTAGTAACATAATACAACCACACTTTCAGCGCATGAAACACGAAACCGGGAAAAGGATGAAGCTAATAGGGTTTTCGATGTTTCCGCGAAACGCAGCGTATGAAAATCTGGTATTTTCATTTTTTTTCTTTTATTAATTAAACCTCTGCGTTTCGAGGGTAAAATCCTCCCCTAGCCGAGTCACTCGTATCGTTGGAATTGGAAACAAAGGGGCGACGCAGACTGCATTCAATTCACACCCCACCATAAATGGAAATTAATTTTTTAATGGCCAAACAAATCAGAAACATTTATGCTTCAGCCGATTAACACTGCAGACGTTCCATGGAACTGAAACGCACACGTAATTTCAATTGTTTTCAGCCTATATTTAAATGAATCAGACGTTGGTTTCAATATCAATATTTCGATTTCCGGACGAGTGTTGTACGAAAATTACTATTTTCAGTTAATAATTATAAGTTCTAAATGGGAAAAGTTATTATTAACTTCATAAATATTGGATGGACATAAAAACGAACGAAGCATCGAACTTACGACCTGAATTAAGAAATAAAGTAAAAATTGATACGTACTAACAGTAATAAAATGTCCAATAAAAAGTCTAGTTTTATAATTAATGTGAATGTTACTTCAAAGTTATTAAAACGTTAATACGAAACCAATTCGCTGAATATCTTTTTTACAGTTCGGTTACATTTTATTTCAGTTATCAAATAATATATCTATCAAAGGAAATCTTGCATGAACTTTTAATGCGTCACAAATTGACAGCTGTCAATGTGACAGTCAAAGTGTCAAAAAATGAGTGTTAAAATCAATTATCCTATCCAACTGTAAAGAAGCGCAAAGTTCTGGTTTAAAAATATATGTTCTAACCTATGTTTTGTACCTCAATTCTATTTGATCAACATTTCCTGGCAAAATTATTCAAACTACAGGCTAAGTTTGGAGGTTAAAGAAGAATCATTTGGGTCGAAGTACAATTACCAACTTGTATGTTGGTACACATGGAAAAAGTTGCATTAAAGTGACCAAAACCTTATTTGTACATGTATACTATATTGGAGAAGTACCTTCATATATATAAAGCCAACAACATGATACTTGACAAGTAATATAATTACTTAGTTCTCAATTTTATTCAACTTGCATTATTTATCCATTTTTAATTATGCAAATAGTTTTTAAAATGATCTTTATTAATTTTATATTTAATATTTGCATATTAAATCTTTCAAATAGCAACAGTGGAGGATGCTATTCAAAGAAACTCGTAACAAATATCCTGAAAGGATGCCAAAAAAAAGTTTTAGCTATAAATCTTCATGACAACAGCTTAACAAGCCAACGACTTAAACTTTTCCAATCATTAGATGGAATTACGAACTGAATGCAGAAAATTGTAGAAAACTAATTATCAATTACTCATTAATCTAATGAATCTTGACAATATATTTAAAATAAATTTATAATTAACAATCATTAGTTTTTATTCAGTTTAGTGAAATAAGTAAAAAGAAATTATTGAGCAGAATTAGTTATTAGTTAATTAATTATCTATTACAGTTAGGTACTATTGACTTATTATAAATTTAAGAAAATAATTAACAATTCTAATAAACTATTTATATGGTTTATAAATTATAAAATAATGCATTTAAATATTTTAACACGTACCGTGAATAAATTGGCTTACGTTATTTATCTACGAACTTCCACGAGTTTCTTTTTATTTCACCAACTGATATTTTTCTACTTGGTTCGTATAAGAATTATGGGCGTGTGATATCTGCGAAACTTAATTTCGTTGCTAGCGGAGCAGCATAGTTTCATATTGCAGCACAATTTATGACGATTTTTCCCATTTAATCTCCGCATAAATTTCACTCAACTATCACAATTATACGTGTAAAAATATATACCAAAAGTCTTAAAATTTCATTATATTCATTGCATAGGTGCGTATTCCGAGCATGTTCTTTCAAATAATCGCTTTTCCCAGCAAAACTTTGCATACCTGGAATTTAGCTCGAGCTTCCTAAAATTTCTAACATCGAAAACATGTTTTCTGAGAATATCGATCATATATGGAATTTTACTGATAAAATCCAAGTGTATTCAAATTCATTTTACGCAAATATGATTAAAATGCAGATGACATCATCTATTGTTTTGCATATATGTTCTTGGAATATTGATAAATTCATATAAAATTAAAATTATTTCCTTATTGTCAATTGTAAACTTTAAATTACAAATTTCCCGCTTATTAATTTGATATTAAGTGTAAATCTTCTTAGGAGGTCTACAATATCTTAATTATATATATACACTCGAGATAGTAATAAAACTATGTAAGTATTATGAGTGTTATGTAATACTGGCATAAATTCTATGAAATAATAGGAAAACTAGTTTCTTATCAGCTGCATTAACATTTCTAATGGAACGTCCACACTACCTGCAATATGAGTAGTTTTTGACAACTAAAAAAAATCTTTTTTTGAGATTGTTACATTTTTATTAAGGAAGTAACTTTTTCCCAATCAAAATATTCAATTACTCAAAATAAAACTTAAAAAATGGTTGTGCCAAGTGTACCAACTTAAATAAGTATAGTAGTTACACTTATAGGTAGACATATATGGATTGGTGACACTGTAACATTGTTGCATTATATTTGGTATGGTGGTAGTAAAACCTATAAGGATCATAAATGTGATGCAGGTTGCATTATGCAGATGTTCTTGAATATTTAGAAATGCATTATTTTGTAAGGGATCGACGTTTATGTGGAGGAATTCCGGCTTGTAAATGATACCGAACTATAAAATATTACCACTTTGATAAATTACGAGCTGGTTTCTACGAGGTCTTCAATTTTAAACGAGTCGCACTTATTAAATTACACGCCGATGCTTTTCCCTTTATGGATGAAACTTATCGTCGATAATTATTTTGATCCACTTTCAAAGCAATTATGAAATCATTCGCCGTGATTTATTCGCAGTCGTACTCAGTTATTTATAGAACTCTACGAAATTTCATTTATATTGTTTGAAATTAAGAAAAAATCTTTATTTTTATTGCTTACATAAATATTTACAGATAAAATTGTGTAGTAAATTCTATATATTTATGAAAGTCTATAATAATGATGGTTCCATTTGTAGGGAAGACAAAAAATGGGAATAACTTGGTAAAGTAGATGTGAAGAGTGGAAACAATTTGCGAGGCAAGAAAATAAATAGACGAGTACATGACATAAGAAAAATGGATGGTATTTCTCTCCTAAATAAATAATGAAAGTAAATAACAAGGTGTGGAAGACTATTGTTTGCTGTTTTATTTAAAATAGATGCAAGGAAAATAGTAATTTTGAGATCAAATAATTCTTTGTATAAACAAGTTATTTGTAAATATTATGACAGTATTTCCAAAATTGCTGCCAAATAGAAAAAATATATATTGTATAATTTTTATGAAACTTTTGATCTTTTTCAAATAATTATTTTGATAGAAATATTAACTTTATGAAAAACAATATTTTCATAATTTAATTTATTTAATATATATTTTTCTTTATTTTTCCATAGAATTTTTTGCTTAAAGTTGGTGATATTTACAGTTTGGTTGAATCCCTCTTAACCTTCTTTTGTTTGCGCTTCTCCTAAAGGCTGTATTTACCAAAGACTTTTCTTCGATGGACTGAATTTGTTAAGTACGAATGGGTTTCAGAAAAGTTTGTATTTAAGATTTGGGTTATTAAAAAAAAACTGAAGAAGTCCAAAGGAAATTTAAATATGGTAACAAATTTGGAATAAAATATTGATTCATTCATTCGATCCACGATCGTCATTCGTCGACAATTTTCCATTTGACTTTTGTGACATAACGTCAGACTGAAAATTCGCTGAAAGCAAAGATACGCAAATTCACTGCGAATATGAATCGCGTTTAATTTTCTAACGTCGTCGTGGGTGTAGTAATCTTATCATGGAATTCTCGATATGTGTTGTATTCCGGTTGCACTTTGCCAGACAGACGACATCGCCGAGGAATCAATAAAACTTCTGCATCCAATATCGATGCCCCAGCATTTCCATAGTGGAAAGTCGCAATTATTGCCGAGAGAGATCACGCCGCTCCGAATACGAATGATCATCGACGGTAATAGATCAGGTACGGCTTTTTTCTCCATCGATCTCTTTCCATTCGCTACACATATGGGAATAATTAACTTATTCACAAAGATGAGCTATTGTGAGATTGATTTACAACCATTGCACAACGATTAGAAACTGCAGAGAATGCTGCAATAATTATAATCTTTATTACAATCTAGATGCATAATTAATTTATTTAAAAAAAAAATGCAGACATAATAATCATCTTAGTTAATTTATATAAAAGTTAGTTAATTTTAAATTTATAGCCTCTCGCAATGATTACACATTTTTTAAATTAAATTATTAATTATACTTTTTTTTTGCATTTTTTGAAAACCTTAATATTTAGTAAATTATTAATTAGGTAAAGCTATTTTAGACCGCGTTATATAAAAATAAGCGTAAATCAAAGTTGCGTTAAACGAAGTATTACTATATGTTTATTTGCTTATTGCAATATAATATTTTTTAAAAAAGGAATCTAAATTGTGATAATTATGTAATTTCAAATATTATTACGCTAATAAAGATAGTAAGTAAATGATTATGCGGAGACACCTTGCATACCGGAATAACTGAATCAGAAAGTGTACTTATTGTGCGATTGATTTGCTGCTATTGTTACGCAATTATTAGAAACTACGGAGCGCAGAAACGGCTAATCTTATCGTAATTGTGCCAATTAATATCGCACCATTAAGATGTTACACTCAGCGAGATTAAAATAAAAAATATAATCATGATACTTTATTTAATTGAAAGGGGGACACTAATTACATATTTATTTTAATTTTATTAATGTGTTTTTAATTTGTAATTTGTGCTGTTTTTTTTTTCTTAATTAATTTATAATTCTTTGAAATTAATTAGATTTTTCTCTTTTAGAAGAATTTATTTATTAAAAAATCGAATGTGTTTTCATTTTTAAACCATAATTTTGTTATAAATTGAATGTTTTTAATTTTTAAGCTATAATTATATTTTATATTAATAATAGCAACAATTTATGGTAATTTTATTATATAAATAATTTATTTTACAATAGAAAATTATATAAAATCAATTACGTAAACAAAATTTTATTTCACCTATATTATTTTTTTGGTATTGTTTGAGGATTATCCATAAATAGACATTTGGAATGTATGAGTAATGCATTAGCATATTTATTCGACTTATAAATAAGTAAATTTAGCAATGGTTACAAAAACATAACGCAGATTGTGAATATCATGTATGTTAGAGTTGAAAAAGTAAATGTAATTATGAATGTAAAAGTGATTATGAGGCCTTCAATCTTGTAGGAAATTATTTCTCGATTTAGAAATTACATCATGTTTTTTAACATATTTGATAATGTTTACTAATGCTGCCTACTAAAAATTTCTAAAACTACTTTATTTACAAACATAAATGTTTACTAGATTAAAAAAACAAGCTTTATATTCTTTATATTCAAAAATATAATAGAAGTTTCCTTTGTGTTATGTTTTTTTCTTTGTAAATAAATTGTAAACTACTGTTTTATTTGATAAAGAAATCCATAAAAATGATCTTTTTTTAAATACTGTAAAATATTACATGTCCTTATATTCAAAACTTAATAGAACTTTTCTTTGTGTTTTCTTGTTTTTTTTTTTATATAATAAAATTCAGTAGTTTGTACTCAAATATTTGTTATTTTTATCAACACTTCTTACTATGAATTACTACACATATAGACTACTGTCTTCTTTGTTAAATAAATATTAACGATCTACTTGAAAAGCAGTAAAAATGTTTACATGATGGTCATTAAATTGCAAATTCGAACTTATCTTTGTTTTCTTTTCTTCTTTCAATGTTAAATTGAAGCCGAAAATTTATACTGATTTATATATTTATATGAGTTTCTCAGAAGAGAAATTTTTCAATTAATCAATTGAAGCTTGGATGAGGGTCATTTGTGGGTTTCGGCCGATCGCTTTTTTGGGAAAAAGGAAGCCAGGGTTATCAGCTTTGCTTAATTTTAAGTTTGACATTTAAAAAATATTAATAACAACATATTCGTTGTTCCAAATTTAGGCCGAACCTTAAACGAAAACTTTGTTAACTTGCCGCAATTTTAAGACAAATCAAACAAAATATTTGTCAATAACGTGGTAGAATTTTATGAATAATAATATTATCAGCGTTTGATAGGAAGTTTATAATTTATTTTTAGATATATTTAAGTGCATCGCAATTATCGACGTTTATAAATAAAATATAAACATGCAATTATTTTAATATTTATACATAGAGTGGTAATCAGTAAATGTAATTTACAAAGATGTTTTTTTTTTAATTTTATATAATTCTATTTACAAAAAAAAATTACTTCTATTGATAGAATTTTTTTTTAGTAATTACACGTAGCTGTTTTACTTGTCATTATTTTGTAATTTGTGATGAATTAAAATTTCCGTCCAAAACAAGTATAATTTAAATAATTTCCATTTTTATGTTGATTAAAATATTACCTATTAGTTGTCTTCTGAATTCAATCTTTAATCAAACTACATAGCAAACCTAGGTTTGCGAATATAATTCATTTCATGTAAAGCACTCGTATATCAAAGCGAGGTTAAGCGTTTATCGAGTTAAAATTAAATAATTTTGCTCGTCTTGCAAAAATATACGCAAACTAAGTTATTCACAAATTATAGTAAAACCTTTATTTCCCGTTTTTTAGTAAAATTATTCTCATTATGTAAATAATATTAATAATTAATATATAATGCAGTGATTTCCTTTTAAAAAGAAAATGTTTCCAATTTTTTAAGAAAAACAAAAACTTGATGAAAAAAAATCTGATGTATTAAGGGCGCCGCGGAAAAAATCCCATAATTTAGGAAGCCACAAACTAAAAAAGATTGGGAACCTCTGATATAAGGTATAATTCCTTTGAAATAATCAACTAATTAAGGAAAGAATATTTTTTCGAGACATTCAATTTGAGCGTGAAATAGCAACAGTTTCTTAATTTTTCTTAGTTTCTTTCTTTTTTTAACTTATTGATCAACCCAAGGCTATAGAATATTTTAGTAAAGAACAACAAAATCGAATCTATTTTTGTATATCCGTTTTACATATTTGGTGTAAGAAACATACAGAAAGTTGACTTGTTTAATCCACAATTTCTTCTTTAACATTTCAGGAAAATTTACTAAATAATTTATAACTTTAAACGGTATTTCCAAATTGTAATATTTATTTATGAATCATAAGTGTATTTTGTTTTTGTACTCGGTTATATAAATCATAAGTTTATATTATCTAATAGATAATAATACATCGATGAAAAGATTATTGGGTTACAAAAATAATAATATAAATGCATTTTTTTTTAATATTTAATAAAATAAAATATTTTAAAAAGATATATTACTAAATTTTTTACCAAAAAAATGCGTGTTTTAGAATATGTTAGTTTGTAGAGAAAAAGTTGACAAGAATTTGATTTTTCTGAAATATTATTGATTTATCTTTACAAATGGTTTAAATATATTATATTGTCAAATTATACATTTTAGTCCAAATTTTGCATTTAAATTTAAATAAGTTTATAAAAATTTTCTTTTTTTGAATTAATGGAATTAAATAATTTTATTATTAAGAAACATGTTGGGACATATCTAATTATGTAAATATTGTAATAATTATAAAAAAAAGGAAATTGGTCAAGAAATTGTTATCAAGAAAATATTATTTCATTTAATTAAATATGTTAATAAAAAATGTATACAAATTCATTACATAATTTAGTATACCGTTTTTAATAAGTAAATGCATATTCATTACGTTAGCAAATGTACGCCGAGTAAAATGGAAATAAGAGAAACAAGTTTTGTATATTCATTCCATTATATAATATAAATTAACTTCAATAGTATTGCGCACGTGAAATGCGATTTGTTAAGTGCTCGTTATGGGGGCACGACGAAGAATAACGCGTGCAAAATTTAGATGTGCTCGAAATGATGTTTAGTTGAAATTTATGTAACATTTCTATGGCTCAGGCCGCTACTAAAATATGCAGGAGTACAAAGGCTTTAATAATATAGCACTTCCAAAACAGTTTTATTTATAAATTTTGTGAAACGCAGCTCCGGCCGGTGCATATTGCAGAAATGCACGCATAGTTTTCAAACAAAAATATCTAGAGTGAAAATATACAATATTAAATTCATGCTTATTTTATTATCAACGTTTGTGGAAATCGCATTTCGTTAATTGACCAAGAAATGTCTGAACGTTTAACCGAAAGCGTGGTATTTTTATTTATATGCAAATAAGAAATGATGAAAAATTTTCTTGTCTTTTATATAAAGGAATAAAAAATAAAATGGGAGAGTTATAGCATTCTCGAGGTATGATTAAAAAAATATATGTGGATACAATGCATTGAGATATAACAAAGGACATATGTATATATGCGTGAAATTAAGTAATGATTCATATAGGTTACGACAGGGTATCGACCCGTGGTCCTTCTGCCCTACAACGTGCGATGATGATGCTGTTCTAAAACTGAAAATTTCGTTGCGGTGTCTCATAGTTTCTCCATTTCGATACGGTTTTATTTCTTTCAACTGTAATGCTTGTATTATTCCCACTATTAAACTAAATTCGTAGCATATATATGTTTGTTTATCGTGTCCTCTGCACGGATGCTCCCATTATCTGTAGATAATGCGAGCCTCTAGTATTTGTTTCTGCGGCTGGAAATAATATGTGTTTATTATCGAATATGCGATACGATGTTGAGGCCCTTGTTATCCCGTCTACAAAGCAATTGCTTTCGTTATTGAACTCTTCGTATATCGACTTATCTTCCATTGTCTCCGCTGGTATAAAATTCATATTTATTTGAAACCAACAAGAAATATCATTACATTATACTGTTTATTATTTCTATATAAATTAGAAAATATGACAATTAATTGTAATTAACGCTCATTAATTAATGAAAAATCATGATAATTAAATTAAAAGTTGGAGAATTCCTTAGTAATTCATGTATCATCTAATATTTGTATGATAATAATAATAATATTTATTGGCCAGAAATATAAATACAAAACAAAATTGTAATAATAATAATTAAACCAGGAAAAAAGAAAACATAACTGACCAAAGGACGTAGTCTTTCCGCCCTTATTTGTATGAAAACTTCAGTTTTTGATTATCTCTATAATAAATTGTAATCAAAATTACACTTAAACAATCATCAATAAATTAATCATTTTAATTAAGTTTTAATATAATATGATTCATTGTTTTGTATAATTATTTTTTTTAAATTGATAATTAAATTAAAATTCATAAATAATGTTTTCTATTGTAATAGTTTTTTTCAACTTTATTAATATGATTGTGTGACTGTTACAATAAATATAATTATTATTTTAATAAATATTTTTATATAACTAATTCGGATTATAGCCATTAATCTTTGGATGATAAAATATTGACTTTGGCTTATGTAGATTGTGAGCTATAATTATAATAAAAAAGTAACAATGTAATTAATTTACTGAATCAATTGAATTTAGTTCTAAATAAATTTGATATGTAGATTATTTTAAATTATTAATCATAAATCAGTTAATATTGAATATCAGAGTACGTGGACTGATTAGAAAGTTTCTAGAGGTAATTAAAATCTCGTCTGTTGACATTTACCCATAAATAAGTGAGTACTACCATATTTTAATAATGTTTAAGCGTTTTACATTTTTTTGTCATAGATTCAAATATTAACATGTGTTAACTTATATACAATACCTCGTATAGTCCGGGTAAACTTGTTTTATACCGAACTATTCGAGGACTTTAAAAATGCATAAAAAACTCACAAAAATAGGCTAATGTACTAATTTTATAGAATTTATAAATTCAAATTTAGTTATGAAATTTTTAAACCTAACTATAGTGCATCTGGACTATGCGAAGTATTGTTGTGTTAAGAAAAATATCGATTTTATAAAATAGGATAAAACATATTTTAAGATGAAAGAAAACAGTCATCATCAAAAATAATAAGTTTTTGGCTCAAACTAAAACATTTCGATGTATATTCGGATTTTTGTCAATTTATTCTTACAAACACTAATTTTAAACAAACATCAAGCGAGTATTTTTTGAATTATGTAACTTAAACATTTGAATAATAATAATATTAGTTTCTTGGTAAATTATGTTACTTAACCGATTGAAAGTGCAAACATTGCCGGATTCCAAAGCGGCGCAGCAGGGACCCGGTTTTATTTTCGTTCGTTTTTCAATTATTACCTATTCAGTCCACCCGCACATTTATTTAAATAATTTAAACAGTTTAGTTATTTGCTCCGCTCGGAATTTCAATTTTACGCGAAACGCTCAGAAAATCGAAGCCGTAATTTATATGCATATTAGTTCATATAATCAATTTAATTGGCGCAAAATAAATTATGAATCGCCATTCCAATTTATCCTAGTTCAATTGCGTCCAGTGTATCGGAAATAAACAAATTAATCCAGCGTTCATGCACGTCCTGTATAGTTTTGTGTTTTATGTATAATATATATAGTTTTTGGCTCTTTTGTAGTTTTTGGCACGTATATAAATAAACTAATCCGTGTCAGTGTGTCTCACATTATTAATCTGCGACATGGATTCGGATTTAGAGTGCATACTTTATATAACGCAAATAACCGAAGGTGTAAATACACTTTCACTCAAGAAAACTCGTTCTGAAATCAATAAGATCGATCGCCGCTCTCCCTGTATCACTTTTTCAATAATAAAAACATTAAAAACACATTTTATTATTAATTATTAAAATAAAATAATATTTGTAATTAATACTGTTTTCGAATATTTTTATATTTTACTTCTATAAACTCTGAGGTCTTTTCATTGCATTGAATATAATTCAAGTACTGTTCATTTCTTAACTTTCGTTAAGATTTAAAACAATTTTGTTTATATAACCAGAATAAAATAAATTGACCCGTTCAATTATTGTACGTGATATATGTTGTTTAACTTTCTTAAAATATCAGTTACTTGAGGTAAAATAAAATAAGCAAAGATCTAATATTATTTGAAATATTGTTTCTTCTTCTGTAAATATTGGATGCAATATTTGAATATAAATAATGAAAAGGAATGAAGTAACAGCATGTTTATGATTTAGTAAAATCCTTGGCAATAACATTCGTGTTTAATTTAAGTATTATATCATGAAAAGGAACGGAGCGAGTTATCCGAAATTAGATGAATTTGCTTTTACTCAGCTCGGACCTAATTTTAGATAAATGAAATAAATTAATTGCTAACTAATAACCTTATTTTATATATCAACAAAAAGGAAGTCTTTTTGCATGTTATATATTAATTTAAAAGCAATTTGTTAAAGGTGTTTTTTGGTTATCTATTTTTCTTGGAAAGCTCGATCTTACGACGAATATTAAAGGATTAAAAAAAGGTTTGTTCACGAGCGGCATACTCATGAGACACCAACCGGTTTTTCTTCGGATCGTCTCAAATTTCTTTTCTACCGTCTCCTAGTTTTTTTTTTCTCTCTTGATGGTTGTTTCCTTTCTACATTGCTTTACGAGGGCAATAAAACCTTAAATGGTCGTAATATACATATTTTAAAAAAGAGTTGTGTAAAACTAAGAAGCTGCTGGATTAACGATTGTTTTTTGTTTGTTTTGATTGCGAAGGTATTAGGTGTACGGAGAGAGCAGGAGGAGGTTTTGGAGGAGCTTTTGGTTCCCCGGATTCGAGGAGGATAAGGAGGTCATGCAGTTTTCTTGAGTTGTCGCTTTATGAAGAAGGGATGTCTGAGCAAAGGACCGAATCGAGGGCGGAGAGGATGGCCCGGTACAAGGAGGAGAGAAGGAGGCAGCTCGCCGTCCAATTTAGCGAGAGTGCGAACCGTCTCCAGAAGGATTCATCGAGTGGGTCCGATGGGCCCAGGACGACGAAGGCTTCCAGACTTAGGGCAGCAGCCAATGCCAACAACGATGCCAATTCTAGTCTCACCAAAATTGATAATGCTAAAGAGGTAATAATAACACGTTACTTTAAATACCGTTTGAAAGCTGTGTATATTTGGTTGCCTACAAATTGACTTAAGTAACAATTAAAATTTGCTACCATTATTTAACAAAACATTGAAAATGAATAAGAAATATAACAATAATAATATGTAATGAAAAAATTCTAAAGATGCAAATATCAATTACAATTTATGTTTATTTTACTGAATGTAGAAAATTGTCTGGTTCTATAATGAGACTGCATTCGAAGATAACACGTGGTGCCTTCAATAATGACTATAATTTGTCAATATTACATTCAAACTGCATGAAAAGAATTAAATTACAGTTGATTTTAATGTTTTTTTCTTTCAATTTGTATTCTTTGAATTTGAATAGTTACAAAATTTTGGTAATCTTTGGAATAACTTAAAGTATTCTTCATGGTTTATGAGAGGAAAATTTAAAGCAGGATTAATTTATAACATTGTGATATTATAGATATTTTCTAAATAAAAGCTTAGGATTTGATTTATTTGAGATAATTCGTAGTCAAAATCTATAACTGGACATTAGCTCGCCTAATGATATTTATAACATATACTAACTTAACTAAGTTTTTGTTTTCTGCAGTTGACTTTTCATGTTTTTATCAAACTAAATCAACTAATGATTTATTTTACAAACTGTCTTGCATCCTCTTATTAGACTGCAATTTATTAATCTTGTGTTATCAGTAAATACTTTAATACTCTGACTATACCAAAAAGTTTGAGGGATCTGTAGATAACGATACTATATTCAAATATTTGAGCTACGTAATGATGTGTGTCAGCTCTAACAGACAAATAAAAAAAAATCGACATCCAATATCTATAGAGCTTACTGTCCGTCTGTCTGTCTGCCTGCAATTTCAAAATGTGCCGCCAGCTCTATTCGTGCATGGTTGAGAGGAGATGGAATGAAATTGCGCCCCGTGTACATGGAATCCATTGTCCAACATACCGTTGTATGCAGACAGTGGAAATTTCAGAGGTCTTCAAAATAATTGAATAGCATTTAGATTTGCACCTTCTTTCACCATCGAAATTACTTTTTTCGCTTATCAAAATAGATGATTCATTTATTATTCATTCTCATTCATACAGTTAATAGGAAAATTCAGTTATCAATAGCGTACTTTTTATTATTGTTTGGACACATTTGGTTTTATCACAATTTAAATAATTAAATTTTCAATTTTATCAAGCTTAGAATTAATTATATTTTTGTATTAATTTGAGACAATTGATACTTACTTATTATTCATCTGTTATGATTTGCAATAAATTTCATATTTAGAACTTAAAAAATTTCATTTGTTTTTTTTTTTTCAAATTATTTCTCTATTTAATTTTTATTAGTGATGCAGAAAATTTCCTGAAATATTTTAAATAATTACGTTATAGAAGATAGTTGAAATTGAATGTATTTGTAAATAATGAATGTTGGTAATATTAAATTGAAATTGAAAGCAGTTGGAGTGCAACGTGTGCTTCGCGTTTGTAAACTAGAGATGTCCGTTGGAATTGCTTTGACCCCAACTTGCGTGGAACTGGGTTTCCTTGTAATAATGCATCATCCATTTACATTCGTTTTACAAACTTTAAATTGGAATAGTCCGACCACTGTAATGCTTATATTCAAATTCAATCTATTTTTTTTACCTTTTACGTATAAAATAAATAGGATGTGGATGCAAGTAATTGAAAATATAAAGTGAGGTTGAATGTTTCGTTTCACACTCTTAGATAATAAAACGTTGCATCGGAATAATATTTACCTATAAGAAAATTGCGAATAGGAGTGAATATACATTTAAAAATAGAAAATATAATAATAATTTACGTATTACACTAAATTTAATATATTTAAGAGATTTACTAAAAGTGTTCGATTTAACATACATTCGATATTACGTACATGATTATTTATGGTTCTTTAACCGATGCTAATATCCGTACATACAAACATTAATATGGCATATTTGGCTTCTCTTTAAATCAGATTGATGCGTTATCAGTTTTTTGTCTGAAATTTGTTGTACGAATAATAAATAACATCAAGGTTTAAATTATATAACATTTAAATTTGTATATCGATGTTTGTATGAACGTCATGTACGTTTGTGCGAATATAGAGAATTCGTTTAATGTTCGAGTACTTTACATTTTACCTAACTGTATGATTCCTACGTTTGTAAACTGGAACAAAAATGTTTAAAATCTATGATAAATTAAGACAATGACAGTTCAAAGAAAATCATTATTTTTATAATAATTTGCTAGATTAGGGTGGAAAATTTGCGGTCAATAGCTAGACATACAATAGATTTTGTCTAATATTATTAGGTATTCAATCAAAATTACTAAAGGACCTTGGTAAATATGTCTGGATAAATACTAGATGACTTTTTTTGTAATTTATTATATATTATATAAAAAAAAAATCATAAAACGCACCGTTTATCGTAAAGAAATCGAAGAAAGATGATTACAGGTAAAAATGTAGGTACAAATTATAGTAATAATAAAAGGGTTGTGAATGTTGATACACAATGTTTTTTTTTTCTAGAAATTGGGTAAAAAAATAGGGGTTTTCTTTATAGTCGGGAAAATACTGTAATTAAGTATCATAAAGGAAAACCGACAATAGTGATTTTTTAAAAGGGTATTAATGGTGGAAAAAATTTAGTACTGGAAAATCAATATTTTTATTAAAGGTCAATGTTTTCGTAGAATGGATTAAAATTGCCAATGTAGATGAATAACTAATGGAGGGTTGCACAATAAATTGAATGATATTTTAAATTATGTGCAAATAAATGGAAGGTTCGGATTTTGGTGTTTGGTTTTTGGGGCATTACCGCATTGAAAATGCCGTGTGATTGATTGATTGCGCACAGTCTAGACGGGTTTTATCACAGCGTCGTATTTTTTATTTATATTTCTAAGGGCGCCCGTTGTAATGGAACGCCCTTTAGCGAGCTTTTCATATTTATATATAATCTTGTTTATTTCTTTTTTGTTACATTTTCCGCAGAATATCAAATTAAACTTGATCAAACAATTTCTGAGTGAAATGAAAACAGAAGATCGATGTTTACCTTTGAAATATTCGCAACCTTCGAAGCATGTAGTTAATTGTTGATTTTCCAGAGAGAAAAACCAGTCATTTTCTTATTTAAATTGCAGAGTTAAGGTGATTGAAAGTACGATGGAATGAGGAAATCGGTTATTTATCCCATTGCCATTATTTTGCTCTCGTCATTTCTGAAATGGCGATTTGCGACAGAGGAAACTTTATGGAGCGAGCGAACGTTTCTGTAATAGTTTATGAATCATGCAAAGCGGTAGTCCGTGATGGTCATCGTAGGTGTCGCAGAGATCATTGGACTTGTTGCACTCAAAGGCACCTGTTTGAGAATGATGGAGGTAATTTGAGATGAGGGAAAAACCTACCTTCAGTTGACCTCATTACTATCCCTTTTTTATATATAAATAGCCTCAATATATTTATATCGACTTTTCACGTTATTGTCCCTTCGCACGATGGGTAGATAATCGTTCAAAGAAATAAAACGAACGCAAGAAAAGCAATTTTCTTTATTACATCACTTTTTTGTGTACAGTTCACGTTGTTTCTTCAATAATTATAGTTTTAATATTAAAAATAAATCAGTTTCAAAATTACATCACAACTTAGAGGTTGGTGCTCCATCATTAGTCCTCGTTTTAATAATTGACTATTCACTTGGTCAGTTTCAATTGCGTCCCTTCAAGTGGAAATTGCGGTATTAATTATTTAATGTACATGTTATTACAGTGAAATAACTTAGCTCGGAAGATCAATACACGACTTGGAACTTAGCTCGATTACTGAATTTAACATCAACACTCACTAACAACTTATTTAATCAGATTTACAATTATAAAAGTATTGGTTTAAAACCTATAATTTAATTAAGTTTTATAATTTTGCAAGTCTTCTCTTAATCTTTTTATACACTAATCAAAATTAAAATTTAATTAATAACTAGGGATAATCAATATTAAAATTAAAGTAAGATGAAAGAAATAAATTTGGTTTTGTAAAATTTACGATATAGTACCAGCGAAATTAATAGTTTTTGGTGTATCAAATATTAACTTGAGATATAATGCACTTTTCTATAGTTAAACAATGTGAAATGCGTATTATAATTGGATGAATCCTTTGTGGATTAATAGAATGAAGGATCTAAAGTGCAGGTAGTTAGTATGAAAACATCCATGCCATTAATGTTGCAAATTTATTGGCTTTTAATAAATTTTTACATAATTATTTTCAAATAAAAAGGGAACATATTTAAATTATTTGATTTGATTTATTTTTAAGTGTTTTTTAATAATTGAATAATAATAATTTAATAGTAATTAACTTATATTTACGTAAATATATTTTTCATAGTTTTAAAAAATGATAAGTTAATTTATTTTTAATGAAATTATTTATTATTAAAAAAACGAACTAAAGAGTAAAATGAGATTTTAATTGAAATTTAACAATTTAAATTCATTAAGAATATTTAAATAAATATTTGTGATAAAAAGAAACTTTAACAACAACAACGTGTTTTTGTTTATGTTTCTTCGTTGAAATTATCTGTTCCTGATAATAAAAATCAGTTATAGTTAGCGTATGCTAACGGATTTGCACGCATTTCAGTTCTTGTCTTGTATAGTATCTATGTGCATTGGAAACTTAACTATTTTATACTTATTTATTTTTATTATTTGTGCGTACGGCGGAAAGTGATATATCGAAACTGATTTTAAGTGATTAGATTGATTTTTAGTTAAGTAATATAGTGTTAGTAGGCAATGGTTATATACATAAAGGTAGTTTTAAAGTAGTAATAAATTTACGAAAAATAAATTTTAATTATCTATATTATTATTTTTTCAGTCTCCAAAGAGTCCGGTGTCCTCGATAACGAGTCCTTGCGATTCCCCGAGACCGAAGTATGAGAAGGATAAAAGTAGCAAAAGGAAATCAAACCTGAACCGTTCACTGAACTGCGAAGAAGTTCCAGTTGATGCAAACGGTAAGATCGTGTGTTTTTCGTTTTGTTTTTTTTTTGTTCTGTCCTGCAACCCAATTTATTTATTTTCTCATCTTTGTCTGGTTGTTATGGACGTGTGAGAATGGGAGAGAGAAAGAGGGTGAGTGTGTGTGTGCAGTTGTGGCGTCGGGACGTCGCTTTGTGTTTGTTTAAAGCATCACCTGATGATTATACCCGAACTGAAACTCCCAACAGTTACCATGCCAACCGGGGCCAGACTGTCTGGAGAATTTCGATCAAAGTCGGCATTAAAAATGTATTTTATTAAACCGATGCGAAAAGTGATGTTTAATTTATTTACAATTATTTTCCGTAGATGACAACAAAAATAGAAGAAGACGCAGGCGTTTCTTCCCTCCAGAAGTGTTAGTTAACTCCAATGAACAGACGTCTAGGAGCGATGCTAGTCTCACTGCCAAACTGTCGCCGCTGTCTTCACCGATCACTGCCTCAGCCACAACCCTCAGGACGATCCCCAGGAAGTCGGAGCTTAGCATACATATGGAAAATGCTCGAAAGGGGGTCACGTCCTCGCCATCGTCAACTGTTCATCAGGATTTTGCAGCGAAATCCAACGTTACCGCAAGAAATAGGAGGGCCGTGACATCGAGCCCTCTGAAGCAACGACCATCATTAGACAAAGAAATCAACGGAAACATAAAACAATCCAACAAGGAAAACATTAAACGAAAGACTGACGAAACAAGTAAAAAACAAAAACAAGTGCCTCAAAACAACAACGACTCTTCATCGACGAGGAGTACACGAATTTCAAAGAGAATGGAAGAGCTCTCGAATCTGACCAGGGAAACTTTGGCCAGAGTCGAGCGATTAGCAAGTAGAAGTAAGGAATCCCCGAAACGGGATCCACCAGCAGCAAAGAAGAAAGAACAAGAGGTGACACCTTCACCGCCCGTGTCCATCCTGAAGCGGAAAGTGTCACAAGAGGAGTCGAAAACGTTGGTCACGCCCCCTGTCACCTTTTCGCCGAACGTAATCGAGCCAGCAACAACTAATCGTAAACAAGGAATACTTAAGAAGCGACGCAGCTTAGATGAGTCTCAAGTCTTAAGGCATCGGAGCTGCAGTCCGGACGTTGCTGGCAAATCGGACGCACGCTCTATTTTGAAGACCAAGAGAAGATCATCGCTGGAAGAAATCACTCGAGTTTCAACCGATGGTATTCAGGGTATACTGAAGAGGAGGACTTCGCGCAACGAAGACGATTTTGATAACTCTTTAAATTCACCACAAAGTATTCTTAAGCGGAGATCTGGAGCCAGCAGTGCTGGGTCTTCATCAAGCACCCATCACCACGTCTCCATAGCCACTGCCGTAATCCTAGCAGCCGCCGAGGGAGCGGAAATTATTTTAGATTCAGTTAAACCTATCTTAAAGAAGAAAAGCTTTTCGGAGGATTGCCCTAACGGCGACGCCAACAATGACCTGAAGCCCATCCTCAAGAAGAAGTCTAGTACAGACACGGACGATTCCGAGGAAAAACCTAAGAGACCCATCCTGAAGCTGAAAGACACGAACTCGAATCAAAACCTAAACGATTCATGTTCCGAATGCGAAGTGAAACCCATTCTGAAGCCTAGGTTGTCCTTTGGTGAGCCGAGTAACGGAGAAATGGGCGAGTGGCGAACGACCGACAGGCGCAGATCTCAGACCCTCACCGACCTTGACTTCACCATGAATGGGGTCGTGCTAAGAGACCGAGATCGCGATCTGAGCAGGCCTCGGGTCATTAGCGTCTCCGAATTGGTCATGAGTTTCGAGAAGTCCACTGGTGCCATACCGAAAAGATCAAGTTTGAAGCGTCAAAGTGATAATAGATATAGGACCCAACCAATCACATTCAACGAATTCGAAGCCAGGTAAATTGAACAAATCACATATAATTCTAATGACATCACCTATCAAAATACATAATCATAAATTTCAGTGAGCAATGAAATTATTTTCAAAGTGACAATTCAGTATTACTCATAAGAGACAAGTTCAAAAACAATTTTTCAATGGATTATTAATTAACAGATTTTTAGACACGGATCCCATTTCAGCTGCAACTTAATTCGAAACAGACTTTTTCTATCTCGTGAATTATTCAACTATAAATGGATCAAAGCTTCTCACGTCTCAAAATAGAATTTCCAGTCTTATTTCTCTCCTCTCGGACAAATTATACTTGAAGTCGTGTTCTTTTTTATCTCTTCCTTGACAGCGTTTCCGCATTTTTATTTATAAATTTCTCAGATTCAGGGTTACTTTGCACATATATTTTTTTAAACCCGCGTTCGTTTACCGAATGAAATATAAATAAAATATTTATCATGGTACATATGTGCTTCTCTAATATATTTTTTCTTCTCTTCGATTTTCTGGGATTTCAGTTGATTTTCCAATTTGTGTTGGCTTGCCAAAACGAACAGTCTAAATTTAGAATTCTTGCGTTGAAAATTGCTTGCAGTCAGTTGCGTTACGATAGTCGCACGAAACGGTCTGAAAATTTTATATTTTTTCATATTTAAAATACTCTTTATCGCTTTCCCTATTTACAACTTGGAGCGGAAATTCCAGTAATATAAAACTTGCACACTTTATTTCTAAGCTGCAAACAGTGCCAAAAGTAAATTTAAAAATGGCCTAGGTAAACAAGTTTATATTTATATATGTTTTTTATTTTTATTTTTTCAGTTTAAACTACGTTCAGAGTCCGCAGCGCGAAGAATTTCCGCGTTTGACGTTGACCAGCCCTCAGGGTAACAACCACAGTGTTCAGTCTCTTTTGGATTTAACTTCGTCTTTGGAAAATGAAAACAGACTGAGCAGTTATTTATCAAATTCTGTGCCAAATACTAGTTCCGATAGCGGAGTAGGTAAGATGTCTTCCGATTCAGCGTTCCAGTCTTTGGGAGATGGATTGGAATTGGAGCAAGATGATACGTCACCGAAGAAAGTGATCCCGAAATTGGAGATGCAGATGAAGGCCATCGCCGAGGAGGCCAAGAAAATGAAGCTGCTCAAAGGTGAGCATTTCCCGCATGTTTACATTAATGGCAGTTGTATATGAAAATTGCTTTTGTTCTTGTAGTTAACGCTGGTATTCAGAAGTATAAAAACCGCTCGACCGTGTCTTCCACTAGTCGTTATTCCACTCAACCCGTTACTCTGGATGAGGTCCAAGAGGCTGCGAAGATCAAACGAGAAGATGAGGAGAAAGGTTTGTTTTATTTTTTTTAACGTTGTTGCTGCTGCCTTTGGAATGCCGTTTGATATGCTTAGAGTCTATTCGATGTTAGTTTACTATATTATTTTTTTTTGATATTGCATGCTTTGTTAGAAGACACTAGCGACGAAGATCCGTGCAACTTGAGCCTATCCGAGCGGATAAAGCTGTTCACCAAGAAGCAGCAGGAGGAGCTGGACTCCGTAAAGCTGGAGAGCCCGAAGCGTCGCACTCGCTTCATCACGCAACCTGTTACCTATGATGAAGTGAAATCTGCGATTTCCCTAAACTGTGAGTATTACACAAGAAGTCCAAGTCCTTACGCTTTAGGTGTGCTTTGCATGAAATAACAATCATTAATATAATTTATGTTCATTACTAACTTCTTCTTTATCGTGCTTTAGATTCGGAAAGCGATCGTAAAGGAATATTGAAAGCGTCACCTAGGCATAGATCCAAATCACCACCGCCACCTCCATCTTACAAGATGCTGAGCCCCGACCCAAAGCCCAAGTCCATCTTGAAATCAGAGAGCGCCGTAGCAGTTCCAGATTTCACCTACGATGAAGGTATATCATCCAACGACTCTGATGATACGGACACGGAGAATAGACCAGGCGATTTTAAAATAAACCTGCTGAAGAAGTACTCCAGTTCCGATGAGTCCTCAGGAGGCAAAGAGATACAAAGCATCATCGGCAGGGAAGCTATGCTGAAGAGGCGCCAATTAAGGTAGGATTATTTTCATCTTTCTTACAATCCGCTTATTCTTAGAAATCGAAAGCAATATTGTACTGTTAGTGCAATGCAGCATGTAAGGTGAAACATGGCTTTTCATTGTAATTATTTTTGTTACACGGGTGCGTTGCGTCATCTCGAAGATGATGCAATGAAAGTGGTTTCATTGCACAACCATCGCACATGGATAAATAATCAATCGAACGTTGAATTCTGCAATTACAGTTGCAATGGATATACGCAAAATAATACGTTTAATCTAAGGCATTGTTGCTTAATTGTGTTATTCTTAGCAATTGTATTTTAAAATTTTATAGAAACAATGCAATTATTGAAATATCCATGATGTAATATGCAGTTACGATTATTAAAACTATGATTATTTTTAATGACCTAAAAATATGGGAACAATATTGAAGTTTCTAACAGAATAATAGAAATATCAGATTATTTTTAAAGTGAAAAGTAAATATTGAATTGAGATTTTTCGAGACATAATATTATGGCACATGTATGTAAATTAAAACAAACATTGGCTTACATATGAACAGTTGTATAATAACATATTATAACCACTTGTAGTCGCACAGTGGCCAGACTTTGAATAACACATTTCCATTCTAGATGAAAGTTATCTCGGTGATAATAGTGTATAATTAAAGGTGTGTGACTAAGTGGGAAACTGAAGGAAGAAACAAAATGAAAAAAAATAAGAAATAGTAGGTTCGATAACACTTTCTTTCGCAAACACACGGCTCGATGAAGATGTTTAGTCACGTTCGCATTCAAATGAGTTTCATAATTTCCTAATGGCAAATAACATTTAAAGCCGCACATCAAATGGGACAAATCAGGCACGACTTTGCCATTTATTGTTTCTTTGGGCGCTCGGAACACTTTGCACACAGACTCACTTTTGCGCAAACGGGAAAAGTTGGAATTTCGTTTGGTTTGTTGTAATCGGATGGAATAGGCAGCGATAATAATAAAACGAAAATATGTTGGGTGCAGTGAGTAAATTGCGATGTGCATAATGAACTTCCTCCTCCATTAATTATGATAATTGATGATAGTTGTAAATTTTGAGGCGTGCAGTAATTCGAGAATCAATTTTTGAACGAGTAATTTACTACTAATTGAAAAAGGAATAAGTCAGGGGGGACTTCCTTTTAGAGTTAATTGATTTATATTTATTTAGTTTTTTTTTCTAAATCGATACAGGGCCCGGTATTAATTAGTTTTACAGTTTTAATGATCGCCGAAGTACGGTTATTCCTTATGATTAACTTTTACTGTTGCCGTTGGCGTCTCTCTCCGTCTTTCCCGACGATCGAGTGCATTGCATGTGTTTATATATCCTTTTTTGGGCTCAAGCTCTTGCCCGTCTGGTAAGTAAATGTAAATGGACGGTTGACGCGCGTACCACTTTTCCGTGTCGCGGTTAATTAAGGCCCTTCAGCGATTATAATTGAAATTGGAATTGAATCGGATTCAATGGAAGGCGAATTCGAGACACGTCCGTTTGGATGAGGCTTTCCACATTTCATTCTTCCTTTCATTCAACCTTACGTGTGCATGCGGATGTGCAGCACGCCACGAACGTGTTCACACATCACTTGCGCACACACACACTCATACATTTTAATCAAGGTTAATGCAACAATTCCAATTGATAATTTTATTGAATATCGAAGAGTCGCACTATGCTGAAGTTCTACGAATTTCCTTCATTTCCTTACGAGAAATCACACACAATATAAGAACAATTTCACCTTTGATATGCAAAAAAAACATTGTTTTAATAGATGAAATTAGAATTGCCGTATTTGAAAGTTAAGAATAATTTAATTCTATAATAAATGTTTATTTAGAAGTTATGGCAGTAATAAAATTTATTCTCTCATAAAATGGGAATTCCCAAAGTGAAAACTTTTTTTTTTGAAACGGACAATATTGTTTAAACTTTTATCAATTTATTGCCAATTTGAATAATTAAGAGTATATATTTCTAATTAATTAATTAAATTATGTATTGTTTATTTATATAAAAAAAAATGATATTTTGATCAAATTTATTTCACAATTTCTTTCATTTTTTAATTGTAATTTTAAATCATTCGGAAATAGATTTATGAAATCAATGAAGTTGATTTAGTTTAGTTTAAAACTATTTAAAATCTTTAACTAAATTTATAATTTCACAATTGAATCTTTATTAATAATTATTTAAGTTTACAAGCGTGATGTTTATATTTTATATCACGTAATGCGTGGATGCATCATTGTTTGGCAACACTTATCATTTTGTAATCAAAAATATTATTCATATTTATTGCTAAAAAATTATAATAACAAATAATTAAAGAAATAAAAAATAATAAAATATACAGTAAACTCTTCTATATTTTATAAGCACTACTCACATAACGCGTTTTCTTGTATTATATACTTTATTGTTTGGAGAAGAACTATTTTGGGAAATTATGTCTTGCCAATTTAAATTTGTGATGATGTGAAAAGGGGGAAATATATTTAACTAAATAATAAGAATTACTAATTTTCTTATAACGCGGTACTAATTATTCCGTTTTGCACTAATTCTGATAAGCGGTTTTCTTATTACGTAATAATAAGTAATAGCATTGTGGGAGGCTGTAAATTAAATGGAAATCTTTAATTATCGATTTGTGATTTTTTTTAATGTTTATAGTAGATTGAGAAAGTTAATTTACTTGAGTTGCAAATACTGCTTGGATGAGTGATCGGCAATCTTTATAAAGTTAGGACAAATGGAATGGCACTCTAGTAGAACGTAAACGATTTGCTAAAGCGTCAAGTGTTAATACACGACACATTTGCACGGATGAAGAACCATGTGGTCGATGGCCTGTTATGTGCGAACCTTACAAATTCAGATACCAACACACAGTTATCCTTCCATTGTATTATATAAAGATTTTATTAGATATACGCAATGAAATTTTATGATATGAAATTATGAAGGAATCCCAGTTTCATTCATGCCAAATGACAAAGTAGCTTCTGCTTCAATGTTGCTCCAATATGACTGCATACGTTGTGCAATCCGATGCGTGTTTATCGATTGAAACATTTGTAGACTGTTTATTTGGGTTTTCTGTGTGTTTTTCCTAACCGGTCTAATTATAAACACTCGAATGAATAAGTTCGGTCCCCATTATGTTCGAAGGGGTCAACTTGTGGAACAGTTGCGTCTCGATTTTATAAATAGTCTCCAATTGGACTTATTGATTGGATCCGTTTGCATTGCATTTTAATCGAGCCCAGGGAGTTCAGTTCGTTCAACCCGCAGCACAAATAACAGGCCGATGCAGTACACAAACCTCCGATCCAAATTGCATTTTATTTTCGTACCAATACGAAATCCTCATCTCTCAAAATCCGGAATCATTATTAGGCATTTTCATCCAGCATTCGTTAGCTCCCCATAACCTGAAGCACATTTATGAAAATCCTCGCAATTACTATCGCACCGGTTCTTTCATCCACCGAGTGCAGACGAGATTTTAATTTGTTTGCAGTTTGTTTGGTTTTCGAAATAGGTTTTAATATAAATCTTCCTTTATGCTTCACCATAGCCGCGCGATGGGTTTTGATATCTCTTTAAGGTTCTGCTTTACACGCTTCGGGTTAGGTTATAATGAGTCTGATCTCCCAGTCTTGTTCTTCCATTTTTTGTTTTGTTTTGCTTTTGTCTTTTTGTTGCTGCGGTTGTTCTTGTTTACCTGCTTCCTCTTCGTGTACCATCGTTAATGTTTGTTGCATTTGCGTTCTAGGCGCTGCCCATAAATTATTCAAAACTATCTCTACAAGAGATGCCTTTTGCAACACATTTATTTTTGAACAAACATGAAAAAACATATATTTTTTGTAATGTGGCGCTACACGAAATCCAGATTTAAACGTATAAATTAATCTAAATAACAACTTAATTAAACGAAAAATTCTTAATTATTTCTATTTTTATTTCCGCGTAAATACGTTTCACAATGTATACGTTACCAATCTAAAATCGTTTAGCAGCTGGCTGTTGTTTATTTTTAGTAAGAATAGTGTAAAGATTTACTTCTTGCTAGAATCAAATAGAAAATAAGCTTTGCCCACACATTTGCAATTTGATATTATGATTAATGTAGTTCACTATATTTAATACAGAAATAACTTTATTTGGATCATGAACTTGTAATATATTTATTAACTAACAAGTAAATAAGTTTACGTGCTTTAAACAACAAATAACATATTTTCTCCTGAAAATGATTACCGTCAGAATAAAATAATTATACATTCTGAGATTTAAAAAGGGAAGTTAATTAAAAACTGGAAAGTTAAGATTTTCTATTTTTCAATGATTTATACAATAATATCACAAAAAATAACTCACGGTAATACAATAAATAACTATGGTTAGTTTTGTTCTAATGCACACTTGAATTCATAAATTAAAATGTAAGGTCACCATTTCTATAAACTACATTTATTTGATTTGAATCATACCTAAATGAGTCATTTTCATGAGGTTTATTTTTAAAATGTTTAAACGCTTATTGTTGTACTAGAGATAAAGATAATATATAAATTAGAACATATTTGTTTGTGCTTCGAGTATTTTAGTTTCTCGTTTTGACGCAAGGTCATAGCTGTCATTTCGCTTCCCATTAAAAAAATAACGCAACCATTAAAAATTGAACACCACTAATTTGGTTGAGAAGCACTGTTGGTTGGTATTTATTTTAATAAGTATTTGTATATGGATTTTTCGAGCTTGTTCAACTATGTTGATTGACAACACTTTTACTTATTGTTAAAACCATGGAATTCAATATAAAAACAGAGCCGTATGCGAATAATAACATATCGTTTAAGTATACTAATTATGGAAGAAAAGAAAACCGGCAGCGCGGACTGAATTTTAAATATCATAAAAAGAAATTCCTTTACAAATATAGTAATCATAAATAAACACCGCCAATATCGATCGTTATATTTACCGATGCATTTTAAAACATTTTACTGAACAGAATTTTTCAATATAAGCATTTTTAAACGGAAAAGTACAAAGTAACACAATTACTATTGACATTTTGTATTTATTCAATGATATTTTTTGTCCATCCATTGTTTAATATGCATGTACTAAATATTTAATGAAATTTTAATAATTTGGGTTTAATGCATTAAAATAATTACCGAGTGAAAATTTATTGTTTGAAATATTTTTTTAAATCCAATTGTTTTCTATGAGTTATTACACAATTAATTAATTGATTTTTCATATTTTCATATGCATTTCCTATACAATTTTGTTATTATTTTATTATTTCGACCTTGTTGATTTAATTGTATTTTAATAAGTTTTAATTTCTTGTGTTAAAATCACTATAACTTTAATATTTCAAGTTTTGTGTTCTCTAATCTTCTCTAAAAATATAATATTTTGATAGAAATTATTGATGATTAATCTGTGCTCAATTTAAACTTGTTTCGATAATACGTACATGATTTCATAAAAATATTCTTACAAACGTACAAATATCCGTAGGTATATACACTTAAGTCATCAGAAAGTGTATTTAAGCGGAACATTCATATTATTTATATAACTTCTATTCTATTTCAAATTGCTGTTTGAAAGCTTGAAGTTTCTTCTAATTATTTACGTTAAATTTTAAATTTTTTCAAATTATTTTCAGTAATTTTTTTGTAAATATAATACTTAAGAGATATGTTACACTGATATTTAATTACAAGGTTAATTTTTATAAACCTAAATATTTAAGTGTTTGTATTTACGAATCGCTAACCTTATTTACTCTGTTTACCTTTCAAACACGCTTTTCTTATATTTTGTTTTCGATTGTAAACGAACAATTCAAAATACAATGCGTTGCATAATTTACATTTCGTGACACTTGGGCTTTAAATTCATTATAGCATAAACTATTAATAAAAATAGATAAATATAAATTTATTGCGAAACACAAACTATTAACAATATTAGTATTGCATAGGTGTATTCAAGATTTACTTCATATCTGTTCAATGATATTCATTTGAATACTGTTGAACCTGACGGCAAGTAAACAGGATTTAGAAGTATAAATCAACAATCTAAGCACCTACTTAAAAAGCTATTCATATTTGCCACGAAGCTAATTTGAATTGCAGCAAAATAAACGAATTTCCAAATCGATTCATTTGCGAAGGGGGGTATAAAAATATGGTTATTACATAGCATATGTAATTAGTCTGGGGTTTGTGTATTTGCATATGCCTCTGACTTTCAAATCTGATTGAATGCAAACCGCACACCGGCCTTCGCGTTCATTTATCTCTCTCCCATATAACAACACACATTTGTTGTTGTTGTTGTTGTTTTTTTATAGTTGTTGATTTTTTTTGTGAGCGTTGTACGGTATTTATTACTGCAGACCGCAAATCATCAATCCCACTGTTGTCGCATGGAAATTTCTTCATGCACCTGTTTCGACGTAACAATTCGATTTCCATTTCGCAAATTAGCAATAATCGAAAATATACAATTCATTATTACGTTCGCATCAATCATCTTTATTTATTGTGTTTCATTTAATTGGGAAAATCTAGTAGAAAATGATTTGATATTAGAAATTCAAGTTTATTAGAAGATCGTGCTCGTTTTAGAAAGTACCGCATAATCATTTTTTTATAAACTATTTTTTTTTTGAATTGCATAATTTTTATTTACTCCTCACAATCAGCCAATTATTGCTGTTTCTTGATTTCTTCTCATTCATAAGGTTGTAAATAATCATAAATGAATGTTTACGCTTATTCTATTAAACTCTACACATTTCCATGCGCAGTAATTATTTATGCTGTTGATAAAATAATAAATAGTTTTTTTTTTGATAAGGAAAATTATCAATGTTTACGTAAGGAAAATGAACGTTTTTTTTTTTAACATTTTGATTTTAAAAAGCTAGTTCGTGTAAATCAATCTTAGATAACAATGAAATGTGGTGATATTTTCTGAGAATATTATCTAAGAAATTGGTTTCCACTTCCTTAATTATTTTACTATACGTCTTCATTAATTTGACAAGTCGGATTAAATTGAGTAGGTTGTGGCAACATCAATAGAAATTAATGTATTTTAAATGGGATAATGGAGGCAATGCACTATTCTCTTGATCTCTCTTGTCTTCATTAATAAATTTAATTTCTTGTTGTTTTTTTTTCATAAAATATTCAAGAAAATCTTGCACTTGGGGTCAAATATTTAATTTTCTTTTCTATTCAAAGTAGCAACATCAAGTGCAACTAAAAAAATGAAAGTTACCTATCTTTGGGGCTTTATCCTTGCTGCATCGCTGAAAATATTTCAGTTTGTGATCAAAAATTAAATTTTAGGAAGGTTAAAATACTGGTATTTTTCAATATTTTTTGTTATCCTGTACTAAGAAAACTTCAAGTGATAACATAAATTTCCATTCGTAGTAATTACTTAAGTTTAATTTTTTCTTCATTATCTTGAAAAGTGCGATAAATTTGTTTGATCTCATGTGATTATTCCCAAAATATATGTGTCAGCATATAAGTTAACATGTTGTTTAGTTGATGATCTAATTAATTATTTAATAATTTTTCAACAATTATAAAACAAATAAAGTTGCATTTTTTTTGTTGTTCGTGACATTAAAAAAAAGTTATATAACAGCACAATTGTGTTAACTACATAATGCTTCGTTGAAATGCGCTATATTTAATAAGCGGCGTCCGTTTGTTGGCTTTTGTGATAAGATAACAATGAAAAATATAATAATAATTGGTATAGAATTTATCGTTTGGAAATACGCCTGCTAAATCGAACATATGTTCGATGTTATTACATGCTGTGTTTGCTCCATCATCAACCCCGGCGCGTTTCCGTCTCGGAAAAATAATGCATCTACTCTTTTTTTATTTCCTTCTCTCAATTTTTTATTATTGTTGTTGTTGCTGTTCACTCCTTTCCCACCGTTTCTTGCTGAGCTTTGAAAATGCAATCCCAACTATTTCCGTGTCGTGTGATTTATTTATTTATATATTGTGAACCGTGCCTGACTTTGTCGGTTGCGATCCATCTAATCGATTTTCTTTATAATTTTAAACGCTCGGAGATTGCGAGACAGAGAAATAAATGTTCAAAGAGCGAGAGGAAAAGATGGAATTGCTTGGAAAAAAGTCATAAACAAGTTCTTGGATGTGCAGGAAGATAGAAAAGAAGTAACAAATAATACTGTACAAAATCGCGGAGAAGCAGAACGTGGAGATATCTGAAACTGGATTTGCTATGCCTCTCTGATCGTGAACAAATTGATCATGAAATAGGAGTCAAAGCGTGGTAGACTTTCGTCGATCAAAATGATTATAACTGTTTTCTTAGGATGCAAGAAAAAATCTAGAGCAATCTTTAAGTGGATCAAATTTAAAATTTCCATGTCTTTTACTTTGATTAAATATTAGACACTTTCAAATAAAAAAAAAAAAAATGAAACGTTGTATATTGACCATAGCTCTTAGTAATGGTTAGTTATATAACTTTTTTGTGTATTTATTTAATCAAGTGTTTAAAAATGTATTAAATTTAATAGTCTATTTGCTTAGGTGGTAATAGTTTCTTCAAAATCACTTTTCATTAAGAAATTTATAGATATAATATAAATTAATGCGTTCATAAAAATCTGGTTAATTTGTATAAAAATGCCTAGGTTTGCACTGAAATATTGAAACCGAAACATAGTGATTCCGGACTTATCGAAACCGAACTATGAAAGATATGATATAAAATGTTATCAAAACTAAGTTCCAACAATCATGAATATAAAAAAGTGATTTCATAGTTGTTCTATTTTTTTCGATTATTTTATTCATGAATTTTTCAGAAGATTAAATTTTAGATTACTTTTTATTCTAAAATACGTTCAGACCGTATAAAATACTACTGAATTTAAATGAAGTTTAGATTCATATATTTATAATAGTTATATAATGAAATATCTTTTGCTATTTTGTTTTAATATTTTTTTTGTTAATATTTATGTATACATTAAATGGTAATAATGGATATGAACTTTAAAAACTGAATGAATTGAGTTTATCTCGTTGTAAAAAAAGTTTGAATAGTATTTTGATGTGATGTTTATGAAATCATTCATGGATGTAAAGGTTAAAGTTATTTACTTTGGTGACTGGTCAAAAGGGTGTGATGTCTAGTATAAACACTACCACTGCATGACGTGAATGGTAATCGCACTTTGAATGAAACTAGTTCGTTTAATCCGACTTCAATTGAAACCTGCGCTGCAATTGTTTTACTTGACTTCCGTTTCTCGTGACGCATCCAAAGCGTATGTGTACTCAAGTAAAACCCTAAAAGAACTTATGATTCACGAAGATGTCGAGCTTATTACAACATTCGTCGCATCTGTCCGCTCGCATTTGATAACCGGCGGATGCGCTTTATTTCTTTATTTTTATCTATTATGCAATAAACCGATTACGTTTAACATTCATTTATAAAGCACACAAATATATCCAATCTTCAGTTAACAAATTGAAAAAACTAAATAAATGTAGTACAAAATATTATTATGTAACTAAAAATTAATATATAATTAGTTCAGATAAATATTATTTACGAAACATTTAATTTTTCTAGCATTTTATTATGTTATAATCATATAAAAAGTGTAAATTTTAAAATCATTAATTATTGAAATAACGGTTTTAATTGAGAAATTAGTTAGATTTACTTCCATTTTTTTTATCAGCGAGCAGATAAATCTATATCAAATGTAAATGGAGCATCCATTAATAGAGTTAATGACGTTTATTTCATAAATGATTTAATTAACTGAACTGAATATATTAGGCTAAGGATGAATTTATAATTTACCTAATTAGAATTTTAATAATAATAATTAGTACATTTATAGAAAATTAATTTCCATTTTATAAAATATTGTTTCAAAATGTTTGATATTTATCATAAAATATTATTTTATTATTATATAAATAAATAAATAAATTTTAATCAATTTGATTTGTATCAAATTAAAGTGTAACAATACATAAATATAATTTCAATTAATAATATCTAAATATTGTATGGAGATTACTTTTGATTTGATATTCGTATTTATTTTCAATTTGTTATCGCAATGTTATTTTTGCTATAAATAGATAAAATATTGATCCTCTAAATACTAGATATTTATCTGCATTATATAAAAAAATACATCATTTTTAAATGAATGAAAGTAGACACAGAAGGAAACTAATTTTAATAATTAATTAATTGTTATATAATAATAAATTTACATATTGTTGAGCTGGGTCTGTGGTATTTTGAATCCAGTAATGATCAATAAAATATGTTTCATTTTATAATTTCAAGTATTTTTTACAATTATGATGTACAAAATCCTTTCGATTAAGGACTATCAATCGATATTATTATTATTATTCTTACATAGTTGTTTATTCAAGTTAATTACATATATTATGACTATAGCGAGAAAATATAAAATATGAAGCCAATATTCGATTATTTTTTTTTAGTTCTACAACATTTTACATAATTGATAGTTCATCTTCTAACATAAATTAATATTTAGTATAAATATATAATATATTTGTTGGTATTTTCTTGAAATAATTTGATTTGACTATCGTCGGTCATCAATAGTAGTTAGGAGAAAAATCAGTATAAATATTATTAAAAGAAGATGTTGTTTTTTTGGTATACTGATTATCTTGTGATGGTTATGCTCTAGATAAGAATTTATGTTTGTTGATAGAAAAATAAAGAATGGAAATAAATTTAGTGTGGAAGTCATAGTTAAATTTGTCCAAACTGCGTCTTTTATTTGAAGATATAAGAAAATAGTGAAGCGATGAATAGAATAAATATTGACAAAGATGCACGTCTATTAAGATAGTTGAACGATTGGTGCCAAATAAATTATCAACTAGTCTGTATTTGCGTTTAGCAATTACTTTATCGTCGAAGATCAGCAGGGTTTATCAACGCCTTTAAAATTGCTGCATGTGATTGATTGCGGAATAGTCCGTTGGTGTTCGTTTATTTTTTTTTGACGTCCGCAAGGCATTACTCTAATCTGCAAATGAGTTATCTATTAGTCTAAGTCGGCGTCTACCTACAGGCGCGCAAAACCTGCGTCGTTCGACTTAAATAAATATTTATCATCGCAACAATCAATCATGATGAGGTAGTGGTAAGTAACCTTGCCTCCTCTCTGCAAGAGTCGCACTTGTACGAATGTTACGTGCCGGTGATTAAATGCACTTATTTTCTTTTAACGAGCTGTAGTGCACCTACTCTCCTCCTGAATGCATGCATCCTACCTACCTACCTACAAACAGAGGAGATCCGATGGTTTGTTGCGGATGGATATGGTGGTAGAGAAACAGGAGAGGATTAGCCGTGGCTACGCTTGCTTGACTCACTCGAGGCTCATACATACACATACACCACACTCAGTCGAGGCTCTCTGTTCAGTTGTGGTCCGGCCTTTGCTGAGTGCGCGTTTGACTAACTGCTGCGGATCTGAACGAACGGCAGCACCACATTATTCAGTTGTTACCTATCATCGGGCCAGCTGCACATCGGACAACAAATAACGTACATGCATTCGCCGAAGGTCTTCACTATTCAATAGACCATTATACATTGCCCTTTTCGTCCGTTGTCAATCCTCAAATTCGTTTTCCTGTCTGGGATTTTAAAAATTAAAGGGACACAGTCGAACGACTGCAGTTGTCGAGGCACCTAGGCAAGTTTACTATATTATTATATTTTGATACATTTTTTCATTGTTTGTTTCAAATTCTTCCTTCCTTAACGAAGAGTAATCTTATCAACAACTTTTTTTTAATTAACTTTACGTTTTATTTTTCTATCGTCGGAAAAACCTAAACTCCGCATACGTTCTTTATTGATTTAATATGAAATTATGAAAATCTGCAACAGTTTACAATACGAATAAAATATTTTATCCCATAATAATAATTTATTGAATTAAATAAGAAATATTAAGATTCTCAAGAGAATTGCAGAAAAAAAACATTTTTTTTTTACAAATTAATATATTTTAAAGAATATAATATTTATCGTTTAAAGATCAAATTCTAAATTGAGATTTCAACATTTTTAAACACATAAAAATTTAATATATGTAACAATCTATTGTTATATAATCTGCATCTGACGAACCTTGAAAATAAATAACAAAATAATCAAACTTATACTTTTGATATATATTTTTTTAAATTTATAAATAATTAATTTATTTCCTAATAATCAAATAATCAAGATATAAATATTTTATTTATTAATTATTCATATTTACTAACTATGTATTTATTAATTATTCATATTTACTAATTGTACTAACTGTCAAATAAGATGCGCTTTATTTTCTAATGTAGTGGATATATCATTTAAATATCGATCGAAATAATCTTTATTATCTAACTACAAACATTGCGTCAGAGCCTGGGTTATTGACTTTGCTATCATTACATATTGTATTGCCTTCTGTTCCCAATTGTGATATGGATTTTAATGTTTTCAGTATTGATAGAAGTATAAATGGTGTGTAAATTTGTTAGGAAGTTTTCCATATTCATAATAGAATATGTATGAAACAGTTTTGTTAATTGTGTCAATTTACCTGTCACCAATCCAAAGTTGCTTAACTTTAGAGTTAGTTAGCTTTATCAATCGATGACAAGACTTATTATTTATTCATCTCGATGTAAAAATAGCAATTGAATAATATATCAGACAAGGCAGACCACGTTTGATCAATAATTTTCTACGAAGTTTATTAAATATTTAGGTTAATATTCGATGAAAATTCTCTTTGAAAAAAAATGTATGCTTTCATTTATATTTAATGAAGAGAAGAAAACACGAGCTAAAACGGAATTCGTCATGAATTACATCAATTACCGTTACTAATTAGAA
Source organism: Nicrophorus investigator (assembly GCA_963457615.1). Lineage (NCBI taxonomy): Eukaryota > Metazoa > Arthropoda > Insecta > Coleoptera > Silphidae > Nicrophorus > Nicrophorus investigator. Next base: position 9,597,103 of record OY735142.1, on the reverse strand, counting down.
TGAATTAATATTGTTATCAGAAACATTACTCCTACATTCATTAAATTACAAGCATTAACGTGCAAAATACATTTATTGAATTTTTCATCAAAAAATTTTTTTTTGTATATATAAAAAAAGTAATAACATTCAAGGACGTGGCCTATTCTTCGACCTTTAAGTTCTTCAACCCTGCATCATAATATTTAAAGACATCCATATAATAAGCCGACCTTTACGTCTTGAAACCGTTTCTATTTTAATCTCTAATGTTAATGATTAATTTCGTGCTCCATTATTTTTTGTCAAGAAATTTACCTTAATATGAATGTCAAATACATAATGCTTTATTACAATCAATTATTCTCTCAGTGAGAATCGACGCGTTTCAAAAGTACTATGACCCAAATGGAAGATAATGTTCCAAGAAAACTATTGATCAAACTGCTCCTGCTTTCTGTTATCATTTCCAAGGTTTCGCAGAATAGTCAGATCAATAGCATTTCTTTTTTTTTTTGCACCAACTGTTAACGCCTGAATTATTTTACTAATATATTATTAAATATATACTTAGTTAATACATTTAAAAAAATTACAATCTTAAATGTTTTATTTTATATTAACATTTATTTATTCTCTATTCCATAATAAGTATATCATTGTAAAGACCTTGAAACATTGTATGAAAAATAATTATGTAATGCATTATTTTTTATTAGTTGTTTTTTTTTCTTATGAAAATAATTTAATAGATTTTTTTCAATATTCTGGTTTGAATGATTATAATTCAATTGTACATCGAAACAATTATTTACAGTTATGGTCCATACCGTCTTTAATAAGTATAACATTGCAATGACCTTGAAACGTACACTATGCTTTGCCAACTAATTATTTGATAGAAAGAAAAAAAAAAGATATATCTGTTTCTTTCGTTTGTGGCAATGGAGTATTTTAAAAATACAGCAGTTATTAAGTTATTTTTGGAAGGTGGAAATGTTGTTGAGATATTTCCGTTACTTTTCGGATGAACCCTTAAACTTGTTTGATTTCGCAACAAAGAAAGTGTGCGAGAGAGTCGAATGAATGAATGGGGGAAAAGGAAGCGTTCGCAGTCTAGCCGTGGTGATGCCCTTCACGCTCGTTTTGGTGTATGAAGGGCCGCCGCACTCGCTATCGATCGTCGCATGGATGCAAGTACGTTGTGCACCGTCTGGAAAAGCGCAGACCTCATGCAAACACACACAAAAAAGTGCAGGGATTAGCGCAAGGGTCCATAATCCCATTCCCAAATTCAATATTTGTATTCAGCGAAGCTCAATGTTTATTTTTTTTGTAAATAGTGACACATTTCAGTGAAAAACAAAAAAAAACTACTGCAAATCGTTCTTTGTAAATGGAAAGTATCCTTTTGACGAATGTTTGCTCAACATGCTATCACTTTACTAAAAAGAACGACCCGCAATAAAATTTAATTTAATGGCAACGTTAAACCAAAACTGTCTGGATACGTCATTCCTATATAAATTAATTGTAAAGTATTGCAACTATAATTGGCGTCAAATAATCAATACAACTCCATGTTTGAGTTAAGGTATTTTAGGTTTTTGTTTATAGAAATAAGGACAAAATATTCAAAATTTCAATAAAAGCTAAAAGACGACCAAGTTCCAAAAATGTCTTCAAGGTTTTATGGATGATTCTGTATGATTATTTTAAAATCAGCCTTCACAATTTGCAATCATTGAAATTGTAATACTTTTCAAACGTTTCTATGTTATAATAACAAATATGATCTATGCATAAATGTTAATGAGCTTATATAAGTGTATATCGGAGTGTATGGCTTCAGGAATGCATCGTAACGGATGGAGTGTGAAAAATCCAAGTGGATTCGAACGCGAAACGGAAATGCAGACGTAAAGTGGAATATACATACATTAAAAAAAAATAGCGCGCGTGTTTTTGTTGTACACGTCGTATCAGAAAATCGGTTATATAAGCGCGCGGTAATTAGGTGGTTCGTAAACGTAAAACGGCCGGTTTTCACTTTTCTGAGTCATTAAAATAAATAAAATTGTGCACATGAACATTAATCGACAGTGAGTGGAGAACGGAACCAAAGAGGAAAGAAAATAATAAGCTAAAGAATAAATAACAAAAAACCAGTTGCCCTCATCTGGTTTTCTTCAATTTTAGTTCCGCCGCAGAAGTTTCTAAACTTCTGGTCGAGAGCAAAAGAAAGAAAAAAATATTTACAAATATCAATTCCTTCCGTTTCGGTGTGTCTCTCGTCCGGTTGAATTCTCTGTGATCTGTTTTTTTTTTAATAAACAAGTGTTTCGACACCGATCATTTATTACAAGAGAAATCGGATTTTATTTCGGTTTTATTGGTTTCTGGGGCTCAAATTTCGTTCAAATTTATTCTTACGTTCTTTGGGATAATCATTAAATTCTATATTAGCTACGAATGTGGAAATACTAAATTTCGATTTATCGTTTTTTTTTTAGATAAACATATTTTATGTTGGTTTGAATCATTGTAGTTTTAATTTATTATCATATTTTTATGATCAATTTATATTAATTTTCATATAGACATCATATGAAAATTGTTATTGATTGAACAACATTTACAGTTACGATTAACAAAATATTAAACTATAAACTACTTTTTGGTTTTAATCACATAATTGAATGTTTGAAATTGAGATTCTTTGATTTTAAATGGAAGAATCATTTTACCAAATACCAAAGTCAAATGAACACTATCTTTAAGTAAATGTAGATTGTATACTAAATATAATTCACATTAAGTATGCTTTATTATTTTAACCTATTTCATACTTAATAAACACGGACCTTGAAGTTTACTATATAATTTCAAAGCAAATAATTACATATCCATTGAATATAAAAATATATTGAACTGCATAATTTTATTTTTTCCTCCTGCATTATTTACAGTTTTCAAGTAATAACATATTTGTATTATATTCATTAGAAAAAAGTATTAATTCATCATAATTTATGTATTTAAATTACAGTTATAATTGAAGCTTCTGTGCACTGATATTGCTTGCATTTATGCAATTCATTGAAAGTTTGAACTTTGATTATATAATAATAATTTGACTTCAACAATTTACTTGGCCAGATTTGAATAAAAAATAAGAATGTGATATATGTGCAAACATTGCAAAATTAAACAGCATGTATTGTATATAAAAAGGAACATTTATTTTTATTTGTTTTGTTGACAATGAGGAATTGCAAGATGTTATATAATGCAGGAACGGGATTCTAAGAAGACAGTGAATGGTTTAGCTAAATGTTAATAAACTTAAGTAATAATCCAAAGCGGGGAGATGCGGTTTGCAACGAATCCAATCGAGTTACTTTCCAATGGTGACATCGGAGTTCTTTTCGATCCAGTGGAGATAAGATGAGGTCTTCGTGTAGGCTCCTGGCCATTCGAGTTCGCAGCCAAAGCTGATGCCGAAGGCGACTATGCCAATCTGAAAGGCAAACATTTGCGTGGAAATGAACCGCGTCTTCTCTTGCTTCTTATTTTTTTCATCCGTTCGCTTTTTAGTTCTTTTTTTTTCTTCTTCCTCGCCGCCTCTTGCGATCTCGTTTGCAAGTATGTGTGGGAAATGAATTATCGCGAATGAAACCTTCGCCAATTACGTGTTCAAGAAAGAGAAGAAGAAGGCGACTCGGGTCGACAAGCGTTTAGCTTTAGAACGGTACGCGGAAATGTGTACTTAAGTGCAATTAGCATATCCGTCTTCGATGATAATTAGCGGTGCGGATCGAAGAATCGGGGTGGAAGTAACTTAAAACTAACGTACCTGAATATCCTTGACCATGAGAGGTCCACCGGAGTCACCGTTACAAGCGGACTTTCCACCCTTTCCGCTCAAACAAACGTGAGATTTCTGAATCATACCGAAGTAGTATTGATTACAATCGTAGTTGGTGATGATGTCGGACCAGGTACTCCTCAGCAGGTCCACAGTTCCAGGTGCCTCGTCGTGGTCTTTACCCCATCCGCTGACGGTCGCATTTGCTCCAGTGAAATTCTGCGCGGCTTGCGAATGAGTTGGAAGTTTGACCACACCAATTTCCGCTAGAAAACGAAATCTAAATCCGAATCTAGCTGTATTTTGCTGAAACTCACCAGTCAGTTCCACAGCTTCCGGAAGCTCGATTAAGGCAATATCCCCAGTCTTCTCGTACTGGTCGTAGTCTTCGAAAATCTTGAACTTGGTCGAGTTCATCCTGACTTGCGTCTCCTCCACGATGCGCATGTTATGGGCTCCCATGATCACAGTAACCTCTTGTGCTCTATTTATCATTAATTAAGTAATACCGTCCATTTAATTCATACTTACATAATCGCACAATGAGCTGCAGTCAAAACGAATCTCCTCGAAATCAAAGATCCACCACAGAAAAATGTTCCATCAACAGCATGTATGAAAATCGCTACCTATATTTGAAATTTTCATTTAATTGATAAAATTATTATTACTACTTAAATTTAATGCATTAATAAATATACTGAATTACCCATAAATTTAAAATAAGTTAGTTTACAAATAAGGTAATGAATATAATACAATCCTTGTACATTATTATTGACATTTTTAATGCTGCATCCACACTTTGCTTAATTTGAGTCAAGCGTATCTGTCAGTTGTCAGATGTCATTAAAATTGACAGCTTGAATGAAACACTTAATACATAGCATTTAGTAGTCCTGGCAGGCATTTATGTCCATTAAATTTATAGCATGGATGTACCAAAATAATAAAGGAAGTTTTTTTTGTTATCATCATGTATAGATTAAAAAAACAAATAGTCTCGAGTGTGGCGGAGAGAACATGATTAATTAATTACTGAATCATTCATAATAAAAACTGATACCAGTTTTCGCAAATGGAGTTTCTAATTGACTAATATGAATACAATCTTTATTGCATCAAATTAAAGCATAACATGGAAATCAGGTTAATTTTATCAGTGACCAAGGATCGAGAGTACTTTCAATTAATTCAAAGTTGCAATTAAATAAATCGTTGAATAACAGCGAGATCGTAGGTAGCGGAAACCGTGTTATTTTTGTTTTTGTTTGAACGGAGATGCTTTACAGTTATTTTTTTTGTTGTATTCCAGAGCGGAAATTTCAATTTCATTCCGATGTAAAGCTCCCGCCATTATCTTATATACTATTACAATTTACAATTACGCCGTTGTTTCGAATTAGTTTTCACACGACGTCAATTTTCGCTTTCATTCATTTTACAGTTAAGTGAAAAAAATAGGCTGTCCCAATTCCGCAAACTACTTTTACTCTTCGCGATTATATTTAAAAAAATATTTGTTGCATCCATACTATCAATAGATAATTGATTACTAATAATTAGTTACCATGATAATTATGTCTTATAAAAGGGATAGTGCGAATGATTAATTAATTATAAAATTAGTTACAAAAAAAAGATAATTTCACTTTCAGTTAACGGTTGAATGAAAAATAGGTTGTCCCGATTCCGTAAACGACTTTTACTCTCCGTAATCTAATTTCATTATCAGTGATGGATTGCGAAATTATTTAAATTAGTCCTGCTGCGCGGAGGTGGTTCTATTTTTCCTATATTTACTAAGGTGGTATTTAATGACAAGTTTCCAGTGAATTTCATTAAATAAAATGGTAAAAAATGTCTTTAATGCAAACAAACACAACATTCAAGTAGAATATATATGTATATTGAGGCCATACACCAGGCTCAGCGAATAAATTACGGAACAGTCACGACTCACACGTTATTCCACCTTATCACAAGACCAAAAAAAAAAAAGATATGTATTAAAACAATGAATATGGCATGAATAGCCACGTTTGTTGCAAATCAAAGGAAGACAATGTAGAATTCGGTTTAGGTATATATAGAATACTGAATTGATTGTTTAGGTTTTGGTGCAATGTGGAAATGAGTCTGCTTTGGAATCAGTGATGTTTTATCGCCCGACTGCGAAATTCTCGGATTTCTAAATATTTACGACGTTAATAGAGACCGAATGATAAAATTTTCAAGAGTAATGAACTTGCCATCTGCCAACTGCAGACGAAAAGCGCATTTTGAAATGGGTTTTAATGGAGGATGCGTCGCGACTCTTGCGTTTTTCGGTTATTTTTACGCGTTCTTTTTTCGGTTTTCCGAACGGGGAAATGAAGGAAGCTCATTTACCTGGTAGGGAATCGAGTTCTTTTGCACCTCCGTGCCGCCCACCACTCTATTTCTGTCTTCTGGTGCACGTGGAAAGAATCTGGTAGGAGGGACCACGACCGGGCGGATTCCCTTCACTTCGGACCAATTTATTTCACCCTTCGAACAAAAAAGAAAACATTAAATACTTGTCAGTTGCTATAATTAAAATTAAATCTTAAACTTAGTTTGAAATAGCTCTTCTCCTCCATAATTAACTTAAACTCAAGATGATTAAAACACATTTCGTATATATCTACTTTAACTAAAGGAATTTCAAATTGTGAAAGAAAAGAAGATTATAAATTAATTCTTTAAAAAAATTGATAAATATTAATAAAGGTCAAAATAGCAGATGCGGTATTAAATAAACATAATAGAAGATTATTTTGGATATCGAATAAAACTAATAATATCACCTGTGCAAAAGTTGCAAGAGCAGCCAATATTATGAAAACTTTCATGATTGTACACTTATTATTCAGCTGAAACTGTTGATGAGTTTTCATCCTGAACACCTTTTTATACTAATCGAAATATTATAATCATGCATAACTGATCACAGACAATAATAATACAGGGATTACAGATAACGCATGATTATCATGCCTTTTAGTACAATTTGTTTTGTCTACTATGCAAAACAAGTAGACTTACTTCCTTGAAGTGCGAAAACCATAATCGTTTGCGATAACAATCTGCAATAACACGTAGTTTGAATCATTACGTTTTTGTAATATGCATTATTTGTAAACATCAGATGATTGTTTTGACTAAAATAAAGTCCAGGGTCAAGTGATTTGCTTTTTCACTTCAAGGTGTTTCGAATTTTCTTCTGACTATCCAATAACTATTAAAACCGAATGATGATTCATTGACCTACTTTTATTTATTTGTTTCTTTTCATTTTTTTTTGTGTTTCTTGCATTATTTTTATTTTTACCCAAATTTGGTGTTGAAGTTAAGAATTGTGTACGTTGCAGTTCCGAAGTTGTTCTTAAAATGGATGTTTGTTATTGACAGATCCAGATTTAGTATTGAAATCTGCAACCTCTCAAGGTTTTCAACGACGGCTCGGAGCGATTCTTTAATTGCCGCAATTATGTAATTTCACATTAAAAAATATTTGCAGTGTGTCGGGTGCGTTTTAAAGTAGTTAAGGAGTGGTTATGAATAACGGATAAATAAGGTTTTACTAAAAGCTTTCTCCCATTAATGATTTATAGTAGAATCTTTCATTTCAATTGAAATAGTTTTTTTTTGCCATTTGCAAAACTTTATTCCTGTTAATTAAACTTGTAGGTCGTTTTACCGCGATGTTAAGTTGATAATATTAATTCATTACAGTAAATAAGTTATAGCATTAGTTTTTTATAAAGTTTACACTAATAATTAATGTTTTGATACATATTATAAATAGAGGTTTATTTTCAATGTTGTCTTCTAGTTGTTTTCTTGAAATTGATTAATTAATGTATATTATTTTATGTTACAGATCGACAAATAGCAATGGTTGTCTTATCCAGAAGAGCAAGAGTCAAGCGGGCGTAGTTGCAGAGCAACAGCGGCAGTTAGCGGCGGAGGCGGCAGCAGCGGTGGCAGCAGGAGGAATCCGCAAGTCGAAGACGACGGACGCGATGCGCCGCATCGAGAAGATCCAGGAGCAGCTCAAGCAGAGCGGTGACAACGACTGGAAGCGGCGCATATCGACTTTAAACAATTCCAATCAGGAGATCAACCTGCTTAACTCCAGGAATTTGTACAATGTAAGTATTAAAATTAAAGTTAAAGTTGCGCGCCGTTCTGTGTCATCTGAATAGTATGTTGGCAGGTTATCGACAATTACAAACTATCGTTGTAAACTTATCGCTTCGGATATCCGACCATAACTTTCAGTTACATAACAATGCACTAGCAGGAATCTATTACCATTAAAATGTACTGTTTGACATTATATTTAGAACGTAGACGATAAAATAAAAGATCAAAATAATTTCTAACATTTAAAAGTTATGAAAACATTAAAATAAGATGCTTAAGATTATCAATAATTTACAAACAAATATTTTTCAAATCTAATTAAGTAAATTTTTATTTTCTTATTATTGCATGTTGATAAACATGTTTGCTTTATTTTCAATTAACAATTATCAACAGATAATTGAATGGAACATGTAAACATTTATTTTTACTAAACTAATTATTATTATTTATTGATTATTATTTTCATTAAGTTTAATTAATATTATTTACTTTTGTGTTTTGTTTAGTTATGTTATCATTACAGCGATTAATTGGATATTGTTTTTAAGAGATAAAAATAGTCTAGTCTTATATAAAGGCTAAAGAGGTATGTTACATATTACATACCTCTGTAGAAGTGAAAGAAGTTGCATATACTACTTTCGTATACTTCAATCTTGGTTTCCTAAGTATTTAGTCTAAATAGTCATAATTGGATGAATTATTAACCTTTTCCTATATCTAATAGGATTTTAAAATGACTTAATATAATTAATTACTTTAAAAAAATATGATACTGTAGATTATTATGAACTTTGTTTTAAATAATGGGGTCCTTTTTTAATGAAATTATTTTTTTCAAATTACAATAATTTCAAAAATGGGATTATTATTTTAGTATATTTGTTTCAATAATCCGAAGTACTCATATTGTTTGTTAATATTTAATAATACATAATAAATTCATGGATATTTATTTGGAAAATGTTAAATGATATTTGGACCAAAATCTACTTTTTACTTGTTTCTACTTAAAATTAATTTACGTTTCTTATAGAAACAATATAATAAATATTTTTAGTGTGCAAAGACTATTGGAGATAAATCCCATTTTTATTCTTCTAATATTAAATAAAATATAACAAACAAAGAAATTTAGTTATGCAGTTACGTTTCTTAAACTCAAAATTATTTGTTGAAATTCTGTGTTTTTTCTTTTAAAATATAATATTTTTGTTTTTTCTTTTAAAATATAATATTTTAGAGCTACAAAATTGAAAACGTGATGTTACTTCAGCTTTTAAGAGAAAAAGTACAAATATATATTTTCAAAGTTTAATTTCCAAGAGATCTTCATTTGTAGGTGTGATTAGTTTAAAGACAAAGAAGTAAATCTAAGGGAAACAATTATTTTGTTAAATAAAATATGTTGATTAATATTTTTAATGGTAAATTTTCTTAATATTTATAGATATTTTCAGAGATATAACGAAATCTAATAATTGTAATATAAATGAAAAATTGATTTCTAATTTAAAAATTTTTAGTGTAATTTATAATTATCGACAAATTTATATTTTTTAATATGATACATTTATTTCTTGGAAGTAGAAGTCTATAATGCATACAGTCGTAAAGTACAAAGATAAGAAGTAGATATTCTTATCTGTTGCAAAAACAAAACATCGTGTGTAGAGTATTGTAGTCTCGTTAACCTGCCTACATCATCAACAGATTAAAATGAAGGTGTAAGCATTATTATTGAAATATTACTACAAACTAGTCTAACTCTTAATTCAAGAATATACAGAAATATGAAAAAAATATACTAAAAATAATTTATTTTCAACAATTCTTTCCATGTAAAAATATATAAATCAGTTGCTATCAATTTACATTTAAGTGAGGTTTCTACAGAGCAGTTGGCCAAGCTAATTGCTGGTTATAAAATTTAATTTAAATGATTTATTTTACGTTAATGACTTGGTTTTCATGAATGATACATGAATTTCTTTTGGGCGCGTGTAGCACAAATACATGCATTTACACGAAACGAAACTCGTGGCCCGTGAAATAACCCAAATCCCCCTGCGTTTTGGGTTTAAAATAATTAAGATTGCGACGTTATCTGCAGTAAATGCAAGATACAAAAGATATGATTGTATCATATTTTCGATTGATACAGGTGTAAATTTATGGATGTTTATTATACAACAAAAGTGACGTAATTGTGAAGCGAAAAAGGTGCCAATTTTTGCTTAGTACGCATACGCGTTTATAGACTTAACTTTTTATTTTAGTTCCGTAAGCAAAGCGCGGTTGCACACCGCAAAACCATTTTCAGTCGATTATCGAGTGTGCAGCCTTGATGTGTGCTCATTTGGATTGATTGCTAAGAGAATATTGTACTTTTGCGAAAATGTTGATGTTTGTGCTGACGGCGGTCGTGGCATTTTTGTTAATATTTGTTATTAAATATTTAATGTGTTTGGGACGACAGGACGAATTATCGGATTACTCCAATCTCAAGGCTAAGAAGGATGAGCTGGATGCGTCTTCCAAGCAATGGAAGTCTCGTGTCGAGAAATCGGACGCTACGAACTACTCGGTTACCGGAAGGATGCAGCAGATCAAAGATGTGCCCAACATCTCCATTAACATCCCCATAGCCGATAAGGTCAGAAGGATGCCAAAGGCTAAACGCTTTAAAGGCAAAGATGGTAATTACATTTCTACGCACCTAATTGTTGCAATTTGAATGAATTCAGTTAATTTGAATATGTGATTTCAGGGGATGATACGAAGGAGACAATCTCGACCCCGGTTTCTCCGGAAATCGATAACGGCGGTACATTCAGGCGAAGTATTTCCGTGCCTAACAACGCGGAAAACGATTCTTCTGGTAATTAATGTACTTGGCATTCCGAAAACGGAATATTAAATCCGTATTTGGTTACAGGTTCCGATAGTTCTTTGAGATCTTCCGGTAGGAAAGTAAAAGTGACGAGACCCGATGACGACACCTTCCAGAGTTTCTTCCAGAGCGTGAAGGGAATTAAGACCGAAGAACGGGTGGAAGTGTCTTTGGACGATTTCGACTTTATGAGCCGACAGACGGAGACGCTTTTGGTCCAAAAGAAGAATATACGAGTCCAGAGACGCGTCAAAGGCGCCTCTAAGAATCCTTTGAAGGCGCTCGCGGCGCGTTCCGACATCCAGAGCGAATACACCGAAGTCGCCACGGGAATTGCAGAGAGAGAATCGAAAAGACTGAACGTTGAAAAATGTAAGTGGATTTATTGATTATTTTTTAATTAAATCATTAATTACTTTTATCTGTATATTTAGTGGCAAGAAATTCTAATTTGGCCATGGAAGCTTTAGCCGGATTGGCTAGTAAAGAAGATTTTGCGGCTGTATCTTTGAAGAAAGGTTCGAACAATCACATTTCGTATTTGCCGTTCAACAACATGATGCTGCTGCAAATCAAAGGTCGGAGACACGTTCAGACGAGACTTGTAGAACCGGTAGCAACGAGCATCAATCAAGGTGATAATTACATCTTAATTACTCCGGATGCTCTTTTCAATTACATCGGAAGCTATTCGAACGTCATAGAACAATCGCGCGCCGCCGATATTATCAATCACATCCAAAGCACTCGCGACATGGGCTGCAAAGTGGAGAAAGCGATTGTTTTAGGAGAGAAATCCTATGGATCCTCGAAGGATTCGGACAAATTCTGGAAGCTGCTCAATGCGGACGAAAAGAAAATCGTCGAAGCTGGGCATCCGGATGAGGACGAAGTTTACGAGACCAGAATGATCGATACCAATATGATTTATTATGTGGAAAACGATGAGTTGGTGCCTCTCGAAGAATACTGGGGTAAAATCCCGAAGATCGAGATGCTCCAACCGTCGCGCGTTTTGGTATTTGACTTTGGTAGCGAGATGTACGTCTGGAGCGGTAAGACCGCCAATCCTGATGTGAAGAAAACCGCTCTTAATTTAGCAAAGCAGTTGTGGGATAGTGGATACAATTATTCGGATTGCGAACTCTGCCCTCTGAATATTGCGAATGTTTTGGGAGCGAGAGCTAAAGTAGATCAATCTTTGAAAGCCGACGCGAGACCGGATTGGGCCATTTTCGCCAAAATTTCGCAGCACAGAGAGACTATATTATTTAGAGAGAAGTTCTTGGACTGGCCCGACTATAGTCGCGTGATTCGCGTCAAGGACAACGGAAACGAAAAGAACAACACCGAGGCCACCATTGACATTAAACCGTGCAACGCGAAGGAATTGATCTGCGACTACGTCGAACCGAATTTTGAGACAGAGGGTAGTCTTTTGGGACGGGGAAGGAACTATTTTAACGAAGAGACGAACATCCACTCGGAGATCAAGACACTATCCGTGACAACTATGAGAATTTTAGAAAATACTTTTGAGGAGTTATCGGAAGAGTCGAAAGGGCACTTCTATGATGGTGACAGTTACATAATACGTTGGAAGTTTAGGGTGACCGTGACTGGAAGGGAATTAAGCGGTAAACCATCCAAACATGCTCAAGTGGGCAGAGATCGCTGCATCTACTTTTATTGGCTAGGAAAGAATTCCTCCATGAACGAGCAAGGCGTTGCAGCTTTACTCACTATTGAATTAGATAAAGTAGAGAATGCAAAACAATGCAGAGTATTGCAAGGATTGGAACCTCCGGTATTCTTGCAACTATTTGATGGTAAAATGTTCGTGCATAGCGGAAAGCGTGACCAGGATATTAATGATGAGAGACTTTACATCTGTCGCGGAGAAGTCGAGAGCGAAAGCAGTTTAGTCGAGGTTCCTTGTAGTATGCGCAGTTTGAGAAGTAGAACTACCTTTGTTTATGTCAACAAGAATACTGTTGTCGTATGGAATGGATGCAAAGCCTCCGATCAAACAAAGAAAGTAACGAAAACGATACAAGAGTTTATTTTAAGCGAGAAGCCAGAGGAGTTTGGTTTGGAAGATGAAGTTGAATTGAAGGTGTACGAGGAAGGACAAGAGGATGAATCGTTTTTGGAGTGCCTCGGGGAGAAGAGGCATTTGTACGAAAGTCTGTTAGAAAGTAATGAGACATACGCAGAAACCATGAAACTGTTCAAGTTCAATAGTATTCACGGTAAATTTGAGGTCACCGAAACTCTGTGCCCGCATCGAAGCAAGGATTTCGTCACGCCCTATCCTTTCATGCAATCCGAATTGTATTCAGCTAATCAGCCAGGTAAATTTATTTATAAACTTTCATAAAATACTTTATTAATTTTATTTTTTTTGCATTATAGCGTTGTATTTGTTAGACAACGGACATGAGTTGTGGCTATGGCAAGGTTGGTGGCCCGAGAGGGATACCGACTTGGAGCTAAGCGAACAGACTGGATCTGGAGCTATCCGATGGCAGGCGGAGAGGAAGGCTGCCATGCAAACAGCTATTGACTATTGGGCCCTAAGGCATCCCAACTTCGAAGCCAAAACGGCGCCTGCTTTCCTGGTTTGGGCAGGACTCGAACCTCTCTCCTTTACCAATCTATTCCCTATTTGGTGTGATAGGGATGACATTGCTGGATTAAATATAAAGGTTTAATAATACACCAACAAACCATTTCATAGCTTTATTAATCTGTAATTTTTGATTTTGAAGGAGGGAAAGAAAGCTGGAAATAAAGTGTTAATCGAAAAGGAATTGACGTTGCTGACAAGGACCACGTATCCATTGAGCGAGCTGCTGCAGCGGCCGCTCCCGGATGGCGTGAATCCCACTCACCTGGAAAACTACCTTTCTTTGGAAGACTTCGACAAGCTGCTTTCAATGTCGAAGGAAGAATTCCAAAAACTGCCGAGCTGGAAGCAGAATTCTTTGAAGAAGGAGAAAGGGCTGTTCTGACCTAAGTTTGACCCGATGTTTCTGTTATTTGCTAGCAAATTGGAAAGGTTTTTAATGAATTGTCTGGAGTCGCTGAAATCGGTGAAATTGAAGCGGGATTCATGGCCCTGACTCTTTTATACGTATAGGACTGATGAAATTGTTTATTACTATTATGATTAATATTATTATTTTTTTTTGTTGTTAATTTATTTGTGTATCTCGATATCTCATAATAACCTAAGCGGAAAGTTCTAAATAATATTTAAGTACTTAATGGAAATTTATATATATATAAAAAAAATGTTATTTTTTTCTCTCAATTATTATTATTTTTTAATTAATCTGTGATTATTTTATTTGTGTAATTGTATATATTGGTGCCTTGCAAATCATAGGAATTGAATTCGTTTCGGTTCTTTTCTCTAGTCCTTTTTTTTTTAAATAATTGTTATCCTCGGTGGCACTGTAATATATTTAAATACACTCAAATAATTATGATTTGTTTCGTTTTGATTATATTATTATTATCCGTTTTTTTTTTCTTAGTCTGTTTTGCTACAAAATTATTGTCTACATAAAAGAAATGAAGGAGAAAATACTAATGTCGTATTTAAAATAATGCCTTATTAACTTATCGAAGGATAAGAATATTAATAATAATAATAATATATTACATGATGTGTGATGTTTTGTCATATCGACAATATTTTGTATAGACGAACCTTTTTAACTTTTCATTTTAGTCATAGCTTTTGTACTAAATGAGAAAAACACGTTTCAATTGTATAATTCATAATGATGAATGATTCACATTTACGCGAATTTCGATCATCTCTCTCATACGTGTCACTCTTCACTTTAGGAAATCTACATACAAAAATATATTGAAGCTATACTTATTTCGTTTGTGTTTTGTACTTAACTTTTAAAAATAAAATAAATATTTTGTATAAACTCTTAACTGATTGCGAAAATTGTTATATGTCTGTTTTTTAACATTTTTTTTTAATACTATGTTTTTTGACTATCACATATAACTCAATAAACGCCCATGAAACTATAATCAACTGTCCATTACACCTCACCCAAAATTAATACATAAGTATCTAATCCTATACTCTATAATCAAGTAGGATAATAATAGGGGATATCCCCTGAAATTGGCCGGATAATGGAGATATTACCCGAACTGTAACTAACATGGGGTTACATCATAAATAAACTGTCATGATACACTGGGATATAACTCCATAACAGTGATTGATTGGATTTCGGCAGATATATACTACATATTCTATTAAAGGCATTCCATTATATAGTGCTAAACCTATATTAGCTTATGTCAAATATATATCTTTATTCTCTAGATATTATATAATAATAGAATTTGGTTCACAAAATATTTTTTTATTTCATTTATAATAAAAAAAGTCATATTTTGATTACGGTTTATTACAATAATATTAATTGAAATAATTAAAATAATATTTGTGTCCACTTGAAAGTAAAACAATAAATAATACATGAATTAATAATAATATAAATTATATTTGTTACTGTTTATTTCATGAATACATTAAAACAGTAATATAATCAACATAATTATTTTCTACTGATTTTCATGACTATTTGCTTGTGAAATTATTTTAATTTTAAATAATCTATAAATCTATATATATTTCAAATGCTAAGATTTGTATTTTAAAATGTTTTCTTTGCATAACATATGTCTATGATTTTTTTTTATGAAGCTATTTATTTTTTGGTTGGTTTGCGTTTGATTCGACATTCAAATGCTAATATGAGAAGAGAAGCAATGATGCCTAAGGATAGAACAAAGAATGCAGGAGCAACTTGTTCCAATTCGATTTGCAATACGTTCGCGCTGGAAAGGCACTCGGGCTTTTGCGCTTGCCAGATCAAAGTCTCCCTACGCATCAAACCTCTCTCCATCAATTTCCTGTAACTGAAGATCGCAATGCTGCTCATATCAAATGAAAATAAAGTAAAAGAACAACATAAAAATAAAATTGCACACCTGATGGAAAAGAGCCTTTTGTACTGCGAATTTTTCTGTGCCAGCACGTATATCAGAGTAGGTTTGAACACGTAGATCTCGCACAGGTCGCAGATCTGCGAACTGTCGAAGGTTTTAGCGATTAGAGGATATCCGGTCGCCGGTTCTACGTGATACGCAAAGCCTCCAGATTTAACTCTGGCTATGCCTTCGGTCGGATTAAAATAGTTTGGCTTTTTGCCGTGCGCCAGAATCTTCTTGTCCCGTAAATAGATTATGTCCGGATCGATGGTCGTCTGCAAAAGGAACGAAACTGCAAATTATGACCTTAATTAAGCCACAGCTCCGATTCACTTTGAATAATCTCTCGGTGTAAGCTATATCCTCCATTCCCAGATCCAAATTGCTATGCACCAATTCGCCGATCGTCGAAAAAGCCGCCGTGCGGGAATTGATCAGATCTGATACGATGCTCGATGTATAGTAATTGTACAGAAGCAGGGAAAGCACCATCAACGATAGGATCAAAATTCGTCCAGTCAGATTATCCTCGTCCGTTTCAATATCTTCAAAAATAATAAACATTTATAAACTGCTTTACATAAGACTACGATTTACACAACCAGTCAAAAATTTAATATAAATTTTAATACTTTTATTCATCATCTTCAGAGATTTTGCGAAAGTCAGAAACAACTCAAAATAGACAACAACTCAAATCTTAAAGATTTTAATAAAGTTTGAAGATCAGACAAACCTTGTTGACAGAATGCAGCTAAAGTATTCAAGACAGAGCTGGACCAAGAACCTTTTTCGCTTTGCGTTTTAGATAGTTTTCCATGTATATAAAAAGTAGCTTTTATAAAAACAGTGAGTATAATCAGGAATAGCAAGCAGATGCACCAAGTCTTCTCGGCGAAAGGATCGAAAAACTGGTTGCGAATTTTACCAACAGCGCTTGGGTTTCTGAAGATAAAGCATGTTCTAAAAAAAAAGTAATAAACGTTTAAGAATTTTTCAGAATATTTATGTGATGCAAACCCAAAATAGTAAGTGGAAATTAGGTAATCAAGAGCGGTGACCCGATCTCGCGTCATGATGCCGGAAGTTGCCGAAACATCCGCTTCACGATAATACAGATGCTTCGATAATCCTCCATCAATACCGCTCGGTGATGGCCCATACCAGGTGTAGGTTGTCATTATTTGATACCTGAAAAATACATCAGTTAGCACTAAAAATTAAATTAATAAACACCGCACTTGAATTCATGAATGTCGACTATATGCAGAAAAAGAGCGAAGTTCAG
Organism: Nicrophorus investigator; assembly: GCA_963457615.1. Taxonomy (NCBI): domain Eukaryota; kingdom Metazoa; phylum Arthropoda; class Insecta; order Coleoptera; family Silphidae; genus Nicrophorus; species Nicrophorus investigator. The sequence continues at coordinate 9,579,868 of OY735142.1, read as the reverse complement.
TTTGTTGACAGCATCGTCGATGTTCTTCCTGTTCACTAAATACTCTTCAGCTGCGCTAGTAATATTTTTAGTAATCTATAAAAGAAAAACATTAATAAATCAATCAATAATTTTATAAAATCTACATTTACCACAGTCGTAGTTTTAATAACTGAACCAGATAGATTTTTCCGCGCCAAATAGAAGTTGCTCTCAATCACGAAACGGAAACTACCTTTACTGAAAATCATCGAATCTCTTGAAACTATCTTCCTACCGAATCCGCCCGGATTATAAAGTTCTCGGAGTTTGTAACTGTTCCCTTCTTGCCTCGCCACAAACACTTCCGAGTCCAACCTGAGTTTCGTCTCGTTAAAATAATCCTCGATTACAATGCTATTTTCCAAATCCAAAAGCAACCACTTGTACGTGTCTCCAAATCTCGAGTTCCACTTTGTCAAATCGGCGTCCTAAGTTCAACAATTTCTAAAATGCATGTAAATACTAGTAATGATTACTTACTAAGTTCAAAAATCTTCTGGAATTCGGACAGTGCAAATCTAAGACGTAGCCGTATCTATTATAATAAATAGCACTAGCATTTTCAATTATGCCTTCATAATTCACTATGAAATACTCAATTTCGATTATGGCGCTTCGTATAAAATGCTTGCTCAGATAATTTTGCAATTCCATAGAATCTAAAAATAATTTTTGTAATTAACTTAACTAAACTATATTTATTCTAATAATTTTACAAATCACAATTTTAAGTAATTTAATCATGAATATATTTGTATAATATTTTTTTTATTTGGTTTCAAATTTACTATTTTTTTCTTAATGCACAAAAATCGCTACAAATGAAAATGTAAATTATATCGTTTGGAATTCCTCACTAAAAACCTTTCTTGGTTTTATAATAAAGAACCAAATTTTTGGTACATACAGAAATTAAAGTACTGAAATTTTATTGGTATCTGTCTTTAATATTATTTTACTTGAAAGTTAGTTTAACAATAATAATTTAGCAGTGAAAATATTGAAGAATGAAGTTACAGAAGTCACAAATTTTTCGAATTAATCCATTTAGGTCTATTTCTTCGTAAAGCAAGAATTCGTAAATTTAGTAGTTTAAAACGCAAAATTTGATTAAACTTTAAAAATGCAAGTAAATACAATTTATAGTGGATTTTTTTGGCTATAATTGTACAATATTGTTGCAATCATTCTATAATTGCTTATGAAAATACATAATATTTATTAAACTGAAATCCTCCGGATATGAACGTTTCAGCCAAAAATAAACGCATTTTGCACGCAAATTTCTGCGCTGTAACTACAGTTCTACCGATCCGATTTTAAAAAATGAACATTCATATTAACGCTTAGCTTCTATAAAGCTACATGGTGAACTCAGATAATTTTTAGGATCATTCCTTGTGAAGAAAATAATTAAATTTTAATCAAGAATTATTTGTTATTTTTATTAATTATTTCTTGAACCAAGCGAGATAAAAAAATTCTTTCTTCGCTATAATGCTTGGATTACTCCTAGAAGTATCCAGTTAAAGTTTCATCGAAATCGCTCCACGCATTCAAAAGATAAATTTATTTTTTGAGCAATAAATTCAAAGTCTCCGGATATGAACGTTTCAGCCAAAAATAAACGCATTTTGCACGCAAATTTCTGCGCTGTTACTACAGTTCTACCGATCCGATTTTAAAAAATGAACATTCATATTAACGCTTAGCTTCTATAAAGCTACATGGTGAACTCAGATAATTTTTAGGATCATTCCTTGTGAAGAAAATAATTAAATTTTAATCAAGAATTATTTATTATTATTTGAGATAAAATTAATAATATATGAGATTAATGCGTGTTTTGAATGCTCTTTGGAGCTGTAAATACCGTATATAAGTTTGTTTTATATAATGTATTAATAATTATAATATTTATTCATTTCTTCACGAATTCAGGCATGTAAACATGGATGATATGCAAGAATAACACATGGAATTTGTCGATCCGTTACGTTAAGAGAATGTTACAACATTAAGTAGGAAATAATTTCTCATAATCTTTTCGTCGATATCGATACAAATCTCTTTGGTTATACGAAACCATATGATAATCGCTTTCCAGTTTTAATAAAACTTAAAGCCTTTTTTTTATGAATAAACCATTTTTTTATAAATCAAAGATTATTACATCAAAATATTAAATTTATTTACATAAGACGAGAAAATAAAATAATTTTCGGCACTGATTCATTATAGATAAAATAAATACATAAATAATTGTTTTCCCTTTATATAATTCCTCTTAGTTCGGTTTAGATTACCCGCACTTGCTGTATTCCATTTTTCTAATGTAATTATTTTTTGTCAATTTAATTAATTTGAAATAAAAAATATATTAAAAAAAAATTACCTTTCCTATTACACGTTATCAATTCAATAAGTTCCACATTTTTCAATTCCATGAATTTTAAAATTAAATCATAATTATTGGAGCGGCAGCAGCGTGGAAATAAAATTGCGAGCAAGAGTATGGATTTAATCTGCAGCATTTTCGTTTCTCTCACTCGAATTCAGCTCGTTTTGCTTTAAGTATCAACCGTATTTTAATATTTAATCACTTTTCAAAGCAATAAGCTTATTTCGAAACTACAAAGTGGCGTCAACGTCGATATTTTCTTTTGAGAATATTAAATTCAACTAATATGATTTGCATTCATGTATAAAACTCGCTACAATTCCAATTCTCAAATATAGTTTCGTGCATTTTTATCAACATGGAATTGTTCACATTCATAATTCATTATTTAATATTATTTAATATAAAATATGTAACTATTTTAACTTGTTGGAATAACAAAGGTAATTTTAGCAATACCTCAATTAGTCCGGATTTGCTATAGACTTAAGTCTATTTTTGTGTAGTACTTAGTTCTTTGATTAGTCCGGTTTCAAACAATCCAAACAAATCGTTTTGATTTACAGTTGATTTTTTCAAATATTTATTTTAGATATTTCTAAGCTTCAAAAAGCTTTAAGTAATGTACAAATAAGATCAGCAAATCGATTTTCTATCAATAATTTAAATGGATTTCTCATTACTATTACTGAAGCAAATTGTACAAAACACACTGATTATATAACAAAGGTAATTTTTCAAGATTTAATCTTCAAGTTAAAATAATTTATTATTTTAGGTTGAGCTGAATTATAACAACAAATGGTTATTTATAACAAACAATCAATTCACTAAAATTTTTGAGTTTATAAATTTACGGTTAGATTCGGACGTTAAAGTCTTAGATTATACTACTAAATTAATTTACGATGTTTATGGGATTAATGGTAATATCAAAATTGTAAATTTGGGAAGTTTCCAAAATTTGAGGAAATATTCCGTTTATAATCAACGAAAAGATTTATCCGGAATTCATTTAAATGTCTCTACTATTCTTGATCAAGCTTCAAATTTATCAATCGAAAAGTATTTATTGGATACGAAATTTAAGTATTTAAATCCTCAGGATAAAATCAATTTTGGGCTTTTCACAATCTTAAAGAAATACCACAATTTTAAGTAAACTTTCAAATTAAAAATTATATATTTTTATAATAATTTTAATATTTTAGTTCAAGTTTGATTTCTTTTTTGAAAGATTCTAGAATTTATTCAACAGGATTTAACGAAGAGTTGTTGAATTCCAGCGAATTTGCTATTGCTTCTTGTTTTATTAACAAGAATGCAGTAGGATCGTTCGATTTTATAATGCCGCATTACTTGTACAGGTAATTCCAATCGGTTTAGACATAAAATAAAAGTGTAATAAAATGCGCAATTGTTGCGTTGTTATTTTACTTTTTAAGAAAGTGCGGAAGAGAACTTTCATTTTTGCTATTGAAATCGTAACATGTGGTATATACGAATTATGTATATTTAATTGGATTTGATTTCATTAGCACAAAAGAAAATTTTAATTGTTTAAAAATACTTTCTTAGTTTTGAAATATTGTATTTAAATAGGACTTGCTTCGTGTTTCGTAATCCTGGGAATTTTGAGGGAAGAAATGAGTATGTGGATACGATGTCTTCTGAGGTTTGGTACTGTATTTTGGGATCAACGTTTTTGGTTATTGGATTGCTTAAAATTGTGTACTTTTTCGATATAAAGTTCAATCGGAGGGCTGAAGAATTGGTGAGAACCAATTGCCGGGAAGGCAAGGAATGGTCTGCTATTATTAGCGATACGTTATCAATTTTAATCCAACAAGGTTATAGGAAATGTTGCTTGAATTGGTGTAGTTTATAATTTGTCGATGATTTCAGGATCGAATTACGAGCCGACCTGCATCTCTGGGAAAATAATACTGTTCAGTTATCTCTTCCTTGCAGTCCTGCTGTACAATTACTACACGGCCGTGATGGTTTCAGATCTTTTAAGCCATCCTCCGCCGCCGTTCCAAAACATTCAGCAGGTCGCCAAAACCGGTATGCGTTTATCCATCGAAAACAATTCTCTCACCAAAAGTTTCTTTAATGTAACAACACATCGTGCAAATAATACAACATAAACAAACTAATTAAAAACATATTGATAGGAATCGGAAGTCGAGGAATACGACTTGGTCGAGGGAGTTCGGTTGATTAAGGAAGGAACGATCGCGTTTCACGCGCAAACTGACACTGTTTACAGTTTGATTGAGGTGAATCTGGAGTTGAAGGAGATGTGCGATTTGAACGAGCTCAGCATCGTAAAGCCCCAAGAGATGTACGTTTTCTTAAAAAAGGGAAGCCAATACAAAGAAATATTCACCATAACGTAACCTGGAACATAATTATATCTCAATTGGAATTAATTTCATTCAATTTTAGTTATAGGAAAATGATTGAATTGGGAATTTTTAAGCGCGTTTCTTCAAAATGGTTAACTGGAAAACCTATTTGTTTGGCGAATCGCGATATTTCGGTCGTCGGGACTAATAAATGTAAGCCGATTTATATCACGTTTACCTTAGGCTGTTTACTATCAGTTCTGATTTTAATATACGAAATTTTTAAAATGAGAAAACTTAAAGGGTTTAGAAGCGAAGCTGTGGGAAAGCTATTTAAGAAAGGTTAATATCTTGAGGATTAATTGATTGAGGCGTACTACGATTGCACAGTTATTTAATTAAAGTAAATCTATGCTTTTTAGTAACATGAATAAAACAATAATAATTGCAATAAATTGCGAAAAACGTTAAAGTATATCAAATGTATAATAAATATTATAAAAATCAAATATGAATGTTTCCTAAATTAAAAATACTCAATATAATGTTAGCTGCAGTTCAAAAAGAATAATAATTTTGTAAACAAATTATTGTTACAATGATGTTTTTTTTTAGCAGCTTTGTACAAGGTTCCTTGTACCGAGAACACGTTAAACACCAACTAGTAATGACTACAAAAAATATTCTTTCGTTTTAAAGCTATGTTAATAGTATTAAAAAATAGTCTTCTCTGAAGAAATGTTACGAGAGGACGCAAAATGTCTTCGAAGCGAAATGGTTTGAATATTAAGTCTCTCCATCGTTTATGTCGTTTACAATGAGAAGAATTTGAGGAAAGCGGATGGTGGGACCGGACTTGGGGGAGACACGCGTCCTGCTTCCTCGATTCTGGCCCTAAACTCTGGGCTTTGGTCGGCGATGCAAGGGTGTCCCGAAGACTTCCAGAACAAGCAGCAGCAGTAGCGACAAAGCGAAAGCATCTCGGCGTACTGCCTCTCCTCGCTCACGCCGTAATTTCTAAAATTGAATTAAAATAATTAGGGGAAAGGACAAAGTCGAAGACATTGCGTAGAACCTTTTCAATGCGTGATACACGTCCTTCCATTCGCTCTTGTTTAATTTGGCTTTAATGGTGTCGATCTGTTGGGGCGTGAAATGGAACCTCGTCAATTCCCTCCAAACGCGCTTCTCGTTAACGATGGCAGTCAATTCATCGCATACCTCCGAAGCGGAGATCAAATCCTTGTGGTCCGAAAGTCTGAGGACTACCTCTCTGATGCACTCCTCGGGCAGCTGTAGGAACTGTGGCCGTGAACCCGGTAAAGGTTCGATGATTTTGAAGTTGCTCGCGTTGTTTTGGATGCGTTTTATTGTCAGCGAGTGTTGGTTCCAGAGCATCTTCGAGCCTAGAGGTCCTCCCCAGCAGGCGGACTGCTCGGCGTTGCTCAGCGCTCGTAATTTGGTGAGCAATCGCCGCAAGGCTCTGGGGTTGTGTTGATTGGCAGTGGCATAATTGGCGACTTCTTCGAGCATCGCCAGCAGGACTTTCTGGGTGCATCCTGAAAGGGCGGTCATCTGCTGCCCAACCAGAAGATCGAGCAAGGCACAGATGTAGTTGAATCTTCGCACGTCGCGCACGGCGCTTCGGAAATCCAGTTTCTTAACAACTTCATCCAATTCATTAAATCCTGCGATCTGCAATTACAAATTCTATAGATTTCGACATCCCAGGAAGTACTATCTCGAAACTCTTACCTCTCGTGTGCATTTTATTGTTATGTGGCAGTACGGTTGCACGGCCGCACTTTCATTTTTCTCCGATTCCTGCTGCCTGCGAAAAGAGAAATAAACAAACTCGTTACGCCGTGGAAAGGCATGACATTGAGGGCTAAATTTAGATCGATACAAGGGACGGGACGAGGATCGGAATTGCAGCTGGAATGACTGCATTAAATATAGCGAGAAATGCATTTGCGAAACGTAAATACGGCCATTTTAATCTTGCCACAGCAGAGAACAAAGAAATTCACGGCAGACGCGAAATCGATTTGTCGGTAGACTTACTTCAACAGTTTGCCGTGCTCCAACACCTTCTTCCTTTCCCATCCTTCGTCAGTCTTCACCCAAAGCTCGCCCGGAGATCGCCAATCCTTCGAGATGAAAGGCATTGCTCAGGTGCAACAAAAAACAGCTGATTACGATGTAAACAAACGGCAAGCAGACATAACACAGCTGACGAGACGAACAGTGCGACTCGTGGGTCGCAGGACAAGACTGCGCATATCCAACGCGACTCCCGAGCGCCACTCCGTATCCACTCCAAAACAATATTATTTGCTGCTCGCTTTCCTGCTGTTCTTCCTTCCCCTCCCATTATACTGCATCATTTCACAACATACAGTATACCAACGCAGTCTGAAGACCTGCAGCACCGACCATGACTCTCAAGATCATCATTCAGAAAGTTATCCAGAGGATTTCTAAAATGAAAAGAGCTATGAAGAAGTGAGGATATGCACACGAGTTATAAACGCTTCAAAAAATAACATAAATTAACAAACAAACATATTTACTTGCCAGTGCACTTATTTGCTAAGCAGTAACCTTCAACAATGCTACTTCAAATAACTAACACCGGATTATGCATTTTTTTGGAAGTACTTAATACAACAACAATTAACATTGAAATAACACCACGTTAAATTATAAACATGCTTAAGAAAATTAAAGCACTAATTTAAACATTAATTTATTATGAATAACAACTACAATAATTATTATCATTATTTGTTCGTTTTTCACAAAATTTACGTAGCATTTAATTAATATACATCCTTCCACAAATGATATTTGTTTAAATAATTGAATCGATTGTACAAATTTAATTCTATTTAACATATTAGAAAGTACGCAGATACAAAAAATAAATAAATAAAATGATTGAATTCAAGATGTAATTATTGCGAAACCTTTAAACTTCCTGATTGACAAACAGTATTATTTTAAGCAGAAGCTCTATGCGTTACAAAGTATGACTAAACATCATTATTGTGTCATCGAAATCATCTTCTCATTAAAATTACAATTAAAAATTAAATAAATTACGTACAAATTAATATACTTACACCAATAATATACATGAAATTTGAAAATTATAAAATTTATATCAAAAATTCTGTAACGATTTAAAAATAATGTATAAATAATTTTAATTGTTAAATGTAAATTTTTGTTGAAAATTTATTACATTTTTATAATTTTACTAGAAGAAATACTTCTGTTACATAGTTTATATTTTCTAAGTTTAATTACATTTCAATGGTTAATAATCCTTGATGGCATTTGCGCAAATCAATAGACCAATTTCTTTTCCGCACTATTGTTTGAAGCTTGTACTTCATTGTATTATTATGTACAAACTTACGTAAAATAACAAACAAAATACTCATTATCCAGATTACAACTTTTCTAACAATGAAAAGCATTGACCTTCAACAACTTCAACTTTCAAATAAAAGATTTTGTACATTTTCGAAAAACTACGATTATGCGATTCATAATTTAATAACAACACATTAAATTACAGATACCAACTTTGTTTTGATTATTAATTGTAATTTTCCATCATATCTATGTCTATTTTAAGACAGTTTCAGATAATAGCCATAGCAGTCGATGCCCTAAGAAAACTATAAATAAAATAATTTAAATTTAATTAAATTTTGAAATATTTAAAAATATTGCATGTTTTTTAAAGCAAAAAATATTTGTTGTGATGATCTAAAATAGCTTTACTTTTTAGCAAATAAAAAAAATATAAAAATTGTGATAAATATGTCATAAACTGAGGTATTTTATCAGAAATATTATTAATATTATCATTTGTTGTTTTATATAGACAAATACGCTGTAATTTCAAGTTAATTTTAGAAATCTATATTTATTTGATTTTTTAAATATTTATTCTTAACAATTAATATCAAACTATTAAAGAAAACACATTAGAAATTGATTTGGTTTTCCCAACATCAGCTCCACTATTAAAATTTCATAACATAATTCACTTTATTTGACAAATATCCTATATTTAAACATAAACGTTTTGTTGTATGGAAATTGCTGCATTTAATAGGATTTATGGATTAATTTAATATGTGGTTTGAATACATAATTTATCGAATTATTTAAATATATAAAAAAAATATATACGAACATTAAACATATTTGTAACTCATAAAATACAAAGAAAAATAGTAATGTGTTAACATTTTATAATACAGTAATACCTCGTATAGTGTAGCTTTGAACAGTGCGAATTCACTAACTAAACATTAATTGAAAAACATTTTAAAAATGTACACAAAATCTATTTTTATAATAATTAAAAATATATTCATGTAACAATTAATAAACCAAAGGACTTTATATTATTAGAAAGTAATTAATTTAATATTTTCATGAAGTATTTTGAAATAAATTGATTTAAAACTAAAATTGATTGTGCGTTGTTGCATGATAGATTTATTGCGGTGAAGTGTAAAGGATTCATTGGATAATTCACAAATAATCAGTCTGGAACGGAAGAGAAAGTGTTAATACGTTTAAGATTGGAGAAATTTTATATATATAAAATAGAGAAACAAGCAAAATAATATAAACAGAATTTACTTTTCCTTTTTTTTATAATTTATTATTTTTTTAATTTTTATAATTGTTATAAAAATATTGTTATTATTATAAGTTAATGATTTTTTAAAATTTATAAATTAATTTAATTAATTATAATTTATTTTCTAATTATTATATCACCTTCATTGTGTAATCAGTAAATTTCATTCGGTAATAAGTTATTAATTTTGAAGCTCAAATATAATACAAGCAAAATTCGAATAACACGATATTTTAGATACACGAATTGCACGATCAAGAATTCCAAAAATTACTCTTTGTTTAGAAAAATTTTGTACAGTTAAGAATATATTTTAAAATAACAATTTCATAATTTATGAATGACAGCTGTCATCTAATGTCAAATTGGGGAAATACTCTTAACAATTGTGTCAAACTACGATACATCATCTTCATTGTGTAATTAGGAAATACCAATAAATAATAAGTTATTAATATTGAAGCTCAAATATAATACAAACAACATTCGAATAACACGACACTTTAGATACACGAAGATACTCCGAATTGTATGATCAAAAATTCCAAAAATTAATCATTGTTTAAAAAAATATTGTACAGTTAAGAATATATTTTAAAATAACATTTTCATAATTTATGAATCGCTAAATGACAGCTGTCATCTAATGTCAAATTGGTGAAATACTCTTAACAATTGTGTCAAACTACGATACTTCACCTTCATTGTGTAATTAGGAAATATCAATCAATAATAAGTTATTAATTTTGAAGCTCAAATATAATGCAAACAACATTCGAATAACACGATACTTTAGATACACGAAGATACACCGAATTGTATGATCAAAAATTCCAAAATTAATCTTTGTTTAGAAAATTTTTGTACAGTTAAGAATATATTTTAAAATAACAATTCCCTAATTTATGAGTCGCTAAATGACAGCTGTCATTTAATGTCAAATTGTCTTAACAAACTACGACAAAGAATTAAAAATAATTACAATTACACAAATTAATTATTTATGTTACTGTTAACTTTATCATTATTTTTGTGATTGAATGTTTATTTATATTATTAATTGTTTTATTTTTAAACCAAGTTTCCAAAAAATGTTAATTGGTATGTTATTGGTATCTTATAGATTACATAATAATTATACTCGGTGGTATTGTAAATATTAATTTTGTTATGTAATTAAGTAAAAATAATTAATTAAATACTACAATTGTATTGCATAAATAATTAACTTTATTTTCGAAAGGTAATTGAAAAACATAATTAGTTATTTTCCTTAATTACAAAACTGCATTGTTTGTTTGTGCGGCAGTGTGCAATGCGGAAATAATCTGACCACGGTGAATCGAATGCATCTTTCGGTTATAATTAAATACCTAATTGAATTTAAATGAGCAATGTCAATTGTGTGTATTTTAATTGAATCAATTAATTGATTTCGACTTTTGTAGTTTTATTCGAAAAATTTACTCGTTAATTATTACTGCAAACAATTGTTGCGTGCATCGCTACATTTGTATGTAACGCATTCTCTATGGTAACCGTTCAATCAACGATACAAACAGAACCTCATTTCTACTCGAATGTTCTTTTACGAGTGACAACAACAAACCCACGTTTCAAGATGCAGTTAAAATATTTGCAGAACATTTTAGAAGCGCAGGTAATTACTGTTTGTTCTTTCATTATCTTCATGTTTTATTCTTATATAAATAAATATAAATATATGTTATATAAATATTTACAAAAAATCAACGAATCGTTTTACACAAATTATATTGATTAATAGACGTAAATTACAATTACACAATTTAATTACTGAAATTACTGTTAAATTTATAACTTACATAATAATATATTCATATGCACATGAATGAATTGGTGTAATAAACTGTCACCGTGACATATGCAATGCATTACAGAAAATTATTTTATCGATATTACAGTTGCTTCAAACTCAATTTACTTATAATTAATGAAATAAATTATTTGTATATTAAACTATAATATAACACGGTACTTTCATAATTATGAACAAAAATTGCGGTTTTTTATATAATATCTCACAATTAGATGCAGAAGAAATATGTTTGAAAGACACTTTATATCAAAGAGAATTGATGGCATTAGTTGCCTTACATGCACTGGTAAACGATAATATGAATAATAAATGGGTTGAAAATGTTATGAAAATTGGACTAAAAATTGATTTATTTCTTATATAATATGTTTTCATATAACAAGATACGAATTAATCTGATTTGTACTAATTTTGATATTTAAGAGTATTATTTTATTGGTTAATGAAAACTAGTACCTTAATTATATAAAAAATTTAGTCTTCTTAATTTATCGAATTATATTCTTTTTGGTAGAATTTAGTAATAAAAATATAGAACAATTATTAACATACAATGGATGCTAATCTACATTTATTTCTTTTATATTATATTTAAATAAGTGATAAAAAATCTTTGGATTTATTCATGCATTAAATAATTTGAAATTCTGTAAGTCTTTGGTCAGTGACCTTTTTGCGTAATAAAATCGAGTATCTTAAGCACTAAAAATTATATAAAAGGTTTAGTCTTCTTAAACTTTCAAATTATATTATTTTGGGTAAAATTTCATACCAATTTTTATAGAAAAATTGTCAAATTACAACGAATTCTAACGTGTCTTTATTTCTTTTATATTATTTTTACATATCTTATAAACAATCTAATGATTTATTCATTCATTAAAGAATTTGAAATACTGAAAGTCTGTGGTAACTGATTTATTGCTTAATGAAAACGAGTACCTTAACCCGTACAAATTATATAAGTTTTAGATTCTATTATATTCTTTCGGATAGAATTTTATACCATTTTTAGCAGAAAATTGTCAACTTATGTTAGCCTTTATTGATTTCTTTTATAGTATTTTTACATAACTATTTATTTTAAAAATCTATATATTTATTAAAAAATTAAAGATTTTAAATACTGAAAGTCTTTGGTCATTGACCTTTTTGCTGAAAGAAAACGAATACCTTAAGCCAAACAAATTATATAAAAGTTTTAATCATCTTAATATATTCAATTATATTTTTCATAACAATTTTTATAGAGAAATTGTCAACATATAATATTCTATATTTATTTATATTATTATTTCATAACTAATAAAAAATCTATAGATTAATTCGTATATTAAATAATTTGAAATACTGAAAGTCTTTGGTCAGTGACTTATTGCTTAATGAAAAAGAGTATCTTAAGCCCTACAAATTATATAAAAGTTTTAGTCTTCTTAATTTATAAAATTATATTTTTCATACCAATTTTTATAGAGAAATTGAAAAATTATTATGGCTAGCCTATTAATTTATTTTATATAATTTTTACATAACTATTAAACAATCTAAGGATTTATTCATGCATTAAAGAATTTTAAATATTGAAAGTCTTTGGTTAGTGATTTCTTGCTTAATTAATTAATTACCTTAAACCCAACAAATTATATAAAAGTTTCCGTCATTTTTAGAGTAATTGTCAATATATAATATACTATATTCATTTATATTATTAATGCATTAAAGAATTTGAAATGCTGAAAGTCTTTGGTCAGTGACCTTTTTGCATATTTTTATTGCGTATTCTTTCTGGTATTTATACATATGGAATATACCCGCATTTTCGTTTCCAGCTATGCATTTAATGCACTATAAATACGTTTCTATTTAAAATTACCGTATTGCTCATCCTTTCCTTTGAATCTATATTTAGACTAAATATTTCTTAAGTTCTATTATGTATAGTTCAATTTTCATATAATTATTTCTTTATTTTTCAAAATCAAACAAATTCAGAACATGTTTTCTTTGTTCAAGTAAGAAATTTGAATAAAATAGTTATTTTTCTACATGAAATTCACAATTTATTTTCAGACAAGAATATTTAATATATTTAAAAATAAATTCTATTTTTAAAAAAAAAAATTTACTTAAGTATGAAAACAAATTAAATAATGTTTAAATTTTTAATTTATGCAAAATTTACAGAATATCGCAAAAAATCGAAACAAATTAAATTTTAATTGGAAAAAATACTAAATCTAAAAATTTAGTATAAAAATAAACGATTTTTCACTTTATATAAGTCTTAAACAGTCTCCATTATTGGCGAACTCGGTTATCCGGATTATGCGAGGTATTACAGTATATTAAATTAAATATTATGTAAAAAAGAAAAAAAAAATATTATTAATAATAATTATACAGACAAAAATTTTGAATAAAATAATTATTAATTAATTAAATAGTTGCGAGAATGTATTTTCTCTTTAAAATTAAATGCGAATTTAATTAATCAAGTTATGAATTATTTGACGTTTAATTTAATTTTGCTGTAAATAATTAAACTTATACTTTTAAGCTCTAAATAGTGGTTTTCGTTAAAGTGTTAATTAGTTAATTAAACATATGAAAATATAATATATAATTTAAGGAGCGTTAAAGTGATTCCAATTAAAATAATTAATAATGAATCATTGAAACTTTTGTAATAATTTACTATGTAAATTTATGGATTGAATTATTCATATTATTGGAAAAGGATTTTCATGTCCAATTTAATCAATAAATTTACCTCGCGCATCCACCTTATGCTAAATATTATATATTACAAGAAATTTTAAATGAAAATGTTATTTTACTTTTCTAATTACACATTTTTTTCTTGCATTGTTATTCTATTATGTAATTTTAATTGTAATTTGAACATAAATTGTAACTACTTTATTTTACGTAATTTAAACGTAAAACGACCGATCATTTGAAGGGTTTATGTAATATTATTTTTTCAAAAACTGAAATCTGAAATTATTAAAATAAAAGGTAACGTAAGTTTGTTATTGACTATAGCTGTGAAAACGTATATTACATAATCTGAAGGGGTTGCGATAATGGCGGTATTGGGGAAGTTGTCAATCTAAAATTAGTAAAAAAAAGTAAGAACATCAACAATATATTTGAGATAATTAGATTTTATAACCAAATGACCAAAAAAACAAGTATTTTTCAATATCCTAAATAAATGTAAGGATTTTATATAAGGAAATTTTTAAGTCCGGTCATTCGGCCGGTTATAACTTTTGCTTCCTATCTATATTTTATAAACGAACATATAAAAAAGCTGTGTATAAAATCATTAAAAAAAATGTTTAACTATTACAATAAATAATATTATTTATTTGTAATTTTTCTATGAAAATATGGATTATACATAATTAATACATGGTACTAAACATTCAGTTATTGATTGGTTACAGCATATAATTATGCAACAATAATTTCCACATTATTTATTTAATTGATTGCGCAACCGAAGGTAAATACAGTTCGATATATATATTATGAAATAAAATTAATTTAATGTTGTAGGGAATGTTTTACGTGCGTCACTATAAATAACCAATTATTAATAATCGTGATTTTAAATATTACAGTCTATAAATCAGAGTTGTTTATTTATAATCATGAATTTTTAGCCATCATAGTGTAAGCAGACATTTAATAAAAATGGATTCATTTATATCTTTCGCTGCAAAAAAACATTGAATAGCAGATGGCAATGTAAATATATCCACCGAGTTTGACAGCATAACAGATCGACTTTATAATGTCAATATGGTGGTCTACATAATAATTGATTAAAATAAGCAAACATATATAAATTTGATAAATAAAAAAAAATCAAATTGTTAATATTATTATAACAGAATCTTTATAAAAAAATACTAGTCTTTCATATCTTTATTGTAATATTATCAATGGTATTTAGACTTCTTGTGTATTAAGACAAAAATAACTTTATATCAAGTGTTAATGGAAATTTTACAGTATTAGTAAAGTTATGAATAGGAAAATCGTATATAAGTAGCTTCGCTTATTAATTGTCTAGTTAAGAAATAGGGAAGTAAGATCTGATAATAGGTTGTTTCATTTTGGTAAAAAAAATATAATTTGTATTTTTTGCCAATTATGCAATATATTTTGTATATTTGTATCATGTCTCATTTGTAACTTTGTGTTAATAACAATAACAAATTAATGTGTTTTAGTTTTATTATTTAATTGTCGTATATAAATAGACTTTATTACAGAAATAATAAAAATACATATGCAAAAATACATATATTATCATATAACTAATAAATTTTATAATATCAGGTATTTTATGAAATACCGGTTGTCGGTTATATTTAGTGAATTTGGTTATTTTCTGCATATATTTTGTATTAAATATTTTTTTTATTAAGTAGTTATTATATAAATTAATGTAATTCAAATTAAATTTACATAAATAATTAAAAAAAGTGTAGAATAGTTAATTATTTGATAATTTAATATTTTGTAATAGTTATATTATAAAATGACAATTTATGTCCTACATTATGTTTTAGTCATATGATTATTATAGAGAAGTAAAAATAAATTATGTAATTTACCGTATTTTTTGGACTATAAGACCTTTTTACATAGAAAAATGGATTCAAATTTTGGGTGCGTTTTATGGTCCGAAGGTAACATTAAAATATTTTTACAATAAATTGCCTCTAAATTTGAGGTATGTCTTATAGTACGAAGAATATGGCACGCCTCTGAAGGTATCGCAAAACAAGCGGGGGAATTCCCGATTTACCTACACTTTTTGTCTATGATCGTCGATTTTTCTAATATTAGAAAAAATGAGCGTAAAACAATAAAGACCTTCAAATAACGTGAGGTATAAACTAAATGTGATCAATTATGCAAAACAATATGGAAATATGATTATGATCCGAGAATAACATTAAAATATATTTTTTTAAAAAATCATCTTATAAATTTGAGGTGAGTCTTATGGCCGAAAAATATGGTACACTCAGAGTGATTTGATTGATTAAAATTGTGTTTTTAGTTGATTGAAATATGAGTATTTTAAAGATGTGTCTTGTTTTGTTATTTTGTAGGAAGGCGAATATAAGATTGTATCGTTGGTCTGGTCTTCAAATAATAAGAAGCTAGCTGTCGCAACGTCGGAGCGACAAGTGATTCTGTTCGACGATGAGGGCGAAAGACGCGACAGGTTTTCCACGAAGCCAGCTGACTCGGAAGCGGGAAAGAAATCGTACGTTATTAAAGGGCTCGCCTTCAGCCCCGACTCTATAAAACTGGCCGTCGCGCAGAGCGACAACATCGTCTACGTTTATAAAATCGGTGAAAACTGGGGCGAAAAGAAGGTGATAAAAACAGAGATAGAACAGAGGGTGGGAACTAAAAAGAACTGAACTAAAAAAAAAAACAATGAATGTACGGGGGGGAAGTGGAAGAGAAAAGAAACAGATGAACAAAAGAAAGAAGTTTTAGGGCCTCGTAAAAAGCTAAAGTATTTTCCAGGCGATTTGCAACAAATTCCCGCAGCCATCGCCGGTCACTACCATCGTATGGTTATCAACCGGTCCGATTATCTGCGGCCTCCTGGATGGTAAAGTTCGAGCCTTGCAGCCCAAATCTAATAAATCGCACACTCTGTATGGGAGCGAAAGCTTAGTGGTCTCGCTGGTTCCTAATTCCAGTGGAAGCGGCTTCATCTCCGGACACGTGGATTGTTCGGTTATCAGGTTTTTCGTAACCGAAAGGAACGAGGAGGATGAGCCCCAAGGGAGGATCCTCACGCACTCCGTTCCACCTTACGCCCTTGCCTGGGTACAGAACTTCGTATTCGCGGCCGGATGCGATAAGAGGATTGTAGTTTATAACAATAGCGGGAGAATCGTCAAACAGTTCGATTACACTAAAGATCAAAGCGAATACGAATTTACAGCTGCTTGTTCCAGCCCCAGTGGACAGGTAACATTCAAATTTAATGGATGAACATTACCACTTACCTTAAATCAACTGATCCCTACTTAATAATTGATATTTTGTATAACCTTTACAAATACAGCTATATTACAGCTTCTCTATACTACATAAAACTTGATATACAGTTGTCTACTAAAAAATATCATATATCAAAATACAAAATTTATGTAATTTTTAATATTGATGGCATTTAATATCAACAAATACTTTTTTTCGCATTAATCAATTGTCAGTATAAAAAAATCCTCAATTTACTTCATTTTTTTTCAGACTCAAAAATTACAATATCATACATAATTTAGTTATCCTATTGAAAATCGTCAACTCCGTTCTTATAAGTCACTTTTTTCCAAGCGATTTTGATGTTGGTTATTTTTTTATATAATCTATATAATATAAGAATAATTTAAAAAATCATACTATATTTTATTTTAGGCGGTAGCAATTGGTAGTTATGACAAATTGCGAGTTTTTGCTTGGAATCCGGCCGTTTCCGTTTGGGAAGAATCACCTACGAAGACTATCGAAAATATGTACTCTGTAACGGCTTTATCATGGAAGAATGATGGCTCAAGGTTGGCCTGTGGTTCTTATAATGGTTGTGTTTTCCTTTTCGAATCTGTCCTAAAAAGGACTGTGTGGAAGGATAAGCTGGAGATAACTTATGTAGGTCCTAGTCAGGTGTTGGTTAGAAGCCTTGAAGATGAAAGCAAGAGTTTAGTTTTGAAGTCGGATTACGGCAAAGAAATCGAAGATCTTAAAGTAATGGGCAGAGATAATTTCATTGTTGCTAGGACGAGGGGAACTTTATTGGTAGCTGATATAATAAGAAATTTAATGAGTGAAGTGAGTATTGTGGAAACAGTTGTTGTTTGTATTGAAGTGTTTTTTTTTGTTTAGGTTTCGTGGAATAATTCAGGTAAAAATGAAAAGTTCTATTTCGAAAATCAGTCGGCGTGTTTGGTGTTTAATGCGGGTGAGCTGAGTCTAATAGAGTACGGATGTAACGAGGTCCTGGCTTCGGTTCGAACGGAATTCGCGAATCCTCATTTAATCAGCGTGCGTTTGAATGAGCGCACCGTCACCTCGGATAACAAAAAGCTGGCCTATCTGCTGGATTTGAAAACTATTTGCATTATCGATCTAGTTTATAACGTGGGCATCTCACAGATTAACCACGAATCGAAAATTGATTGGCTCGAGCTGAACGAAACGTGTCATAAGCTGCTCTTCAGGGATATCAAGCAGAGGTGCTGAAGATGATAATTTTAATCCAAAGATTCATTACTTTTTTCTTTTCGCAAATAATTTCAGATTGTTGCTGGTCGACGTAACAAGTGGAAGTAAGGCGTGCATTTACAGCGACGTGACCTTCGTGCAATGGGTCGAGAGTAGCGATGTTGCGATTGCACAGTCTGGCACAACTTTGGCCGTTTGGTATAATATCGATTTGCCGGAGAGACCAACGATTCTGAATGTTAAAGGTGAGGTTGTGGATATCGTTCGGTATAATGGGAAGACGGAAGTTTGTTCCATCGATGGAAACGCGAGTTTAACTTTCGATCTGGATGAGGGACTGGTCGAGTTTGGTACTGCGATCCATGACAACGATTACGGAAGGGCCGTTCTCTTCCTGGAATCCATAGGGACATCCGCTGAGGCCGAGGCGATGTGGTGCAACTTGACTAACATTGCTATAAAGCAACATAATCTCAATTTGATTGATCGCTGCTACGCGGCTTTAGGGAATATTTCGAAGGTCTTCTGCATTCAGAATATTAACGATGAAATGGAGAACGGCCAGGATTACGATCAAAACGTTTGGGCTAAGTTGTCCGTAATTAATGGCGATCTGGAAACAGCTGAAAATATTTATTTAGAACAGGGAGACTTGGAAGCTGCCCTCAATATGTACAAGAAACTTCATAAATGGGAAGATGCTATTAGGTAAGTACAATATTCTTTTAACAAGTAACTTGTCAAATACCGTGTAGTTTATAATTTGGACAATTCCTTGAAATAGTTTTACAATATTCTAAATATAATGACAAAATTTGGTATTCTTACAAAAGAATTGTGTTAAATAAAAATGTCAACCGAAGTATTTAATATATTTCCGCATAAAAAGTTATAGCAAACTCGAATAATTCCAAGTTATATTCAATGTAATCAAATGCTCCAAACTATTGTAGCCACTGAATTTATTTTTAATACTTTAATACTATTTGAGACTTTACATATTTTTTAATAAATTTAATGTTTTTTTTAAATCGTTGTTACACCTTAATCACTTACATAATATAACGATATTATATATTTATATTTTATTAATTTGTTTAGGATTGCACAGAAGAGAGGATATCATAAACTTCAGGAGTTACGCGATGAATACATGAGTTTGCTACTAAAGACTGGTCAATTTGAAAAGGCTGGTCAAAGTTTGGAATCGGATGGGGATTATGAAAGAGCGTTGGCGATGTACATGAAATCGAACCGTTTAGTGAAAGTGGCCAATTTACTGCTATCTCATTCGGATTTAATGGAGGATCATAATCTGGTGAGCAGCGTTTTGAAGAAGCTCATCAAACAGGAACTTTACGAGCCGGCCGCCGAGATTTACGTGAAGTACGATAAACCGGATATAGCGATGGAGTGTTATAGAAAAGGTAAATTGTTTCATACTGGAGATTTTATAACATGAATGTGCTGAATGCGACTACGTGCCGTGCTTTAGGAAAAGTTTGGAATAAAGCTGTTGATTTGGCGAGGGTGATAAGTCCGGATCAGGTAATTACTTTAGAGGAAGAATGGGGAGATTATCTCGTGGAAGGTAAACAAACGGATGCTGCTATTAGCCATTATATCGAGGCTGGATGCAGCCTGAAAGCATTGGACGCCGCCATCATTGCCAGACAATGGAAAAAGGCGATACACATCATTCAGGTCGTCGAGGAACACGAGAGTCTGAACAAGTACTACTCCATTATTGGACAACATCTCGCAGATACAAAAGTAATATATTGTTTCCTTAAAATTCCATTAATTACAAACCTTTTACATTAAGATATTTAAAAGCATTTATACAAAAAAAAACATTTTTGAAAAATTCTACAAAACCAATGAATTGTGAAAAAGTAAATTGCAAATGTTTTTTTTTCTATATAGGACTTTATTACGGCTGAAAATATGTACATGAAAGCAAAATTATATAAAGAAGCAGTGGATATGTATAATAACAGCGGTCAATGGGAAAAGGCACATTTAATAGCTTCACAGTATTTGGATAAGGATGAAGTGGGTGATATGTACATGAAGCAAGCTGAAAAATTGGAATCTGAAGGGAAATTCCGGGAGGCTGAAAAGTTATATTTAGCCGTCGACTCTCCTGATTTAGCAATAACCATGTACAAACGCAACGAACAATACGATAATATGGTAATAACAAATTAAGTTTAACTAGTAAACATAATTTATACACTTTTTATTTGAAGATTCGATTGGTGGAATTATATCATCCGGATTTGCTACCAACCACTCATATGCATTTAGCCCAACAGATGGAGTCTCAAGGGAAGCATCGGGCTGCAGAAATCCACTACTTAGCTGTAGGAGAATGGAAAGCTGCAATGAACATGTACAGAACCTTAAATATGTGGGAGGAAGCTTATAGAGTAGCAAAACAAAGCGGCGGAGCTGTAGCAGCTAACCAAGTAGCATTCCTTTGGGCCCGCACTTTACCAATAGACTCAGCCATCAAACTACTCACCAAATTTGGTATTCTAGAATCTGGAGTGGATTACGCATGTGAAACTTACCAGTACGATTTTGCTTTCCAACTTTGTAAAAATCTACCATCGAAGGTACTGAATACTCTGATTAATCAATAATTAAATTTAATTCGTTGCGTTGTTTTCAGAAAAACGAAGTGCATTATAACTACGCTATGTCTTTAGAAGATGACGGCAATTTTAATGAAGCTGAAACTGAATTTATATTAGCAGGAAAACCGAAAGAGGCTGTAATGATGTATACCCATGCAAGTGATTGGCAAAGCGCAATTAGAGTCGCTGAAACTCACGTTCCTGAAGCTGTTTTAGAAGTGTTGAAAACGCAGGCGGTACAATCGTTCGCTCAAAAGAACTTTTCAGAGTTTGAGTCGTTGCTGTTGAGAGCTCAAGCTCCTGAATTGATCGTACAGAATTATAAATCGAACGAGATGTGGTTGGATGCTTTACGCGTCTGCAAAGAATATTTACCAAATCTGCTTCCTGCGCTTCAAACTGAATATAATAATAAAACTAAGCAGCATAATACTGATAGTAATATTACCATGGAATCTATATTGTCTAAAGCGAATGAATTGGCTTTGGCCGGACAACATAAGCAAGCTATTGAATGCTTGTTGCAAGTTACTACAGATATAACTGAACCAGAAATAGTTACTAGAGCTATGCTAAGGGCGACTGATATGGTTAATAAGTTCCTGTTTGGGGGTGAAAGTGAAGATATCATCAAAATATTAGCACCTAGATTGAGAGATATGGGCGAGTACAGCTCTGCGGCTCAACTGTTCATCAGCGCTGATTTGGTGAAAGACGCTGTTGATTGCTTCATAATAATCGAGGATTGGAAGAACGCAAAGAAAATAGCGAAAGAGTTGGATCCTTCTTTGTTGAATTACATCGAAGGAAAATATAAGGATAGACTTACCAAAGAAGGAAATATAGAGCAATTGGCCGATGTTGGTAATATATCATAATACAAATATTTATTGTCAAACATGTAAAATTTGTTGTTTGCTATAGATATTATGGGGGCTTTGGATTTGCTTGCTGAACAAGGTCAGTGGGTGAGGTGCATCGACAAGGCCAAAGGTTTCGGGGGCGTCGTGTTGTACAAATATGTGGCTCAGTATGCTTCGCAATTGTTGAGGGATGGATTTACCCTCGAAGCACTCAGTTTATTTTTATCGCACAGCGCACCGCCGACGCCGCAAAATTTCAATATTTACAATCGGATTGCGGCCAACATCTTCTCGATGCCCAACATGTCTGGTCCAGATCACTACAACACGTGGGTACAGCTTAGACAAATGCTTCTAGAATTGGTAAGCAATAGAATAAATTTAGATTTACTCAATTATACCAATGCCTAGATTTGATCACAATCGTATATTATTTAAGGCAACTTGATGATACTTTAAAGAAGTAAATAAGTTTTTTTTTCAGTTTCTTAAAAAAATAATATGCTTAATTAAATATAGACTAAATATTGTTTTATTGTTAGGTAATTTTGTTATAGAGGGTACAATATAATAAGCTAATAAATATATTTGAATTTACATTATTTGAGTGGTAATAATAATAAATAACAATGGGGTAGGCTTTCCCGATTGATTAAACTGCATAAGTTTATCGATAAAGCCCGTTTTAGATTGAAACTGGATACTATCCTACTCATTACACCTCGGAAAATACCCTCGGTTTGTTTGGATCAACTGCTGAAGGTGCTACTCACTTAATTATTCTCCGTGAGATTCCACAAGATCTTTTAATTATATAACTTTACGCGAAGCAAAATGTAATTTACCTGCCACTTTCAACAAACTTTATACCTGACAATCGGCATTCAATTTATATATTTTTTTTTCTAATAAACATTTGTTCATATAACAGTAGTCAATTTAGAAAATAGTACAAGTGCAGCACTGAATTAATAACTATAATCAATTTAGTATATAGATATATATGTTGAATATTGTTGATGATTTGATTTTCCGGTTGGAAATTGTTAAATTATTTTCATACAAATTGAAAAAAATATGTTGAAAATCATTGTTTATTTATTAAAGATATATTTTAATATAACATAATTGCAAGTCTAAAAACATATTTTTTTACAGGTGAATGGAATTGAAGTCGCTCCAAATATTGATATGAAAATCAAGATTCATTTCCAAACGGTTTTATTGATTTCGCATTATTACGGGCTGAGATGCGTTTGCCGGCAAGTGCAGGTGCTGAAAAACATTGGGATGAAGATCTCTGTGGCTCTCCTCCGGTACACGGATATAATTCCAGCGGATAAGGCTTTCTACGAAGCGGGTAATGCATCCAGGGAGTAGACACGACTTACACAACTCGTTAATATCGGACATGCAATTATTACAGGTATCGATCTGAGGGAGGAAGGTCGAAATTCCGAGGCGTTCGTGTTTTTAAACCATTATTTGGACATATGCGAGGCCATCGAAGATGGCGAGAACCAACTCATTGATCACACGGATCTGGGTCAGACGGACTTCCCATCCAATGTCCCGATTCCCGAAGAGATGTTCTTGCACGACGAAACCGACGAGCACGATCGCATTAGGGAATGGGTTTTGGCAATCAGCATGGATCAGAAAGTTGATCAGGTAACAACCAACTCGGAAACATTGTGCGAGTGCACACGGTCTGATCTGATTGTCTGTTTCCGGTATTGTAGAATCTGCCGATGGATGAGAGGAGGCTTTACGAATCCAGCTTGGAAGCAGGCCAAAGCCCGTGCATCATATCCGGTTATCCTGTGAAGAATCCTGCTGTCTCATTTATGAATTCAAATTATACAGCTAATAAAGATGTGTGGTCGAAACTGGCGATGGCTGCTAAAATGTATCCGGAAACCAATATCTCGGATGCCATCACCTTCATTCAGCAATGGTGCGGAAGCAGCACTTTGTTGGATTGAAATGTTGTAATTTATATCCGTGGGATGAGTTATTTTTTTTTGTAGTAAATAAAAATGTTGAATCGATCCTTCCCAAATGGTTACAACTACCACCACACACTTCATTAATCCCGAGAACTGGAAACTCCGTTACACGTCCGTAGCGGAACTATGGCCAATGCATTCTAATTAGATTTGTTGCTTCCTATTCCTGAAGGATTTCATTTAATTAAATATTAATTAAAATTGGCATGTGGAGGATTAAAGATATTTATGGTAACATACATTTACGTTAATGCATCAAAAAACTATGCAAACTATAATTTTAATACCATTAAGTCTAAATAATTATAATCCCTGAAGGCTTTCAAGGTCGATATCCATTAGTTACTCAAATAACGAGTATATAATATTTTGTTCATTATCAAATAATAATGTAGAAATTGTATAGACGAACAAAAAAAAGGGAAAGTTGAAGTAAAACTTTTAATTAAGGATGGTGGACGTATTTTCAGGCAGCAACTGATGTCCGCAGATGCAGGTACAAAGGGTCTGCTTTATTTAGCATCGTATTCCTTGCATCCGACCGGCATAATTTGGATAACGTCGGGAGTTGTCCGGTTCAGTCTGCAAATGGAATTAAATGATAAATTGCCTCCAACCTAATATCACCTTCATTACATTACATCATATTAATTATTGCAATTATTACCATCAAGACGAATCAAATAGACAAATTATATTTTTTGAAAAGTAAATTATAGAATTTAGTAATAATAATTAAAATATTTATATATTTCAGAAGAAATACATACAAAAAATAATAAACAGTTTAAAATAACAATTCAGAATATTACAAATACATAAAGTTTTATATAAGTACACTTATTTCTCATCAAGATAAGTTCCTAAATAATGTGTAAAAGTGAAATCGTGTAAATAAAGTATCGTGTTAATTGGGGGATAGTTATATTGCATAATTAAAGTGAAAATCGTTTAGTTAACAAAACTATTACACTATTATATTTTAAAATATCTTCAGTTTATTAAATTACTTATATTATATAATGATGAGTGTAAAATTGTGTAACTATTATTTTGGCAAATGAAAAAAATAGGATATTTCATCATGTAAAATATACAAGATAAAAATTTAAAAAAAAACTGTGTAATATTGAGTTACTTTAAAATATGAGAAAAATATAACGTAACATAAAATCGAATTAAAAATGTAAGAAGAAAAAAACGAATTCATGCTGAAAATAAAGAAAACATTATGATACGCAATTGGAGAAAACAGGATAATGAAACAGCATCGGTATTTCCCTTGGCGTCGACTCTGAGGAATACCGCAGGGATTGCAGACTGGAAATGGAGGCATGATTTGTAAACATGTAAAAGTATATAAATAAATACATAATATTTATAAATATTTTAGTATCCATTAAAAGACAATTAGAAAAAAAAAATGGAAAAACCAAAAACATTAATTAATAAAAGTTTTATTTGATTTTTTTTCTTAATTAACGAATACTATTAGAGATTTATTATGTAATTTACTTATATTATAGATTTTTTGTGTGTAATTACGTTTGTTATTCCATAGAATTAATAAAAGCAGTTTGGATTTCTTTGAAAAAGTGCAACTTTGTATATACATTTTATATCTTATATAATACATATTTTTTAATATATTTCTTCATTTTTATATATTTGTAATAAAACTTAATGGTACAAACTACAGGATTATAGTTTTTACTTTTATATAATCTATGCAAAATAAAAATTACGTCATAACAAAGTAGTAACGTTTCTTTTATGACACTAGATGAGTGTGCAATATTTTTATAAAAATTATTGTAATGTAACATAAATATTGATTTGGTCCCAATTTATTCATTATAAATTCTATATTGTCTCACAGACTTATTATTTTTCAATTAAGTCAAATAATAAAGAAAAAAAATAAATAAACACATAAGAAATAAATTACGCTGTGGAGTATTAAATTAATTTATTACTTGAAAAACTTTCATCAGCTCCAAAACTTTTACAACACTTAAGAGAGTTCATGTAAAATATTATGAGCCACGGCATAACTTCTTCCATCCTAGAAGACAAGAAACAAGTATAAGCCCTACTGTTGTTTATTGATTCGTCTGAAGATGACTGCCCTACACGATGAGAGGTAATGTACCTTGATGAACGGTCTCGGTGCACCCAATGCAGACAGCAATTATAGATACGTGCACGTAGATACTAACACAGCAAATTTATTTTATGCTGAAGACAAATTAAAAAGAAGACCAAAATAACAATAACAATTACTTCCGCCCTCGAGTCTATGCAAATTTGATTAGGTCTCCCATCGATTGAATTTGGCCGTAAACAAGAACAAGCCCGTGTTTAGGCTAGATAAGTGGAAATGATCAGAGGCTGATCCGATTATCGTGCATTATCCCACATCTAAATATACG
This sequence comes from Nicrophorus investigator, assembly GCA_963457615.1. Classification (NCBI taxonomy): domain Eukaryota; kingdom Metazoa; phylum Arthropoda; class Insecta; order Coleoptera; family Silphidae; genus Nicrophorus; species Nicrophorus investigator. Next base: position 9,553,353 of record OY735142.1, on the reverse strand, counting down.
TGATGTGTTCCTCAAATTTCCGATCCAGACTTTATTATTACAATTCGCAGAGGAATAAAATCGATTCCAACACGAGTTATGGTAAACATAAATACTGACAAAAAATCGCATCACAATTATGTTTCTACCGAAGCTTTAAAAGGATTTATCTAAGCGCACGGGTTTATAGATGGAATGCTTTTTTGTATATGTGTTTCAACTAAATACGTTCATCCCGTTTATGAATTCAACTCGTAAATAATGCATGGCAAAAAATAATAAATGTCTAGTATTTATTAAACATCAAACTAAAAGAAATAAAATAATAAAATATTTTCTTACACAATTTTTATCTGTAAAATTGAAATATTCATATTATTTTTTGATTTTTAGTTTTACATAAATAATAAGTAAATTTTAATTAATTATCACTACTTACTTAAAAATGTACACAAGTTCATAGAATCAAAATAATGTTTTTCTGGAAAAAAAAATACTTAAGTCATATATTCAATTATTGTATTCTATATCTACAGTAATATTAAGTATTAAATCGAAATTTTATTAAAGTTAAACAACGTTTATTTTGAATTGGTGATCATTACAATTTATTAATTTGGGATAAAAAAATATTTATTTAATAGAAAATAGAAACGATTTGCTTTGAAAAACTAAATAATCAATAAATATAATTTTACAACAAACCTTCCAAAAAATAAATCAAATCAGACTAAATCATAGTTTTAACTTAAATTAATAATGATAATTTAATAGTTAATAACAATTGTAACTATTTTAATTTTATTTTTATTAATAGAGTTTTTTTTATAGGTTTTCTGTTGAAATAATCTAGCTTAAATAATTGAATCACAAAGCTCTTTAATCGTTTTAGTTGTCTTTTATAATTCGTTATTGATTTTAACGAATGTTAGCGGCGTTTCAATTCCTATCATTTCTATCACTTGAATGCTCTTCTTCGGTAATGGATCTAATTTCAGAATTCTGCCGACAAAGATGTAATATCGTAGAGTTATTTAATCTATTTTAGTTTCCTGCTAAATCATGAATATTTAAATCATCCTACGATTCTATTTTTATTTTCAATTTATTTATTTTTTTATGTATTTTTGGATCTACTTATTTATTATGATTACATAACAAATTTGAATATATTTATTAATATATTAATTTTATAATCCTAATTTTTTTTAAAAAATGTTTGGCGATTGAACTTAAAGCACAGATAATATAGTAGTTGATCATTGCTAATCGATCAGTGTTTCTCAAACTATGGATCGTCTAATCAAATATTGATTTTCGTTAATTTTTATGAGGGATTGCAACAGTTGTCAAAGCGACAAACTGGAGAAACTACCTATATTGGACTTGCAACAAAACGGTTAAGAAACGCTGGTTTAAAATATATTGTGAGATTACAACGAGTTAAGATAGGTTACTTTATCTTAGGTTTGTATAGCTTATGTCAGTGATAGCAAATTATGACATGCGTGTCAGAGATGAAATGCCAAGACATTTAACAAAAAATATTTTGAAATCACCGATGATAAAACATGAAATGTGAAATTACCACTAATCATCTAATGAGAAATATAATTTACTTTTTTTAAAGGCGCCAAACATTTTTGCACAAAATTATGGTTAAGCTAGGTTTATATCAAATTTTAACACGCCGAGAAATGACAGGTTAAAATAAATTAGGTTCTATAATATCAAATGAGTAATCAATTAGTTGCTTGGAATAAAAATAGATTATTTAGATATTATTTTGGAAACTACATGGAAAGATGTATTAAACAATAGCGTTATATAATATTGAATTAAAATAATTTACCTCATTGAAAATTTTGATTAAAATATTGTATAATTAACGTTAATCACTAAACACATACAGTAAGTCATTCCATTAAAGTCCTTATTATATTAATTTTAATATACTGAGATGAGTAGTTACTGTTTGTGAAAATATTTAATAAATATTTATTTGAATTTATTTTTGTAATAAAAATACTGTTTTGAATATAAAATGCGGATTTGCTTTAACTAAATTTGAAATATACATGAATCACCCTGTATATAGTAGAGTTGGATACAAACCTGCGAGTAATTCAATCCAGACGTTCAATCCCGGCTGCTTTGCATATCTTAATAAGGAAAGAAAAAGTCTATGTTTGAGATGTGGTTTCTTGTATGGACATTTTATTAACATAAATAACAAATAGTTAACAAAAAAATCAACTACATATCTGTAGTTCTATCGAGAAAAAAGCACATGCACAATAAATGCAGATCTGATACACACTGCTTCCATATAATATATAATATATATTTATTTATAATTAGTTTCATATCATCATTTTGTTAGTAGATGTTCATATTCTTTTTTATATAATTATAGTATTCGTGGACATTCAATAATACATTTACAGAGGGATTCGTATTATAAAATAAATCAAAAAAGTTAAGATTTGGTAATAAAACACATTGTAGATATGAATGACATCGAGAAGCGCGTCCAAATGGGACGGTTCTACCGTACGCACATCGATCAAGTATAATATATTCACCAATCCATTTAGTAATTTTCCATATATTAAGTAGAATAACATTTAGTAAAACAAGGGACATAGTTAGACGAGTATGAGAGATGTATTCATATGTATAAAGAGATATGGTGTATTCCGTTTAATTAACGGGTGAGGGTAGAATAACCCCGGTCACGCAGAAGGTAAAACGCGGCTGGATAATTTATAAAATATTGACTTATTGAGCAAATTGGTTTTATAAGGTTTCACCCCCTTTGCAACGAAACTCAAGAAAACTGGATGCGCACACGTAAAACACACGACCCTTATCTCTCTCTTTTTTTTTGTATGTATTTCGAGCCTAAGGGCGAAAGCGGTTACTAAATCCGATAACTAGAACAGAACGTAAATTAATTGTAAAAAACGTACAATAAAAAAAACACACACATTAGTTATAGCGTTAAAGTATAGAAGAACTTAAGAAATAATAAATGTAAGGGCGCGTCGAGAGTATAAATTAATTACTGTATATATCATATATGTACAAAAAAAGGAAATAAAATTAATAAAAAAATAATTTTGGTTTCATCTTCTCTCTCTTCAATTCGCTTTAGACGATGGCACTTAGGAGCTGATGGTACTCCTCCTCGGTGTAGAAGTCCTCGCTGAAATTAAACGAATCGCATCTATTAATTAAGAATTTCCAATTACAAATATAGCTTTGCACTTAATTTATTAGTTACATAGCCGTTATATAATAGTATAATACATATGTCGAAATTAGTTACAACATTCAATGGTATTATGGAAGGATCAAAATGGACATTAATTAATTTCTCTTATTCGAGGATTTAGTGAACAGGTGTTCGACTAGAAATTTGCTCACCATTCAGATCTTGGAATTATTGGATGAATCTTGGATTTATTGAAATACTACAATTATTATAGTAATACTACAATTATTGTAATAATTAAGATTTAAATTACAATATTTGTATGAAATTAAAAATTAATTAATTATTATTAAAATAATACAAGCATTAAGTATTTAGTAGGAACATTTATCACAAGATTATAATTTTATGAAAATGATGAAAAAAAAAAATATTTTCTGGTCTTTGACATTCTCTAAGTAAATTAAAATATATGTCGGAGCGTCAGGATTAGATTCCGATTTAGGCGTGTGGAGAAGTCATTGTTACAAATTTAGGACTAGAGATCCAAGCCCAGCGACCCTTCTGGCAACTCTCCGATCATTCTTCTCTCAATGTCTCTATCTGAATGTCTCTATGCCGGTCCTTCTGCTGCCTTGTTTCCCTCACACTCATTCCAGAGGAATCCCCTACCTTCCAGAAGATTCCCGAATGTGTGCGTGTCCTCGACACGTGTACTTAATAAACAAATAATGAAGACAATAGTGTTCTTTCTATCCTCGTCCTATTGTCTTGAGCTGCGACCCAATTGGGTCGCAATTATTATAAAAGAACAGCAAATAAGCAAATATCTGGTGTTTGGACAGATCTAAATATTCACGTGATCCTGATGGAATATCAACATGACCCAGCGCGAAGACAATGATGTTTGACAACGATGGTATTGTCTCGCGCTGAGGTCCGCAAATAATTTGAAAGTAATTATAATATTTGGTTTCAATAGTATTGTCTCTTTGTGTACCAACACATAAGATGTTTGATCAGGTGTGTACGCGTGCTCCGACATATATCATGATTGTATGCGACACAAAATTAAATGAACTACCATTGCCTTTTAATTGTGCTTTATGAATCATTGATAAAAATTAAAATAATTTAATTATAAATACGATATAATAAATATTACAATATTTGTAAGCAAATTTGATGTAATAATTGGATTGTAGAACAGAGTTTATCAACGCATGCGACACAAAATTGTTTCGAGTAAAATTTTAATGAGTCGCGAAATGACAGCTGTCACTTTATGTCAAAACGAGAAACTGGTGAACTTAGCAATTGTGTCGCTGTATAACTACAAACAAATATCAACTACATATAAAAGGTTGATAAATGCAGTTCTAGAATATGTAAAGAAACTTATCTGAAACAAGTTAGTCTTCCAAGCAAGTAGTTCATTTTGATTTAATAATATTTATTAACCATTTCTTGAGTAAAATATTAAAGATAAATAAAAGTAAAGATAAATAAAGATATAATAAAAAAAATGTAATAATTATAAATTATTCCGGTAGGTAAATAAGTTACTATTTTGGTTAATAACTAGTTGAGATAAAGGCCTTTTACCAATTGAATGAATTGAACCAATGTCACTAAATACCAAGTAGTTTCATGATAGAATATTTATATCATGAGGTAGTCCATCCAGACTTTAATACTAACAAATAGTCTGGATTAAATCAGATAATAGCGTGTCAGAATGATAATAAATTTGTAGTAAACATATTGATAATAATATAATTATGTAATAAATGAAGTGTGAATATGTAAATTGATGATTATTACCTGTTGGGATTAACGCTGCGTTTCCTTCTCTGCGGGGATATCTCGCTGGTGGCTTCAATGCACAGCAGGACGAGTTTCTTATCACACGAATAGGAGGATTGCTCGAGTAGTCTGGGGCCGCGCAGGGATCCTGCGAGACCAACTTTGTCGCGAGAGTCGGCGTGCCAGGCGTCGCAGGATGTGTCCAGGGCGCGCTCCCCATTGACTAGGGCACCGTGCCAAGCAGCTTTGTTGGGCCAGGATAAATCGGTCAGCACGTTCTTTCCGCTGAAGGAGAAGATGCGCGGAGGATGAGGGAACGGAGCGCCGTCTCCTTTGAACATCTCCATCCATGAATTGAAGAGTATCTCGCCTCGCAGATTGGCAACAGGCAGCTTTCGGTCGGCCTGTCTGACGATGGAGTCGACGTTCTGGACACGCGAGGAAAGGAAAGCCCTGAAGGTTCCTCTGAGTCCGGCGCGTCTGGATTCCCTGTAGCAGGCATAGTCGGCACCCCTCACACCATGCACGTCTCCAGTGTAAGCCTCGTTCAGAGCCGCCATCCTCAGCTGTAATTACAGACCGCACAATTTACAAATCCCGCATACTAAACTCGGTTACCACTCTCTCACCATTTTCGGATACCACTGTTTGCATTTTAACACAGAATTAAGGAGAACAGAAAATTGTATTAGTTAGTTACACAGTCCTATTTTTTAATACATTTTTTTACTGGTATAAATTAATTATATAACTTTACATTCCCTCACAGAAAGACTCTTTTTCTAAAACTCATTCTAACATCCGTTGAATAATGTCAAAAATATATTCATAGCATATTAATTATAGAAAAATAATTAAATATAATAACATAATTCTCTTAAATATTTTAGATATGCAAAATCATGTATCAAACTTTTTGATAATTTTTAGAATATAAATAAAAACATACTTTAATATAAGCCGAACTTCAAATAAATCGCTTTATGAGATAATTAGTGAAATACAAGAGAATACAAATATTAAAATTAGTAGTTGGCAGTTGTGTAAAAGTCTATATAATAATACTTTTAGATAATATGTTTAAATTTTTATTTCTACAGCGATATTAAAAAAATATTACAAAATAAAAAATTAAATTATTTGTATAATTCACAAAATATTTTTCTACATAAATAATTAATATCTTTTAGCATTCTCTCATCATATTTTGATTTTACTGTTTTAATTTTAGTGGATGAGAAAATTATAATTAATTACATATAAATCCCTTTTGTCCACAAAATAAGCTTCTCTCTTTTTTTATGTAAAATTAATTAATAAATTTTGCTAACATATTTTAATTTACAAATTATTAATTTTAGGGTTTCTCAGTTACTTATACATTTTTGCATTACATAACTTCAGAAATAAATTTTAAGAAATTTTAAATTATAAACTGAAATATATTTGTATTATAAGTATTTTTTTAATTAATAAAATTTTAGTAGACCAAAACTTTTGCATAGTCCAGCTTGAAATAATCGGAATTCAGCAAAATAAAAGTAAATGTTTTCGATTATAAAATTAAGTTTTTTTTTTTACGATTCATAATTTTTATATGGATTTTTTTATATTTATTACTAAAAATGTATTTATTATCTTATTTTATACCTGTTATATAATTATTATCAAAATATAATTTTTTCTATTTAAACAATCTTTAAATAAATTTACACAAAAAGAAACTTTTACCCCAATTTTATTGGAAATATTTACCAACTACTTAATTACTATTTTCATTGATTTTATTTAATGGGAAATAAATGATGGATGTTTATTTTTAGTAACAGGTATTTAAGAATAATTAAGAACGAAGCTTTCATAAAATATTTATTTTTTTCATCATAAATGTTCTTGCGTTTAAACTATGGAATATTATTATAAATTATGTGAGTGTAAGGAAAATTATGAGTAATTTATGTAACGAACTGCAATTATAGAACGACTGGTAAATAGGGCTAGTTGAAACGGAATTTATTGCCCAACAATTTAATTAAATGCTGAATTTATTGATTTGTTTTAATGAATAAATAATTAAAGTTATTTTTATATAAAATAAAAACGAAGGCCTATCATATTTATTTAATTAATGTATGAATAGTGTTAATATTTTATTAAAAAAATGTAAAGTTTATTAATTGTTTTAAAGAATAAAGAAAAATATTTTTTAATAAATTGTTATATTGATTTTATTACAAGTATATTTTTTATATTTATATAAATTATACATTAATATTCTAAGCTGTCAATATTTTATTGTTCGTGTTTATAATATATAAAATATTCTAAAGCCATCAATGCAAGAAAAAAAATAGTCGATAATAGCAGACTTCAACGTAGAAAGTTTTTATCTAAACTTGAATTTATTGAATAGCTTTTATAGTAGATTTAAATATTTAAATTTCTTCATTACTCATTGAATTATAGATATGTAACTTATATAATAATATATGATTTATTTATTTATGAGAAATTATACTTATTAAATAAATATTCGTGTTTATAGTCTATAAAATTTGTTAGAACCATTATTTCATGCAAAAAGGAATAAATTTAAGCGTAATAATTCTTCTCGATATTTGAATTATGTAACATAACAATTTATAAATCTGGTCCATTTATTGTGTATGAAATAAAATTAATTTCTAATAATCATTCTTTTGACAAACAATTTTGGAAAGTATAACATTTTTTTCAAATAATTTAGATTATTGATATTTGTGGAATTTGAAACCTTTCTTCCTTTAGTGAAAAATAAACTTAAATATCTTTTTCTGTGCTTTATTAATAAAGTGATCCTAATCAACAGATCTAAAGTAAATATTTCTTTCAATTTCTAAAGAGTTTGTACAAAAAAAATGCCAGAGATTGTTCAATAAAAGCACAAAAGAAATCATTAATCTTTCCAACAGGTTGGAAATTCTATAGGTAGAAATGATCTTCAGAATTTTGTGATTATTCTTTTTAAAAGACAATATCAACGTTATGAAATTATGATGCAATGAAATATTAATTTACTTTAGATTTAAAAAAAAATCTTATTTTTATTGGGTAATGTATTGTAAAATTTCTATAAATCATTATAAATTTTTCCATTGATTTCAGTTTATTTTCTTATGAAATTACATAAACTATGCTAGATTTAAATTTAGTAAATAATAATGAAATTATCATAAATCTTTCAGATTTTTTATAATTGAAAGCAAAAGAAAATTTGCACAAATAAGTAATAAACATTATTTATATACAAGTCTCGTGATTTATTTAAAACGTATTACATAATAAAATACGTTAATAATGTAAAATATTTTGCTCACGATCTCCAGAGTAAACGTTGCAATAAAATATTCACTACTTTGAGACAGTTCAAGTGCGCTTTGGGATTATACATAATCCCCTAGAAACAAGCAAATATATCAATGGATTATTTTTTACATGTAACGTAAATTCAATATCAATTACGTACATTAAAAATATCAGAAATATCTCACAGTTCCGAACTAAACTTTAAATCCGAGCTAATAAAGCACAAAAAATAATTAATTTTGTGGACTATTTTTTTTATTTGACTAATTATATCGGGACTGATAGAAGCCGTACTATGCGAGACTTTTCAGTAGAATTATAATTGCAATGGGCGATAAACGTTATATAATTAGAGATGGTCAAGAGGTTATCCTCGAGAGCTCTCATTAAACTCCAACATCCTGTCAATCCTATGCATAATCAAAGACCCTCATGTATAAGGGCACAAGCTGTGACCTCTCGTATCCAAAGATTTAATTTTAGCTCAATAAATTATATAATTTATGATACATAAGTTATTTGAGTTATGTAATATGCTTATATTTATTTTGTGTTGTTGTACAATCATGTTATTCATATTTGCCTTTAGGAATGGCTACAAATAATGTATAATTGTGCGCTGATCTCCAGCAGTTTTTGGGGTTTATTTATAATGGATGAGGGTTTCATTGTATGGCTGAGAACATGCATACGTTAATGCGTCTATCTATTATAGATTAGGTTCGAAATGTCGTGCATAAATGGTCATTGTAAATTTCTAATGAGGATGAACCCAAAATAACTAGTAACTGTTTCATTCTTTTCTCAACTTCTACTGGATTTTACCTTACGATGATGCTTACTCAAGGGACACATCTCAAGCACGCGATGAGAGTTATTTGTCTTCTTCGTCTATTGTACCCTCGATGAAGTAACAAACACAAATCTTCACAACATTTCAGCATTGCGCATTATCTAATCAATCCTCATTGATTTATTATATTTTTTTTGTAAATGTTGCAATCCAATCAACTTATAATTAAATTAATTTATTAGCACTTTCCAATTAGTTTAAAATACAAATATATTTTGTAATTATTATAATCATATTTTTTCTACGCCCAAAAATGTCTCATAAATCCTAGGTTATAGTACTTAATGGATAAGACTTTTTGTAATTATTATAAACATCTTAATTCTTATTTAAATATTCTTTTCTACGTCCTTAAATGTCTCGTATAAATATTTCATACCAATCGAATTACAATTTAATTAATTTACTAATACTTACTAAATAGATTAAAATAAAAATATATTTTGTAATTATTATAAACATCTTAATTCTTATTTAAACATTCTTTTCTACGCCCTAAAATGTCTCGTGAATCCTAGGTTATAGTATCAAATAGTGCAATTTCGTAATTATATAATTTATAAATATTTCATACCAAGCAAATTATAATTTAATTAATTTATTAGTTTTTACTAATTAGATTAAATTAAATTAAAAATATATTTAAATATAATTATTATAAAAAATTTAATTCTAATTTATATTTCCTGTGCCTCAAAATGTGTGGTAAACCCTAGGTTACAGTACCTAATGAATAAAACTATCCTGACAGTTTTGTCCAATAAAAAAATGTCTTGTATAGAATACTTTATTGTATTTAAAGAGTTTATAATTGGATAATCTTATAAAACTTTCAATTAATATATTTTTAAATGAAATTATATAATATTATATAAGATTTTTAAAGATCTGTTAACTTTTTGCAATTATCCGAATATTTTCAACAACAAAAAAGTTTAATGTAAATAGTTGTAGAATAATTTATAAAATACAAAAATAATTATATCTTATATTTTGATTATAAGTGTATGGAGTTAAGTTACTAAATATGCGAGAACAGTTTGACAAGTTTTGAAAGCGAAATGGAAAAACTGACTTGTATAATATTCTAAGTAAATTCGTTTACCTTCTTCAACATAATCTATTATCAAAAATCCTTTTGCATCACAAAAAATTGATTCCAGTTTCGCTTTCAAAATTTCCCACGTAGTAAAACCTCCTTGTGGTTCCTCGATTAGCATTGATTCGATATAACAAAACATTAAAAGCTCCAAAATTACCAGTTAAATTAATGTATTTACTTTATTATCGCTGTTTTATTTAGCGGTTTTGCGTATAAATTCTATGGTATTTAATTTATTTATTAGTATAATATAATATGTATAGGTATCAACAAAATCCACAAAAATAAATTGACAAATAAAAATAATTTATGTATACGATACATAACATGGACAAACTGTTTGATGATGAAAGTTCTAATGGAATTTTGATTGATAATTTAATTATTCATTAAATCAATTGATTTTTTTATTATGTTCATGTCAATTTGTATTGATTTTCTATCAAAAACACGTCGGAACGTGATACAAATATGCAAATAAATATATCTCTTTGTGTTCTCACATTCTTGTTGTGCAGAAGCAACTGGAGTAGTAAAATATGAGAATGAACAGTTAGAGTTTGGAGACTGTATGTTCTGGATCACCAGTTCTTGGTTGTGTCAGAAAAAGAGATTTTCTGCTATTGATTATTAATTAATATAATGGGATGTTATTCAGTTTATATTTTTTTATAGTTGTATAATAAATACTTTACCATTTACGTTATGTAATAATTACATTTTCAACTTTTTAATAATCATTTCTGCAATTATATGAAATACAAAACTGTAATAAATCGAAAATAACTTTTTTTCTTTTATATTCGAAAATATAATAATACTAAAATATATGTAGTCAACAAAAACTATTTTTTACTTAAGTGTTTACTGAAAAATAATTTAAACAAAGAATATTCCATATCTTGATAATTGTTAATAAATATTTATTTTCTTTAATAAATACATAATTATAGATAAGTTATTTTTATGAAAAACGAATGAACTAAATCTGAAATAGTAATTATTTAGTTTTAGAAACGAAAACTATTGTATGTATCATTTATTGATGACATTTAGATAATAAATTATGCAAGGAACAAATTATACCAAACCACGATTCCGGTTCAGGATTATTGACCAACAATTAAATTAAATAAACTCTATTTATTGATTTGTTTGAATATACAGGGAGGTTCGTTTAATGAAGCGCTTTTCTATTGGCATCTTCCCTTTTTTAATGTATATATGAGATAAGCAGGTATTTTGTCTAAATTTGTTTCATAAACATAAACTTTAAATTTTCACGTCTCCCAGTTTGAAAATTTGAATTAATTTCACAAGATCACAAAATTTTTGTTAATTAATTAATTAAGTAATTAATTAGAACCATAATGTTTTTAAGCAAAGAAAATATCTATTACTAATATATTTCACGATTTATTAACGATTATTGCCCTATTTCTGCCATACTTTCAGTTTGTCCACCTCCTCCATTCTCCATTATGAATTACAGTTTTGAACTCGGATTTTGTGGTACAAGCGACCCAAATAACTGTACTAAATAGTTGAAAATACATTAAATAAAATAATAGTTACATAACATCTATGCCCCTTTTGTAATTATTATAATTACTTCTCATAATTGTTTCTGTAATTTAATAATAATCAATCTTATCAACTTTGTATGTTAAAACAGATAAGTCTAACAATGACAAATACATTATTTTTTTCATTTAAAAACACTCGTAGTTATAACAGTAACTAAATATAGTAATATTTATTATTTAAGTTGGTATACAAAAATTGTTTCAATATATTATATTTTTGTATAGATAATAATTAATTGTAACTTGTATAAAGGTTGCCATTCAAGAAGTCATCCTATTTTACATACTTAAGATAATTTTGATTTGAATAATAAGTCATGATGCATAAAATCTGAATGTACTAATTGTAATTGGTTCTCATGGATGAAGCAAAAACTGTATAATGAAATGCCTATATGAAAATCAATAGTTTAGTAGTTGGTACGTCTGATATACATTTATGTCTTATGTCATACACAGCATGTATGCAGTATTAAATCGTTGTTATTAATCCGGCCCCATAGATGGAGGCCGCATATTACCGAAGAAGAAGAAGAAATCGTTGTTACTAATATTAATGTCTTCATTACTAATAAGTGACGTTTAGTTTGATTTTTTTTTAGGTTGGTACATCTTCTTAAACTACTTAAATAAATAAGTTTCACATAACAAAACTTAGATTTCGCTGATAATTTGAGCACCTTTTTTAATATAATTTTTCTTACATGATAAAATCAGTTCAAATCTCGACTAAATAAGAAAATCCTATACACTAGCTAAATATCAATTTTTGACAGAATTTAAGAAAATATTTAAATTTTATACATAATAAAAATAATTATTTTTTGTTCAAATTAATTCTTGTTTTAGATTATTTTAATTTATAGATTTTACACTTTCTTAAATAAAAATAAGTCTTTCTGTGATGAAAAATGTTATTTATAAAAAGTATGTTTCTAAAAAGTTAGTAATTTTTTTGTTAAGACTAAAATAGAACACTTTTCTTAATTACATTTTGAATAAAATATAAATACTTCTAAAAATGGTTCTACTTACGTTGGGAACGTCGGCCTGCTTAGGGATATGATTAATCAAATTGCTGACTTCGAACGGTGGACGTAATTGAGGACTGCTCGTTGTAGACGGTGCAGGGGTGGTTATAGGAATCAAAGTTCCCAGCTAGATAATTATTATAAGTAAAAAAAAATTAGTTGCACATTACAGACTGAATCGTATGAAAAAAAAGAGATTAGTTAACAACTTGAAGATTGAAGCTACTCACTGCGATGTACTGCCATCCGTTATTAACCCTGACCAGAAGGGCTTCCTCCTCGATTACGTAAGCCAGCGTACCTACAGGACTGGCGTTCGTCAGTTTCATCATCGCGTCTCGATCTTGGAAGGTGACTGCTCCAGGAACGATGCGAGTGGATACGCTGTGTTCATGTTCCACAGGTGGACTCGCCGTGGCCCTGCCTTTAATTACATCTCAATTTTAATCTAGCTTCTTCGGCGAGGAAAATCGATGCGACATTGAAGTAAAAAAAGGGAGTTCACTGCGAGTACGTAATTATTACGTTCTCTAATTGATTCTTGATTGCATTCTATCGATTAGAGGAATATTAAGCTTCCACAATTTTTTTTTTGTGATATTTTGCCGTTGCCGTAATTTAATCTCCAACCTTATTTTCCTAATTATAACGCCCCTTTCTGATTGAAATCTACTCTACTTGAAACGTAGAAAAAGTTTGATTTATATCGGTGAACAATTTTAATTATAACTTTTATGCAATAATTATAAATTACAATTTTAAAACGAATACTTTATGAGCTAAACTTTACAACTTACAGCAAATATAGTACGTTTTTTAATGCTTCTAATCTTTAAGTAACACTTTTACAAGTCCTAAGTATTTGAAAGAAATAAATTAAACATTGTTAACCCATATATTATTAGAATGCATTCAAGTTTGAACTAAGCAGTGACATTTCTTTTTGACATCAATCTGCATCAATATTGGATGTTAACTTTTCTTGGATTTTCTTTGCAACACGGAAATAATATTTATATACAAAATAAAAAATAATGTTTTTAACAGTAAAGTTTATATATATCTAACGTATTTGGATTTCCGATTTAGCAACAGTCATTAAAGAGCTAGATTCTCGTACGCATTTCTCATTATTTTCCCGGGAAATATAAATCCTCCAGCTCCCGGGAAGTGACATTCTTTTTGACATCAATCAGATGAATATTTGCACCACGAAAATAATATTTATATACAAAATAAAGAAAATAATGTTTTTTTATTAATAATGTTCATATATATGTATCAGATTTTGATTTCCGATTTAGTAACAGTCATTAAAAAACTAGATTCTACGCATGTCATTATTTTCCCGGGAAATACAAATATTCCAGTTTCCGCGAATTATTAGAATGCATTTGACATTTTTTTGACAATCTGCATCAATATTGGATGGTAATTTTTCTTGGGTTTTCTTTACTCCACGGAAATAATATATAAATAAAAAATAAAAAATAAAGAAAATAATGTTTTTAACAAAAACGTATATGTAACAGATTTTGATTTCCAATAACAGTCATTAAAAAGCTAGATTCTAGTACGCATTTATTATTAGAAATTAGAGAATTATTAGAATGCATTCAATTTTGAATTCAGCAGTGACATTTTTTGACATCAATCTGCATCTATATTGGATGATAACTTTTCTTTGATTTTCTTTGCATCATAAAAATAATATTTATAAATAAAATAAAAAATAAATAAAGAAAATAATGTTTTTATCAGTAATGTTCATATACATGTGACAGATTGTGATTTTAGATTTAGTAACAGTCATTAAAACGCTAGATTCTACTACGCAATTGTCATTATTTTCCCGGGAAATACAAATCTTCCAGTTCCCGGGAAATATTAGATTGCATTCAAGTTTGAACTAAGTAGTGACATTCTTTTTGACATAAATCTGCATCTATATTGGATGGTAACTTTTCTTGGGTTTTCTTTGCAAGACGGAAATAATATTTATATATAAAATTAAAAAAATCAAAAAAATAATGTTTTTAACAGTAAAGTTCATAGATTTTGATTTTCGATTTAGTAACAGTCATTAAAAAAGCTAGATTCTAGTACGCATTAATCATTATTTTCCAGAGAAATACAAATCTTCCAATTCCCGGGAATTCTCGGGCTGAATTAGTTAATTAATTTATATAATTAAGTTAAATAATTATAAGACAATTATCAGACAATTATAAAGTAGTAATACATTAGAAAATTACAATTAGATTTTAATTGTGTGAACTGAAAAGAATGTTGAAAATATGTGTCATGATTAATGTCAAAGTAAAAGGAACACGACCGACGAAAAAAAGTGACTGAAAAAAAGTCCCTGGAGTGTGGATGTAAATTAAAAGGCATTCCAAGAAACTCAAGTACCGCAGCGGCCCGCCGGGTAAAGTTTCCATTGTTGGAACGCTGAAGTTACTTTAATGCCATATATTTATCCGAGAAAATTAGCGGGAGTTGTTTAATCCCGCGGCATTTTCTCTTCGTTCGCGGTACAAAAAACAAACAATCCAAAAAGTAAGGAAATATGCAAGGAAAATGCAACACGCAATAAACATGGTAGAAAATTATTTTGTACATAGAAATGAATAAAGCAATATGCATCATCTTAGTGAAACACGGGGAAGTCCTGAAATTGGGACGTAATGCATAACATCGATTTTATTTCGGCACGTCGACACGAATTGCGGAACGTTCGGAATTGATTCTTGATCCGTGCATATTTACACATCCTGGCTTAATTTTTCAAATTGCCCCGATGCAAAAATATATACGTTTTTCGACGGCGAAAAATTGAGGCAAGTGCACAATAATAAAATGGAACGGAATAAAGGGAACGTGCAGTTTGCAACGACGCGAATATTTACATTTAATTCCAGCTACTCACACAAACACATTCAAAAATACACACATAAAACAATACATATTTTGCGTGTGCGTAAATATATTTGAAATTTTACTTGACTTTATTATTTTTCAAATATGCTTTGATTGCGTACAGTCAAAGCACCGAATTTCTAATGAAAATTTAATTGATTTTCTTTTAACGAACTTTATTTATTAATTAACTATACGAAACTTTATAACTTTAATTGCATATTCAAATTCGAAATTGCTAAGTTTTCTTTAGTGATCTTGTAACACAGTCAATATTCAATTAACACACATTATGTACGATATGTGAAATATTATTAACCGAATATCAATAGCAATGCATGAACTATAAGTATAAATTACAAATTACACCTACCAATTTACGAATATTATCCTAGAATATTTAAATATTATAATTATGTATTTAAGTTTTTTCATCCTGAAAGTTTTAGGAGTATTAACTATAGGAATTAATTATATAAGCAATTTATAGTTATGCAATTATAATAACTTAAAGATATTAATTCCTATGAATCTTCCTATAAAGAATTTTACTATTTATAGTTTTCCATTAGTTTTCTAATACTTTTACAATTATTACATAAATTTTAAATATATTCATGTACACTTGCAATTAAATTACATTTACAAATAAATTACTATTTTTAAGGAAAAAATAAAATATCTTCGTTACATTAAAAATGTTTTAATAAATATTTCAAATAATGTATATTTTTATTATTTTGAATCACATTTTTATCATGAAATTCTATATTTATTTCCTTACTGAAAGAAAAAAATGTTATCTCTGATTAACAAAAATATAGATTCTAAAGGTTGTCAGCATGTATAAAAAAAAGCGTCAAAAACTATCAAAATATGACAGTGTATGTCAAAATTATGTTTTTGACAGTATAGTTCATATATTAAAGAGCATTTATCATTATTTTCCCGGGAAATACAAATTTTCCAATTCCCGGGAATTCTCAGGCTCAATCAGTAATTGAATTACATATGAGTAACAATATTGTATTTTGCATTTCGTAAAGTAACTGCTATTTTATCATAAAATTTATGAAATTCTATAAAGAAAAAAAAATATCTTCATGATTTAATAACAAAAATTGTACATTCTAAAAGTTGTCAATATATATAAAAAAAGTGTCAAAAATTATCAAAAAAGCTGTCATCTTATGTCAGTTTTGACAACCCTTATTTTATTTGTGTATTCATTGATTTTATTTTTTAAAACATATTTATTAACCTTAATTTAGACCAGAGATTCTAAATATTTACATTTCTATAAGTATTAATTTATTTCTCATTTATATAAAAATTGAATCTAAAACTTGTTAAATTTAAAAAAATATTAGTTTCAGCGGAATCTTAATAGAAAATAATAAAGAAAATTGAATTTTTTTATTAATGATTTTTTTTATGAACGTTTTGTTATTTAAACTAAAATTATTGATTTTATAATTATTTGATATTTCTAAAATAATTATTTAATTGAATAATACCGGTTATGTTTCTTTTGGTATGGGTTTTTGTTGGTTCTTATCTGAAGTGCTCCTCCCTGTGGGATGTAGTAAATGGTAGATGCGACTCGTGCAAACTTCCTGGTCTTTGCAGTTACGAGAAGCAGGGTATTTGTCATTTTTGATTGCTATCATTGGTTTATTAGTTAATTAATCACGTTTCTATTGCTGGATGTGACAGACACTGAGAAATTGCCCAACGCGGTTTTTCCATCTACCAAATCCTGCATACGCAACTTTCTTTGCACTTTAAATAAATTAAGTTATTTACAGATATACCAAACATTTAATAGTACTTCCAAATAACTCTGGAGTGGTTTTTAAGAACCACTTAAGTACAGTTAAAAATAGACTTGAAATATGATCTTCACATTTTAGGGTACAGAAATCAACAATAAAAAAACGGATTTTCAAAGCCGTTTCCTGTTTACTTTTTAAATAGAGGAAATTCCGGAACAGAAAATAACTTTTTTAAGATTCAAACGTTTTACTTCAAGATCATTGATCTTTTTTCTTTATTTACAAAATAAAAATACTTATAGTCCATAATTGTCTTATAAAAATTGCATAAAATAATGTTTTTTTTTCTTAAAATTTTCTTTTCTTCTGTCTTTTATATTTCAAACTGAGTAAAAATGAAATATTTTCATTTATTCGTATGATAGAGAAAAGCAATTACGATTTGGCTTTCCTCTTTTCGGCTGCTGCAAAAACATATTATTCGTCGTCCGTTTTATGTAGTTTTTGTTCGGAAATAATTATTTATGCAAGCAGAAAAACTTCGGTACAAAGCTTATTATTTTATGCTTATTGCAGGGAATATTATAAGTTTTATTTGTCGAGTGCTGAGATCCACCTCATTTCAGACTATAATAAACTAAATTAATTGCAGAATTTTTATCGTTCTCGTTCCTCTCGGACTTTTCAATTCTATAAAAGAGCGTTTCATTAAAAGTTAAAAAACTTCAGAGATAGAGCGGAGACAACAGGAGAGAAAGAAAAAAACGTATATAATATTATTACAAAACGAATAACGTATACGAAATAAATAAATCGTATTATCTCGGTGACGAGCAAAGCGTGGAAACAATTTTATCAGAAAGTTGGAAACGTTACATTATATAAAATGTATAAGCGGTAAAGAGCTATAAAATAACAACAACGGAGGAACAAAAATGAGGGAATAAATAGAATACTGAAGAAAGTTTCAGCTTTGCTAGATAATATTAATAAAATAAACGCTCGACTGTTAATGTTAGTTCCAATGTGTGTAGTGTTAAGACTTTATATCATCTATGTTTTACTGCTTATTTCAAGTTAACAAACAGCCGTTAATTCTAAAACTAATATTTATCTTTAATTTTTAAAAGAAATTGTAAATTTATGGTTTTCTCATAGAAAATTTTAAATTTTATATAATGCATTTTTTTTCCTAATAACATTTTTATTTATAATTGTTTCTATCTATACTTATTATGAATTAACAAACTGTAGTTCATTCTAAAACAAATATATTATATATCTTTAATTTCTAAAAGAAATTGTAAATTTATAGTTTTCTCATTGAAAAATTTTAAATTAAAAATGTATTTTTTTTTATATAAAACATTTTTATTTTATTTTGAGCGTGTATTGAAATAAACTTTTAAAATAAAAGCAGTGATAACCATAACATTTAAGTTGAATAAAATTGAAAACTTACACGAAAAAAATTTGTAACTATAACTTTGTTTAATTTATAAGAAATTTGCAATAAAAACTTTTCATAAAAAATAATATTAGGTTTTGAGAAAATACGAGTATTGTTTTTCTGATGTTATTCATTTTTTTTATGTAAATTTTATCATATTTTATAATGAACTTTTCTAATTTCATCTAAATCAAAATAATCAAATAATTTTGAGAAAATAAATATCATATTTTCTATAATTTTGTAAAATGTACTTTCACTACATTCACATAAATTTTCAAAATATAAAGAGAGCAAAATATAAAGAGAATAAATAATAAAATAATAAAATGTTTCAATTAAATTTAATAATTCACTACAAGAAATTATTCAAAAGAAGTTACCTAATGTGTTACTATATTTTTTTTTAGTAATAATAGAGAGAAAACAACGAAATAGTAATATATAGAAGACTGAGGTTAATGTTTGCTTTGGCTATATGATATTAACAGTATAAGCTTTAGACTCCGGTTTTTGGTAAAGGCTTGTTGTTCGGTTGACATGGTTAATGAATCCGTTTAAAGTAATGCAGAGGGCCGCGAATGCGAAGGAGAATTTCGAGCAACAAGACCTGACTAATAACAAGGACGACGTCTGACAAATTTCGTTCGTCCTGGAAACGTAATTAACGGAGGCGAGCGCTTTCTTAAAATTTTAATTAAAAAACTCGCGTTTCGATTCCATCCCTTGCATCGATTCCGCCCCGACCGGAAAACAAGACCCGTAAATAAATGATTGGGTTTCATATTAAATTTCGAGCAATTCGTTTGTAAGGTTCTCTCTCTGTGTGTGTGTGTGAATATATGTATATATGTATCTTCCTCGCTATCTGAATTTGCTTTTATTGAATATCTCCGCCCCTAATGTAGAAGGCGAAATCGATTCCTGCAAGTGGAAGGAAAGGAAGCTTCGTCGTCTGTGCCACTGCTGTTAAGGGTAGGAAGGCTTGCGTTTTAATAAAATTAGGCATAACCGGAGGATGGTGGATGGTATATTTTACACTCGGGGATGTTTTATTTTCATTCTTATTTTGTTTGCGTCTCCTCTAATAACTAATGAAGGGAACGCGAGAAATTCGCGCACGTAAAATAAAAAGTTCTTTAGTGCCCCGACGGGGCGCATAAAGCGATTTTGGCCACAGAGACACATTACCCAAGACAATGTTGGCCCATCCGAACCACCCCCAAAAAAATACAGGCGCCAAAAGAAAAGAAAAGAAATGTATTCCCAAAGTGAAGAAAATCGCATCCCCTCACGCGCGATTTAATTAAATTAATTGGCTCGTATAATTTAATTCAAACACATCATCCCCCCGCTGCACGGGACGATAATGCACCCCTTTACTACACCTCCCCTCATTCCTAAAGTTTACCTGTTTTTAATTCTTTTAATTCCCTCAGCGCCTTCAGCTCCTCCAAACTACCTCTAGGTCCTTCGTTTGCATTAATTTTATTACTTTATTAGCGACTCACTTGCGCTCCACATATTTTCACTTACCCGGTCTCATGTTAAAGATCGGCTCGCCGTAGGGCGACGCCCCCGGTTCTCCCTTCGGACCTGTTAACGAGATGCCCGGCATTCCGGGTGCTCCTGGTGGACCTGGTGGTCCCGGTACTGGGATATAACGTACAGAATCTTCAGATCCTGGTGGACCGGGAAGACCTGGCGATCCATCACGACCTGGAGTTCCATCCGTACCACGATCTCCCTTATCACCCCTCGGACCCTAAAATTTAACAAACACAACTATCATTATTTTCTGTTAACCCAATACAAAATATACAGTTTTACAAAATACATAAAACATAACTTAATTACTAATTAAAATTACGTAATTTTTTTGAAATAATAATAATTATTGATAAATTATTAAAATTGCAATGAAACAAATATGTAAACAGCTATAATTTTGAAACAGATTACGTAGTGATAAATGACAGTAAATGAGAGTCAGAAGTTCGTCTCGTTTTTTTTTGAGTTTTTTTTTGCGTAAGAATTCACAAAATTTATAGGTTGTATTCATTCACCCAAAGTGGGGCTATGTAAGTAAAAAAGTCGATGGAAATCGTAGCAAAAAAAAAGATCGGCGTTCGTGAGGGACCGTTTCAAAGCCAATATCAATCTTAGAAAAAAATATCGTAAGTAGATCTCATTACATCATCTGCATAAGATGGACGAGCCACCAAAAAAAATGCAAATAAATGATGTAAGAATAATATTAGATAAGTGCTAAAGTGAAGTGTTTGATATACTTTTAAAGTTTCAATAAACAATAATAGAACTGAAATTATGTATGTTTAATAAAAAATAATCCCATTTGCAAAGATAATAAAATGTAATGATTGTAATTAAGAAAATATGTAAACTGATGTTAATTTGAAATAAATTATGTAAGAAAAGTTACAATTAATTGAATTAAGTTTTGGTTTATTGTATACAATTGAACTTAATTTAAATACTTTTTATATAATTTGTTTGTAATAAATTACCTTGCCATCACCGGAATCACCTTTGTCTCCTTTAATGCCGGGGGATCCATTTCTTCCCTGTTGAAAATATAGTGTTAAGTAAATATGTACATAGTTTGTATAAACAAATATTAAATATTATACCTTAAAGTTATTCTGTGCGCATAGAATAAATAAATAAATAAACAAATAAATGTATAATTTAATTCAAATGTTATTTGCTTTGCAATCTTACCATCCAGCCAGGCAATCCCATTTCACCGACTGCACTTGTTTTCCCTGGAGGACCCGGCGGTCCCTGTTTACCTCTTCTTCCCCTTTTACCCAGATCGCCCTTTTCGCCCTTAAAATTTATCGCGCATTAAATCTAATTCCACTGACATAATCATATTTACCTTAACCGACACGAACTGAGCGTTCGAGTCCACCACGCTAATCGGTCCCGGAGGACCTCTTTCACCCCGTTCGCCTTTAAGTCCAGGTGGTCCAATAGGTCCAATTGCACCACTGTTTCCAGGTTCGCCCTTTTCTCCAGCCATTCCCGGATTTCCATTCTTACCGGGAACGCCAGGAATACCAGCCTCACCATTCTCACCTCGTTCTCCCTTCAAACCTTGTTCACCTGACTCTCCCTTAGGACCCGTCTGACCAATTACAGTTTTAGCATACTCCTTATCTCCAAATTCAAAGGGTAAACCTGGTGGACCAGGAGGACCTTGTGGTCCGAAATCTCCCTTCTCGCCTTTCTCCGCGTTCTTTCCGTTTGCTCCGGGCGTTCCGGGTATACCATCCAAACCGGGGTTTCCTGGTTCTCCTTTCGGACCTTGCGGTCCTTTTTCTCCTGGGAATCCGCGATCTCCTCGTTCCCCTTTCGAACCAGATTCTCCACGAGAACCTTTGGTGCCTTGCAAACCTCGCTCACCTCTCAATCCAGGACTACCAGGTAATCCGGCTTCACCTTTATTACCAGGAGTTCCGGGTCTGATGGCACCGGCACCCAATACCGCATCCTAAATAAATATTATTACAATATGTTATGTGTTCTGATTATCATTAAAAATTGAAACTAATAAGATTAGGGGTAGTAATGTTAGTACCTTGAAGGAAGTTCTGGGTTTCCAGCTTGGCTATTAGTTAATAGTGATTTTATTAATAGTTCTTGAAAATGAAATGTGATGAATGATGTGTACGTACGTCTAGGTTTTCGAATTCGACTGGACCTGGTGGGCCAGGAGGACCCGGAGGTCCGGCCTGTCCCGGTATTCCGTCGCGTCCGGATTCGCCCTTCGCTCCTTGCATACCTTCTGGACCCATCGCGCCCCTCTCCCCACGATCTCCTCTCTCGCCGGGCGGTCCAATAGCGCCCCTTTCGCCGGGAACACCCGGTTGTCCGGTCATACCGGGTGGGCCCGTTTTACCTTCCGCCCCGGGAACACCCGGAGGTCCCGGGAGCATTTTTGGCATCATAAAGGAATTCATTAGACTAGTCATATTGCAACTACACGTGCCCTTTTTGCACAAACAAATAAGATAAATAAACTGCTCAAACGATTAATCTCACAAATTACCCCTGCGCCGCCCAGAGCTTCTCCTGGAATTCCTGGTAGTCCGGGAGGACCAGGGGGTCCCGGAGGACCTCTGATCGACTCACCCGGCGGACCCTAAAACGTATCATCAAGTATAATACTATAAATCAATTCGATATAATGCATTAAATATTTACCCGAGGTCCTGAATCTCCTTTCTGCCCAATATATTGTATCGGTCCTTTAGTAGCAACAGCAGCGTCATCATCATCATCAAAGGATTTATTGCAACAATTCTCTTTCAAACAGATACAATGCTTACCATTCGGTGGGGGCGGGGGAGGCGGAAATGCCAACAGCCCGTCGGATCCGCTGCCCTCCGGGAAAATATGCTCATCTAAATCATCCCGTTCGACCTACAAATCACCGAATTATACGCATTTCCCCGCAAAACCGCTAACGCTTTCATTAATAACAGCAACTCGTGAAGAATGATATGAAAATAAAGAATAAACTGTGGATCTTACGTCTGGCAACAGATCGTTTTCTGAATCGTCTGGGAAAAGGGAATGTTCATTATTGAAACCCTGACGGAAAGAGAAACAAAACAACAAATAAAGTACAACAAAACAATAAAATAATACGAAAAATAATAATACAAAAAGAAATAACGAGAAAATATGACATCTGGAGAAGTGAAGTGTAGGAAGGAAGGAAGGATTCGTGTGTATGCGTTGGTTTTACCTTGAATTTAGTGTCACATTGTGTTGAGGCCATGCTGGGGTCGTCGTAAATTTTAAGTTGATCCATCGCACCCTTCAGAGAAAATCGTAAATAAAATATAAAATGCTCTGCGTGGAAAAGTACGGTGACGTAACAGAAAGAATCAGCAGCGGGAAACGAGCGAAACCGAAGCCATAACTCATCTCAAAAACTGCGCGAAAAGTGCGCACGAATTACCGCTCATGCCTGATATTCAAATCCCCTTTCGGCTTTAAAAACTAGTAACCGGTGGTAATTCCATAGATAGCATAGGGTAAGTATTTAGCATAAAAGCACCTCCACCCTCTCTCTCCCGCTCTCTACACACCGAACAACCGTATTAAAGCGAGATTACTTCGCGCAGGTTGCAATCACCGAACAACAACAGTTGCGTTGATAAATTAAACATCATTTTGATCCAATTAATTCGTTCCACCCAAAACTATGCCAAATATCCGTAAAGGAATTTGTACACACCGGCTAAATTCACTAATACATAATAATGTTTGATACACCACTTCAAAGCACGATTCCAATAAAACAGTCATCAATACTCTGACCATATGGATAAAAATATTCTACATATATACAAATTCCAAAAGGCAATCATTGTTGGCAATTTTTATTTCACCTCTCTGAATGTTTGCATTGATTTTTAGTAAAATTCCAAAAATAAGTTTAAAATTTAACATCGATACACCTATCAACTAAATTAATTAATTAATTTGCTAAATGTAGTTTGTTCAGAAATATTAAAACTGCAAAAAAGTGACTGATTAAAACCGGAGCAATGTCAAAACTAAAAAATTACATATTATTATATAATAAATATATAATAATCGTAATATAGTTATAAATTCAATAATATCTATGCTTTAATATCGTATATTAAATTTCAGCACGTCAGCACGAGGTGATGATAGTTCCTGCACCGTCGTTTTATAACTCCCCTCTTTTGTGCAGGTTTTTCATTTTAAAGGTTGGAATTAAACCTTGTTCACTTCCGGCTTACGTAATGCATTGCTCCCTTCTATCAAATAATTTACTTATTCGCCCACCTGGTTCACATTTTCATTTCCTTTTCAGTTTCAGTTACAAAATTAAACCCCCAAGTCTATGAACACTACTCAAATATTCAATAATATTGATTATTTTCATCTGTAATTATAAAATCTCATTTTGATTCATAGCTTCATATGTATACACGTGTTGATGATTGATGATTAATTTATTTCCTGAATAATAAATGATTATTTTTTTTTAAAGTCGTGTTAAATAATTACCGAAATAATAATAATTACAAAAATGTTTAAGGAAAACCATAATCAATTTTAAAGGATTTTATATAGAATTAGAGAAATTATCTAACATTAAATTGTAAAATCATCTTAAAAAATATTTTCTTAGTAGAAATAATGCATTTTAAATAATTACGTTGGTAGAAATATAAATTATTAAAAATAAGTATTAATTAATTAAAATATATTCTTATATATAATTTTTTCTTTTAATTAAAAGATTCAGAAATTTCAGATAATATTTGTGATATAATAATAATCGGTTATTTAAAATAAAAATAGAGTATTATTTTTTTGTGTTATTGATTCTGAAATAAAGTGTGGAAAACAAGTTTTCATAAAATCTATACTTTTTCATCAATTCTCCGCGTGTTTACGTTTGTTGTGTGTTCAATATTATTCAGGTTACGCCAATTAATAACGATTCGTTTGAATACATCGAATCAAAAGCGAAACTCTTTTCAATGTGAACCAATTAATTACAAGCGAAAGAAGCCGACGATTACACAAAGAGCAACAAAGAGAGAAAAAGAGAATGCACGCAGTTTGATTTAAACGTCCGAAAGATAAAACCGGAGACAGATATTCAGAGGGACAAAAAAAAAGGGAGCTTTGTGTTCGCTCTGCGGAATTTTCAAATAGCGAGCGTGTGTATATGCCCTTCTAATTCCTGCAATGAAGTCATGCAGCTGTCAGGAAGCAAGCCATGCAATTAACACGCGAAAAACGTCCACAATCCTCGACTGCTCGCAAAAGATAAAAAAGGGTCTAATAATCCCAACTTCCAAGGGACTCTCTCCAGGGCGGACAATTAAAAATAATAATTCCAATCCAAATTGAAACTAATCGCCGTTTTTGCTTTTTTGGCCGTCACTTCTCCCCTTTTGTCCTTGTTGTTGTTGTTTGTTGTATATTCCGTTACGTTATTTACCAAATCCGTGCCAATATTTGTTGTCCGAACCGAAAACAATCCGTTTGCAGCGGTATTAAACTCGGCAAAAGCCGCCTAATATTTGCAGATTAAAATAAACAAAATCTAAATTAAAAAATAACTAATAATTACCGAAATCCAAAAACCCGGCAACAATCAAACCCATTCTGCTACGCACAATGTTCCAATTTTCAATAAAACTAAAATTAAAATAAAAGCAAAATTGAACGATCAAGTATTAATTATAAACAACAGCAAAAAAAAATGTTTGGCGTTCTGCAAAATGCGTTTCATGTTGTGTTTTTGTATTCGTTTTATTGTGCAGAACAAAATTTAAAATCAATACGAAAATGTTTCCATATAAATTGCAAATGCATGAATTATATACAAAATATAATATTTTTTTTTTGGTAATTTCGCTTTGGTTAAGAAAATAAAATATTGCTGATGAAATTTGCAGTTTAGGAAGGGCGATGCAAGCAGCTCAAAATGTCGGAATTGTGTAAGAGGTTTAGAGATTGCCGAATCCCGGCGGAGGTCGAAATGCGGACTTGGAAGTGTCTCATTTGGCCGTTTTCATAAATAGGTTAAAATTTTCAACAACATTTTTGTTCGTCTTTTTCAGAATATTATCCTTATTTTAGTTTAGTTATAAGAGGCTTAATATTAAAAGTATACTATTTATAGTTAACATTTATTCATTTTTATAATAATTATGAAATAAATTCATGTAATTTCAGGAACATTTTTAATATTTGATTTTTTAAAAATTATTTACTTAAAAATCAATTAAGTTTAAAATTATTAAATAATTATAATTAATGTGAAAAATCATTGACATCAAAGATTTTCGATAAGTCGATAAAATAAATTTTTATTTCTTTAAAAATTCTACTAAATATAGAATTTGTTACAAAATTGCATTTTCAACTAAAAATGTATGCAAACACAAGAATAAATTAAACATTAAAAGTGTCTAATTAATCAAATATTCAATTTTGTTAACAAAATACAATTTTATAATCCAACTCATAAAACGGGTTGTACGATGATACAAATTTTGTAATCAAGTCTTACTTAAATTATTCTAAAATCTCAACAATACATTTTTTCTTTAGATTAATTAAAACATATATATTTTTTGTGTTTTTTTTCTTTAAGGTAAACAAAGATTACACAATATTAGTGTTCATTAATTACTTTTAATTGACCAAAAAATCAATCCAACATTTTTCTGCATTAAAAGTATTATTTGAATTAATTTTTTAATATAATTATTGGAGTAATAAATTAAAAAATAGTAACATATTATGGAGCAAAGTAATTGAAAATTATAAATGTTTATTTCTATAAATTTGGAGAACTTGAACTTTAATTAATTTCTAATCTATTAAATTAATTAGTTTGAAATACAAAAATAAAGAAATTGAGTAAATATTGAAATTACAACAGGTAATATTACAATAATATGGAAATACGAAATTTATTTACAATTCTAGTTCCTGAAATGCGTTTGAGAAGATGTAAACTATTTTATATTTGGTTGGTGATGATTTAGTTATATACGAGAATGTATAATACCAAATGTTAAAAATTTCACCGTGGGAAAATGTGATTCTCGCTTTCAAGTTCTTCAGAAAATATCTAATTCTGTGGAGCGAAACGTACTGTTTACTTTCTCGTGAGTTTGCCGAACAGCATTATTACAACTTTGTATAAACCAATCACAAACTACTGATGTTATATAGAAATAGAGGAAACCTTTAGCACATATTTCCAAACCAACCGAAATGTCATTTAAATTTTACAATTTTAACTACTTTTTTAATTTAAAAATATTTCAATTAATAAATTGAAAATATTAACAGAATTTCGATTAATTATTAAATTCTCAATGGAAAATAGATCAACTCAAATTAATTACCAGAAAACTACTGGAAGAAGAAACAAACTAGTTTACTACAAATTATACCTAAAGTTTTCGAAAAGCTATCACTAAAACGTAAGCACCAAATATGACTTCTTCCAAGCTATAAAATCTTATATAACGTATAGATTATTTCAGATAAAGTTTTAAGAAGAAAACTCCAACCTATTTCCAGTTGGATCTGGGGTACCGCAAGGAAGTGTACTCGGTCCTACCCTTTATGTTATTTTCAAATTAGACCTTCTAACATCAAATAAAATCACTATTACTACATTCGCAGTAATATCAACTGATAGTAATCCAGAAGATGCATTGCAAAAGTGGTAAAAACGACTAAATCAGATTGAACATTGGTTCAAAGAACCACCTTTACAATGAGGAAGAAAACATGTCCACCAGTAACTTTAAACAATGAATCCATCCTCAAACCAGTTTGGTCATATGAAATACAGTACAGTTACGTACAATTACTAAGACATACTGGTTTGTCCCCAATAATGTTTTACAAAGTGACTTAGAAATGGAAAAGTGTAATTATAAACTTTAGTGAAGACAACATTCTACCCAAATAAACTAACAAGAAATGCTAATAAATGAGACCCAAATATATAGACTTAAAAGCTTCAACAAACTAGACTTATCGCATAAATTTAATTAAATTTAATAATTAAAATTTAAAGAAAAAAATGTATTTCTTTTTATAGGTCTATAATATAAATTTGTAAATTTAATTACTAAATTTATAAATGATGATAGTTAAAGTTAGAGATATTATTATTAAAGTTAGAGATGCTTTAGATTGCAGGAAGTAATAAATTATGTTAAAAAAACTATAAAATTCGTGGGTAAAAAAAATAAGTGCTAGTTAAGAGACAAAGTCCTTAACATTTGAAATGTATGTTTCATGCGGTGTAAGTTTCTTGGTAATGCTTTTAAATGGTGAACTCTTCAAGTAAAACTTTTTTCGGCCGGCCGCAGTTGGAGGAAACTCGTGTTGCGAGTGCGACTTGAAATTTCGCTCGAAATGACCAAAATCATAATTTACGATGTCACATGAATATAGATGCGGTAATTTAGAATTAGTTCCATGCATTAGAATTAGCGTGATGACAATAATAATAATAATGTGAAGGGCTTTTATTGAAAATATCGATTGAAAAACAGGAAACGCAAGAACGCGAAATATAAATCAACACAGCACCGGGACTCCCCCTAATTGCCCAAATATCAAAATTCGCTTATGACCTTAAAATAATCAGCAATAAATAATAAAAGTTTAATAAACGCTCACATGCAGAAATTCAATTTTCGGACCGGAATTATTCACACGCGAGAGAGGTGCAAAAATAAAAACGAAAATAATAAAAAAAAAATATTATGGAAGTGGACTCGTTCAGGATTAATATAAAGTTGGCGAGATGAGGGTGTGCGAAACTAACTGTTAAATTGAATCAGAATTAATGCGTTGCAATTAATATCAAAAATAATTTTCCGGGGTGAAAAGCTCGAGATGAGATTAATTGGCTGGAAAGTTAGTTTGGGAAAAACTTTATCATCATATATGAAACTGGTGCAGCACGGAGAGTATGGAGGGTGGGTGACTTTCAGTGTAGATTGCTGTAGGCCCGTGGCATTCGAGCGATGGTACATGAAACCTCCAAATCCTCAGAATTATACAACTAATTTACAATTAATCTACGTAATGTGCAGCATTCAAATTGTTACTGCTTTTGATACAATCACATACTGTATCAATCAGATTCAATTATAAACCAAATTACATTATTAATATAAACCAATTAACATTAAATTCCAGACAAAACCAAAATGTAAATAAAAATCTATGTTATGTAATATTTGATTAATCCGTATTATCTTAATAATGGAAATAATTGGATGGTCCTAAATGGAACAGTAAAAAAATACATTTTTTTCTTGACGAATGCAGCAATAAATTACCTAGTAATATTTATTACAAACATTATATAATTATCAAAGTAATTATAATTAAAATGATATATTATTAGTAAGAATGTATAAAAATTTATTTAATTTCAAATATTCAAAATATACCAAAAATTTCAATTT
The DNA here is from genome assembly GCA_963457615.1 of Nicrophorus investigator. Classification (NCBI taxonomy): domain Eukaryota; kingdom Metazoa; phylum Arthropoda; class Insecta; order Coleoptera; family Silphidae; genus Nicrophorus; species Nicrophorus investigator. The sequence continues at coordinate 9,523,251 of OY735142.1, read as the reverse complement.
TTCAAAAATACCGTAAGTTGCAAAAAAAGGCTCAATTTTAAATAATTGTTGAAAATATATAAATAAATATACTCTTATTTTAATATACAAGAATATATTTTGCTTTACAAATCAAAATACAAAGTTATATAATAAAAAAAAATAACAAAAATCAACAAAAGTTGGTCTAATTAATATAATAATTAATTATAATTAATATATCTTTAAAAAATTACTTATTAAATAAATAAGTTAAAAATATAGATGAATACCAAAAATAATGAAGTGGTATAAACTTTTATAGGTCAAATTTATTCAACATTTAATAACGTTTTATTTCTATAAATTCATCGTATAAATATTTCCCATATTGATAGCATTTTTATTTATATAAAACTGCTCTCAAAATATTCTATTTTTTTTTAAATTCATTAAATAAATATTAATTACAGTTCTCGAATATACATGAAAATATTTATTTGATTTGTTTAATAATAAACTTCAAATATGTAAATTTCTCATTTTTATATTATTTGATAACTTTTTTATAATATTCATAATTGTTTCCGCCGATATTCTGCACTGTTTGAAACCGGACTATTCCATTACTTTAAATTTCAGTGAATAGTTATTAATATAGCATTTTTTTCTTTAATATAATTAAATTAATTGATTTTATATTTATAATAATTATAATTTATTAATCAAATTAATCGTATAATTTCGAACTATACTAACTTATTGATTATAGTAAATCATATAGTTTTTTTTTTAATATTTTTATCATGGAACTTCAATATATGTATGTCAGATACCTTTATATATCACGCCCTTATGTAAATGCTAGACGCTTCGAATAATGTAGTAAGATCCAAGAAATAGGTTCACTGCATTTTGAATGTCTTCGAAATTTATGTAAAATTATAACGTGTTTATTTATTTGCACATACAAAATAAAGAGCGAACGCGCTGCTCATAAATCAAATCAAATATTACTACTACCTGAGTTAGTTCAGATACTTATCGACCATAAAATTATTTTGTCCCTGTTTCTATAAAGTCGCGTAAAATAAAATTAAATCGTTATTTCACCACACATAAAAACAAATGTAAATATTTGAAGCTTTATTACATAAAGTCATACCTCGATTAACGATTAAATTATTTTGTTACTACAATTTTTAGATTATTTACTAAGTAAACTTTTTTGTTAGTTATTTTTCTGTCACTTAGTTAACAAATAACACTTAAAAATAGCACTTCTTTCTAAATCAAGTAAATATTTAATAAACAAGTTTTAAACCTTTTCAATTTTATTTAAGCATTTTTAAATCCATGCTTGTTAACATTATTCAACTTGCGTAATTTCGTCATTTTCTTTATAACAATATTATTTTAATCACTACTTTTCATAAACTATCAATGCGTTTGAATTGCGGACTTTTTTATATAGCGGATTTGTTAAGAAATGTACTTTTACTGAAAATATAGTGAATATTAAATTCTTAACATTTTCATTATTTAATATTATTCGGTAGGAACTTCCGTAATTTCATCATTTTCTTTATAACAATATTATTTTGATCACTATTTTTCATAAACTATAAATGTTTTCTATTGCGTTTGAAATTGCGGACTTTTATATAAAGCGGATTCGTTAACAGACGTATTTCTACTGAAAATATAGTGAATATTAAGAAATTCTTAACATATTCACTATTTCATTTTAAATATATTAATAATTTTAAGTAAAACAATGTAGTACTTTATATTTGCATTTAGGTAAGAATTTTATAAATAATTTTACATTCATGTTTGGAGTTCTAAGCATTTTTCTTCATTGTGCATGAAAAATTTTAATTAAAATTACGTGTATTCTCCAACGGTACATACATTTTTTTCTCTAATTTTATTATACCTTTTTGTCTTCATACACAGAAAGTTAATTATAAATACTGTTTAATTATATTCAATATTCACCATTCAATTTGAAATATTAACATCCCCTAATTAATTTTATCAAGAAAAATTCTTCCAATTTTTTTATCATTTTCCATTATTTTTGTATGCAATAAATTGTATTTAAAAAATATATTAATAAAAGATGATTTAATTTTATTGATTTTCACTTAACTTTTATAATTATGTAATTTTTGATGTTATGTAATATACGTTTCTTTCATATAAATTAATTCATGTTTACATATATTATAAAATTCATATTCATTTGAGGATTTATATTACTTTTATTATATTCATGTAATAATAATTATGTAATATGTAAAATTCATAAAAATTTCAAAATTTATTTAAAAAAATTAATAGAATTTTTTTAAGTCTCTTTTTATTATGCTGCACTGTTCATTTCATTATAATCTTAAATTATTCCGGTTTCCAATAATGCGAGATATAAAAAAATGTATTTTTTACACTAAAATGTTAATATGATATAACTGAAGAATTTTATTTGATGTGCATATATGCAGATGAAAATAGTTTGCTTTAAGAATTCCAATAGGATGACGGAGTGAAGCAGGATCGATGCGTTGTGTTATATAACATTTTATTCCACTTCGCGTTTTGATTCCTGCAAGCGCGAGCGTCGCATGTGGAAAACATTTACTACCATCCCTGTCAAATGATAATCCCACGTATTTCACTTGCTTTTGAAGCGCCCCATTTTCGAGTATTTCCTTCATGCTCGACAACTACTCGTGATTAGCATAAGGCCGTAATCATTTTTCCAATATCCCGATTATTTCTACGGAAATCGGAATCGGTAATTGCGGTATGTGCATTACAATATTTTGATGGAAAACGTTCGGAAAATGTGGTGCACCCCCCAAGGAGGAGATTTAACTAGTTTTCCCCGCTTAGATTACAACATCGTTTGCATTCAGTCCCAAAACTGCTTAATAGCTTCCTGATCTGTTAACAATTCGTACAAAAGTTATATTCAAATATTATTATTAATTATTCAATATTTATATAACAAATATAATTTAAACAATAAATTGTTATTATTGATAGAAAATAAATTATTGTTAGACAAATAAACAAATTAATAAAAAATCAAATGGATTTACGCCTGGTTATTGTTTATTCAATCTGCTACTCAATGTGTCAGTTAATTTGGTAACAGAGAATATGAAACTTCCTGATAGATTGCAGTTGATAGGCCGTTTCATGTCAACAAGGTTTCCACAATTTAATGGAAAAAAACTGAAAACCCGATTGAAATGTTGACTTTTCCCCACCACCACTGTGTCAATGTTTCTATACATTTAGTGGATGCGCCGGGTTCGACAAAACCGCTGAATTCGTACTTCATACATTTTTTATGCAAACTGTCTCTGTCACGTGTCACGTTTATTTTCGACAGTATAATTCATGACCACATCTTAAAAAAAAATATACATTTATTTATTGTTATTTGTACATATAAATAGTCATACCTCGATTAACGAATTGGATGTGTCCAACGAAATTAAAAATGAAAACGTAATTTCTGCTTCTAATGGAACTTTTGGATATATTTTACTCAAAACTCCATTGTGGAATTCGTTATATTGAAGCATCGTTATCAGAGGCAACGTTAACCAAGGCAATTATAGGTGATCCATACAATATAATGCAGTTATTTGAAAAAAGAATTCATATTAAATATCGACAAACTACTATTAATCCTTAAAGGAGGGGCGGATATATCCGCCATATCATGTATTTGATGTAATATTACTTTCTAGAGAATTTATTTATTGTTAATTATACAGATATAAATAGTCATACCTCTATTAACGAATTCGATGCGTCCAACGAAATTAAAAATGAAAACGTAATTGCTGCTTATAATAGAACTTTTGGATATATTTGACTCAAAACTTCATTATGGAATTCGTTATATCGAAGCATCGTTATCAGAGGCAACGTTAATCGAGGTGATTATAGGTGATCCATACAATATGACAGAGTTATTTGTAAAATGAATGCATATAAAATATCGACAAACTACTATTAATCATTAAAATATGAGGGGCGGATATATCCGCCATATCATGCATTTGATATTATCTTACTTTTTGGACATCCTGAAAGATTTCCATCCACTATATGATAAAATTTCATATATAGTACAGATAATTTTTTCTAAAATGATTCGAGATTTTAAAAACTGATTCGATGTTAGAATTGGAGGAATTTCCACAATATATTCTAACATGGTTCGAGAATTAAAGAAAATAACTATACAAAATTAATATAGTTAAAAATGTTCACTAAATACTAAAAAGAAAGGCAGATACTTCAACTGAAATGTGCTCTAAATTTAAAAGAGAACTTCATAAATGCTTACTTCTAACAAAATAAAGATTATAAAGACCTCTCAGCTAAAAACTCAAAAGATGAGGATATTTTGCTACAAGAAAATGCTTTCGTTTAATGGGTGCATACTAGTAATAAATTAGAAAATATTAGGTATTACGTCATTTTTTAATAATCAAAACTATTAAACAAGTTTTACCTGTATTTTATTTTAGAATGTAATATGGTTTTGGTTTATTATATTATTAATCAATTTAGTTCTTTTGTAAACTTCCAAGGCGTTAGCATCCTTATTCCATTATGTAGTGAAGAAGATGTAATGTGATTTATTGCCCTTCCGGAGATGAAATTAGCAGGAAAAACGTTACTCGGAACTAACCACGGATCCGTCAGAACATGCACGTAACACTTTCTAGAGAAAAGTCTTCAATTTTTAAATTATTATAGGATTTCAACAATAAACAACATCACATAACAAAAAGCATTTTTATAATGCGGATGGTGGATGATGTATGCATTAGATTAGAGAATAATGTAATCTTTATTGCATTTCGTTGCGCGCGCGATAACATTTTAAAATAGCGCCAATTTTAAAAATTGCGAATATGATTTAAGAACAATTAAAGATAATTTATGTATTTTGTGTAGTGTATCGGAGATTCGGGCGGAGCAATAATAATATAAATTCGGAATTGCGGAAGCAACCGGGAAAATTTATGTGTATAAACTAATAATAAATCAGACGAGGGCCAATAATGCAAGGTCCTGAATGTGTAGTATCGTCGTCCTTTCTAGCGCAAATACACACACATGTATTCGATTACTCTTTGGATGATTAAAGTACCCTTTGTTCCTGGAACGATGAGAGGAGGAATGGAAAGGTTTCCGCACGAGAAATGCATGAAAGAAATGGTGAAACCACTTGCCGCAAATCGATCGAAAAATTGCCATGGCAAATATTATGAATATTTATGCAACAGAAAGAAAGAGAGAGAGAGACGGCTCGTTTCCCTAATAAAACGAACGGCACGGTTCGACGAAATTTAAAGCGCAAATAAATTCTATATTTAATGGAAAAAGTTCGCATCTAGACGTCCTCCCCTTTTTCTACTTTTCCCTTTTTTTTTTTCATCTGCACTTTTTTTTATATATATATATACATATATATATATTTGAGGGTGCAAAAATGGTGATCGCTATCTTATCGCGGCTCGAATAATTGATGTCCCTTTTGGCCCTTTCGACGTGTCATCGATGGATACTTTGAATCGATTTAGATAAGGGATATTCACAATGCCCAATTTTATTGGATCCACCTGATCGAAAACAAAGGGTGTGCATCCATTGATCTGAATACATCATGTCAAAGACATTTTATTATTTGAGTTATCTAACATTACATTAGATGCATATTCATGTTGATCAGAATTAATAAGAAAAAGATAATATCCATATCCAATATTTAATAGTTATAATCACATTCCTTGAAATATTATGTAAGATTTTTAAGAATTTTTAAGAAATACAATTTATTTTTTCACTCAAAATGTCGAAAGATCAAAAGCTTATATTTAATGTAACACAAAGAAATACCACAAATTACTAAAAAACCTTTTGTAAATCTAATCACATGCAATTACGGCATCGCATTTCTTGAAATATTATATAAGATTCTAAGTTTAAGAAATACAATTTAGTTTTTCACTGAAAATGCTGAAAGAGGCTTATAGCAAATGTATTTTTACATTACTAAAAAAAAACCTATTGAAAATCTAATCACAAACAATTACGGTATTCAAAGTAGAAATTTATAATTTTGATAAATTTATGCTACTTTCAAACTTGAAAATAAATAAAAATAAATTACAAAAGTTTAATAACAAATCTATAATTTATTTTAATCTGTAACAATAATTAATGTAGTAGATTTACTGTTCACATTAAAATTTTTGATTTTCGAATAATTCGATTTGAGATCACTTTTATGATCCAATTAAGTTCAATACGAGGTTGTAATAAATATAATTATTTTGATAATCTCTAAATTTTAATGGTTATATCCACATTTTGGAAATCTAAGAAATATAAATTTCGGCAGAAAGAGAAAAATTTAATAATTTTGATAAGATTACACTATTTCCAAACTTAATAATCAATAGTAAGATATCACTTAACTGCAATTACGACTCTATTAGTTGCTTTAATCTATAATAATAATTAATTTTGTAGAAATACAATTCACATTAATGTCATCGATTTTAGTAAAAATCAGTTTTCGAACAGTTTTAAAATTCGACAACCGAAGCTGTAATAAATATAATTAATTTGATAATCTTCGATCATAAATGGTTATATCCACTTTTTTATAATATTACATAAGATTTTTACTTTCATAACTAAACTTTCGACAAATAGAGACGACATAAATTTTGTTAAAATTGAACTACTTCTAAGATTGAGATGAAATAATGATAATAAATGCTTTAACTGTAATTACAAATCTATAATTTGTTTTAATCTACAATAATAATGAATATATTAGATAAATATTTAGATCTAAATATTTAATTTTTGAAAAATTACATTTAAAAATCAACTGTGTAATAAATAATATTATTTTTATTAAAGAAAAATATTCATAAACTATAAAGAAATATTTTTTTAATAAAATAGCGAGTAGTTAATAAATCGTCTGTTGTGGCCAATCATATTATCAACATTCTTTATTTAATTATTAGATATTAATCCACAATCTTCTTAATTCTATTTAGTCTAGTCAAAAACAAAGGGATATCTGTTTGTAACTAGTTTTTATCACCATCCCTAAGTATAATTCCCACACTAAAAGATTTTTGCACTGCTTAATTAACGAATTTCTGAGTTGTTACTAAAGTTAAGATTCTTACATAACGGATTTTCTTTCCTTGAACAAATTTAATCACTCATACCGTTTTTGATATTTTTATATAATATAGATTTAGTCAGATGGTCAAGAAAAGAAGATTATTATTAACTTAACAGAAGAATTTAACTATTACTTGATAATCTAAGAGATTACATCCCATTATTAATTAATAAACTACTCAAGAATATAGTATTTAATATTTTTAAACCGCACTAAAACTATACATGAATAGAGTTAAGAGATAATCCACGTTGTTCGTAGATATTTAATCCTGGCATTAGACTTTGTGAAATTAATTTATTGCTCTAATAATTATATATTTTTTATATCTATATCTACATTGTATTTTTTTTTATTTAAACAAAAAAATATTTACAAAATAATTAAATCTAATAAATTTGATATTTGCGTTTTTTGTATATTTATAGATAATAAATATGGTATTATTATTATTATTAATTTATGGTAGTTATATAACTAAAAGTTGGGTAGGAAATCAATAAATCACAGAAGTATAATTACAAAACTATCTGTGTTTTAAAATCTTCAGGAACGTGTTTGGGTCGTGAGCATGAACAGAAATGTGTGTGTGTGTGTGGTGCTCATTACGATTTAAACACCATTCGTTTAGGGCACATTGTATTACGTGATAAAACGTGCTATCCGCTTTTCCCCAAGACAACGTACATTTAATTAAATTTATTTAATCAGCTTAATAAATATTTTTATACGTTCGTAAAATACTATAATATTTTTATTTTGTTAATAAGTATCAAATACATTCATTGTTATTAAATATTTTTTTATAATTTTATTTATAATATTATATAATTCTATAGATTATCTATAGAAAAAAAGAATCTATATAAATTTAAATAATAATTATTGAAAATCTAGATTCTTATTAACAAACAAAATAATTACCCAGAAGTTTGTTTATAAAATATTTATTTTTTATTAAATCTCTAAAAAAATATATTTTTTAGAATTTAAAAAAAATAAATTCTTTTAAGAAATCCTGACTAATTATTAATTAATTCGTTTCACTTAGATCGTTCATCTTCCATTTATTTTTCTTATTAATTAGTAAGCATAAAATGTTTATAATTTAATAAACACGATAAAAAACTTTTGTAATTTTTTTTAATACATTTATTGTACTTTATTCAATGAAATGTTATGTTTTTTCAGACACTGAAATAATGTATAATTGTTTTTTTTTTATAATTTAAAATAAGTATCAAGTTTATACTGAATCGATTTCTATATATTGGAAGGGTTTGTAGGTATTGGAGCAACAGCTTACTGCGGCTATTGCTACTATATATTGAGTTTGCTGAATCTGCTGCTCAAATAAAGAATGTTGTCAAAGGGGATGCTTCTACCTTTAAGCTTCGATTTTACATCATTAAATTCGAACTCGCATTTATGCAGACAATTATTTTTACTACAAATGCATGTTCCTAACAAACGTTGCATCAAACGATCATATTTAAATACTAAATCTGCTAATTAACAATTATTGAAAAAATAATTATTAAAAAAATTGAATCTCACATATTCATATTAATTAATAATTTAATAATAGTACATAAATAAAATTCTTATATATTGACAACTATTTTAGGAATTTGAAAATTCTTTAATACAATCTATTATTAATATTATAATAGAAAATTTTGTATCAAAAATAATTTAAATTTTCTATAATAATAAATATATACAGCAATACCTCGCATAGTCCGGCTTCGATCAGATTTAATTCTAAAATTGTAGTACACACAATTATTATTTATATATAATTCATTGATTAACCATTTACGGACGAGCGGCGGATATATCCGCCTACCACTGTAGAGGTTACCAAAATACGCCACAACATAATAATACACAGCATTTTCACTTTTGACAGTTAAAAATGCGTGCTTGAAAAAAATCTTCGTTTACAGAGAATTAAATATGAAATATATGAAAATAAAAACTGCAATCAAATCTCTGTTTATTTTTAATGAATTTATTTCCTTGCTTTTAAACAGAAGCAGCACAAATTAAAGTGAAGTAGGTTTAATATACAATTGATTTAATCCTAAAAATAACTGTATATTTCAGAAATATCAATTGATTCCCTAAGTATCTTTATTATTCACTTTAATGGTATACACGTCAATTTATTATAAATATTATATAAACTGAACTAAAAATATCTAAATTATATTACAGTAGCTTTTTTATCTTTAATTTTCATAATCATTCCATAATCTTTGCAATTCGTTCATAAAAGAATAAAAGAAAAAAGCGCATATTACGTTTTATAGGTAATTCCACCTTTCGTTATTAATACTATGATATTACAAGGTTACAAAAGTTACGTTCACCCATTATTTAAATCATTTGCTCATTGATTACGTAACCTTCAGCGGACGACATAATCGAGAATTGTTGAGCACTAAATTTAGGAATAAAATGACATGTAATTTAGAGCTTTAACATTTGATCATAAGATAAAAATATTCAATTTAAAATATTTTTATATACTAAATATTGGGAGTTTCTAATTATATATATTATTACTAATTTTAATTTTAACTATTTTAATCGATTATTTTTTTTTTCTAGCAAATATTTCTTGTTATATTTGAAAGCTTAAGAAAAATTTATTATTTGTGTATACTATATATTAGAGATAGGATAGTTTCTATACATATATCATTTATTTATAGTTGTATTTTAAAGAATTTCTGAATTATTTCTTGAAATATTTAATTGATGCAAATAGTTGTTTAAAAAAAAAAAAATTAAGCTACAATATTTATTTTTTACAAGAAACAAAATATATTATTTTTCTCTTTTTGTGGACAAAATATTGTTTTTTGGCAATTTCTATTATTTTTTCTGATTTGAATAGAAAATATTGAACTGTCAAAGATATTTTTTGTATAATAAAACTTTTGCGGACAAGAGGCGGATATATCCGCCTACCTTTTGTGATGGTATAATCAAATATTATACAAGATTTTATGGACAAAATATTGATTTTTGGCAATTTTTTTCTTCTGAATTTAATAGAAAATGTATGTTAAAAGTGAAAAATTAAAATACGTAAAATAAGCATTTCTCATTTCTCCAAATAATGTTTAAAAATCCTTTCAATGTTTACCAAAACTAAATATTTTATCTGTCTCTTTTTATAGACTTATTAAGCAAGACTTTTGTAAAAAGTAGAAAGATTTTTGTTAGTACATAATGATTAAACAAAAATCGTTTTAAATTTCTTTTAGATGTAAAACAATCAATGATAGAAAATGTAAATAATAGATTTCGATTGTGGCGTCATCTCGCGGTAAGTTATCGTTACAGTCTTAACGATTTTTTGTGCGTTAAAGAAAAATCTATGTGGAAATTGTGAACCGGAAATTTCCTGTATTAAGATCATGAAATGAGAGCAGGAAATTAGCAAATGAATCGTGAAACGTTCGGAATAGGTAAGACACTCACTCGACGGAGCTATTCAAATTTTCGTGTTTTCGTAAATACTCAACACGCCTTGCTTGCATAATCAACAAAAACAAATCCCAGCTTGATTGCGAATTATGCACCTCGGCAATATAAACTTTGTCCTAATGAATTATGAATTTTTCCATATTGATTCGCAGATAATCATGGTTCGCCGCAAGGGTGGATTGTTGAAATTTAAATGAGACGCGCGGCGTAGCGGCGTTAATAAAACCGGATGGAACGAGTTAGACACAACACAAACACGTGCATATCAAAAAGTTTTACGCTCACTAGATTTTCAGTTCCGGTTATGATGCATGTTTTATTCCAGCTCAATTTTTCTCCTCTCTTACAGCTCGCAAGCTCACTTTACTACCAATAAAAAGCGCGATGTTATGAAAATGGATTTCGTCCTAAACAACCAAACTGATTATTTTTTCCTCAAATTAATCCTAACAGAAACAGATTTAAATTATTTTTTTTTTCTTGCGTAATCCAAGGATTATCGACAACTTTGTTTAGGTCAAGTCACAAGGTTCGGATATGAGGCAAATACTCATGTTTTAATCCTTGAAATGTAAATAAAATCGGACGGCCGTTAATATTGCCGTTTGGTCCAATTAAACAGGATTCAATTAAACAACTACGGTAATTAAAATATACAATAATTCGTACAAACGTGCCAATAATAATAATAATAAACCGGGTCGCAGGGATGAAATAAAATAATAATATTGTAATACCTCTCTCTAATCAAAACGCATTTGCATATTAATATTTTTTAATTAATGTTGCTACGAGCCGCAAGCCCTTAAATGACATTTTTAGCACCGTGTTTAACGAAGCCATCGCTTTTATACACATACACACAGTTTTATTGCGAGCGAGCGTACGTTTTCATCCCACTACACAACTGTAAGCCTTTTTCATAATTACTCACAGCAATGCAATCCTAATTACTTGCACAATTAGCCGGAAAATAAATATTTAAACTATTTACTAGAGATTTATCATTTCAAGTACAATCCTACTACACATTTGTATTTAGAGTATAAAAATTATTAAAGATCTTTTCTAAAAATTAAATGTAGAAGTTTCGTAAACTATTTTCAGATTTATTATTTGAATTTATGAACTCAAATCTATTTAGAGTATCAAAATTATTATATAAGATCTTTTCTAAAAAAATATTGGTGGGTCTTATATGAAATTAATGAGTATAGAAATTATAGTTTTCAGGAGATTACTTATTTGAACTAATTTTTAATTATAAATGAAATAAAAGCAAAATTCAAATTGAAGCATATTTTTGATACATTCTTAACTAACAAAAATGTAAACAAACAGGATAGTAATTGAATTATTATTGTAACTATCTCGTAGTCTTTCGATAAATATTATATAATAATAATACTTCCATACTCTTTTTTCCAAATTATAAAATCTTATATAACTGAAAAATTATTGATAAACCGATTAAAACTTAAAACATACAAAATCATGTATATTCAATGTTATATTTCATTATCAATTAATTATTAATTAAAAATATAATAATATTAATAAGCCATACAAAATCATTTGTAATTACTACAAAATAAAGCTGGATTAAACTGACCAAATCAATCACATTTATCATAAAATATTCATATCAAATATTCAAATATTACTGAATCCAAACAATACAATGTATGATTTGTATAAATATTTAATGCAAAATATTATCAAGTGATTAAAATTACAAAAGATATTCACGGAAATTGTATAATAATGGAAGTAACAAGTTTCCTTTTTCTTGAAAGATTAGTGGAGTTACACTAGTGGCCAATAGAGAGCAGTTTAACTGATAATATAAGTGAAATTTCAAAATGCATATAATAAATGTTTACACCAAATTTAAATTTGCAAAAATAAGAACAATATTTTCGATTTTCTTTAGAAATTATTTAAAAATAAGTTGAATTTATAATAGTTTATTTTATGAGAAATATTATAATTTTAATATAATATTTATATAATATATTAAGAATATTCAAAATACTATTTAACTTTATACTGAAATTCAACAAAATTATTAAAAGTTTATTTCATTCGAAGAGAGTTTCATTCAAATTTGATGATTCGTAGCAAATATATTATAAAATATTGAGTAGTTTCGAAAAGCATTATTTGCCAAGTGACTTATAGAAGTACTCGTTCGTTGAAATAAACATAAGTTATTTAAACGCATATCGAGACTTGCCAAGTAATAAAGAATCATTTAAAAAAATAGTAAATATTGTAATTAATAATTACTTAAAAGAAACTATAAATCATTTCGTGTATTTACGGATTATTTAATTTATATTGTATTGTTTCGCTGAATTTTAATTACAAATGAAAATAATTAAACTATAGAAAAGTAATAAAAATTGAGAGATTACCGAAAAATCAATTTATATATTAATTTAGTTAATTTTTATTCGAAGCAATTCCAACATAAAATTTATGCGATAAGAAAGTAATAAAAATGAGATTATTTATAAAAATTGAACACCTGCACTTGCAGCTGCGTTTAAACAATCCTTATTTGGGCACGAAAATAGTGCGTTTCGCAGAAAACAATAAAAATTAGGCGATTGTACGGGTGAATCATCTGCAGCAGCGATTGCCGAACGCTAATCACCAAAATTATTTTATTAAAACTTATTATTTTTCAATTTCTCAAAAATAATAATTATTATTTCTTTTTATAAAAATATTATTACATTTTTTTTTATAAATTGCATTTTACATATTAAAATTATTTAACTTAGTAGAATTACAAATTGAGTAACTTCTATAAGCGTTATTTGCCAAGTAAATTATAGAAGTACTCGTTCGTTGAAACATAAGTTATTTAAACGCATATCGAGACTTGCCAAGTAATAAACAATCAATTAAAAAAATAGTAAATATTGTAATTAATAATTACTTAATAGAAATTATAAATCATTTCGTGTATTTACGGATTATTTAATTTATATTGTACTGTTTCGCTAAATTTTAATTACAAATGAAAATAATAAAACGAAAGAAAAGTAATAAAAATTGAGAGATTACCGAAAAATCAATTTATATATTAATTTAGTTAATTTTTATTTGTAGCAATTCCAACATAAAATGTATGCGATAAAAAAGTAATAAAAATGAGATTATTTATAAAAATTGAACACCTGCACTTACAGCTGCGTTTAAACAATCCTTATTTGGGCACGAAAATAGTGCGTTTCGCAGAAAACAATAAAAATTAGGCGATTGTACGGGTGAATCATCTGCAGCAGCGATTGCCGAACGATAATCACCAAAATTATTTTATTAAAACTTATTATTTTTCAATTTCTCAAAAATAATAATTTTTATTTCTTTTTATAAAAATATTATTACATTTTTTTTTATAAATTGCATTTTACATATTAAAATTATTTAACTTAGTAGAATTACAAATTGAGTAACTTCTATAAGCGTTATTTGCCAAGTAACTTATAGAAGTACTCGTTCGTTGAAATAAACATAAGTTATTTAAACGCATATCGAGACTTGCCAAGTAATAAACAATCAATTAAAAAAAATAGTAAATATTGTAATTAAGAATTACATAATAGAAATTATAAATCATTTCGTGTATTTACGGATTATTTAATTTATATTGTACTGCTTCGCTAAATTTTAAATACAAATGAAAATAATAAAACGACAGAAAAGTAATAAAAATTGAGAGATTACCGAAAAATCAATTTATATATTAATTTAGTTAATTTTTATTTGAAGCAATTCCAACATAAAATTTATGCGATAAAAAAGTAATAAAAATGAGATTATTTATAAAAATTGAACACCTGCACTTGCAGCTGCGTTTAAACAATCCTTATTTGGGCACGAAAATAGTGCGTTTCGTACATACAATAAGAATTGTAATAAATTTTAAACAAATATTTGAACTGCATGAAAAGTGTATTTTACGCGTTTCGATTCGAATAAATTGAAATTACTAAATTATTTTAGATCAATTTTTTGAATTAGAAAACCTATTTGACAATAATATATTTTAGTCTTTAGTCAATAAAATCATTTATTTTGTTAAGATTTATTACATATAATAATTAAAGCACTACAAATTGCTTAAATTTAAACTATTTCTTGAACGATATTTGAAATATATTCTCTGATTAGGAAGAAATAACACAATTATCTAATTAAAATTAATCATAAAATGGCTGTTTATAAAACCAAAAAATTACTGCATTAAACCAATCGAAAATGGATCATTTTCTTGACGATTTTCGATTGCGTTTAGTTTCTGCATCTATTGAGTGAAATCTATTCTATTTTAAAAACAATCTTTATGAAAATAAATTATTATTCAATTTAAAATAATAATATAATAATTTTAATATATAAAAATGTATTTTATAATTTTTAAACAATAAACTAATTTCTATATAATAAAATTTAGTTTGATAAGATTTTAATTTGATAAGATTTAATGGATATATCACGATTATTATAGCATTAAATGTAAACTACTTCTTGAACAATATTTGCAAAATATTCTATGATCAGGCAGAAATAACATAATAATTTTATTGAAATTAATATAATATTACAGTTAAATTTTATATTCAATTTAAATGCAAATAAAACTGATAAAACATTAATTAGAAAACGTTTCGCCTATTAGCGAATTGCGATGAATCATCTGCAAATTTATTTTAATAAAAATTTTGTACATTTTCGATATTTTTTAATTACAAATGAAAATATTTTAAACGATAGAAAAGTAATAAAAATTGTGAGATTTTCAAAAAATCGATTAATATATTAATTTAATTAATAAATATAACAAATCCAACATAAAATTTATGCGATAAAAAAGTAATAAAAATGAGATTATTTATAAAAATTGAACACCTGCAGTTGCAGCTGCGTTTAAACAATCCTTATTTGGGCACGAAAATAGTGCGTTTCGCAGAAAACAATAAAAATTAGGCGATTGTACGGGTGAATCATCTGCAGCAGCGATTGCCGAACGCTAATCACTAAAATTATTTTATTAAAACTTATTATTTTTCTATTTCTCAAAAATAATAATTTTTATTTCTTTTTATAAAAATATTATTACATTTTTTTTTATAAATTGCATTTTACATATTAAAATTATTTAACTTAGTCGAATTACAAATTGAGTAACTTCTATAAGCGTTATTTGCCAAGTAAATTATAGAAGTACTCGTTCGTTGAAATAAACATAAGTTATTTAAACGCATATCGAGACTTGCCAAGTAATAAACAAACAATTAAAAAAATAGTAAATATTGTAATTAATAATTACTTAATAGAAATTATAAATCATTTCGTGTATTTACGGATTATTTAATTTATATTGTACTGTTTCGCTAAATTTTAATTACAAATGAAAATAATTAAACTAATAATTGAGAGATTACCGAAAAATCAATGTATATATTAATTTAGTTAATTTTTATTTGCAACAAATCCAACATAAAATTTATGCGATAAAAAAGTAATAAAAAGGAGATTATTTATAAAAATTGAACACCTGCACTTGCAGCTGCGTTTAAACAATCCTTATTTGGGCACGAAAATAGTGCGTTTCGCAGAAAGCAATAAAAATTAGGCGATTGTGCGGGTGAATCATCTGCAGTTGCGATTGAAAAATATTTTATTAAACTTATTATTTTTCAATTTCTCAAAAATAATAATTTGTATTTCTTTTATATAAATATTATTACATTTAAAAAAAAAAAATTATTAACTTTTCATTATGGTTACTTGCATTGATTAATGTAAATGTGAATTTTTAAAAACTTAATGTAATTCAATATTTCTTTAAATAACAAATCGCATTTTATATATTAAAATTATTTAACTTGGTAGAATTACACCAAAAGATGGCGTTACAATCATGTACCTTTAACATATAAAATATTCGACTACTGTAAAATTTTCATATAGATTTTGTAAATATTATAGATTTCTCAAGATTTAGAATTTAACAAATAATATAAGATTTTTTTTAAATTAATCAAATCGAAATCTGTCATCAATTATGTAATATGGATAATTGTAAGCTAATTACATATTTTGATGGTAAATGTACGCAAGTAGATTACTAATCAGATATTCTCTGTATTATGTGTTTCGATATTATTTATGCTAATGCTAATTCTATAGAAATGCAATCATTTAAGCTGCGTTTTAGCAGCATATCCTATTTCCGGGATTTAACTATTAGGCATTGATTTGTTAGCAATAATTCAGCAAATCCTCTCAACTATGTCGTTTTTATTGTTGATTCAACAACAGTAATAGCTATTTTCAGTTTAATGACCCTCCATACAAACCTAACAAAATTCTTTTATTATCACAGTTCATATTTATAGATTAAAAAATAATCAATATTTGGAAATACACAAAGCGAAACATATTTATAATTAATAATTTAGATAAAAAATAGAGATTAAAATACTCTTAATATTCAAATATTCACAATATTTTTGTTGGAGCTACAAATTTTCTCATCAAAAAATCCAAACCTTAGATGAAATTATAATAATTACTTAATTAATTATTTTGTATTAATTATCATGTAAATTACTGTAATATAAAATCTTATAAAACGAAAAATTATAAATAAATTAATAAAATTAAATTATATCAAACACAAAATTTATTTATTTTTGCTTTAATTAAAATGTGTATGTGTAATTAATTTTTGTTTGGAGAAATTTATTGATAATTAAATTTCATCATTATTTTTGTATGAAAATATTAATTACAAATTATTTAATTTAAGTGGTAAAACATTAATAAAATAACAACATGCATTAAAATATTTTCCATACAATTAATATTAAAAATTATGTGTTTGTAAAAGATTAAATAACAATTTGAAGATGAGTAACGAAATTATTAATAATTAATTACATAACAATACGCAGTTTAATTAGGCAGAAACATATGTGGATAATTATTTTTGTTCATAAAGAAGTTATGTAATAATTCAATTTATACAAATTCGTTGCATAATATTTAATAACCAACCGTATGCAATGATTGGACGTCGGCTGATTAAAATTTGCGGATGCGCCGGGTTTATATGGCCACATGTATAATTTGACGGTCGGTTAAGTTGCGTATTTTTTTTCCACGGTTCTCGTTCCACCTTTTTTCCGACCACGTAAACTGGATGTAACCGATTGTTTGTCTTTTTTTGCGAGGGTTTTGCGAACAAAGTCGAGTGGGTTTAGTGAATTACAATTGAAAATACAAAGCTCGTAATTAAGGTAGCAACAAGCAACGAAGCTAAAAAAAAATATAGTAAAGTTTGCATGATTGCATAATAATGCATACGTTCTATGAATGCTGACTTCCGTTGATGGAGATTTTAATTTTATTTATACTAAAATTGTTTGTGTGTGGTTCGTGTCTTCGAGTTAATTGTGGGGAGAGGGAAAAGTTTTGCCAATTATTTCCATCCCAGAAAAGAGGGCACACAGTTCTGCCCCAACCAACTGGGGAAATTTAATTTACGAATAAAGTCATAAGACAAATGAGGTTTCCGTTTAAATTTGTATCTTTTTTTCTTCCATTCTCTCTTTCTCTTCCATTCCCGGAGAATCCACTCAAGCTCATTTATGGAGACGAGCCAAACTAACAAAAATAACCCAAAAAGAAAACTGGACATTATGTATGGAGGTGTACAAACTTTCCATTCGCCTTTCCATTTCGCGACGAAGAACAAAGCCGGATAATAAAAAGAAAAGAAGGAGTAGAAGAAGAAAAGGTAAGAAACGAACGCAATTACTTCGTAAAGACTTTAAAACAATGGAGGCTCCATTTTCTTAACCGAAATTATGTAATTGCTCTCGATTCGTGCTGGTTTCCTTCTTTTTATAATATATTTTCATTCATTCATTTGCGTCTGCCGTCTGTAATGATTTTATAAATGGGGGATGATTAAATCGTCGCGAATGGATTTCGCGACGGCTGAAATTTGTAAATAATTTTTGGAAACTGAAACAGAACGAATATTGTACGTTGAAGGACTGGGAACGTCTCAAACATAATACTGAACTTTCCCAAGTGGGCTATTATAACTTGTAAATGGGGCATTTAGAGTGGAGGGATATTCCAGAAAATGGATTTACCGACTATAAAATACCTTAAAATCGCTTCTTCGCTCGAGATTCAATAAATCAACCTAGGAGCATCCAATTAAAAATTAAACATCCCGTAACGTATTTTCATAGAATTTAACGCTACGACAAAATCAAACTTATTCCAATAAACTATTCAATTTTAAAAGTTTTTTTTTTGTAGGAATTTATAAAAATTATTAAAATTTAAAAATTCGTTTGTGTCATCAATGTTTTTTTTTTAAATTAAATTATTCTTCATACTTGTATATTCTTATTTAGTATTTTTATCGTTATTTTAGATACATTAAAAAAAATCAATAATTAATGCGAAAAAAACGTTTTTTGATTGCTTGTGGCACAAAAACTGTTGTTTTAAGAAGTTAAGAAAACGGTAATGCATAAGTAAATAATTATGAAAAACCGTTTTTTTGGGTATATTTGCAAATTTTAGATAATGTTTTTTTAAACCAAAATTATTATTATGTTCGTATTTTCGTATAATTTTATAGAGAAAACTATTGTGAATAAAAAGTTTTTTTGGGTAGATTTATAAAATTTATATAACGTTGATTTTTAATTCCAAATTTATTTTTTATAATCGTATATTTTTCTATCGTTTATATACTTAAGAAAAATTAGTAAATTGATGCGAAAAACGGTTTTTGGATAAATTTTGAAAATAAAAATAACGATTTAAAAAATAATCAGAAAGTATTCCTCATATTCCTATTTTAAGATGCTTTAAAAAAATATTGTGAATAAACGGTTTTTTTGTTATATTTGTAAAATTCATTAGTGTTGATATTAAAAACCAAAACTATTCTTCACTTTCGCATATTTTAATTTAGTTTTTATATTATTTTAAATAAAAAATGTAAATTGATGTGAAGACACGGTTTTTAAATAGATTTAGTAAATTGTTTTTTTTAACCGAAACTAAAAACCGGTTTTTTGTGTTTCAGTTAAATTTTCAATTAGTCTTGGAAAAAATCGGAAACTATTTTTCATAATTATATATTTTAATATAGTTTTATCGGTTTTTAAACGATTATTGACAAAAATTATTGTGAATAAACGGTTTTTTGCAAACATTTATGAAATTAATTAAAGTTCTTCTTAGAAACCGAAACTATTTTTCAGTTGCACATATTTTAAATTAGTTTTTAAATAGATTTAGTAAATTATATTTTTTAACCGGTTTTTTTATACGTTTTAAAAATATACATATCTTTTTATTATTTGAATTAAATTTTCATTTATTCTTGTAAAAAAAATGGAAATTATTCTTCATATTAATATATTTCAATAGAATTTTATCGGTTTTTAGATGCGTTCAAAAATTATTGTAAAAAAACGTTTATTTTTGGGTAAATTTGTAAAATTCATTAATGTCCTTTTTAAAAACCAAAAATATTATTTACTTGCACATATTTTAATTTAGTTTTTAAATAGATTTATTAATGCGATATGACACGCACATTGCATTGGTTTAATTTATTGGAAAATCCACTGACAATCGGGAATTGATTATCATATATATTTAGACGACAGTTAAGAATAAAAGGAATCTACGTACTGAAAATGCATAACACGTGGATCGATTATTCGGACAAGTTTGACATTAATATGATGTTTATTCCATCCATATCAAAGGAGAATCATACGCCCATTACTGTCCATACATCAAAAATTGAGCAAACCTGACAATACCTGTACACGCACTACACGTAATACCTGTCATCCGGTATTTTTTCCATTGATATACTGGTTCATGGAGTAAGCTGCGTGTTTGGTTTTTACCAATAATTCAATATGCACATCAAACAGCTCAAAAGATATTTTATATAATAAGAAAATTAATTGAAATATAAATTACTTTAGTATAGAATATTTGTAATCGCAATTTATTGAAGAAAGTTAACAACTCACTTTATTTTACCGACTGAATTAATCGATATTTGCTGTAAAATTTATGAAAGATAAAATTATCTCAACAGTATTATATTTTTCGCGAAAAATCTGTAACTAAGCATATCTACCGATATAGGTCAAAAATATAGGTCAAAAATAAAGCAGATTGATATTATGATTTATGAAATAAACTTGAAATATTGAAAAATATAAGTATAACTGTTTACAACTTTTAGTTGGGTGAGTGCAGTGTTACAACTTCAAGTTTAAAAATTATAAAAATTTTGTAATATTTCCTTTAGAATTGTTATAAGTACTTAAAAGTGTTGTTTAAAGAATAAAATGTATTGCAATAATGTCAACGCAATCAAAATAAAAGTTAATAAAGAAATAAACGATATGGACAAAAAAAGTGTTTTTAATATTGTTTTTTATAATATTTTACCGATAAATATGAGCTCTCATAAGGTTTCGGTTTCGAATCCGGAAAAGCACCACTTTGAGAAATGAAATGAAAAACTAAAAAATATATGATTTGATAAACATGCACTATCGGCAAGTTTAGTATTAAACAAATATATTTAAGCTGTAAAATAATATTTTAAATATAAAGGACTATTGATTTGTTTAAAATATTTTATAAATTTTACATACATGAAATCTCTAAAATTTCTAACTATTGTATTATCTCCCATTTGTTATTAAAAGTAAAATGTATAAATAATTTCAGAATAAAAAATGTTTGCAAATAACTTTAATGAATCTAAAGATATTGGAGTAGAAGAAACTATTGAATAAATAGAATAATTTTTCAAATAAATAATTTTAAAATTTAATAATTAAACAGATTTTAATTAAAATTGAAATTAACTGAATTATTTTGTAACTGAAAGAAATACATATTTTACACTACAATATTTACATAGTTTTAACAAATCTATATGCTAGAAGACAAATATTAGTAGTTGTACAATAATAAAAAAAAGTTATATAATTTACTTGTAAGGAATGCAAAACTTATAAATTAGATAAGTTCATCCACAAGTTTAATGAAGTAAACATCCGCTTTATTATTTTAATAAAATTCAAAGAATTTTAATATAAAAATACGATATTTACAAGATGCACTATTTTTTGATTAATACATAATATTATCTTGCAAATTTTGAAGTTATTAATTAAATATATAATTATTTTTTTATACGAAAACCGGTTTTCCAATTTTTCAAATTTAATAAAAAAATCGTTATTTAAAAACTATTAACACATTTTAATTAAAATTGAAATTAACTGAAGGATCTTATAACTGAAAGAAATTTTTCTAACAAATATTTTATAATGCAATCATCATTAAATTAATTACATAGTTTTAAAAACTCTACATGAGAGAAGACAAATATTAGTAATTGTACAATAATATATAAAAATTATATAATTTACGTGTTAGGATTGCGAAACTTATAAAGTACATAAGTTATTTCACAAGTTTAATGTAGTAAATATCCGCTTTATTTTTTAATAAAATTCAAAGAATTTTGTCTTGCAAATTTTGACGTTATTAATTAAATAATCAATTTTTTTTACATATTTTTTTTTATTTGAAAACCGGTTTTCTAATTTTTCAAGTTTAATCTAAAAAAACCGGTATTTAAAATTAAAATTGAAATTAACTAAAAGAAATTTTATACTTATATAATTTACGTTTTAGGAATGTGAAACTTTTAAGTTCTTTCACAAGGTTAATGTAGTAAACATCCGCCTCATTATTTAATAAAATTCAAAGAATTTTAATACAAAATTACAATATTTACAAGAAGCACTGATTTCATTTTTTTTTTTTAATACTTAATATTATTGTACTATTTTGCAAATTTTCACGTTATTAATTAAATAAATAATAATATTTTTATATGAAAACCGCTTTTCCAATTTTTCAAATTTAATCAAAAAAAAAACCGGTATTTAAAATTTTTAACCAAAATTGAAATTAGTTTTAAAGTCTACATGCTAGAAGACAAACATTAGTAATTGTACAATAATATATAAAAATTATATAATTTACGTGTTAGAAATGCGAAAGTTATAAAGTATATAACTTCTTTCACAAGTTGAAGGTAGTATTATTTATTATATAAGAAATTGCAATATTTGCTATAAACACTGATTTAATCAATTTTCATTTTTTATTAATATATAATATTATTAAATTATCTAGCAAGTATTGAAATTATTTAAAATTTTGACGTATTTAAAAAGAATTAAATTAAATACGATAAATATATGAAAATTAGTTAATCTAAAAACAGCTACGTGGCAATTACCAAGTTAGTTATATTACGGTTGTTGTCATGGCGACAACGTAAATTATGTGTATATAATACTTGATACAAGTAAATCATTTGTAATATTTCAATATTTTATCCTGTAGATATGAATTAGTTATGAATACTTCGCCGCGTGCATTTCGATGTATATTCATAATTATGAAACTTTGCGCTGGCAAAATTTCCATTATGTAAGGCCGTGCCTATAACAATAGACAAGTTCTTTATGTTCGACGCGAATAAAAGACTGATCCTGAAATCGTAGAAAATGAGTTTTTCGTCCTTCGCTCCTCTTTATGCACGAAAAAAGCAAAGCAAATATCGTAAGTACATTACTATATTACGCCCATTGTTCCCACCTTACATTGTGTTACTTGTCTTTCGTATTTAATCCCGGGTATTAAATGAACCATCTTATTCGACACGTAAAAACGCCAAAGAAAATATTAAAAAAATTCATCACGAAAATTGAATCTGAACACATCCGAGTAACGATAAATGAAAACGCGGTTTTGAATTGCGATTTTCAATTAAAACAGACATGCAATTAAGATTATTACAGATCAAAAGTGAAAAAAGGGACGAAGCTGGTTCATTTTAGCTATTCGAAAAATAAAAATAGAAAAATCCGGCGCTGCAAAGGAAATGGAAAAGGAAAATCGGCGTAGATGGGACATTATTGGAAACTGTAATCACAGAGAGTTTTACAAAGGATATGCTATTCGCATGCATCTGCAGGATAAATCCTTGCTTCGCGTGATTAATTGAAGTGGATGGGTAAGGAAATTCATAAATAATAGGTGGGAAATCAAATCGTGATCAATATTGTTTAATGCCTCACCAATTTACTATAATTCGGACTGTTCAATATTACAGATGACACAGGCATTAGGGGTTTATATCAACTGTACTATCTTATAATCAATGGCATTAGCAATCGTCCGCAGACGTGTGACAACACAACCCAGTTTGGTAATTAATAATGGAGTAGTTCTTACGTGTAATTAATATATCGGACATGTGCATATATCCTCGTGATTCGAGATTAAACCACTCACATATTTCGTCTTTTAAATGCATAAATATAAAACAGAACCGTATATAAATTGAAAGGAATTTATGAGACGAACACTCTTTGTTACTTCTCTATGGATTATTTATGATGCAGCGTTTCCGATTCCTCACGATTTCTCAAAGAAAATCTCTAGCAAAATATGGAAGCTTCCTTCTTATGTACGAGGGATTGCACAGATCTGCATGAAATTCTACAAATACTCGTTCTCAAGCATCTTACATAAATATAAAATATTTTTTTCAATAATTCAATAGATAGGAACTAATTAACTATTAAATAGTTCAACTTTAAAATTTGATTCTTTTTTCTCAAAAATATAAAATATTAATGGAAATATTAAATATTAATGTTAAATAAAATAAAAATTAACTACTTAAAAATAATCTTTAAAAGTTTAACGAATTTTCGAAACACAAAGTTGAAAATTTAGCATACTTTATAAATGTAAATTAATTACTTTCAGAAATTCGTTTCAGAATTTCAATAAATCAGATTATTTTCTAAGAAATGAAAGTTATAAACAGATTCAATAATAAAAATTGATTAAGAGAAAAAAAAAACTTCATGATTAAAGACGGAAAGTTAAAAATAAGAATAAAGTAAGAATAAGAATAAAATCTTAAATTTTGAGCAATAATTGTAAACTTTATAAACTTTTTTTTAGATTTACTCATGAAGGAAAATGAAGGATTAACTGACAACTCAATAAATTTAATATAAGAATTTAAACGAGAGAAAAAATCATAAATTTTTGACAAAAATTCTATATCGTAAAAATTTTAATTAATATTTACTAATGAAGGAAAGTAAAAAAATAAACTGATAACTAAAAGATTGAATATTAGAAGTTAAATAAGAGTAAAATAAACTTCCTGATTTCTGACAAATATTCTATATTGTATGAATTTTAATTCATGAATTCAAACTAATGAATGAAAGTTAAAAAATAATTAATGACTCAACAAATTCAATATTAGAATTTAATTGATGATTTTTTGACAAAAATTCAATATTGTATGAATTTTAATTAATATTTACTAATAAAGGAAATAAATATAACTGATAACTTAACAGATTCAATATTAGAAATTAAATAAGAGTAAAATAATCTTCATGATTTGTTGACAAAAATTCTATATTGAACAAATTTTAATTCATGAATTGAAAATAATGAAGGAAAGTTGAAAAAAAACTGATAACATAACAAATTCAATATTAGAACTTAAATTAGAGTAAGAAAAACTTAATGAATTTTTGACAAAAATTCTATAATCTATGAATTTTAATTAATGAAGGAAAGTGAAAAATTACTTCATACTTTTTTTTGACAAAAATTATATAATGTATGGATTTTAATTGATATTTGCTAATGAAGGGAAGTTAATAATATAAATAATACTACCAATATTTTTTTACTGTAAACTGTGTATACTTAAGAAAAGTTAAATATTTATATTGATATAATTATATAATAATAAAATATAATTTAATAATAAATTTAGATTCCTTATTACATTTTGAATAAACAAAATTTTCCGATGTTTGGAGTTGTGCACGTCTGAAGTTTACGGAAAACTTTATTCAAGAAGTTAATTTTGCAATGGGGCGCATACAAAAAAAATGAAGAAAAAAGGAAAACAAAAACAAGGTAACCGATATCAACGAGGAATTTCCGGAGCGGGTCAAAAGTTGAAATAAGTTCAAGTGTTGTGCAGTTTTTATTTTTTTTTTCTCGTTCGCTCTACTTGCCTTACGAAAAATCTGAAATAAATTGAGTGCACTTTTAATTTTGTTACTTTTGTACTTGAAAACTCTCTGCAAACAGAACGCACCTGTTCCTCAATGGATCGAAACAAAATATGTGATTTTCTTGCTTTTTATTTAATATTATATTTTTTTAATATTCTTTCTTCATATTCTTATTAGTTAGAAGCGGATATTTGAGGAAAGTAACTTATTTTTTAAAATATAAAAAAAAATATAACAATAAAATAATTTATAGTTGTAATAAAATGTAATTATAAATAATAATTTAATTCTTGTAAATCGTATTTTTGGCTTATTATTCTTTATACTTTGTATTTTTTTCTTTATTATCCAAGAAATAGTTAATATAATTATATAATATTTAATATTTTAAGCGTTAAAATAGTTTTTTTTTACTTCAATATGAAACGTTTATAAATCGTAGAATTTGCATACAACTTTGTAATTTATAGTAGTTTATTACTCTTTGGTGATATATTAGCCACTATTCCAATTACCAGGAAGTCTTTAAACAGCGATTTTACAAATTCATGGAATAAAAAACGTAACGCAACCATTACATATTCATACCGGCAATAAACTGAAGTTTTCCTACCCTTTTTTACCGCCAGTCATGAAGGGCGGCGGGCTGGTAGGTCAATGGATACTAACGACTATTTGGCGAGGCAAAACCAATTTGCGAAAATATTAAAATTGAAAAAAAAATAAAAGGTAGAGAAATCCGAAGCCCAGTTAAAAGCGTTCGCCCCCGTTTTCTAATTTTTCATGTGCATTCCGCGCAGAATTGTTTGAGTATCACTTAAAAATGTAAGTGGTATCAAAGGAGAGCCCTCGTTTTAATTAATAATATCACGATGAATATGAAATTACGAATACACGTGTGTGTGTAGAGAATGCGGCATAGTAAAAATAAAAATTTAATTTTCATAACGTCATAAATTTTTATGCATCCGCGTGACGCGCCCCCACGAAATTATCTTTAATGAAAATCGCACGCCTTCGCCTCGCGCTTTTTCAATAAATTAAGATATAAATTATTCGATGGAGGAACAATATCTCAATCTTCAACAAGTTGTGGAATGGCTTGAATTTAAAGTGGGGAAGAGAGATCTTTTGTTGAATTATTTGATTAATATCAATATTTTCTTTCCTTACGTAACGTCAATGTTTTCTTTTAATTGTTTCATTTGCACGAGGAATTCTGGGATCGATAATTTCTTTGATCTTAATAACTT
The DNA here is from genome assembly GCA_963457615.1 of Nicrophorus investigator. Taxonomy (NCBI): domain Eukaryota; kingdom Metazoa; phylum Arthropoda; class Insecta; order Coleoptera; family Silphidae; genus Nicrophorus; species Nicrophorus investigator. Next base: position 9,496,060 of record OY735142.1, on the reverse strand, counting down.
TGTTCATTCAGTTTAAATTTGCATTTAAAACGCATTCGTTTGTGTTCAGAATGCCTCCAGGTACATGATTCTTGATAGGTAAAATGCTTAATTGAAGTTACAACGTAGTAATTGCATTACCACATGACATTGTGGCAAGAAATTTGCAGATATTCGCATGAAAATATTCCTATCCACTATTGATTCATTATGTTTAAAATAGATGACATTTTACCGTACTTTTTTTGTAGAAAAATATATGATTAAAAAAGACATTATTTTCAAATGTATTTATCTCTTATGTTTAATTAGAATGAAGAAAAGAGTTTTAAAATGTTAATTCCTCTAATTGTGATAATGTTATCTAATAAGTTACTTGTTAACAATTATATACATATACTACCCCTTGTACTGCACGTTATGTTAACACAGGAACCAAATTAAAGTTAAATATTCATTTAACACGTCTACACTGGTAAAATTGTATCTTTTACGCGTAATTGGTTGTCAAACTTAAAAAAATGTTTTTTAAGCTTCGAAAAAGGAGTGTCTTTACATTTTTGCATATATCTCGAAAAGTTTGACCAATATATTAATACTGTACACTGTACTTATATATTTTAACGTATAAATTTTGTAGTAAAAGATCATTTTAAAGATATTTTCTGTTAAAAAAAAATGAGAGACACACGTAGCATTACAATAGATATTTTTTTTAACATTTTCTAACATGTTTACCATAGCCACAGCTTTAAGTACTGAGAGCCGCAATTTCTCCTGGAAAGAGCCGCACACAGCCATTATGGACACACATTAAATACAACTATAAAATACAAATAATATCTATAAATTACTTTTATTTATAATGAACATTTAAAATATATTTTTAATAATAACATGATTTTCAAGGAACATATCAACTGTGTTACAGGTTAGTTACTTGTACATATTCTTTTGTAAATTTCTAGATAAAATTAAAATTATTTCCAGGTTGGATTCAATTCAATATTCTTGATATATTTTTATGTTATTAAAAGAAAATCATTGATTTTATTTGATTTACCCTAATCGATATTATTTATCTAAATTATATAAATTATACCTTAAAATATCGTGACTATATGTTGTATAAACAGTAAATATTACTATTTTCATATTATTTGAAAATTATTGTTAGTAATTTTTTAAGCGATGAAAAATCTGTCGATAGTAAAACATGGAGTTATTTAGTCGATATCTTTGAAAAACTTAATTCAAGGAAAAAATAAAACTCTAGTCGATGTAAAAGCAAAGATATTTGGTTTTATTACATTTAATGAATTATGTCATACAAATATTTACAACAAACATTTTTAAATTTTTTTTTGGCTCCAAAAATGAAAGATTTTCTGATTTGAAAAATATTGATTTCCCAACTTGGATGATGCAGCCAATATTAGTGGATTTGTCTAATATTTTAAATATACTGTATTAAAAAGAATTCGCAGAAATGCAAAATTATTAAAACTTTATTTAATATAAAAGGTGTATGGTTTTGTGAGGAAACTGAATCAAATATCCAAATATAAGAAAATGTGCAAAAGAAATATTGTTATATTCATATTTAAATGAATGAGGATTTATTGACATAAATGATTTGCTGCTAATAAAAATAAATATAACAAAATGGGGAGACTAGAGCCTGAAGTTAACTAAATTGGAATCTAACATAAAACATATAATAATATCTACTAATAATTACAATAATATAGTAAAATCTTTCATTAAAATTAATTTGTACTTCAATTTCAGATATTTTGAAAAATTTCCTACTGTAAATTCCAATAATTTCCTAGTATTTTTTTTGCTAAAGTCTATCATTCAAGTTTCTTTAGTGAACATTTCAATTTTTGAATATTAAAAAATATGTATATGTTAAAGGGGATGGAAATTATTTTAAAAAGGCGTAACTAGGACGAAACACTGGTTTATATAATACAGTAAAAAAACTGTATGAATATCTGATAGAAAAGTTTTAAAATTTGTGATTTATAGAATTTATTTTAATTTTATAAAATAATGTATTAATTTACCAACAATATTCTACGTTGTTAGTATAAATATATTAATATGAATTTATTGAACACTTACTTTTTTATGATTGATTAAATAATATTCAATATCATGAGCATTAAAATTAATAGCTGTTTTAGTAACACTTATATTTTTTTAAATTTCTTTATTATTATTGTTATATGAATATGTTGCAACAATTATTATTAAACAGCATTGAGAAAATCCCATTTTTAAACTTTCGTTACTTTTTATATATTAAAAATAATTTATATAATCTCTAAACATTTTATTCAAATTACAATTTTAGTAGTTTATCAAAGTATGAAAATTTTGTGTATATTTATAGTTTGAAATTTATAACTAAAATAATACATTAGTTAATTTCACAAATTATGTAACATATAAATTTATAAACGAGTTTACTTTTTAAAATGTATTTGTCATAAATTATAAATTGATAATCATGTAAATTGTGGAGCAGAGTAACTCATATTCAAAAATAAAGTATCGATCAGACACACTAATAGAATTTACTTTAAAGCTTGTGATGCAATTTAATTAAAAAAATAAATTAATATCCATTTAATATTCAAATATAATCATTTACCACTTAGACTTGTGCACGATTGATTTTATATTGTCGGATGAGAATTAAATTGAATAGTTGTGTTCAGCGCTGCCATTTTATTCACGCGTTATGCAACAGCTTTATTCTCATCCCGTATAAACCTATACTATACAAAATTAAACTGCAGGTCAAGTGGACTTCTGCATTAAGTCCAATATAGTTGCGCTCGGAATTTTATTTAAACTTTATTCTAAATCGACAAATAGACTATGGTTATCTACACAAAAATAAAAAAGTTTTATTTATCAAAGAAATAGTATTTCTACAAATATTTTTAAATAAAATTAAACTGCAAGTTAAGTGAGTCTGATTTATTTAAATGTAATAATATTATGCAATGAAAAAAAAAATATGCAAAGGGTTGAAAAAGTTTCGTTATGTAACAAATTTATTTTAAATCGGTAAAGACCCTATTTTATCTACACAAAAATATAAAATCTTTATTCTTAACCAGTAAAAAAAAACGGTATTTTTACTATAAATAAAATTAAACTGCAAGTTAAGTGAGTCTGATTTATTTAAATGTATAATATTATGCAATGAAAAAAGATATTGTTATGCAGAGTGCATACAAATAAAGCACGAAATTGGAGTCACAAAGGATTGAAAAAGTTACAACGTTAACGCGAAATGCTCGACCGGATGATAAAATAATTAATTGAAATAAATAATTGCTTTGTATAATGAACAAGCGCGCATAATTTTGCTTTGCGATTAAATGTTTATTATATCCATAGCCGAGTAATTACCATCCGTGTTAATGCATAAAATTTAATTGAAATCGTTGTATATTTATTATACTACGTCGATGTTCCGTGGTGAAACCTTATTTTTTTTCTTGCTCATTGCATGAAGGCAAAAACCGCAGGGGACGTTCCGCAATTCATTCCTGCCTCCATCTAAATAGGAGGGTTAGGTCAGTTATTCGCATTTGGAATTCATTCCCTCGTCCTCTTTACTCCCCCAACAAGATACACGGGAATTCATAAACATGAAACAGTTTTATCATATAATAAAATCATATGTATATATTATATAATTTCATGACACTTTATAAGCGTTCACATTTAATACTATTACTATGTAATAGTAAAATTTAATGTTAACTTACTTTACATTTAACTACATGCATTGAATTGAAGAAAGAAACACTATTACGCAACTCAATGAAGTGCTACTGAAATTAATTAATCCTTGCGAATTACGCTTTGAATTGAATATAATTTCTATCTGTCATTTACATGTACTAAAAACTACAGTGCTTTAATTACTAAGATGTTACTTTATTTCATATGCTTTACGATAAAACATACGTTATTCCATAAAATAACTAATTATTTCCTTGAATATCAGTTGCAAAAAGTGAAATAATTGTTTATTATTAACATTAAACAGTATTTACTTTGCTGCATTATACATTGTGTAGGTTAAGATCATGTTAGGTCAGATTAACTAGTTATTTCATAGAATATCTATTACGAATGTTAAAGTATGAAATAATTAGTTATTCTGTAATTGTTACATAAAATAGTGTTTCTGATATAATAATAGATTATTTCGTTAATTTTGACATTTGACAGATGTCACTTTTATCTTACTCTAAACTTGTTTATAGGTTAGTTTAAGATCAATTTTAATATAGACAACAAAAACAAACATTTTCCATTTTTATTTCCGTAAAGGAAAAAAAGTCTTCATTTCATGTAATACCTAGGTATTACATTGAATATCTACTAATAAATAATTAAGAAAAATAATATTTCTATTGAATTAAAATAAATAATGGCATAACTTTTATAGGAAATTATTTTTATTGTTAATTTAAAAAGTCACAATTAGTTGTAGAAAAATATATTACAATTGGATTTGTTACTGATTATTTTATAATTATGCCTTGTATTCAATATCTGGAAATAATTATAAATTTACAAAATTTATTTTGAAAAATAAACTAATTCCAATTCGCAAATACTTTAAAATGTTTTATTTTTATAAATTTTGTAATTAGAAAAATTAGAAAATAATTAACATAAGAAATTTTTATTTTTCATAGAAACTTGACATCTTTTTAAATTACGACGTGATTTTACTTAATACACTTATAATGATAGAAATTATAATAAACTCATCATCAAAATAAATATGTATTAATTTATTTATATAAAAGTAATAATTCAATAATATATTAGTATTTTTTGTAAATCAATGGTTTGCTTTCATACTTTTCAAATACTGTAGAACCTGTTAGGAATAAAAACTCGATATTTGAAGATTACGTAAGCTCTTAAATTCCAATGTTATTCTAATAAATACATTTAAAAAAAAAAAAAAATGAAAATATACTAAAAATATTTTAGTTCGTATTATAAATCATAATTTTTATCTAATACATTTTTACATCCCAATTATTGATTTTTATCCGAAGATCAAGATTATAAAGCAATTATTTTTTTAAGAAACTATGCAGAAATACTATTTATTAATTGTATCTAAAATTACAATCAAAATTTTTTAAATGAATTTTTTACATCATACATTACTTTTTTATATCCAATGATTAGATTTGAAAACGTTTCTTTTTTAAAAAGTTCAGCGAAAAAAATATAATTTAGTGATTATATAATTAAATATTGTTATATTCGATTAAATGCATGAGAACAGAAAGGAAGTCTTACAATTAACATTTATTAAATGATTATTTTACATCATACATTACTTTTTATATCCGATGATTAGATTTGGAAACGTTTATTTTTAATAAATTTTGCGAAAATATTATAATTTAGTGATTATATAATTAGATATTGTTATATTCGATTAAAAGCATGAGAACAAAAAAAAGTCTTATAATTAACATTTATTAAATAAATATTTTAAATCATACATTACTTTTTTATATCCGATGATTAGATTTGAAAACGTTTATTTTTTAAAAAATTGTGCGAAAATATTATAATTTAGTGATTATATAATTAGATATTGTTATATTCGATTAAAAGCATGAGAACAGAAAAAAGGATTATAATTAACATTTATTAAATGAATATTTTACATCATACATTACTTTTGTATATCCGATGATTAGATTTGAAAACGTTTCTTTTTTTCAAAAATGTGCTAAAATATTATAATTTAGTGATTATATAATTAGATATTGTTATATTCGATTAAATGCATGAGAACAGGAAGGAAGGCGATGTTAAATTTTGCGTTCTTCTTGTATTAGCCCAAAGCGAGGAGATTCAACATCCGGCCTCAAGGGCATTGCAACAGAACAAGTTAGTTAAATGTTCGTATATAGTGCTATGTAATTCCATACAAGTTTCTTCACTACTATAATCCATTATTAATTATTATGTTCAACATGTTCAAACTTCTAATAAATTTTTTAAATATACTGTGATCACAAAAATAGTGCAAATAATCGAATCTGCTAATATCCCAATTTTTAATCAAAATATAATGTTATAAAATTATTTATTAAATAAATATTGGTTGTCTTTAATAGAATTAAATTAATTAAAATCCCTTTGCTTTGTGGTAAATTAATAAATATTTTTTGTTTGCAAATACTTATGTAATTTTATATATTGCAATTATAATTAAATATAAATCAATGCCTCACATAGTGCGGGTTTCGCCAATAACCGGACTAATTTTTTATTTATTTCGTTATGTAATTATTAAATAGAATTATAGTCAATCCGGGCTAATCAAAGTTGTAATGAGTGAGGTAATTTTGTAATTTAACTGCTTAATATAATTGATGAAATAATATCATTTTTCAAAAGGATGACAAATTAAGTACGTTAAGTGCGTACTTTTCGCAGCGGTAATAAACCATAAAGTTTCATCCGCTTACAACTGTAACAATGAAAACAAATGTAATGTTAAGATGCGGTTTGATCCAAGCCAGATAAAACCCAAACAATGGTTATACAAATACAGTGTCGATGTACGTTATGTTACTAAACACCTTTGAGCACACGCGAGGACAGGCTTTGAATGGTGCAGCTCGAACAATAATGTCCAGTTGAACGAAAAAAAAAAATAATAAAAGAAAGAGTAAACAGAACGCGAAAAAAGGAATGTTTTGGCTACATTCCAACGTTGTAAATTGCTTTCATTCAAGAGCGTGAACGTAGTATTTCATACGGCGCAGCCAATTGATGAATGAATTTTATTACTGCAGACGTTAATAGCTTTAATAAATTAAGAAATAATTGTTTATTTTTTTTGTAACGTATTATTTTTTATTTATTTATGTGTTACTGTTTTAATAATAATAATATTATTATTTATTGTGTGTTTTAATTACACATACATCTGCTGTGTGTAAGTGTATTAATTTGTATGTGTTAATTTATAAAGAATTATTTTCTGTTGTAAAGTTAACATTATGTAAGATTTTGTATTGATAATTCCTCAATTAGTCCGGTTTCAAATAGTCAAAAATATTGACGGAACCAGATTATGTGAGGTATTGATGTATAATTTGTAATTTATTAGTTATATAAGTTACATAATAGCTTCAATAAATTAAGAATTAATTGTTAGTTATAATTAGAGATGAATATATTTTTTGCATATAAATTTTTGTATATAAATAACATATTAATTAATAATTAAATAATAATTATTTCTTAGAAGTATATGAAAGTATTTTCTATATATTAATTTTATAAAGTATTATTATTAAGTAACACTTACATAAGACTTATTAATTAAGAAAGAAACAACATTTGAAATGCAAAAGTAAATGTCTATATAAAGTTGCATCAACACTAAGTTTGCTACACCAAACACATATTCAGCATATTTAGATCTTTTTTTTTAATTACATAATTCTGTTTTAATAACATACTATTATATTGATCATAGTCTTTCTGTCCTTCAGACTTGTTAAAACATTGGCCCGCGGGCCACGAGTAACTCAGAATGGCTATGAATTTGGCCCAGCAAAAATTGTAAACTTACTATCTGGTCTTGGATATAAAAGAAATATATTTTTTGAAATAAAACTAATTTATGTGTTACTGTTACTAATAATTATTGTTTGTTTTAATTACAAATAAATATGTTTTGTCTACAATAAGAATAATATTTTCATGTGTTAATTTTATAAAGAATTATTATCTGTTGTAACAGTTATGTAAGATTTTATACAAATTAATATATAAACAATATTTGCAATTTCAATATAGTAATACCTCGCGTAGTCTGAATTCATTAAATTAAAAAAAAATTACATCCAATTTTTTATTTACAAATTATGATAATTTTCATTTTTATCGTTCAAGTCTCGTATTGTGCGGTTTATCTTTAAATTAACGATATGGTACACAATTCTTCGATTAATCCGGTTTCAAATAGTCAAGAATATTGGCGGAACCAAATTATATAAGGTATTTATGTATAATTTGTAATTTATTAGTTAAATTAGTTAAATATATTTTGTCCGTATTAGATTATTTTGTATAAATAATATATTAATTAATAATTAAGTCATAATTATTTATTATAAGTATAGAAATATATAAAAGTATTTTCTATATATTAATTTTATAAAGTATTTTTATTACATAAGATTTATTAATTAAGAAAGATACAACATTTGAAATGCGAGTATATTTTTTAATATAAAGTTGCATCCACACCAGTCGTAATTAAAGACGTAAAATTCAAACAGGAGTACCAACATTAATATATGTAAGGAACTAGTTCAAATTACAATAATTAAACTCCTCGATAAATTTGCTGCAACCTACACATATTCAACATATCTAGAATTCAAAGTTTCCTTATTACATAATTATTTTTTTAATACTATACTATTGTATTGATAATACTCTTTCTGTCCTTGTAAAGCAAACTTCTTTAGCATTTGGCCCACGAGCCGCATGCGGCTCAGAACGGCTATGACAAAAATCCCAACAAAAATCGTAAACTTAAATTATTTTTTTTTTAAATAAGACAGTATAATTATTATGTAACATTTCGGTATAAACTTATAAAAAAGTAAACATTATATGAGAGAGAATTAGGGTTGTGTAAAGGCGGGCGAGGTGTTTTCTATTAACCTTTCAATTTTAATACGGTGTCGTCGCGTTATCCAGACGATGGAAGACGTATTGTGACAATGCGTAGTTGTGATTTATGACCTCAGACTTGCTTGCCTCTTGTCAATTTAACGCCATTCAGTATCTTATTCTACCACTTTTTTATATGCGCTTAACATAAGAATAATATTTGCAACGTCAGTAGCATCAACAGACTATATTTCATTCTCTTTATATGATGGTGCTTTTTTTATACCGAGATTAAATTGTGTTACATTATTTCGATTCTACAACCTCCGACAAAAGATAATTTAATATCCAGCAATAAATTATTCTTATATAAATTGTATATATTTTTTTCAAATAAACATAAATGTATTTCTATCCTAAGAATAATATTTGTTACGTCAGATTCTACTTTAATTTTTATACATATTTCTTTTTTGCCAAAATTATCTTATTAAATTTAGTTATCTCACAAAATATGATCCTGTTTTTGGAAGAATTTTCTTGAAAACTTTCGTCTCCCTTAAAACATTTAGTCTGCGTCGAACTGACACAATTTTAACAGAATCAGTCTTTATACTTTAAAAAGTTTTACAAAACGAAGGTAACACAATTCTAGCAGAGACTCTGATGATAAGAGAAGTTGAGGAACCTCGGACTTCGAGCTTTGGGTTATATAAAAACTTTGCTATATCATAACAGTTTCATAATAAGCAAATGCATTATGGGGTTGTATTCCCACTAAAGATGTAGAAAGTTGAATATTTATGTCGAAAAGCTACAATAACGTTTTTTTTTTTAAATTAATTGCACATTGTAACAATTTTTCCCAAGAATTATCTAACAATAATCTAATATTTTATAATATGATTTAACTTTTTTATGATAATACTATGAATTATATTCTATTCATAGTATTATTTACCTCTGAGAACGAAGTTTCGCGATACATTCTATTCGTTAATCGAGGTATTAATATATTTTCACAAATTGTTTGCTATTTTATTAAACGTTTAAATCTTAAATGATTTTTAGTGTTTTTATCACCTTATTACTACAAATATTGATAATCTCTTGTTCATATACGTTTTGCTATTAGCACATATAATAAATTATATTGTTGCTGTATTGACTTAATTTGTATTACAATTATATGACATAAATCTCCAAAATGATTTACAGCATGAAATTGTAACTATTAATATTAAAATATTATTATATTTACTTTATTAATTTTAATAATTATTTTTTTAAATAAAGTAGTACACAAAATGTATTGTACTTTACATAAAAAAGGTCTATTGATATCAGTATTTCCGCCCTTAAAAAATATTTTCATATTATTATATAAAATTTTGTAAACATAATAAAATATTATTCTCATTAAATAAAATTTTGCCATCATTATGTAAATCGATCGATTGAAATTTTGCCAAAAAAAATAAATATAATAATTATTAAAATAATAAAATTGTAAAGTAAAGTTTGTAACTATCTTAGAGGAAAATATCTATGGCCAAAAACATTATTTGGAATTATCGATATGGAATTATATGATTTATAAGATGTAATTATTTATATATTAAATTAACATTATTTATAATAAACTATCTAATTCTTGTTTTTTTTATATAAAAATAATGAACCAAGACATGAAACTTAATAAATAGCGTATTTATAATTTTCTTGATAAATTATATAATATAAAATCAGCCGAAGGCTTCTTTCCATTCTTAACACACATTATATTGTATAATTAATTTTTATTTGAATAACGTTACTTTATTATAATTCCACCATCAAAAGGAATATATCGATCGTTACCTTTGCGGTCTGAATTTTATATTAAGCTTTAAATCAATTATACGTAGAAGAACTCGCCTCTATTATCCTTTCATTTATTTGTTAACCTTCGGTAAATAATTACTCACCGTATTTTCAACAATACTTAGCAGCACAAATATTCTATTTTTCAGCCCTGAATAAAACGAAAAAAAAAATATAACATGAAAGTTAAAGTTTTTTATTCTGTCTCTAATTAGTTTTAGCTCTTATTTTGATATATTACAAAATATTTTATAACAGAAAATAGAAGCGGTGATTAATCTTATCTATAATTACTTATGACTTAAGATAATTATAACTTACAAAGAAAATTGTCTTTTCTGTACTAATTTTTATTCAATTTTTTTAAAAAATAAATAATGTAAATTGTAAAAAATAGTATACAAAACTTATTGTACGAATTATTTTTATGTTCCTCGATTAGTCCGGAAAATACGGTCTTTTCGAAATTGCCGCACTTTATTTGGTATTATTCCTATATACATAAGTGTATCTTATTATTTTTATTATATTTTTTTGACATTTAATAATTTTTCAAAAATAAATATTTTTGATGAAATAATTTAGTTCATTAGTCAGTATTTATTTATTACATTTCGAATAAATTTTACAAAAGAAAAATTATTTTTATAAATTTTAGTTACAATATATTCGTATGTGATTTTCATATAGTAAAAATTTCATATAGGTAGAGAAGTAGATTTTAAGCCAAAATTGTGTTTAATTTTCTTTAAACTTAAATACAGGAAATAGATGCAAAAATGCACGAAATATAAATATAATTTATAGAAATATGTTTTATTTAATTTTTATTGATTATAATATATCGATTTTATGTTTAAATATTTAGTAGAAATGTAGAAATGAAGGCAAACATATTTATTATTAATTATATAAGTTATTGATTTAAAGGAATGATTTGAAATTAAAATATATGCGAAATATATTTTTTTATTCAATTTTAATAAATATAAAATCCAATTGTTCGCTTCAAATCAAACAAAATAAGATGAAACGAGGTATTTGCTTTAAGGACGAATGAAAAGGCATAGCAAAAAAAAATAAGGAATGAGAGTGTCCCGATAAAATGCTTTAATAAATCGTATGACGAGTCGGAAAATGAACATTAAAATCCGGGACGAGCAAGAGCCGAAGAAAAGAGCAACGAATAATATCCAGAGGGAGAAACAGTATTTGATTTCGTTTCCGTCAGTTGCAAGAAACATTTATTATTAATGCCCGTTTAAATATTGACTGCAAGACGAAAATGAAGGATAAGAACAAGAGAGTAAAAAAAATATGTAACGGGAGAAGTATAATAATGATAATAATAAAGATTTTGTTCATTGCTTTTAAAGTAATATGAATATTTTAATAATTAAAAGAAAACGTGGCAAAAAGATTCTGCAGTGCGAGGATATTTTTGAAATACGGAAATTTTTATATGTTAATTGGTGCAGCTTTGATCTGCCCCTCGGTTTTTGTAAAAATAGCCTAGGATTTATCTTTATTGCTTGAAACCGTTCTGTAATAAAGAATCATTTAGTGCACGACCGTTGTGAGCGGATTCTTTCAATAATCTATAAATATTCCGTTATTTTTAGAGGACTGCAATTTCATAGTTTAATCTGTGATCAGGGCTACTAAATGAGCTTCAGTTATGAAAGGGTATATTCTTATAATGAGACCAATAATAGCTCTATTAGTGACTAACTATTTGAGGATAGGAAACCAATTCATTTTTACTTGGAAATTTATAAAATATATCAGAAAATCAAATTTTTAAAAGAAATTTTTTATTTATAGGAAACATATTGATATTTATTTCATATAAAAATGTAACTCTTGCAAAGGGCTATTGACCCAATGATTTCTGCCTTCAACGTTTTATTAGCAATATATTTTGTATTCATGAATGAATCACTTGAATCTAATAAAAAAAATCCGATTCATTTTGTTACAACTTTGATATACTTTAATATTTTATTTTTTTTTAAGTCTTGGTTTATAAAATTTTTATTATAATCAAAAATATATTATTTTTTAATCAACTTAAAAATATTACTGAATTTATTATGTTAATATTAATTTCTGAATAAATTATATAAAAAAAATTGTTAAAATTAATAAAAAAATATGCTAAAAATTAATTTTATTTGAGAAAAAAGGGTTTTATAATGAAAATACTATAAATTATTAATAAATTCAAATAAAATTAAAGTAAATTAAAAAGAATTATTTAAATTTATATAAATTTGTAATGAGACAAAACATATTTGTATATAGCATCATATGCGGTACAAAATTAAGACTTAAAACTCAAGTAAACAACTATACGTTCAAACTAGAGTGCAGTTCTCTTTAAACTAGTGCACATAAACAAGTTTGTTACCAATCTAGCGTTTTATCTTCTCACTGTCAATAAAGTCTGGTCGTCTTCTTTTATATACGATGAAACAACACGAGTTCGTAAATCATTAATATTGTTTAAAAATTGCAAGAAGTTGTTAAATCCTAAAAAAATATATTATTTATACAGTAAGCTTTTTATAAGATTTGTTTAGATAAGATACTGTAGATTATAAAACAACAAATTATGAGGGGAGAATTGGATAATTTATTTTATGTAATTTTATGAATGTTGCAATAAATGTATATAGTTTATTATTTATTATTTTTTGTATGTTTTATTACGATTTTATTTATATATATTCACAATTATTTATTTTACCCCGATTTGAAAATTTTAAAACAAATAAAATTATAATTGAACAAACTAAAAAAAAATGTAAAACAAGTATAAAAAAATATTTCTCTTTATACAATGAAGTTCCTTTCTTCTTGTTCAATTTATTTATTAATGTGTAACAGTTAAAACCTGTAATTTAATGAAATAACTAGTTAAAGTAAAAGTAAAGCAAACTAAAAGAAATGTACAAAAAAGTACACACAAATATTTCTCTTTATGCAATGAAGCCCCTTTCAATTTGTTCAATTTATTTATCAATGTGTAACAGTTAAAACCTGTAATTTCATGAAATAACTAGTTAAAGTAAAACTAAAGCAAACTAATAAAAATGTACAAAAAAGTACACACAAATATTTCTCTTTATGCAATGAAGCCCCTTTCTTTTTGTTCAATTTATTTATCAATGTGTAATCGTTAAAACCTGTAATCCGTTACAGTTAAAACCTCTAATTTCATGAAATAACTAGTTAAAGTAAAACTAAAACACACTAAAAAAAATGTACTAAAAAGTATACACAAATATTTCTCTTTATACAATGAAGCCCCTTTCTTTTTGTTCAATTTATTTATAAACTAAAAAAAATGTACAAAAAAGGACACACAAATATTTCTCTTTATACAATGAAGCCCCTTTCTATTTGTTCAATTTATTTATCAATGTGTAACAGTTAAAACCTGTAATCCGTTACAGTTAAAACCTCTAATTTTATGAAATAATTAGTTAAAGTAAAACTAAAACAAACTAAAAAAAATGTACAAAAAAGTACACACAAATATTTCTCTTTATACAATGAAGAAACCCCTTTCTATTTGTTCAATTTATTTATCAATGTGTAACAGTAAAAACCTGTAATTTTATGAAATAATTAGTTAAAGTAAAACTAAAGCAAACTAAAAAAAATGTACAAAAAAGTACACACAAATATTTCTCTTTGTACAATGAAGCCCCTCTCTTCTTGTTCAATGTATTTATCAATAACTAATTATTTCATAAAATACCGATCTACGCTAGTTAAGTTATAGAATAATTTTATTATTTGATAATTTAACTAACTACTTTATTAATTTACGTCGATTCTAAAATAATTGTATTTTTGGCAATTTGTTTTATTTTTATTAATTACTTAATTAATTTTGTACAACTACGTTATTTTACACAAAAACTAGTTAATGTATAGTTATTTCAATTTATTTTTTTTGTTGATAATTAATTAATATAATTTGTCTTTACACGAAAGATACAATTTTAGCAAGTAATATTATTATTATATATTTTTTCAACAAATAGAATTTTATTATCCGAAACAATAAACGTAAATAGCAATAAAATGCGACAAAGGAGATGTGCGCTGTATTCAAATGCGAGGCTATAAACGATCCGACTGGTTGGGAATGGTTTAAAAGGTTTCGTGGTGGTGATTTCAGCTTGGATGACAGAGGAACCGCCTCACCACATTCATTGAAAATAGACCGCACCGAGAAATCATATTGAAAATTGCGTATGTAAGTTTCAATGCATTCAGCAAATACTTTTATTTGTTAAAACTCTTTCTATAAATACAATTTTGCATAGCGATTAATTTAAAATTTAAGATAGATAAATAAATTTAATTATATAATTCATGGATTAATATAAATATTTATTTAGCTTCGATCAGCTCGGATTTACAACAGCAGTATTTGAAAAATTGAAAAATTTAACACACAAAATAGTACATAAATAATCGTTTTTTTTATCTGTATGATTTCAAGTGGTGCTTCATGTTTATCTTTAAAGTAAGATAGAATACATACTTTACTTCCTTATAAAAATATAATTTTAATGTAATTAATTGGTCAAAATGTACAGTTAATGAGAAAATTCCAGTTTTTATCCACATTTTAGGTGGCAAATTACGTGGATATTAATGCAATCAATTCTTCTTCACCTAAACTTTAGATTTATAAGTCTCTGCTCGAAATAGTTCTTAAGATAATTAAGTTATATTATATAGAATCGGTGAGTTATTATGTAAACCGCTTTGTGAGAGTACCACGTTATTATAATTACTACTTTATATGTTAACTTTTTACTGGTTTACTGCTCAATATTAATTATCACTATAGCATTTAGAAACTAAGACTTTTTACAACGTTCATAGCATCAATAGAAACTTAAAACTTAAAAAGACTATATTTTCTTAACTTTTTAAATTAAAAATACTTAATCCAATAATCGTTGAAGAAAATTTGTAAGAGCTAATTTTAATTGATTTGTTCCAGAACGAAATGAACTGAATTAATGTAAGTTCAGTATTAGTTATGTAAGTTTAGTTTACTCTTATCCACATAGAATTTATGTAAAGAAGGATTATACAAGTGCGTAAACATCGACAGAAGAAAACAGAATTGAATTATCGAATCATATAATCTCGTATTAATATCTGTTCATAAATAGTATTATGCTTTTAATTAAATTAATCATTTAAATAATTAATTAAAAATATTACTACAAATTTTCTGTTGCCCTAGAAAAATATTGGAATGATTTATTAAACACGTGTTATTGACTTTAAATCTATTCGCCCATATATTTTTTATGTAACTTTAAATACAATTTTTTGTAATTTTAAATTTACACATTACAATGAATTAATTAATAATTGTATTAACTTTAATACTATTTAAGATATGTAAGTTTTTGAAAAACCGTGTTATAATAATTATTAAATTAAATCATCAAATAGAAATTAAATAATGATGAACAAGTAATTTTTATAATTATTTCTATTAATTTGAACTTGAAATAATGTAATCAATATAAATTGGTTTCATACAATTTTATTGTAACGGTAATATAAGTACTTTATAGATTTCATTTATAAAATAAAGCATAAAATAAGCTTTTTTATCATTTTTTTTATTTCGGTTCGGATTGAATGAATAAAATTTTTGGATTACGAAATTTTGTTCAGACATTATATATTTATGTATTTTATGAATGATTTTCAACTCCTATACTATATTTGATATGTAAGTTTTGGAAACATTAATAATTATTAAATCAAATGAAAATTATATAACGATGAGTAAGAAATTGCAATGGTTTTTATCTATGAAGTATGTAGTAATTTTTACTAAAAATACTTAAATTTATAAAAATCGGTTTCACACAATCTTATTATAGCGATAATAATAGGGCATTTACAAAATAATGAATGAAATAATATTTTATACTTTTTTCTCATGAATACTTTTGACAATGAACAATTTTGTAAAAGATTTTTATATTCGAACAACAAATGTATATTTTGCCTATTTATGAATGATTTTGTGATCTAATACTATTGTTGATATGTAAGTTTTGGAAATACTGTATTAAAAAAATAATTATTAAATTAAATCATCAAATCAAAATAATATAATTATAAACATGAAATTGCAATCGTTGATATTTATAAAATTTAAAGCATTTTTTACTTAAAATACATAAATTTATAAAAATCGGTTTCATATAATGTTATTATAATGATTTACAAAATAATGAGTGAAATAATTTGTTATCGTTTTCTTTTATAATAATTTTTATATTTGCATAACAAACTTTGTAAAATTTGTAAAATTTTATTAATATAAATGTGAATTTGTATAAATAAATTAACGAATAATTCGGGTAAAGTACGTCGCCTTTATTGGATTATGACCGTATTTCTCAGTAAAAAACTGTTCGTTCTTTAATTAAGTCTCAAAAAATATTTAGCTTTCATTAAAATTAGGAGTCAATCATTTTCGAAATAAAAGGTTTCTCCATCAAAAACCAACAATTATAATTCTTAAAAAATACAATTTTTAATTAATAAATTAAATAAATAAACATTTCTAAAAACTTTTTATATAGAAATAAATTAATAAAAGTTAATAATACCACGTATATAATTATTGAAAGTTAAAGTAAATCTTCAATAACGTAAAATATTCGATATTATAAAAGTTATATTGGTATATTTTTATTTTCTTAAAGCGTATGTGCGGCTTCGATCAGTACGGATTTTTTATACATAATTTATCTCTTTGTATAGTCAAGCCTTTTTTTTTGCAGATTATTGATATTCGGTTTTAAAATGCTCGATTAGTCCGGTTTCAAACTATTACTTATATACAAAGAACCAAATCGTTATTTCTACATTATTACCCAGACTTACGCAAACTCAGAGTTACGTAGTTCTTAATCTTAGGTTTTTCTTTATAATTAATTTTTATTGAAAGTTAAATCTTCAATTTTTTTTTTCAAATTTTCGATATTATAAAATGTTTTGATTTAAGCATTTTTCTTGCAGATCGATCAGTCCGGTTTGAAACTGTTACTGTTATACGAAAAACCAAATCATAAGTTATTTCTACATTAATAAAACGACTTACGCGAATGCAGTATTTTTCAGGCAATAAAACTGACTTTCTAGTACATACAACAATAAATTTATAATTGGAATACGTCTTACAGCCTGAAAATAAATAACGTCCAATTTTATATAACAATATGCTTTATAAATGGATGCGTTTTATCGTCAAAAAAAAAAGTGGTACAGAATATAAATTAAAATAATGGTCGGTGGTAACCTTTCTGATTCAAAATTGCATTTTTCATTGATAAATAATTATAATATAAATTGAAAGTTTCGAGTACGAATATACATATATATTTTTTTATTGTTTTGTAGTTGTTTGTATTTCCGTGAAATTGTGATTGGCTATAAATCACCAACCGCAACGTCCATTAAAACAATTGCGCAATATAAATTTGCGTCGCCGAATGGAAAACAAACAACGCCGAAATTTATATATTTAAATATTCCTCTTTTTTTAATTGCATTATTTTTTTCCTTTAATTTTTATTTTTTGGAAAAAAAAATCTTTTGGCGGTGTTTACTTTTATTTATTTAATTTATCCACCCCTTTGAAGATAAAAATAACAAGGGGGTGAAAAGAGAGCGCATCCCCTCCGCGACAGCAAAAGTTTATTTGCATATTTCTGTTTATAAAATACTAAGGAATAAAGGCGCACCGGCATTCATTAATCCCGCATGGAAATAACCAATTAAAATAAAACTGAGGGAATGCTACTACTTTCCTCAAGAAACAAGAAAGAAAAAATGAGAGATGAGCAAATACTTTTGTTTAAACGGTTTTAATGATTAATTAGCTTAATTTTCTTTCTACTTAATTAAAATAAGAAAGGCTTTAAGACAACAAAGACATTTTATATTAATATTATTTTCATTTAAATTATATACACTTTTTAATTCACTCACATTTTTCAACACTTTAAAAATTCCTTATATTTCATGAAATTTACACAATCCAATCATTAATTTAATTTGAATTGTTCAAAAAAAAAAAGAGTTTTCTTAAAATTTTCTGTACAAATTACTAAAAAATGTATAGCACATATAGAAGCTATAACAAGATAAACGAGTTTAATGATTAATTAGCTTAATTTTCTTTCTACTTAATTATAATAAGAAAGGCTTTAAGACAACAAAGACATTTTATATTAATATTATTTTCATTTAAATTAAACTTTTTAATTAAATTAAACTCACATTTTTCAACACTTTATTATTATTATTATTAAATTCACTTTAAAAAAATCCTCATATTTGATGAAATTTTATATCATATTTAAAAACTAAATTTTAATACAATAATTCACACAATCCAATCACTAATTTCATTTGAAGTGTTAAAAAAAAATATTGAGTTTTTTTTAAAAAATTTGTACAAATTACTGAAAATTGTATAGCACATATAGAAGCTATAAAAAGATAAACGGTTTTATGATTAATTAACTTAATTTTCTTTCTTCTTAATTATATTAAGAAAGGCTTTAAGACAACAAAGACATTTTATATTAATATTATTTTCATTTAAATTATACACACTTTTTAATTTACTCACATTTTTCAACACTTTATTGTTATTAAATTCACTTTAAAAATTCCTCATATTTCATGATCTTATTTAAAAATTAAATTTTAATAAAGTAATTTACTCATTCCAATCACTAATTTTGTTTGAATTGTCAAAAAAAATTCATTGAGTTTCTTAGAATAGAAGCAATAAAAAGATAATGAATGTTATTTTAAATTAGATCAGTTCATAATTTTTTCATAAATAATTTAAAAACTAAATTTTAATAAAATAATTTACACAATCTAATCACCAATTGAATTGTTAAAAAAAGAGTTTTATTAAACTTTTCTTCAAAAATTTCTGAAAATTTTATAAAATATATAGAATTTATAATCAATGTTATTTTTAATTAGATCAGTTTCTATTCTATAAAAATAAAGATAATTTTAATATAAATCACAATTAATATAAAATTTCTTGTATTTAATGAAATTTTGTATCAAACCAAATATTTGCATAGTATGAATATTCATAGTAATTTTAAGAAGAGCTCAATCAACTTGAATCTCGGGTAAAGAAAGGATGAATTAAAGCAAACCAATAAGAAATAGTACATGTTTCATTTAGTAATGATTTTTTCAACAAAATTATTTTAATGAAAAAAATGTAAACTTAAAAAATAATTTATTATTCAAGATTTTCAGTTACATTTTAAATTATTAAAATATAAATAAGATTTAGTTTTTTTATGTGTAACTATACATTGTATTATGTGAAAACTCTTTATTAAACAAACAAAGTAAGTTAGTAAGAAACAAATTAGAAACTATTCGAAAGTAAGGAATTAAATTCCTAGTTACAGCACATGTCACAAATAAGGAAATGTTGCTACAAATATAATTGAAAATGTAATGAAATGCTTTGCAGTAATATTTTTTATTAATTTTTAAAATAATTTGTTAAAAACAGGCAAGAAAAAAATAAATTTGACTTTTAATAATTCAGTAGTTTCTATATTCAAGGCTCCAGATTTGTTTCATTTCATTTTTTTGATTCTAAAATATCTTCTACTAAAAACTTCAACTTTTCAGGAAATGCGAGCAATAATAGTAATATTATATAATAACCATTTCGAGGGGTACTAACCAAATCGAAGAAAAAGAAAAATGAGAAGAAGGAAAAATCGTGTATTTTTCGATTATTTAATTTTTGATCGTGTTATTCGAAACTCCAGATTCATATTCATGTCATTTTATTGATTCTAAAATATATCCTTAATTATTATATAATAACCATTTCGAGGGGTACTAACCAAATCGAAGGAGAAGAAAAATGAGAAGAAGGAAAAATCGTGTATTTTTCGATTACTTAATTTTTGATCGTGTTATTCGAAACTCCAGATTCATATTCATGTCATTTTTTTGATTCTAAAATATGTCCTTAATTATATAAACTTGCACTAAACGGCGTTTAAAGAAACCGTGTAAATAAAGTAACGTGTTACACTTCCTATAAAGAGTCGCTTGGACTCCGGCTCGAATGTATCAAAACAACAAGGAAACTTCTTCTTTTCTGGAAATACGAGCTATAATAGTAATATTATATAATAACTATTTCGAGAGGCACTAACTAAATTGAAGGAAAAGGAGAAAGAATTATAGGAAAGTATTTTTTTTACTCAATTTTTGACCGTGTTATTCGAAATTCCAAATTCGTATTCATGTCATTTCATTCTAAAATATGTTCTTAATTATATAAACTTGTATTAAATGGCGTTTAAAGAAACTGCCTAATTGAAGTACCGTGTTAAAACTCTTGCAAAGAGTCGTTTGGACACCGGCTCGAATGTATCAACTCAATCAAAGCAAGAAGAAATCTTCCACTTTTCTGGAATTCCGGCTCGAATGTATCAAAACAGCAAAAAAACTTCCACTTTTCTGGAAATACTAGCAATAATAGTAATATTATATAATAACTATTTCGAGGGACACTAACAAAATCGAAGGAGAAGGAGAAATAATTATAGGAATGTATTTTTTTACTCAATTTTTGACCGTGTTATTCGAAATTCCAGATTCGTATTCATGTTATTTTTTGATTTTAAAATATGTTCTTAATTATATAAACTTGTATTAAATGGCGTATTTAGTCCACGTTTTAAGAATATATAATAACTATTTCGAGGGACACTAACCAAATCGAAAGGAAAATAATGTATTTTTCTATTATTTAATTTTTGACCCTGTTATTCAAAACTCCGTGCAACTCAAGTTTTACGTTAATCGACTATTGAATAATGGTATCAAGTAGATTTTGAAATAATATAATAATTTTATTTTAAAAAGAGAAAAATTTTTTTTTTTTATTAATTTAGTATTATTAAAATCTTAGATATAAATAATAATTCTCTTGAAAATTCAGTTATAATAAAAAATTGTTCGCATTTGACAAACATTATATTTTATTTTGCGTGGATGCTTACGCTAATGTTAACAATTTTAATCGAATAAATTTTGTTGGCAAACTTAGCGTTGCGTTCCGCCTTTGAATATTTACTAACTTCGCTGTTGGTGAAAATTTTCAGTTCCGTAGAATTGCAAGTGGAATTCGAACGTTCCTTCGTCTGTGAAAATGCAACGCAACAAGGGCGAAATATTCCGATGCAAATGACACCAATCATAATAATAGCAACAAAATAGTATAGGAGAGTTGCGAGGCGGAACGAAATCATCAGACGATGATGAACGGAGGAGACACGTAGGCAAATTTAAAACGCATTTCTATACATCATTCATCGACTAAGTGCTAATGTTTTACGATACAAATGCATGCAAATAGTGAAATGCACGAAGCATCGATTTGTATCCAAACAATATTATTAGATCACGTCGATTATGATAATACAAACACTATAACATTATATATCATAATTTAATCAATTGAATTGATTTTAATTAATTAATCAATGAAATAATTAAGACAAGATAATTAATAATTAGTAATGAAATATATGAATTAATTACAACTGTTAAGATATAATAAGTATAGCTATAACTCTCATTATACCGGACTAATTGAGGAACTAATTTATTTTGGACTATAGTAAATCTGGACTGACCGAAGTCGAATTATGTTTAATTTTGAATAAAATATTTTGGGAAATTTTTATATATTTAGAACATTTATTTTATAAAATAATTCAATTTCTTAAATATTTTATAGCTTTGATAAATAAGTAACACTTAAAGGACTCAGGGCTTCTAAATAAATCTATTTTGAAAATTGCTTTGATGTTTTTGATACTAATACTAATAAAATTTACAATTGCTTTTGATAACAAATTTCCATTAGCTTTACGAATTCCTTTTTTTATCTAAAGTGTATTATAATTTTGAAGTGTTTTAAAAATATGTAAATTATATTATTATAAATAGATTGCATTATTAATACATTCTTAAATAACTTCTTGAAGATTACATGGAATATGTAAGAAACGAAGAAAAATTTAAACAAGAAAAAAGTTACAAACATTATAACGCATTGGTTTAAAACTAATATGGTTTCGCTATAGTCCGGTTTGAGAACAAACATATTTTTTTATACAAAAAAAAACATTTTTTTCTTTTGATGTTTTTTTTTTACTATTTCATTTATTTACACGATTACTCCGGTTTCAAAGAGTCAAATATTACAGGAAAATAAAAATATACTCTGCAATTCTAAAACGGTTAATGGTAATTCGGATTTCGAACTTTAGAAATGATTTTTGTTCGATAACCGAGGCTGAAATATCCTTTCGTTTTTTATACTATAATTGAGCTTGATGAAGCATTTGAAGATATTAAATGGAAATTATATTATATAAGAGTCTAAATTTGAGAGAACTACCAAAGTCACTAAAGAATTTAGAGACGTTTAAGCAATGTCTACTCTTTTGGAAATAAATCAATATTTGAACTTTTTTTATATAGATTTTTCTCCTGAGGCAAAACATAATTGGACCATTCAGGGTGAACATTCAACTAGTTTGGCATACTTTTAAAATTGAGAAGGAAACTAATTAAAAAAGTTTAAAAAAAAGTTCTTTAATTACTGTATATAGTCTGTTTTACTTTTATATATTGATTGATAATATAATCGTATTTTTTATTTATCTTAATATTTATAATATTCAATTGTAAATAATTTGTTAGTAACCAAAAATATTAAATTTAGTTTATAGAAAAAAATATTGCATAAACTCAGCGGTTACAAAACTTTTAAATCATTAAATTTTCATTATTTTTAAATCCACTGTTATAACGTTTTTGTAAATTAAATAAGAATAGTTTCCAAATTGGATCTTGTTAAATTTTTAGGTTAGGAAATGACAGCTGTCACCTTATGTCAAAATGAGAAACTGGTGAGTTTGTTGTAATAAATAATATGTAAATATGTTTGGAACAAAAGATTGAGAAAGTCTGGTTTTTGGTATGTAGAAATTTAATTTGTTTAAGCAATTAAATATAAATGATGTAATATGAGTTACAAATTAGATTTATTAACATTAGTGTCCATCGTAATTTGTAAGCAAGAAAGCATGTGACAATGTCTGTTTATTATATAAGAAAAACTAAAGTTAATTGAAAAGAAGGCCTGGATGGAGCGAAATTCATTTGTTATCGCCTAAGTGATACGTAGTTATCTAACAATAAATAAGTTTTAATCTTTGGCAATTAACGCTCACCGTACTCAAATGAGTTCATGCCTCTCATTTGCTGCTATGTGCTAATTGTGTAATAAGTTCATTGCTTAATTCATCCAAATGTATGTAACGTTTTTAGTTTTTGAAGTATTTCTTTATTCATATTAATTATTTTGATGAAATTCGCAACAAAATATATTTTGTATTAAATTTTTATTTGAATCACAAAAACTGACCTCGTATAGATAAAATTATAATTTAATTTTTTTATGTAATAAACAGTTGTATAATAATATTTTGTTATAGCAACTTCATTCAAAACCTATAATCTACAGAGATTAAAAGAAGTAACTATGATTCATAACGAGAAGAAAAAAGAAGAAAATGGTAATAGAGTTTTACAACTTTAAACAGAAGGTATAAGTAGTAAAAAAATGTAATGTTCTCTGTAATGAAAGTCAAACTGGAGAGGCAGCATGGAATCATTAAACCCGTTGAGTAATTTAGAATAAACCTCGTCGTCGCTAGTTTTTAACGAGTGATGATATTTACTTCTGCACTCATGTACGAAACATGTTGGGTAAAAAAATGTACTCAACCACGAGGAAAGTAATTTAAATGGAAGCCGGTGGATGGGGAAGGGAAAAGGAGTAGAGAATGGTTCCAAAAACCCATCCCAAGTTGAGCGAAACTAGTTCAAATATATTTTAAATTTTTGAACAAGATCTTTTAGGGCGGTTTTCGATTTATGCGCGATATTTTATTTTCGCCGAGGGGTGCAAATTATCGCGCAATAACGTGAACGTATCAAATATTTAGGACCGCCTGGGCAGACCGTTAATATCGTTTTGGTTTCCTTTTCTCTTTAAATAAATTAAACTTTCTTTGAGAACATATCAATAAAGTATGATATTAGCGCCATCGATAATGATGCATAACATTAATATTTATTTTATAGATCATAAAAGTGATCTATAAAAAAAATATTACAAACTTAATTATTAATAACAATAATTTATTACGCATAAATAACCTGTCTTAAATTGTAAACGATATTTCCGCTCTGTTATGTAAATATTTATGAATTTTTATTGTATAATATTTCATATAAACTTTGCATAAATATCTTGCAATTGTAATACATTATATTATATAATTCATTTTCAGAAAATAATATATAATTCCTAATAATTCATTAATTTAAAAAATATTATATCATAGTTTTTTATACACATTTCTTAAAATTGGTGTTAAAATCAAGTAATTTTACTATTATTTTTTTAATATCCCCGTAATGATGAATATGCAAATATTGAGTATTAATTCCATTTTTATATAATATTCAAATTAGAAATAGTTATAAAAAAAGTTAAATTTTATTAATATCATTGAATTCCAAATTAAAATATAATAAATTAGATGATTCTATTTTGGGATTTAATTAGTTTTAAATTAGTTTAGTATTTTATAATATTTAAAAAAAAATGTGATTATGTAATTATAAAAAGTTATATATTTTGTTATAATTATTTATAAACGTGATTAGTTATAAATCTTATGTAAAGTTCATAAATTGTTGAATTATCGTAATGTTTGTTTATTATTGTTAAATTATTGAAGTTTATGTAATTTCAATCATAGTGATGAAGTTTGTTGAATGTAGGTCAGATTTATTAAGTTAAAGAATAATTATCTAATGGCTTCATCAATTTCAATAAAAGATTATGTAATGTTTATAATTTAAATAATATCATGATTATTATATTTTACATAATTCATTATTAGTATTAATATAAGATTATATAATGTATAATAGTTTGATTCTATTCATTGAAAATAAGTAATGTTTGTACTTTGTTGTGATATAATGTAGGGTATTGTAAAAAATAGATTGGTTTGTGTGTATGAAAAAGAAACAAGGTTTTATTTGCATAAGGAATTTGTCCGTAACGTCGGTGTTGTTTGTTAAAGTTTAGTTTTCTTGTTTCGTTGTTGTGTGTGTGTATAATGTTGTTGGTCGTTATTAGCATGTGCAGGAGAGAGATGGAGAGACTGTCGTGATGAATTTGGGAAATGGGGTAAAATGTGTGTGACATAAATCGCGAGCGATGGGTTGAGATGAGATGAGGAGGAGCGAGACTAATGATGCGGTTTCGATGGTAAAGAGAGATTTTACCTGACGGAGGCGTGCAGGTATTGGATCGTGGATGTCGTGTTGGTGGAACCATCCGGCGAAGGAGCCGACGGCCAAAGCACCGGCAAGCACGAGGAGGCAAAGGCACAGAGCCACCAGGAGGCGACTCTGGCTCGAAAGTACCATCGCCATGGTTGGACAGAGTTAAAGAAAAGAGATCTGCGTTCCGAGCGTTTTTTCCTTTTTTATTTTGGGACTCACATATCACGCAACAGGGATAGTCTGTGACTGAAAGAGCGCGCGTCCTCCTGCTCTACTGGATGAGGAGCCTCATCTGGAGATCGCGGGTTTCGTAAGCGGGCGCATGTTTCTGGACGTGGAGGAGGACTGCTGTTTTGGCGTGTGGCGACGGCAGCCAGGACGAACGGAGACTAGTCCTGATCGCGGACCGAATTCCTGCCGACGCTCTGCGCATCCACACATACACACGCACACCCACACTCTTACACACACGCAAACGAGGTGGCGGTGTCGGAGGCATACATCCTCCGAGCGCCAACGAAGAACCAGAAGAAAGCAGGAGTTAACTAATTGCAGGTAGCAATACTCCCTAGATCATCACCATCTGAAGACCTACATTATAGCCTGTGGCCCGCGGGCCAAAAGTTTGCGAATGAAATAAAAGATTCAGAAATCGGAGGGTCGGAGGCTCTCATTGTTTGGACAGTAAAAACTTCCTCTCGGCCCTTATCACTGCAGCGCGTAGGGAGAAGAGCTTTACGTAGATTCCCTCATTTCCCAAGCGCAAAACTTTCCGACGACTATCAGCAGGTTCATCAGCCAGAGATTACCTTTTATCTCTAATCAATCCGTACACAAAGACGGAACGAATCGAACAAAAAAACCGTTTTGAAAGCCTACACATAAAGTACTTGCTGATCCACCAGCACATAATACAAATACATTTTTTACTAGAAACCCACTAAATTATATAATCCTTTCAAAATTCAAAATATTTATATTTTTATATACATTTATAATACAATATTAAGAAAAGGAATGAATAATTCAACCGACAAATCCAAGATATAATAAATCTATAATTTATTAAAATTGACATATATTATTGACGAAGGTTTCACGAAATTGATTTAAATTTTTAATTTACATAAATAATTAATATCTTGTATGTCTCATTGTTATTTTAGTCTGCAAGAAATCACTAATTGCAAGAAAATACTTCAAGCGGAATTTCTCAAACTAAGCTAAAGGCCTTGAACAAAATACAGATCTGTGTAACTCAATAAGTTTCACCGAACTTGGTGTACCATACTAACTAGTTTGAACTTCATCGTATTATATTTTATGATTTATTTTTAAATTATTTTTTTAAATATAAATTTCGAAACTTTATACAAATAAAATTATAGTGATCAAAATAATTATTTTGTAATTGCAAAAAAACTTGTTTATATATTATTAAATTAAATTAAGAACTAAACTTAATAATTATCAAAATATTTATATATTGTTTAAAATTTGTAAGTATTCGTATTGTAACTTTTTTTATTTTGCTACTACTATTACCGGGGGTATTTCGTCCTGTCGTAACTGCTTTGTGTAGGACTTTTGCATCGGTTGGTATTCAAAGAATGAAACCTGACCAAGGATATATGACGCTTGTTAAAAGTCCTTTGTAATTTATACCAACTGTTTAAATATCCTTAGAGATTTAGATTTATAATGAAAAATTAATAATTAAATTTTTACTAACTTTTTATGAACTTAATATTTGATGAAGTAATTGATTTGATTTAAATGTTCTTGAATGAACGATAAAATAAAAGCCAATAAAAATATGTAAATAAAGAAATTAAATATCTTCGTGGTTACTAAACAATTTTACTTGGAATAATTCTCTCTATATGACAGATTTCAGATTATGCAAATGCTAATATGTAAAAATTGGATCTGTATCAAATTAATGAAATGCATCTTCCATCGTCCTCCTTATGAATATACAACATATGACAACTCGATGCAAATTTGCAAACTTCCGACCGCATCTTTGTATAACAACTAGAACTGGGATTTGATTTTTTAAATATTATATCAAGCAGTATGCATACTGAATACACTAACTTATAATTTATGATGATTTGTTTCTATATCATCGAAGTATTTGCATTGAAAAAAAAAACTTATGTACGTTATACTTCTCACAATTATTTAATAACTAACAATAGGAATTATGATACATGAATGTTATTTCAAGAAAAATAATTACTTACTTACTATTTTTATTTTTTTTATAACAGTTTAATTCTTTTATTTAAAGTTTACGTTTTTTTCAGATTTTTTTTCAGGTGCGCATTATATACGAATTAGCATTATAGATAAGTGTATATTTAAATAAAAGATTAACTTTTGTTGACGAATGTTTAATAAAATTTATAATCAAATCTTGAAAAATTTCAGGTGCGCATTATACACGATGAGCATTAATGATAAGAGCTTGTCATACTACGTATGTTTGACATTTTCGTTCCTTTTTAAGAAAATATCAGGTGCGCCTTATATTCGAATGAGCATTATAGACAAGTAGATATTATACTTATGTATGTTTGATATTTTCGTTTCTTTTAAATAAAGGACTTTGTTGACGAATGTTTCATGAAATCTATAATCAATTCTTGAAAAAAGAAATACAAATGCGCTTTATACATGAGTGAGCGTTATAGACGAGTACGTATTATATTATTCAAGTTTGATATCTTTATTTCTTTGTAACAAAAGATTAAGTTTTATTTACAAATGTTTTGTCATTTATAATAAAATCTTGAAAATATACAGATGCGCATTATACATGAGTGAAGATTATAAACGTGTCTGCATTATATAACGTAAATTTGATAGTTTTGTTGTCTTAACAAATTAAGATTTGATGACGAAAATTTTATGAAATCTATAAGCAAATCTTGCAAAATATCAAGTTTTGTCGACGAGTATTTTACGAAATATTGAAAAAAAAAAAATCAGGTGCGCATTATATACGCATGTTATTATAGACAAGTGGATATTATATTAAGTATGTCTGATATTTCCTTTAAAGTAAAGGATTATGTTTTGTTAACAAATGTTTCGTGAAATCTATAATCAAATCTTGAAAAAAAAAATACAGATGCGCATTATACATGGGTGAGAATTGTAGAAATGTCAGAATTACGCCAAAATTTGATATTTTTGTTTTCTTAATAAATTAAGATTTAATGACGAAAGTTTTATGAAATCTATAAGCAAATCTTAAAAAATAGCAGTGTGAGCATTATTGATGAGAGCTTATCATACTACGTTTTCGGTTCTTTTTAAGAAACGATTTGTTGAACATTTTTTATGCAATCTATAATCAAATCTTAAAGACATAGAGATGCGTATTGTGCATGGGTGAGTGCGTTATTATATAACGATTTTATTTTCGTCATAAACTATTTTTTTTCTATAATTATATAAGATATGATTTTTGCTTATATCTCAGAAAATACAAAACGTAAAATCAATTGCATCGATTCATATATATATTATATATTTTCCGGTTTCGTTTTCGCTAGTTGATTCTGTGCTGATACTGACAAATTGAAAAAAGTTAACGAACTCACCTCGTAATCCTCCTTAATGACGGATCCGGCTTGGGCGATGTAAAGGATAGATGCTGATTCAAGGACCAATTCGAGCGGTTCCCTCTGCAGTTCGACGGTGTCGTACTCGTTGCAGTTGAAGAAAAGAGTGATGTTCTCCTGGGTGACCCTGAAAGCAAACTTGGTCCAGGTGTTTACGAACCAGTTGACGTTGAACTCGGCGATGGAATGGCTCTTCCTGAAGCTGGGGTCGGTGTAGATGAGGGAGATGTTGGTGCGGCCACCTGCCACGGACAGCCTCACCCCTAGTTGAACCACAGATTCGCTGGGGTTGACCACGGCGAAGAGGTAGCCACGGGGGTGGCGCGGCCTGGCGCTCACTAGAATCGAAAACTCGGAGGGTAATTTTTCCGGCAGGATGCCTCGGTATGGAATCTTTATGTCGGAGCCGGCCAGGAAGCCGAAAGCCGCAAAACCGTCGGAGCCGTCGCTCTCGACGTACTGGAATTTCGGATCCTCGAATGGAATTTTCACGGCCGTCAACAAATCATATTCAGCAGCTGAAAACAAAAATAGAAAAATTTTGAAATCACATATTAAACATATTTATAAAATTTTATAAATAATTAATTAAAATATTTAATCACATCATTCGAAAGGATAATAAAAATGTCAAATTTATGATACCTAAAAAATAAGTATTATTTAGTTTTATAATAAACAATTAATTACGGCCAGTAAACATATTTAAATAAATAATGCAATTATATAATCCAAATAATATTACACAATAATTAATTAAAGGTACACAAATAAAAAGATTTATAAACACTAATATTTATCGTTAAGTATAAATAAAAATTAACAACATTTTTTATATAAAATATCTAATAAATCTATGAAATTTATTAATCTAATTAGTAGAATGAAAGGACTACAAAATATAATTTAAATATTTTTGTAAGTAAACATTCTAAATTTATATAACATATTTAAAAATATCAATCTTTACTATTTTTATGTTTATTTTTTTTTGTTGTTAAAAACTAATATTTGGTGTTGAAATGAATTATATAATTGAAAATTTGATATATTTCCTTATATTTCACATTTTTTTTTGACTGTAATTATTTATAGAATTATATTATATTAGCTTATAGATCGATTAAATAAAGTAAAACATATTTATTTGATAGAGTAAATATAATTAAGTAATTAATTACAATGAATTATCGGGTACAGACATAAATATGTTTCGATCGACCGGAGTAATAGAAAAGTTATGATAATCGATCGGTGGAAATATTATTGTAATGATTTATCACCAGGCGATTTATATAACTATTCAATATAACGATGGGCGCTACTTCCGCCCTAAAGGTGATTTACCCCTGCTACCTACCTAAAATAATTCACTTTAAATTCTACTGATATAAACCCTTTTTCCATTCATGATTATTACATAATTGAAAATAAGAGTATATAATAGTTAATCAAGTTAAATTATGGTACATTCTCAGAAAGTGAAGTAATAGATGAATTTTAGTATTTTTATAAAAAAAATTATATACATCTCTAAACAGTACTTAGTAAAATTTAAATACATTTATTTGATAAAAAATTACTACTAATTCATCATTTTTCTATTAAATTACTATTACTTATTTAATTTTTAAATTTTATGTATGAAAAATATAGATTAAGTATTTAATTACATAATTTTCAATAATATTATGAATATGACAATATAAAAGAAGATTTATGTGTATTGTAAGTTATGCATTATGCAAAATTTATTAGTAAAATTGAATTTAGGAAAAAAATAATTGCAACAAGACAGAAGTTTTTTTTTATGTAAACCACTTCTTGTAAATTTAATCATAAAGCAATTTTCTCTGCATGTGCAAAAAATAATAAATCATGCCACTTCTCTGTAAGAGGTCTAAATATGACATACCGTCATATATTATATTTTACGATGAAATAAAATGGTTCCAAGAAGCAATGAAATCCGATGCATCTTAGAGAACAATATAGATATGAATATAGATCTCTGCCTATAAAAGCTCATACCAGTTCGTGATATCTTTTGTATTCGAAAAAGAAAAACCTGTTGTCCTCTGACATATTTTAGTTTATGTATAAAAAAATATATATTTTTGTATGCAAATGCATAAAATTGTATAGAAAAATAACAATATTTCGCATAGAAACCTGAAACCGGACTAATCGAAGACTTTAAAGGCGCATAAAAAACAATCTATAAAAAAATATTTTAAACACTAATTTTGTAGAATTTATTTTTATTTTTCAGTTAAAATTTGATTAATTTGAAAATATTAACCATATTAAAGTGAAACCGCTTGTATTCGAACAAGAAAAACCTATTTTTCTTTGATAAATTTAAGTTTATGTATAAAAAATATATATTTATATATAATAAATAGTTTTTATATCAAAATATATAAAATTTTATAGAAAATTATCAATAACCGGACTAATCGAAGAGTTTAAAAGCGCATAAAAATGATCATTAATGTATAAAAAATATTTTGCATTTAGTAAAATTTATTTTTATTTTCCAGTTTAAATCTAGTTTATTTTGAAATTTTTATACTGTACTATAGCGAATCCGGACTGATCGAAGCCGGACTATGCAAAGTAAATTATGTATTTAGAGAGAAAAAAATTAATTGTAAAGAACGGTGTTTAAAAATTGCTACAAGTTAATATATTTCATATAAGAAAATCAGTTCCCATTTTACTAATTAACAATTTTAGAATTAATTAATTTATTAATATGAAAATGTCTATATTTTTACTAGAAATGTAAAATTAGTCTGTATATATATTTATTAAGAGCATTGTTTTAATTTATATTAATTTTCTTGTATTTTTCTTTCACAAAATAATAATATTTTTTTGAACTGGTGACTTTGCATAAAAACATAGAGAATAAGAGTATCCGAAACATGAAGCGTTCTTTAATCCTATTAAAAAAGCTATTCTCGTTATATAAGTCAGAGTAAAGTAGTATGTAGCAGCTCAACGTGCAATGACAATGACAGGGATTGCATAATCATGTTGTTGAATCACAAGCATTATTATAATACCTGGATTAGTGTACCTGACTAGGCGGTATATAAATTATATAAGAAAAATTGAATATGTAGATTTATTTACAGTAATTTTATTTATATTATTTATAGTTAAGTAACGTGTGTATGAAAATAATTCGCTGAAGTAAGTAACTTCTACTATAAAATTCAAGAAATAATTAAATAAAGACAGAAATATGTTGCGGTAAATCTTTTAATTAAATTTTTCCTGTTTCTAAAAAAAAAAATGTGAAATTCAAGCTGTTACTGTGTAGCACAGTTCAATAGGAAACTTCCAATGTAAGTTGTGTGGTTGTTTGAAACACGAACTAGTTTTAATAAAATAAATATTCTAAGAAATCAATGCGAAATCTGATCGACTAGACTTGGGTATTCCTAAAATAAACACTCGAGACAGTCGTGTTTTTTGTCGACTGAAAAAGGCTTAACGTAAAGTTGGAAGAGCAGGTGAATTAAATCATCATTTATTTATAATTAATGAGCGAGGCAAAATCGATACGGAATACTCAAACTAATGTAATTAAATTAAAAATAAATATATAATTCAGTTAAACAACGACAAGGGTTGAAGTACGTCAACAGTTGTGGTTTAAATTAATGCCAGATAATTTGATATAAATTAATGCTTCGCATGTTGTCACATTGTTTTCGTGAGATTAGAAAAACGATAGTCGAATTATCCAAAGAAAAAATAATGAAAAAATAACGAAAAAAGTGCAACAGTTGTGTTTCAGAATAAATACAAAATATTAATGGAAGGCGAAGTTGGAGAATGATAGGAGGGATTTGTATTGATCATGATGATGGATGTGTTGGTGTTGTATATAGTTTTTTTTTTTTAGTCCATCCGTTGTAGTTTCGAAATTTAAAGCAAACACAATAAATAATGCAGCCGAGTTAATGTATATAAATTAACTAGGCTTCAAAGTAGGTCGAAAAATGCATCACGAGATGTTTCATTCTATTATTTATATAAACTGCATTAGTCCTATTATTATTTTTTTTTAGAGAAATCCAACGGTATGCGCTATGCATTAATTAATATTTAAACGGAATTAAGGGGATGTTATTGTAATTCAATGTCCGCACTCTGTTATTATTGTTGCATGAACTTAATACCTGCATTTCATAACTGTAAATAATCAAGATTATAATAATCGATTCAATTTGCGGATTAAAAAAAGCAATAATTTTTAACTGCGTTTTCAAACTTAAAATAAATTTTCAGTAATAATTTTAATATTAATAAATTCAATTTAAGTTTCCTTCAAAAACTACTTTAAAATAAAATTGTTTGTTTTTTTTATTTAAAAATAAAATGATGTTAATCTTAATATTTCGTTCTAATATCCATTATAATATATAAGCGAAAGCTCTTTTAGCCAAGAAAAAGTATAAAACTATAATGGAATACAAATACTAAGATACTTGACGATATCAATGCCCGATCGTTGCATAAGTAAATTTTTAATAGAAAAATTGTATACAACAATAAAAAAATTATATAAAATCTGAAATAGTGTAATAATAAAATTTTAATTTTTCAAATTTATAATTGTATAATTTTCGAATAATATATTTTTTATTAATTATTATAATAATATTAATTTAATTAAATTTATCTATAATAATACTAGATACAGATACAGATAATTGTTCCCGGGATTTCCCGCCCTGGAATTTTTACGAATTTTTTATCGCAAGAAAAATCGACAAATTTCCACTAAATCCGGAAAAGTTATACTTTACTCAATACTAATCAAAAGACATGTAGAAGTAATATATGTCGGTATTTACTAATCAATGTTTATTCACAAAAATAATTATACGTATATTTTTATAAATTTTCACTTATATCATAGAGTCGGCATCTCTTTAAAATAAAGAGCCATTTTTAAGATATTGTTTTTTATAATAAAGTCACATAACTTAGAAAAACTACATTAAAATAAAATTGTTTGATATTTTTTAAAATCTACAAAAATTGATGATAATTACAATATTACGTTTTTATATCCATTATAACTTATAAGCGAATACTCTTTCAGCTATGAAAAAGTAGAAAATTATGCTGAAATAAAAATACTAGATACTTAGCGAAAACTGTTTGAAAACATAATTTTTCGAAAACTACAACCATTTCTTCCATAAGAATTAATGTAAACTTTTAAGACAGTTAAGACAGCCATATCATTGAATAATTAAATGTTTAAT
Source organism: Nicrophorus investigator (assembly GCA_963457615.1). NCBI lineage: Eukaryota > Metazoa > Arthropoda > Insecta > Coleoptera > Silphidae > Nicrophorus > Nicrophorus investigator. The sequence goes on along the minus strand of OY735142.1, from coordinate 9,461,064 downwards.
ACGTGTAACAAAAATAACGAAATTATATAAATTCTGAAATATATTAATAACATTATTTTTAAAAAGCAGAAGAAGCAAATGAGAATTAATTCTTTAATTTTACAAATTTATAATTATATAATTTTTGAATAATACATTTTTTTATTAATTATTATAATATTATTAATTAATTAGAATGAAAATAAAAGATTATCTTATTATACTAATAGCGTACAAGAGAAAAAAATAAGAAATGAGATACAGAGAATAGTTCCCGGGATTTCCCGCCCTAGAATTTTTATGAATTTAAAAATTTCTACTAAACACATGTTACTTGATAAAAAACTCAATAGTCATCAAAATACATGCAGAAGTAATATACGCCAGTATTTACTAATTAATGTTTATTCATAATAAAATATGCACCAAAAATAATTATGTCTGTTTTATGTTTAATTTTCACTGATTTGATAGAATTGTTAATCTGTTTGAAGCAAAGAGCCATTTTTTAAATATGGTCTGTTATAATAAAGTCTAAAGAGCCGCACATAACAAACGTTAGATTATAGAAAGTGGGAGCAGGGAGCCGCAGTTTTCGTCAAAAGAGTAATCATCTACTGACTTGCCAAGAGTATAAGGAATTTTTAATTGTTAGCTACAAAAATATACTTGCACAGATTTCGCCTATTAAAGAAAAGTAATTGAGGAAAAACTTCGTTTAGTCTATAAAGATTGGTTCATCTTCTAATATGTAATTGAGAAAATATTGAAATATTAAATTATATATCTGTAATGTAAATTAAAGGATAAATACTGAATTACTCCTCGAAATCAATGTTTATGTTGGGTTTCAAATGCAGAAACAGTGAATTATTCAATATTAAATTCATCTTTTGATGTGATTTGTGTTGTTTATCATATAGTGTACAAACAATTATTTATTATATTCCATCTTTGATTCAATCAAAAGCGATATAATTGAAAATAAATTAATGGTTTGCATGTTTTGCCCATTTCGAATGAGATCAAAGGCGCCGATAATACCATTATTCAAACGCGGCCGAATAAAAAAAATAATGCAAATAAATAATAAAAAAATAAAATAAATAAAGTAAAATAATAAAAACGTACAGCAGTTTGAAACATTGTGATTCTCGTAACGGAAATAAATTAAAACGGGCCGAATAGAAATGAGAGGAGTGTGAAAGGAGCGAACGTGAAAGAAAAATAAAGAATTTATGAAATGTAACGAATGGCGCAAGGAGGGTGCGGAAATTGTAAAATATAATTTATAGTTGCAACGATATTGGCAGGATCGGAGGCAAAGTGACCTAGGGTGGTGGTTCGTTGCAGTGTTTGTGTATGTGCATGTGTCATGGGCCTTAATCAAAATATTGCTGGCATTGATTGACATGCTAATAATATATCTGCGAAGTATTGCAGCGGGAAATTTCTATGGGAAAAGAAAATTATTTACATTTTGACAACGGGTGGGTTCGATGATGGTGGTGGTGGTGGTAAGGGCGACGCGCGATATTTTAATATAATGAAGCGTAGGTGCGGAGAGGCGGAAAGCCCTTTACATCATATTTCGAGGGGCGGCATAGGAACTTAAAGAGCTTAACTGGTATTGCTTAAAATCGTAATTGTGTTTGCTGGAAGGAAAGCTTGCCTTTCCGTCATCGATTTCCGGCTGGATTCATCTCACATCAGCTGGATTTTATTGATGCAATAAACAGCATGTTTCTTCTATGATCCGATAATGTACTACTTCAAATATATCTTATATAATCTTAATATCATAATATTATCATAATATGATGATTCTCAATTTAGGTTTAGAATTTCAGACGTGAAAACTTTTAAATTACACCCAAAAAATTACCAAATATTTTTCAAGAAAGCATCTAAATATAAAATACATGAGAATAGAATTATTCATATTTTCGTAATGATAGATTTTCTCAAAAACCAAAAGTTACATTTTTCGAAAGTATCAAAATATAAAATACTTAAAAAACAAGTTTGATAATCAAAAATTTTCCATTTCTTCAAAAACTTTGTCCTTCGGATTCAACGAACTTGCCAATAGTTTAGAATTTCAAACTTGATCATCAGTTTACTGCTAGATTATATATAAAATTTATGAAATATTTATCATAAAGTATAAAATTATAAAATACTTAAAAATCAAGTTTGATAATCAAAAATTTTTCTATTTTTTCGAAAACTTTGTCCTTCGGATTCAACGAACTTTTCAATAGTTTAGAATTTCAAACTTGATCACCAGTTTACTGCTAGATTATATATAAAATTTATGAAATATTTATCATTAAGTATCAACAAATAATAAAATACTTTAAAATCAAGTTTGATAATCAAAAATTTTCTATTTTTGCGAAAACTTTATCCTTCAAATACAACAAACTTGTCAATAGTTTAGAATTTTAAACTTGATCACCAGTTTTCTGCTATGTACATATAACATTTATGTAATATTTATCATAAAGTATCAAATTATAAAATACTTAAAAATCAAGTTTGATAATAAAATTTTTTTCTATTTTTTCGAAAACTTTTTCCTTCGAATTCAACGAACTTGTCAATAATTTAGAATTTTAAATTCAACATTTATGTAATATTTATCATAAAGTATCAATAAATAAAATACTTTAAAAATAAGTTTGATAATCAAAAAATTAATATTTTCTGGAAATTATGTCCTTCGAATTCAATTTTCAATAGTTTAGAATTTCATACCCCAGCAATATTTTACTATTATATTGCTGAAAAAAAGAAATTCTCGTGCATATCAAAATAATCATTTTCAATAGTTACTCATTTCTCAAATACTGCTTATAATTTATTTTTCTTCGCATTAATTTAATTTTTAAAATAAATCAATAAAATATTTATTATATATTATTTTGAAATTATTTAAAATTTTAAACAAAAATTATGTAATTTTTGCATTCACTTATCTATTCAAAGTAACAATATTTATGAGTTTTCAAAAATATTAAATAAACCGTCAAAATAAGTCTTAAGACTTGTTCAAAACATTACATATAATGAATTTATTTATTAAAAATTAGACATGGAATTCTTGAACTTGAAATTTTTAAAACCAGCAAATTATGAATATTTTTGACTTAATTTAATTTTAAAATCTATAGTATACATTTACAAAAAAATCTATATATTATGTGGAAATATTCAAGACTACATGAATTCAGGATGGATGGCTTAATTCAATATTTTAAAATCCGTTGTATAAGTTTACACAAAAATTCCTGTATATTATGTAGAAATCTTTAAAAGTTTAGAAATTTACACCTGATATAAACTTTACTATTAACCTACATTTTTTTGTTTACTCATTGATGGATTGTATAGTATAAATAGATGTTTTCTAAACAAAATAGCAGATTCTTCACATTTAAAAATATTTACACGATCGTTAATTCAAATCCATCACTTAGTTTACTATTTACTCATCACATAGTTTACTCAATCTGCACATGGAACAAATATTTTATACAAATTTTAAATAAACAATTTATTAATTACCAATTATGTAAAAATTATTTATTATGAAATTACGAAATATATGTAGTCCAGATTATTTGAAACCGGACTAAAATACATACAAAAATAAAACGCTCAAAAAAATTATTTATAATTTATTTTTATTTTGTTTAAAATTTATTTTTATTTGAAATTTTCAAACTGGATCGGCACAGATCGAATCCGGACTATCCGATATTTTTCTGTTTATTAGATTATCTACGATTTTTAGCAAAGATTTTGGTATATTTAAATAATTAAATTGATGAGTGTGATGTTATATAACCATTGCTTGAGTTAAAATTTTCTAATTAAATACAAATAATGCTCACTAATTAGTCGTCTCTTAATGGAACACATTTATTACCGTTTCAAAAAGATAAGTTTTGCGTTTCTCTTTGTAATGGAACTTCATTAATCAATAAGTAAAAAGGGTGTAGGTGAACTCTGTGTGTTGTCTTTTTTTTAATGTAAGGGAAATTAGCCGCACGCTGATTAAAAAATCTTTTCAGTGAATCCTGAAAGCTTTCAACGTACACTCACACACACATACAACAACAAACGTACAGATTGAAAACCTAGAGAAAGAAGAAGTATTCGAGGCAAGAAATATATATATAAAAAAAAAGATGGAAAATCTTATTTCGCAGACATCGCTCGTCTCTCATTCTGCCTCGTTATCTCCCCACTGTTTCTAACGCATTACATAAAATAACAAACGAGTATTTTGTGTGTAGCTTTAAGCCGCTTTTCTGCTGCAATGCGTTTATTGGAATTTACCTAAATATACGAGCTAGCATACATTAAACACATTGTAAACAAAAACATATTCATTACAGGTAATAAATACAATAACAATTGTGAATATGCAGAGAATTATCAGCTTACAGTTCAGTAATTCAAATCTCTATTATTATTAGCCAACATTAAAAACAGATTTAAATTATTAGTTATAGAAATTTTTTTTAGAAAATATTTTCAATATAAATCAAATTAAAAAAATATTAATACCCGGCACATCCACATTTCTTGTAATTGTTCAATATTAAAATTATTTTTGTAATAAATTCTAATCCCAATATTTTTATAATTTTCAGTTTGTAATCTAATTAAATTTTCCTATTTTTATATAACAATTAATTAAAATTAACTGTAAATTTAACTTTCGAAAAAAATATAGAAGATGTTGAAACTTTTAATTAGACATAAATTTCATACGTAATTAAAACTTGACTACCATTTAAGTAGATTAAATCTTCAACATTTATTACCTGTAAGAAACCACAAAGTACAAATACATAACAACAAACATAATTTATAAGTGGATTTAAGAAATAATCCTTCAAATTCAAACATCTTCTATTGTATTCGATAATGTTACTAAATGAAACTGCGGAGGATCACATTGAAATTAGATATTAATTTGAGAATTATGTAATATAAGTTATGTAATAAAGTTATACATAAATATTATTCAAAATAAATGATAATAAAACCACATTAGATTGTGGTTTATTAATAATAATGTCAGAACATTCAAAGATGCAGAGTTGCGGTTTTCAATTAATTATTACCGCAAAACTAAGTTTGTATCACATTTTCAATAAATTTCAAACTTCAATATTTCTATATTTTTATATCTTGTAAAATATATTAGTATAAAATTTATAGATAGTAATTTAGTATATAGTAAAAAAATATATATAAGATAAATAATTAAAGAAATGTTGTTAAAAAATTAATATCACAAAATTAAGAGAAAAAACTAAAATAAATTTACAAGAATGAAATATTGTAGAAATGAATAAAGATTGTGTGAAATAACATTTAAAGTTATGCAATAGAAGTAAGAACTATTAGAAAACTGAATTTCAGAACTTCAAGTTTCATGTGTAAACTTCGCACGGAGTTCTGAAGCCGCGATAAAAAGCTTTTCTGAAGAGATTTCAGGCACATTTTCATTGCCCTTCTGAACTTCTTAAAATGGGTTTCAATATTATTATTATACATCGATTCAATTAAAATTTTTATAAAATATTCAACTGCTTAAATTTAAAAAATAAATGAAAACAAACTTATTTTAAATATAGTTTCTTTTATAAATTAGTATTTTCACATAAAAAATATTTCATCTAAGTGATAAACATGATTATTAAAATTATTACGTAAATTTCAATAAATATTTTTATTAATGTTTAAAAAATAATATTTAGCAGGGGATAATCGGTTCCACCAATATTTTCAATTGAAAAAAATCGGATTAATCAAGGATTTAAAAATCGCATAAAAATAAAAAGTCACAAAAATGGACTAGAAATAAAAAGATTTTTACGCCAAAAAATTATTCTGAGTACTATTTTTTAGAATTTATTTTTATTTTGCTTAAATAAAATATAGTTTATGTTATATTTTCAAACCAGAATCTAAATTGAGGTAATTATTTTAGTAATTTTGTACAGTTACAAATTCTGAACTTAATTTTTCATTACGATAAAGCTTGATACATACTAAATTAGCTATGAAACATAAATGAATATATTATATAATAAAAATAACTGAAAAAAGTTATGATAAACAAGCAGAGAGTATGGCAAATATTTCAAAACGGTAATGTGCGAAATTTAGAATGCTCGACATTCTGCGGATGCGCCGGGTAACGAAATAATAATCATTTGATAAATAATTTAGAATATTTCTTACGGCCGCCACCCCGTTCGCTTGAATATTAATTGAGCCTGAGGCCCTTTTCGCATCTGCATATCATTTACAATGTTCGCTATCTGCGCTTGCTGCTTGCGAAAATTTATCCCCGCGGAAAATAAATATGTATACACATTTTATTCCGAAATAAAGCCGCACACTCAACTGTATCGCACTAAATGAAAAATTTTTAACCCGCACAAAACGCTTTTCCTGTCCGCTTTTCACTTTGTTTCATAATGCATACTGAAAAAATAAATAAATAAATTTGTATACAACAAAACAGGAAATGTTTCCTTTGAGACTTGCCGCAGTTTCGATAAGCCGATTATTTCAAGTTTAAAGAATATAAATCATTCATGAATAAGTTTTTTTTTATCAATTTAATTGAAAATTTATGTAAAATTTATATTCTCTTCATTTTCAGATACTTTTTAAATAGCAATTGTAACAATATTTATTGCTATATGTTACATACATTATTTTTTAAATGTTATAATGTTATTCAAATTATATTATATAAATTTTAAAGATTATCAATTATTTAGAATCATAATCTACATTTTATAATTCTACATGTAAAAAAAATATGAATATTGTTATTATTTCAGAACTATTTGAAGAGTAATAAAGTTAGATTTTGTAATAATAAATGTTTTTATTGAATGGGAATTTCTATTGAAGTTAAGTAATAAGATGTTGTTTATTGTTATTTATCAAATAGGAAGAAGGTTGTTTGTTTGTGAAGTTGTTGTAAAAAATACGTGAGAAGACGAGCTTTTGTATTTGGGGTTGTCGCAACAAAAGTTTAATTAGAATGTGGGTTGCTTTGACAAGCGAACCCAGCAGTAATGTCTGAGTTGAAAAGAATACTAATAGAGAAATCACAATGAGGAGGACGAGGACGGGGATAACGAAGGGAGGATGAGAGGATGAGCAAGCAACAGTCTGTTTGTGGAGGGTTCGTAGGTGTGCAGCTGAAAATACAGTTCAGTAGGTAGAATAACATGTCCGAGTGGTGATTCAATATTTTGTCTATTCCAGGCGTGTGGGGTTCGGATCTCCTCTCCTCTTGAAAACGTAGGTGGTCGGCGCCCTAATACTTGCTACCGCTACCCTCTACCAGAGCCACCAAACTACCAAACAACCATCCAGGTTTGAATCCAAAAACCAAACATCACACGGCGTTATGTCATCACGGAAGGCGCACGTACATGCCCATATTTGCCCTGGGATCTTTCCTCACCCTTTTCCAAACGTGTAACGAACCCGAACGAAATCTCACGGGTCTTGCCCTCATTATTACCACTTACGCCTTCCTAAACATCTTACACCTAATAAATAACACCTCCTATTCTTTGCACAACAACTCGACTATATACAAAAACAATGTTTCCCCCGTGTTTATTTTGCAACGAAAGCAAAAATAATACCAGACCCAGTTTCATGACCGTTACGAGAATTTACAAAAATCCTATTGCTACGAAAAAAATATTTACCTTTCTTTTTTTTTTCAAAGAAAAAAAAAACAATTTAAGACCCTTGGTCTTTAAGAATACATAAAACAAATACAGACTTATAAACGTAGACAAAAAATAAATTACAGAAGTTTACTACGTTTTGAGAAATTTATTGCAGATAAAGGAAACTTTATATAACTTTTTATATCAAGTGAATTTCACAATACTAAATAGACGTTACTTCACTATTTCAGGATTAAGTTAAGAGTTAAAATTAGCTTTAAGTTTATATAATCTTTTAGTTAATTATCATCAAATGAGGATGAATAACACTTTTAACTATTTTAATATAAAATTCACTATAATTTAATCTGATTTTGTTAAATCTAGAATAATAAAATATATTTTTTCTTACTATAATATTTTATCTATGATTAACTAATTTATATTCAATAAATATATTTTTTCTTAATTATTTCATTAAAAACAAATTGAAAATTAAATAGTTGAAAAAAAAATGCTGGAACATCCTGGAAGAAAAGTTAACTTGAAATAACGGGCGTGAGGTTTCCTGCAATTGAATTACAGTTTGCTGCACCGAAATATAATTAGATAACAACTTTTGGTTCATTATAACGTTCATAGAATTTTAAATGTAATTTAATAAATCTGCAACAAAATAGTTTGATTTTTGATAAAGTTCTATAAAAATACTGAAAAAAAAAATTGTTAACTAAATCTATTTAAAATGAGCTGTAATAATTAAATAGAGAAAATATAGGAAATTTTAAATTGCTTATGAATTTTGAATATTTAGGGAACAAGCCGGAACTAATTTGGCCTGCCTTAACTAGAGTTGGGGCCGCATCTATGTCGGGAAAACTAATTTCGAGTTTCTATTAAAGGCGACCTTCGTTTTACTTAAATTATTCGATGGTAACGACAAATGCCATAATCGATGCTGCAGCAGCAGCAGCAATTTGATCCATGAAGTTCGCCGTAATAAAGCAAATAAAAGACAAAGGAAAAAGCCGTTTGCAAGTTTTGTGAGGCGTACTAAAGAGATACACGAAAGCTCTTCTCCTCGAAAGAGCGGCTTTCTGGCGAAACAATATATATCCCGAAAGCAACAAATAGACACGAAACATTCTGATTCGTTTCGAGTGTTTAATAAAAGAAAAGGCAAAGAGGGATGTGCAGAAAACCAACCCCGCAGCAGTGTTATATTACTTCACGACCACTTGACTTCGGGGATGGAATGGGGTTGGTTTTGGAGAAGGAAGGATGCTTTGAGTGGTGCCATCCACCTGCTTTCAAATTGAAATATTCTATTTAGCTTCGCATAAATAATTCACCGAAATATTATTGCAGACGTAAGAAAAGGCAACAACAAGCATCGCCAACGGCCATAATAATACTTTCGGATGAACAAAGAGAAAATGAAAAAAAAAATGGAAACAACGATAACGTCAAGCAAGATTTGCATACGGTAATAATAAAAATTTATTTATATAAATATACGCAAACACAAGAATTCTGAGATTTATATTCAAATATGCATTTATTATGCAACGGATGCATCGTAAGAACAATTTTATGATCTCATTGTAGCAGCGTAATGCAACTTGTACCATTTGATTTTATATAAATAATTATTCCGAATTCTCATTTCCAATTCAATTGTAAAAAATACAATAATATTCGCAGAACTTCTAGAAAAATAGTTAAAAAAAGAAAATAGTTAAGGAACAGTTTGGAATGCGAATAAGTCAATGTAAAAGATTTTTCTATTGAAGCAACAAATATGTTTGTATAACTAACAACTTATTAACAGATTAAAGTTATTTAATTGTCTATTAACGAATTATATTCGGTAAACAAAGATCCTTGCGCTTGTTGCTTGCTGCAAAGAGATTTTATATCAGATTCTAATTTAGTTAACTTCAGTCAAAATTTTATATTATGCCGATTGATTTTTTTAGCAGCAAATCATTTATAAAACTAAATCCGATTCCGCTAAATTCCCCACTTAACAATCGTATCACCCCCTGTAGGGCTTAGACCGCTTGTTAGGAAACACTGATCTAAAGTCTCTTCTCAAAATAGTTTTTTTCACTTCTTGATAAATTTTATCTTAAAATCCTTCTCCACTTAAGAACTTACTTTACGAAAAAGATTTTCAACATTCATTTAGTAGCAATGGTTAGAATCGGAGGTCGGTAACCTTTTTGGAGCAATTTTCAAGATATTACCTATTCAAAAAAAATATAGAGAAAAACACAGAGAATTGTGTCCACTCTTTCAACTTATTAACATAACTACAGAAAAGACATTATTTCTCAACAAAAGAGCCACATGCGGCTCCGGGACCACAGGTCTAAGTTTTAATGTCTCCTGGTCTAAGTTTCAATGTTTTTTTAGTAATATATTGAAAATGGTTTGATAAAAATGTAAGTTTTGATGACTCGTTAGTCTTGAGGTTGTATTAATCAAGTATAATTAAATTGTATCATATAAAAAACGCGTTATATAAGAAAAATTGAAAATTTTGTTCCGTGTTATATAAAATAATGTAATAAAACGCTCCAATTTACTATGTACATAAATAATCCTTAATCGAAGACAAAAGTCTTGTCCGAGATTTCGAAATATACGAAGAAATAAAAAAATATAATGTATATATGCAAACTAGAAGCAGTCTTTTGAATGAGGGTTTATACCAAAGAATAGATTTATAACATAAAGACTCGTTGTATTTTTGCGAGCATCTACTTTTATATACATACATAGTACATATATACATGTATATATTATTATATATTCCCTACTGGATGCACACATAAACATTTATACATTTTTTTCGCCTTGCTTCCTTCCTCCTTGCTTGCTTTAAAACTCATAAAAGTTTACTGAATATCCCTCATCAAAACATCCTTCCAAACATCCATACACACACACAACGATTTATCTTCCATCCATCCCTTATCCTCATTAATATTTCTCTAAACTACATTTATTAAACTTTCCTTTTTCGTTCCCTTGAACTCACAATTTTCGATAATCCCCGGCGACAGAACATCAACAACAACAAAAAAAATGAAATATCCGCATCCATCCTAGGCAAAATATGAGTTTTCACGCTCGACCAACTTTCGTATAAGATCCACGAAAAAATATGTACAGCATATAACAATGCAAACAAATGTTGTAAGGTTTCTTTTTAAAATGAAAATAGAGTTTTCGTTCAATTAATTATGTTGGAGCTTTTGGACCGAGACGCGAGTTAATTTAATATTGACTTCAGGCAACATTAAATGTGGCTTCCAAGGAACGAATGCTAATATTGAAATAATATAGATTGTTCAACTCTCGCAATTAATAATAAATATTTCGTTGTAAGTAAATCTGTAATTCTAATTAATTTTTGATTCAATTTATGTTTCATACACAATTATCTTTATGTAATCTATTTTTTTCAGTTACTATCAATATTATTCATTTTATACTTTTTCACAACGTAAATTTATATAAGCCAAATACATTGTAAAACAGGAAATATTATCTCTATATAAAAATACATAAAAATTTTATATAAACTAAAATCAAATAGGATTCCGAAATTATTACAAATCATCAGATTTTCTTAATGTAAATAAAAAAAAAATAAGATAAAAAATATCTGTAACTTAAAAGAAAGCAATACCTCGCATAGTGCGGTTTCTATCAATATGAATTCAATATAGTCCAGATTAAATATTTTAAAACAAACTAAATATTAATTAAATCAAATAAAAATAAATTCTAAAAAAATATTACAGAAATCGTTTTTTTTTTTACTTTTTCGATTAGTCCAGTTTTAATTGAGATATTGGTTCAGATTACCCGGACGTATTAATATATATTCTTCAACATACATTTTTTGTAAATATTTAATACTTCTATAAAATCATAACAAAAAATTAATATAAAAATTTGACTATTTTTAAACTTTTTTTTTATGCAAAATTAATTTTAAAATGATTATGAAAATACATAAAAGATAATAATATATACTATTTTTTTTCATTGAGTAAAAAATAAATTGAATCGGAATTAACTAAGATTGAAAATGTCCACAAGTAGATCGTACTTACATTAAGACTGAAGCATGTTAAAAAGTTTCGTTAAACTTTTTCAATTACTTGAACGTGGCGAGCATAATAAAAGTTATAGAAGGAGTAGTGTATTCCAATTTAATTCTTACAAGCCTGAAGAAGAGGGACTTTGCTAACAAAGAAAAATAGCGCTGATTTTATTTTTTTTTTTCAATGAAAATACGTCATTAGTCTTTCCTCAGTTAAGTTTTCTTAATATTTCAAATATTATTTCAATTTTATACACAAATTATTATTGTTACTTAAAATTATATTTTTTTTTGGTTTGATTATATAAAATATTAAAGTAATAATAAAAAAATGTTCAATAACTAAAAATCTGTAGAAGTAAGAAAATAAATAAAAAGTCCCCCTTTTTTTCCTTTATCGCTCTCACGAAATCTCTTATGCAGGTTGTGGGTTATCAGTATTCACCCTATGTTATTTACCTGATAGGGCTCTTGCGGATTACCATATATTCCGATCTTTATAGACCATCTTTAATACGAAAATCGATTTATTTCTGATACTTTTTTTCGATGGTATTTTGAGCATACACTGTAGATTCGTATAAAAAAAGTCACACAAATATTGTATACTTATTATAGAACAATTATATTACAAAATAAATAGTCCTCTAATATTATTTCATGTAAAAATATTTTACGTAACATGTTGTACTAACATAACTCGTTCAGTTCTTTCATATGATTACAAGTAATAATAATTTATATTCGCTTTTACGTAATATTATAATTGATTGTTTAACTTCAAGTTATATAAAAATACAAATAACTCATTTAGTCCTTTAATATATTTTCATGTAAAAATATGTCAACTTTCCTTTTAGATAATATATTATTAATTCTTTGCAAAAATCTAACGAAAAAACATATGTTCGTAATATTATCATTTCTGTTATAATTTTTAATTTGAAAATAACACAAATAAATTTTAATATTATTCATTGAATTCCTCATTCATTTTTCTTACTATTATATTTACTTTTGTATCTTACAATTACATAATAAAATAAATAACTCGTTTAGTCCTGTAATATTTTTCTTTCAAAAAACTTTCACATTGAATCTTACATAATATTGTCCTTTCTTTGTTTTACGTAATATATTAATAATTAAATAATATAAATAACTCGGTAAGTCTTCTCGCATTGTTCTTTGCAATAATCTAACGACAAAACTTATGTTCGTAATATTATCATTTCTGATATAACTTTTATTTCAAAATAACACAAATAAATTCTAATATTATTCTTTGAATTCCTCATTATTTTTTCTGACTATTATATTTAATTTTGTATCTTATAATTACATAATAAAATAAATAACTCGTTTAGTCCTATAATATTTTTCTTTCAAAAAACTTTCACATTGAATCTTACATAATATTGTCCTGTCTTTCTTTTACGTAATATATTAATAATTCTTCTCGTATTGTTATATGCAAAAATCTAACGACAAAATTTATGTTCCTAATGTTATCATTTCTGATATAATATTTAATTTCAAAATAACACAAATAAATTCTAATATTATTCTTTAAATTCCTCATTAATTTTTCTTACTATTATATTTAATTTTGTATCTTAGAATTACATAATAAAATAAATAACTCGTTTAGTCCTGTAATATTTTTCTTTCAAAAAAGTTTCACATTGAATCTTAAACAATATTTTCCTTTCTTATTTAACTTTCAAGTCAATAACTCATTTAGTTCCAGTTTTTAGTCTTCTTTTGTAGAAATTTTGTGTCATATTTCTTACAAAAAGTTATAATTTTTGATTTAACTTTTAACTGAAAAATAACACAAATAAATCATTTAATCTTCTAATATTTTTCTTCGGTTTCTTCCTCAATTTTTTTCATACTACAATAATGATTTATGTATCTTTAAATTTCATCATCAAATATTTTACCTTTGCTCTTACATAATATTAGAATTTTTTATATAACTTTTAATTGCGACATAAATAACTCGTTTAGTCTTCTAATATTGTTCTTTCAATTAATTAATGTAAATAACTCATTGAAACATCTTATATTGTTCCATGCAAAAGTGTTACGTCACAAATTTTACGTAATGTTCTACTTTCTGATTAAAATTTTAATTACGAATAATAGAACTTATTTAGTCTTTGATTTCCTAATTACTTTTGTATTTTTTAATTGCATAATAAAATAAATAAATAATTCACCTTAAATCTTATGTAATATTTTACATTTTTACTAAAAATTCAATTCAATAATGTAAATAATTCGTTTAGTTTTCTCTTTTATGTAATATTAAAATAATTGCTTAATTAATTATGAAATGTACAATCAACTAAATTATTAATTTAGTCTATTATTTCAATAGCAATTTTCGAATATTAATTAATACATTGAAATGTACTTACTATTGTTGTATAATATTATTTTAATGTTAAAACTAAGAGATTCAAAGCGTTTCAGCAGTTGTCTTGCGAGACTGTTATCCTATAAGTTAGTGCTAGTGCATTTATATGAGAATCGAGCTTCTCTTTGCATTTCCTAGATAAACTCGTGATTAACTCTTCGACGGTTTCAACTAAAACTTATTCGGGTAGTTTCATGTTGGTAATGCACCGTGGTATGCCGGCAATCTCTCACAGACATTTAGACTGGAATCGTTTAATTGTTTCTATGTTTAATGTACAAATCCATTTACAAATTGATTTAAATTATTTCTTATATAATTTTTTTTAAAACGCATAAATTATTTATAAAATTATATAATTTTTAAAGTATTATTAATCATTTATAATGCTTTATTTAATCTGAAAGTTTTGGAAGATTTTTAAATATATTTTTATTATAATTAAAATGATTTACATATTTAATATAGAAAAAGCCACTGCAAAGTTTGAAGTTTTCCTGCAATTTACAAAAGTATTTATATTTCTTTATGTAATCCATTTCAATGCTCCGAACAGGCATTCATTCGAATTTTATGTACACAATTCGTTTACTTCCGCTTTAAAATAATTTTAATTAAATTAATTTTATTCAATTTTTACATACATATTTTTATATTTTTTCAAGAAAATTGCATGTGTTTTATTATATAATTATTACGCAATTGTAAATATGATATTTAACAATAATTTTTACAATTAATTAAAATTTCGGTGTAACATTTTTGGTATAAGAAAAGTGAATAGATTTAAGTTATTAAATTTATAGGTAGGTTGTAAAATTATGGAGTAATTATGAAGTTTGTGTTGAGGATCAGAAGATAAAGTCAGATTGCATTCGGGTATGATATGATTTTTTATGAGCGTTCCTTGCGAACTTTTCGATTCCATTAAAGAATGGAGGGATTGGGAAAGTTCGGAGCTATCGTAAACCAGAATCGAGGATTGATTGGATGAGCAGGAAAATCAAGTAATGCTAATGAACGGCGAACAGACGAACACACATCCACATTTCAAGTTTGTAATTAAATAAGTTGCGTTTCAATCCCGGATCGGAAAAGGGGGAGAAATGGAAGTTGCAGCAACAACCCCCTGATTACCATATAAACAAAGCGAACTTAGCAGAAGGAAGTTGTTGGTCACGATTTGAGCAAAATCGAAAAACACAAACTAGAATTTGAAATACAAAATAGAGATTTAGCGGTTATTGGGGGATGAAGTTAGAAGAAAAAAAAAATAGGATGTATTGGAATATATTAGATTTCTAAAAGGAGATTTGCTTATATATCTTCCAATTGGGATTTGAAACAAAACGGAGACCCTTGAATTCAATATTGTCCGACTCCCTTCATTTTTTGCGTCCTTCCGTTGTCCTTTTCTCTTTTTCTGGATCGCTGCGCTTTTCCATTTCATTTTTATTTTTTGCAAAATATGAGCGAAATCCCTTGGGTGGAGGAAATTACAGGAGAAAGTGTTCCGGAAGTGTAGTGCGATTTCGGCGGATGCGAGATTTTCAGGTAGCTTCAATAATTAGTGCGGGGTCGCAAATGGAAGGGTGGTTTTCTGCCCCATCCCTTTCAAGTTTTAAAACGAAATGATGAATTGTTGATAGAATAAGCGGCGGCGCGAAACAAAAACCCCCCTCGATTCGCTCTGTACCTAGGCACGCCATTCTAATCAAAAGACGCACATCCCGTGAAATAAACCAGACAACGGCGAAAAGCCAACCCCGTTGGATGATCACCCTCTCATTTCATCGATTGGGGAAGCAAAGATCGCTGTTAAAATTTGATAAGGTGAAGTGGTCTGTCTTTCTCTCTGCACCCTTGTATCCTTTTTATCCTTCTGCATTCGAGGAAATCGATTTGCGTGACATTTTTACGGCGCAAATTAGCTGATTAACACCCCAAGATACTTTACACGCTACGGCACCAGTAAATTAAACTTAATGGTTGTAGACTAACAATATTTACGGCTTTAAAAAAAATATGTGTAATTAAGACTATAAAAGATTTTTATTTATGTCACTACGCACTGGAAACATGTAGTTAGTCTAGGCTGCTCAGTTATTTTTTTATTGGTTATTAATCAGCTGCCTGCACATAACAAATTCTTATTCCAGGAATAAAACGAAGTAAATTAATATTATGCTTTCTATACGTTCATGTAGTTTTAGTTTAGGAATTCGTGTTATAATTTCTTTAGGGGCTAATACTATGCCTCGAAAATTTTTAATCCATTGTAATAATTTTTGAGAAACTGTAACTGAACTAACACTTTTTGGAATTTTGCTACAGTTTGGGAAACATGAAAAAAAAAACAAAATTTGGGTGAATTTTTGTTGATTTTCATGATTTTGCTCTGCCTATAAAGATCATCGACCACTCTCAAAAACTCATGCTTACATAAAATGAGTTATGATTTTACAAATTATCTTTATTATTTAACAATACTAAAACATTAATTGCAGCCTCAATTTACATAAATTAACCAAAATATGGGTGAGGTTTTGTTGATTTTCATAATTTTGTTTGATTCAACCCTAGGATGTAGCCCTAAAAGATCATGTCTAAATCAACCCCTGATAAACTCATGCTTACATAAAATGAGTTAAGATTTTACAAATTATTTTTAGGTGAATTAATCATCTAAATTACTTAATAATACAACATTTTAATTAAGTATAAATATATTTCTTTTTGCTGTACAATTATTTAAATAATTACATTAAATATTTGTTATTAACCAATAGATTTTTTGTAAGTTTACAAATTACAAAATTCTAATATGTTAAACAATTTATAATTCTTTGGAGCATATTATGAAGAAATGATAAGAAAAATTAGCAGAATTATGAAATTTATGTTACAAATATAAAAATAATATTATAGAAGAAATGAAATACTAAAAATCTGATATTATAAAAATATTTTTTTTTATATTATAAAATCAAAATGGAATGTAATTTAATTTAATGTTATATGGATACAAGTTGGGAGTTAATTACATCACAGCTATTATATTCTAAAGTAGCGTAATTAGGTTGAATATCTGGTGGTTTCTGAAAGGTGTGTCATCGCTAATAGACATCGACCTTATTGAGAGAAGTTTCGCAGTTTGGAGACAATAATTGTCACTTATGGATCAATTTCTGTGTACACTATATTACTTACAAATAATTATCTAAACCGCTGTTGTGTTCAATACACATTTAGTTGAAACTATTTAAGCTTCTTATTGAAAAAATTACGTTTATCATTATTTCTTTAATAAACGAGTAATATTATAAAATATTGAAATAAAATACAGGTATTTCTTGTCAAAATATAATAATATTGGCTGGTTAACCGGTAATAAAATCCATAATTATATCAATATTTCTTTAGTAATAAAATAACGTATTATTACTTTTTTTCTTTTAAATATAAACAATTATATACTAATAATATCGATGTGATTAAATTAATTGATTAAATATTTGTAATTAATACAAGCGTTAATTGCAAAAATATATTTATTCTTCTAACTTTTTAAGCTACTTAATGCTTTAAATATGTGTATGCAAATTGTCTTATTTAGTCTTATTATACTCTGCGAATAATTGCCGACGCAACATGGTATATCCCCAACAGTATAATACAAAACGACCTGAAAATTAAGACAGTTAAGAATAAAATTGCCAAGTTTAGTGGAAAGTACCTAGGGAGACTGTATCCACCACCCAAACAAAACTTACATAAAATCTTCTTGAACTATATAATAAACAAATTAACTTCTTGTTCATTTAGTGACAAAAAATCATAGCTGAGATTAATTGAAAAATGTTCTTTCTAATTAAATAACATTTTTAAAAATAAAATAACTTTACATAACTAATTGCAAGAAAAAAAAGTATTTTAATTTACTAAAATAATAATAAAAAAATAATAATTTATTATTAGAAAATAAATATAAATAGTGTAAAAATGTAGTACATTGTGTATACATTTTTGTATTATAGAATAATAATTAATTTTATGTGATTTTAATTATATTTTTAGTGTTTTTATTTAAAATTAAATTAAAACTAAACTTTATATTAAGTTATATTTTTTTTCCTGAAAAATCATTGTAATTTTATAATTATTTATTTATTTAAGGTTTATCAGTGTTTTATTATTTTAAATCTTAATTTTGATTGGATAATATATTATAATTATTATATTAATAAAAAAAAATAGTAAAAATATGTTTTAAATTGGGAAAAAATGAATTCTCTTTGCAATCAGAAATATTATTTTCTGCACTGCGAGGATTCGATTTGAAAGCAGCGGTGGTAGAATAAGAATAATAATAATAACAAGAAGAAGTGTACGTAATCACAGTTTGAAATATTTCAATTTCACATTTTTGCAATTTCGAAGCTTGAGATGAACAGCGGGGGAAACGCTGTGAAGGACGAAATAGTCCTTCCACGGTGCATAGCGAGGATGTGCGTGTGTGTTTATGGTGATGATATATTGCAAGATGAGTTTGATCCCGGGCTGTGCATTTATCTTTTATTTCACTATCAGGCTTCTATACACCTGCGTTAGGCGAGGGACAAACAAGTTCCATATATTATTCACGCCAAATGCGTATGCACTTACCCGACCACCAATATCAACACTTTTTGTCCCTGGCGAAATGATTTTTATTCATGAGCCATCATCAAGCCGCATCGGACCATCATCATCATCGCCGTCGTCATCGCTTCGAACAAACGTATGCAACAGCTCTTTTTTTTTTACCGTGTGTATGTAATCAAATTCTGTGCAAATATTTTTCCATTACATAAAATAAACACGCGAAATGGCAACAAGAATATGTAGCGAGTAAATTAAAATTATATCTACGCTTCGAGCTACAATTCCATTTAGCGTTTGCATCCATTACACCAGTTATGAAGAAAACATGTTTTCCATGAGTGAAAAAAATATACTATTCGAAAATCAAAAATTAAATATCAATATAAATTATATATTTTATTATTTTTTACTTAATAAAACGTATTCATTACATCCTTAGCAAAGAAAAAACATGTTTTGCGTGAGATTAAAATAATACAGCAATATAATCCGCCAATATTTAAAACAGCAATAAATATTTATAAATAAAAAAAAATAGTAATTTTTTATAATTTATTTTAAATTTACTTGCATTATATTTTATATTTATATCCTAAAATTATGCGAAAAATCTTGTATTATTAAAAAAAAAATATGGAAAAACTAAGTTGAGGAAAATTTATTCGTAAGAAAGTTAATCTAATTTATTTTCATTTTATAATATTTATAATTTTGTTTATTATTGTAGTATTTATAACCATGATTGTATGATGGATTTTTTTTTTAAATATTTATAAAATTTTAATATTTTTGTTATTCCATATTTATTTTGATTTATGTTTGTTTTTAAATATCTGTTGTCAATATCTGTATATTTTATTGAACAATAAATAAATCGAAAAACATGTAAATTTAATAAAAAAATATGTAAATATTTTTTTAAATTATTTCCTTGTTTTTCGTCTTTCGTTATATTATTACTTTATGCATTCAAAGTGCTTTACTAAATACAAAAAAACCTCACATAGTACGGTTTCACTATAATCCGATTTGAAATAAACTAAATTTTAATGAAGCAAAAGAACAAAAGAAATCTATAATATAAAGTAATACAGAATTACACTTTCTCGATTAACGACGATTCAATATAACGTTGCATAAAAAAAAGTAAAAGTTGAAAAAGTGAACCAAGTAAACTTATTAGAATAACACCTCACATAGTACGGTTTCCTATAATCGAATTTGAAAACTTCGAAACAAACTACATTTTATAAAATCTATAAAATACAGTAATACCTCGATTTGCGCTTTTCTCGATTTCGATATAATGTTATCTACTTGATGCCTAGAAAATCTCTAAACTTACCTATTTATTATATGAAAAAATAACTTCGTTTAACGCTGTTTCGTTTAGCGCCGATCTTCTTCCAATGTATACACAGCACTTACTGTACCAACTACAATAATACCTCAAATAGTACGGTTTCACTACTATGAGTTTTGAAAACTTTGAATCAAATTAAATTTTAATAGAGAAAAAATGAAGTCTAAAAATTAGTAATATTTCAATTATATTTGAAAACGCTGATTCATTATAACATTGTCTAGTGGTAGTCTAAAAAGCTATTAATGTACTATTTTTCTATATGTTAATATTACTTTGTTTAACGACGATCTTCTAGCTCAAATAGTACGGTTTTACTATAATCAGCTTTGAAAACTTTGAATTAAACTAAATTTTAATATTGAAAAAATAAAATATAAAATATTTAGTAATACTTCTCGCTTAACGCTGATTCGATATAACGTTGTCTACTCGAAGTCTAAAAAGCTATAAATTTACATATTTTCTATAGTTAATATTACTTCGTTTTATGCCGATCTTCTAAGAATGTATGCAAATCGCTTACTGTACTAACTATAATAATACCTCAAATAGTACGGTTTTACTATAATCAGCTTTGAAAACTTTGAATTAAACTAAATTTTAATAGAGAAAAAATGAAATATAAAATTATTAATAATACTTCAATTTTCGCTTTCTCGGTTAATGCTGATTCAATATAACGTTGTCTGCTAGAAATCTAAAAAAGCTATTAATTTACCTATTTGTACCTCAAATAGTACGGTTTCACTATAATCAGCTTTGAAAACTTTGAATTAAACTTAATTTTAATAAAGAAAAAATAAAATAATTAGTAATACCTCAATTAATGCTTTCTCACTTAACACTGATTCGATATAACGTTGTCTACTACGTTGTTAATATAACTTGGGTTATTGCTGTTTCGTTTAACATAATAATACCTCACATAAAACGGTTTCACTATAATACGATTTGAAAACTTCGAAACAAATAAAATTTTAATGCAGCCAAAGAAAAAGTAAAAATTTTAAGCAAAAAATATTTATAACACAAAAATTAAATTACTTTTTGTAAGTTTATTTAAATTTTATTATTATACTTCCTCTATTTGTCTGATTTAAAACAGTCTGGTTTATTTCTGAAACAGATTACCCGCACTATGCGAGGTATTGCTGTACTTACTATTAGTTATCTAAGCAGTTGCAAGTAGATAATGTTAGATAATAATTATAAAAATCCTCAAAAATATATACAATATTATTTAATACAAATTTTAAAATATTGGTTTAAATTATTTTATTTTCTTTGTTGTTATTGCATGAATTTTATATTTTCGTTGTTTAAACTTGTACTTTTATAATTACAAATTTATTGACAAATATTTTATAAAATATATAGAAAATTTATGTAAATATAATACTAATACTAATAATATTGTTTTTTTGTTATAATTATTATATAATTAATAATACAACAATCTAAACCAGTGTTTCCCTACTGTTTTGTGTTATATTCCACCTAAGCCTTTCTAAAATTCTTATGCCTCGCCACTAAAGAAACTTGAATGATAAGTTTTAGAAATCACTAGGAAATTATTTAATTTTCGCATTGCACCGCTTAAAAATTTGAAATGCCCCCTTGTGGGGAACACTGATCTAAATTGTAAATACAGCAAATAATTAAATATAAAAGAAAGTAATTAAAATGCAAGAAAATGTTTTAAGAATCAAGAAAAACGTAATTCTAGCTTGCTTACGTAATTGATTAAGTAAAGAAAACTGGTACTAAAATGAATGGACTTTCGCGTTTCGTAAGGAAATTAAATCCGGCCATTTTCATCTTTAATCATTATAATAAATTATTCATTGAAATAATTGCTCATCTCTCTATGGCGAAATTAATTTAATATTGCAATAAAAAGTAATTAAATTTTGCATAAAATGTTTGGAAATGATAATAGTAATAATAATAATAAAGAAACATAGTGCATTCAAACACTTATTGCTCAATTAAATAACAGAATTTCTTTCAGTTGCGTTTCGCTTATTAAACGGTGCGCTTTTACGTGGAAACAAGAAAATTGAATTGCTTTCAGTGAACACTTCTGAATACTGTAATATCTGCAATGATCATTTCATAGCCTGTACGAGAAGCAAACAAAGTAATAGTCAACCTTTCATGATATGAAAAAAAAAAATTAATTAATATAATTTTCTCCCTTAATTCCAATTTATTATTAACTCAACAAAATATGTGAACATAACTTTCGCGAAATAACATTAATTTAATATACGCGGAGTCCGTCCTTAAATCCTGCAAAGTAACTAAGGATAAAAGTGGCGAAACGAGAGGACCACTCCCTCAGGGGTGGTTGAAAGAAATGAAAAAATAAAGAGTAAGCAGAAATAAATGAGTCGCAGTCTTTTATACATCTGAAATGGGGAATTTCATTAACTCGCCTCAATAAATAAACGCCGGTGCCACGGAATTATTTATTTTGTTTGTTTATTTTTTTACTATTTCGTCGTCTTTTTAATTTCTCGCTAAAATAAAAATCAGTCCCCCAATGAAAACCGGCCGGGATAATTAAGCCGCAGTAAACACACAGGGATTTTTTTTTAATTTTAATTAACTTTCGTAACTTTTCAATATTTAATCGCCACGGGAAATCTTACACTTGCTTTATATCAGTTTTGCAGCTTGTATTACAAGAGATTATTTTTTTTCTTGTGATGAAAGATACGTATGTCTCTGTTATTTATTAATTTTATAAAAGAATACATATTTTATTTTTTAATTAAAAATGTCTCTATATGACCCAATTACAACTTAAAAAGACACAGATTAAATAATATTTTATATAACATTTCATATTTCTTTATTACTTAATTAATATTATTTTTTATAATTTTTATTATTGATTTTGCTCCAAATTAATTGTTAAAAGTTTCAAATTTTTTTTTACAGTTTTTCATCCTTTTGTTGAAATTCTTTTATATGTTTTACATACGTAATTTACAAACTTATATTACGTAAAAATATAAGAAATCAGTTATATAATTATAAATTATTTATTTTTTGTAGTTGAATGATAAATTTACTATGATTTACGGAAATTTTTTACAATTTTCTGAAAAGTATGCATAAAAAATAATACTATTAGTATTTACTAAAATATATCATTCAATCATAGACCTATAATGAATGAATTTAATTATTTAAATTATAAAATATTTTAAATTAAGTAATACAAAAAATTTGACTAAATAAATTATAAATAATATAAAATGTATGTAAATTAGGGCGAGTTTAATGAATTATCGCATAATAAATAAATTAATAGGAAAATAGAATTTAATAATTAACACTCATTAACTTATAATAATACTAAATATTCATAGCTCATCATAATCACTTGAGGCTATTCAGCCCACAAACAAAGTTTTAAGGGTTTATTTACATTGAAGATAATAAATTTATATGTAAATGTATATAATTGAGAAATTTTAATTAATAAACATAATTAGAATATTTTTTTATGGAAACTCAATAATACAAATATATAAATATTAATATAAAAATTTAAAAAAAAGTATATTTTTCATATTTTTGTTTAGCTTTAAACTAAATATTTATGTCTTGTATTAATTGAAATATTTTTTTATGGATTACAAATTTTTTCGTAGGTCCTAAAATTTTATCATGAAAATATAATTAAGTTAAATTCTGTTATGCAATTTAATTGATTTAGAATAAAAGTAAATTGTAAATAAAAATCCAAATAATTCGTACTTTAAGTTAATTTTTTTACTTGAGATAAATTAAGTTAATTAAACTGCATTTTATATAGATTTTGGTATACTAAAGAATTTTTTCTTGGTAACATCTTTATATAAATAAAAAGTGATGAGAAAAGTGTAAAAGTCTGTGCATTCCGCCAATAAAATTCCGTAACAAACCGAATAACCGGCGAATGTGCTCAGGGATCGATCCACGTGAGATTAGATTTGCTTAGGGGTAGAGTGAGGCAACTTTATAATTCCACCCTTATATTAGATTATATAAGAAAAGTTTCGTTAATTGGGTAGAAGGAGAGATCTTGCGTGTGCGCTGCATGGGGATGAAGGTATTTCTCGTCTACGGCGATAAGACGGTTTTCATTGTAATCACCGAAGATTAAGGAAAATTAAAACAAGATTCCGAAAAACGTATCCACGAATGAAACACCCTGTTTTATAGCAAAACTCAATTTGAATAATCCGCGGGACGAGACCGGATGGATTTTGTATGGTATGCATCCCAATTTGCATATGATACCAGCAACACGCATATCTAATGCCTCGTCCTAATTGATCGATGCATTCGTAAAGCCAGGATATGCTCAGGATGAAATTTTTATTTTAATATTTACATTTCGATATTTGGAATCGATGATCGAACGCGAAATTGGAAGAAGTGTTCCTGTTGTACATAAATACTGCGAAAGAAAGAAGGAAAAGAGAAACAAATAACAGAAATCCCGAAAATGTTTGATGTGGAGGAAAACTTATAATCGAGTTACAGGCCCTATCGGTTTGTTTGATACACTTTAAAATTTATATTTCCAGTCGCCCCTTGCAATACATTTAACCACCCCTGAAAAATCAATGCGCAAAAAAAACCATAGAGAAACCGAGCGGAAAATTTAAAAAAAAAGAGTAGAATAAACAGCAGACAGAAGGGAAACACAATCAAACTTCTATTTATCCCCCCGACGTTGGAGACGGTAAAAAAATTGTGAATAATTGAAGTTGATAACGTGAGTATGTGAGTTTGATTATCGGGTGTACGTGTGCTGCTCTGGATACAGGATTTACGGATCCTGCGATAAATATTTAATGAGATAAAGTCGCATGCATGTCACAGGAAAGGATAAACTTAATCAGATCGCATCTTCATGCAGTGTCCACGGAATTATCTTGGTATTCATTTGCGATGCAGCCAATGTTAGCACAATTCCATGAAGCATGATGGGACAGGTCCGAATCGATATGTGCCAAATGATTTACGCTATTTCACCTCCAATACAGAAATGCACAACGTGTCTATCTACACGCTCGGCCATGTAACAAAAATTATGTTCGTTTTATGAAAAACGTCTATTTAACACGTTGGCAATGATTAATGACTCATTCCGCAGATAAATTCATTTATTTCATTCAATTTTTTTTTTGTTTCCTTTATATTCGACATGTATCCAGTAGAACCTGGCATACGTTTATCAGAAGAGTTTATGGAATACGTATTATATTGAATAAATACTCAATAATAGAAAAATACGAATATATATTTTATTAATACAGAAATGGACTTCAGCCCAAATTAAAACCTATAAAAAAAACAAAAAATATTAAAGAATTATCAAAAATTAAGTCCAGAAAACAGCTTCTATTTAAATTAACAAAATATTTAATTGTGAATTAAAAAGAATTCATAAATTAAATGGAATACTTCAAAGCATTAAATCTAGAAGAAATTTAAGAAGAAACAAATAATTGCAATGGAATATTTTAAAAGTCATTCTTTTTTTGAGAAATTTTATTTAAAGGTAATAAAAATTCAAGCCCAGAAAACAGCTTGAAATTAATTAACAAAATGCTGAAAAAAAAAAATTATCAATCAAATGCTTAAAAATTAAATTTTATTTCATTATTAATTAAAAATAATTCATAAATTAAATGGAATATTGGTGTTTCCAATTATAATGTTTAAATGTAACAAATTTAAGAAGAAACAAATATTTTCAACAGACTATTTTAAAAGTCTATTTTTTTTTGACAAATTTAATTTAAAAGCAATAAAAATTCAAAATTCACATTTTAAGAAAATGTTGCAAATTTTTTTTTATGAATCAAATGCTTCAAAATTATAATATATTTCATAATTAATAAATCATAAATTAAATTAAATATTAGTGCGTCAAATTACAATGCTTAAATATATTCATAAATTAAATGGAATATTAGTTCTTCAAATTACAAATTTAAGAAAAAAAAACGCAATTGAATATTTTAAGTCAGTCCCTCTTTTTTGGAAAATTAAATTGAAATGCATTGATAAATTATATTCAATATTATAATTTTGTAAATATATTCTCAAAAACATAATAAAAAAAATACAAAAATAACTTTTGACTTGTTCGGAAAATAATTTCGTTTTGTTTTAGATGAAAATAATCGACAATTTATAAAATTATGATTTAATCCAGAATATTTTTGAATTATTTGATATTTATTATATTAATAACGTTATAGTTTTATAGTTTTTGAAACACAGAAAATTATTTCGTAATCAGAGAGACAAAAATAAAAATCTAAAAGAATTGAAGAGTATTTTATAATTTTTTATATGAAAAAACGTGTCCACAGAATTTTTAATATACAAATATATAAATTATTAATGTTCACATTATATTGATAGTAATTATATGTTTGGAATGTTAAAAAATATAAAAACATAATAGATTTTTTTTAACGTACATTCTTTCTATTTTTCCTTCAATAGTAATCACGTACATAATCAATTTATCAAAAACTATAAGCACCTTATTTGCAACAAATACATAATTAAAATGTATTCGAGTGCCGTATAAAATTGGTCTGGGGGCTGAATGCGGCCCGCGGGCCCGCAGTTTAAGTCCACTGTTAAGTGCATTTGTACTATAACAAAAAATACATTTATGTACTTCATTATTTATTTATTTTTATTTGCGCCAAATTTTGTATAATTACAATTTTAATTATTTTTTGTCAATCATAAATTTGAATTATTTGTTGATAATATTAACGATATATATTATTTTATGTTCACAAATAACGTTGATCTATTTATAATTCAGTAAGAAAAAAAATTAAAGACTTCCGGAATAACAAGAATATAATCATATATCTATGGATGGAGCAATATACAGAACGATGAAGATATTAAGATCAAACGAAGCGGCTGTATAATGCGAAACACATGTTCACATATAAAGAAAACTAAATGTGTAACCTTTAAAACTATTTCCAAGGAAATCCACTATTCACAAAACAAATTTTCAACCTAAGATTTCTAAATTAAACAAATAAAATAATAAATTGAAAAATTACATTTATCATTTAACAAAATTTCTTAGGTAATATTATTATTACTATTTAATTGTATTTTAATTTAGTAAATTAATTTGTCAATAAAAAATTAATGTAAAATTACTTTAATTATTTAACACCTCACTCAATAAGTTCGTAGGATTACATATAGATGACGCTTCTATCGATAAATCCATATGATTTTTAGGAAGTACCAGCCTTCAGACGACGTCTGTCAAAATTTCATGGCAATCTAACATTTAGTACACAAATTGTAATTTTCAAAACTATTTTCAGCAAACATCTCTACCATTTGTTTCGACGGAGAAGAGTTCCCATAACACTTATCAAATCATTGCTTTGCTTAAACGGTATTTTTTCTCATCAAAAAGCAATGTTTTATCAAGAAATTTATCAAATTCAGATTTTTTCATTGTTTTGAAAATTACAAAAGTAGCGTCACTAAAACCACTGTAACTTTTGAACTAAACGTCAGATTTCCATAAAATTTTGATAGAACATCATCTGAAAGTTGGTATTTCCTAAAAATAATATGGATTTGTCGATAGAGGCGCCATCTATAAATCAACCTACGAACTTATTGAGTGAGGTGTTTTGTAATCAATTTAATTTATTGGCAATGAAAATATCTGTAAATATTTATTAGAAATAGTTAAATAGAGAAGATAAATCTAATTTTATGATGAGAATTTGATAATAATAAACGTATTTATGACATTTAGAAAACTCTGTATTATCCGAACTTGAGGAACGTTAAATCTTGTAGCGTGTCGGAGAAATGGAGGTTCCATAATTAAATTTTATCAAAGCCGAAAGCTCGCCTTAAAATGTTATAGTCTAAGCGGGATTAATTAATTAAAACTTTTCGCGCATCGTATTAATAATATAACTATTGTTTAATTATTGTTTCGGAAATTAGTGGCGTATCGGTGAAGATGCGGAGGAGTTGCCCTTATTAAAACGAAATTTCGGTTTCGCATCGGATTGGATGGAACGGAATTGGGAAAAGGTTGTATCTTGTATGTGTGCTTTGAAAATAAGAGCAGTCTGACCGGAAAAGGTAAACGGTTCGGCCCTCGTCGTTCTGGCTAAATAGAGCTGTGCTTGGAATGGACGAAAACCAACCTAGGTGCTTTCTCTGTGTTGCTTGCGTATGTGAATATGTGTTAGTATGTATGTGCGCGTGTGTGCACCGCCGAGATCTAATTAATTAAGGTCAATTAGGAATTCCCAGTTGGAAACTTCAAACAATTTATGTTAATCAATAATACAAACGTTTGCCTAGAAAATCGCCAATAAATTAACATTAAACACACATGTTACAACAAAACACACACAATTTAACGCACCTTTAAAAGTATAATTACTTGAATATTTGCCTAGCAGTTTTCAAATTATATTTACAAGAAATTATTTAATATTAAGAAAAACATATCTCACAACAGGTCACAATTTAATTATAGTCAACTTTTTAAAATTAATAATTATGATTATTATTATAACATAATTTTAAAAAAATATTAACTGTTACTAAG
Source organism: Nicrophorus investigator (assembly GCA_963457615.1). Lineage (NCBI taxonomy): Eukaryota > Metazoa > Arthropoda > Insecta > Coleoptera > Silphidae > Nicrophorus > Nicrophorus investigator. The sequence continues at coordinate 9,432,156 of OY735142.1, read as the reverse complement.
GGCCATTTATCATTTATGACTTTTTTTTTGAAAATTCACTTGCAATATATTGTATTTTATTTTTTATCATTGAATATTAATTTAATAAATCTGAAAATGAATAAAAATATATTTAAAACTGTAAGTTGTATTAGTATTATGTAATATTTTACTTTATTTAATAATATATCAATTTTTAAAATTATTGAATGTTATTACGAAATTCCTTGAAATTTGATTTTAGCATTTAAATTTCTTGTTGAACTCTAGTTGATTTCATTTAATTTTTAAAATAAATTTAAATTATACTTTATCGTTCTGAAATTAATAAAATCATACTTGAAATTATAAGATAAAATATTTTATTTGTAATTTTAAATCTACGAAATATATACGAAATTTATGAAAATGTAATAGAAAACATATACAAAATTAACAATTTTGAACAATCTCCAATAAATAAGTTTCGATTTACCAAATTCAGCAATTGCCTGAAAATATTGTTATTACTTGGAAAAGTTTAAACAAATGCTGAAATCGTGTTTTGTACTAAAATATATCCATATGTTGTACTACAAGAATAAAATAATATTCTAGAAAATAATAATGAAAAGTTTGTTAAAAAATTATGGAATATGAAGATAAAATTAAAAATGAAACAATTATTTAAAAAGATATTTAAGTGTCATTGTAAACTTTATATTTCCTTTATGTAGAATAATCCTAATATAGAAAAAAATCTTAAAGTTTGACAGTTTTTTAAACAAAAATTCAATCTTCGAAAAAAAATTAATATCTGTTAATAAAGTATTGTATTGTAAAGTATTCGCATATATTTCTTAGATCATAAATCATAAAATGACATATGTATTTTTTGTATGAAGCAAATTTATATTAAAATAATTTAAAACTACTTTTTTGTCAAATTTGAAGATCAACTTTTTTGTTTTAGAAAGGAAAAACTGCATTTCTGAAGTACACATTTATAATGCTGTAAATAAAATAATGTTGCAATTTTCAAAAACTTTCATCCTGGAGATTTAAATTTTACTGATGATAAAGAAGATTTATCAAAGTTGAAAATGATTAAATTTTTAATTTATTCAAAAATCAACCAAATTATGCCACAAAACAAATTGCCTAAATATTAAGAAAATTAAATTTTTATTAATTCCAGATATGATGGGGTTCCACGTTCTAAAACGCAATAAGAACAAATGTTCTTTATACACTATATTCACCTGATTTACCATCAGATTTTAATTTATTTTATTTGTTACAAAATTCGTTTAATGGAAAATAGTTTAATTGTCTACAAAATGTATATTTTTATTTTTTTTGCAAAAATGGAAGTTATTTCATATAAAAAAATGTTTACAATATTCATTCTAAATATATATAAAATAAAGTAATACAAAAAAATCTTAACATATACTTCCAATATTTTTAATATATAATATAATTTAAATCGATTTTCCAAAGCAACAAATTATATAAAACATGGTGATTTTGGAACAGGAATTGTAAAAAAGCAGATTTAATTAATAATAATATTTGTTCTATTCAACATAAATTCAAGAGAGAAAAAATTGTTACTATAATAATACAATGGAGTGGTGACCCAACAAAGTGAATGCAAACTAAACGTTATAGATTTTAATTTTGCGAGGAAACGAAATTATTCAATTAAAAGTGCACGCGCTACGGGCGTAATTAGATCATAATGAAAAATAATATTTTCCCTCTTCCATCCAGGGTGTATTCATGTGCATTCATTCATAATTCAAATGACTTTTGTGCACAGTTGACACGACGGCTCGCACTAACGCGAATGCATTTTTCTACGTCCCAACAATTTAATCTTTATAAAATATTTAATATATATTTTGTGCTGCTACCTGTTATTTACACCCACTAAAGTATATATGTGCACATAAATATTACATACCCAAAAACAAAACTTACAATTGTAATAAAACCAACAAATAAATACATTCAATAGTCAAAATAAAATATAGTATTTCAACCTATCGTTTGAACTTACATAAAATATTAATCACAACTTTTTTCAGTTCAAAATACAAAATTCTAATAAATTTTAAATTTTATTTATATTTAAAAGAATTAATATAAGACTTACACCTATCTACTAAACTAAATAACTGAATTTTTATAAAAATAAATCCAAATTAATTATTTTCTCACTTAATTTTTATGATTTTTTTAATATTGTACTTATTAATTTCTAATAACAGTATTATTTATCCTTTTGATTAAAAACAAAATAAGTAAAACAAAAAAACTTTTTTTCATAATATTTATAGAAGAAACTGAATTAATTATTCGGCATAATGTGAATTCATTGAATAATTTATACTATTGCGAGGACGAAAGATAAATAATGAATGAGATTAAAGCATTTCGAGTTTAATTAAAAACGATAGGAAAGCGGCTTATTCAATTTCTGGTGGATGCGCCGGGTGTTAACGGCAAAATATGGTCGAGCGGTGCAGCGCGACCTCAGGATGGATTGCAGAAATGCAGAAAATATTCATTCATTCAATATGCAAAAGCACATAAACAAAATTAATTGTAATTCATTCATTAGTGCGGGATGCGATGCGCACAAAAATAATAATATGTACACATGTTCATTAAATATATGCATAATTAAATTTGTTTTGTTTTAGTTCTTGTTGGAATTCTTGAGCTAACTAACTAGAGTAGAAAAGTTGTAAATAAAAACATGGAACTAAAGTTAAATTTTATTTATTATGAATTATTTTTTATGATTTCATATTGATTTTCATTTCTATTTTATCTTTTCAATAGTTTATTTTAAACCATCTTCGAACAACCGGCGGATATATCCGCCCAATGCCTTAATCATAAAACTACGCTTATGCAATCAAACCTTAGCACAACGGTTATTGTAATTGCTCCACTAGTCTTTTTCAAACCTAATTTTTTAAAGCGCCAAAAACTTATTCATAAAATTACGGACGAATTAAGCTACATTTTATCTGAATTTTTAATTTATTTCTTTAAATTACAATTTTTAATTCTTTTCTTAAAATAAACATTATTATCTTCATAATTTCTAACATTAAAAAAAAAGTATGAACATTTTAAGTCGATCTAAATTACAAAAAAAAAAGTACAACTTTTTAATTATTGGTTTATTTTCTTAAATTTGATAATAAATTAGTATAAAATTTTACAATTTATTTATTATTACTGTGTTTATTTTATTATTTTACTGTTATATAATTAATTTAAGTTTAGTTGATGTTTAGTAAAATATTATGCAACATTCATGCTTTTTTATTTCTATTGATTCCCATTATTATTGTTGAATGTTTAATTAACATATGTCACAAATAAATACAATTCTCCCCACATATTAGGCGCGTAAATTTAATTTCTGTAAATGTTATATTATTATGCCATATTCGCTGTTTATCATCGACCAACTTTTAATAAATTCCATTAATCTTTTCAATTATTGCATTATATTTTTCAGTATATAATTTATTTAACACTTAACAAAATTGCTATAATAATTACTAGTTATTATAGTATATTCTTATTATCAATTTTATGAAATATTCAATTTAATAATTCTTTTTTTTTCAGTAAAATTTGCTTCAAAATTAATTCATCATTCAATGCGAATACCCTTTAATACGGTTAAAAGATTTGAAAAAAAAACATATTTTTTATCGATCATAATAAAAAAAAAATTAAAAAAAAAATTGTATAAATAATTTTTATATATTTATATACAAAAAAGAGAGTAAAGATAATTCTCTTTCAGTTTATTTTTTCTCTCTTTTTTAAGTTCTCCAAAATATTAAGAAAATCGTTAAAGAAACTGTGATGTAAAAGTTTTCAAATAACAAATTTTACGTTAATTCTACCATAAAATGTGCACATTTCCCGGTAAAATACATATCCATACAAAATATGAATTATGCGACGCGATAATTAATTCAGTAAGTGCATTTAAATAATCGAACGCGTTGCGTAATTAATATATATATATTCATTTTGTGTGTGCATTGTGCGATGCGTTTGTTTGAACCCGTTTGTTCGCTTTATATTATATTTTTTTACGTAGTTGTTGTTGCTGTACGTTTTCCGCGAAATTACGTAGCGAATTGCACGTGAACGGGCATAGAGGCGCAAACACACACAAAAAAAAGAACGGAACAGACATACAACAAATTTACATTTAAATGAGTTCGTTTCGGTTTTAAAATATTATTGTCGTCTAAAAGGTCGCTGCGAATAAAACGAAAATTAATGGAATGCATTGTAATTCCAATCAATTATCTGGCTTTATTGCTATTCATTGTATAAATCATACTCGTATTATCGCAATATGCATAAATATCGTTTTGTGCGGTCTACATTTATGTTGCGCAACTTCCATTCCGATTGATAATATTTATATATACACTTCTGGGCGAAATATTATTATATAACTGAAATTTCCGCGGCGATTATATAATAATATTAAGCAAAACTCGTGAAACTGTTCATTCAAAGCAGCAATTCAATTCACTAAAATAATTTTCCATATTTATAAAATGTTGCAAATTTTCTAGAAACTTATATATAATATTAATATAGACTGATTATTACATATCCAATTTTTTGTAAATCATAAGTTTTGTAAATTTAAAGAAAATGAAAAACTATACTATATTTCTTAAAATAGTTTATATTATAAAACATATAAAATAAATTAATCATTATTTTATAACAAACAATACATTTAACTGAATTCATTTCAACACCGTTTAAGTAATTTCATATATTTATTTATTTTCTTCTTTAAAATAAAATTTGTATAAATTAAGTAATTTGATGTATAAAGTTTTTTTTATTCTTCTTTAAAATAAGATTTGTATAAATTTATTATGTTTTTTTAATATTTATTTCTATTTGATATAATTATCACAAAGATACAAATAATATATAAAAATGATACTATGAATAGGAAACTTCTCAATTGGTATTAAAAAATGAAACTAAAATTTGATTTAAAATAATAAAATTATTAATATCAAATTCAACAAATTTATAAAATTACAAAACAAATTAAAATCTTGATTATGTGTTATAAATGTCTATAAATAATATATATTTACTAATAATGTACTAAAAATAAAAAAAAAGGTGTCAAGAATTTTTTTTCAGAAAAATTTAAATTATATTTCATAAAACTACCAGAAATTCTTAAAAAAGGAAAAACTAATAAACTAATAATGAAAAAATATCAACTGTTAGGAAGCGCTAAGGTCTTTTCACGCCTAAAAACTATTATTTACTCTTCTATTTCAACGATTGATTAAATAATTTAATAAATAATCAGTATTTATTATTGAATGTTTTCGATATTTATTAAAGTTATTATTATCAGTGGAATAGCTATTCCACACTAGATCTCATCCACTTCTTATTATATCTAGAACTTAAATGTTAAAAACAGTTTTTATGAGATACAAATCAATACAGATTATATATAAAGTGTCCTTTAATCAATTTTTAAAATGTAAGGGCGGATGTTGGAATGGTCATTATCGTTATGCCAAAGGGCATAAAATAAAACTAACGACAACTTTGTAGAAACAAATAATGTTAGTCTCGGGCCCTCAAAAAATCTAGACTTATAGACCAACTACACAATATTGTCGATGGTCTTGAAATAGTATTCGTCTAGGGCCCTAAGCAATGTAAGTCTAGGGCCCACAAATGTTAGTCCAGAGCCTCGAAACAATTTATGTTTAAAGCCCTAGACAATGTTAGTCTCGGACCCTCAAACAATTTAAGTCTAGAGCAACCACATAATGTTGTCAAGGATTCTGAAACAATGTAAGTGAAGGGCCCTCAAATAATATTAGGATAGGGCCCTCAAATAATGTTAGTCTAAATAATGCCCCTAAATAATGTATGTCTAATGCCCTCAAATAGTTTTATTCCAGAACTTTCAAAAAATGTTAGTTTAAGACCCTTAAATAATGTAAGTTTAGAACCCTCAAGAAGTGTTATTCTAGAATAGGGCTTTTGGTTTTTGTATCATAATTATATGGAGCATTTACATAGTTTTTGTTATGATAATTACTGTAATATTTTAACTATATCTATAATTTGTAATAATAATGAAACTAATATATTAATCAAATATTTTGCTGTTAAAAAAAACGGGTTTGATGATATGCTATATGCTGTAAATCGTAGCAAATTCAGTATGCACTCAAATCCTAATAGAAGCAGAACAAAAAAAATATCTCTACACAAAGGCTGACTACGTTATTAAAGTGCAATGGCAATAATTCCGGTTTTGATTGAATTCGCTTGTTCCTGCGAAACGTAGATTTCTATGTGTGTAACGAGCCACATGTTTAATATATACGTACATACACTTGCTTGGTATGCAAGGGGTGAACTTTTAATTTGGTTTGTTAAAACACAGGGGCTTGTTTGAATTACACATACGCTCGCGCTCAGAGAATCCACCCCTCGTTTCCATATTACCCCAAAACATGCTGACAATATTATATATTGCTCGTACATATAAAACCGCCGAATTCGGCAATGGATTCATGACCAAAGAGGAATCCCAATTATTCCGACCCGTAAAATTAGTTCATCACTGATAAAAGTCCATAAACTCGATTCTCAAACCACTTAAATCCTTTGCCTTCAGATCAAAGCAATGTTGTTGTTGGTCTTCTTCTACTTCTGCTTCTTATTCCCAGCCCTGCCTTAGTTTATTTTTTTCCTGTCCCCATGTTTAACTTTGTAATCTAGAGTTACAGATAGAATAGAGAAAAGGAGACGGAGAATAGGAAGAAACAAAGGATGAAAAGGGATGAATATCCTTTATTTTTGTTTCTTTCGCGTGCATTGCAAATCCGTTTGATGGGGACCGAGGGTCTGCGGATATAAACTGGTCCCTTGCGTGTGTCCCTTAATATATATAAACACACTAAAACACGGACTGTCCTGCGGTATTTAAACTACCTTCTCCCCCGCCCGAATCCGGAAGCCCGACCAAGGGAATAAACCTGCTCAACTTGACACAAAGTTTGTAATCTTAAGTAAATTCATAAAGAGAAAATTTCCCTTGGGTGGTGTAACGATATCTGCCTCGGAAAATAGAATCAAACGCGAAAAAAATAAAGCTTACAAAAAGAAAATGTTACAGCGCATCGAATTTGTGTAGATTCCGAAGCCCTTTCACTGCTAATCACTATTAACTTGTTACTAACTCCTATCCGTTTCGAAAACTTCCGGACACTTTATTTACCCTTTACTTATCCGAACTGGTAATTGCGTGTTGCATAATTCAGGAATAAATATTTTACGCCGTTGCAACTGTTTGGGTTTTATTTCATCCTGTAATTTTACAAATTACCTGAAGCTTCTTTCATAGTTTTTTTTTTACCTCCATTTGGAGCAAACTTTAGTTTCGCGCGGCGTATTAATTAAAGAAAGTTATAATTATACTTTAGGTACACGTTGTCTTATTTAAATAAGAATATGTAGTTGATAATTGCAGCAGCAAATGCACAAAATAAATTCGAAAATATATGTTCTTTTATAAACTAACTTTACAAACCTCTTACATAATACTTAAAAAGTTTCATCTCACAGAGTATAAAACTAATCTCCTTTGTCTAAAAATATTGTAATTATTAAATATATGAAGTTTAGAAATTCAGCATTGCTTTCTCGTTGACATTTCTGTGAATGCCTTTTTTTTTCGATACCGGAAAAGTGTCCGGCGTAATTTATTTAAAACGTAAATGTCGGATGCTGGGATTTGTTATTCGGGTAGGAGAATGTGCTGCAGCTCAGCTCGCCTTTCCTTTCTTCGACATGAAAGTATAATAAGTATGCGCCCTCGTTATATATCCCGATACATCTCTGGTTCCGCTTCCTGCATACGCCCTCATCTTCCACCCTCCTTTTTTTTTGTCCAACCTATCTCCTCCTGAACATCTCGATATATATATTGGTATTATATTTTAAAAAGGCAGATTTACAAATCATTCCGTTTGGAATGGCTGGCTTCTGAATATTTTGCATTCGACCAGAAAGAAATAAAGAAAACCTCCCCCGATTATGAATAATTTATAAGGGCAAACACAATTTCGCACAGATTAGTTTTTCCAGTTCCCCGCCGAAGGATTCTTATTCCACCCCTCCACTTTTATTCTATTTTGCTTTATTTAGTTTTGGCCACCCTCCTCCTATTTTTTTTTCACTTGAATTCCTTTTTTCTTTCTTCTTTGAAAGAAGGGGATCCAATAGTGCAGGTGCATCAGGCCTGCAATTCTACTTGAATAACTCCTGTTTATCGTCGCAGGACTATTCAAAGACTCCCCAGGCACCGATAGCATAATCTTGCCGTAATATTCATGGCCCACTTATCTCAAAATGCGTCTTCTTCGCAATGATTATATTGCATCAAGCTTCAGCTCATGTGATAATTACATTTTTTCGTTCCACTTAATTCTCCAATTAATTTAAAATCTATTTACAAATTGCCTATAAATATGCATAATTAAGTTCACTTGATAACATATCTTTCAAAATGATGTAACTGATACATAGAAACACATATAATACTAATTGAAATCGTGGAAAATTGTTGTATTTTTAAATTTGGAGATACTCAAAGCCAATAGGCTATCAAACAATAGCTTCTTTAGTCCTATTTTATTCTATTATCTACATTTCTTGTATCCATACAACATTTTTGATAGTTTAATTACAAAGTTGAGAATTTTCTTATATAAACAATAAATTATAGTCATTACTACAAATAGTAACAGAAAAAAAATACTAAGGGCTCATAACCATAATTCCCTCCACCCCCAATTAGTTTTTAGTAGAGTTTATATAAAAAAACAAACTTTTTCTACGATTTCCTATTTTTTTTTAAGAATTTTCTTATATAAACAATAAGTTATATTTATTACTATAAATAGTCACATAAAAAATACTAAGGGCTTATAACCATGATTCCCTACACCCTCAATTAGTTATTTGTAGGGTTTATATAAAAACCAAGTTTTTCTACTATTTCGTTTTATTATTGGCCGAAACAAGAAGAAAATTTAGATTATTTAGAATATTTTAATTACCAAGTTAAGAATTTTCTTATATAAACAATAAATTATAGTTATTACTACAAATAGTAACAAAAATTATTACTAAGGGCTCATAACCATAATTGTTTGTTCTTTAGGGTTTATAAAACAAGAAACAAGAAGAAAATTTATATTATTTAGAACATTTTAGTAACAAGTTAAGAATTTTCTTATATAAACAATAAATTATTATTAGTAGGGTTTTTAGAGCATTTCATTTTTTTTTTCAGGAAACAGAAAGAAAATTTTGTAAATTCTTGCTAAAGATTTTTCTTCATCTACCGCAGTAAATCTTTCTTAAAATCCACAGTTATACTTTTTACTATAATTCATCTTACAAATTAAAAATAACTAATGTATAAAACATAAATTGTAAGAAATTACATAAAAATCTATTAATATTCTGATTATTCATACCTATTTAAAACTGTTTCTTTATTATTTATTGTTCAAAATAAAATGATAAAAAATAATAAACCTATGACTAGACACACTATTAAACACAGTGAATTCCTTTGTAAAGCACATTCTTGGATTTAATCCAAGTTTCGTTCAGAGTTATTTACAAAAGATAGAATCTCCAAAGACTTATCCTTTCTATTTTATTACCGAAAATAAACACAGTAAAATCTTTATAATAAATACAATTACTTTTAAATTATACAAAAAAAATACAATATTTTTTCTATAAATATTTTTTAATCAAATAGCATTATTTTTTGTTATATCACCTCAATATATAATTGATTTTGAGTATATTGGTCTTTTCTCTTAAGCTGTAATTAAAAAAAAAATAATAATTTATTATTTTAAATTTTGTTTTATTTGACTAAAACATTCTTTTTAATTATGAAATAAATAGAAAAATGTAACTCTTATTTGATAATCCTTGATACACAACTGATTTTATTTTCCCAAGAAAATAACTGATTTAAATAATAAAAATATTTAAGAAAATTGCCTTTGTTATGCAGAACTATGAGATAATCTAGTGTTGAAAGATTTTTAATACCTCGCATAATGCGTTTCTTTATAATTAATCCGGGTTAATCAAAACAGTTTATTGATTAAGTATAGAGTTATATAAATCATTGTTTTAAATATAGATTTTTAAAAGTAAATTGACAAAAAATTTAATTAATTAAAAACTTTATTACAGTAATATAATTAAAATTATAATAATTTTAGAGATAATGCAGGTGAAGTGCACTTCATAAAACATCCAAGACTTGAATTGCTGACACCTGAATAGAAGAAAGGAATCTCTAGGATCACTTACATTTAGTGTCTCTTAAAGTAGTTGGTTTATTTAATAAAGTAATAATAGTACTTAAAGTGATTTTACTATGGGAAGTGGTGAATCATGAAAGTCCAATTAAATATTACCAATAATGGGATGATTAAGAAGAAAAATGAAGAAAATAAAAAAGGCTATGAAGATTCGAAGACCATAAAAGTCTTGGCACACTTCAGGCTAATAATACTTAAACGAGACTAATTAAGAGGCGTAAAACGAAGCGAAAGAATGAAAAGGCCACTTGGAGATTTGACAGAGTAAATGAGTGCGTTCACCCATGGCTTCTTGCAACTAAATCATCCAATATCCTTCGCAACACAGCAAGTCATATATAAATTAACCGTCGATTCGTGGCAACAATGGACCATTAAAAAAAATAAAAAAATCGATGCATCATAAACGCCTATAATATAGTTGTCTCACGAAAAGATTTATAGGCAACGAGTTAATAATAGGTGAGATGGGAAGAGTTGGAAAAAAAAGTTTATACTCTTAAGAAAATTAATTGTTTCCTCCAGTTCTGTTTACACAGTTCAAAATAGAAATCATTCTTCACTCCGTAAACGAAAATTCTAAATAAACAGACAGTTTAGTATAATATTTTCCGGTTTTCCTTTCTAGCGAAAAATAGAAGTAAATATATTTGTTTTAAGCAGCTGCTGCTAATATTTTATTTTTAGAGAAAATTCAAAAAAATATATAAAAATAAATATTTGATTTAATTGGAATTTGTACGTAAAGTATCATTATTATAATATCGTATCCCTTTTGGACAGCATGGATTATCTCGTAGTTAACACCTCACTCAATAAGTTCATAGAATGACATATAGATAGCGCCTCTATTGACAATCGAAAGTACCAACCTTCAGACGATGACTGTCAAAATTTCATGGGAATCTGACGATTCGTTCACAAGTTACAGTGATTTTAGTGACGTTAGTTTTGTAATTTTCAAAACAATGGAAAAATCTTAATTTAATGTGTTGGTAAAACGTTGCTTTTTGCTTGATAAGTGTTATGAGGACTCTTCTCCGTTGAAACTAACACTAGAGAAGTGGTTTTCTGATTTTAAACGAGATTTTTCAAATCATATGGATTTGCGCCACCTATATGTCATCCTACGAACTTATTGAGTGACGAATTACGTCTTAATATTAAATGCAAATATTCTTAAGTACCTTTATTATACAAATAAAGATTTTTATTGAGAAGTCTACTAGACAAGTGATGATCTCATTGATTTTGAACTAAGAGTTACGTTCTTCTCTTAGTTAATAATTAGGTTGTGTATTATTCCCTTTACTAGGGACTTTTCGTGGACTTGGAGAGGACTAACCTTGTTACATAAACATCTTATTTTTTAGTAGGAAATTCACTTAGTAGGGGATAATATTTGAAAGAAAATATGTCTTGCCCTAATTCAGATTTTTTATACAACAGTAGTCATTACAGATTATTTAGTCGTGGAATCTTTCAAAAGCGGAAGTACCGAGTTCGTAAAATATGGGATAATATGATTGAGCCGTTGGGTTTATTTATGAATGAAACTAATTTAAGTTAATTGGATTAAAATACTAAACATTTTTCTATGAAAGTTGATATAAATGTCTTAATTAAACTACTTTTGCTGTACAAATTAATTTAAATGAATGGATTTAATTATGTGACAGTGATAAAATGTTGGTCATGAGATACATGCAACTTGTATACAGTAAGCACACAAAATGAATAAACAAATTTCCATACGTTAAGCGGACAGTTAAATTCCCAAATAGATTTATACATTTAAGGTATTATAGTTCAATTACAATTCATTTATATTTTACAATTTTATGGAAAACACAAGTATTCTTTTCTTAAAGTAAATGTTTTAAGTCAAGTTATTTTTTAAGCAGGATTGTGGACAATTTACGAATGTGTTTAGGGCGGTATGAGGGCAATGCGTTTTGCAAATTTGCATTCGGCCGATGTCGGATTTAATTGGACTAATTTTTGGGATTAAGATTCTTTGTGGTGCAAAGGGGTTAACTGAGCGCGCATTCAGGCTATTCAATTAATCACAATTAGAGTACAGATTAAGGGGACCATTATTTGTCATGCCAACAACATTATAATTATTTAATTGCTATGGGAAAATTGTCACGCACAAGCTGCACTGACATTTTCTTTCCATCCGTCACATTCTGTCCGCACACATCCTTTTCCCATACAAATTTCTCTCAATGCGGAATTACATAATCAAACAAATTGTACCACTTTTATCTCAGCGAACAAAAAAAAGTAGTGGTTACCAAAAACGTGGTGTTCATAAATTATATGTAATTGTAAAATATACACGATTACTTAATAAAAAACCTGTTTCAAATAAACCAGTTCAATTTTATGCTGGATTTCACTCAATTCCAACATTTATTTAAATGCATTTTACATAAAGTATTTTATTTTAAATTTTATTTTTATTTAGAATTAAATACGTACATTGTTCGCACGAACGTACTTAATATTCATACAGACGTACATTTCGCGGAAATAATGTAAGGCTACGTGGAAAAAATCAAATATTGAGGGTGAGTAAATATGTCTAGTATAATAATTATTTCAGTGAAAAATGATTAATAAAACTTGAATTAGAGATGTGCATTAAAATAAAGATAATATTAAGGTTTTCCGCAATGTTTTTTGTGAAAAGAGATTCGTTAAAATTGTCAAATGTCAAATATTTTTTAAATCTGTCAAATGTCAAGTACCCGTTAAACGCCATCTATCGTTTGTATATAGTATTAATTCAAGTAGTGTTTAAGTTCTCGAAACAAAAGTATGCTCTTGGATTTATTTAAAAGTTACAGAGTCTATTTTAAAGTGCAGCGAACAAAATGCGCTTTGAATATAAAGGGGAGGTTGAGAAGACTGCGAATCACTTCATCTCGAGTTCTGGTCTAGAGCTAATCCAGATGTACCGAAAATTGCACGTCGCGCTGCTTTCATCTCGCTCCACGCTTTTTGAGAAATTAACTTAAACTAATACAATATTTTCACAGTCCGCGGAATAATTGGCTTATGATATTCCAACTTGCGACAAGGGAGAAATGAGCATCCCTTTCGCAGTCTGTGTTGTCTGGAGGGACGTCCTCCCTTTCAGCTCTGAATAAATGCGCTGTTCTGTTAACACAATAAACTTAGTTGTTTTAATTATAATCAGTTGATATTTTAGTGTGTCTGGGGGTGGAACAAGCCGCACATACATACACTACACACTCGCAGTCTGGTGCTAATTAATTATGAGGACAGACGTGGCCCGAATGAGCAAAACATCCCCATCACCGAAAAAGGGAGATGAGAGACGGTTTCAGAGGCGGCGAGAAAATCTTCCTTCTGAAAACTATCCTTCTTTGCACTTTTCCAATAAATATACGAGCGCAATTTCGGGTTCTGAACGCAGAGCCCAGACATTGTAAATATCGTAAAATTACCTATGAACGCTAGAAGTTTATTATTTTCTCTGTCTATCTCTCTTACACCCACGCGCTTTGGGCAGCTGCATCGCAAATTTACGAGCTCTATTAAATCCAACGGGTAACAGATTTTTTTCATTAACATCCCTTTGCCTTCGAACGAGCCATGAGCGCGCAACAACAAACATCTGAATGGATAAATATTTTCCTTTTTCCGATATGGATTTATATTAAAACTACGAGTTTATTAAAAATCTTCTATAAATATCGCCCCTTTCCAAATTAGTAATACGAATAGAAACCCTTAACTAAAATTAATGGTAGTCAATAATTATACACAAGAGTTATGTTTTAAATTTATTAGATAGCTTACCATAATGTGAGTATAATTTGACTATTAATCGTGTATTTAGACATGTTACTGCAGTTACTATAGCAATTATGTACGTTAGAACAACATTCCTCGGTCCCCAAAAGGTAAATACTACATAATAATTAACATACAGTTTAATTATGACAAATAACCAAAGTACATTTTATTATTCAAATATTTCTTACCAATTAATGAAACTCATTAAAAAAAATCATTAATAAACCTAACCACCAAATCAGAAATATTTCAAAATGTATCTGAAGTTCCCCAAGGAAATGTACTTGGACCAATATTTTTTTTTTTGCAAAACAAAATAATATTGAAGCATTTTAAAATGATATAGAACTAATTTCATAATAATATATAACTAAATATAATAAAATCGTTTCCTATATAACATTTTATAAAATGAAAATTGTATGTTATGTCATGGGGTCTATATTGTAGATCAGATATATGGAACCTTCCGCAACCTTTGGAAGAATTTTTTAGGGTACCTTGAATAATATTGTAAAGTAGAAGGGTTCTTTATAATATTATTCAAGGTACCCTAAAAAATTCTTCTAAATATTACGAAAAATTGATGGCACATAAATCTTTCTCAAAATTGGGGAACCTAGGTTAAATAAGAATAATAATAATAATGACTTTTGTATCTATTATAATATTATATGTAATTTAATCAATAGTTACTATATCTTAAGTTGGAGTTATTGTAATTTATTTTCATAATAATTAAGGTATATCGCAAGAAAAAAATCAAAATTATGTAAGAAATGGATAATTTACTAGAATTAACTTTAAATAACAAATTTATAATTGATTTTTTTTTAATATCCGGCACTATTCAAAAACAAAAATACATACAAATATTAGTAATACTATTAGGGTACCAACTTAGTATAAAGTGTTTTCAATTAAAATTTCGTAACCGGACTATAGTGAAAATATTTTGAATGAAGTCGTACTATGGAGGCATTGCTTATTTTATGTAATGATTACATTCGAATAATTATAAATTAATAAGGAATTATATAAAATGAATTTTTCAAATTTTTTTTTTGTTAATGATAACCGATATAAAAATGCATCAATATTTTTTAATCAAAATAAATATTGTTTATAATAATACCCGTTATTTACTGTGCTTAAAAAGATTGAAGACAAAAATCTCTTTGTGTTAAATTTTTAAGTTTAAAAAACTGGTTTTCACAAGCAAAAATATAAGGAATTATATAAAATGTTTCTTTTAAATAACCGATGTAAAAATACATCAATGTTTTTTAATCAAAATAAATATTGTTTATAAGTATACCGGTTATTTAAAATTAAGTTAAATTTTTAAGTTTGAAAAACCGGTTTTTTACATGAAAATTTCACATGTTTTTTTTGATAACCGGTAAAAAATATATTAATTATTATAAGATAAAAACCGGTTTTTTAAATTACCGAGTTTATTTTAAGTCAATTTTCATATAAATTCTAAAATTCACGATTCATTAATTGCTATTCCCTTGATGTTGTTTCTATTGTTCCGGTTTTGATTCGGCAGTAGAAAGGGTCAAAATATGTAGCAAATCTATGATGCATGTAACCGGACTATAGTGAACATATTTTAAATGAAGTCGTACTATGCGAGGCATCGCATATATAATGATTACATTCGAATAATTATAAATTAATATTATTATTTTGATAGAAAATTTATTATTTACTAGGATGGATTTATTCTTTACATTAGTTTGTACCGTTTTGTTAAATAAAGCATTTAAAATATGCTAATTCGTTGAGATATGATGTACATTCACAATTTGAGAATTTGTAAAATTAACCAATTAATTTAAATTTGATTTATTTATGAAGATACTTCAATAAATTACATGTTTAGATTAAATGTAATGGAATGTATCAAGTAACAAATTATAGTCATAACTTGGGAATTTACAATATTTGCAAATAAGTATAAAATCAGAAGTGGTTTTATATCAACAAGGATTACATTAAAGTCAATTATAAATAGAATTATCGTAATTACAAGCAAAATTATCGGTATTTTAGATTCAAAATTAAACATAGCACTAATTTATATTATTTTATAACAATCTGAAGCAAAATAACTGAACTCTCCTGGAATGTAAATGAAGTTATCTTATGGGTAAGATAACAATCTTTCGGGATCAATTACAGGCTTACAAAGCGTGTAACTGAGCTTACATATTTATAAGAGAGGTAGGCTCTATTAAAATCATGATTTTATGTGAATATTTTACACGGCTGGTGGTCTTAATGGAAAACCAAACGTTTTATTTTTAATTTTCCGTTTGACACACAAAGAAATAAAGGACTCGACTGGAATAACATCGTTATAACAGTGACACTCTAAATTCAGATTTACTATGGCCGAAAGATTGCGCTGCTGCATTTTAGTTTTTTTTTTTATTATTTTTGTTCAGTTTTCAGTCAAATAGTTTTCGGGCTGAAATGGAAATAAAATGATTATGACGGTCGAGTCTCGCGCCTCGTGTAATTGTAATTAATGTCTCTGGGTTTTTCGGGGGACGACGACGAATTAATGCAGCACATAAATTCGTACTTGACCCGAAAGGCCTTAGGATTAACCATCACCAACCAAAAATAAATGAACACACGAAAAAAGCAGAAGCGACAGCGGCAAAGTTTTGGTTTCTTCTTTTATTTGGTTTTGGGAATTGCAGTGATGGATTAGAACACCTCCTGCCGGAACAATTCTTTCGCAACTCATATACACTGTTAGGATTACTCAAGACAGTTATTTATAAATCACGAAGATGCTCTTAAAAATAAGATAGAAATACGTTAAGCTTCAAACTTAACGGAGTTTCGAATTTTTAATTTGGAACATTTTAAGTTAGAAAAACCAGTATTTAATAAATTTGTAAAATTAGAAAACCGGTTTTAGATATTAGTATTAATATTTAAAAATCTATTATTCAGTGCGCTTAAAATGAAATTTAATAAAAAAATCTGTTTTTGTTAAAATTGTTAAATTTTTAAGTTTTTAAAACCGTTTTATAATGAATTTTTTTAAATGTTTTTTTTTGATGATATAAAAATACATCAATATTTTTTAATCAAAATAAATATTGTTTATAAGAATATTTATTGTATTTAAAATTATTGTAGATTAAAAATCAATTTTTAATAAATTTGTTAAATTTTTAAGTTTGAAAAAAACGGTTTTCATGTAAAATATAAGGAATTATATAAAATGTTTCTTTTTTAATGATAAGTGATATAAAAATACATCAATGTTTTCAATAAAATTAAATATTGTTTATAATAATACCGGTTATTAACTGTTTTTGAAATTATTATAGATAAAAATATGTTTTTGATAAATTTATTAAATTTTTAAGTTTGAAAAAGCGATTTTCATGTAAAATTTCACATGTTAAATATAAGGAATTGTATAAAATGAATTTTTGTTAATGATAACCGATATAAAAATGCATCAGTTTTTTAATAAAAATAAATATTCTTTATAAAAATACCGGTTATTTACTGTGCTTAAAATGATTGAAGATAAAAATCTGTTTTTGTTAAATTTTTAAGTTTAAAAAACCAGTTTTCACAAGCAAAAATATAAGGAATTATATAAAATGTTTCTTTTAAATAACCCATGTAAAAATACATTAATGTTTTTTAATCAAAATAAATACTGTTTTATACCGGTTATTTATTGTATTAAAAATTAAGTTAAATTTTAAGTTAAGTATGAAAAACCGATTTTCTTGTAAAATTTCACATGAATTTTTGAAAGTTTTTCTTTAATAATAACCGGTAAAAAATATACATTATATAAGAATAAAAACCGTTTTTTTAAGATTACCGAGTTTATTTTAAGTCAATTTTCCTATAAATTCTAAAGTTTACGATTGACCTGATTATAGATATTCCCTTGATGTTATTTCTATTGTTCTGGTTTTTATTCGGCAGCAGAAAGGGTGAAAATATGTAGCAAATCAATGATGTATGCTTTTTTTTCTATAAAAAAAAATCCTCGCTAAAAAAGTGGAGTATTATTGTTAAAGCAATGTTTGTTTTCCCAATGTAGAATTCGCGTCGGTACTGTAACATTATTGTAAAAGTAAACAGTGAAAAGGGCAAAAAAGTGGACTTTGTGTTTTAATGGCAGAATTAAAATACACGTTGGATGGTGTGTTTTCAGTAGAGCCACATCTGCTGGATGGAAATCTCGTGAAAGCCATTACACCTTATTGGATACTTTTAAAGTTAATATTTGCCAGTTTTACTAGTTATTCGATACATTGCAATAAACCTAAATAATTATAATTCGAGAATTAAACAAACGGAATGAAAATAACACATTTTACTTTACTTAAAAATAATCGAATTGTATGATTTTATTTACTTTTTATGTAACAAAATAATATTTTCATGTATGAAACAGTGGTAATTCTATACAATGTATTTGTTTGATTTTCATATAGTAAATATCAATTTGAAGGAATATTTTGTATGGAAGTTTAGACAAGGAGCGCTCATAAAATATTGCATCCAATTTCCCTTCGTGCCGCATCATCGGATTTTTCAATACACACACATACGCTATACGTAATGCAATATCAAAAATTTCACGTAAATAATGAATCCCCATTGTTCGTTAATTCCCAAAGCCGATTTCGTATTCGCCGTGGAAAAATGCAACGTACGCAGAATAAATTACATAACCAAACAGAGCAACAACAACAACAATAAAAAATAAAAAGGATTCGGTCGGAACACTTGAACGAAGATAAAAAAAAATAATACTGTTTTTGATGTCCGGTCATTTGCTGAATACTGAAATTTCCGTGACTTTAATTTCCATGATTTCCGTCCGATGCATTCAAATTTCATACCCGGATCGATACCTATTTTCTATAAATAAAAAGGTGGAAGAAGAGGAGAAAAAAATCCTTGTTTACTTGCCCTGATCAAAGATTAAAGCTTTAGCATTATTTATGGGCGAAATTATAGTGAGTTTTCATGTTTTATTTATGCATTTAATATGAGATATTGGCAATAAGTGGCCTACACGCATTTTCCAATATTCCACCTTTTTCTCATTACTGAAATACTCGGATACTTAACGGCATAAACATTACCTATTTAGCATAGTAATTCTTAATCAAGCGGAAACAAGTTTTCCTTATAAGCAAAATTCTCTCATCTCTTCTTTATACCTGGTTCCAATAAATTATTTACTAAATACAATCAATATTCCAAAATTTAAATAATTATTTCTAAATATTAAAATATTTAATCATTTATTCAACTACAAAAATTGTAGAACTTGAGAAAAAAAATCAAGTCTAAGAATGAGTAAGGATAAAAATATTTAGAAATTGTTAATGAATATATTGATTTTGACATTGGTCTCAATGTAAATTCGAGCTTTAGCAATTAATATTTATAGACGTACAATTGATTTCAGATTTCCTCCTACGTGAATTTCGAAAGTCCATTGTTCGTTTTTTCTGCTGCTCATTAACATATTCACTGCATTTTCGTCAAGTTAAGTGTTGAGAATATTTTTTTGATGATCTATTAAAAAACAGTTCGAATAAACTAAATGGTGTTACTTTTGGAAACCAAATACCGGTTAATGGTTTACCGGTAAATATTGGCTACAAATACCGGTATTTTTTTTAAATTATTTAAATATTCCTTAAAATATTGTTCATAAAATATGGTAAATCGAAGATCGGTTAAAAAACATCGTCTTTCTATGGATTATATTCGTTAAACTGTATTTAAAATAATTTAAATGAAATATGATTTAATCTTAGTTTGCAATTCTTTCACTTCACGTTAAAAAATTGTAAATTAATATTGTTAGTAATATATTAAATATTGGACAAAAATTATTATATATTTTACATTTCTGAATAATTATTTTTATATATAATAAATAAATAAATAATATGAAAAATGCAAATATTTTATTAAATCTTAAATTTATTTTATATTATTTTTTAGTAATATGCAAATAATATAATATGAATTATTAGCATAACTATTGTGGGAAAAAAAATATCATAATTTATTGAAACCTGTGGAATGCGAATGTCGAATGTCGTAAATCATAGAAATATTGCAGCTATTCATTCGTAGGTGTACCATGAGAGCCGAGTAAGAATATTTTTAAAGTACGAAAGGTGATTTATGACTGGGCCATTTTTTATCAATGCTTTTCCCATTTTTTGTTCATTTTTATTTTGAATGTTTTTGAATGATGATCTTCTGTGTATGCATATTTATTGGTATGAATGATCCATAACTTACTTTATATGCAAATAATACGTTTAATTCTTTAGAAATGTGAATAATTGCTTAATCATATCGAAAATAAAAATTGTTGCATCATGATTTATTGATCTAATCAAAGTTTTATGTGATTCTTGTTTTAAATATTTAAGAAGGTATAAAAATAGATATTTCTCATGTGTAACTACTTGCAGGAGTTGAGAACAATGTCGTAAATGCGAATACATAGCTGTATGGTGACAGAGTAAACATGTTGCAAAGTACTGAACGTGAATTATGGGATACTTAGACAAAGCATGGTTCTTGTATATTATAAAACCTACATTATTTTCAGTTTTATGGGATATATAAAGCATATTCCCAACATAAATTCTAGCCTCCAATGTTCACCAATTACATATAATTTATTATCAGGGCAAAAAGACCGACCTTCGGTCAATAACCATTTTTTCTTTTTTGTGTCTATTATCTGTTAATATAATTATTATTATTATTTAAGTATAATTTTACATAATTCTGTGTAAAGTATTGTTCTAAATTTTCAAAAAATATTTCCTTATTCACTACAATAACTTAGATTCTTCCAAATTGGTTTTGGTTACACTTACAAAAATACATTTAACAATTTGCAGAAATAAATATTTCCATATTAACTCTAGTATCTTAGGTACTTCAAGTTTATTAATGATTGTATTTTTAAAAATACATATAAAAAATATTTTTAAAGTTGTATTAAAAAAAAATGCATATAAATAATTTAATATTTCTATATTAACCCTTAGATTATTCAAGTTTATTATTGGTAGTATTTTCAAAAATATATTTAAATATTATGATAAAATAATGTAATTTCATATTAGCTCTACGATTATATAAGATTCTTAAAGTTTCGTTTTGGTTGTATTTTATTAACTTTAGTACCTTAAATTCTTCAAGTTTATTATTGGTTGTATTTGAAAAAATACAAAAATTCATTTTGGTTTTGGTTGTATTTTAAAACATAGAAATAATTTACAGAAATATGCATTTCCATATTAACTCTAGTAAATTAGATTCGTCCAGGTTTTCTTATATTTTCAAAAATTATATAAACAATTTGCAGAAAAATGTACTTTAACATTTATTATTGCACCATTTTGAGTGTATTTTAAATACATTAGTTTTCATTATAATCGAAATTTCTGATATTCAAATGTATTATTTAAACGTTCAGTTGTTGTTATTAATAAGAACAATATTTTTGTCGTGAAATCTTCCAGTTTGCATTTATTTAACAACACAAGTTTACTTTATAAAGTTTTTAAAACTAATTAAGTGTATAATTAATAAAATTAATTGTTACACTTATTTTGTCAAATTTTAATTAATTTATATTAAATTTCGTTAAATAATTACTAATTATAACTGCGTTATTAAACATGATTTAAATTGATTGTATGAACTAACTTGAAAATTGATCATTTTATATAAATGATATAATGAAAGAACCAATTAAAGGAAATTGATTTAAATGGTTTTGAAGCTCGTAAATTAATTGCTGCATCAATTATATATAATTGTAATTTAAGTGGATTGAATCGAATTTTGTTATATCAATTGAATTTTATAGTTAATCTACTATAATATATCGAATATTGGACTAAAGTTACGTAAATCACAATATTTTTAGAAAGATTTTCTTTGAATGCTTTGAACTTACATTAAAATAAATCGAATATTATTCGGAATGGAATCATGTCTGTAATAGTTGAGATTTGTGAAATTCCATGAAATATAATGCTATTTGCTCAATCTGTAGAATTCAATATAAATGTAACTATTCCATTTAAATATTAAATTTTCTTTTGAATTTATACATTTTTTTTAATAGAATTTAAACTATTTTGCATAAATTTTTGTATTAATTAATAATAATTAATTTAACAATGAAATTATAAAATATATTTACAAGATTTGACTCAAAAGA
Source organism: Nicrophorus investigator (assembly GCA_963457615.1). Classification (NCBI taxonomy): domain Eukaryota; kingdom Metazoa; phylum Arthropoda; class Insecta; order Coleoptera; family Silphidae; genus Nicrophorus; species Nicrophorus investigator. The sequence goes on along the minus strand of OY735142.1, from coordinate 9,409,611 downwards.
AACTGGCGAAATAAATTTAATCAATGATAAAATGACAAAACTTCAAGGGTAAGTAATTAATATTTTCATGAGAGCTAAAAGCACTTTCACTTAGTTCTGTTACATAAATTATAATACATAATATTTTGATTAGGATTAATTAATGAAAATTGTAGACTATATAAAATAATGAAGATAAGCCTATGTACATACAAAAATAAGTTTTTTTTTTAAACTAAACTAATTTAACCACTATAATTATTTTAGAATAAAGATTTATATAATATTTAAAAATTTATGAAAATTTTATCATATTTGTTGTAAAAATAAACCTTAAGTCTACTTTTGATTATATAAGACATAACTAGTAATAATATGATTTTTTTTTCTACACGAGGCACAGATAATATTTTTTCGTCATAATTGCTATTATTTAATTAATATAGATGTAATACATATTTATATTATTATTATGTAATAGAAATTGAAAGAAATCTAATCATTTTTGGAACTTTACCATCAAAAACTTAAAGATGTATGATTTTTTTTCAACACCTAATGTGCCAGGTGTCGATAATTGTAATTATTTTATAAATATTGATGTGTTGCATATTGATATCATTATTATATAATAGAAATTAAAAAACTCTAATCATCTCTAGAAATTTAATATCAAAAACATAAATGTATATTTTTTTCGACATGTGGCACCATTTTCCAAGATATAATATTTTTTTGGTACTTGCAATTATTTCATCAATATAGCTGTAATACATATTAAAATCATTATTTTATAATATAAATTGAAATGAAAGTAATATTTATCAAAAACGTAAAGATGTATGATTGACACGTGGCACATTTTTCGCAGATAATATATTTTTGTACCAATTGAAATTATTTCATTAGTATTGATGATACCATTATTATATAGTAGAAAAAGAAAGAGATGTATTTTTTCTTAAACATTACAAACAAAAATGTAAAATTGTACAATTTTTTCGACCGTAGCACATTTAATACAGGTAATTTAATTTTATATTAATTAAAATTATCATTATATAAAATAAATTTTAATTTTAATGTATAAAATTATGTTTAACTCGTTAGTATAAATGAAATAACTTATATTTCCTTATTATATAAAATTGTTTTTTTTTTAAATCAAATAATAGAGAGAAATCTGATCATATCATAGAACTTTAATACTTTAAAGTTGTGAAGATGCAAAGCTCATTGAAATGTAATATATATGAATAGAAAGCATCCTGAATTCTTCCGCTTTGAAAAGCCGGAGGGGAGAAAAGCCATATGCGTGTATCAAATTTGCAGCATATTATTTTAAGTGCACGTTTTGTTTGGGAAAAGGGAGCGGACTATGAGCGAAATTCACACGAGTTTCGAGCTCTGTTTAATCCATCCATGTGCGTTGTGCTACCGTTCTACCATGTGTTTCATCCGTTTTCGGTCATCATCATGTGCAGATTCATGCAAACTCCAGTATAAAATTCACTAATCTCCTTATTCTCTTCTACAAACACAAACACTCACATATCCCTATACAAACACGCATACACAAACGTATATTTATGTATCGGCTTTAAATAGTCGAGACAAGATTCCGAAATAGACTTTGACCGAATGCGAGAATCCCAGCGCTGGAGAAGACTACTCCAGAATAATCCACCGGAAAACATGCGTGCCCAGACTTTAGGCCTCGCTAAAACCTAATTAATTCATAACACATTATAGGTGTGTGACTTTTCTCCAAAAATCCTTCAACGAGATTAAATAAAGGCAAACGTAAGTTTCGGTTAGAACGTCAAGTGGAATTTAATAAATCTCGCTCCGTCTCTGCGACAGAAAATTAGTTCTAAACAGGATTTGCATGAACTTAATTATTTCGTTTTCAAATATTATTCCGAAAAGCTCTCAAAGTTACTCTAACGAAGTTACGTTACAAAATTTGCATCATTCTTTTCTTTAACGAAACGTCTTGTTTTACAGCTTGAAGACCAATTTCCTTCAGCTGTTTATTTTATTTTTTAAATTCTTAGTTGTTTTCAGTTTGTTTTTTTTATTTTTCAGCTGCTCGTATGGCTTAAGTGTCTTTCGTTTTTGAAAAGGGTTAACGAGACAGGACGTTTGGCAAATTGCCTCATTTCTTTTACCTGTCCTTAACTTTGAGGCTGTGCTAAATACAAAGGCGAAAATCTCAATTCATTTTTTTAATTATAATTTTAAATTAAAACTTTCTTCGTTGCTCCAGGAAATTACATATAATTACTGCCACCGTCAAGTTCATCAAAGAATGTGAATCTTATTCCATCCTCAATCAAATAACAACATATATTATTATAAACTTACTTGACATCTAAAATGTAATCTCTTTATAGCAGATACGAAATTAGCAGTACAATTATGATCAATTACTTAAGAATATAAAAATAAGCCAAATCATTTATGTAATTAATATCATTTTATAAACCAAGATTATAAATATTTATTTACAAGTTAGATAAAAAATATTGTTTTATAGTTTTTATAGTAATATAATATCTAACACCACTTACTGTAGTAATTATTAAAATCTAAAGTATTTGCTGGAGTAAGAGACGCACCAAACATTTTACGCTTTTTTCGATGAGAAAAAAATTCCGGCAAATACAATATTTTTTATTTATTTGTATTCAAATTAATTAATTGAAGATCTGTAAATACTAATCCATTTTTTGTTTAGTAGTTAATCTAAAAAACAATTATTTGAGAGGAAAAAAAAATTTCCGGCATTTTTAATAATAAATTTATTATATAATTAATTACCATATTTTTCGGACTATAAGACGTACCTTTTTACATAGAAAAATAAACTCAAATTTTGGATGCGTCTTATAGTCCGAAAAATACAGTATATCTTTCAAATCAAATATATTTTGAACTGAAATTAAATTTTACTTGATATTTAAACTCAACTATTTATATTTTTTAAATAAGAAACTGGATGGAATTTCACATCTTATTATTCAATTAATTATATCATCACGAGATGTAAATATTAATTTATTAAAATTAACTTTAAAATAAATAATGTGCTGGAAATTAACGAATTATTTTATTTATGTTTACAAATTTCAACGCTTAATCTACGTGCAGGCAATTCAAAAGTAATTGGAGTTTTATTTTTGCTTCGGCAAGTAAAGCAAATGTCCAATTTGTAGAGGAATTCCGAGTACGCAGTAACTAATAATAGCGGAAATTCTTCTACACATCTTTATCTTTATATCCTCGCCTCTCCTTTGCTAGGTTATTTCCTTATTATAAATCTATAAGCAAATATATTTACAAACGTTTATTTTTAGTTACGTCTTTGAACCATTTCATTTCATCTATAGAAAAAAATATAGTCATACAAAATTTGTTTAAAAAAATATTAATAAATAACTACTGTTAAATAACTACTGTTATTCAGATAATATTAATAATATAAATTTTTGTATATGAATAAAATATTATTTACGATCTGTTTACAATTTGCTATTTTACTATTGTAAATAATTATATTATTAAAGTACAAAAGTTTATTTTTTGATCACACGAATTTTATAATAAAAAAGTATTTATACCTTGAAATCTTACATTTCTAAAATTAAAATAATATTTAATAAAAATGATCAAATTTTCAAAATCTATATTTATTAAATTTGATTTAAAATATATTAATTTCCTTAAAATATCTAATGTTGAACAATGTTAAGCAAAGTTCCAGACTGTATACTGGATATTGGGAGTATCAGCAATTACATAGTTCGAGCAAATTGTTTACAAATCGCACACCGAATCGATACGGTTTGTACCAATAATAATTTCACTTGAAACTAGTTTATACAACAATACTAGTAATTACCATTGAATACATACATTTCAAATTCTAAAAACTATACTGAAACGACGTTAATCGAATCACATTTATAAATAAAAAATATTTAAATAATTTTACAAAATATATATAATGAGATAATTATAAAAATATCAATAAGTTTTAGATTTTTTAAACAATTTTAGAAGAAACGTCGAATAATAAAAATTTATTCTAAAAATTTCAAATCATCTCTACAATGTAAAACTTTTCTAATATTGAGTTGAAATGACAGAAGGAAATTGTATAACTTAATTCAAAAGTATTTTTTAATTTATTTTATAGGCATTTGCATCCTAACTATAATTTTTCCGATGCATAAGACGCACTTATCTAAAAGATTCATTACAAAATTATAATGATTTTATAAACATTAAATGCAAGATTCTGAAGCTGATATAGATTATAATTAAATATCAATAAATTAAGAAATAGTTAAATATGGTTAACTAATAAACAGTTATGCAAATTAAAACATTATTTTCAAAAATTATGGACTTTTGATGTTAAATTACTTTTCATCATACATTTTAAAATTAAATATGAAATACTAAAATTTTCAGAAAAAATAGTTAAACCTGACTATAAGACGCATCTCAGAGTTGAAAGATGCGTTTTATGGTACAAAAATATAGTGACAAATTTATTGTACATTTCCCAAATTATTTTCATATTTTTTTAGTTTATTTAATATTTTTTTCGTTGCATAAAACGCACTTATATAAAAGATGCATTACACAATTACAATGATTTTATTAAATGTAAGATTCCTAAACAAAAATGGATTATAATTAAAAGATCAATAAATTAAGAAATAATTAACAATTTATTGATTGTATGAACTAAATCAAAAATTGTAGAATAATAGTCAAAAATATGGTTAGCTAATAAACTGTTATGTAAATAAATACATATTTTTTCAAGTAAAATTGCTTTTCATCATACATTTTAAAATTAAATATGAAATACTATAATTTTTAGAAAATTAGATAAACCCTACAAATGTATTATATATTTCCCAAATTATTTTTAGAGATTTGTTCACAAAATATTTATGAAAATTGCGATATATGATCCTATAACATTGAAAAAAAAAACTTTTGAAGTAAAATTACTTTTCATTGTAAATTTTAAATTAAAATAAGAAATACTTTAATTTTCAGAAAATTATATAAACCTGACTAAAAGACGCATTTGTACTTTGAAAGATGCGTATTATTATACAATAAATATACTGACTATAAATTTATTATATATTTCTGAAATTATATGTGGACATATTTGTTCATGAAAATTGCGATTCTATAATAATAAAAAAAACTTTTGAAGTAAAATTATTTTTCATTGTAAATTTTAAATTAAAATAAGAAATAGTTTAATTTTCAGAAAATTATATAAACCTGACTAAAAGACGCATTTGTACTTTGAAAGATGCGTCTTATTATACAATAAATATACTGACTACAAATTTATTATATATTTCCGAAATTATATGTAGACATTTGTTCATGAAATTTATGATAAATAATCCTATAAGAATGAAAACAATTTTTGAAGTAAAATTACTTTTCAATTTTAAAATTAAATAAGAAATACTATAATTTACCGAAAATTAAATAAATCTGACTATAAGATGTATTTTCGTTTAAATATGTGTTTTATGGTACGACAAATATTGTGACTATAAATTTATTATATATTTCTGAAATTATATGTAGACATATTTGTTCATGAAAATTGCGATCCTATAACATTAAAAAAACTTTTGAAGTAAATTTGCTTTTCATCACAAATTTTAAAATTAAATGAGAAATACTACAATTTTTAGAAAATTAGATAAACCCTACAAATTTATTATATATTTTTTGTTCACAAAATGTTCATGAAAATTGTGATGTATAATCCTATAAAATAGAAAAAAACTTACGATTATTTTTGAGAATATCGGCGAAAGATGGTGGTAAACGGTCGAAATCGTCGTAGTCATCCATGTCAGCTGCAGCCAAGTGGAGAACGAAGGAAAGTAGGAAACAGCACCGAAAAACGAGCAACCTGCAACGAATAAATAAATAATACATAAATCGATAGATCCGGACTGTACGATATATCATAAAATGATAAATTATCGCCCGGATATTACGGCACGAACGGTAATAGAACAATTGCTAATCGATTATTGCTGAGAAATAGAAAAATATGGTCTCGCTAAATTCGATAAATCCTCCACGCTTCCAAAAGTACCATTCCTCCTACTACCACACCTTGCAATGGTGGTCGATACATGGATACAGATGGTCAAAGGGCATCAAATAAGGTCGCGTCCATCACCGAAGGTGAATCAATTTGTCCCGAAACAAATAGTTGGTAAACGTGCATAGAGTTTGAAAAGCCGATTCGAAGGGATGAGCAGCAGCGGCGGATGGACGGGAAAGCGGGGGAAATAAATTAAAACATTTACACTAAATGAATGGTGCAGTTGCAGTGATTGCGTTTGATTATTATTAAATTCCATAATATTTGCTCGACGCAAATACTGCGATTCAATTGAACAATCAATGTTCGATAAAATAAATACTAACGGATACAAACTCGTCCTGCTCCTATTGATCTCTAAAACATAACATTACAAAAACATGCAAATACTCTATATATGATGATTTTCAATTTCAAATTTATTTAATGTTAATACGTTATAATTCACCAATTTATTCATTTTTATATGAACAATTCAAATATTATGAAAACTTGTTGCCAAACAAAAATCCAATAAAAAAACGTTAAAGTTTTAATATTTCATTTCTGTTTCCGAATAGACCAACTAAATAGGATTGATAATTTTTTTGTCAATATTTTATCTATTAATTATGTTAAATTTATGTACTTTCTTGTTATTGCAAAAATTATAAATCTTGAAGACTGTTTGAAAAGTTTTTAAAACGAAAGTTTTTTAAAACAGGTTTGCAGAATATTTTGAATTAATTCTTTTACTTTACTCAAGATAATCTATTAACAAAATTTTATTTTCATCGGAAAAACCTTTCGTGCTATTGGAACAGTTTTCAAAACTTTTCATTCTGCCGTCGTGTAGAGTATTTGCACTTCAGGACTTATGGATTATCCAAATTTACATTACTTCTTATGAAGAAAATCGTTTCGGTTTTTGACCAGATTTTAGGAACGAATTATTTTTGATAATAATACCTGAAATTTCATTCACATACTAATCCTTTTGATATGATAAAATCTAGAAAAACGTTTTAATTAAAAAACAGAATCAAGAGAAGAATATAAATGAAATTATTGGCGCCAATAAATACATTACTAATACAAGAGATAATTTAAATAATGGTGTCAAGCAGATATCAATCTTTGGATGAAATTAAGACTTTTTAGCACGTTCCTAACGTGGCATGAAAACTGTATGAGAAATACTTAAACGGCGTTTATAAAGATATAAAAAACACACTTCCAGGAATTATTAATGAATTTGAATAAATAAATGGTGACAGATGATGACAAATGAAGTTCGACGTGTGCGGGCAAGGTGATATGACATAATAGTCTATTATATATTACCATTAATTTCAAGGATAAATTTCAAGTGTATTTTATAAATTTCAAGATGTTCGAGTCTCTAGTTGGAAGTACTTTTATTATTATTATTTGTTGATAAAACATTGTTTTTCGATGGGAAAAAGTACCGTTATGATGTTATGGGGACTCTTCTCAGTCGAGACATTTGGTCTGCTGAAATTCAGATTTTTTCATTGTTTTGAAAATTACAAAAATTGCGCCACTAAAACCACAGCAATTTGTGAACTAAACATCGGATTACCATGAAATTATGACAGGAGTCGTCTGAAGGTTGGTACTTCCTATAAATTATATTCATTTGTCAATGATGACGCCATCTATATATCATCCTACGAACTTTTTGAGTGAGGTTTTATATTTTTAATGAAATCTTATGTAAGAATGTAAACAGATATGAATAAAGTTAGGTGTAATTACAATTCAAGTTTGATATAAACAGAGATAACGTGCGTGTTATTGCATCGATAAATTCTATCGTAATTTTAAAACATTTTCCAGCACGAATTTGTAATATTAAGTTTCACATTGTTTCATAACAGCGGTTTTGTTTCGGGGGGGTCCGGGAGCGAACATAAATTTATTGTTTTGTGTGAGGGCGAAGCCGCAACCTGTTGGATTTCCCGTTTCCGGCGAGGAATGGAAGAACGACGATCGGAATGATGGTATGAAGGGGGAGGATAAAATGGGAAGGTGAAAAAGACGAGAACGTGCTGAGAAAGGGAAAAAAAGTCACGAAGATCTTTTTAATTAGTATGTAAGAGTTGGGCGAGGAATGCCTGTTAACAGCCGGATTTATTGATTGTTACAACCACTAAATTACATCATGCTCTCTACAAGTAACAAGGTGATGTATTAGAAAGATGAATTTTATCTTGTGTTTTTCGTTTCTTTATTTGGAATTGTAGTATTAAATTCAAGTAATAGAAAAAAAAACACGAAATGTAGAAAAGGCACACCTCTTGGGAAATCTCCTGACTGAGCTACTTTAATTCACTAAAAAAAACCGGTATTCGAATTTTACATATATATCAAAAAAACCGTTTTTTTTTTAAATGTCAATTAATAAATGAAATATAGACTGGTTTAATTTCGATTATTATGTGGAATAAAACATGGAAATGAAAATGGCCATCAAAAAATAGATATATTCGAATATTGAAGGCATAATGCAATAAATTTAGTAATTGATTGGTATTATCGAAATGCGGCATTGCCGTTTGAATGTTTCATTGTTGGGGCATAAATCAGACGTCGATAATTTTACAGTATTTCGGTTATATAATATTTATGGGGCGATACGGATATATGGATGGATGGAACGAGCCGGTTTTTTCCGCGCGCGCGTTTTCTTCGTAATTAATCAAAATTTAAAGCGGGGCCATTCTTTTCGCATGACGAACCGCAATTAAATCCACCGCAAACCGAACAATGGACACAAAAGAGTCTTCTCTTCCCGTGATGCCCTGATGGACCAAACATCAAGACACGGAAAGTGATATAATGGCGTGAATTGCGTGGCCTCTGCAGCGGTCGGAGGGGTGAGGAGTTCAGATTATTTATGATTTCTTCGGATCCCCTCGAAGAGATTGAACGTTTTGACGCCACACCTGCTGTCAGAATTATGGATGGTTCTGTCGTGCAGCATCCCTAATTGGTCACGCCATTAATCTCCTCTAATTATGAACACTAATAGTGTGATGTACTTAAATTGCATACTATTTATAAAGATCTAATTACATTCAACTTCTCAAAAGATTTAGATTTATTACCGACATTCTAACAAAAAAAAACTGGTACTTAAAGACCCTCAATATTTACAGCTAGTTAATAAATGCAATAATTTACTTAATAAGATGGAAACTTGCTGAATCCAATTCCAACTAGTATTACTACAAAGTTGCCTAATTTGGACCACTAAATAAATGTAAATGTAAAAATAGAGAAAATAATAAAAATCACACAAAACACATATTAATAATTACAATTATTTAAATATAATTTCACAAATTGGAAATATTTCAATAATAACGAAGGATGATTTAATGATTTAATTATTTTTCACAAATTTAATTTATAATTACATGTACATCATCAGCATCAAACAATTAGTTTCCCAGGATGGACTTAATATTAATTATTTTTATGTATCAATGAAATAAGAGTACTTGCAGTCACTCAACTTTTATGTTTTATTATAAATCGCTTTGTAAATTTATAATAAAAGATAAAAGTTATATCAGTAAAATTTTATACCAACTTTGTACATTTCCAAATGATAAAAATTTTCAAAAGATCTACAAAAGTGGTCCAACTTAAGTACCGGTCCAAATTTGGAAACTCTATTACCTATGACTAGTTGGTAGACCTGAGTATAATAACATAGAAAGTGAGGATGCAACATTATATAATTTTAATGAAAATTTCATAATTACGAAGAAAAATATTAAAAATATTCGAAAATTTCAATAATTTTTTCGCATTAATAATTTTTAATTTAGTTAAATATAAACTCCAGTTCTTTTAATGTTAAATCTGCAATTTAGAATATGTTATCCAAATCAAAGACAAATTTATATTAATTTCGTTTCAGTTTCTTTTGATTTTTTTGATTGAAATTGATTAAGTGATAAAAATAAAATAATTTATTTTACATATAAATTTCATTTCATATTTATAAAAGTTAGCTAAAGTATACAATAAATTACTTCTCTTATGTGTAAATGTAGAAATAAGAAAAAAACTTCAAAGGAAGCTTAATGTCTTCATGTATTTCTTATCACAATCCATTAGTGCCGACGATTAAAGTTATGTAATTGATGCTAGTATAAACTTCCTTCCATAGATGCAATACCACTCCTTTTTTATTTGTTGCTCAAAACATGAATGCGTAATTAATTAGTAAATCTGTTCGATAATTAATCGAAGAATATTAATTTCAATACAACATAATTTATATTCTTCCCGGGAAAAAGTGTAATTATATTTCTCAACTTTCTATTATTAACAGAGCGCCGCTCCGCAACAATCGATCGATTTCAATTATTCGTTTTGTTTTTAATCAAACTCATTGCCGCGACATAATTAATTGCAATATGTTAATCACTAATTACTACTCTAATTAAATCCTGAAAATATGCGAAATCAAATGTAATAATAATGATTAATTAGTTATTATAATGAATTTTCCAATTATTCAAATTCAATTATATTAACGTATATTTATATTATTATTATTGCTTTATAATTAAGTCAAATTTTAAAAATATGTTCAAATATATTGAAAAATTACATAAAATAAGCAGAAAAACTGTGGTTGTTAGTTGCTAAAAAAATAATTTTAATGAACAAATGCATTTATAAATTTAATTAATTTAATTTCCTTAAATTTTCTCGGATAGTAGCAGACTGTTTGAAACTTAAATATAAATATATACAAAAAATATTATAAAATTATGAAAAAATGTTAAAAATTGCAAATATTTAATTAAGTCAATGCGGTTATTCGTGTAATAAAAAGCATTCCATTTCGGTATATGGTTTATATTTAAAATCGAGACGATATCAATTTTCATTAAGCGTTTCAGACGGTTTTAATTCAACTCGAAGCCCAATTTGTAAGGCCATTCATTAATTGTATAAATAAAGGCACAGTCTCCGTCGCGTTTGCGAACGCTCGCTCCATAATTTTTTCGATCTTTCGTCTGACCAAAATGAAGAGAAAAAGAAATTTGTATGTTAAGAAGATACAATGATGTCATTTTAAACGATGAGCTAATTAATTGGGTCTTCGCGGCGGAAAGAGAATAAATTTGAAGCGATGACCAGCTGAGACCTTTGAAGGGAAAATAAATTACCTCGATGCTCGGATGAGTATGCATTTACTCAGTGATTTGACTCGGGCTCGTTTTCTAAGTGAATTTATGATCGCTAGCAATATGAGATCCTCACTAAAAACTTTAACTCTTCTTTATTATTCTTCTTCTCCTGATAGTTCCCAGCGTCATCATCCTATTCTTTACTCTTTCGGCTTGAGTGGGTTGCAACTCGCATGTAAATGTGTTCTTTATACGCATACGTAATGAGCATCGGGGTGTGTCGGCTGCACCCCTCATCATCATGATTATCAATGCACGATCATCATCAATAGACTATCATCATCATCACCTAACAATTAAATTGTACCCCCAACATTGCGCAACATTATAAATGCATTATAAAAGATTTTTGCGCTCATTAACTAATAATTAATACCAAGGTGCCGTTTCCATTACGTCCGTTACATAATTACACATTTACGGGCATAACTCCATGCTCATCATCAATCTTCCATGTGAGAGGGACACTTTAAGCAATGTGAATTTTCCGAAGGAATTTACTAAACTTAATATGTCTTTCTTTATTATTATTTCAAGCGTTGAAAGGTTGAATGAATGTGTGCCATTTAAATCACTGCAATCAGCAATGAAAAATTCTTTGAAGAACTATATATTAACCATGGTAAAGCATAAAGAAAAAGGTGTTGCGTCATGATTAAACGTACTCGTTTACTACTGCATAATAGCGAGTCATTGTAAACGCTTTTTTTGCAGTAGTTACTGAATATTCATGCATTACTAATATAGTCTTACTCAAGATATGCTAATTCCAAAACCGGTTTGTAACTTTTATACTCCACAATTTATAGTCAAATCGGGAACTATTTTTTTTCGGAACAAATGCACGAATTAATGTGAGCTTTAAAACTCACCAAAATATATTTAAATATAATTAAAATAAATACATTTCATCAGTGTGGATTCACCAATTTAGTCTACAACGAAAATTTTATTTTCCTGTTTTTTTTTTGTATATTTTCATGTGATTGTAATGTCCTCGATTAGTACGGTTTTTTTTAAATTTATTTTTATCTTATATTTATAGAAAATTACAGATTTTTTTTATATATAATACTAATAATAACTAACTAAAAATGTTAATATAAATTATAATAAAAAGATCACAAATTCAAGAAATCAACACTGAATTCTTATTTATTTTTTAAAGATGTTTTATATATTTAAATCATTTACGACATTCTTGGAAATAAACCGTTACTTTTGGTTATTTTTTTAATTCGTTTCTTGCTTTATATTTTATATAAATATATATAAAAATTTGAAAATATCTTTTCGCAATCTTTGTTATATTTTTTTTATACCTGTTTTTGGGTGCAATATAAAGTTTCAGTATTCGGAGCAGCGCGTCGCTTTTCGCTTGACAAAATTCCTTCATCTGACATGTAACATAAAAACCGTTATGAATTTAAAGAAGAAAAGATGCCATCATTCCTTATTTTAAGCGAAGTTAAACGTTTAGTAAAATATGTGTGTGTTAAAAAGATCCTTTTTTGCAATTATTCAAGGACCATGAAGTCTCTGAAATGTTAATATGTACAGTAAGCAATCGGTTAACAAACTGCTCGAACTACGAACAAATTTAAAAACGAACGCTATTGCGAGGTACTTTTATGTTTGGACATAAATACTTATTGGTGTTCGTTTTCGAACTTTCATGAAATATTTTCTTGATCAAACAACAAACACATGTTTTATAATAATAAAGACGTTCATGTTCGGACAACAGACAAATGTCCGGACAACGTACAACACATTTGTTCGTATAACAAATACATTACAGCACAACACACAATAAAAAATAAGTCGATGATCGTTTAACAAATAATTCGCTTAACGGTTAACTCATTTCGTTTTAAAGTTTTGCAAAAGATTTTCATGTTTGGACAACAGACACATGTTCGTATAACGTACACAAGTTCGGATAATAAACACATGTTCGGTTAACAAACACTTTATATCATAAAACACAATAATAAGTCGATTACCGTTTAATAAACAATTCGGTTAACAAATTTCCGTTTTGAGCATTCGCTAAAGATTTTCGTGTTCAGACAACCAACAATAACGAACACATATTCGGATAAGGAACACCGTACAGCACAGTTCAATTAATATTGTATTTTTTTTAATACATAAATTGGAAAACTATATATTTTAAATATTACAAATTTTTATAAATTTCTTTCATTTCATTATAAACCGTTTTATGAATTTTCATTTAAAAATTAGATGGATATTATATAAAAATGCAATAAAGCATTGTATATTTTCATGCAATCAAATACTGAATTTTGCTGAAAAATAATACTGTTGTAAAATATAGTCTCAAAACCGTTTTTTTATTAATTTTAATAATATTTTAATAACTAAACATAGAAAATTATTACTAAAACTGTTTAATCGATAATAACATTATAATAAAAACAAGAGCTTACAAATAAATACATTTTTTATAAAAAACATAAATATTTTAAAATAATTATAAAAATGTAAATAAAATTAAATTTTAAAAAATATTACAGATTAATTAATATAATTATTAGATGTAATAAAATCAACCAAATCTGATAAATAATGAAATATTTTGATGTATATTTTAATTCCAAATTTGGTTTATCTTAACTTGAATGAGATGATCTCAAATTTCGTAACGATTTTGATAAGAAATCGTAAAACATTTAATAACATAATTTTGAAGAAATACAGATTATTCAAATTTAATTTTAATCTGCATTCTGTAATTGAAGTATTATCAAAATTGCAAATGAAAATTATATAACGTATGTAAAGAGCGTGTAGTATTTTGAAGCTAATCCTTTAGAATACAAATTGCGTGGTAAATAGAGCAGATTGTCCTTTCATGTTTGAAACAAAATATGGAACACAATAAAATTACATTAAAACTGTGGCTTTATATGTTTCCAAATATTAATAAAAAAAAGTCAAATATATTTATTTTCGTTTCATTTGCTCCAATTATGACAACAAAAAATATATTTATATTATAAAACATTGGATTTTCAAAACAAAACCAAAAAAAAAAATCATTTTTCTATCAATATTTCGCAAACGGTAAATGAATCGCGTTTCGGTTAGTTTTATTTCGGTTTTCAGGGCAACGTTTTTTTTTTTTTTGTTAGTTTCAGTTCGTTATTAATTTTTCGCTTGTCGCATTCGGAATCAATTAATAGGAAATACCGGCGGCAAATAAAAACGCAATAAATCTTCGGGCGATTCGCTGAAAAATAGACTAGGAAACATGAAAAAAAAACTGAAATGTAGAGGTAGAGTGAACAATAGAAATATTAATCATTGTGTCGAGGCGATGAGATAATCTCATCTGGGATCATTTATACAGCGTCAGGTAGGAAGGAGAAAAGGTGAAACCTGATCCGGGTCCGAAATCTAAATGGTCTGCTACTGGTTAATAAAAATAAAGAATCTTTTGCCGCACGAAAAAAACTGAAATTATCTGTAAAAAAATCTTTAATATTTTCTTGAAGAAAAAAGTTGCATTTCCGGGATTTTGGCTTGAAGTTAGTTCAGATTAATGGCGGTTATTCCATAGAGGAATTTACCTGAACCGCGAAATTGTGACGAAAGGACACCAGGGAATTAATATGCATCAAGGAGATGCCGGTTGGAGATAAATTGGATACACGGCGGCTCTTCAGAGGGAGGATTTTTTTCTTTCGATTCTATCCTTTCCTATAAAGCAGCGCACTTAATCGTCGGGCATTCAATCTTTGCTAAGGAATAAATACAACTTCAGCAACACCAGCAAACAATAACAACAAAAAAAGGCAGATAAATTGCTTTAAATGTGTACGCCGCTATCGGAATGCGACTATTTCGATTCAATTTCAATAGGGTAAACTACTTGTATAAATTACAGCCAATTATAAGTACGTAGAAGTTAAGATTATAGGTACAATTACTTGTGATTATAGTATGCTGCATTTGCTGTAAACGTTACGTCCAATTTAAACGCGTTTCACACCGTATCAAAACAATCAACAATATACTTGCTCTGTCCTAAAGATAAAGCACTTTATTTTAATTGCATCATTATATAAAACGCATCTATACAACTTTGAAAGATTTGTTTCTGATTGTCTTTAAGATTTATTCCATTCAGTCAGTTAAGCTTAAATTTATATTTTTTATACTTTATTACAAAATTAAGACTATATACTTTATTACAAAATTAAGACCATAAAAATCTGCAAATAATTTAAATTTGTGTTTTGAAAATGTATATCTCTTATAATTGAAATATTTATAAAACTTACATTTTGTACAAAAATAATGTGTATTTTAATACAAAAAGGTCTTAATAAAAAATACAATAAGCGTTCAATTCACATACATCATTTTAAAGTATGTTTTAGTATAATACGTTTAAAGCAAAATAAAATGAGAAAAAATTCTAAAAAATTAATAAGAAATTATTTTTTTTAATACAAAATTTAGCGTTTTAATCCTTATCAAGTATCTGTATATAATTAAGAATCAAGTACGGTATAATGGCAAAACTCGCACTATGTGAGGTATTACTTCATTTGTGGTCCTCTATTATAACCAAATGTACGTTAGTCTGAACGTTTGAAGAGTGTGTACAAAAACTCCTGAATGCATGATTATATATTTTCAAAACCAACTTTTGAAACCCATTTTTTTTTAAGAAATTTGTATAAAGAACTATTAGAAAATTAATTAATTAACATAAACTTTTTGAATCAAAATCGTTTCTGACATAAAATGAAAATATTGTTAAATATTGACTACCTATAAAATGACAAAGGAACTAAACTTCTCCTGTATTTCTTCCACTAACTTTAAATACTAATGTCATTATTGTATCCAAATTATTCAATACAAGATGGTAAAACATGTAGCAAAGAAAAAAAATAAGACATAACTTTCAAAAATTAAATGGAAAAATCTATTCATAAATATCTTCCAGAAGAAGAGACTTTCTCCAGCTCTAAAAAACTCAAAAAGAAATTTTTAGTATTAGAGGGTACAAATAGAAAAACTCAAAATTTAGACCATTTAATGCTCGAAAGATAAAGAAACTCAGTTCGGTGTAAGTTTTCTATTTTTTTTGAAAATTGTGTACAAAACAATGACTCATTAGAGCAAAATATATGTTCTTTTAGTTTTAAAATTATATTTTCTTAGAAAATATAAGAAATTAAATAATTTACTTTAAAGTTATCTACAGAGTAAATTTTAATTTTTTTAAGATTAGTTTTAAAAATTTTGTAAATGTTGTAAAAATCCTGAAAATTCTAAAAACCGGTTAATACGGATTATGTAGAGATGTTGAGATTTTTAAAATTGACCTGATTATATTGAACAAGAATAAATATTTTTAACAAAATTAGTTTTGATAACATTGAGAAAAATTCATTTTTTTTATATTTCAGATTGATTTAGTACTATTAATATATGTGGGAATAAAGTTTTGTTTTTTCGAACATAAAATCGAATTTTCTAATAGTTTTTTAGGGACGAATTTTCTTAGAAAATATAAGAAATTAAATAATTTTCTTTAAGGTTTTCTATAGGAAACATTTAAATTTGCTTATTTTTTTTATGGTTTTATGCCATATACTAATACTATTTAAGTTTAGTTTTTAAAATTTTGTAAAAATGACATAAATAGAAAAGTTTTAAAATAAGTTGTACAAATCCTGAAAATTCTAAAAACCGGTTAAAACGTATTATGTAGAGAAGTTTAGATTCGAAAACCGGTTTAAAGTTTACCTGCATATACTGAACAATAATAAACATTTTTAACAAAATTAGTTTTGATTGAGAAAAAATACATTTTTTTTAATTTCAGGTTGATTTAGTATAAATAATATATGTATTCATTTAAATTTCATATAAAACCGTGCAAAAAAATATATGTAGTACATAAAAACATTATTAAAGATGTATTTAGTATTAGAGAGTACAAATAAAAAATCTCAAAATTTAGACCATTTAATATTTTGATAAGAAGTGAGATTCATTTTTCTATTTCTGAAAATTTCGTGTAAATAACAAGAACCATTACAGTAATAAACGTTCTTTTAGTTTTAAAATTATATTTTCTACACAGTAAATTTTAGTTTTATGCGATATACTAGCACTTTTCATGTTTAGTTTTTAAAATTTTGTAAATATTACAAAAATAGAAAAGTTTTAAAATAAGTAGTAAAAATCCTGAAAATTCTAAAAACCGGTTAAGCTTTAGAGAAGTTGAGATTCAAAACCGATTTAAAAGTATAGATAACTATGAGAAATATACATTATTATTTATTTAAATGTAATTACTTGAATCGATTGTATATTTAGGATTAAAAGCGTTGATACTTCCTTATCCCTATGGGAATACCCGAAGAAGCAATCGTTTATTTAAGAAACAGTAATTGACTCGTCTGGTCTGCCGGGAGAATAGTCATCTATTTTCGAATGCGTTTAAGAGTCAGCAAATGTCAATGCTAAAGCATACAAGATGTATACACTCCAGTGCAATCAATTTTGGGTTCAAACTCCATCGCCAAGCAAAACATAATGAAAACAAAGTTTAATAAGTTAACAATATATAACCTAATTATATCTTTAATTAACAGATCTCATCATTAACTCAAAAAACTTTATTCGAATCCAATAATACGATATTATAATGAGACACGCTATTATCGATGATAATTATTCGAAGTTTTAATTAGCAACAATAATTTATGATTACAATGAAACATCTCTGCAGTTGACTTAATTAAAAATGCGTTGTTTCGTGGAACAAACGATTTAATTAAAAAGGACGGAAAGGAAGGACGTCGAAAAGAGATGTAGTAGATACGACCAACAAAAAAAAGGTTAGAGTAAGATCTGTAACATGTGAGGTTGCATCTTAATCAGGCCTCGCCATTTAACTTTCAAATAAAGAGGAATATATTTATACACATAAAAAAATATACAGTCGAGTGAATACGAACAACCGAAAACTTGTTTCATGAAACTCGCTTTCCAAGACCACGTGCAATTTGATTATAATTATTTCTATCTGGTCTCTTTATATGGATAGGACTGACGTGCATCGAACGAAAATAGATAATATCTGCAGTGGTGGAGTTGACAGTAATTGTTGATTTTTTTGCAATTTTAATTAAAAATAAGCTCGTTTTAGTAACAACAAAAAAGTTGCAATTATTTTTCATACGCTTTGATTACGTATGGATATCTTTCGTTACGGTTGAGTGCATTATAAAATATTGAAATGGAGTTACGCTTCTGGTTTCATAATGGCTTTATAAATAAGTAGTTTTATTATCTGAATATAGTTATGATTACTTCTTTAGATACTAACACCATTTGTAGATTAATGATGAATTCATTTCAAGTTTATTTAGTTTAAATAATATATGAAAGAAATAAATTCGGTTTACGAACATAAAATCGAATTTTCAAATATTTTTTTAGGAACGAATTTTAAAATGTTCAATTATGAAATTTTCAATGAACAACATCAACAAATTGAGAAATAAATGTTACTTGAACTACATAATAACATTATTAAAGATGTCAAAAAATATTTCAAACAAATATTTATAATTTATTATCCGAATCAATCTTTCAAATCATTTAAAAAAAAAATCAAAATCAAAAATTTATTAGAATTAAAAAAAAATATCATCTACAAATTATTTCAATAGAAAGGTTATAAGATTTTCATTATTATTTTTTTAAATTTCATTATACCGTAGAAAACAGTTTGATAACATTACGAAAAGCCATATTTTGTGAATTTATTAAAAAATATTTATGTTGCAAAATCGTGTTTTATCTTTTATACCTAAGCAATCAACATAATAAACTAAGGTAATTCATTAAAAAAAAAACAAAAATTTATTATTAGTTTTTCTTTAAAAGTTGCAGAGGCGCCAGACCCCACATAAAACTAGCACAATACTCATAATTCCTGAATTACTTGACAAAAATATATTTAAAAAAAATGTTATTTTTGGCCCCTGACCCCTATTTTTACATTTTCTGCAGCTGTTTCTGGATATAAACTATAAATACTAAAAATAATTGTATAATTTCACTTCAATAAAACTAATTTATATTGAATTTAGAAATCGATAATATTTCCTATTTTTGAAAAAAAAAATCTCCATTAAATAGTAGAATAAAACTGAAATGGAAGAATTCCGTGTAGAACGAGAAAATACTTTTATTTTCTTGGGTCATATGTTGCATGATTTAAGGGTCACAATATTGTCCTATGTTAGCAGACGTCGGGAGCAGGAGAGAGAGAGAGATAGGTCCGGAGGATTTAATTTTTAAGGGTGTTTTATATGGAATCAGCATGTTCGGAATGGGTTCTGACCATATTATCCGGTTGGCCGATAGACCGGCCCTTCTTTATTAGAAAACGGCGAGGCCGTAATTTAATGTGCCGAAAATAGCGATTTAAAACAAAATCCAATCGTCTATTCGTTCGTCTCTCTCTTTCCCACATCTCTCTCTCTCTTTCTCTCTTACATACATATATTCTCTTTCCGAGCCGTTCCACCGCACTACATTTCCCTTTTTTATTTGTCCTCCTCCTCGACGGCCCTCCAAGTAAATAGATTCGTTCTCCAAATACTACTTTGTTAATTGATTTTCTATTTCTGCAGTAAAAAAATTGCCACAACAAAATAAACTTTGAAGTATTTTATTCATTAAAGCTTTTAAGAGCACTTCTCAAAAAAAAAACTTTTAAATAGAATTAAACCATAAATTATACAATACAATAAATACTTATTAACGCAAGGCATCAGAAATTACATCAGCGTATCTAAACCTACGGATCGCGACATAAAATTAGAGCAGAATGACAGCTTGTATCAAAGCTACAAACAAATATGTTGAAAAACGAAACTATAAATATTATTACAATAATATTATTACTTGGTATATGGCAAGTAGCACGCACTGAAAAAATAATTAAATTATATACAAATTAAAAGTATAATTATAATTTATTTTAAGCATAAAATGTTAAATCTCACATTTAATACTCGAAAATAAAATTATTACTTTGTACTTGGCAAGTAGCACGCATTGAAAATATGACCAAAATTAAAAGTATAATTATACCTTTTATTGGGTAATGAAAACAGTATAAAATGTTTCTGTTATTATGTTTTTACGGTCGAAAAAAGTTTTGGTGCATCCCTTAGATCTTCAAACTAACCTCCCCTGATGCCAATGTTAGCATTTGCAGAAGGTAAAATAAATAATTAAACAACTGGAAATCCACTGTAAGTCCCAAAAGCCAGGCACAATAAATTTGTTATCTACTTTCTCTTTAATATTACATAAGTTACACACTTTATTTCCTTTCGATGCACTAAAATGCAATACCTCGCATAGTCCTGATTCACTATAGTCCGGTTAGAAAACTTCAAACAAACTAAATTTTAATTCAGAAAAATAAAAATAAATTCTGAGAATTCACCTAATTTGTACAAGTTTAAAATATTAATAATTCAAAACTAAAAAAAGTAGAAATAAATAAATTGAAGATGGAAAAATTGTGAATTAATTATTTTAACAAAAAATAAAAATAACTTTGTTCGAAATTACACGAAAATATCAAAGATTATTAATAGATCCATTATTTACAAATTCTTTATTTTAGGTTTGTGAACTTCATGGAAAGACTTGTTTAAATAAATAAAGTAATATTGGATGAATTGTATTTCAAAAACAGAATGTTTATACGAAAAGATCGAAATAAAAAAGTGTTTCGTCTGAGCGTATTCTCGTGAAATCTAGATTTAGCTTTACGTTTTCTGCGCATTATTTCCAACAACCATATTATTGGCTTTATAGGTTTTTAGAAATTGCTATTTGTATTACTGTTATTAACTGAAACTCCATTGCCTTTTCACGAAACTCTAACAGTTAAATTGGTGGTTGATTAGAAATGCCAATAGCTGATCGTGATCTAACTTAACTATAAAATTACAGGGGAAAATACTGCGTAAAATAGTCTAATAATTAAATTGTCCCAGTTACCTGAAGTTTAAATAAACCACTTTAATTATTATTAAAAATTTAATGTATGAAATAATTATGAAATGTTCATAAAAGTTTTACTTTTTGTACAGATATTATGGAAGAATTTCAGTTTTGAGAAGATTAGAGTTGAATTCTACTGAACTTTCTTTACAGTAGTTAAAATAATCATTAGTATATTTTCAGTTTATTAATAAATGAAAATATTGGGAAGAAAGAGTAGAAACAGAGAAAAAAACAGTTCCTTTTTGGTGTTTTTTTTTCTTAATGATAATAAAATAAATCTATCAATTTGATACACATTACAGAAAGTAGTATTTAGTATTTCTTTAGTTTTTTAGTAATTAAAAAAAAAATGCTTAAGAAAGTGTAAGAAATGTAATAAAACTTATATTTTATTCGTAAATCAATGGGTTTAAAAATCCTATTATTTATATGATTAAAAACTTTTTTTATAGGCAATTCATAAATATTTGGTTATATAATATTATCATGCAATATTGTTTGACGCGCGAAATAATAAAATACGATTTTCAATAATTTTATGATATTTTCTTATGATTCAGAAGATTATGTTACTTACTATCAAGACGTTTCACGTCTATCGAATGCTCGACGTGGGTCGAATTTCATCGACATTTTATCTGTTTTATAAGCGCAAGGGAAATTACTTCGTGCAGCAACATCGAAAATCAAAGGCATTTCTCGAGTCCCCCCAATGTATTCAAAATTTAAAATTATACACGCACGTGCTATAAATTACATGTAAATGCACAATTTTATAGCTTAATTTTAAAACGATCTTTTTCGTACCTCTTTCTTTCGGTTGGATTCTTTTGTATAAGCTCCTACTCATGTTCAAGGCTATTGCATTCAATGAGACCTATAGTGCGGCTTAATCATCGATGTTACTCAGAATTCACATTATCACTTTATTTCCTAGAGTAATTGGTACTAAAAGGCCGGATATCTACACTTCATTTGAATAATAATACCACATGGTTTCCCTTTTACCATCTGATAAGATACTTTTAAAAATATCATTTTTATTACCAATTAAACTCTTATAATTTAACATCATAAATTAAGATTAAAGACTGAAGATTCTTAAATACAGGAAACCAATTAATCTTATTATCAAGAGTTAATTCTATACTTTATCTAGAGGATACTCAATTATCTAATACTATTTGAGAAACTTGTACAAGTATTTGCCAAGTACTGTACTCGATCAACGAAAAGAACACGTTCCACGAAATTACTTCGTTAAGCGAAACTACGTTTTCAAAGGTAAAAAATCAGTAGTTAGAATTTATACTTTATCTAGATTCTCAATTAAGTAATACTGTTTGAGTAACTTGTACAAGTATTTGCCAAGTATTGTAAAAGTAAATGTAAAAAAGTAACAGTTATTTTTTTACCGCGAGATGGCGTTAAAGTAATATAATCAACGGTTCTATTGTAACGTTCCACAAAATTACTTCGTTAAGCAAAACTACGTTTTCAAAGGTAAAAAATACAGTAGCTAGAATTAATAAGTTTCTTCGTAAAATTAATCGAATATAGAAAAAATAATTTATTATATAAATATTTAATTTACAAAGTTTATTGCTTGTGCTTATTTTCTTTTTCATGTAACATATAATTCTTCTAACATTCTCTTCATCGACTTTTTAGGTCATATTTTCTTATAATTTCAGATTTCGTTATATCAAAGCTTCATTATCAGAGGTAAATTTAACTGAGATATATTTATATCTAATTTCTAAAGTCTAATATAACAAATGTTTTACAAATATTACAAAAAGTATAGACTTATGTAAAATCTGGATGAGAAAGAAAAAAAATAATAATTTATATAAATAATTATAATAAATATTTTATATTCACACAGAGGAACAAACATGCAATTTATTGTTGGTTTGTTTGTTTGTCTCTCGTTTTTTAACACGTAATTTATAATATATGTGCGTAAATGATTAATAGTAAAAACCAATTTGTTCGATGCAATAATACTGCATTTAAGTAATTAAAATAATCAAATATATTTCATAATTTATTATATGAATTCGTAATAAATGAAATCAAATAATTTTCAATTTTATATTTAATTAAATTAATGGACCATGCATCAAATACCACATGACAAAAATTATTAATTAATATAAACGAATTTCCAACGAAATCATAATTATTAAGAATTGTTATAATATTTCATAGAAAGTATGGAATGTATGTATAAATCTCTTTTAATCAAAAAGTGCGGCTCTTTACATTATTGTATCACTATGTATGTAAACTTGGCTCTTTACAACAAAAACGTTGCCGACCCCTGACACAGATAATCAATATTTAGATTTTAATTTTTATACTAAAATAACTTTTACTTTTATAATAACTTTTTCACTATTTTTAGTTGAGCAAAATTTGTATACAATTAAGTTTTAAAATATAAATCTGGAACCTAATGTCTGCGGCTCTTTTTATTATTGTATGTCATCACTACGTATGTAAACATGGCAGATAATCAATATTTATAAATACATTAAAATTTAAGTTTTATTTTAAAATAAAACGGTTTTTTTTTCACAATTTTTAATTAAAATTTGTTACAATTAAGTTTTAAAATCAAAATTTGAAACCTAATGTCCATTTTCATATTGATTTTGAACATCGATTAACAACACGGTTTGAAATGTTTTCAAAAAGCCAATTTTGCAATAATTTTGGAAAATATTCCATTAATAATTAAGTTTTAATTAATTATTTATTTACTAAATGTTAAATTAAACTAATTTATTATAAAAAAAAGTTATTAATATAATAAAAAATAAAAAATTACGTAACATGCAACATGATACTACAATTGCAATGTTATTATTAAGGTCAGCAAAATAAATATACAAAAATAACAGCAACAGAATATTTTTAGTGAATTTTGAGTTTACCTTGCCAATTTTTTTATTGCGTTTCCAAGTACTATTAATTTAAATCTTGCAAGTAAAAAATAGTTTACGAAAAATTCAAATTCTATTTGAACCAGTGAGATCATATTTATATTTAATTTTGTTGCAGAAAAAATATTCAAATCTTTAATGTTATTACGATGATTCATAAAGTTTTTGTACGTTAAAAAATATTTTTATAGAGAACATTAACGAACTGATCAAAATTTAGTATAGATATTGGAACGTATTGGTTCAGCAATAAAATATTTAATAGGTCGAAATATAGCTTTTATTTTATATTTCCTATAGAATAAAAATGTTGGTTAAAATAAAAAAAAAATGATTTATAACATTTATTGTATGAAATCAAATTGATAATAAATTTAGTAATGAATAATATAATTGTAGAATTTATTAAATCAATTGATTGTAAATAACTATTTTTGAGAGTTTAACTGAACCATTTAAGCATAGAAAACTTTAAGTCATTAATTACTTTCATGAGCCTAAAGAGGTTCCTACTAACGACTAACAGATTCAATTATGTATTGATTTCTACTCTGACTATTCATCAATCATAGTCAGTCTCAGTTACCGTACGGAATTCGTTCAATGGGTTGTTAAAGTCTCACTAAACTAAAATATCTGAAAATTGATGACAATATTTTCATTAATATTAATAACTTTTCTTTCAATATGTTTCAATTATATTACATAAAAAATAATAAACTACAAATCATAATAATGATAATAACAATAATGTGAAACGTTTAATTCAATTCATTCTTAAATTTAATTCAAAAACTTGATTTTGAAATTATTGCTTGACTTATAACATACTTTTTAACTGGAAATTGATAGTAAAATATATATTTATATGTTTATGATAGAAAATTTGTAAAATCTCGAGAATTCCCGGGAACCAGGAAATTATATTTCAATATTGCACCTTTGAAGAATGATCAGATAGACTAATGCGTTTTTTTGTAACGATTGTGCAAGAATTGGATAAATGTTTTATTTGTAAGTTGTAGATGTAGATAACAAATAAAATTAATGTCAAATGAATAACACATAAATGGCAAATAAAAACACTGTCAAAATGTCAAATTAATAATAAATTAAAAAATGTCATATTAATGACAATATAAACCTTGCAAGTAAATAAGATCTTAAATAAATGACAAATAAAAATGTCAAATGAATAAATAATAATGAATAAAAAATAAAAACAATGTCAAATGAATGATACATAAATGACAAATGAAAATACTGTCAACAATGTCAAATAAAAAAACAAATGAATGACAAATGAAAATAATGTCAAATGAATATCAAATGACTGACCCATAAATGACAAATAAAAACATTGTCAAAATGTCCAATGAATAAGCCATAAATGACAAATGAGAACACTGTCGGCAATATCAAATGAAAATCAATGAAAATATTATCAAATGAATGATAAATATGAAAAAAATATCAAATGAATGTCAAATGAATGACACATAAATAACAAATAAAAACAATGTCAAATAAATGACAAATGAAAACACGTCAACAATGTCAAATGAATAACAAATGAAAATAATATCAAATAACTGACACATAAATGATAAATAAAAACACTGTCAAAATGTCAAATTACTGACAAATGAAAAAAAAGCAAATTAATTATAATTTAAAACAATAATAATATATAAATGACAAATTAAAATGTCAAATGAATAACAAATAAAAACAATGTCAAATAAATGACACATAAATGACAAACACTGTAGACATTGTAAAATGAATAACAAATGAAAACAATGTCAACTGCATTTCAATAGGATAGTAGAGTTATTTTAAATCATTGGTATTAAAGAAACAAAATAAAACTTGACTTAAAATTATTTTTAATGAGATATGAATAATATTATTTATTTATTGCAATAATTATGTTATATCTTAATTAATTAGATACAAATAAATATAAAATAAAATTACAAAAATCAACGGAAAAAATAAACTTTTCTTAATTTATTTAGAATTTCCATTTAAAATAAATCATGTTTCATATAAAATATTTGGAATACATTTTTTTATTTGTAATTTATAGAGCAATCTTATAAGCACAATTTGTCGAACGCTTGGGACACTTCCAAGAATTGGAGCGGTAACATTTCTCTTCCAAATCCTGATTAATTGCATTAATAATCCTATTAACATTACCAGATTGTGCGAGAAATTGGTGATTTCTTACAAATTTATTACTATGTTAAACCTATCAATAAAATTATACATATTCTATATGTTTTGGACTTAATAAGACTTCTTAAGCGCATCTCATTATATTTTTGTTTTCGAATAGATTTTATATTTATTTATAAATTATAGTGATTATTATCTAAAAAAAAATTTGGATAGAAGAAAAATGTATTTCCCATTCATCAATAACATTTTACAAAGCGTAAATTTTGTTTACTTAAGAAATCTTGGAGTGCATCTTTTATGTTTTGAATATATTTTATATTTATTTATAAATTAGTGATGATTATATAAAAAAATATAATATTTTTTTCCTAATTTATTTCATAAATAAATTTGACATAATAATAAATAATATATAGTTAATATTACATTCCTAAGAGTGTTAAATTATTATCATTTGAAAACACTGCATTAAATAATATGAAACGGAATAAATAATAATTTAATGATTTGTCTGCAGTATCAACGGCTTAACCATGGTCGTAAACCTTTGTGCGCTATGTATAATATTTTCTGCTTCTCTATCAGAGGATTTCGCAGTCGATAAAATTTATGTTGTGGAACGAACGGCAAATGGATTTATTATTAAACAAACGGCGAGCCGTGTACATTATATGCATTTCTAATGCTCAAGTATGCGCAATGTGTGGGTGACAAAAGTCCGTGACTTATATTTGCCAATAAATAGCGGAATCCCTCGAGATATGCAAATTGCCCCGATCCATTCAACATGTTTCTTCTATCCTACGTATGACGATTTATATCTGATATTATATATTCACAATGCAAAAGTTAATTTTAAATTTACTACAAGCAAGTCGATATAAGTTATAAATAAACATTAAAATAATAATTAATACAAAAAAAACTAAATAAATTTATTACGTAATAATAATTTATGTAATAAATCAATAATATTATTTAATTTATTAATTTTGGTAATGAGTACAAAATAAATATATATAGGAATATTTAATTCAATTATAAATAACAATGTTTTGATTTAATTGTAAATTGATTTTTAGCTTAATCGTAATAATTATTACATTCAATTATTTATATAAGTTTATAATTAAATCTTTCGATATAATCCATTTTCAAGTTAAAACTTACTTTAAAACTAAAAATTAATAGTAAAATACATAAATGACAAATGAAAACATTGTCTAATAAATGACAAATGAAAACAATGTCAAATGAATGACAAATAAAAACACTGTCAAATTAATGACAAATGAAAATAATGTCAAATGAATGACAAATAAAAACACTGTCAAATTAATGACAAATGAAAATAATAACTCGTTTATTTATATAAGTTTATAATTAAGTCTTTCCATATAATCTATTTTGAAACTTACTTTATAACTAAAAATTAATAGTAAAATATGTTCTCGCAGATTTTTTTCAACTTGATAGAAAATTTATAAAATCGCGGGATTTCTCGGGAATCAGGAAATTATATTTCAATATTAAATCTTTAAAGAGTTTGAATAAAAAACGTAAACGTATTCTGATTCTGACGATCTCAACTTTATAGTCAATAAAGATTTTGATATCTGTTTTGAAGAACGTGTCTTCTTTCTCGTTATTGCATATTGTTTCAGTTCTTTTTGAATTGATAATATATTGTTGGGTTTTACTTCTTCTAAAGATGTATGGGATTGTATTTCCTAATAAGAGCATTAATAATTATTCACAAAAAGATTATGAAATTCAGCTTACTTCCCGGGATTTCGCTCCCGGGAAACATCCACTAGTAAATACCAAATAGTAACAAAATGTATTATGTAATAATATTATTTATAAAATCAGTTTTTGGCTTTGACATAAGATGACAGCTGTCAGTAAAATGTAACACGACCCATTTTTGTGTCTCAAAACACAGATTTTTTCTTAATTGTAATAATTATTACATTCTACTATTTATAATCGCAATACTCGTATCTATTAGTGTGTACGTACCTTTATATGAAGGTTTCTTAAATGAAACACATATATTAATAATTATTTAAATTTTGTACAATTCTCTTATAATAAATGATGTAATTATCACATTTTTTCACTTTTTATAAAAAAATAATAATTTTAGTAATATTTTCTTCCTACCAAGAATGTGTTTAGACAAATATAATTTATAGACAAAATTCAATATGAACTAGTTTCTTTTTCAAAATTTTTACACACCGTACAACATATTTGTTTGCAGTTGTACAGCGATCCAATTACTAAAAGTTTTTGATCAGTTCCTGGCTTTGACATAAGATGACAGCTGACAATAAAATTTAATAGGACCTATTTTTGTGTTTTTACAGACTTTTTCTTAATCGTAATAATGTGACATGAATACAAAATATAGTTCTATATAATAAATATTGTTATTATAAAAGTATAGTCGCCATCTATTAATTGTTTCAAAAAACATATAGTTCTAAATTGTAATTATTACAAATTTTTACAAATCTACTGTGTTTATCAACATTTTAGCCATGCGACGCAACACATTTGTTTTTAGTTGTACTATTACTAAGAGTATTTCATCAGTTCCTGGCTTTGACATAAGATGACAGCTGTCATTAAAATTTAATACGATCCATTTTATTTTGCTTCAATTCACGGATTGAGAAACGCTGATCTAGACTTTACTTTTAGAATTTGACGATGTAATATATTTACTGCAACATGTAAATGAAAAATGACTTAAGTAATCATAATAAATCCAGAATATTGATAATATAAATTGATTAATTTTTTTTTCTTTATATGTTATATAAAATATTTTCCAATAGTTATTAGTAATAAAATTTATCTGTATGTATTTATTTGGTGTTATTATTGCAATAAAAATATTATTATGTGTTATTTCATTAATTTTTCACAGATTACATAATCAAATTATTTCAAAAAAATATTAATCTACGTCAATTAAATTAGGTGTAATTAACTGGTAAAATGATAATTAACCCTTAATTATAAAAATATAAATTAAAAAGACATTACTTCTATTATAACATCCCAACTAATAATTATTAGAATTATTTAACATTAGACTATAAAAGATTTCAATTGATATAATAAACTGGTAAAATTATTGCTGCTGAATTTGCCATAAAATATGTAACATTACTTCGTTTAAATCGAAGGAAGCAATCATTTTTTTGCCCAATACCGTATATCTGCTTCTCGTATATAAAATACGATGCCAGTTGCGTTTTATTTTTATTATTTTTATTTTATTTTTTCCCATTTTCTCCGGGTTGGTTTTGCACCTACGAACACATTCCTTGCGGACGCAGAATTTATGTCAGGGTACAATAAAGTTTCCCTCCGCACATAAAATTCACCGAAAAAAGACAACGATCGGAAAAATTATTGCTCAAAAAACATTACAACGTGCTAATAATTTTTCCAGCTACAAAAAATAACAAATATCGTCAGAACTCCCTTTAAGTTACTTCAAAAAAATGAAGCTTCAATATAACGCAATTTTAAGTCCTAGTTAATATTGAAACAAGAAATTAAATTAATTTTAACACGTTAGACAAATGTTTAACGAAGTAATTTCGTTAAGCAAATTCACCAAAAAAAACAATGATCGGAAAAACTATTGCTAATATGTTAATTTTTTTACATCTACAATTTTACATCTCGGTTAATATTAAACCAAATTAAAGACAAACTACTAATGTTAATAAGTTTAAAAACGAAGTTTTGTTTAATGTTAGTAATTTCGTTAATCGAGGTATGACTGTATGATACGAATATATGAAAGAAAAGAAACACCTGATGCATTGCATATATCTACAACCTAGTTTAATATTCAATACGCGTAGATAATTAGTCTTAATTTGCTTGCAGCTGAATCGATATGAACTTGATTGATTTATTAATACATGCCTTGACTTGCAATGCAATTCTTTGTTCTATTCAGTCTACGCATTGTGAGGTTGTAATGTAAGTCCATGAGTGTGCAGACTTTCACCATCTTCTTTTTTTTTTCTCTGGCGTGAAGCTTTATATTACCGAGCGTTGTTTCCACAAGGCAATTTATTGTTTGTTCAAATTTCTCTCTATATGCGTTAACTGTTACACCACATATTCACATTTTTTCCTGTTTAAATAAATACCAATGTATGTAACTATATGAATTTAATTTAATTACTTTAATAATTACATGTAATTTAATGTTTCTTATTTAATATTTTAATAATTTGTATTACAAATTTCATTTTACTTATTACATATAAAAAATAATGTAAAATATCAAAAAAGTATAAAATATTTTTTAATAATGAACTTTAGGCAAAATAAAAAATATTTTATTGTTTTAACAAACACAAACTACATTATAAAATTCAATTATAAGATAAACAAACATAAATTTTCTACATGAAAAAAATAAACTCAAATATGTATGTAATTTATTGTATTTTTCATATTTATTATTATTACAGATAGTAAACTATAACTATATTTATTCCAAAAATATATTTTTTCTCTGATATATGTAGAAATATTACAAGAAAAGTCAAAATCAAAAATATATTTAAATGAAAGTTTGGTCAAATCTTTAATAGTCAAATGATAAACTTATTCATTTCATTACGTATTTTCGATGATAATTAATATAAATTTATAATTTCTCTATGCAATATATATTAATAATAATGTTTATTGCATAAAATAATATAAAATTGGTTTAAAGTCTGTAATAATTTTCTTTAAAGGAACAAAATCGAGTAATTTTAATCAAATTTTAATATAAATATTTTTTTTTGTAAATTATATATTGATAATATTTATATAAAGTATACAGTATTCAAATAAAATTAGAAATGTATATTTTGAACTTAGAGTCCTTTCTCTCTCAATTACGAAAATATACAGAAAGATTTTGGACGATTGCCCTTTGTGATAAATAAAATGGTATAAATAAATTTTAAAAAATACATAAATATATGATTTTTTTCAAATATCTGCAGTATATTAAATTGATACTCACAA
Source organism: Nicrophorus investigator (assembly GCA_963457615.1). Lineage (NCBI taxonomy): Eukaryota > Metazoa > Arthropoda > Insecta > Coleoptera > Silphidae > Nicrophorus > Nicrophorus investigator. The sequence goes on along the minus strand of OY735142.1, from coordinate 9,377,956 downwards.
AAATTGTTAATTAACGAAATGTTTATCATTTTCAAGAGGAGAAGATGAAGAAACTATAAAAATAATATTTTATTCGAAAATGCAGTAATAAAAAACACGAAATATAAATATTAAGTATAGTAAAATAAAAAGCATAAAAATTAATGATTACATCATTTTATATCTTCCCAAAAATACTTTTATTTTTTAGAAGAAAATTTAATTTATCTTCGTCTTTTTCAATGTAATATTACAATAATAAAATTTAGATTAATTATCTTTAGATGAAATATCTTAGCTATAAATTTATATTAAAATCTTTGGTTTTATGCTTTGAAAGGAGCAAAATATATAAAGATTTAATTATGGAGTGAAAGAAATGTAAAGTTTATTTAATAATCCAATAATATTAATATTTATTGCAATAAAATAATGGTTCACAAAATAAGAAACTATTAAAAAATTACTCGATATTCTATAAATTTTCTTTGAGATACTAGTCAAAACTAATGAAAATTGTACTAATATTATTTCAATCTTTGATTCTATGTTTTAAAAGAAGCAAAATGTATAAAGATTAAATTACGGAGTGAAAGAAATGTAACAATCATTCAATTATCAAATAATATTAATATTTATTGCAATATTGGTTCACAAAATAAGAAACTATTAAAAATTTACTCGATATTCTATAAATTTTCTTTAAGATACTCCAGTCAAAAGTAATGAAAATTGTACTAATATTATTTCGATCTTTGATCCTATGTTTTGAAAGAAGCAAAATATTTATTAAATTACAGAATGAAAGAAATGTAACGTTCATTCAATAATCAAATAATATTAATATTGATTTTAATAATAGATTGGTTCAAAAACAAGAAACTATTAAAAATTACTCAATATTCCATAAATTTTCTTTAAAATAATAGTGAGAATTTTAATAATATTAAAAACAATATTTATCGTAAATTCAATATTTATATTCAATATTAAATGTTAACAAAAATAATGTCTGCTTTTTACAAATTTAAAAATGCGCGCCAAAAGTAAAATAAATTGATAAAGATTATAGGTCATTCTAAAGAAAATTTTCTGCTCTACAAGATATTTTATTTGCTTTTACGTTACATTTATTATTTTATTAATTCCAATAGTTTAAATTGAATGTCAAGTAGACAAAAATAAGCACCATCTATACATTATTCGGTATTTGCGTTTACTCAATGGAAAAACTGCTAGAAATATTTACGTTAAGTGTAGTAAAGTATGAATGAAAATATTTCGTTCATTGAGTCAAAACCAGATGGCATCAAAAAACTTGTAGAATGTTAGCAAAAAAAATAAAAATGTAATGTAATGTAACACAAATATGGATTATAAACGTGAGCCAAATTTTTTGGATAAATGATTATTTTTATAGAAATAGAAAATAATTATTAGGATATAATTTGTTATTTAAGAAATACTAAGATTTCGTAACTATGAATTGATAATTGTAATATTATTAATAAATATAATGTTTATTTATTTCGAATGTTTTCACTCTAAATATTTGTGAGTTTCTGGAAGAATTACGTCGACGTAACTAAATTAGGCCTCCATGAAGCAATGCGAATTAAGTAGGAAGATATTCCTCGAAAATATACAGACTTCCTTGTGTTTATTTATTTTGATAGCGAATCGAGTGAATCGAGTCTGTTTATTACTGAAGCCCGAATATTTATTCTGTAAACCGATTAGAAAATTAACTTACATCGGGCGGATTTATTGATTCGAATTGATCCGCGCTTGCATTACTCATAGCCAATTACAATATTACCCCTTTGGTATTAACTGCATTACCGTCACGTCGAGTCATCAACCTCCGATTACCAATAACAACAGCACGTGCATAAAACCAACCAGATTAATATAATGCGTCATCAATCGACATCCAATTCTAAACATAAATATTTTAATTGTAGCGAGAAAACATAAATATTTGTTACAGTATTATGTAAAAAATAAAAATAGAAAAATGTATTATTTTATATAACAATTATTCTGATATTTCCGCGGATATTGTAAATAAGTTGACTTCAGATGAAACAAACTATCTGTGCACTTCATTTATCTACTAGGAAGTTTGATAACTCCGATTTAGTCTATGCGATTATTCATTGGGTCAGTTCGAGTAAACAGTGGGATTTCATTAATCTAATTGTCGAGCACGTCAAGCATTCAATTAAGCAACCCTTCATCTGCAATACTTTTTTCCCCTATTCGTTCCTCATCACCCTTGTTATTTATTTTATTTCTGTTTATTTTCCGGCCTGGACGGGGAGAACGAATCCTCGGTTAAAAGCCCATCTGGTTGGCATATTTGTGCCTGCCGACAGTAACAAAACGATAAAAATATGTGCGTTGTAGCAATGACAAATGGCACATTAAGTGGACTCAACAAAAATATCTAAAAAAAAAATCAAAAGAAAAATAATAATATGGAAAAACCGAATGTGTACTTAATCGTCGATTAATTGCTTCGTTTAATGTTAGTTAGTTACAGTGATCAAACGTTGCGCCACATTAGGAATCATGGAATCAAAGCGTTTCCAGTGATCTAACGCTATAAATAGCTTTCAATTTGTGTATGCGTATATTTCTTTTTTTACACTTATGAAATCATTACTAAAAATAAAGCTGATCTAAAAATGATAACGAACAGTGAAAGCGTTTAATCAGAAGACTTTCGTTTCGATTTGATAATCTGCTAACACAAAATTATACTAAGAATATTTTAGAGTTACAAAATATTCCCATTAATTAAATAATTAAGATAGTTTAATTATGAGCTTAAATATGTCTAATCAATTTAATAATTTAAAACATGAATAATTCAAAAATAAATTTTCGTCAACTAGAATTGAATTTCGCGCGCACCTATTATGACACGTACACAATAATTAGTACTTGTCAAGTAATTTGTAAAGTATGACATATTATTTATAGCATAGTTTTAATAATAATAAACATATTTTTTATAGAATTTGCATAATTCAAAAATGAATAAATATAAATTTTTTTAACAAACGTTATAACTATAGCTCGTGAAAACTACTAAAATTTCGTCAAATAGAATTGAATTTCGCGCGCACCTGTAATGACACGTATACAATAATTAGTATTTGTCAAGTAATTTGCGATTTTTAACAAACTTTATAACTATACCTCGTGAAAACTTCTAAAATTTCGTCAAATAAATAAACAAAAATTAGTATTTTCCAAGTAATTTGTAAAGTATGAGATATTATTTATAGAATATTTTTAATAATAATCATAATTTATTTAATACGCATAAAAAATAAATTCACAAACACATCTCTATATTATTTTCAACGTAGAGAATATTTTGTACCGTTAGTTAAAAGTAAATTAATTTTAATAAAATTAAGAGGATTTGAATTATAGGTGATATAAAAATACTTACAGTTGTGCGCAGAATGTATGTATAATAAGTTATGTTTGTTAGTACAAATTCTTAAAGTTGAAGTCAGATTTTATATTTATTAAAAAAAAATACTGCGAGTATTTTCGATTTACAAAATATTCCTATTAGTAAAATAATTAAGATAGTTTAATTATGACCTTTAATAATTGAAAATAAGTTAATAATATAAAACACAAATAATCCAAAAAAATATAAATTTATAACTTTTTTTAATAAACTTTCTAACTAATAGCTTGTGCACACTTCTAAAATTTCGTCAACTAAAATTGAATTTCTCGTGCACTTGTTATGACACGTATATTATAATTGGCACTTGCCAAGTAATTTGCGAAGTATGAAATACTATTTATAGGACAGTTTTAATAATAATCATAATTTATTTAATTCGCATACAAAATATTTATGGCATATTTTGTACCAATTATTTTCCGTTAGTTAATTTGAATGAAATTATATAAACATTTATAGTTGAGTGCAGGAGGTATGTATAATAAATTATATATGTTATTACAATGTCTTAAAGTTTAACTCAGATTTAAAATTTATAGCTGTTTAGATAAAAATAAATTATCCATAAAATATTTTTTGCATCTAAACAAGAGGAATAACTTTCCTATTATTACCCAACAATAATTTGAGATTTATTAAATGTTTTTCTTCAATTATAAAAAAATATTTGTTTGATCAGAAAAAATCAAATAATTCACGTTACCTCTTAAAACGAAGTTCGCAATGATATTAATAATTTTGAAAGAATTAAACAGAGTTTGACGCAAAATTAATTAGAAATTAATTTATCCATATGAAGAGGATATTAGAAATCTATTGAATTCTTCAGTTTTTCAGTGGTGAAAGTAGAAACCCTTGTTAACAATACAGACAAACGCAATTAATATAAAATTATAAAAGTTCCTGTCGAAAAATGTTTACAACCAAAAATTTTAAAATGTGCATATTTTTTAGGTAAAATTAATATCTAACTTATGAGCGGTTATTGGTAAATGCAATAACTCCGTATAAATGATTTATTTATTATTATTAATATTTTACCTCCAGAAAGCACTTTGAAAATTTATTTGCAAATATTTTATATGTTTTTTTTTTATTAGCTATAATATCTTTTCCAATAACATTCTAGTAAAAAATTAGATTTTCCAATATTGCCTTCATAAAACGAAACTGTAAAATCAACCTCAAATAAGGTGTGAGAAGTGTTTTGCATCCAATTAACAGCAATCTTGCGGAAGTAGTAAATATATGAAGATGTTCCATTATTACAATCATAAAAAGGGCTATAAAATATTAACGGAGATAATTAACAAATAAGTTATGCTATTAATGTATTTTACTACAAATGCATAACGTGTTTTAAGCAGATTTCTCTTTATTTATTAATGCGTTTTCAGTTTCAAGAATATTTGCCAGAAAATTGAATCTTATTTTGAAATTTATTAACATTTTCATAGTACTGAATTGAAAGTTATAAAAATATCAATATTTACAAATCGAACAGTATTCATACTGAAGGGAATTTATCTAAATTCTTATCTGCTTCGAAATATTTAGAAAATATCAAATTACATTAAATTCTTTCGATTAAGGTTTATTCGATAGAATTTGCGGATCCATAAAAATGGTCTAAATTATATACAGTAATACGCGGGATGAAAATCGCGTAAGTCGAAATTAGTGTAACTTCGAGTTCGCGTAAGTCGGGGTATTCACTATATGTTAATGTAACTTAGCCTAATGCTATTTAGTTTATCGCTAATTGTCTAAGAACGAATCTGATGCGGGTATTTACTAAATGTTAATGTGACTACGTCTAATGTTATTTCGTTTAACGTTTATCGTCTAAGAACAAATCTAATGTGTTTAACAAGGTTTTACTTTATATTATTACAAATATGTTTGATCGAGCAGTTTAATCTTTTTACGAAAATTCACGTTTTTTTTAAATTAATATTGGTAACAGTTAATTTTATTTAAAAATTAGTAAGAACCATTTTGTATTAATTTTTCGTGATGGAAACTATTCGTTGCTTTGGAATAGGAATTATGAAAATCGCGTAAGTCGAAATAGCGTAACTTCGAGTTCGCGTAAGTCAGGGTATTTACTATATGTTAATGTAACTTAGCCTAATGCTATTTAGTTTATCGCTTATTGTCTAAGAACAAATCTGATGCGTTTAACGAGATTTTACTTTATATTATTACAAATATAATTGATGGACACATAAGCAATTTATTTAAAAAATTAGTAAGAACCATTTAGTATTAACAATTCGTAACTATTCGTTGTTCTGGAATAGGAATTGATCGATGGTAAGCCTACCTAAGTGTGAGATAACCATTGGTCTCGGTGAAACCAAAATCCGAGGTAAACTCTGTAACTCTAGTACAACTGCGAATGCATCGGACTAGTTGAATTAATGCAGTCCGGGCAAATACAAGAGATTACAATTGATAGAAAGTTTTGCACGACGCTAATATGCAGCGAGTTACAAACTAATTGATATAAATCTATCTCTCTCTCACTTCCACATTCACCCATTATGTAATCACAAAAAAATAACTAATAAACTTTGTAAAAACAAACAAATTATTACTACTTTTAAATCCTAATTAGGACTTTTTTTTAATCAGTTGAACAGATTTTCATTTTTAATTATTTATGTATTTAGTAATGTTTTTATCTTTATCTACAGAATATTGTAAATTTATTTATTACTTAATTCTTGAACAAAATAAAATATTAAGTTAAAAAAAACTATTTCCAAAATCGAGTTAAATACTAATAGATTTGTAAACATTAATTATTTATTTCTATTAGCTTAGAATTATATAAGTTCGTTACAATTTTATATTTTTTTATGATTAATTGCAATTTACTCAAAATTATCTCACAATAATTTAAATTTCAATTTAAATTTCAAGTATAATAATGTAGTATTATTTATTTAGATAAATATATTGTAATGTATTTTTACCTTTTACTTTATGTACGTGTACTAAAAGTCTGAAGTTTAATTTCGTATTACCTAAGAAACTATAAAAAATTAACGTAATTTGCATTTGTTATATAAAAATTAAAGTAATTTACTAAAAATTGTACACTTATTTTCTAAATTAACTTATTATTTTCTTAATTAGCAATTATTGAAACGTTTTTTAATTACATTTAGTAAAGTGTTATATTGTAAATAATGTAGTACTATTTATTTCATTAGATTTACATGCAAAGAAAGTATAATAAATCGACGTAATTTGCATTTATTATATAAAAATTAACGTAATTTGCTAAAAATGTACTCAAATTTTCTAAAATAAATTACGCAGTTATTTTATAATTTAAATATAATATAATTAGCAATTATTAAAATATTTTTTTAATTACATTTAGTTAAGTATAATAATGTAAATAATGTAGTATTATTAGTTTTACATATATGCATAAATATTTTGTAATATATTTATACTTTTTACTTTTTTAATATTATTTTTATAATTATTATACAAATACGTGTCCCAAAGTTCTGATAGTTATTTTCGAAATGCCAAAAAAACTATAAGAAATCAACGTAATTTGGGATGAACGTTTGTGTTCGAGGAATAAAGAATTTAGAAAGGGATGTGATATTAGACTGTTTGGATTTAAATTTATAGGAAAGTATCTGTCAATAAAGAAGTTTTAAACTATTTTAGACCTGGAGTACAGAAAATCATTTTGGAATATTTTCTAGAGAAGACGAAGTGCAGAAAGTTTTTTTAGAACCAGATTTTAGCATTGGGAAAGAAGTGGTAATTCAAGAATTGGACAGAAAATGGATTTATAGATTACCATTGAATGGATAATTTGGAACTACGGAAGTTCATGAATTTTGATTTAATTTTGGACTTGGAATGAGAATTAAGGTTGCGTGGATTAAGTAAGTATTTTCTTGAAAGAAATTAAATATCATTTAAAAAAATGATTTTAATAAATACATTTCATATTTGTATCTCATTTTGATAAATCATTAATGCACAAGTTTTCACTTATATAATTGAAATAAAATTAAAAAATTGAACACTGATATTTGTTAGTATTATGAAACTTTCTGCATATATACTGTATTTCGTTATTTGTTATTCGTACAGCGAACAAATAAATTCGTTTTAACGAATAATGTCTATAGTGGCCGTTCTTCATTTGCTCGTTTAAAATTTCGAATGTTTTACATACTGCGCCCAATGGGCCGCTAAATCATTTTTACTAAAAACGTCAGCAGTTTAAATTTGAATTTCCGCAAAAACACACGCACGCAACTAAAAAAAAAAACTATGAAAAATCGAAAACACGAATTGCCATTTGCATCCATATGCGTGTATATGCATATTTTTTCTCTACCGTTCCAGAAGCACATAGTTTCAGAAGCGTTTGGCAAATTTGCATGGCAATAGTCGGGAAGTTTTAATTGGTCTAAAGGTTACAGAAATGCATCCGAGCAGTGTGTGAATTAATTCCGTAATGGCCGCCGCTCAAGGGATGGAAAATAGTGGAGGGTGTTGTAGCTTATATCATAAAAGTGTTTTGACACACCGGGATTTAATTAAAGCACCAGGAAACTAGTTTATTTCGAACGCGTAGCCTTCAAGTTTTAATTGCAATTTAAAGTTCCCGACAACCCAATTTTCTTTCCGTAAACGTCTGCAAAATACTATTTAAAAAAAAAATTAAAAGGAAATTAAATAGAAGAAGACGCAACTGAAGCCTATTAACCAGAAGTAAATAAAAACAACATGAAGTAATAAAAAAATAAGTGCGTAATTCGATGGATAAACTGTTGGAAGCTGCATGCAAATTGGCCATAAATTAATGTCGGCAATTCATTTAATTACGGTCCCGATACGAAAACAGAAGGTAAAATAAGAAATAACGAAGAACTATGATATTTTATCCTCCTTCTTTCAAACAACTTCCTCGTTTTCCAGAATCACGAGGAGCCTGCAAAGTTTCCAATTAAAATCAATTACCGCATTATAATCATCCCATAAAAACGAACACTTTGTTTCATTGGGAAATCTCGGAAAACGGTCGTTTTCGCAATTTAATCCACTGGATTAATTCGGCTTACAATTACATGGAATGAAAACTGTTGTTCTTCTCCAATTAATTTGTGATTCTATACTCATATAAATTATGTACACATTGCTGTTTTGTTAATTAATAATTTCTAGGAAAAAGTATAAGTTTTGAACAGAACTAATAATTATTATGATTACTAATTGCAATAGCAATGGAAAAGTCATAAGCAATAAACATTAGAAATAATCATTAATAATTTAAATTTCGAAAAACTACTTCAAAAATTTCATTAATTGCTTCTACTATAATAAGTAATGTTAGATTGAGTAGAATTAAAGTTTGAATCAGGTTATGTTAGGTGTTTTATGATTATATAGGCTTAGTCTGAAAAGCTTTGAAAGCCAAAGGAAAAACAGGTCTTTTTCAAATTTTTTTCTGAATTCTAAATATTATAAGTAATTTTTGTTTACCTTTCTCAAGTAAATCTATTAATGAAATTACCTAAAAAAATGATGCCATAACATTGTGTCGGTTTAAAAAAAAATCATACTATATCAAAAGTTGGACGAAGAGAGGCTGGTGAGCCACATGCGGTTCTCCGCAGAGCCTACAAATCTTAAAATTTATGCTGTAATCACAGTCCAACAATGTCACCACAATTTAATTGTATCGACACTTCATCTCCACCGGTTTTGTATTTTTTGACGTCGACAAAAATTTGAAAACCACTGGGCTTTTTCAAATATTCCTTCCTAAATGTCGTTTCCAAAGATAGTGTAGCTAACAAATATTTACGAGTCGATTGATAAAACTAATAGATTGTTTACTAATACAAAGAACCATATGCGGCTCCTGAGCCACCAGTTGCCGACCAATGGGTTAAAATGCAAATAAGTTACATTTTGTCACCTATCATTCGACATTGTAAAAAAAATCTATAAATTCTCATAAAAATTATTATTTCTTTCTTTTACTGCATTCATCAATGTACATATTCTATGAAAATAAAATAAAATTACGAAAAATATTTTTCATTCAGGACGCATTATTTAAAATGAACTAAAATTGTAATTGAGATTAATAAAACTATGCGGCTTCTGAGCCACTAGTTGCCGACCCATAGGTTAAAATAAAGTAAGTTAGATTTTGTCACCTATCATTCGACATTGAAAAAAAAATCTTTGAATACTCGTAAAAATTACTATTTTTTTTCTTGTACTGCATTTATCAATGTAAATATTCTACAAAACATATTTTTCATTCAGAACGCATTATTTAAAATAAAGTAAGTTATACTTTGTCGTCTATCATTCGTTATTGAAAAAATAACAATAAATACATAAAAAAATTACTACAGTTTTCAGAATGTAAATATTATATAATAGTAAAAAAAATATTATTTTTAAATTAAATTAGTTGAAAAAAAAAGAAAGTACATTGACCTGATGCTTTCAGCAAAATTTAGTTCTATTTTTCTCACTTTATCAGTTTAATAATAATAATAAAATTCACAACAACTCAAAACATAATTATGCATTATCACGATGGAATTAACTTGACTAATTAAGAATAAAATTAATGATTACAATAAGAATAATTACACAAATGATTAATATCCACATTTAGATATTTCTGAATTATAATAATAAAACAAATTTAATGAACAAAAAAAATAACTTCATTAAAAAAATATAAAAATTAATAATAATAAATAATAAACAACATTTATTGGCGAGATTAATACATACAAAATATATCAAAGAAATACAAATAATAAAAATCTTAAAAATAAGTCAATGAGAATAATAAAAAAATCTAACAATCAAAATCTAAATAAAATGAATTTTTTAAAATGAAAATATGTATATATATATTATACTAACTGACCAAAGGTAGCCCTAAGTCTTTCCACCCTAAAAAATAATATATTTACTAATTAAAATCTTTTAATAAATAAATAATATAAAAAACTAACTTTTAAAATAATCTATTAGTTTTATTACTTTTTATTCATGATAAAGAAAAGGTTTACACAAGACCTTGTAAAAAATCTCGTAACATTAAATTATTCGTAATGCAATACCGTGACCTACCAAAAAAGAAATAAAAACAATTCTGTATTTAGTATTGGCATTAAAAAGTAATGAATAAATATGAATACTTAATTAACAAAAATAGTATTCTCTTCCAAAGAAAGAATTGTAATTCATCGATTGACTCATTTTGTTTACGATTATAGATCATACCTTATATTATCGAAAATCTATGACTCATACTCGAGGAATGTATATTATGCGATTTTTTTTATATATCATAGATCAAACACGCAAATAAATCTAGAAAGAGATTCCGTTGTTTTCGATGCAGCGCTGAATGCAAATAACGTGTTTACGTTCGAAGTCTCCGCATTTTAACTTACCACGGTCACACTATTAGGTCATTGTAACAGATATATTCCCGATGCACTCGTTTCTCAAAGAAACCTAACAGAATTAGAAAACATCAATTAAAACTAGTGAAGAGCGCAGACACATCGCGTCTCCGACATTCTAAAAATAACATCTCTGATTGATACAATCACAGCTTTTATTGAAAAGGAAAAGTTTATAAAATAAATCGGTTCAAAAATAATTGTAGTTCGGAGTTATTTTTATGTTATTATATAATATTATAAATGTACTTATAAAATCATATTTAGGAAATAGTGGATATTTTTTTTTAAATTTTTATTTGTGATGTTTGGGAATGGTTGGGAACGTTTCAATTTTCACATGGGAAATTTGTAAGCGCGCTTTTGCGGAAATTTGAGATTTTGAAATTAAACGCGCGCAATTGAGGAGCGTCCGGTGCTTATTTTTTTTTGGTATGTGCGTTCGTTGCGGATGTTACGAAACGAACTGAGGGCGCATTTCCGTGACCCGGGCGGCTCTCCGCACCTGTGTTTACATTTCTATAGCTTCTTGTCTTGTGCCTCAAAAAGCAAACACTACCGTCTATTGTCGTACCAATAACTGTAATGTAAACATTTCAGTTTCTTTGAAGGAAACCACACGCTCTCTACCACGAAATGGAGGAATACACGAGGATTTTTGCGTTCGCGTATTTCGAAACTCCGCAGCTCTGCTTTTTCTGGAAAATAAATAACTCAACTGCTGCAATCAAACTATTTTTATTATCCACGAACCACATCCGCATCGGTATTTCAAAGTAAAACAATTGCATTTCTTTATATACTATGTTTGAATAAAAAAAGGGATAGTCCATATATCTTACATAAGTTTATTCTTAATGTAAACAATAGTTACGTAATAAATACATAAATTAATTATCTATAAAAAATATATTAAAAATAACAATAATTTCACTGTTTTTCAATTACAAGATTAATAATAACTTAATTAATTAATTTAGTGACTTTTTTTACAAAGCAATAAATTAGTTTTATTTGGCAGAAAACATTTCACACGATTGCTTTTTGGACAAAATAATATTTTTTTTATTCATTTTATTCCATTTTCGTTTCAAATTATGTGAATACTTTTATAATATATTGCAATACCTTATAAAATTTTCGGCTTCGATCAGTACGGATTCAATATAATCTAAATTGCAATTATGCGAAAATATTTTGAATTCTTCAAATTACCACATATTTTTTTTGCATAATTACGGTTTTTTTATATAATTAAGACTATTTTTCTATATTTTTTTTATACTCTATTTGTCGGTTTCAAAAAGTGCGGTATATAGATAAGAAAACACAAATCCGGACTATGAGAGGCAGATAAATAAATGTAATTTTAAAATTTGAAAACAAACTAACTTTAAAATATGCTAAATATTTTGAATTCTTAAAATTAGTACTTTTTTGGTATTAATTATCGTTTTTTTCCTTTTTTTAATAATTTAGTCTCTTTTTGTATATTTTTTTTGTATATTAAAGTCCCCGATTTGTCAGTTTCAAAAAGTGCGGTATATAGATAAGAAAACACTAATCCGGATTATGCGAGGCATATAAATCAATGTAATTTTAAAATTTGAAAACAAACTAACTTTAAAATATGCTAAATATTTTGAATTCTCAAAATTAGTACTTTTTTGGTATTAATTATCGTTTTTTTCCTTTTTTTAATAATTTAGTCTCTTTTTGTATATTTTTTTTTATATTAAAGTCCCCGATTTGTCAGTTTCAAAAAGTGCGGTATATAGATAAGAAAACACTAATCCGAATTATGCGAGGCATATAAATATATGTAATTTTAAAATTCTTTTTTTGGCTTAATTATCGTCGTTTTCTTTTTTATTTCTTTAATTTTAAAATCCTCGATTATTTGGTTTCAAACAGTGCGATATATAGATTTAAAAAAAAACAAATCCGGACTATGCGAGGCATTTCTTTATAATATTTTAGGAAATTTAAATTCAGGCCGCTATACAACGTAATTAGAATATTAGAGAAATAGATATGATATATAACTTTAAAACTTAAATCTATTTATTAAAATTGTTTCATTCTTTAAATGTTCTTATAAAATAATTAATTAAAAAAAAATCAAATATAATATTTAAAATTGCATTTGCGTTTCAATTTATATGAATACTTTTTATAATATACAGCAATACCTTATATGGTCTTCGATGAGTAAACATTCAATATAATATAGTTTTAAAATTTGAAACAAACTTAATTTTAAATATGCCAATTATTTCCTTTTTTACATAATTATGTCACCTTTTCTATATTTTTTTTTATATTAAAGTCCCTGATTTGTCTGTTTCAAACAGTGCGGTATATAATAAATCAGTAATCCGGATTATGCAAAGCATTTTTATTATAATATTTTTAAAAATTTAAATTTAAGCAACTATTCAACGTAATTAGAATATTAGAGAAATATACATACGATATAGTCTAAATCTATTTGTTAAAATTAATTCATTTTTTAAATATCTTCTACATAAGATAATTATTAAAAAAAAAATATATCGAAAGTAATATTTAAAAAAATCCAATAAATAAAATCAGTTTTATATGGCAGAATAGATTGCTTTTTGGTCAAAATATGGACTGGATGAAATATTTTTTTTATTAATGATATTGCATTTACGTTTCAAGTTATATGAATACTTTTATTAATATATTGCAATACCTCATATACTCATCGGTTTCGATCAGTACGGATTCAATATATTCAGTTTTAAAATTTAAAAATAAACTAAATTCGAAATAAACCAAATATTTTGAATTCTTAAATAATTATCGTTTTTTTTATTTTTTATATAATTATAACTCTTTTTCTATATTATTTTTTTTTATATTAAAATCCTTGATTAGTCGGTTTCAAACAGTACCGTATATAGATAATAAACCAATAATCCGGAGTATGCGAGTCATTTCTTTATAGTATTGAATATCAGCGAAGTCTACATCAATTTATTAAAATTACTTCATTCTTTAATAAAATAATTATTTTACAAAAAAATCTAATATAAAGTTTAAAAAAAAATCTGAAATTTCTGAATTAAGATTGTAAAAATATCTTCATTTCTTCAGGATTTTTCGCACCTAATTTATATAAAAACAATAGCTTTATTATGTAATATATTTATTACAATTCGATACAATATTAGTTTTTTATATAAAATATTGAAACCAATTGTATAAATTGTAAACTATAATTATAGAAATAATTTTAATAAAAACTTTCATTACTTTTATATAACCGATACATTTTAATACAGAAAACTATATCTTATAATAAAACTAATTCAACTTCTTTTCAAAAGTTAATCTGCTAAAAATAAAATATTTGCTCTTCATACAAAATTCATAATTATGTTTTTCTTATAAATGCGTTTAGTATTATTTTTTATGTAATAAAAATTAAAAAAATATATCAGCTTAATGTTAAGAAATTTATGCTTATTGAAATTATAATAATTAATTTAAATAACTTGAAGTTAATTAAATATTCAGGTTTTTTATTCATTGCATTTCAATGTAATCACGTATATCAGATATAAAAAATAAATAACTTGGAAATAAAAGTGTAGCAACATTTAATACGTGCAATTACTTTAATTGCGGTTTGTATAACAAACAATTGTTAAAGAAATGATTGCATTAATTTAATGGCTACATTAAACGCATAATTTACTTGTACTACAATTACGTACTTTGCATATTTATCATACACAACATTCCAGATAACATCTGACCAATTCATGTACGAACTACTCATTCATATAATTACTATTTCGCATTCATCTATCATTATTTTTCTTATTTAAAATAATAAATATCACTGATTTTTTTTATATATAATTATTTTATTTACATTCATAACAAAAAATAAATATTAAATTTCCACTCTATATCTAAAATTATACAGTAGACCCGAACATAAACCAAACTAATAGTTTTCCAAACTAATAACTAACATGTAAAGTGTAAGTTATTTTTTTTAAACCTATGATGCAATAAGCTGCAGAAACAACTGTAAACTAATAAAGTGAAGATCATTTTGTTATATAATTTTTGGTTGTTACAATAAACGTTATTATTTAATGACGAATTAATTTGATAATTTCTTGTTATTATTTCCAGTCTATTATTGTATAACAATTCCTTGATTATGTAAAAAATGCTAATCTTTAAAAAAAAATGTATTTACGCAAATAACATTTACGGTCTGTGGCTTTATTTAGGAAATTTTGTGTCGGCTTTATGATTGATAAAACGAAATTTTGATAAGAATGCATTTTTGATTAAATTTGTTAATAAAGTTGAGGTTTTAATATTAATAAAATTAATTTAAAAAAAACGAAGTGAAAAATATATAAAAATTATTCACAAATAGTGAGTGTAAATTGTTTACACTTTCTTCCGGAATGCAAATAAGGTATATCTTCTACAAACATTTATAGGCTTATATAATATATGCCTTTGTGTATAGTTTAGACAGAAATTTATTAAGTATATAAATGTATTGTGCTTGTTTTATTACAATACGAACATTTAATCGTCTGCTATCATTCATAAAGGCCATTACGATTAATAACGGAGATCATTAGCAGATAGCCATAAATTATAAAACAATTTGTTGTTCGTAGTCAAACAAGTCCGGCGACTTCGAAATGTGACCTTTTGCGACCCAAAATGTGTAATTCAGATTACGGAGAAGCAAACAACAAAGACTTGATATAAAAATTAGTAAAAAAAAATTAAATGAAATATTAATTTGTGGTAAAAACTTTCCAGTGTATTAGATGACGTTATTTTATAACAGTTTGTGATAATATTTTTGGTTGTTTTACGTAACGGAAATAATTTATTTGCATTGTTTTGCCGAAAATAAAAAAATAGCGAGTTTCTTCCTGCGTGTACGTATTTTATTTCTCGTATAAATACTCTACGTGTACTATACGTTACGCATGCTAATGTTTGTTATGTATATATGAATAAAAAGGAACAGACGTTGAAAAAATAATATAGTGAAGCGTGTTTGTGAATGCCTGAGGATATTGTTTATAAATTCGATTCATTCAGAAAGACCGATAGTGTAACTATTTTTACCTCCTAGTAGTAGTGGGCAATCTGTTTGTAAGTAAAAGTGTATAATCGTTGAATGATTTCCTTGTATACTTTATAGTGTATTTCAGCACCAAACATCACATAAAGCTAACATTAAACTTACAAATCCACGATTTTCGAAACTTTTATTTATGCATTTCGTGATCTTAATAACATACATTTATTTACTATTTATTCACAAATTTTGTATTCGCTTTAATTGAGATCAAAAAGTGCCATTTGATTCTCTAAAAATGAATAATCCAACGTTTTTAATACTGAAATTGATAAAAAAATAGATTATTAAATACCAATTCTCAAAAGCTTTGTTATCAATAAGTGAAGAAATTATAATTATATAATCCGTTATTACAAATTAATATAAAGAACGTAAAAAATGTTTTTTTTATTATTAAAAGTTGATTATTCATAAAAATGTAAGTTGAAAAAATGAAAACAGATTGGATTTAATTTTGGAAATATATTATAAAATAAATATAAATAATAGTCTTCACTTCAGGTTTAACTTAAATATTTATCGTTTGGAATGAATGAATGAATATTTATAATTTTCAAGGCATTGATAAATGTTTATCTAATAGATAAACGCCACGTCTGGTCAAAAAATCTATCGTTTTTTATAAAAATCTTATTCAATGCCACCGTTTTAGTAAATATTGTTTTGTAAAAATATTCAGATGATATTTTCTATAAAAATTGTAAATAATGAAATAATATTTATTGTAACAATTATAGTCATAAGATGTGATATTTTGCAATTATATAACAATTATTTAGAGACATCAGAAAGTTAAACAAAAATTCATAAATCATTGTAATTTATTATTTTACATATTTATTCACTAAAAATCTTAAGATTTGTTAATCTGATCAGAAAGTAATTTACACTAAATATTCTGAATTTACAAATAAAAATTAATTTAAAAAAATATTTAGCTATGTATTATTTTTTTTTAAGATAATTTAAAATTTAGTTCTATTTTATAATAATGATATTTTTAATAAAAATTGCAAATAAATAAATATTATTTTTTGCAACAATTATAGTCATAAAAAAGCAAATATTTAGAGACACCAGAAAGTTAAATACAAATTCATGAAACATTGCAATTTATCATTTTACGTATTTTTTACCTAAAGATCTTAATATTTGTTAAACAGAGCAGAAATGAATTTATTATAAATATTTTATATTTTCAAATAAAAATAATTTAAAAAAATATTTAACTGTGTATTGTTTTTTTCAAGTGATATTTTGAAATTATATTACAATTACGTAAATATTTGAAGACATCAGAAAATTAAATAAAAATTCGTAAATTATTGTAATTTATTATTTTACGTACTTTTATACTTAATATTTATGAGAAATGAATTTATTATTTGCAAATGAAAATTAATTTACAAAAATACTTGCAATATAAATTTATTCATTTTATATGGAATATTCTTAACTTACGATGACGACGATGCAAATTATAATATAAATAGAACTCTACTGAGAAACTGTGAATCTCTTTTTTGTTCAAGCAGTTTCAGTTAATAAAATGATATCTTAATTGAAATTGCATGTTGTTGCAGTTGCAAGATTGTATGTTTAGGTATATACTTTCTTACACTTACTGTGAGAGAAACTGTTTTATTATGCGTATATAAATAAGCATTTTAGATAAATTTATAATAGTTAATAAAAATGAGATGTGAACTGAAATTATATATTTTAATTTATAATTTATAATAATATAAAATTATTTTTTTATATAAATTATATTATATTATAGAAATATCTCGTATTCAGCTTTGATGACTTAGAATTTTTAGTAAGCAAATTAAAAATATTCTTCAAAAAATAGGTCACAACATTATTTTTTATACATAAATGATAGGATTTTTTCAGTTCATGCAGTCAAGTATCTTTAATAGCTCGGTTTCAAACTGTACGCTTTATTGGCAGAACCGATTATCCGAACTATTGGAGGTATTCATGTTGTTGTAACCAGAATATTTGAAGGAACTTTCTATCAAAGAAGAACATTCGTCCATTAAGGCCAAGCTAGATAATAGCTTATATCCTGGCCAGTTGAGTTGGTGATAACATTACTATAAATGTGCAGGTTCTTTCGCTTTTACTCTTCAATTATCCCTAAAACGCGACTACCTTTCTTTCTGTTCTTATACTAACCTATTCCCATCATCTTCATATATAATAAGCAATTTCCTTCAACACTTTCTACATCATCTTCATAACAAAACTTCTACTCAACATCTTCACCGTCTTTTATATAATCTTCTGTAACCTCTCTGCAGCACCATTATCGAATATATGACACGTGTGTCAGACATGTCAAGGCATTTAAGTGACATTGTCGAAATATCAAAAAATATTTGGAAAACATATATGAATAGTTTTAGAACTGAACATCTCTTACCATATATGAAACATGTTTTATTTTCCAGAGATAATCTAGAGTTTCTTCGAATTTTGACCATCTACAAGCACTTCAAATAATAGAATCTGCTTTGATTGCATTATGTACATCGAAATAATATATAATTTATTTTTAAATATCGAAATAATTTTAATAAATTTTATTAAAACAGTTTGAAGCAATTGAATAATGTGCAATTATGTCTATATAATAATTGAAATGATATTTATTTATTTTATAATTATTTATTTATGTTGTAATTATATACAAATTAATTTAAACAATTCAATTTCTAATTACTAAAATTCATTATTATTTTTTTAATCACTTTATTATAATTATTTACATTTTATCTAAACAATTTATAATCATGTTGTAATTGTTGATATTATGATAACAGAAAATATGCGTTCATAATTTAAACAATTCAAACTATTCTAATTCCTAAAACGTTTGATTATAATACAGCTGAGATAAAATATTTGAATAATGTAAAATGTATTTGTAATTTCTCGAATAATGATGTAAATTATGAGTTCATCGTTTACATAAAAGATTTTGCCGAATTGTAATGCAATTATGTTCATTATTATGATGTAATCATTTAAAAAAATAACCATGAATTCTTTATATAAATAATTCTATATTTAACTATAAAATTTATTAATTACAAAATATTGAATGTACTATTTTTGATAATATTTTAAGTGTTCATAACTTTAATCTTTTTTTGTATAGAGGAGAGGAAATCTTCAAAAAAAGACGCGTGAGTAGAATCGCAATTTTATAACTTTAATCTATAAGTTTCAATTTGGTTTATGTATAAAATAAGCTTTCTCTTCTCAGACAAACCTATAAACCTTTAATACATTATTCAAAAATAATTTTGTGTTTTTCTTATAATTATTCATTCTTATTATGTGCAATTGTGTCTATAATTATTAATTTTATGATGTTGTAATTATATAAAAATTAATTTAAACATTTCAATCTATAATTACAAAAATTCATTATTTTTTTAAACTTTTTTTTAACTTTGTAATAAAGTAACATTTTTTCTAAAAAAAATATAATTCTGCTGTAATTATGATGTAATAATGATGTAATAATATTATTATGTAATAATTGTATAAAAGAAAATAATAAATTCAAAATTTAAACAATTAAAATTATAATTCATAAAATGTATTTAATTTTTGATTTGTTTGATTATAATACAAAACTTAATTATTTTTCACTTTATTATAATTATTAACATTTTTTCTAAATCATTTATAATTATGCTGTAATTATTCATATTATGATGTAATAATTCTATAAAAGAAAATATGCATTCAAAATTTAAAAAATTCAAATTATAATTCCTAAAATTTTTTTGTATCGTTTGATTATAATACATTTAGATCGAATTATGATATAAATTATAACTTCATTTCTAGTTCAGTCTGGTTTCAAATAGTACGGAATAATTACGATTTAACCACACTATACGAGGTATTATTGTGTATTATATAACAAATTAAATAGGAAAAGATAATTATTATATTTTGGATTAAATTTGAACAAAGAAATTTACTATTACAAAATGATTTAACTATTATCATTTTATTTTAATTATTTCTATTTGTATATGATTGCTATAACAAATATTAATATTACTTAATAATTGATTATAATAAATTATTGCGATTTGATAATATTTTATTTATTTTTTAAAACTAATTTATCAAAAATACCTGTGATAAAACACTAATGTTCTCTCGACGTTAAAAAATGCGTAGGTCGAAATATAAATGAGCCATCATCGATGAAAGCACTTAATACGTCCTCTGGTAATATTTAGCACCCAAAAACCGAATAAAAAAGAAAGCACACATACTGTGGTCAATGAACACCGAGGCTCATTTTGCATCGCTTGGTTTAAAAATAAAAACGCCCATTTATCCACAGAAATAAACCCCATTGTCTGGAGGCGATTCTAAAAGGTCTGTTTATGCTCGCAGCGATCGAGCTGCACATCTCGAACCGGTACTGAATAAGAAAGAACACAACACTTCTTAAGATCTACCATGGTAT
The DNA here is from genome assembly GCA_963457615.1 of Nicrophorus investigator. Lineage (NCBI taxonomy): Eukaryota > Metazoa > Arthropoda > Insecta > Coleoptera > Silphidae > Nicrophorus > Nicrophorus investigator. The sequence continues at coordinate 9,357,323 of OY735142.1, read as the reverse complement.
GCATAATTATCTCAAAATTCGTGTTGCTTGAACGTCTTCTCTTAATAGGAAATACATCTTTTACGGCGTAACCAAATACATGTCTCGAAAGCGTTTTTCACCGCGAAACTCCTGTATGTAATAACACATATGCACATGCAGTAATTACTGTGGATGTGAAAGAAAAAAAAGTAGTTTCTACCTTTCGCCTGATCTCTGAGATGTTTATAGTAATCAATCATGTGTGACCGTGCTGGAAATATTTTACTAAATATTTAATACGTATTCATTTAAAATTTATAACTTAATTATAGTTACTTAATTTATTATTTAATTATAGATATTTCATCTAAAGCTGATGATTATATACGTGCGCATAAAAATAACTAAATACAAAATTTATGAACAAAAAATATTATTTAATAGGATTCATTGGGAATTTAAATGCAAGTAAAAAATACGAATAAAAATTAATTCTGAATAGAAAATACAGATAGGATTCATTTACAAAATGAAATTAAATTAATTTATTATATAAAGTTTTTATTTATGGAATTGATAATTTCTAAACGGATTTATATACATATTATTAATTCGTTATAAATATTTAATTTAAGTTGTAAAAATGTAAATCTCGAAAGTTGTACTAAACATTTTTACAAAAAAAATACAAAAATAGTTCATCAAAATTATTAATTTGTTATAAATATTTAATCTAAGATAAATAAAAATGTAAATCTCGAAAGTTGTTCTAAACATTTTTGCAAAGAAATTTAAATTATTAATTCGTTACAAATATTTCATTGAAGATAAATAAAAACGTAAATTTCAAGTTATAGTAAACATTTTTCCAAAATAAAAATAGTACATTAAAATTATTATAAATATTTCATCTAATATAAATAAAAATGTAAATATCAAAAGTTGTACTAAACATTTTTATAAAAAAAAAATAGTTCATTAAAATTATTAATTCATTATAAATATTTCATTAAGATAAATAAAAACGTAAATCACGAAATATACTAAAAATCTGTACAAAAAAAATTAGTTTATTAAAATTATATCTCTCTTAGTCTTCGTCCAAATGACTAAATGAATAAATTATATTTTTCTTTCTTTTCTCTGAAGTATACTTTAATTTGGTTTTTTGGTTTTTGTAATACTGTAAATATTTAATTGTGTCTCTGGGCGGAAAGACTAAGGTCGATAGCCCTTTGGTCACATAAAGTGATTAATAAATGTTATTATTATTATTAAAATTATTAATTTTTTATAAATTTTTATTAAAGATATATTTAAGTTGTAAAAACGTAAATCTCGAAAGTTCTACTAAACATTTTTACAAAAAAAAAATAGTTCATCAAAATTATTAATTTGTTATAAATAGAAATGTAAATCTCGAAAGTTGTTCTAAACATTTAAAAAAAAAAAAAAAATTATTAATTCGTTACAAATATTTCATTGAAGATAAATAAAAACGTAAATTTCTAGTTGTACTAAACATTTTTCCAAAAAAAAAATTGATTCATTAAAATTATAAATAATAATAATAATTATAAATATTTCATCTAATATAAATAAAAACGTAAATTCCCAAAGCTGTACTAAACATTTTTACAAAAAAAAAAAATTATTAAAATTATTAATTCGTTATAAATATTTTATTAAAATTATTAATTCTTTATAAATATTTCATTAAAATTATTAATTTGTTATAAATATTTCATCTAAGATAAATAAAAACGTAAATCTCGAAAGTTGTACAAAATTATATTGTTACAAAAAAATCAATAATAATTCATTAATTTTTTGAGAACTTTTAAATCAATTTTTAACAGATTCAATAAATTAAATGCATTCGAATTTATGAATTATTGTAGAATTTCTAACTGCTTAACATCTAGTATTATTATTTATAAGTACTTCAGACAGATACAAAATGTAAATCTTAAAAGTTATTTTCTTATGTAGACATTTTTTTTTTAATAGAAATGAAAATAATTTTGATTTAAACCACGAAATTATTATTATATTGATGTATAAACAAAAATTATGTATTGTATTAAGTTTATTAAATTATAACAGTTGGATATAAATCAAAAGATAATATAGTTGTTGCTACTTTTATGTCTTTATTGAATTTTTTGTGACTAACTTGAAATGAACATATTTTCAAAAACAAATATTTCATATAGTTAAGCAAAAATTTCAGTACTAAAAATACCTACAACATATAAACTATTATTATGAAGATATATTTATTGTACTTCTTTCAATTTTCAATATTTTTGAAATAAAAAACAATTATTTAAAAATGAAATAAACTTCATAATTCTTTAAAAAAATACAATTAATTAAAAGATTGTTAAAAATTATTGCAATATTTTCATTTCATTCTTTCGTAAATTAATCTTTAAAAATCGCTGTTTTATTTAACTTGTAGTTATTTATTTTATAATGTTGTAATTATATAAAATAAATTTGCGTAATAATTATTAACAATTTTTCTCAGACATTTATAGCAAATTAATTAAAAATAACAAAAAAATCAAGAATTATATATTTATACATGATTTATAAATATACCAATATATTATATAATCCGGCTTCAATAAGTGCGAATTCAGTAATTTTCAATAAGTCAAATATTTTTTGTTCTTTTTTTATGAGGTTTTAAAGTCCGGTTTAAAAAAATGCGGAATGTTGACGTTAATAAAGCTTATTGCGTTAATAAATATGTATTATTGCTGAATTCATGGAGCGTGTTAAAATTACTTAAGAATAATTAAATTCAATCATAGTATTAAAATAATGTGTTTCGCTTGGCTGGAAGTCTTTAATATTAGCATTCTCGATATGTTCTAATGATTGTTGTATGATTGCATGTTAATTGAACTGGAGGAAATGAACTACGAAAATAGAATTTTCTGTCTGATGAAAGGGAGAGTTCGATGATAAATGTACGAGGTATAAATTAACACAATTTATCCGTCAATAAAATGTATTAGATTTATGATTAAGTGTGCGGACATAAATAACCCGTGGCGACATTTAGTGGAACAAACTGGGAGACTGGAAAAGCGAAATAAAAGGAATCGGACTGCGATGCTTTTCACCTCCATTCCCAACGGACGTCCTGAACCCTCTGTCTCCCATCCTTCTGCTCCTGTTTTTAGAGAAAATGCTGTTCTTCCCTTGAAAACGATTTCTTAGAGGACGCAATTTTCCTCACCACGAAATAAAACGCTGGATATCCTCTCTTCCTACTTCGACCTAACAAACATGCTTATTTTTCATACTTATCTCTCGTGCACACTAAATTATACTTTTTAATGCTCGCACTGCACCATAAATGCGCTCATTCTATATGCTTAAACATACACATTTCGACCATCAGAGGATACACAGATTGTACTATTTCTTTATTTTGTACTAAAAAAGGAACGAACGAAAAAGGCAAAACAAAACACGAGCTTTACGTAAGGCACTTTTATTACCGGTTCCTCCATATATCACGACGACAAAACGCGGAGAATGACCAAAAGGACGATAAAAATATGGTTTGTTGTCTGGAGAAAAAAAAAATAAAGAAGTGAGGATAATTACTTATTATTTTTCATTATCAAGTGAATCTAACGATTTCGAATTTAAGCAGCTTAAGTGAAAATACAAAGAAATAGAAATAACTTAAGATATTATGTCAGTAAAAAATGCTATATAACTAGAAGATAATACTTTCATGGTAAATATTTATTGTTCTCTCCTGAAAAATCATTTTTATAACTTTTTTTAGTTTTCTTGGAAAGACATTAAGATTAATTGCTACAGGTTTAATTCACTCAAGCGATTAAACATTCTTTATATATCATTCACACATATTTATTTATATAATAAAAAAATATATTTTTCTCACTAAAAAACATTAATTTCAATTATTAATATTACTTTTTTAATTTATTTAATTTGTTGCCATAATTATAATTACTATTAGGTTAAGAATGATAACATAATAACTAAAATAATAATACTTCTTATATAATATGTAAATAAATATAAATATTAAGTGAAAATTTTAGGAATATTCTTATAAAAAAAATTTTTTTTTAGTAACAATAAAATCTGTTAAATTTCATAAAAATTTCCAATTAATAAACAAAAATAAATATCTTATTTAAATATATGATGAAAAAAGTTAAATATTAGTTAATGAATTGAAATCTGTGCATCAGAAAGACCGAACAGAAAGATTTAATGACTAAGATTTGCCCAAATCAACGAAAGTCTAATATTAAGGCATGCATCTCGTTACAAGATTTACTAGGAAAGATCACGTTCGGGGTAATATTATATAATATTTAGATATAAAGTTTAGAAAATGAAACTGATTATTATGGCAAAAGTTGGAATTATCAGTGGAGAAACCAGAAAATCCAAAGGTTTCAAAAAAGACTAAAAAGTATTATTAGGGCCAGTGGTTCAAAAGATACATATCGATCTCTTTGAGGATACAATACTAATATTTAGTAGAAGATGTGAAGATAGACTGAAATTATATAATAATGTTCTGGCTAATAATCTGCTTGATAACAAAAACACACACAGTTTTAGTACAAAGATATTCATAAATATAATTAGAAAATTTACTAATTGTTCAAATTGAATAGTTTATAATAGTTTATAAAAAAAAACTTTAGTTAATATAAAGAAAATTAGTAAAAATAAAATGAAATCAGATCTTTGCAGCAGTAGAATTTTATTTTATATTTAAACTAATTTTATTATTTTTGTAATTTATTGCTCCAATAAATATTTAATTAAAATTGAAATCGTACAAAAATTATTCAAATTAATGAGCTTAAAAATTAATGAAAAAAGATATTCATCAAGATTGAAAATATTATCTCAAATCTAAGTAGTATATTGTAGAAAGCAAACGCAATCTACTTAAGAAAATACAAAAACTTAAATGTTTCTACATGATTAATTTAAAAATTCAATCAATTATTAATTAATATAAAATTAACATAATATTTCTTAATTACTGAAACTAATTTATTAAATATTTGATATAAATAGATTTAAACATAATAAAGTATTAAGCCACAAAAGTAAATTGACAAAGTTTATTTTAAATTATTATTTTTTTTTATCACTAATTTACATTTTGGTTGTTAATTTATTTATATATAAAGAAATTAAAAGTTTTCAATTTTTATTTTTACTCTGGATGTAATGTACGTCGTATTATGTTGATCAATAAATTATGATTATTATGAACATAAAAATTATTTGAAGGCAAATTGTTAAATCTTATGCAACGACAATTGTATAATTTGCTTCGGTACGCTCGTTATAACCAAGACAAATAATGGTGCGCACAGTTATTCTCCAACTCTTTATCTCACAGCTTGAAGTTGCATTGGAAATAATGATGCCGTAACATGTGCAGACGCAGTTTAATTGAATTCATATTGTCCGAAGGCCCGAAGTTCGTAATTTACCTACAGCATATCACATTCAAAGCAACGAATAAAAATATTTATAAAATATTAATAATACTGCTTTAAATGTAAAAACATAAAATAACCAGTGGCTTTTAACAACAAAACAATGTTGTATTTTTATTTTAAATTAATTTACGATCATTGAATAAAATAAGCTCGTTTCATCCGGTTATTAAAAGTATTAGTTGTTTTGATTGGTTTAACTTTGACGTTTGTAAATGGAAATGTATTATTAAAATCCCAATTTACATTTTCATGTACATTTACAATATTAGTGCGTTTATTATTATTAATTATTTTTAATTGAATTTTCAATACTCTATTCATATATTTTATACTTTAACAACAATTTTAATTAATATTATAATGGAAATTTCAAAATAATATAGTAATTAATAATTTAAGAGACAACAACAATAAAACTTAAACAAATATAATAACAATTTATACACCGAGTAAATCAATGTTATTTAATATTAATTTTTTAATTGAATTTTCAATAGATTTTAAATAATATTCTGAAATAATATAATAATAGAAATTTACCGTAGTTTTGACAAAGTTGAATTTTTTTTTAAAGTATATAATTTTGTAATTAATCTAAATTATTTATAAGTAAAATTATTTTATAATTCAAAATTGTTTGGATATTAATAATGTATTAAATAATTAATACAATAATTATATAAAATTATCGATTAATATTTAATAATAACAAAAAGGCTACAGTTGTAAAAAAGACAAAGAAAATAAAAGTTTTGTGGCGTAAAGACTTCGATTATAAATATCAATGTGTAATTATTTAATATTATTTTTTTAATTGAATTTTCAATAGATTTTGAATATTATTATGAAATAATATAGTAAATTATACAAAGAAAATAAAAGTTGTGTGGCGTAAAGACTTCGATTATAAATAAAAGTTGAACTGTATTAATAATTCTTTAAGAACGTCTAATTTGTAACCGAAATTCATGGTTTAAATATTCATTCAATCAAAGCAAGAAACCACAAATCTACTATAAACGGTATGGGAAATCGAATAAATCGTTTATTAATGGATCTTCCAAATTACCAACACTACCGTCAATGCAAACACCCTTTGAGACAATTCCAATCAATACATTTTAAATTTACAAAAATCAGAAGAAATAATTAATTAAAATATATCATTTTTTATAGTTTTGAAAATCTCAACGTTTCATCAATAATAATATTATTAATATCTAACATTTTTTTATTTACCATTACTTATCATATCACGCGTTTAAAATTCTTGTATTGAGACGACATTTTTATATAACGCGATTTTTGAACAACGCGCAATACAAAATCTCCCATATAACGTGAACTTTTACAACGCGTTTAAAATTCTTGTATTAAGACGATATTTTTATATAACGCGATTTAATACAACGCACTGTAATACGATTTTCTATAACGCGATTTCAAATTTTAAATATAACATTTTAATAGTTTTTTTTAATCAATGTTTCATAAATATTAATATTTTTCTACCTAATTTTTGATAATTATAACATTTAATTACTAAAATTTTAGTAAAAAAATTTAATGTTGTGAACTTTTAATTAATACACACCAATTTAGTGGATTTTTAATTAATGTTTTGAATATCTATGAACAAAATTTTAAAGTTTCATAAATCATTACATTATTACCATTAAAAATATATTATATAAATATATGCTTTATGTCTTACTGAATAGATACATATATTTATTTTTTTTTATAAAAGAAACAAATATTTTTCATTGATGTTTTTCAGTAAAAAAATCAATTTTTAAACATATATTATTTTGTTATTAATACTAATATGAAAACCGTTTTATAAGAAACTCAGAATTAGAACAAATCAAATTAATTGAAAATTCATAATTTTTCACATAATTCAAATGGAACTAAATTTTTCACTAATGCATTTGCAATCAATTCCTTTACATTCTAAAGTCTCTTTTCGAAATAGTTCTTAAGCTAATTAAGTTGTATTATATATAAATCGTGTTGTAAGGAAACCGCGTTATATAAAGGCTGTTACAAAATGTTTCGCGTTGTATGAAAATCGTATTGTAAAAAGGTTTAGTACAGAGTCTTTTTTAAGATATTACCTATAATATGCAGCCATAGCATTAGAATTTCTACTTTGGATTAAATTAATTTTGTGGTTCCGGAATAATAGTAAAACTACATAGGTCTTTTTATGTAATATTATGGTTATTTCAATAAAAGTAGTTATTTTTATTTATTATAAGTATAAACTGAAATGATACCAAGTTGAGGAGAACAAAATTGGATTTTTGTTAAAAATGAATATTGAATGGAAGGCAAGGCTATACGAAGAGATAGGATAATAGTGAGCAAGCAGGGAAGCCTCCGTCCGATATTATTATTATTCCTTCCTGTTATGGGAGAGCGTAGAATCGACAGGAAACCAAATTGAAAGCTATTTCGATGATACATTTCCCCATCCCCGTATTCTGAATGCGAAATCTTAGAAAATGTCCACACGCCATTCGAAGCGTAAATCAACAAAGAAAACGGTTCCTTCCAACAATTTGAATATAAATTCGACCGATAAAAAAAATGGGCGATGCTCAAAAGCTATGTAATTATCCACCCATGACTGTCCGATTCAGTGCACTTGGTCATCTCGCTCTTTGATACAGGGTGCGCCTCTAAAGAAAGATTTTGAATAATGATCTAATCTTTTAATCCATTGTTCCATTAAGCATTATCGGATGTTGAAGATGCCCAAGGGCGCGTTAAGAGTCAGGAAGTATCGCTGTAGTTCCATATTAAATTAATCTTTAAATATTTGGAAGCGTCGAGGAGGGGTTCGTGCGATAATCATCTGCTATTAATTTTGCGCTTCGCATGGGATTAGAGACAGATTGCTATCTTTAGAGGACGGTACCGTCCGCCCTTTCACGTCCCAAGTTCATTTCGGGCCCAATTAATTCCATTAAAACTGATCGGCATCACTTGCGTTTTATCGTTTCAAGGTGGATTAGAGGATGGCATTTATCGGGTACAGAACTCTTACGGCTTCTTACATTAAGCATTAAATGAGCAAAAACCATTAATGATAATATTAATCTTTTATTGGTTTACCGAGAAAGGCTAAGAAACTCGGCGCTTCACATTTATCCTATCTGTTTCTGCGTTTAAGCAAATATATTGAAGCAATGTTATTATTCAAAGTGCCGCACAAAAATATCACAATTTATATACATCACATACTCACATCACTATTATTTATATTTTATCAAATTGTAAAATTAAATTAAATATTATATCAGAGGTCGGCAACATTCATGGGATGAAGTGCCATTCTTAAGATAATAAGTAACAAACAATTAATTAGAGAGCCGCATGCATAAAACTAATGAATTTAAAATTTAGAACTTTAAAAAGAGCCGCATTTGGCTCCCTGTATTAAATCATGTAAATTACATATTTGATGATTAAATTACATTAATAATTTAAAAAAAAAATGCGAAAATTATAAATCAAATATTATTAATTATAAGTTTTTTTGATCAAATAAATATTTAGTAACTTTAAGTAAAGTTAAGTAACTAGATGTGCTATATATTCGCATATAAAGATTAAGTATGAAAGGGCTAATATGGACGTTAATTATATACAGTCTTTAAAATGTAAACAAATCTTATTAGGTTATTTTAGGATACTTTAGATTAGGTTGGATTTAGTTACGGTATGCTTTGATAAATTTTTATTACGTACTAAAGTAAAAGATCTCATCAACGATACTGGATTTAGATCAAAATCTCTTAATAAATACGTTTACTAATAGCTACCTCTTGTATTTAATCATTACGATAAGATTTTAGTTCTAAATTACAAAATTTACGAATTTTCTTATTAAAAAGTGATAAAAAAAAAATTAATAATCTGTTACTCAACCATTTACAATTTGTTATTTTATAAACTTATTTATCTATAAAAAATATTTCAAAAACCTAAAACTAAAAATTTACTATTGAAAATAAATGGAATAAACATATATATCTTAGTAAAAGTAATAAATCAATTTATATCAATATTATGATATTAAGTTCAGAAGTACTAAAGATTATATTAAATAAGAGTTTCATTCATATGAAAAAGATTTATATAATAATCAATTTAATTAATCGGTTACAACTTTTTGAAACCGGACTAATCGAGAACATAATAATAATCTGTTAAAAAAAAAACTTTAAAACCGCATATTAATATACTCTTAATTTTTTAGAATTTATTTTTATTTTATTTTTCAATTAGTTGCAAAACTGGACTGATCTATGTGGATATTTTAACATTACACTTAAAATTATAAAGTATTCTGTAACTGGGAGTCAATTTCCATGAAGCAGCAGCACCCAACAGCGAAGCAAACGGACGTGACAATTATATAATTATAAGAAATACATTTTTGAAACTTTCAAATACCCATTTGTCATTCACTTCACAATGTAATTCAGACTCGCACATCCATTGTTTTAATAGCACTATCATCGCCATCTGCATAAAGTGTCTGACAGCAAAGCAAACATGTCACACAAATAATTGAAATATTTAAAAGAGAAAGTAACGTTTACATACATACAAAAAAAATACATTTGGAAACGCATACAAAAAAAGTACATGGCAGATTATCAATGAACGTCGTACATTTCATTTCCTGAGTTGCTCACAACGATTCTCTTCATACTGAAAGGATTTAATTGAAAAAGTGAATAATAATCTAAAGCGTAGTAAAATGGGTAATAAACTATTTAATGTATGTTTACTCAACAGTTTTTTTTTTAATTATTCAATTTATTTATTACGTAAAAATTAAATAAATTATTTAAATTTACAAATAGGTAAAAAAAAAATGTATTCTAAAAGTAATTGAATAAATATTATATCATCTTTAATTATAATTTATTTATAAAAATAATAAATTGTAAAAAAATAATATAAACTATTTAAAATTTACAAATAGGTAAAAAAATATAAAGAAATGTATTATTTAATGAATGAAATAAAATTGATAAGAATTCTTCAACAATATTTTGGTAAATGTCTATTACACATTAACCTCTGAGGTTACGGCGATAAAGTGTGAAACGAAATAATGTAGCGTTTTTTTCCTGATAATATGTGGTTTATTTTTTTTATTATTATGTCGTATTGAAATAAATGGGTTTTTCAGAAGTGTCTGATTGAAATCTGTAAATCGTCCACAATCTATTTTAAGATTTATGTGAAACAGACTATTAAAGATCGTGTGAGATGGAATAGAATTAAAAATGTAGATTACAGACTAAATGATATAGTTTCGACTAAAATAAAACTTTTAAAATTACGCAACTATGTTAAACATACTTAAATAATAATTTATAACCAGTTTTGGTGAAAAAAAATATAGATTTAATTTTAATAAAATTATTTTCCTCGTAATAATATTTATTTAATTATTAAATTAGTTTATTTTCATTCTAATAGTTTACTCATGTTTTTCAAAAGTATACATTTATTTATAAACGAAATAAATGCATTTAGTAATACAATATAGTCATACAAGCGAAAAATAATGAATAAAATCATCATTATCAAAGATTAATCACTAGGTGGATTATTTATGCAATAAAAAATAGAATTTATAGGGAAATTTCAATTGGAAATATAAATTAAGTTAAGGAAACATCAATTTCTATGAAGCTTTCTCAGAATTCATATAATTATAATAAAGTATGTGTTTATACATTTAAGTATAGAGTTAGTTTGTAATGAAATTACGTTAATGATAGTTTTTAATATAAAATTAAACACAAAAGTATACAAAGTTAAACATAATTATAGCAGAAATATGACTATTTATAATTGTTGCAAAGTAATAACTTAAATAATTTAGATATATTTAAAAATAAAATGACTGAAATTCAGAGTAAAGTGTAGCAAATTTAATGAAAATAAATCATTGTTAGTAATTAATAAACATATGTAATAATTATAAAATTGCTAAACTTTAAAAATAGTTTAAATATTTTGATAACTTAAAAAAATAAATATATAAATTGAAGATGTTGGAAAATAAATAATTAAAGCTACCGGAATGATTATTGTTTAATGTTGTGAATAAATTAATTACTAGTAATAGTAATATTTGGTAAAATTGAAATTTAATTAAATAAAAATAATTTGCACTTATTGAAAGCATAAATTGGTCACTGTGGATTTATGAATAATATAAATATGAAAGGATTCTGCTGAATGGTTGGTATTTTTTTGTTTGTTATGAATGAATTATGAAGATTTCGCGCATGTCACAACAATAGGAAAGGCGCGTAGTAATTGGATCATCTTTTTGTTAGATGCGTGATCCGATTGGTTATCAATTCGTTCGGGGGGTGGGACTTACCTGTTGTTGTGAGAAGACATCTCTATGAAATCTGTAAGGGGGTAGGAGCCGGATCGCAAGAACTATATAGAATCCGTATCCCTAGTGGAAGTTAGTCGCGTCTCGACGCCAATCTACATGACGTGCGTGCCGAGAAGAGCACGTGATAAAGCGTCGGCACGTGGTTTTTGTTGAGGGTGGATAAGAATCACAAGCCGTCTGCAAGATGAGCGCGACGCAACTGCCGCGAGATTCCCTCTCGCACGCTCACGCGCTGCGCCTACAATCGGTCATCTTCGGGAACTAAATCCATTCCGAAGGATGGACTCCCTCCTCGATGATTGTCCTTTACGCCGTGTTTCTTTTTGCCTTCGCTCCTTCCTTCCTTCCTACCTACCTACCATCCACGTCTCGTCGTCCTTCCAAGGTTTCCTCACTCACTCCCAATCAACCTCTCTCTCTCTCTGTTTCCTCAACCCTCACGCCGCCACATCCAGCCACTCGTTATCCAATTAATTCGCAAACCCTTTCGAACTTTCCCCCGGATACACTGATAGCGTTTGTTATTCCAGCCGCGAACCTCCGGCACTTCAAATTTTCCGGAATTCATTAATCCAGAGTATTCATATTCATCACCATCGGAGGGAAACAAAGAATTTCATCCCTCTCCGCATCATCCAGAGACCGCATCGTAAATCCTGTTACACGATACTCGCCTTCAGTGTCTTCATCCAATTAATAAATTACAGCTAATTCCTTGGCACACGAGGAATTTCTGCTTCGTCCGATCTATCAATCCATTTCAGTAGCTCGATGCAACGGTGTCTCTACTTTAAGTATTTTCGGTGCTTATCTCCAAGACGAATAAAACCTACCTCTGCTATGTAATATGATTGGAATGTAATTTAGTTTTGCCCGAGGCCAGCAGTTATATCTTAATGCAAGCCATATATAATATGACATGTCAATTTCTTGCAGCACAAGTATTCTTGTTGCACGAGTGCTAAATCCATTACACTGCCAACATCCACAATACCGGTATTTATTATCAGTCTTTCGTGTTTAACAACAAATTGTTCTTTAAATAACATGCAATTTTCATGTTATGTAAAATACTTTAATATTCAACAAGAAATTGATACAAATTATCAAAAAAAATCTTATTAACTATATGAAAACACGAATCAAAAGTTGTCCTAAAAATTTCTGGGTAAAAATGATTACATTTACATAAAAAAAAATGTGGAAATGCATTTATTACATAAAATATTGTGGAAACACTACAAACAAAAACAGTTATTGAAAAATAAACAATTTAAAATAGTCTTTACTTTATTAAAACCTGATATTTTTTATTACGTAATGATAATACAGCCATACAAATATTTAAATAGGAGATTTCTCAGGGAAGATGAAAAACAACTTTAAAATCGCCTGAAAATTTACAGTTATGTCAAATAAAAATATTATAATAAAAAGTAAAAACATTAGAAAAAATCATTAATGTCTTATAGAAAATAAAAGTATTCTTGAAAATAGGACCAGTATTTCAGAAACAAACTAATATTAATGCAATTTGTATGAATTGAAAGCATTATAAAAAAATATGAAATATAAATAGAAAGGTAATAAAATATGTATTTAAAAATAAACAATGTTCAATACCTTAAAAGACTTTAAAATAAATCTTTCAAATTTAAGTCAAAAATAAATCAAAAGCATTTTTAAATATCATGTTATTTTCTATTATGTAAAATATTATAAAAATATAAATTAATTTTAAGAAATACAAGAAAACACACACTTTAAAAATCAACAAAAAACGTCATTTAAAACCTTTGATAAATGAGAGAAGACAATTAAACCTGAAAAGTAATTTATCATTTATTATATAAAACATAAATTACATTTATTACATAAAATATTGTGGAAACAATACAAATAAAAACAGTTATTAAAAAATAATCAATTTCAAATACTTAAAAAAGCTTTATTCTATTAAAACTTGATATTTTTTTGTTACATAATAATAATACATCCATACAAATATATAAATAGGAGATTTCTTAGAGAAGATGAAAAAATAGCAATAATTAAAATAATAGAAAATAAATTTTACGTTTTGTAGTTGAAATCTTCTCAATTTACTATTTAATCATTCTTATCTTTAATTATTATCTTGCCCTGTTTTACTTTAGGTTTAATTATAAACTTTAAATAAAGAAAATAATCATTTCGTAATAATACATAGTTTATTATACAATTATTAAACTCAAAGTAACATGTTAAATATTGTTCATTATTTATTCCATCTTTGTAACATTATAAAATCTTCAAAAATATTTACTGTATTTTTAGTAACTGATGTTAACTAATACATTGTAAGGTTTACTAATTAATTTTGGTAATAATATTCTAGAAAAGAAAAATATATTTGATTTTTATTACTTTAAAGCTAAAGTAGTAGTTATTGAAGATCGAAACTAAAGAATAAATATATTTTGTATGAATAAATATATATGTACGTATCAAAATAATGTTAAATATTTTAATTGTTATGTAACACAATGTACGAAAATAGAAACGATACAAAGTGTGAATTGGGCGTGATTGGAATTAATTTCTCTTTTAATGTCAACGATAAAATTTATGATGAAAGTAAAGTTGAATAAAAATAATTATAAGAAATCAAAATATGATTTATTCAAACTAAAATATTGATTTATTTATAAAAAAAACTTTATCTATAAGATATTACTTACTCATCATCGAATAGATGGATGGTCCTGAGCTGAAACTTTTAAATCCTCCGACAGCAAATATTTATGTATCAGATCCTGGTTTTGGACATCTCCGTGAAAGTTGGAACTCCAGATGCAGCAACTTCCAAATCGCAATTCCATTTAAAGTTCCCACCACAACCGGACATTATTTATGCATTTACAAATTTACAATTCGCGATTAGAACTGTCGTAATGTATTGACACTAATTATTTATATAACAGATACATTCTTATTTGTATTTATTTATAATCAGTTATGAAATTTTTATATAATTACTCTTATAAATATTATTATTATTTAATATTGTTGAAACTGATGTATATAGGTAGAAAAGTTAGAGGAAACGGATATTTGTTAAGATGTGATAAGCGTCAAGTGTACTGAAGGTTTATAAAAGGGCGATGGATAAGTGTGTAAACAATAGTGTCATGTTATGTATTGTATTATGGTAGGTTAAGCGGAGTATATCAAATAATGTCTGGGAAACCTAAAGTTCCATCAAAATTTACTTAGGATTTCCAGTGCTTCAACATCCGGATCAACGTACCAGATCGACGTTTACACAGAACGGATGTCCTGCATGTACAGTGTCGTATTAGAAACCAAACTAATCTGCTGTTGAGATATTAATTAATAATCAATTGTATAACAGTAATCATTTCATTGATGCATTAAAGATAAGTTAATTAAGTCAGAAATAAATATATAAAATCTTTGTATATGAAGAATTGTAGAAATTATATGTCTTAAGTGTCTTCTTTAAGAAAAGTAAAGATTAAAGCTATAAATAAAGAAATAATTACATTTACAGTTTTTGAAAATAATTAATTTCAAATACTCATAAATGATAATATATATGCGAATAGGAGATTTCTTAGGAAAGATGCAACAACAACTTTGAAATCACATAAAAATATACAATTATGTTAAAAAATAAACTATTCTATTAAGAAATAAAAACATTAGAAAAAATTATTAATGTCTTTACTTGAAAATAAGAACAGACAAAAATTAAAAGATTTAAACAATAAATAAAGAAATAATTACATTAAAAAAAAATACTTAAATTAAATATTTAATTAAAAAAGCATCATTTTTTCCTTCTAATTAAAGTGCATATTATTAAGTAAAATGTTGTTATGTAAAATCTTTTATATTCATATTTTTGTCCAAAGGTTATAATTTTTTTCAATATTTATCAGATTTCTCACTATTTTTGTGCACTGTCTATCATCATTAAATAAGCAGTCAAACAGAAAAGTGATCCAAAATAAATAAGTAATGTCTATTTTTATACATTGGAGCCACTCTAAGTTCATTCATTTCAATTTTTTTCAAGTCCCTTTTTTTTGTTGTCGCGACAGATTTTAAATTAATAATAAATAATCTATGAAAAATATTAAATAATATTTTAAGAAAATATGCAATAATGAATTCAAATTTAATAATAATTATTATTTATTTTTTGTAACAGATTCACAACAATATAATAACTATAAACATATTCATATAACTATAATAATGAAAATAAAAATAAATTTGTTCCCATTAAAAACGTCTTTAATATTTTAATATGTTTATTTTGTAACTAAATACATTTTTTATTTAATTTTGTGTAATAGATTCCTTAAGAAAATAATAATAAACAATACAAAAAAATATTTTATAGTTTACAAAATTTTCTAAAATTTATTTTAAATATTACGAGTAGCTGATCGGGACAAATTTGATTTTACTCTTATAAAATGAACAGATGGTAACTACATGCGGCTCAATTGATGAGAAAATGCGGCTCCCAGTTCTTATAGCGGTGACTATGTTACAAGTAAAAATTGCAATCATAATGCTACGTGCGGCTCCGTAGACTTATTTTTAATACTTAATGTCTTAAAAATTGCTCGTTGCTCTAATAAGCTTGCCGACCCTTGTTTTATATTATAATATAGGTAAGTTGAGGTAGTTTATCAATTACAAGGAAAAATAAATAAATTGTAAAATATTTCTTTTTATAAAATAAATAATAGTTTAATATTTAATATTTATTATGTAATTTCGTGCATTATTTAATACAGATAATAATAGAATTATTTACTATAAAGTTTTGTTATTAAATTAATTCCTCCAATTATCATTTTGTAGTATTGTCATAAAATTTAAGTTTAAATAAGTATAATTTTTATTATTATTGCTGTTAGTACTTTGATTTATCATATTTGATCTATCTACATTTACCATTTTTGGAGTACTGTAATTATATAAAATAAATTACATAAACTGACCTTTCCTCTCAAAGTGCGATTAAAATCGTTCCATTACTGACAAAAATTAGATAATAATTATAATGAATGTTTGCATTTTACAATTTCGAGATTGCCTAACCTCGTTAATCCATCGTAAAGAATACCGCCTTTTTTATGACATTTAAAGAATTGGAACGAGTTCGCATTGCAGCAGAATTATGATCGCGTTCAGAGCCTCTCGAAAGCCAGCCAGACACAACAACCTGATGTTGTAAATGGTGAGCATGTATACTTGTTCCACAGAATCAATATCAATTCACCGGAAAGATGCATGTGGTAAATACGTAGCGTTATGCATTCAGGATACGAAAATTCGCATCCGTCTCGAGGGGTTTACGTAACTCCCTAAAGGTCTTATCGTAGTACCCCTAAAACGGGACGGAACTAAATTAGATAATTCTTCACGCGCGTATTCATTTTATTATGCGAATTATTTACGGCCTTATCGTATGAGGTGAAGAAAATTCAGCGAATTTATTTAGCGAGATGTGAAAATTGTCTTTTCTCGTGTTTATAGTTTCAGGACGCTTTTCCGTTTCGGTTGTTAAACTTCTTATAGTCATGCAGCCAGACACATAATTTTCACCTTCATTACAAACCGATCTCATTTATACAAATGCGTTTAGAATATTCTTGGAAATATTATTTTTGCCTTATTTCAATGGATTTTAATTATTGATAAATGTCAATTTATAAATGCAATTTACAAATATCAACTGTCAATTTACAAATGTTAAATGTCAACTGTCAACTGTCAGTTTACAAATGTTAAATATTAACTGTCAATTTACAAATGTTAAATGTCAACTGTCAACTGTCATTTTAAAAATGTTAAATGTCAATTGTCAAAATCATTTCTTCAAGATTATTTGACAATAAAAATATTATTTTCCAATCAGCAAAGAAATTTAACTGAAAGCCAATCTCGCCTTTCGATCTGTATATTAATTGCAGTGCTCTCAATATTCTTCAATTACATTTTTCTCTCTGTCTTCCTGTTCTTCATCTCGTTTTTTACGTTTTGATCCTAGCTGATCGATGGCTGTTAACAGTCGCTGGAGGATGCTTATCGTGTGATGTATGGGTCAGGTGATTAAATTAAAATTTTATCTTGCCAGTGCATAGGAAATCACGTCATGTGCGCGATTTCATCATCGGAATTGTATGGAGCACCATTATGAGATCATTGAACCGAACTTCATTGGCGGAATTCTATCAATGTTTATGCTCCACCGTTTGGATGGATACAGCGATTGTTGCACGCTATTTTGATGACAAAGAATATCGTCGATCTCCGACCCCACCCAAAAACTCCATTATTTCGGAACCCTCTCAAAATCCGGAAATTAAGAGCCCTTAAGACATCATTAGTCAAAACGACCCTCTTCACGAAAACGATGGTCCTCTTGGGATACACACGTTCATAACTACACATTGTAGTTTACATTTTCTTCAAAGCTTGGACAACACTTCTTGAATACTAACAACATATATTTAGTAAATAATTCCATACATTTATAATATATAACAAAAAACATTTACGAGACATTTTTTTAATGAATTTATATAAAATTTATTAGAAGTTCATTCATTAATTAAGCATATTTTTATGTATACACGATAAAGAGTATAATTCCGTTATTTAATGAAATAACTAGTTTTTTCATAAAATACCGATCTGCAGTATTAAAATTACAGATTAGATTTGTTATTTCTTATTTTAACTAGTTTTTCTATATATTACATTTTATATATACACGATAAAACGTATAATTCCGTTATGTAATGAAATTACTACTTTTTTCATAAAATAACGATCTACAGTATTCAAATTATAAATTGTTATTTTGTAAAATAACTTTAAATAAAGTTGTACAAAATAGAGTATAAAATTAGATACGTTCCAGTACCAGTTACAAATTAATTAAAAAAATAATACAAATTGTCAGAAAGTATATATTCTTTTACAAACATCATTTTACTAAAGTAATTAAAAAGAAATGTAAAATTTTTGTATATAAAATAATTACAGAATATACAGATTTTTGTCAATACTATTATATTATATCAGATTACTCACTTTCACAGTTACATATAGAATAAATTTTACTTAAATTTTAGTTAAATTTGCATTAATTAAGTAAATTAATAAGTATTGGTTTAAATATTACTACTAGGAGATATTAATTATATAAAAATATCATTTACAAAAAACTCAAATTAACGCTAAAATTAACAATGACAAATATGTTATACAGTTATATTACGATTAACGAATGATTTTATAATACAAAAAATAAATATAATATATGAAAATAATTTAATTTTAATTAAATGTAATATAATCATTTTTCAGCATGTTAAAAAAATAAGTACTTAAAATTATATTAATAAAAGTTGCAACCAAAAATAAATTTATTTTTTTTATTGTTTGCAATAATTCTTGCCACTAAAGTTAACTACTAAATAAATTATATTTTAATTGTATTTTTCGTAGTTATAAGCTATGCATCAGTTTTCAAATTACTATTCTCATATCTAATATTTTTTTGTTATTAAATATAAATTTTTGAAAAACATTAATTTATGTCTCAAAATAATAATAATAATATACTTAAAGTTAGTTTTTAAGTGTATATTTTGAGATAGTAAAGTTTATAATTTCTAATAACTAATGAAAATTTATTTCGTTTGTGTATAATATAAGTAGATTCATTTAATAATTTCGTATTATGTAATTTTTATTTATGTTAAGTACAAACAATGAAAATACTAATACTAAATATTTTAGGTATTAATATTAATATACTGCAGTGTTTTACAAGTCACGGCAGACCTTACAAAAATAAATTATTTTACAACACTTCTCACATATTATCAACAACCGAATTTCACTATTTTTTTAAAATAATTATGTAATAAGTAGAGTGAATGAATTCCATTTTTTTTAATGTGTGAGCTGCGGAGTAGAGATTTGATTTCCAAAAAAATGGAAAAAACGATTGATATTCAATATTATTATGTATTATGTATTGAATTGAATGAGTCATTTACTATTATTCCGTAAATAGTAAACGCATTTCGTGTCATGCGTTTGTATTCTCAAAATAAGTATACACATTATCTCTAATACACACTTGGGACCAAAATAACCCATCATTATATCGCCTAATGGTCAATGAACACATCCATAAAAATAATATCAAAACTGAAATAATTACATATTCTTGTATTGTGCAATGACTTCCATATATGTATATTAAATTATATATCAAAAACCATTGATGCAATTCCATTATACATATTTTTGTATAACTACATATTCCTGTTATTATTGAAAGGTAAATAATCTATAGTAATTACATAAGATGCACTTATTGTAATTAAATATCAAAAATAATTATATAAGATGTAATTATTTTTATAGAAATTATTCATATTTCTTCAGCCTCATAAAAAAGAAACAATTTTTAACTTAAATTAATTTCGACTCATAAAAAGTAAGTTTTATTGTTGATTATAAATTTAAAAAAAATACATTTATTAATCATAGATAAATAATTATTGATTATTTATTAAAAGTATTATTATAAAATTAAGTAGAAAATTACATAATAATAAATAATTTTTGTTTAATTAATTATATTTATTAAGGTAAATAAGTAAGGTAAAAGTAATTACATAAGATGTAATTGTAATTGAATATAGCAATATAGCAATTATTTAAAATATTAATATTTCTTCAACCACATAAAAATGAAACAATGTTTAATATAAATTAATTTCGACTCATAAAAAATAAGTTTTATTATTAATTATAAATTTAAAAATAATATACAAAAGTATTATTACAAAATTATTAATTTAATTAAGTAGAAAATTACATAATCAAACATTATTTTTGTTGTATAAAACTTGAAAATTGAAATTTGATATTTATGAATTTTGTAGAAAATTGTAATGTTGCATGAGAGATTTTAAAATAGGAAATGACCTGAAGTAGGAAATTGTAAGATAGTCTTGTGTGGTGTAGACTGTGTATATATGCATTTTACAAGTGCGAAATAAACAGATGTGGAATATAAAATTTAATGAGATAAAGAGGGTTGGGTGCAGTTAAAAGGTAGACGTTATATGGTAGCATAAATCAAGAACTGTGCGCAGCTCGAAGATTCGTGAAAAATGTGTTAAGTATACAAAATGAAGGCAGCAGTTTAAGTACACAATTGCTATGTGTAGTAAGGTTCTAAACTCGCCCCAAGGACTGCTCCAGCTGTGCAAAGACGAGCAACACGTAAAAGTTGTACACACGTTTCCATTTCTGCAAAAGAACTTTCTGGGCTCATAAAAATGCGAGGATAGGACGTGCCTTTAATTTTAATACAATTTTCGTTCGGTTGCGTTACGTCCATTCATCATTTTTTAATAGAAACTCGAAATGGAACAAAAAAAATATATGAAAGAAGACGTCCTTCCTAACCGCTGCAGTCACGACAGTAAGTCATAGGTTTGGGCTTCTTGTTTTTCGCCTCTAAATTATGTAAATCGTAATCACAATGCGAGTCAAGACGGATGACTACAAAAGTCGTGAGTGTGGCTAGGAGCAGAGTTGTTACCAAAAACTGTTATTGTGGTGTAGCTTACACACCATATAATTACGTGAAATAGAAGAGGTGGAGTGCTTATAATAATTGGGTATCCGGCTACATTGTAGTCAAATAAATAATAAGCGTAAAATAGTTAAAAAAAAAACTATCTTGTAGTTAGTTTTTTTGTGTTTCTTGTAGTTTGTAGGATAAGTAATTAACTTGTAAGAACGGCATAATTATATTTAGATGCAAGTTATGTAACAATTAATAAATTAAGTAACAATTAATTTTAATTAAAATAAACGAAACAAATCCGAAATAGTCCGGATTCACTATAGTCCGATTTCAGAAGTTCAAAACAAACCAATTTCTAATGAACAAAATATTTTTTTTATAAATATATTTTTTTTAAATTTCTTTTTTAGTAGAACCGGACTAAGTGAGGCTTTGCTTTAATTATCGTGAAATATTTATAATTACAATAAATTGGATGATTTAAATTTGTTATTTATTATATAATAACATTATGATACTTTTAAATTTTACAACTAAGGTTGTAATATTTTCGAATAATATAAAACTGTTGGTTTGCAGATTTTTTAGTTGAAAATTGCTTGTTTCCGCGTTACGTAAGCGCACCTTTGTATGGAATCAATTTACCGTATTTAGCGCAATCGTTTATAAACCGAATTAATCGTGGACAAATGAACAAAAGTTTACAAATTTTCAATTAATGCAACTTTCACGCACAAAACCCATCGAATCTGCTGTGTATTTAGTTCGGAAATAACAAATAAACTGGAAACAATTTAGTTTTAACTTTTTTACAATTTAAAAAAAATAATAATGAAATATTAATAATTTCACATATAACAATAAAAATGTTTCTTGTAATAATTAGCTGTTATAAACGTAATTATTTATGGTTGAACTAAAGTATAAAGTTAGTATAAGGATGTTGAAATGTACAGTGAATTTCATCACTTATTTAGGAGGAAAAGCGAGGTGTTGGTGAAGTAATTGAAATTGTTATGTAACAAATTAACATGTTTGTAAAAGAGATTTTCTATTTTTTGAAAAATTGAGTAAACGATAAAATACCGGCTTCACAACGTGAAAATAAAATAAATTCACCTTCAAAATATCAGTTTTATTATTATTTTTGTTAATAATATTACATATTATGAAAGACTGAAAGAACGGTCGTCGCATTGCGACTCTTTATATGTATTATATGTGGCTTCAAAGTAAATAAATTATAATTATTTTTAAAGCTTAGCAATAAATTAGCTCTTGAATAATTTTTAAATTCCTGGCGGAAAAGATATACTTTTCCAACTCAAAAATTTACTAACCCTTGGACTAAAAGATCTATTTTTAGATGTGCTTGGAATAATTTTCATAACTGTATTCAAAATATTCAAATCAACTTCTAAAATATAAAGTTTTAATTGTACTCATATTTTTTTTAAGTTCTTTAATTCGTTATTTTTTATTTAAAATATCTTTTATATTCAATTAATATTTTTTTTATATCAAACCTACATATAGTTTACAATTTTTATTATTAAAATTTGGACTATTCGAGTTATTAATGTTATTTCACAAACTTATATTTTATAATTATTTAATGGTGTTATATTTCATAATATTAAGAAAATTAGCAAAAATTACATAAAGTTTATGTGTTAAGTACTGAAATTCTTGTATTAAATGCGAAAGTTTATTACATTATTTATTATTACTAAGGATTTTATATACATGACATTTATTATTAATACAAAATTGCAAAATTTAAATTAAAAAAATACAACAACCAACAAAATATTTATTCTGGTTATTGAACATTTTCGCAAAGTATGCAATAATTCCATAAAATTCGTAACTTTTAGAATCTAATAAATATTGTAAATAATAAGTTATTTATTTGAAAAACTTTTTTTCAGAAATAATATTATTTTCTATTTTTAATTTTGTTCGTAACTTTATGAAAATAAATTTCAATACAATAGTTAAAGATATGATGTGTTAGTTTAATAAATACTACTAATATTTTATAATAGCTCGTATATTGCGGATAATTGGTTCTGACAATATACTAGACTGCTTGAAACCAAACAGTATTTATTACTGTTATTACATAACAGCTATTATTTATTAATAAAATATATATTTCATTACTTTATTTTCATTTTGTTAATTAAGAGCAGCGTCAGAACTTCAAATATGTGTTCTCTTTGTGTATTATATATTATTTTTATTAAATATATTGAAAATTATATTTCAAGGATTTTAAATTGCTTCTGACGATATATTAGACTGTTTGAAACTAGACAATAAAAAGGATACTTTACTGTATGAAACCAAATAAACGATTATTTATTAATATATATTTTTGTATTTTTTTTTTAAATTTTGTTAATTAAGAACAGTGGCGGAACTTCAAACGTGTGTCCTTCTGGTGTGTTAAGTATTATTCCTTCAACATTTGTTATTAAATACATTGAAAATTATATATTTTAAGGATTTTAAATTCACTAAATATTTGTATATTTGCGATAAATACTGAGCAGGATTTAGGGGCGCAAAGTATTTGTATCATAGAACCCAAAACTGATGACGTGGGAGTTGAATATAGATTCTTAAAATATGAAATATTATATTTTAAGATTAGTGGCCCCTCAGATTTAATTGTAGTTCCGCCAATGTACTAGGGTGAATCCGGACTGATCGAAGCTGCACTATGTGAGGTATTGAAGTATTGTACATTTTGTTTTTATTAATATTAAAGTAGGACTATTTGAGTTATTACTTTATTTTCTTAAAACGATTCCATATGATTTTCATTACATTTAAGAGGATTTTGCTAAATACGCATTACATCCAGATTGGTGGTCATAAAAAAAGATTTCATTGTTGAGGCTCATGTTAGGTCCAGTGCGATAAAAGCAGAAGTATATACACATTCGGAATGCACAGCGGTTTCCTCCTTCGGTAGCTGAGCTTGCTGAAGCTTAAACCCGTATTTATGGTCGCGATTATAAGAGTGGGATTGATTTCCGATTCGGCCATGAGATTAGATAAAGCGATAAAAGTAAATTGCAGTTACAATGAAAAACAATCCGAGACGAGCCTCTTAAAACTTTTACCTTTAATGGCTTCCTTTTACGGCCGCTGCCTCTTCAATTTCTCGCTCATTCCCTTTCCATCTTACTATCTCTCTCTCTCTCTCCCACTTCCATACACAAAAAAAAAACGTCCATCCGCCAAAACAGTTCTTGCAGCTCGAACTACACAGACTTCTCCGTCTTCGTCTTCCCTTGCACACTATACGTACAATGAATTCTTTATGCAATTGCTTCCTACACCTATAATCATCATCGTCTAGACACGAAAAATAAATAACACATACGCTACACACCCTCGCTTATTATTACCCGAAACTTCTCGCTGAATTATTCAAAAATTTAATTTAAGGATTCGCAAAACTTTTTAATATCAATAACACTTACAAATCGATTATTTTAAATAATATAAATTACTTGCATAATATTGCTTTTAATTTATATTTTCAATGCAATTATTTAGAAAATGAAAATTGTGTCAGTTTTTTATTCCAACTAAAAAGGACATTTTTTCCAAAAAATTACAAAAAATTAATCAAAAATCTAAAAGTTTATCAATACGATCTTAACTTAAAGAATTAAATCAATGATGTCCATTATTGAATAAAATGATACTTTCATTCATAATACGCCGGGGTTTTCCAAACTAAACTAAAATTTACGAGAAATTAAAAGTTTATGAATCCATGAAAACTATTTATAAGAATAAAATTAAAACATTTCAAAATAATAGCCGAGACATCAAATTTATATTTTATGATTTTTTATCGTGTATATTTGAGACTGGAATTTTCTACACTTCTTTTTTACGATTTTCAACTACATTTCATTCATTGTTTGTGCGTATTTCCGAGAAATGCAGCTGAGGAATTAATGTTTGCATTTTTTTGTTGTTCCGTCTAGACCCGAGACGAAATTTTTTACACATCTTTTTAGGACTTTTTACTACGTTTCATTCGCGTTCATTCAATAATAGTGCGAATTTACTACAAATGACAGACGATTTAGTTTTTTGTGCTACATTCCTTTGCAATCATAAAAATATAGTATTTTTTGCCAAATTTATTTCACATCCATGAATGAATTCAATTTATTTACACGTTGGTTGCATAATTTACATTTATTAATTAAAAATATACAAAATTAAAATTTTTTATTAATGAATTTAAACTATTATAACAGAAATGCATCAATAAAATAATATTTAAAAAAAAACATTAAATCTTAACATTAATTGTATAAATAAAATTGCATAAAATAAACTTAATAAAAATGTATACAAATTAAGAAAAAATGTGCCTTAAAATAACAAATCTTAATAAACACAAAATTTTAAAAATTAGTTTATAAATTAATTTATTTTTGTATACATTTTCTATGTTTTTTTTTACTGCTTAATAAAAACTGAATACATTTTTAAGATTTTTTTATATCAATAGCAAAATAGAAATTTATTAATTTATCTACTAATTTTGATTTGATTAATTAAATCTAATTATTAAAATAAATAATTAAAAATAAAGTATTTAATTAAGAAATAACTTTCTAAAATTGTTTTTTAATTTTATTAATATAAAAAGAAAATGCATCAATAAAATAATATTTAAAAAAATACATTAAATCTTAACATTAATTGTATAAATAAAATTGCATAAAATAAACTTAATAAAAATGTATACAAATTAAGAAAAAAAGTGCCTTAAAATAACAAATCTTAATAAAACACAAAATTTTAAAAATTAGTTTATAAATTAATTTATTTTTGTATACATTTTCTACGTTTTTTTTTACTGCTTTACTCAAAATTACTAAATAATCAAAATTTAGTAATTTTGTTTTGGTCACATAATGTGATTAATGAATGTTATTATTATAGTAATTTTGTAAATAAATAATAAAAACTGAATACATTTTTAAGATTTTTTTTATATCAATAGCAAAATAGAAATTTATTAATTTATCTTCTAATTTTGATTTGATTAATTAAATCTAATTATTAAAATAAATAATTAAAAATTACCGAATTAGTATTTAATTAAGAAATAACTTTCTAAAATTGTTTTTTAATTTTATTAATATAAAAAGCTGATGCAAACTATTCGATCATAACCATATTCAGTTATTGGTAGTAATAAAGAATCCGGGATAAATATTTAATAAAAAAATATATATTAGTATGGGATATATTTAACAGAAACTAATATAGAACTTTTATATTTATAACTTATAACGATTTATATGTGCAGCAGACTTACCACCTCACGGTTAACGTCTCTGCCTGAGGAACATGTGTAGCTTCAAGATTTATGATTTATTCATAAATCAATTTTGCATGGAACTCTTCGACGGGTTGCCCGAAGGAAGAATAAACCATCATAACATGAATAGAATTAATATTTCTTATATATTACAATACGCCGAATTCAAATCGATGCAGAATATTATTTTTATATATGATGTAATATGTAAGTATTCAAAATTTAATCATATATTCAGAAACGATTACATAAACTATTACACAATTACATAATGATGCAAATTGTGGATTAAAAGAACATTTTAATTATTTGAATACTCTAGTTGCATCACTAATTCCAAATAATCGGATATGCCAATATCCCAGATTATTTGAATCGAGAAACTAAATATATATAAAAAAATAAATATTGAGAAAAAAGAGAAACAAAAGGTATTCAAAATAATAGATTTTTTTTAAATATTATTTTGTTAATTTAAAATTTAATTTGTTTTAAGTTGAATTCGCACTGTTTGAAGTCGTAATTTAATTTTAATTAATATAGAAAAAAACTTACTTTTAAACGATTTTATAAAGTGAATTCAACATCAGCGTCAAGTTAATATAAGTTTTTATACTTAGTACCATTAAACTTGAACGTTATTTACTTAATGGTCAATTTAAAAAATATATGTCTAATATAAGCGCAGTTTCAAAGTAAATTTAACGTTAGATTCAAGTGTGGCATTACTTTAATTAAGTTTTAAAGTATTAATCTGAGCACGAAATAAATCAGAAATTAAAAAAAAATATATTTGAATTAAAAATTGTAGATTTTATTCAATATTTTCTAAAAATGGATTGAATTAAATTATTTATAATAAAATTTGTGCACTTATTAGTATATTTAATAAAATTAGTTATAAAGTTCGTAATAACTGATAAAGTAATAAATATAAATAATAGATTTTTTAATTCACAATTATTAACACAATTTTTGAACCTGAAACATACAAAAAATTTCAAGTAATTAATTTTTCATCCTGAAACATACAAAAAAATTAAGTAATTAATTTTGTGTAACAAATTATATCGCTCTAATATTAACACAAATTTTCAATCTGAAATATAAAATAAATAATTGAAAACGTTAAATTTAAATTAAATTTAATATATTGTAAACTAGTATTGACTATGTAGAAAATAGGATTAAAGTTTACTCTGTGTGTAGATACATCGACACGTTTTGGAATGCAGATAATCTTTTGTAGGATGCAGCGTTTAAAAGAAAATATCGGATATCTTTTCCAGGTGGGACGTTGGAATGGCCACAACACGATCTCGATTAATATCTAAGGATTTGCCGAGGCATTGAAATGCTTTACAAGATTTTATTTCACATCACAAACAGAGTCGAGATGTTGTCTCAATAAAAATGATTATTTGCAAATCGGTTCTTTGTATTATCACATATCTTTCAATATGATATAATTGGTATTGCAATATTAATATATTTATATAATATAATAAAAAACAGATATAATATTTTTATAGTAAAAAATCGAAATTACTAATTTAATTCATCTAATAACAATCTCAAATTATAGTTTAAATAAATTGAAAATTTAGAGTAATCATAATTTTTCATTTCCAAACAATATTTTATGATTTAACTATTACAATACTTTGATCGAAATTAATCCATGAATCAATTTTTTAAAGATATTAATTTATTAATTAAATATTTGCTGTTAAATTTTTTAAAAATAAAAGCAAGAAATAAATTTACTGTTTAATTTTGGCAGGCATCATCTGAAGATTTGTACTTCCTACTGACGCTTGGTACTTTGTCTGAAGGTTGGTACTTCTTACTGACGCTTGGTACTTCGTCTGAAGGTTGGTACTTCCTACTAACGCTTGGTACTTCGTTTGAAGGTTGGTACTTCCTAAAAATCATATGGATTTAATTAATCTATAAGTCATCCTACAAACTTATTGAGTGAGGTGTTAATAGGAAGACAAAAATAGTTGTATTTATATTAAAAAAAAATACATATAACTAAGTTTTTCCGGCATAAAAATATATATTTTTAGAAAAGTGTAGTTTCTTAAATGTTAAATTTCAAATTTAAAAAAATTATTCCAAGAAAAGTCTCTTTAAAACTATTTACCTTATAAAGCGTTAATTGTTGTGTCAATTAATCAATAAATTAAATTAATGCTCAATTGTCCACAATCCTAACTATGTCAATGAAAAAATAAAACGATCGTTAAAGAATAAAAATGTGGTTATAAAAGAAAACGTTAATTACGCAACATCCATAGAAAAAAAGTAAATAAATAAAGTAACATCAATTAAGTGCAAATTGCTGCTTTAATTGGATTTTGTGTGTTTGGGAAATCGTTTAGCATTCTTTGGGAACTGGAAATTGCAACGCAAATACTGGGACGACTCTGATAATAATGCCAGATCGAAGATTTATGCCGCTCTGTGCACTTGTTTCTCATAATAAATCATATTGGAATCTAATTAAGAGCTTCTGAATGCAATTCCAGATTTTTTTAATGTATCTGCAGGCGCATCGCAACACGCGTGTGCTGAACACAAATTGCGTTCTTAATTAAAATGCGAATTTCTTTACAAATTAAATGGAACAGAACATTGAATATTTTTCGTTTGATCGCAAAAAGGCCGTACGTTTAATTGGGTCGAGTATAAATAAGTTTTATATGAAAAATATTTACGTTCCTTGCCAAGAGCCAATGAACCGCTACTATAATAAATAGTACTAAATTTGTTGTAAATACTGTAAAGGAAAAAATATTAAATGGTGCTTCTAATTTGAGATTTGTTATTGAAGCAAATCGACTTCGTTTCATTAATAGAAACAGGATCACCCATCAAAATAGTATTTGCAACAAGTCTTGCTTAACTTTTTCATATCGGTTCAGTGACAAAGTTGTTAATTTTTATCATTTAATAAATTTAAAAGATTCTGTGAAAATGTATAGTATGCAACCAATTATCTTCACATGGTCCTTTGATACATCAAATTTGCAATATAAAATTTGGATATAATAATATATTGTAATTATTATATATTAATTTTATCCTTAATACAATTAGAAATTTCAAGTAAAACTTTTTTATTATTTACAAGAAACAAAATATGTTCTCAATTAATAATTTAAAATATGCTTTTCAACTTAAATTGTTGCAATCAACTTTAATTTAAGTACAAAATATATATTATTTAATGTAATTTATAATTAAAAATGTACAGATTTTTTTTATATAAATATATTTATAATGTAATTTCATTAAAAAACATGAATGTAGTTACGGTTACAAATATAAAATGATGTAACAAAAATTTGACAATTTAATTTCTAATAATGTATAACTTTTTTTACATAATTAGCAATGTAGTTTTAACAATTTAGTTTCTTTATATGGAATAATTTGCTTTATTTTTACAAATTTAGTAAAATGCTTTATGAATTATGCAATAGATCTTTAGTCCATGTGAAATATTTCAAAAAAAGTATGATTTTTTATTTAGGATTTTTAATATTATAGATAACCCGTCTTAATAAAGTGATGCCTATGCAGTTGCCTACATCGAATTATGTAATTCATATATAGTCTAGTTAGAAAAACTTTATGAATTAAAATAACAAACATTTTCTAATGTATTTATAATAAAGTCTTAAAAAAATGGTGATATTATAATAATTGAATAAAATGATATAATTATTTTTATAATGTGGAAGCGATGAATTCCATTCATTTTTGTAATTTTGTTGAATTGTAGTGAATATAATTATTTCAAAGAATGATTTTTAATAAAATATATCGTATATATTATATATTAAAGTATTCAATTGTAATTGGGTTTGTAAAATATGTTTAATAGAAATTAATGTAAAGATGTGAGTTAAAATAAAAACGAAATTTGGTATTTTTGAAGAATTAGAATTGATTATATATTTTTTTACATACATTATAGACAAATAATATAATATTGATACATATTAAGTATTAAATAATGAAATAATAATAATAGTATGAATTCCCGAAAAATAGAAATATTGTAGACCACTTCCTTAATATCACAGCTAAATTACTAAACATATTTACAGAGAAATTTTCAATTAGGTGCTACATAGGAAAAATTATATATGTATATATATAGTATAATCAAAATAAACATGTTACAAATATTAATAAAATAATAATAATATATTAATTTAAATATAATTTAAGTTTTTCGTATTTTTCTTCGTATTTCGAGTACTATGAACGCAGTCCCATTCCGTTGATCATGATGTTGGCTAAGGCGTTCCTTCGCTTCCTCCAGGCTCCCATTCCTTGGGCGTAATACTGCAGCTGCTTGTACCACACTTTGGTCTGCTCTTCGTCTTCAGCCTGTTATAAAAATTGCAAGCGATTAATGTAATTGTTACATCACAAATCAGTTTGTACAATTACCTTAAATATAAAAGTATCTTTTCCTAAGAGTTCTTGTACTTCGAAGTAACTTTGCCAGGCGGGATCAGCTGCTATAACACATCTATCCAGATATAAAGGTTCTCGAAGTAAGGTGTAACGACCGTTCTTGTCCCTAACTAACAACAAGGCTGCATCTCTGATTCCAGCCTGTCTGGAAAATACCAAACTGTCGTCTGTTGGATCGTTCCGTGTTGATGTCGACTGCAAATGAAAACACATTCAAATTGTTGTAATTCAATTCGAAGGATATCAAATTCATACTGACCTTTCCGTTCGTTACGAGCAACGCGTTTACAGGTGTCAGTTTTATAGTTCTTCCTTTCCTCCAGTTGTTATCAGTCGGTTGGGTGAAGAGCAGTCGGCCTTCCAAGGCGAACTTGGCCTCGTCGTGGTTCCACTCGAGCACGTCGACGGCGATCTTCCTCAATTTTATGTTAACCAAATCCATCTCGGAACTCGACCTTCTCCCAGGAATGCTGCTGATTCTGCGCCACAGTTTACTAGGAACATCCTTCGTCTCTGAATTCATGTGGCTTAAGTGCAACTCGATCTTATGTTGGGCTTCCTTCAACTGCTCTCTGGTTTCATGGTGTGTTGGAGTAACCTTATACAGCCTAGCCAAGAGTAACGGATATTTTGTAACTCTCTGTACTGGGACCATCAAGAACGAGTTCAAATTCATTCTCCTCAATACCGTGTTCTCCATTTGCGAGACTCTCAGGAAAATTCTCAACAGTTCCTTCTCCTTTTCGAGACTTGCCAACAACAAACTGGCTGGTCCTTGACGTACACAATAAGTCTCGAATCCGTGCAACATTGGAGCGGCTTCCAAAAACAGTTTTCCAATATTCACGGTCTGCAAATCCTCGTCTCCTTGGTCTGCGGCAATTTCAACGGCGTCTCTCAAGCGCTCAGCTAAAGCTTGCGAATTTTCCAGCAGCTCTTCTGCGTTCAAGAAAATTGCAGATAGCTGATCGCTTGTCAGTAAACCGGCCACAAGCATCGGTTGATAAAACTCTTCCAAAATAATTTGAAGATCTCTGCTGTACTTCTCCTCAGTTTCTACAATCTCTGTAATGATTTCCTTGCGTTCGGTTCTCTTCTTGATGCATTTTCTGCAAACCAAAGGTTCGTGCTCGGTGTTCGGTTCAAGATTGACCTCGCAATCCTCGCAGCAGATATTAATTATGTCCGGCTTGCTTCTGTATTTGCTCAAAGAACTCTTGCTAGTTTCCGAACCAACTCCAGAATCGTTTCTTTCAATTTCGGCGTTTCTTTTATCATCTGTTAGAGAGCACGGCATCACCAAAGAACTGTCTTCACTGGAATCGCTGACCGTACTCAAATGTGAAACTCTGTTGTAAGGCGTTTCGTTGGTTTCTTTGCTTTCTTCTTCAATAACTACATCGGAATTTCCAAAGTTGTAAGTATAGCTGTCTTCGGGGATGATTCCGCGTTCCTTCGCGTCAACCAGGTAGCTCAAGATGTCATATTTTGAAGCACCCTCAAAAATGGATCTAAAAGTTAACAATCATTTAATAATCTATATTTTTAATGATATCCAAATATATATTACCTTGTAGTATATTCCTTGTCTAATTGTAAATCGTCCATTATACTGGACGGAGGTGGATTTGCAGGTAATGGTGGCGGTATTTCTATCTCTTCGTAAATTGGATCCGGGTTCAATTTTATGCTTTCGTAATGATGATCTTCGCTTTCGGAGACTTCGACGATAGCGGAATCAGCTAATAACTCGTAAAACTTGGTCCTTGCATTCAATTCTTCTTCAGTTATGGAACTCCTATTACTGTGGTCCGTATAACATTCCGATCCATGGTCCATAATCTCGTATTGCGTCGAAGAACTATGCTCCGAGCAAACGTCTTTATCATCCACATCCAATATATTATTATTCCTCAATTTTATGAAAGACTTTTCAATGAACTTCTTCACTTTCTCTTCTTCAGTCAATGTGTCCAATATGGGCTGCGTGTTTTTAACGTGCGCTTTGCCGCAAACGTGTGGAACCAAATTAAGTCTGACAGCTTCGACCGGATCATTCAAACACTTGAAGATATCGTCGTTCATGGTTTCTTTGGTCTCCGGCAAAGTTTTCTCCTCCACGAAAGTATTCACAAAATTGCCTGTTATGTACACCGTGCTGCTCTTCTTGTTCTCGATGACGATACCAGAATCTTTAACAACAACCGAAGAATGATACAGCGGAATTTCATCGCAGACTTTAATAGTGGAATAACAATCATCCCCATTGATCATAATAGACGTTTTTCCTAAATGATTGTCGCTTATTGAGATGGTGTTGATGTTATTAGTTTCGGGAAATTCATTCTTTATTTTCAGTTTATGAACGCTCGGCTCGCAGGCGTTGATCTGCAAAATAGTTCTGTTCTTCTCCTTCTTATGATAGTCCGTCTTTATTAAGATCTTATCAGCTTCCTGATAGGTCTTAATCTGAACCTTATCTTCATCCTCCAATTTTTCTTCTCTGATCCTGCTGTTCCTCTTCCTCGGCGGAGCTGAAGGAGGCATCTCCTCCTTAACATCTTTCTTGATCTCAAACTCAACATCTTTTTTAACTTCTTCTTTGACCTCACACTTAACTTCTTCTTTAACCTCAATCTCTTTTGGTGGTTCTGGAGGAGGTTCTTCAGGTTTGATCTTACTCAGCTTCGCATTGGTGATGCCATCCAAACGCTCCAGATCTTCAGCGGTAAAGACAATCCTCGAATCCGTTTTCTTTGCTTTACCTCTCAAAGCCATCGAATCGCAAAAGACGATTCTTCGAGACCGATCTTTAACTAATCTCTCACTTTCGCATCTGCGAAGTTTGCACGAACGCACTGCTGGGAATAATGAAAAAAATACAAATGTATAATAGTGATGTATAAAGCAGATATTAAAAAGAAGATTTCGTGCATTATTATAATGAAATTAGCGCTGCGAATGTGAAAAATTTCTCTTTTACTTATAAGAAAAAAAAATTAAAGCCACGGGCGAATCCTGCAAATATTTCGAATATTTCGCGCACAAATTCTCATATGAAACAAACTCTATGTTAACTAACTTTGTCTATTTCGTAATATTGGAAAATATCTATACATTTTTGTTCAAACATAAATTACTTTTAATGACAACCGTTATCTCAACAAACGTCTCCTATTAGAACGTGAATTTGATAACCTTAATTATATGTCTATTAATAAATACAAGTAAATACGACATAGAAATATGTCTACTTCTCAAATCCTAATATAATTTCCAAACAAATGTTGTGATTAAATATATTTTTTATAATATTTTTGTTAAGTAGATTACATTTTTAAATTAAATGATATTTCAAGTTAATCCTAAATTAATATGTTTAAAAAATATGTAAGGAATTTAAAACTTTATAATATTTTATTAGTTATTTATATATTCTTAATGAGCGTTAATAATGTTTATATGAAGAAAACATTAAAATATTATATAGATACATAAAACAGCTACACTTAAATTTCACAAAATTCTATATACTTTAATAATTAGTTGGAAGTTAGTACTTGTTAATGGCTGATGTACTTAATTGTTATTTTTTAATGGAATATTCACGTAACTTCTATTTCAAAGCACTTAAAAACAACTTAAATATTTTACAAAATTTAAATTCTATTCGTAAATATAATTGAATGAAAGGTCAGACAGAAGTACGTAAACTAAGTATAAAATAATATTTAATTTATTTATTAGCATACGAAATGTTTATTTATATTTTTCAAAAAAAAAAATTGTTCGTTTTTGCTAGACTTTTGAAATTATTATTGTTTTTGTTGAAATACTGGTTTTGCGATTAACGTTCTACATTCGTTTTGTTAGCGAAAGTTGTTGCGGTTAGTTAAAGTCCTTGTATTTAATTTAAAACTCCGCATATTTAATTTTTCCTTCGGCTCGTGAAGACAGAAAACCAAGAGAGAAAGAGACGACGACTCGCTTTATTTTTTAAACCCAAAGAATCCTAACACCATAGAAAATTACAATAATTTATCATTTCGAAATACATTTTTTAATATATTTAAATTTAAACGTTATATTAGTATTATTCTGTTTTTATTTTGAAATAATGTAAAAAAAAATATTTTGTTATTGCATTTTTTGATATGTTTAAGTTTGTAATTTGTTTTAATAAAAAGTTATTTTATTGTGGCTTTTATTGCAGGATTCGAATAAGCGAGACTGAGAATATAAATAGTTGAAGAAGATTTGCACATTAAAAACTAGTTATTAGCAATTTTTACCTGCAGCATGTTTATTTTTATCGGTCTGCGGTTTTGGCAACGATGCTTCTTCTTTTGCATCTTGATTTATGTGTTGTTCTTCGACGACCTTTTTCTCCTCGTACAATTCTGTTTGCTCTTTCACTTTGGGTGTATCTGCAATGTCGTTGCAATCGTAGAAGACTTCATCGTTTAAATCCTCATTGTAGTCGTAGAAGTCTTCGATGGGATCTACGGATTCTTTGTATTCGTAGAAGAGCTCTTTCTCCGGTTTGATCTCTTTTTTAATGGGCGGAGGAGGCGGAGGAGAGGATGGTGGAGGCGGTGGTGTTAGGGGTGTTTTGGAGTGAGCCGGTTCGACCAAGAATTGCACCTTTTTCCTGGGTGGACTCGTTGGTAAAGGTAGGTAAAAGTGTGACCCAGTTTTATGGGCGGGCGAGGGGCTGCGCTCGGGTCCGTGGCTCGAATCTGTGTCACTGAAAGTTGCAGTGGGCTTCTTCAATATGGACTTAAACCGGTTGGATTCAGACTCCTTTTCATTCGGCTTCGGAGACGACGACGTCGCGGATTTCGGTTTCATTTTGCTGGGTTTCGGGATCTGGCTTTTTCGCACTTGGACGTCCTCGTAGTCGGGTTCGCAGATCGGAGGTCGGACCCGGATTCTTTGGCCGTTCACTAAAGTTATGCTGGAGTCCTTCTCCTCGTGTCCGGTGGACATAAGGTCGTACGGGTTCACGTGGCATTCCAGTATAGAACGTCTTCCCACCGTCGAATATTTAGGTTTCTGCTTCTTGGAGTCGCTGCGAGCTTTGCTTGGTGACACAGAGCGAGCCCTGAACTGGTTAGGACTCTCGGTTACCGAGAGGCGAGATCTTCTCATAAGATCGTAAGGATCTGATGCTGGGAGGATGGATGGTCTCGAGGAAGACGTGACTCTAACTGTACCAGCTCTTGTTGGAGGGGTCTGAGCCAAAGAGGCCGAGGGGAAGCAACGCACCGTCCCGAATTTTGAATCCCCACTTGGGAACGGTAATCGGGTTGCCTTGCATTTCTTACAAGTCGTTGGGGTCTTCTTGCTGGACCTTTTCGTACCATTCAGGTAATCTGGGCATGAGCATAACACCAGCGCCGGAGCCAGCAGCAATCCATTTGGACTGCCTCTGACGCTGTCGTACAACCAAGGGTCCGCGTACCTCATGGATCTGCTCAAAGAACTCTCGTTTTCCTGCGACCAACGAGGATTTTCACTCTGGAAAAGATAAAAAAAAAACATCTTCATCAGTTCTGTTCTTTTGCTATAATTAACATAGCTTTGTGAATAATTTAACTTTCTATTAGTAAGGACGGTAATTTTAAGAAAGCGACTATTGGCGAAATTAATTTATATCGAAGATAAAGATCCAATGGTAAAGAAGATACGGAATCAAAAAGAAAAAGAAACTTTCATTCATCAAAAAAAAAACAACTAATTAATATTCTACTATCAAATTTACACACACAGTTAATAACTATATTAAAATACTAAAACAAGTATTATAATTTCTTAATAACAAATCATATAATTATTATGTATTGTTGCCTGTAGCAATAAATATAAACATGATACTTAAATACCTATTATGTATACCAACTGTCAAATGCACATGACAGCTGTCATCAAACTACATAACATTAAATAGTTAGTACTAGTTACAAATCAGTAATCAGTAATCATAATTATATTATATTTTTTATTTTTATGTTTTTTTATAATTGTACTAAAATTGTTATAAACTATTATTTATTGTTGGACAACTGTCATATGTATTTGACAGATGACATATGTGATAGGTTTTTAAATATGATGTTTACAAATATAAACATTATACTTAAAAACCTATCACATATGTCAACTGTCAAATACACATGACATCTGTCATCAAACTTCATAACAACAAATAGTAGTTAAAAATATTGTATTATTAAATTAATATTTATTGTTACATATTTACTACTCGTATTAAGTTGATTTCCCTTTTTAACGCGTTTTCTTCTTTTACTTCAACGCATTACTCTGAGCTCTTCAAAAAAAAAAAGTGTTTAAGACGAATGAATGAAGAGCGATGATGATGAGTCTTGGGAAAACTTTCATTGTCGCAAAGTGTGGGAGTTTAACGAGCAGAGAAAATGATATCGTGCGAGCACTTTTACGTTACTTTCCTTTGATTTCGCAGAATATTATTATTATTTTTTATAAGAATAAAACAGAAGTAGATCCACTTAATTTTAATAACAAATATGCTCACTAGGCGAACGATCGATAGCGTTTATTTAAATTATTTCATTGTTTCCAACGCAACAGTCGGAAGAATAGGCACGAGAACTTCGACACTTCCTGAAGACTTTCGATTCCTTATTTTTTTTTTAATATATTTATGGACTATTAAATGAATTCGCTCGAACGATAATGCGATGTATATGGAGAGCTTCTTGTGCAGAATGCAATTATTGCAATTATGGAATTTAATATTCTAATTGCTGCGAAATCGGTGTAGTACAAGGAATTTCTCTGCAGGATGTGAATATTATAATTTATTTTAATCATACCTTTAGTTTTATTCATTTAATAAATTAACACATTACAATGAAAATTTCCTGTTTAACTTCCTAATAAATCATACTTTCCCTTTTATTTAATTATATTTTCCAGGAAAATTATCGTTTATGCTGTTATATAAGCCCCATTTTTTAACGCCTAAATTATGCAACGATAAACCAATTTTTAAGTTGAAATTTCAGTCTGTTGTTATTAATATTCATGTATAAGTGTAAGCCTTTTTGTGAAAAACTGATTTCGAATTATTGAAATTCATGAAAAAAATGCTGAAAATATTTTCCTTAAAAAAATTACAAAGAATATTATTGAACGAAAATTATTTATTTAATTAAAAACTTTTATAAGCACAAATATATTTACCTCATGGATTATAAAAATTTAAATAATAAAAAATACTTTGTTTATGTAACATGTTAAAAAAAATCTTAATTAAATTATATTATTTTAAACTCGCTTTAAAGTCAATGTCAAATGAAATATTTGTATGTATCACATAATTAAATTTTATAAAAAGACCTACTTTTTAATCCTCTCATCAAAACAAGACGTTAAGTGACCTCTAATGTTTCAACTTCGGCATTTAATTAATAAATTAATAAACTAGATAACCTTCTCATTTTTTTTACTCTCCAAGTTTCTTCATGTCAAAACTTGTTCTCTTTGAAACTATTAACAATATTTATTTCTATAACTTTCGCATTTCACTCTTTCGCAAAACCCATTGATTAAATCAATCGATCTCTCGAAATAAATCATTCACTTTCTGATTATCTTAAAATCAAGATTAATTTGGTAACAATTAAAAATAAACTATATTTTAAGAAAATAATTATACTTTTTACTATAAAATTTAAAATTTCAATAATAAATCATCATTTTTTTTCCTTTACCCATTTTTCCCATTTCTTTTTAAGCAAATTTATGAGAAATTATGTAATGTAACATTATACATATTTAGTTTCTACAATACTAATTCCTTATGTCTACTTTACAAGAAGAAAATAGACAATATAAGCAAAATCATTAAAATATTACTATTGTATTTATATTTTAAAGTAGTATTAAAAATTAAGTATAAATGCTTATTATTTTTACATTACAGAAGGAGAAAATCTGCAATGAAAGCGAAATATTTGCGAGCATAAACGAATGCATTTACACGTTTGCACAAGGAACGACCTGGAAAAGAAACCTATTCATAAAATCACTAATTACCAACGCTAAAAGTCTCGAGATTTAATTTAAATATTTTATTATATTATCACCGTAAATTCAATTTCTAAAAGCAGTTGAATAAATATAAAGAAAGTTTACCAGTTAGTACAAATATTAAAAGTATGACAAATGAATAAAATGATGTTCATTAATTTTTATAGTTAAAGAAAGTTTTAATCAATAATATTTACAATTTTATTTAAATTATAACAAATACACTTTTTTTCAGGAAAATATAGAATTTTTTTAGATTTAAATTTTAATTAATTTTTCGGTTATTTAAACATTAAAATTAATTCAATTAAATTTGTACAAAAAAAATGTTATTGAACAAAATATTCCATTTTAAATTAAAATAAATAAAATAAATTAAAAATATTATTTTTTTTTGTAAATTTATATATGCAAAAGTTTTTCCTTTTTAATTATTGATTTCTTTTGCTTAGGTTTGAGATGTATTTGAACTTGAATATTGAGGACAGTTTGTAGATTAGGTTAGAGAATCCAAAATTTTGCATATTTATGATATATAAATCAAGTTCTTGTCTCTTCTCTTTCCATTCACTTTATTTGTAATATTTTATTTATTTTGATTTTGTTATTAAAAAGAAAAAGTAGTTTTTAGGACATCTCAAAATTATAAAAAAAAAATATATTTCAGTTTAGTTTTTGATAAATAAAACAATAGTTTGGACTCACAATGAATGTAGAAAATTGACTTATAAAAATAAAATATTATAAAAAGAATTAAATAATTTCAGAGAAGTAAAAGTAAATATAATTTCAAATAAGTTTGATTCTATCTGAAGATGTTAGTAGAAAATATTAAGAATTATGAAAGTATTTGAATATACCTAAATTATCAAAAAGCAACACAATATTTTAGTTTAGTTTTTGGTAAATAAAATAGTATTTTGTGCTCAAAATTTTTGTTAAAAAATTACTTAGAAAAATAGAATATTATAGAAGGAATTAAATAATTTAAAAGAAGTAAAAGTAATATAAATTCAATTTTAAATAAGTTTGATTCTATCTGAAGATGTTAGTAGAAAATCCTAAGATTAATGAGAGTATTTGAATATAATCTAAATTAACAAAAAGCAACAAATAATATTTCAGTTTAGTTTAGTTATATAATAAATAAAATAGTTCTTTATGGTCAAAATGGAAGTTGAAAATTCACTTAAAAAAAATAAAATTTTATAGAAGAAATAAATTAGTTTAAAAAAAAAACTTTTAATAAATATCAAGTCAGAAGTAACCAAAAATATGTTAATAAGTAAATTGAAATAAGATGTTGTAGAAAATCCTAAGAATATTTGAATATAAACTAAGTTTTATAATAAATAAAATAGTTCTTTATGGTCAAAATGTAAGTCGAAAATTCACTTATAAAAATAAAAAATTATGGAAGAAATAAAATAATTTCAAATTAAAATTTAATAGAAAATATACTAAGTCAGAAGTAAGCAACAAATTCAAATAAGATGTTAGTAGAAAATCCTAAAAATGATGAGTATATTTGAATATAATTTAAATTATCAAAAGTTTGATTCTATCTGAAGATGTTAGTAGAAAATCCTAAGAATAATGAGAGTATTTGAATATAATCTAAATTAACAAAAAGCAACAAATAATATTTCAGTTTAGTTTAGTTATATAATAAATAAAATAGTTCTTTATGGTCAAAATGGAAGTTGAAAATTCACTTAAAAAAAATAAAATTTTATCGAAGAAATAAATTAGTTTAAAAAAAAAACTTTTAATAAATATCAAGTCAGAAGTAACCAAAAATATGTTAATAAGTAAATTGAAATAAGATGTTGTAGAAAATCCTAAGAATATTTGAATATAAACTAAGTTTTATAATAAATAAAATAGTTCTTTTTGGTCAAAATGTAAGTCGAAAATTCACTTATAAAAATAAAAAATTATGGAAGAAATCAAATAATTTCAAATTAAAATTTAATAGAAAATATACTAAGTCAGAAGTAAGCAAAAAATTAAAATAAGATGTTAGTAGAAAATCCTAAAAATGATGAGTATATTTGAATATAATTTAAATTATCAAAAAGTAATAATAAATATTTCATTTTAGTTTTGTAATAAATAAAATAGTTCTTTTTGGTCAAAATGTAAGTTGAAAATTGACTTATAAAAATAAAAATTTATAGAAGGAATGAA
Organism: Nicrophorus investigator; assembly: GCA_963457615.1. Classification (NCBI taxonomy): domain Eukaryota; kingdom Metazoa; phylum Arthropoda; class Insecta; order Coleoptera; family Silphidae; genus Nicrophorus; species Nicrophorus investigator. Next base: position 9,315,609 of record OY735142.1, on the reverse strand, counting down.
ATAATTTCAAAGAAAGAAATTATAAATGAATATTAAGTCAGAAGTAATCAAAAAATATAAATAAATAAATTTAAATAAAATGTTAGTAGAAAATCCTAAGAATGATGAGTATATTTCAATATAATCTAAATTATTAAAGAGCGACAAAAAATATTTTAGAAGGAATAAAATAATTTCAAAGAAGGAAACTTTTATAAAAGATATATTAAGTAAAAAGTAATCAAAAAATATAAATATCAAAATTTAATATAAAATAAGTTTTATTGTATCTGAAGATGTTAGTAGAAAATCCTAAGAATGATGAGAAAATTCACTTATAAAAATAAAATTTTATAGACGGAATAAAATGAAAATGAATATGAATAGATAGCAATATTTATAAACTAATTTGTTAGATAAAATCTTAGTAACCCAAAAGATGATACAATTAATTTTAAGAATTTACTAAGAATTTGTTGCAAATACGATAATAAAATATAGAAGAAAACCTAAGAAGGATGTGATTTGTAAGATTTAGACTTAACTTTGTAGTTAAAAAATGAATGAAAAATTGCAAGTTTGTAATGAATAATAACGTAAAAAGGACTAGAATCAATCAAATTATAGGTATAAGTGGTAATATGGTGATTTGCTTGGCTTATGATCATTAGACCAGTTTGATTAATCATGTTGCCATTGGTATTATTAACTGCAGCATCTAACTTCCTCTTGGTAAGCTATTTTCATATAGGAATAATATATAGTAAAATATTTGCAAAAAAAAGAGGAAAGGAAAATGACGGCAGGGAAAATTAATGGACGATGGTGAAACTAATATTTTATGCATGTGCTGTTTCGCAACGAGAGAAAAATAATTGTAAGAATCAGCCTACCCTTAAACCACAGGAGGAGAAGTTCGCATCCGGTGAAGAAGCAAATCGTCGCATCGCATGGCTAACCACTGTAGCCATGGAAGGTTATCGAATGCGGCATCACTGAAAACACACACGTACACATTCAATAATAATAATAGCATTGCATTATATTTAATAAGAAAAGATGGAATAAAATGTAATTAACACTAATTAATGACCGACCAGTAGCCAACCGAACCGTTCAACTATGAATTACATAAGTTTCTTAACCGATTCACTACACGGGCTCTAATAATTACCAAACAATTTCTTCTTTCGAAGACACTAATCAAAAGCAATTTTCGATATTCAAATTAACTACAACAAATATTTCTTCCTCGTATTTCATTCACAAACTTCCGTTTCAATTCTTCATTATTCAAGATTCATTTTTTAATTCATTGTTATTACACTAATGTTCACTTATGGTTGATGATTTGAATAATCGAAAGCGATGAGAGTGAAACACATCAAAACCACAGTTTGAAACCGGATTAATCGAGGAACTAAATACATATTTGTATTTTGCTATAAGAAAAACCGTAACTCATTATTTTTTTAATATTTTATTACTTTTTTTTGTAGAATGCATTAAAGTTTAGTTGTATCAAGGTTACTTGAAATATTAACAATGCTTAGTGATGACGGTTTTTGAAAGTCCTGTAAATAAGATATGATCTTTAAATGTAAAGAAAGTCATATGATCATTGAAAGTTAGTGTGTAGGAGTAAAATACGTGAAAGGGCCGATCATGACCTCAAATATAATATTTAGCAATTTATTTGCTCAATCATTTAATATTTTATTAATTAAAAAAGTAATTAACTTTAGGTAAAGTTTTTGAGAATATGTATTAAATAAATGACATTTTGTAGTACATAGAAATGTAAGTAGTATTTTAATTGATGTTAGCGACCTGCAAACCGATTAATCCAAGACATTAATGACTCTTTGTTGGCAACTGCGTACACGCAATAAAACAATTAGAAAGCACGAAATCGAAAAGGAAAAAAGCTTTTCTAGTCAGGTGTATTTTGTGGAATCGCATCTTGCAATTACACTGCTTCTTTAAATACCGCCTTCATCGAGGAATTCTTCAAGTGCAGAAGATTGATTCGTCGCACCGAGGTCAATCGGAATGGAGCTGTTAATTAATTTGCGATTGCCCGTCCATTAATAGTAAGTGTGTCAGACTGCAGTCCGAAGATGCCCAAGGGTGTCTTCTAATCCTGAGGAGGAGCGGAGTCTGCTGCTTTGCCGAGACGATGAAGATGAAAGAAAGAAAGATGGAGAGGAAAGAGAATCGGAAAGAAAGTGAATCAGACCTCCCGAGGCCGAAAAAGTCTTTACTTTCATTCGGTTGCAGCCATTAAAAATACTATCTTATTATCATATGCCCCACATTTGCTCTATTTCACTTTCCCATACGCCGAAATGTTGTGTCTGCAAAGCTTTTCCCATATTTCGAATCACACCACTTCGTATTGTTTATTTTTATCATCACAAGATCAAATAATGGTAGCATCAATAAAAGGAGATCATTTCCATAATTCATACTAAATTTCTTTAAATTTTCTGTGGTCCGCCAATTCGAAACCACTCAAAATATAAAAATTTTTACTTATGCAACAATTATTGTAAATTATATTTTCCGTTTTCCCGAAAAACTATTTGAATTATTATAATTAATGTACGTTATGAATATTTATATCAAATATAAAAATCTCTTTTTCTTACACTCTTTTTCTTATAAATTTTCTGTTTTTACTTTGAAAACTGGAAAATTTCATGTATTTATTTGTGTTCGTTCATAAAATATTAATTTATTATACTTTCCTATACGCCGAAATGTTCTGCAAAGCTTTTCCCATATTTCGAATCACACAAATTCTTATTGTTTTTTCTATCATCTCAAATCAAATAATGGATGCATCATCAAAAAGAGATAATTTCCATAATTCGTACAATTTTTTTTTAAATTTGTTGTGAACCACTCAAAATATAATACAAAATTTTTATATTTACTGGTGCCAAATTTTTTTAAAATTATATTTTTCGTTTTCGCAAAAAAACTATTTGAATTATTATAATTATTGAACGTTATTAATATTTATATCAAATATTAATATATAATATATTTTCTGACACAAATCGTATAAAATGAAATAAAGTGTAAATAATATTTTTTTTTATAATTTTATTCTGTTTTTACTTTGAAAACTGGAACATTTCATGTATTTATTTGTGTTTGTTTATCAAATTCTCCACTGCTATTTGAAGTGATAAACCGTTCACGTGCGTTCGTTTATTTTTTTTTTACCTAGAAACAAATAAATTGTTACCGGAATTCCGTACGTGTTATTCCAATTCTAGAGTATTTTGTATGCAAAAGAATCCATATGCAAGCAGCGAACACATTGCACGCGAATATTTCACTAAGTAAGCTGTAACAACATACTTATTTCCAAACTGGATTTAAAGTATTATATTTCTATACATTTTTTACAAAAATAAATATTTTTATACATTATTTAATGATTTAATTATAAGAAAACTGTATTTAAAAGATTTTTTTATCTATTTATTTATAAAATTATTGTAATTGGTAAATAATTTAGATTTATTTCTAAACTGAATTTAAAGTGTAAAATTTTTGTAAAATTTTTACAAAAATAAATATTTTTATACAACATTATTTAATGATTTTATTATATCATTATTGATTTTGATAAAAAGGATAAAAACATATTTAAAAGATTTTTTGTCTATTAATTTATAAAATTATTGTAATTAGTTTGTAAAAATTAAATAATTTAGACTAATTTTTAAACTGGATCTAAACTGTTATATTTCTATACAATTTTAACTAAAATAAATAGTTTTTTGTAGCGAATTATTTATAAATTAATGATTTCATTTTTGATTTTTTAACATTTTCAAAAGCTTTTAATATAGTAACATTAATTAGTTCAGATCTAAAAACCTAATAATTTGTTGCTGCATAAAAAGATTAATTAATAAATTATTAAAATTATGAAAATATTTTCATCACAAAAAAGTACATATTTGTAACATTAAATATTCTATGTACCTAAAACTTTAAAAGTAATATCAGAAGTTTATTTATTGTTTAACTTGTAATTAATGAAAATTATAATTAAATATAATTAATCCTTTAAAAACAATTTTTAAGAAAATCTACAAAGCAAATCATACAAAAACGTAACATCTTGATTACAGAATTATGTATTATATAATTTCAGTTTTGAAATCTTATATTTACTGCGACGTTCATAATAAAAATAAAGCGTACTTTATGACCTTATCAATATAAAATGAAAACTGGAGCATTTCGTAACAGTTTGTACAAAAGCGAGATTATATAACTGCAAAGTGTTATATGAAATACTTTTATTATGTGTCGTAAATTAAATTACAGCTAAATAAATTAAAACTTGTTCAATTAGATTAGATTGAAGATTGAAATTGTCGAGAATATTTTAGAAAAGTAGGAAAAAGTTAAAAATATTAAAAAAATAAAATAATTACTTGAGACTGTATTTTTATACTCATTTTTTTTCTGGTTCAATTTGAAGATCAGCATACTTATACAATAATTTGGAAAGTACTTGTTAAATAAATAATGGTAGACTTAATAATTATGTTTTGTAGACGTTACTAAATAATTGATATTTATTTGATAAATTACTTGACAAGTATTAAGTAAAGCTATTTTACAACTTGTCTTAGTTAACATCTGATTACATCAGTTGATTTTTTGTTTACTGCAAGTCTTATTATAGGAAAAGCGTTTATGTAATTATTGGCATATTTAGAATAATTATTATTTGTTTCATCAAATTAGAATAAATACAAATTTTTAATAATAGTTTCTTTAAGTGAAAAAAAAACGTAACTTCATAATTTTTAAATATTAAAGGTTAACGGATTCACAAATTGTAGACTTAAGTATGTTTCGTAGACGTTACTAAATAATTGATATTTATTTGATATATTACTTGGCAAGTATTAAGTAAAGCTACAACTTGTCTTAAATAACATCCAATTATATCTGTTGATTTTTTGATATAGTAAAGACTTATTATAAGAAATGAGTTTATATAATTTTTTGCATATTAAAATAATTGTAATTCTTAATAAAATAACGAATTCTTTAAGTTCTTAAAAAAACGTACCTTCATAATTTATAAATATTAATCTACTAATGCAAATGCAAATTAATACACATTTTGACAATAAATAAATAAATATTTCATATTAATTCATTGGAATAATATAGAATACTTAATGAGAAAATATATGAATTGAAGATAACTTTAGAAGTTGAGTATTTTTAAGAATTGCATTCGAGAATGAAATTAAAGCGAAATATGTAGTAGACCGAAAGCAATTTTCTATTTCAACACATCGATTAATCTTCTTTTTGAAGTCTTAACATAGACCTTTCCATTAAACCATCAACAAATAATTTCTCTCTATATCAGTTTTCGCTCGTACTAAATACACTCTTCTCCCTCCTCTGTTAAAGTAGAAAAATATATTAATATTTATTGCCGAACAACTTTTACTAACCAATGGATCGGATTGGACACGATAATGAGAAATCTCTCGTCGACTCTATACGAATCCAAACCGAACAACATCAATCCAACAACAAGTATATTGAACTTGGCCCAAATCCGAGAAAGTATAAAAATGGAAATTAATTATCCGTTTCCTCATATGCAAACGCACACTAAATCTCACCGAATTTCACTTTTTAAAAAATTGCTTTACAAAAGATTCTTATTTAATTACTAGTTTATTTACCCACCCAAATAAAAAGTGGTAGAAACTCGCAAATTCTTTGATAATTAAATTGATTACCCGAAATAATTGTACCATTCTCTTTTTATTTTTATTATTATCCTTCTCTCTTTTGCTTATGCTTATTGAATCATACACTTTTTTGGTGCGGGTTAAAGTTTAAGGACGAAATCACTATAATTACGTGATTCTTTAATTTAGAATTCGTTGTTGTCGAATTATCGAAACAAAATTGAAAGTGTAGTCAAACAACAACTACAGGAAAAAAGGGGACATTTATTCTCTTATTGGTTTCGTGTGTTATGCACACGGATATTACGGATAGGTCATGGCTGAATGGCTGATGTTGAGAGAAACTTTATCGGCAGCTCAAAACTACAGTCAAACATATACAGAAATAAGTGTACATATACAGAAATATATGAATGTATTCACATATACACTTGCAAACAGCACACCCGAAACATTCACACGTTCACGTTTATTAGTTTTGCATGCGAGAGTCTTCAAATAAAATTGTCTGAACTTGGCCTTATATAGAAAGTCCATTTAACTAAATTACAGTGAGGAGAATCGAAGATGGAAGGAAAAGCAGATCATTTGTAAAAAACGTGAAATGAAAAGTTTGTTTGATAATTATTAATTAGTCATTAACGAAGTGGGTCAAACTATGCACTTTAGTGTTTCAAACACATTTGGTTACACTCTTTCTTCGGACACACCTTATTGGGATAATTACAAGTGGCGTTTATAAGATATCAGTAAATACAGTATCATAAAATATCATTAATTAAATCTTTCTTCTCTCATTTACAATTAATTATATATATATAAAAGTTCCTCAATGATCAAGCATAAAACAAATTTATTATAAATAAAAAAAAACCTCGTTTAGCGCTACCTCGATTAACGCTAATAACAGCAAATATATTCAAAAAAATATATAATTGTGGGCCCCAATATTTTTTGTGGGTCCCAAAAATTTTCGTGGGTCCTAGGCAATATGCCTTTACAACCCTTAAGCTTAAAAAGCACTAAATTTATTTATTTAATGTATGCTAAAATAACTTTATTAAAAGTCGCATCTTATTTAGAAACGTTAAATAATATTAATCTTAATATTACATAAACGAACATTTCAAATAAACATTTATATTAGTAAATAGTAACGTAATGAATAATAGAAAATAATGAATATAATAGAAAACAAATATTTGAAAAATTGTATCTGGAAAATCCATTTATATTTAAATAATTAATTAAAAAAACTGTAATTTATTGCTTACATAAAATGTAGATTAATTTTTTTATCTATGTTTTTAATATAACTAATATGCCTGAACAAACCTTAAGCTTAAAAAAGCACTAAATTTATCTATTTAATATATGTTAAAATAACTTTATTAAAAACCGCATTGTTTAGCGCATCTTATGTAGAAACGTTAAATAATATTAATATTACATAAACGGACATTTAAAAAAACATTTATATTAGTAAATAATAACGTAATAAATAATAGAAAATAATGAATGTAATAGAAAACAAATATTTGAAAAATTGTATCTGGAAAATCCATTTATATTTAAATAATTCATTAAAAAACCTATAATTTATTGCTTACATAAAATGCAGATTAATTTTTTTATCTATGTTTTTAATACAACTAATATGCCTGAACAAACCTTAAGCTTAAAAAAGCACTAAATTTATCTATTTAATATATGTTAAAATAACTTTATTAAAAACCGCATTGTTTAGCGCATCTTATGTAGAAACGTTAAATAATATTAATATTACATAAACGGACATTTAAAAAAACATTTATATTAGTAAATAATAACGTAATAAATAATAGAAAATAATGAATGTAATAGAAAACAAATATTTGAAAAATTGTATCTGGAAAATCCATTTATATTTAAATAATTCATTAAAAAACCTATAATTTATTGCTTACATAAAATGCAGATTAATTTTTTTATCTATGTTTTTAATACAACTAATATGCCTGAACAAACCTTAAGCTTAAAAAAGCACTAAATTTATCTATTTAATATATGTTAAAATAACTTTATTAAAAACCGCATTGTTTAGCGCATCTTATGTAGAAACGTTAAATAATATTAATCTTAATATTACATAAACAAACATTTCAAATAAACATTTATATTAGTAAATAGTAACGTAATAAATAATAGAAAATAATGAATGTAAAAGAAAACAAATATTTGAAAAATTGTATCTGGAAAATCCATTTATATTTAAATAATTAATTTTAAAAAAACAGTAATTTATTGCTTACATAAAATGTAGATTAATTTTTTTATCTATGTATTTAATATAACTAATGGGCCTAAACAAGCCTTAAGCTTAAAAAAAGCACTAAAGGTATCTATTTAATATATGTTAAAATAACTTTATTAAAAACCGCATTGTTTAGCGCATCTTATGTAGAAACGTTAAATAATATTAATATTAATATTACATAAACGAACATTTCAAATAAACATTTATATTAGTAAATAGTAACGTAATAAATAATAAAAAATAATGAATGTAATAGAAAACAAATGTTTGAAAAATTGTATCTGGAAAATCCATTTATATTTAAATAATTAATTTAAAAAAAACTGTAATTTATTGCTTACATAAAATGTAGATTAATTTTTTTTATCTATGTATTTAATATAACTAATGAAAACATTATTTTTGTGAAAATAAATTGTAGAAAGTTAATAAATCAATTTATAGTGTTGCAAGATCAACTATATTAAATAGATAGATATTTTTTTGTAGGAAAATAATCGATTTTGTAATACTTTCATTTACCTTAAATTGACTGCGAATGATATAAGGAGAAATGTATATAGTTTGCATCGAAAGTATTTAAAGTTGGAATGGTGGATTATCTTAATTGGTTTATTATGCAGAAAGAGAAGTCGACAGATGTTTTTGGATTGCTTTATATAAGATCACTGTACCAATAAATTAAGATTTTGTTTGAATGAAGTAAATTTCTGATAGAAATATTATAACAATTTCTATTTCTAATATAATTTGCTAAAATTATAATTGATGCTAAAATAGATTTATTTTTATATAATTTTCCTATTAATAATGTATTTTTTTCGCCAATATTCCGTACTCTTTGAATCCGGACTAAAAACGATTTTAAAATAGCATAAACATAAACTACACGAAAATAGAGACTGTAGAAATTAATTTTATTACTAGACAAAATTTATTGTATACATGTTATTTTTTAAATTTAATTTTAGTTAATAAAAATTAGTTTAATTGTCAAAATCTTAATAATATATTTCTAATATAATTATATAAGCTAAATTGTAATTGATACTAAAAATATATATATTTTAATATAATTTTCCTACTAATTATGTAATATCTTTTTGCCAATTTTCCGGACTCTTAAAAACCGGACTAATTGACGAATTTAAAACAGTATAAAAATAAATTACATAAAAATACAGACTGTAAAAAATAATTTTATGGACAAAACATAGTTACATAAAAACTGTTATTAACTGAAGACTTTCCGCACATTTTTATTTAATTGTTATTTTTTTGAATTTATTTTTAGTAAATAAAAATTAGTTTGTCAAAATCTAAATAATACATTTCTAATAGAATTATCTGTACTAAATTTTAATTGATACTAAAATATACTTATTTTAATATCATTTTCTTCCTAATCCTCTTTGAAACCGGACTAATCGAAGACTTTAAAACAGCATAAAAATAAACTACACGAAAATTAAGACGGCAGAAAATAATTTTATATACTAATAATTCAATACAATACTCAAGTCTTTCCACTCTTTTTTATTTATTTATTATTTTTTTGGAATTTATTTTTAGTTTTTATTTAACAAAAATTAGTTTGATTGTCAAAATTTTATAAATAATAATTACATTGAAAAAAACCGGATTTCATTTTTATAATTAATTCTAATGATCTTCTAATTCAATCATAATGTTGTCTTTTCAATTAAAATATTTCTTATATAATTTCTATATTTTATATTCAAGTTATTATTTAATATTAATAAATTTATCACAACTATTTTCAAACATATCTACAAAAAAATTAGTAATTATGGGTCTGTTTATTTTATAGTTCTTGTATTTGTTTCCTTATATGATAAATTTGGATTACGAAATTCCAACAATTTTCTGTAAAAAGTACAGTTTAAAGCAAATTTACTTGTTCACCTTATGTACATAACATTTTTTCTTAAATTTAATATTTCAATATTTATGTTTTATTTCTGTTTATTTTTTGCTTTATCACATAGAAGTTTATAAGTTTAAAATATAAATATTAATTAATGTTCGATGTAAGTAAAATTAGTTGTATTTATTGTATTTTTTTAAATGTGCTAAAATATAGAAGAATTTAAATAATTAATAAAAAAAATAAGATTTTCAATAATTGTTCAATAAATTAAATATTCGCAGCTCATTTATTAATCATGTCCAGAATATGAATATTTTGGACACATAAATGAATAAAATTATTACATACAACATGAAAACACTTTCAAACTAATAAATGCATTGCGTAACAATTAATATTGTTACTAGACAATATTTTCTGTGTCACTGTTGTTTGTGTATTATTTAGTTTTATAGAAAAAAAGGTCAAGTTAACGAACGTTTAACTCGATGACCAAAAAACATTGACACAAATAATTTTTTTTCAATTCCAAAGAAATGTTATTTAATTTTTCGCTGAATGCAACTCGCGTGCAACGTGTTATTATTGTTTTATTTAGTTTTTTTTTTACATTTATTTTTTACATGTAGGTTTCGTTCATGAATAACAAATTTTCGCGTTTTACGCACTCGAAGAGGGGAAACAATGGCCATTCATAATGCGGCGAATGGTAGAGAAAAAAGAGATGATGAAGAACATGAAACGAAGTATAAGGATGGAACGAGAGGCACGACCGTAAATCAAAATATTACATAAATCGCTTGTCATGTTGCAGAAAATGTTGCAGGCGCGTTTTATGCTGATGCCCATTATATGCAAAAATCGAAATGTTTCTATCTTAATATACAGACGTCCAGACGCGCGCGCGTTCCAACTGAAAAAAATAATTAAAAAAAATAGCTGCACAAATAAATCTCCGCTTTTCAATATTTATTTGCTAAAATAAGTAAGGAGCGTTTTTAATTCATATTTATTTTATGGAGAAATGCCGACGATTATCCAACACCCATTTTCTCACAATCGCTTTGTGCAGGTTGACATACCACTCGCAAGCATCGACGATTATCATACCAACTATTCATTATTTTAATTGATAACCGGTAGAAAATGCTCGTTTCGAATCGTTTAATACACAACTTCTCTCTTCACTTTTACATTTTATAGGCGTGGATTCGAATTCTTAAATTCATACCGATACCGGATACTCAATAAATCTTATAAAAAATTCCATAATTAACAGTCAATCCTCAATTAACATATATTTGATGATTATTACTCCGTCCAAACTAACGTACAAATATTCATTCTAACGTACAAATATTCGCATTAACGTACAAATATTCGTACTTACGTACAAATTTTGTCACTTTTTCGAAGAATCATTTGCCTCATTTTTTAACTAAATCTAATATCAACACTGACAAACAGAAAATAACTAACTATAACTATTAGCGAGGATACCTAATGTCAATAGCCCTTTATAACTATTATTATTTTTTCTTTAATTTGTTTATTCATCTAAGAAATCTAATTAGTATTAAATAAATTGAATGTACGTTCAAATGAACATCAGGTTTATTCATCATGGAATTAACCTACATTCGTTTAACGTACGTCAATTAATGTTGTAGATACATTAAAATAATATAAAAATTATTATATCAGGTATAAGTTAATAATTTTAAAATCTTAATTAGAAAAAAAAATAACCTATGCACTACTACCACTTTATTATATCATCAAATTCTATCATTCCTATATACCTTTTATGATCTACATTATAAACTTGAAAATAGCAACTTGTAAATGATATGATAGCAAATGTGTGATAGTTGCAAAGTAAATGCATAAGTTGCGCAACAATAATCTTGATGGTATTTCCAAAATCGTAATAATAATTATTATGAAACAACTGCTGTAAAAAAAAGCTGTAAACGGAGTATCCGTTATTTTCGTGCGGTTACCTTATATAAGAAGATGGATGAGTAGTTAAAATTATTCCGAAAACCCACGTGAAAAGAAATGTGTTTTCTTTTAAATCTCAACCATTTCTCCACGAAAATATTCTCGTGGGTTTGGTATGGATTATTCTATATATGAACATATGGTTTTCAGTGTAGGCACGTATGCAAATCAAGCAAATAATTAACGCTTCATTCATTCAATGTAATGATTCTACAGATCCGGATTTCCAGATTTTATCATATATTTCTAAAATATTTTTACAATTTTGTAATTTCACCTATCGAACTTTTGCCCTAATTTTTATTATTTATTCAAAAAAATGCATTCGCTGCACGATATTTCAAGTAAAGCAAAAATAAAAGGAAAACATGCGCCTAGAAAGTTGGCTTCATTTGCAATAACGCAATGCAAAAGGTTTTAGGCTAAATATTTCCTTCGTCCGGTTAACACACAACCCAAGGTTATTAAACAGATTTCTATACTTACAGTATTTCTTGAAAATAAATAGTTTTTATACAATTATATTATTTTATTCAATTATCAAAGTTAAGCAATTTGTGACCTAGACGGTACTTGGATTGGTGATAGAAATAGTGTTTGTTAATTGAGAGTTGTATGCTATTTTATTAGATTGTTTATTTTTATATGTAAATACTTATATAAAAATTTATACTGAAACTGTCAATAATTAAAATGTAATTTATTAGTTTAACTCTATGTATGTTTTGTTTGTTTCCTGTATAAATTCGTATTGCTTGAATGGAAATAGAGCAGAATATATTTTATGGATTCTGCATACACTTCTACCTTATTTAGAGCTAATGAAGAGCTCGAAGCTCCTGATGGTTTAGTAGATTGGTTTGTGGAAAGCTGGCTTGCAATGATGTTTATAGCCTTTTGTTTGCGATCGCAGATATGAGCATTCGCTTATTTTTAATTTTAATTTACTGTTATGAAACTAGAACTCCGAATGCCATCTATCACATTCTATTGTGTACACGTGATGAATGGTATTAGATCATTGATAAACAACACGTTTACACCCACAATATTATTTATATACAATTATTAACGAAATGCTAACTCCTTGTTTCAATTTATTCTAATTTTCTTTTAATTATGGAACACGTAATAATTTGATAAATTTATTGATAAAATAACAATACAGTTTTAAAAAATAAGCCTTTTTTTTTGGTAATTTACAAAAAAAAAACTGACTTAGTTTAAGTAAACTTAACATAAAATAATTTAAGATAAATTAATATGAACTTAAATTAAGATGACTTTATTTAATTAAACATCTTAAATTAAGTATAAAAGTAAAATAGATTGAAACAATTTAAGCCCATTTTTAGTACTTAACAAAAAAACTGACTTAATTTAAGTAAACTTAACATAAAATAATTTCTTTTAAGATAAATAATACGAACTTAAATTAAGATAACTTTATTTAATGAAACTTAAATTAAGTCATCTTAAATTAAGTATACTTATTATATTATTAACTGAAACATTAAATTAAGAATATTATAATTATGAAGTTATGAATGAAAGTAAAATAAATTGATATAATTCACTACATTTTCTACAAATTTTTATGGAACAATCATATTAATTATTTAATCCAACCCTGCACGGTTATTTAACTCGCCTTTCGCTTATAAGTCTTTTTTTAATAATGTACAAAAAAAATGAATTAATTCAAGTAAACTTAACATAAGATAATTTAATTTAATTTGAAATAAATAAATATGACATCAACTTAAGACGACTTAATTTAATGAAACTTAAGTAAGTCATCTATTAACTGAAACATTTAAATTAAGAATATTATAATTATAAAGATATTTATGAAATTAAAATAAATTGATATAATTTTCTTGAATTATTTGTAATATTTATGGAACAATCAAATTATTTGTTTAGTCCAACCCTGTACGGTTATTTAACTCGCCATACGCTAATCCGTTAGATGACTCTAAAAATTAATGATCCGCAATGACTCAACCTATAGAGCACGTAAATACGAAGGATTTATTCAATTAAATTAAATTAAAGTTCGAGTGCGAGCGCAATAAATATACTTTATGTCCTTGAATCCTCGCATCTAAATTATATAGGAGTTACAATATTTTTGCTGCGGGATTAGATCGAAATTAATTGCCGAGTTCCGCATAGCCGTTAATGAAAACGTTCTAGGTGAAACGAATGGAATGGATGGAAGAGTTTAGTCGAAAAACAGCAATTAAATCATTTTCAAAATTGAATGAATCGTGAGCGAGTGAGTTTCCTTTCGGCATTTTGCGCTCAACGAAACCGTATTATTAGTGTACTTAATACTTTCCATTCAGTTTGATGAGAAAGTGGCGCGTAATGCAATTTAACATTGTAATCCATTGCAATTACAAAACTATAATTTGAATATATTTAAGTAGCAAGATTTAAAATAATGAAAGATCAAATTACTTATTAATTATAAATAACAATTCTATTATTTTTTCACCTCCCAAAGGCTAAACTAAAGTTACTTAAGATAATTAAGTCAACTTAATTTAAGCAAATTTAAACTAACAAGAGTCTTAACTTGGGACTATTTAATTTAAGTAAACTTAATATAAAATGACTTAATTTAATGCTTTTTTAGTACAAATAATTTATTGACACTTTTTTGTATGTTGTTGATGTTGTCTAAAGACTGGTTTATAATGTCTCATCCAATTAAAAGCTGTAGATAAGATGTTGATTATTTCAGAAAAGACATTGCCTTGAAATAAATACCAATAATACGAGTTGTAACAATCCTTTACGCAGTTCACAGATTTTCATCTTTGGCCTTGAAATTGTAATCAAAGCCTTGATCATTTTACGTCTTCTGTTCTTTAGTAGAATCAAAATTTCAAAAGTTTTTTGCAATAAATTGTTGTCAATACTATTTCAAAGTATAAAAAATATTTAACTAATAATAATACTTAACAAATAAATAATTGATCTACATTCTATAAAGACATTCCCTTTTAAAACTTGGAATTTCTTCTATTGAATTCCAAAATTGTCTCGAATTATCGAGCGATTCAACTTTCTACAAACGAATGAACGATTTAATAGCTGAAATAGTTTAAGAACATTTTTTAACTTACTCCACTTTTATATTGTTATTGTTGTCGGATCTACAAATTCGAAGCGGAATAAATTATGATTTATAATCTGACATAAGTGGATTGCGAAAGGATTTGTTGTGTTTGGATATGGATTTGGAACAATGAACGGAACGAATACGTACACTCACATATATCGCTTCGTTCCTATTTCCTATAGCAGAACGAAAACGATCGTTCGTAGATCATAGCTTATTTTATCTCTTCTACAATTATCCTACAACTTTTTCATACTTTCTGCCATTCATCATTTCACCAAAAAAAATGCCTAATTTGGATCAGATTTGTATCGCACGCTTTTGGAAAGGTAAAGTTTTCGTGAGTGAATTTTCTCAGAAGATAAGCATCAATTCTTTTTTGTGAGTGTGTGTCTAAGGACGTGTCCTCACGTAACTTAGTTGTCAAGGTTCCATGTTCTCATTTCCAACTACAATCTTCCATTATTTATATCTTTCGATTTATATTTACACAAATTAAAAATAAATAATTAAGTCTACTTAAGTTAAGTAGTTTTAAATTTAAAGAAAACTAAATTTAAGTAGACTTAACACGGCACAACTTAATTTAAATAAACTTAAAATAACATTAATAACAACTTAATTTAAGTGTACTTAACGTATTTTTTTAAGAAAATTCTCTTTACTAACATTTATAAGAATTATTCAAAGAAATAAAAAAATATTTAAAAATTATGTTTTGAAGTAATAATTTCACATTTTTTGTACATTTCTTTTCTTTTTAATATTTTGGTCTATAAAAGTACATGCATTACAATTTTTGATTTATATTTATGATTTTAAATTTAATTTAAGCAGTTTTACATTTAAAGAAAATTAAATTAAGATGACTAAATTTAAGTAGACTTAACATAGAACGACTAAGTGTACTTATAATATTTTTTTCAAGAAAATTAACTTTAGTTATTAAATTTAAGGACTATTAAAATAATTATAAAAAAAAAATAATTAAAAAATAAGTTTTGAAGAAATAATTTAAAATTCTGTACTCGAGCATTATTTTCTTTTTAATATTTCGGCGTATAAAAGTACATGTATTACAATTTTTGAATCATGTTTAGGGTTTTAAAAACGTGATTATTTATGATATGAGAAGTTTTCCATATTTGGATATAAATCTGGTTTAATAATGATATTCCGTTAACGTAGTTTCAACCAAAAATTCTGTAAGCAGGTGAAGTAATTTACTTAAAAAAAACATTATTCGAAAAAATAACCCTTCTGAATATAAATGCATGTCTTATCTTAATTTGTAAAATCCACATTTTAATTGTAAAAAATAAATTATAGTAATTAATAATTATTGAAAAAAAAAATAATTATAAAATATATGTTATTGTAAATAGTTTTAGTTGAGTAAAATAGCTATATGATTAATTGTTTATGGAACTTACTGATCTTGAAATAGACTTAGACATGTTAAAAAAAAGGAAAAAAATAGTAAATCGCAGAGAGAAATCAGCGTGAAATGAAATAAGACTAGTGACAGCAACAAGATATGTGTCATTTGAAGACGTGGTACAAATGCATGTACATACTTCGTACATGATTGATTTAAAGAGTCATTGTATAGGTGAAAACGTTTTAACAACGGATGATTTACATAAATGTACATCTTGAAAAAGACAAAATTTACCTACAGTTAAAAACGAAATTTTTACTCTCAAATTGAATACTTCTTAAAAGTCGTTTCTATAATTTGTGTAATGATATAAAATTGCTAGTAAAACACTTTTTTTAAGGAATAAATATAGAAAATATTGTAACAAAATTTCCCAAAAAGTTGTTTAGGAATATATTTTGTGGAGTACTTTTGTAATATTTACTTCAATTAATATAAGCTCTTTATTTGAAATAAAAAATGATCAAAATATATAATCATACCAGAAACGGATTTACAGACAATAAATTAAAGTAAAACATTTTATTATGGAATAAATATAGAAAATATTGTAACAAAATTTCTCAAAAAAATGTTTAGGAATATATTTTGTAGAATAATTTTGTATTATTTACTTTAAATAATTATTTGAAAAAAATGATCAAATTATATAATCAAACCAGAAACAGATTTACAAACAATTAATTAAAGTAAAACACTTTTTTGAGGAATAAATATAGAAAATATTGTAACAAAATTTCCCAAAAATTAGAAATATATTTTGTGGAGTAATTTTATAATATTTATTTAAAATAATTATTTGAAAAAAATGATGACATTATATAATCAAACCAGAAACGGATTTACAGACAATTAATTAAAGTAAAACATTTTATTAAGGAATAAATATAAAAAATATTGTAACAAAATTTCCCAAAAACTTGTTTAGGAATATATTTTGTGGTGTACTTTTGTAATATTTACTTCAATTAATATAAGCTCTTTATTTGAACAAAATGATGAAATTATATAATCAAACCAGAAACGGATTTACAGACAATTAATTAAAGTAAAACACTTTTTTAAGGAATAAATATAGAAAGTATTGTAACAAAATTTCCCAAAAATTTAATTAGAAATATATTTTGTGGAGTAATTTTGTAATATTTATTTTAAATAATTATTTAAAAAATTGATGAAATTATATAATCAAACCAGAAACGGATTTACAGACAATTAATTAAAGTAAAAGTAATATTTATTGCGACGTTAATTCTTGCAGAGCAGAGCTCTTTCCGCCAATAAACTTATATAATGGATAATTGATATTACTCATACAGGCATAGCTCTATTTATGGTATTTTGTTACGACGATCCTTATATTCACTTCCAGCTCTTCTATATATTTGCATCCAATTTTTTTAAATTTACTTATAATCAATATTTTAGAAAAGGTATAAACAAATAAATGATAAAAATTTGTGGTGCCCAGTTCTCACATCTACATTACAAAATTAATTTCACTATAGAAATTTATGGCAGTAATGGTATGTGCGGCTCCCTAGACAGTCAATATTTGAAAAAAAGGGCTCTTTTCTCCAATAAAGTTGCCGACCCTTGTTTTAGTATATAAAAACAAAAGGAAATAATTATTATTATTTATATAAAGCTGTATTCATGCAAATTTCCTATAACGTTTTTTTATATTTACTTCTAGTGTTTACTTTTATATGTATTATTCAATATTTATAAAAAAGAAACAGAAAATATTTAAAAAAAGGCTCTTTTCTCCAAAAAGATTGCCGACCCTTATTTTAGTAAATAAAAAGAAAAGGAGATAATTATTATTTATATAAAGCTGCACATTTCCTATGAAGTTTCTTGTATTTACTTCTAGTGTTTACTTTTATATGTATTTTATGAAAAATAAATAGACAATATCTTAAAAAATGGCTCTTTTCTCCAAAAAGAATGCCGACCCTTGTTTTAGTATATAAAAAGAAAATGATATAATTAATATTATTTATATAAAGCTGTATGTATGCTAATTACTTCTAGTGTTTACTTTTTACATTTATATATTTTTTTTCAATATTTATGAAAATGAAAGGAGATGCAACTGTAATCGTAATGCAATAAACATAACAGAAATGAGATGTTGGAGGTTGATCGATCAATATTTTCTTACGATTTTTCCACCGGTACTTGTGCATATTAATAACTAACTGTACGTCTGTGGAGAATGTTTCCATAAGTGCGAAAACAAAATCGCATTCAAATCTGGATTCGAGGAGAAGAAATATACATATTAAAAAAAAAACAACACAGAGTACAAGAACGGTTTGAGTGTTGGTCTCGTGGCTTTAGATGGGAGAGAAGTGAATGTAACTGTATCGCAGTTGTCCCACACAGGCTTATCCTTGGTTTTATTGAAATGACATAAAGGTTAAACGCCCTCACCTTGGTTATAAATACATAAATAAATAATATATTGAACTATTATGCGAGTGAGCCTCTCCGTGCCTCTTGGACTTTTTGCATTACTCACTCAAGTGAAAGGATCAAATTCTGCTTCGATTTACGTTATTCCTTATTATCATTTCGTATACAAAAAAAATCGTGTAACTTTAATATCATCTGTTGCATCATCGTTAATGTCAAGTTCTTTCTATTAATCATCTTAAACATTACTAAAAATGATTTTTTTAAAATTTTGAATAAAATATGATTCTTAAAATCATTATTTTATAATAACAAAATATAGTATATTTATTATTTTTGGTGCTTATGAACTACAAAATATTTTTTTTATTATTCGAAGTTAAAATATTTTGTAATAAATTTTGTGATTCAAATATTATTTACACTAATTTGGGCCAAGGGCTAAAAAACCAATATGTTTCTACTTTATAATCAAATTATTTCAAATAATTATTCTATATTGTTTATTAGATATAAATTTAACAAAAATTTTTTGAGAAACTCAAAATAAAAATTATAGAATCTTATTATTAAAGCATTAAAAAGAAAGAGAAAATTTTTAAAGCGTTAAATAAACAAACAGGATTTCATTTTTTAAGTGTGTGTACCAAATGCTACTTGCTTCTTGACCTTAACATTCTCTGAAGTGTTTATTTAAAACCAACATCAAAATTTAGTACGAAACATATATTGTAGGTTCAAATTTAATTAATAATTACATAATTACTGAATATGAACAACAACTTATATAAGGAAATACTACATTACAGTCAGCTAACATATTTTGTTATATAAATTGAAAATAATGGTTGTAAATCTTTTTGAAATAAATTGTCTTATGGATGGAATGTGGAATATTGTTGTCTCAAAAGTTGAAAAATTTAATTATTGTAAATTTTATTGATAAATATAATCCTTGGATTAAACTATGTATATAAACTAGATATCTTCAATGTTCATCTCTTAAAGATTTATTTGAGACTAATTATAAAATCTTATTCTACCTTCGAAGTTAACTATTATTATTTCTATTTTGACCAGTTAAATAAATTTTCCAACATATTAAATCTCACCGATATGATACAATATTTACAATATTTTTTCATCAAAAGAACCGCAGACAAAAAGTCTATTAAATGGAAAATTTTAAAGTGCAGAAATATAATAAAAATATAAGATAAATTTCTATTTTATGTCGAAAATTAATTAATATTTTTTTCAGAATTTATATTTCATAATAATAATTATTTATTTAAATATTTACGTTATAAATACAAGATTTTATTTAGATAGTTTTAAACATATGCAAATATAATAAAAGGTGATTTTTTTTAAACTATCAATGTCAAATACTTCACTATTCTACGTAGGTGTGTAATCAATAATTCAATATATAAATCACGTATAAAAATAATTCAAGTCTCACAACAATAGTAAAACTTTCAATTTTTAAAGGCTGTTGTATATTTTTTAAACTGTTATAAAAATGATTAAATTAATTAATTAATTAAGGAATTTGATATAATTACTTTAATTATTTTTTTTAGTAGTTCCACAAATATTTGTTAAGTTTTAAAAATTCCTATGTGATTAAATATAATTAATTTTGAAATATTTTCTATATGTTTTACATAATTTACTAAATGGCATACAATATAAATATAAAATGAGTTTATTTTATGCGAGCGTAAAAACGGTTGGCGTTTATTAGATCGGTATGCAAAGAATTTATTCAAATAATCCACAAATGAAGTTGTGGATAAATTAAATGTGAGAGAGAAATGAAAATGAAATTCTTTCCTACCTCTATATAAAATCCTGTAGAACTTTACGTCTGGGCGTAAATTTTTTTTAGCTCTCCTTTATTATTATATCAATTGGTCATCTGATGAAATCCTGCAACAAAGTATACATTTTATTACAAATTTATAAAAAAAATAGCTTAAATTATATCATTATTATTATTAGTATTGGAAACGAGTTACGTATTATTTTTTTTTTCGTATTTATAATGCATTTCTTGAATAAATTTTCTGCATTTTAATATTATTGAGTGTTAAGGAGAATGAATCATTAAGTCGAGATATTTTATGAGATAACCCTCGCATAAACCTTTCGTTTAGTCACATTGCATTAGCCAGACACACGTAAACAAGTCAATCAAAAGCGCAGCCCAAGACTTGGAGACTCGCAAATTGCTGAAAGCTTATTGCCTGAAGACTTATTGAAAATAAGTATTTTCTGTATAAAACGAAGCACTTACATTAATCGTTTATTATCTAAAGTATTCAATCTAAAATTAAACAGTTTTTTAAAAATTTTATAAGTTTTAAAAATTTATAATATTGATTTCTTTTTAAAAAGTAATAAATTTTATACAAAATTTTAAAATTAATAGAATAAAATAAAATATCCACATTGATTTAAATAAAATTAATTTCAATAAGTTACGAATATTTATTATTATGTTCATTTCATTCAACGTTTTGCAACAAAATATTTAAATTTAAATAAAATCGTAGTAAATTATTTTATTTAAATTACTTGCAAATAAATTTATTGAAATTACTTTGCAAAACTCAATAATTTACAAATAACTTTTATATAATAAAATAACGTTTCGCAATAAATATTTTATTATATCTACATTTTATACAAAGTGAAAATATGTTTAATTTTTATCTAAAAAATTTAAAGTATTTAATTTATTTATAATTTACGTAAGTTTTATTGAAATTACTTTCCATAATGTATTAATATTTTCGTAATATTTTATTTATTGTAATAAATATTTTAATATATTACGTTTATAACTTAGAATGTGTTTAATGATTATTTAAAGTATTTCATTTCAAATGAAATGAAGTTAATTTATGAATAATTTGTTGTAATTACTTTGAAAAATGTTTTTTCATGAAATATATTACTTAATATATGTAAAATTTTTAATATTCTTGATGAGACTTGAAAGAGAAATGATTGAAAGTTTGTTTTGAATTGACGACAAAGTAATGCTGTAAATTATTAATTTTTTACATATTTTTGTAGTAAAATATTTTGCAATATATATTTTATTATAATTAGTTTCTACAAAGTTAGAATGGTTTAGTTTTTGTACAAAAATTGAAAGTGTCATAGGTAAAACCATTTGCGAATAACAAAATATAATTGCACATTTTGCATATAAAAACGTTGCGGTGGATAAAACAAACAAGCTGAGATCAAGATAATATTGTTGAATTATTCCACTTTCGAATGTGTTTGTGTATGTGGTCTGCAAATTGAGTTCAGGTACGTAATTGAGAAATGCAATTCGTTAGATCGTTGAGCGTTGTATAACCGAAAATGACCTTTTCAGTTTCGATTTATTTGCAGAGAAAACAAAGGTCTTTGTAAAGCGTTCGACCATTGTTACCTTTGCGTTTGCAGACCTGAAAATGCGGACCAAATTGGGATCGACGCAAACTCGTTACAATCTACGAAAAAAATAATGCACATCGTTACCTGCTTGCACTTTATATATTTATTTATGTTGTATTAATTTCGTGAATGGAAGGTCATCCGGTTTCCATTCGTCAAATGTACATATATTTATATATATATAAAAAACAATAGTCGTAAAAGTTTTACACTTTTGTAATTTAATACAGTCGTCGTCCAGGTACGAAAAACGATGCGAAAACAAGACTATTTCATTTCTGGCATGTAACTTTATATAGGAATAAATAATTTCTTATAGCTGCATTCTTCACAGTGAAATCCACCATAGTTATAATAAATAATTCTAACTTTCAGTTTATACCTGTAATAATTAGTTTTTCTTATATTATTATCACTAATTTGAGCCAAAAAACGCAGTTTTTTTGTGTATTTTAAATACATTTTTATATATATTATTTTTTTAATTCTACATTACATTTTCTAAAGATTTTTTTAAAGTTAAAATATGAAACATTTCAGAATTTTCAGTTCAATTAATTTTAGTTCTAACTTAATCTATCTTTAAATCTATGTTAACTTTAACAGCAGTGAAGACCATCATGAAATATCTTACAGTTGAAAATTATATAACATCTGATAATAATTAATTAGTTAGATTATCATAAATTTACAACGCAAGCGTTAATTAAATATTTGATAATTAACACAAGTATTGAAGTTCATGAGTGTAAATTCTTCAACTTGCATAATACTAATAATGTATTAAATAATCTCAACAATTTCAGAATTTTTAATTCAATTAATTTCAGTTCTAACTTAATTTATCTTTAAACCTATGTTAACTTTAACTTTAGTGAAGGCCATACTGAAATATCTCACAGTTGAAAATTATATAACGTCTGATAATAATTATTTAGTTAAATTATTATAAATTTACAATGCAAGTGTTTATCAAATATTTGACAATTAACACATGTAGTTAATTTCATGATGGTAATTTCTTAAATTTTTAATTTTTTTTAAATTTATTTTTCAAGCAACATGTAAATTTTTTATTACAATTTTTCTACACTATTGAAAAATCTATCATATTTGCATATCGTTTCTGAATTTCTTTGAAAATTAATCTTAAAGTTAAAAACTTTTAAATTAAAGCCTATTTAATAAATATTATGTAAGAATTTTTTTTTTTAAATGACAAGAAAAAAAAATATTTTCAGTAAGGTCAAAAGTTTAAAAAAAAATCACAATAAGAAAATAATTTATGTAATCGATAAAATAATCTAATAAAGATGATTTTAGTATGCAAAGTATGGATTTATGTGTATTTAAATTTTCAAAAATAAATCGATAATTTAAGTTGGTGGAATGCTATTATTTATAACCGATTACGTAATGACAATATTATTGTTGTTTATTGAAATAAAAAATGATTAATTTCTCATGAAACGATAATTTAAGGCTGCGGAATTTATAATCATTTACGTAATAACAAATAGAAAAAAATATGTACACGTGGAGAAGATGATTCTGGTACTCAAATATTTACAATTAATAGTTCAAGCATGAAATTATAGTTATATAAATAAAGATTTTTTTAAGTATACTTCGAAGT
This sequence comes from Nicrophorus investigator, assembly GCA_963457615.1. Taxonomy (NCBI): domain Eukaryota; kingdom Metazoa; phylum Arthropoda; class Insecta; order Coleoptera; family Silphidae; genus Nicrophorus; species Nicrophorus investigator. The sequence continues at coordinate 9,291,596 of OY735142.1, read as the reverse complement.
TCATGCGAAGATTATCATTGGTAATTATTGACATTTGAGAGGAAAAACGTGCATGGTCTTAAGACTTTTCTTGGAGCGTTCCCACAACATTAATTACTTAAGCTTGCAACGACTGAGAGTATTTATATTAATAATTAGTATTGGTTAGTTTGTTTTTCGAGACTCGTCTAGACTCACGGTCTAACTACAAACCGGATAATGCTTATATAAGCTATGCAATGACAGTTAGATGCATGATATATTGCATATTATGTTTAACTTATTAAGTGTAACAGTTATATCCAATTTTTTTTTTTAAAGAAAAATGATGTTTTTTTAAGTTAAAATTAGGTTAGTAATAAATAATCATATTTTATGGATTATAAATACTTGATTGCACTCGATCCATCAATGGATATGGCACAAAAAAAAAGATCATTCATCTTAGACGATACACATCAGTAATTTGAGTATTCATCCATTTCGTGCACTAATGGGTATCGAAAAATAGACTCGAAATACAGTTTTAAGTTTCACACGGATTCGATCGAAAAGCCAAAACTAGATCATGATGCTGTAGATGGCTTTTTTTTTTTTTTTTTTTTTTTTTTTTTTTGGGAGGAGAGGAAATCTTCAGAAAGAGACGCGCGGGTGGAGTCGCGGTACTGTGGGATTTCTACCCACTAAAACCTCTCCCCCTTCTTCACCAATCATCCAGGACCTGTCACTTTCGTGTATTTCACTGCGATGTTGGTTGTTTGTGCTGATTTAGCTAATCTGTTCGTTGATGGTCTCCACTACCATTCTCTGCATTAGCCTTCTTCAGGCTCCGTTCATACTCTTCCTTCGTAGAAAGCAACCTACGCACATATCTCGACACAATTCCCCAGCCCTCTGGACATTTTAGCATTATCCGGATGAGAGTATCTGGTTCCAGCGTTTCCCCGATTTCTGCTTCGGCTTCGTGTCTCATTCTCGCCCATCTCTGGCACCTGAACAGAGTATGCTCCGGGCTGTCATCCTCTTCGCAGTACCAGCACGTTTCATTTTCCTTCTTTGCAATGAAGTGCAGATACTTGCCGTAGCATCCATGCCCTGAAAGCGCCTGGCTCAAATGGAAACTTGTTTCTCCGTGCTTTCTTGTAACCCAGGGGCCTATTTCTGGAATCAAGCGGCGGGTCCACGCTCCCTTCTCCGAGTTCTGCCATTTTTCCTGCCACTTTTCCAGCAGGCTGGCTCTAGCAGCTTCTTTGCTTACGCCTCTCAGCCTCTCACTTCTCTCATTGACTAGGAGCTCTATGGGTGGCAAGCCAGCTATAACCTGCACTGCATCTCTGGAGATAGTTTTGTATGCGCAACACATTCTTATAGCTCCCCTGCGCTGCACTGTTTCTAGTAGTTTTCTGTACTTTTTCACCCTAGTTGCTTCCTCCCATACGGGAGCGGCGTACAGCATAATAGACTGTGCTACTGCAGCAAGCAGTCTCCTCTTGCTTGGCTTTGGACCACCGTTGTTCAGCATCAGCCTGTTTACCGCCGAAGTAGTCTCTGCTGCTCTTATTGATACTTCCCTGATGTGCTGAGCGAATGTCAGGCTGCTATCAATCGTGACCCCCAAGTATTTTAGGGATTTTGTTAGCACTACGTCTGTACCGGAAATTTGAATATTTATCGGCCTTGTTTTCCTTCTCCCTGATAATAACACAGCTTCTGTTTTTTGGGGTGCAAGACTCAGTCCTCTCTTTGACATCCAGTTTTGTATATTTTGTGCAGCTACTTTTGCTTTTTCAGCCAGTTCCTCCTCCGTCTTTGCCGCTACAACTACTGCCAGGTCGTCCGCATATCCGATCACTGTTACGCCTTCAGGTTGTTCGATTCTCAGCACTCCATCGTATGATAGATTCCACAGGTGAGGACCTATCACTGAGCCCTGCGGAACACCGCTGTTGATGTTCATGATTTTCTCATCTTGAGCACTTCCAATCTTGATGGAACGATTGCTGAGATAGCTCCTTACTATTTTCTCCAGGTAGTTGGGGATTCCTCTTTCTCTTATTTCATCGAGTATTGTTTTCCATGCCACGGTATTAAATGCATTTTTGACGTCAAGTGTCATCAAAACGCAGAGTTTTCTGCTGCTTCTGGTACCTGCTCTTGCTTCCTTAGCTATGTTGACTACCATTTGTATAGCGTCGATAGTGGATCTACCTTCTCGGAAACCGTATTGTTTTTCTGATAGGCCCCCACATCTCTCGATTTCTTCCTTTAGTCTTCTAGTTAGAAGCTGTTCGTATAATTTGCCCATTGTGTCTATGAGGCAAATTGGCCTGAACGACGATGCTTCTTCGATTGGCTTTCCGGGCTTCTTTATTAGAATGAGCTTGGCATTCTTCCATCTCTTTGGGAAATTTCCTTCCATCGCAGATTGGTTTAGAGCACTCAATACTGCTTCCGGATGTTCTCTAGCTACAATTTTGGTAATTTCCGCCGAGACTCCATCAGGACCTGGGGCTTTTCCGTTTTTTAGTCGCCCACTGGCATAGGAAAGTTCTTCTTTTGTGAATTTTTGAAAGTCGTTTCTCTCTTCACTGTGTTCTGTGTTTGGGAGATCTTCATGTTTGGGGAACAAAGACTCTGCTATTGACCATGCTCTGTCTATTGTCATGCCTGCCATCGGATCTGTCGGTTTCATACTTCTTCTGACTATTTTGTACCCTTCGCCCCATGTGTTGGTATTTACTTCTTCGCATAGATTTTTCCAGCACTCCCTCTGCCTTTGGCTAATAGCTACTTTTAATTTTTTCCTCGCTGTTCTTAGCTCTTCTATTTCTTCATTACAGTCGCCACCATTTGTTCTGCGCCGCTCTCTCTGATACTTCCGTCTTGCGGTTTGGCAAATTTGACGCATATTTGATATCTCAAGAGTCCACCAGTATACTTGCTTCTTTTGATGGGCATTCGGCTTTCGTTTCGGCATAGCCGCGTCGCACGCTTTTATTACCGCTTCCATGAGCTGTTCAACGCTCTCGTTGCCTCTTAGCTCTTCTTGAAGTGACAACCTCAATTTGTTTTCGTTTAGCTTTTTTAAAGCCCATCCTTGTATGTTTGTTGGCGATAAATTATTTGGCCTGCCCTCGATATCGAATAATATGTAGCGATGGTCGCTCATGGACTCTCTGTCTAGGACTCTCCACTTGTTTATCTTGGTGGCAATTCTGTTTGTGGCAAATGTTATGTCTAGGATAGATGCACTAGAGCCCCTCTCAAAAGTGGGTTCGGAGCCTTTATTTATGACCACTAGGTCCAGACTTGCTGCCCATTCCGTCAGCATACCACCTTTTGCATCAGTTCGTGTCTCGCCCCATTCTGGATGTTTTGCGTTGAAGTCGCCTGTTACCACAGCAGTACCTCCATGCCTTCTAATTTCATTTCCCAGATTTGTCAAGACGTCTTCGTACCCTGCCCTGTTTATATTTGGGGATATATAACAAGAGAATAGAGAAAAATCTGTTGTCTTCACCCACACGAATCCTTGGCCTCGTCCTGTTTTTTGGACAGCTATTTGACTATTTAGGATTTTTATAGCAGCATCTCCCTCGTCGTTCAGAAACCATCCTGTTTTCGTTTTGTTTTTGTTTGGCTCGCTAATAGCCAGAATATCAACTTTTTCTTCTTTTGCAGTAGATAGCAGTAAGTCGTGTGCTGCTCTGCATCGATTCTCGTTCAATTGAATTATTCTACACACCGCGCCTGCCATTTTGCTGCTTATTCAGCGCTCTCATGTATTTGGGGCAGCGTGTGCTGCCTGCCTGGTGTCCCGCTTGGCAGCATAGCGGGCAGAAGGGTTCTTCTTTGCACTCTTTGGCTTTATGGCCTTCTTTGTTGCATCTCATGCAGTTGTTCGTTCTGTCTGGGCCCGAACAGTTGGTGGCTCGGTGGCCTATTACCCAACACCTAAAACAGCGAGTTGTATCAGTTCGTTCCCTTACCCTGCAGTTTACCCATCCTATTCGTATTTTTCCGCTTTCTAGAAGTTTAGCTCCGTCTTCTTGTGTTAGCTCTACCGTGCCAATTTGGTTCCCATTATATGTTGGTCTTAGGGACTTCACATTTACTTTTTTCCCTATTGCTGCGTTCAGGGCCTCTTCCACCTCTTCTTTGGTGGTTACTGCGTCAACATCTTTGATGTGTAATATGGTCTTCTTCTGCAGAGTACGGACCTTCTCCTCGCTTTTTAGGCCTTTTGCAATAGCAGCCCTTAGGATCTCTGCTTTTCCCGTACCCTTCTCCACTTGCACCAGTAGCTCTCCTTGCCGCGTTTTCCTTACTGCGGTAATAGACACGCCTACCTCATCAAGCCTGGTACATGCTTTTACTTTTTTAAGCGTTTCCGCGTAGCTGCTTCCTTCTGTGCTTATTAGCACTGCTTCCGGTATCGTCCTCCTCCTTGGTCTCTTGGGCTGCGCCTCCTGAGGTTTTGGTTTTCTACGTTGAACAGTAGTCCATTCACTTGTCTTTTCTGCCACGTTTTCATGTATGTTTGGTTGCATCACATCTCGACATTCGTCATTTGACTTGCTTTCTGCGGCTTCTGTACAAACAGCGCCCTCTGGCGACGGCTTTGCAACGTCCTCTATTGAGGTTATGATTTCGTTCATTACATATACCTCATTTTTTATCTGGTTTGGGGTTCGCTTGAACCTCCTGACTAGCTTCTTCAGGAGCTTTACACTCTCCTTCAGCTGCTTAAGATATTCCGCGTTTCGCAGATCACTTTTCCAGCTCGGAACATCACTATTTTCACTCATGGTTTCGGGCACAACCTCACTCGTCGCCATCCTGAACCAAACTCCATGCTGCTGCTGTAGATGGCTGCAATCTATAAAGTGTAAGCCTTTAACTAGTTTAAGCCCATATGAAGACGTCGGATTGATTACCTAGTTTATCAATTTGCGCGCCGCGCCGTCAGCAAGCTTACTGGGTTCTAATCTAATTAAACTCAGGACGATGCATCAAATTAATCCTTTAGATTAAATTACTTGAAAAATTATAATATAAGAAATTTAAATATTAAAATAAGAATTGTAAATATTAAGTAATTAGTAGTCATACCTCGATTAACGAATAAGGTGTGTTGCATGAAATGACTTCGTTAAGCAAAACATCGTTTTAAGAAGTAAAAATATTAATGTACAAATAAATTCTTCGATATATCCAAACTTCGTTATCCGAGGTAATATATTAAAAAAAGCTCAAATTCAATTTTACACATTTTTCAATTAATAAAAAAATATTTATATTACAAAATTTAGGATTTGAACAAATATATTTTTTTATAAATATAACAATTAATTCTTGAAATTTGATAAAAATAAACATAGTTTTTACAAATAAAAATGCTGATGTACAAATATCAATGCTTCGTTATTTCAGGTAACGTTAATCGAGGTAGGACTATATTAGACTACTTAAATAATGAAAATTTTCTACATTTTCCAGTTAATAGAACATACAATTATTTCCAAAACAAATTTTGGTATTTAACAAGTATTATTTTTTTTTATAAATGTAAATAATGTTTCTAGAACTTGTGTTGTCTTCAATTAATCCTTTTATTTAAGTAAAAATACCAAAGTATGAATAAATTTTACAGTGAAAAACAATAATCTTCAGCATTCTTCGTTATCAGAGGTAAATTTAACCGAGATGGTACTGTATTAAAAACGGCTAAAATTCATACTTAAACAGGTAAATTTCTACATTTTTTTCAATTATTACAAAAAAATCATTCACATTACAAAATTTAGGATTTGAATAAATATATGTTTTTTTTTATAGATATAACAATTAATTCTTGAAATTTGATAAAGGCTTCGTTATTTGATGTAACGTTAATCGAGGTAGGACTATATTTGAATACTTAAACCACAAACAGTGAAAAAAAAAATACATTTCCATAAATATTTTTTTTATATATAAATAATAGTTTTTTTTATAATTTGTTGTCTTCAATTAATGCTTTTAAATTTCATCAAAAAATCAATGTTTTTAGAAGTAAAAATTATGTATTCTTCGTTATCTTAGTTAACGTTAAACAACGTATTAAAAATTCATAACTGATTGAAAATAAAATAAAACATTTTTCAGTTAGTAGAAAAAAGTTATTCATTGCATTACAAATTTTAGGATTTTAACAATATTTTTTTTATAAGTGTTAAGAAATTAAAATATAGTTATGTCATCAATTAACCCTTGAGATTTGATAATAAGAAAATAAATCAATCAATTTGCAAATTAACAAAAATTTTAACAGGTAAAAATATGTTTACAGACAAAATATTTGGAACAAAAAATTTGGGCTAAATCAATAAATATAAACTTCGCGCTAAACTAGAGATATCACATAACATACAAAAAAAAAGTGAATCATAATAATCTATGTCAAATCTATCTAAAGAAATGTCAAGCGACTAATTAAAATTCGAAAATTTATAAGTTTTTATGTTAATAAATTTACTTGATATAATCTAATACAAATTCCAGGTTACAAAAATTGTAATAATTATAATAAAAAATAATCCATGATTTCCTATAAGAGTAGAAAAAAATGTATCCGGGAAATAATAATAGTTTAAATATAATATAATAATTATAAAGATTTTTCTTTTTGTAAAAGTAGAAATTGATTTACACTGCTTTAACGTAAATTTAGTTTTACATATACTTTTTTTATCCCAAAAACCAAATCTGGGTCAACGCTGTTTGAATTTCCGGTACTTAAGAGCCACACACTAAACAAACATCGAATACTTACTAATTGGCTATTGACAAACAGAAGCTAAATTCTTATTTCTTTCTTTCTCTTTAAGTCTTCTTTATTTTTTTTTTGCGAAACGATATTGCAATTGGTTGAATGGTGAAGACTAACGGAGAGATGGAGAGAATCCGAATGGTTTATGGATCATTTAGAGAAGATTGTTTATTGGATGACCTTTTTAAATATTGTTCAATAGATCATCACTTGGGCAATAGGCAAGAACGACTTTGTAGCGATAGCATCATCATTTGGCACGATTTAGAAACACATCTAGTACACAACAGTGAAGGATGAATGTTGCACAGATAGAAAACTGGAACTATACGGTAATAACTATTGGAGGTCAATAAGCGTTGCTCCTTTTTCATTTTACTCTTTGTTTTTTATTATTTCTGCCACATTTATTTTACTTTGCAATTGAATTAACTTAACAGATTTGTTACAGTTTCACTGTCAACACTACTTATTTTTTAGATCATATTTAAATTAAGTTATACTAAAATTTTGCAACCTTACATCACCATAATTGATTACATGCTTCATTAGATTTCCTTTCATTTAAATTAAGCTTTTTTATATAAATGTATCGCAATTTTAAATGTAAATAAATAAAAAACTAAAACGGATTTAAATTTATATATGATAACATAAAATTTCAAAAATTGATTACAAGCTTCATTCAGTTAATGTTTAAGTTTTTGCATACTTTAAAATTTTCAATTGAAATTGGTTACATTTTAATATCTAGTAATTCAAAGCAATACCTCACATAGTCCGGTTTTTTATAAATTTCAAACGAAATTTTAATTCAGCAAAATAAAAATAAATTTCATCATACAACACATATTATTTGTTTATGTAGAAGTCAAGTTTATTTCTATGTATTATTAAAAATCCTTAAAATTTCACTGTAAATAAAATTACAGACATAAATTTTACAATAAATGTTAAGAAATAATATGGAAATTTATTGATAATTTTTGACCATTAAAATCTGTAATTTTAAATAATCATAATTTATTTTAAAAAAAACATGCAATTTAAATAAACATTAATGTAAAGTTTATATTTTTAATACATAGATTATAAAATGAAAAATTATTATTAATTAAAAAGAAAAATTAGATTTTAATTGAAAAAATGAATAAAGAACAAACTTATAATTTATTAATTTTAAATAGTAAAAAATTATTATTATAAAAGGACGAGAATTTTCAATGTAAATAAATAAAAAATTAAAGCGGATTTGAATTTACATTTCTAAAATTGATTACATGCTTCATTTTATTTGCTTTTAGTTAATATCTCACATAGTTTTTCATTTCAAACCAAATTTTAAATCAGTAAAATAAAAAATTAATTATATAACACACATATTTTTCTCCTCTATAGAGTCAAGTCTATTTCTTTTGCAGTTTATTTTTATGAATTATTAAAGTCTTCGATTAGTCCAAAATTATACTATAATTTTATAACAGACAAATTTTACAATAATTAAAAAAAAAGTATAGAAATTCATGGTTTTTGATAATTTGTGACCATCAAAATCTTTAATTTTAAATAATCATAATTTATCAACAAAAAAACAATGCATATAAAATAAGTCGCAATAAATATTAAAGTAAACTCTAAGAAACTAAAAAAAAATGTATGTATATCTTGAAAAGTTACAAATCCTTACGAAATTCTATATGAGTAAATAAATAAATACATCTGATCAAATGGAATTGATTAATTTTGTTATTATTTTTAGTTATATAAGTTTACATTTTAATCCGTAAAATAGTCAACGAAAAACTATTATTAATTAAAAAAGAAAAATTAGATTTTAATTGAAAACTAACAAAAATGAAAGAAATATAAATTTATAATGAAAAAGTATTATTATAATAAAACAAAAAATATGAATTTATATAATAAATATTATCGCTAACCGTTTGAAACCGGACTAATCGAGGAGAGCACAAAAAGAGACTCGACTGTATAAATAAGAATAAAAAATGATCATTATTTATTTTTATTTTGTAAATAAAAATTTTGCACTTATATAATTTTTCTGAATTATTAAAATTATAATATTTATTTTAAAGAGATAATTGTATGGCTTTCATATTTTTATTAATGGTTGAATTATATATTTTTCTTAAAAAAAAATGTTACATAATAAATTAGATGCATTTTAGTATAGCAAAAGTTAAGCAATAATTATTCACTGTTATTTTCCTTTATAAAAAAAGTAAATGAAATGCTGTTCATGGCTGCAGAAACAAAGAATTCCAATTGACTAAATTTTTTATTCCGTTGCCTAATTTCGAGTATAATTGATTGTAGCTGTTCGTGTATTGTCCAGCGGTGATTGTTTCACGCTGTTTACGATTGTCGATAAAAGAATGAAAGAAGAACAGAATCTCTATAATCGTTTTATTAGAAAAAGTTGGAGACGTGATGGCTCGTGGAGAGAAACGCAGAAGTTTGACCTCCTTGTCACAGGAGAGAAAAGTCAACAAAAGAAAACATGAGCGCGCGAGAAATAAAATTTCATATAAAAGGCACATTTTTTTCAATACATACAAGGAGCAGATATTCTCCTTGGAAATCAAATGAAATTGTTGGATCAACTTGCATTTCCTGTTTTATTGCAGACACTCAAGAAACATAGAGAAAGAGATGAAGTTGAATAGATTCTACAAAGTGCATCATTTATTTCAATTTCAATCTACTTCGGAATCTCGGATTCCAATGGATTTATGAACAGCTCCAAGATTAATGTCTCTGTGACAATTATTTATGTTATTCAAGTGTCTTGATACGATATTAATTTGAATATATGCGTTGGAGGTTTTGAAAATAAAAATAATTCAATAATTCATAATTTTTTAATAATACTTTATATGTTTACTTAATTCAAACGTAATTTATATCTGAATGTTATCTTCGATATCCTTGAGCATTTCAATTGCATCCCCAGATCGTACGCTGTCCATGAAGATAAACACTTTATTATTCATCATTTTCCTACCGCATTAAGGTGTAATATGAAGAGGCTGCGTCCATGATTTGCATAGAGCATAAAGCATACATGCATTTGATTTATATCATTTCGACTCGGACAGAGGTAATTCATATAGCATGAGTCCACGTGATTTATCTGGTCATGTATAATTTTCATACACGGTGTGCGCTTTTTAAACCTCGACGCAGCAAACAAAAAAAATGGAAAATGAAAAAAAAAGGAAACGAAATTGCAACAAACTCACGTGGCATGACCACCCAATTTACAATTATTCTTTGTAATATTCATAAAAAGTACAGAAACGAGGTTCAATAAACTTTCAAGCAATGCAAACATACCTCCAGTTTTCAATTTCGAATCATATAAATTATGGTTTTACATTATTTTGTATGTTATATGATCCATATTTCTTTATTTTTTAATGCAAATAAAACAAGTATGCAAAGACAGCAATAAAATCACCTACGCAGTGCATTGAATCAGAATTATGTACAGAATTTACAAAAAAAATAAAAATCTTAAGAATACAGCCATTATTTTTACAACATAAAACATAATAAAAATGGTGATTTTTTAAATTATATTAATTAAATGATTTCAGTTAATATTTATTTAATATTCTCGTTTTTCTAAAAAAATCAATTCGTTCATTTCGATAAACTTTATCAAAAAAAAAATAGATTTTATTTGATAGGAGAACAATTTTATAATTAATTAATTTTATATAATAAAAAAGCATTATAATAATAGGACAAAAAAATAATATGAATTTATATAATAAATATTATCGCTAACTGTATGAAACCAGATATCACAAAAAGAAACGCATTCAAAAGATAAAATTAATTTCTGAGCAATAAATTCAAACACTCCAGATATGAACGTTTCAGCCAAAAATAAACGCATTTTGCACGCAAATTTCTGCGCTGTAACTACAGTTCCACAGATCCGATTTTAAAAATTGAACATTCATATTAACGCTTAGCGTCTATAAAGGCACATAGTGAACTCAGATAATTTTTAGGGTCATCCCCTGTGAAGAAAATAATTAAATTTTAATCAAGAATTATTTGTTATTTTTATTAATTATTTCTTGAACCAAGCGAGATAAAAAAAAATCTTTCTTCGCCATAATACTTGGATTACTCCTAGAAGTATCCATTTAAGGTTTCATCGAAATCGCTCCACGTATTCAAAAGATAAAATTAATTTTTGAGCAATAAATTCAAAGTCTCCGGATATGAACGTTTCAGCCAAAAATAAACGCATTTTGCACGCAAATTTCTGCGCTGTAACTACAGTTCTACCGATCCGATTTTAAAAAATGAACATTCATATTAACGCTTAGCTTCTATAAAGCTACATGGTGAACTCAGATAATTTTTAGGATCATTCCTTGTGAAGAAAATAATTAAATTTTAATCAAGAATTATTTGTTATTTTTATTAATTATTTCTTGAACCAAGCGAGATTAAAAAATTCTTTCTTCGCCATAATGCTTGTAATGCTGTATTAACAGGAAGAAAAAATTGATCATTATTTATTTTTATTTTTTGAATAAAAATTTCGCATTCATCGTACAAAAAACTTTTATAATTTTTCTGAATTATTAAAATTTCATATTTTTAAAGTTTTTTTTAAACATAATTATATAATAAATTAGATTAGTATTTTAGTATAGCAACAGTTAAGCAATAATCATTCACTGTTATTTTATTTTATAAAAGAAGTAAATGAAATGCTGTTCATGGCTGCAAAAACAAAGAATTGCAATTGACTAACTTTATCAAAAATTCTAATGAATTTTAAAATTTTAAACCAACTTCATATTTAATTAAATATAAAATTTTGATAACATTTTTATTTTCAGTTCTATTCATAAATAAAAGTGATTTAATTAATTTCATGAAATTACGTAGAAGTTGATTAATTATATGAATATTCGACTATAATTAAAGGTTTATTAACTCCAAATGATTTCTATGTCTTCAATTCAGCATCTGTTTTATCGATTTAGCGAAAATAAGCAATGATTTCCATCAGTTTACTGTTATTTTCAATCATCCGTACTATGATTTGAATATTGTTGTATGTAGGAGCAAATGCATGATTTTATTTTGATTAAAGTGAACTAATAACAGTTTTCGTTGGATGGGTAACAAATCAAAATTAATTCATTCAGAAGCGAATGTACAAACAAATAAACTGTAATTAGGAGCTATCACGAAGGTAACCCAATTCGAGCGGATAGAACCATTGATAAATGAGCTTGACAAAATAATATACGTTTTGAATTTCCCGCCTCGAAGCCATCTGCTATAAACGATTGTTGCTAACAACTTAATTACAGCGAGACTCTACCTCGTATAGATAGATAAATCAAGAAATTAGGTCAGTTTGTTTTTTCTCACTAAACTCCTTATTTCCGCCTCCTCCGACTACCTATCATTAGATAATAAATAATGCTTTTATTAATTACGTAACATCTGTCGGAACAATTGTTCCGCTGATCCGAAGTTTGCGTGCAAACGTAGGTCCATCCAAACGGAATTAAAGATTCGTATTCTTTAAATTCGTTAAACTGCGTAACGGTAGATTTACTCCAGGTGTTCAGTGGTCACGAACTCGAGTCCGGAAAACAGGGATTAAAGGCGGATTACGTTCGTTTCAGTTACAACTCCTAATTCAATTCATAAACCTTACTACCTTTTTGTATCTATCGAATTCTGGCTTCAAGGTTATAACTAAAGATTTATATTCGTCCATTTACGATCATCTAATTATCGAGGTACGTAGATGAAAGTGGAGAAAAAATCGACTATTATATTACAGCATCATTATTACAGGGCAGTAAAAACATCCGCAGTAAACCCAAGTTATAAATATATTTTTAATAGCTTTGCGAATTTAAAAAAATTTAATTTAAGTTTATTTTTTATTAGTAAAAGTTAGTTAACGTAAACGATACTTAGTTGATGAAAGAAAGAAAGAAAGTGTTTGCCCGAGAGAAATTATCTAGCACAAATTTCGCCGAAAATTTTAGTTTCTTAATTCTTCAATACAGGGATGTTTGAATTTAAATTATTTATTATATTTGACTTCTTTCAACAATTTTTTAATTAAGTTTGACTATTAATATCAAATTTATTTAATTATATCATCAATATTACAAAATTATTTTTTTTACTTAAACATCGAAGGTATTTCACAATTTACAATCTTGAATCTGATATACTGCTTAAGTGCACTAATTTCTTTATTATTTATTTCTTATATAACAAATTCTTTAAACTTATAAATTCATTACATAAATTACAAATAATTTACTGAAATGATATAATTGATATAAAGTTATCCTTTTGTAATTAGTAAATCATTACTTTATAGATAATTAGGTAGAATAAGCACTAAAAAATAAAAATATTATATTTTAAAACAATGGTTAAATATTTAATTATTTTTATTTATGAATTAAAAATAATTTCATTGAAACTAAAATATTTCAAATTTTAATTGTATCATCACATATCTAAAAGCAAACTAATTAATGATGTCATAGTTTCAAATAAGGAAGGACAAGGTAAACTATATTCACCGAAGACCTGAATAACAAAAATTATTCAGTAAATCCAATTAGCGCAAATACTTTATAGAATCGTCGCTAATTACATACAATAGCAATTAATTAAAAACAATTAACTATTATTATATTGTAGAGAATGATGATAATAGTTTAGAAAGATCGTCTGATTCATTAAAAAAAAACAAGTTGGAATTAAACAATCATGAAGAAAATTGCCTTGGGTTGAATATATTTGCAGTCCTATTAGCATTTGCATATGATAACAGAAATAGAAGCAAATTATCACACATTTCGCAACGACCGATCATCTCCAAATCTGCGCAAAAGCTTCACTTGCTTTAGGCTAGAATCCATTAAGTCAAATTTAAATGTCAAATTGGTTTATTTTAGCCATCAAGGATGTGATTCATTAGCGTTTGCCAAAAATTTACATACGAAGCAAAAAAAAACAGGCGTTTCAGTCAGTTTACTTTAGTTTTGATCCTCTCCTTGGCAGCAGCCGCCAATTAAACCATCAAAACATAAAAAGGAATGTTAATTTCATCTAATTAATATCGCCGTAAATATTTTAATATCAGAAGCAAAAACATCTTAAGAGAAAAAAAACAATTGTCCTAAATTTGTCTCTTAACACCGAATACGTGTAGTTATTACGAGATGTACATCAAATTAAAACCAAGGAAGTAATGCGGCTGACCCAAATTCAGATGCGAGAAAATAAAAAGAAAAGAGCAAAAATTTCGATCATTTTCTCTCCGGTGAGAAAATCTGCAATACATAATGATTGCAATCGACGAACAAAAATTCGGTTTCCTTCTATCGCTTGTTACGCCTGGAAAGTAAGGCACGGTTACGCAACACGCCGTCGCGTACATTTCGTTATTTCTTTAAACTATGCGAGCACGTGAACATTTTAATTGTTTAAATTCGATGCGAGAACACAAATTGCTGTATATTTCGTTTATTCATTGCTTAAATTTATCATTATTTTAACATATTTTACAATTCAAGTTGTGGTTTTTGGTATAAGTTAAACTGGCTTTTCGAGTTTTAAAACAATGAGACAAAACGTGTTACGTAACATTACGCATATTTAGTTATGGACAATTCAACATTTTTTTTGTTACATAAAAAGAATTATAAATTATTTTAATTATTAATTAATTTATTTTAATTATTAATTAAGTTGAACTAATGTAAGTTTAAAATAAAGTATGTTATAAATGAATATTTTAATAAAATTAAGGCAAAAAATGTTTTTGGAATGTGACAAACATGTATATTTTTTGTTCGTGGCCTTAGATTTTTTTGTATAGAGGAATGTATGTTCTTCAATATCTTTCATCATTTTAGTGGTGTCTGTAATGGCACGTAGACCGCACAAATTCTAGCTCGACGTAATTGCGTAACCGAGTACATCTAGTTACGGATTTGAAACAGGTGTATTATTTAATTTTATGTCGGTTTAGAAATTGTAGAAATAACTTTGAATTAGCTGAAGGCAAATTCCTATAGTTCGACTAGTAATAATATCTTAATAATTATTATATAAAATATTTTAAATTGATAGCATTATCAAAATATTTAACCTAAAATATATACATAAAAGATTTTTGATATTAATATCAAAGATTTTGAACTATTTTGTAAAATAATTAGTTTTAATTACATAAGATAAAATTTCCTTTAATTAATTATTTCATTAAGATTTCTATTAGTGGTCCTTTGTATTGAAATGTATCATGGGCCGTGTAAATGGCTACGCGGGCCAGATACGGCCCGCGGGCCCCAGTTTTAAATCACTGTACTAAATAATAATACAATTCATGAGACAAAAAAATTATGGTAGATATAGGAAAAATTGCGTAAACAAGTACATCTAGTTACGGATTTGAAAAAGGTATTATTTCATTTTTATGTCGGTTTGGAAATTGTAGAAATAATAATGAATTTACTGAAGACAAATAGTCCAACTAGTAACAATCTTTTAATAATTATTATATAAAATACTTTAAGTTGAGAGTATTATCAAATTATTTAAATCAGAATATTTTATGATAATAATATGAAAGATTGTGTGTTTAATATTTTGAACAATTTTGTAAAATAATTTATTTTTAATACACAACTAGTTTTTAATCAGTTTTATTTATGTAAGACAAAATTTCCTTTAATTAAATGTTTCATTAAGATGTGTAAATTTTTTTATATAAATATGATATAAATTTATTTTAATAATGGTCATTTGTATTTTCTACGTTTTTTTTTTCTAAATTTGCTTTAAATATATAATTGAAATGGATTCATGAGGCGTGTAAATGACAACGTGGGCCAGATGCGGCCCGCGGGCCTTCAGACTACTATACTAAATAATAATACAATTCATGAGACACAAAAAGTATAGAAAAACTAAATGATAATTCGTTTAAGTTTAGTTCTTCGAAACGAATAAAATAGAATGTT
This sequence comes from Nicrophorus investigator, assembly GCA_963457615.1. Lineage (NCBI taxonomy): Eukaryota > Metazoa > Arthropoda > Insecta > Coleoptera > Silphidae > Nicrophorus > Nicrophorus investigator. The sequence continues at coordinate 9,275,741 of OY735142.1, read as the reverse complement.
GCATGTGATTTTCGTAATTGCTTTCCATTTTACCAATATGCTAATGCGTATTTGCGTTAATGTTGTCAATGGAATTTTTCGGTGTGGAAAATGCGAGCGCGTGAAACTGATAAAAGTTCGCTATTAGTAAGCAGCGGATGGAATGTTCTAAATAACGTGAAACAATCGACACACCTACAACTTTGCCATCTTTGTATAATCGAGGCTATAGCTTGCATCTAGCGATGGTAGAAATACACTTACAAGGGCGTTCTTATTGCCACCACATCGCTTTTAATTACGAACAGGATATTGTTCTTGAAACGTTACATATTTCCATCAATCTAGTATAATTAACGACTATAAAAGATAAAGAAATATACACACAAAAAAAACGTAATAAATCGTGAGTGGGTGTGTGCCCGAAATCTGACTTTGGCCCATATTAAATAACTCGGAGAAATTCCGAACGCAATACCAATTTAATAGTTGTAATTTGTGTGAGAAAACCTTGCATTTGCGGACGCAAGAAATACCTCTTCCATATCCCTAATACCCGATTTGCATGAAATTCAAATTATTGCATTCCTTCAAGCAAAATTGAATCTTTAAATCTAATGTGGGAATACGTTGTTTTCCTATCCACTCTACTTCCTTCCAGTTCTGATTTTTTTTTGCTGTTACTCCTTTTGATATGCTTTTGATTTTTCACGTTCCACTGATACCTTTAATATATAGGTGAGCAAAAAAACGTAACAAAGTCCGCAACGTGTATTTATATATACATTGTTAATATTATTATGAATAAGATTGCGAACGCTCTGCGTCTGCTATTATGTACAGTTATGTAATGTCAGTAGGTAAGTAGTGTATGGTAATCAGTTCTAGCAGGAGAAGGTGTGGTCACCACCAACGCTTTAGATCTTTCCAATCATTACTTTCAAATGATAACAAATTTATACAAAAATTCCACTACGCTAATCCCAAACTGCCGTTTTTGAATATTCATCATTGACTAAGCTCACATGTATTTTTTTTATATGTAAATATTTTGCAACAAAAAATATAACTGATTGCGGAATTTTTATACATATTCAAGCAAAAAACAAGATCAAATTCCAATTTTAACGTGGGTCATTGGCTTTAATTCTTTTGGAAATTAACATTATTTCATAAAAATATAATCAAATTTTGATTGGTGACAAATAAAATCATATTTTATTAAATACTTATAACATTGTTACTTAAGGAAAAATAATTACATAATGTAACAACATTAATTGTATAAGGTTCGGTTGGAGTCCCAATTTTTTTTCTGTACTTTACTGCATGTAAGTAATTCTTTACGAAACATCGTATAAATAAAATTATATATAATTCCGTCGTAGCAGATACAAAGAAATACCATATGGTATGCTGCAGATTCCTCTTTAATATTAGTCATTATTTGCAAACAAAAGGGATCCCAGACTAATTATCGAAAAGTTCTTGCAATTAGAAGTAATTAAGAGAATTGAGTTTCAAATATGCATTTTACATTCTATCACATATTATTTGATAAAGTGATAAATTGCTTAATGCTTGCTTTAAATAATTTTTTTTAAATTGTTAAAAAAAATTAATCAAAAGATTAAAAAATACCGGTATTTCTATAAAGAAGATGTATTTATTATTAATTATATTTATTTGTAGTGTAGACTTTTTTTTATAATATTAGAAAAAACCTCGAATTTCTTGAAACTTTTGCTACAAAACAACGGATTATTTGGATCGTATTTAAAGAACAATTAAAAATACCGGTATTTCTATTAAATACCTTTGTTACTAAATTGTTATTAATTCCAATTCTTTATCGTATAATATTAGAAAGAAACTTAAATTTGTTGAAAATTTTATTTGAAAACAGAATTATTTCGATCGAATTAACTGAAAAATGAAAAATACCGGTATTTCTATAAGGATGATTATTAAATGTATATTTTACTAAATTGTTAATAATTACAATTATTTATAGTATTGATTTCCTTATAATATTAGAAAGAAACTTAAATTTGTTGAAAATTTTACTTTAAAACAGAATTATTTTAATCGAATTTAATGAACAATTACAAATACCGGTATTTCTAAAAAGATGATTATTAAATGTATTCGTTACTAAATTTTTATCAATTACAATTCTTCATAGTAGAGATTTCTTTATAATATTAGAAAAGAACTTAAATTTGTTGAAAATTTTACTTTAAAACAGAATTATTTTAATCGAATTTAATGAACAATTACAAATACCGATATTTCTAAAAAGATGATTATTAAATGTATTCGTTACTAAATTTTTATCAATTACAATTCTTCATAGTAGAGATTTCTTTATAATATTAGAAAAGAACTTAAATTTGTTGAAAATTTTACTTTAAAACAGAATTATTTTAATCGAATTTAATGAACAATTACAAATACCGGTATTTCTAAAAAGATGATTATTAAATGTATTCGTTACTAAATTTTTATAAATTATAATTCTTTATAGCATGGATTTCACTATAATATTAGAAATAAACTTTAAAACAGAATTAATTCGATCGAATTCAATGAAAGTTTAAAAATACCGGTATTTCTAAAAAGATGAATATTAAATGTATTCGTTACTAAAGTTTTATCAATTATAATTCTTTATAGTATGGATTTCATTACTATATTAGAAAGAAACTTAAATTTGTTGAAAATTTTACTTTAAAACAGAAATATTTTGATCGAATTCAATTAAAGATTAAAAATGCCGGTATTTCTAAAAAAATGATTATTAAATGTTTTCATTACTAAATTATTATTGTTTATAATTCTTTATAATATGGATTTCTTTATAATATTAGAAATAAACTTAAATTTGTTGAAATTTTTCATTCAAAACATCGAATTATTTCGATCGTATTTAATTAACAATGAAAAATTATTTAAGTAGAAAAAATAATATTTTAAAAATAAATCTTTGCTCCTAAGATATAGACTAGATGAAATACTGTTCAAGAATGTAGTTGGTAACTGAAGAACTAATAAATTTTTATTATGTAAATTTAAGCCAAAAATAAATTGAGAAATTGTTAAATCATCATTTAAAAGTAATCCCGTCACCAATAAATTGCGTGAAAGAGTATGCGAAAATAGAGAACGGGTATTTAGATGAGTCACGTAACGTGAACTTAGCATACATGAATAATGCCATCAATAAGTTTTCGGTCAGGCGAAAAACAATTCAGATTTCAATTAAAAATATGAGGTTTGTTCAACATATTGTATAACTGTGCATTTCGCTTTTAATTGGCGTTAGATTTAAGATGCAGCATTTGCATTCGAACGTCTTCCTGATCCATCTACTAGGTACAACCTTAGGGCCCGATAATTTCCGACACTTTATTAAGGTTTCGTGTCCTGTTCTAGTTGAGAGATACTAGATCTGAAAGAGCCTGGCAAATGTATTTGACCAGTTTTTGCACTCGCTAATACTACATTCCACGTCATGTAAGACTTGTAATCGTTGCCATTCCACGCTTATAATTAATTAGAAGTTCTCTTTGCTTTTCTTGACTTCTCTCTTCGACACTTTACGAATAAAATCTTCGGAAACGCCATAAATCTGGGGGATGATCCGAGCGGATGCAAATTACAGTAATATCCTCGAACGGTTTAGCACTTGCACTGGTTACGTTATTTATCGTATCCTTAGGTCAGGATAAACCTGAAAGCCAATTACCCGCAATAATAAACTACTTTATTACTTCATTCAATAGAACCCACCAATATTTCGCGTGGCTCACCTCGAGGTTTGCAATTTAGAATCTTCGCTTCATTACCTTCCGATTCGTTAATTTTCTGCTATTTATAAACAACATTTCCACCTATTTTGCATTTTTATTGGAATCCTATTTGAATTTATAATAGCTACGTGCGTTGCTTGCGTAATTCGCAAAGTTATAGGATAATAATCTTGGACTATTTCGTGTTTCGCGTTAATGTCACCAGCGCAGCGCGTATTATATATAATAAAGTGTTGAACACCTAAAATTAATTCATTAATTTAAATACGCTTTTGGAAATAATTTTACTTTTGAAATTTATTGTAATTACGTTTTACAATGCGTTTTGCTAGTCATGAAAGAGGCCAACGACCCATTCCAATCCAAATAAATGCAAACTGTAGAGAAAATCTTTCATCATAAGAAGCGAGACAAAAACGTTTATCACTTAGGTGCGATTTCTTTCTTTACATATTTACATTTACAAAAGTCATAAGAAGTATGTAAAAAAATAAAGCAATAGCTTAATTAATCATAAGTATAACCATACCTCTAATAACAAAGTTTCTATATAATGAAGTCTGCATTAAAAAAAAAACAAATTTAATGACTATCAAAAAAATATGGACAAAAGTTGTACTAGTTTCAAAAATGTTGATAATCTTAGAAATTTATTGGATGCAGAAAACCTTGTTATAAACGAAGACATGGATTCTTTTTTTTTTTAAATAAAATCATAATCATTTAGAAAAAAGCTATTAGCTAGATATAATTGTTAATGGAAGAGAAAAACTTTAGACCCATATTTGAAAATGTTCTACAAAAATAGAAAAGTATTTTTTTTGAAGAACAATGAATTCACATTTACATTCGTCCTCTTTCAATTATGATTTGAAATTTCTCTCTTCAACGCTGCTGACACAGATACTAACTAATAACATGGAAGTCAATCAATGCGAAACAATGAAGGTTGTACCTTTTTCTAGTTCTTTTTTTCGAAAATCAACTACAATCTATATATGCATATTTCTCCTTTTTTGTGAATCGTTTTGGAAAAGACAAAGGCTTGTATAAAATGTACGGAAAACAAAAGGTAATGAACGTTTCTTCTGCGATCGTTTCGAACAACAATCGCTTGTACCTACTTTCAGTTTTAACTGGATGTGTGTCTAGGTTGTACGAGCTGTACAATCGCGATGTTGAAGATGTTCGTAGGGATAGATGTTGGCTTGCTTTCCTCATGGGAAACGGCGAAGAACAAAAGGGAAAGTTTTTTGGAAATGGTTCCGACCGAATGGCGGCCGACAGAACAAGATCTCGATGTCCGACGTCTGCATTGTCTGCAAAATACCAACGCATCCACTTCTTCTCATTCGATCCCATTGATTAATGGACACATCACACACATGGCGACAACTTAATGCCTCCACGGAAAATTGCAAATGACTTTATTAACCGTCACAAAGAACCTTTAGAAATCCAATGAGGAAATCGTCAGAGAAGTATTTTGTTTGTTTATTTAAATCGCAAAAAACATCCGTAATTTCATCATCTATTAAGTAACACAGCTCTATTGGTTGAAATTTCTGCATCATTAACTGATAATTCTGTTGAATCTCGTCATTCATCGGTTTATACATATTTGCTGTTTTTCATTAGTAAAATATTTTAACTCATTATTTTAACAAATATCTTAAAATTGATCAATTACAAATGTTAATATTTCTGATAGTACATCTCCATCTCAAGCTAATAAAAAAATAGCTTTCTAGGAAAGTTTCCTTAGATTCTAAAAATCTAAAAGGTTGTAGAACAAATCAAAAGATGGCGTAGCATTTATCTGTCAGTTTCAAACATCCTTTCACAGCTAAAATGATATAAACAATCAAGAAACTGACATAAATACTAGAAGAAGTCTTAAAACATAAATATATAAGATTTGTAACTAAAGAATTAATCATTTCTAGAAACTTATATAAATAGTAACATTATGGAGCAATATTCTTGGACCTAATAGATTCAATTTCTCCATTTTTTTATACTTTTAGTTAAAATTTTAAAATATGGGAAGGAATTAATATTTGCAAAAAAAAAATTATATGAAAGCAAAGTTATTAAATCTAATTGAAATAAAATCAATCAAAGTAAATGAGGAAGTATAGATTTCCATGTTAAAAATAAAACCACAATGAAGCAAAGATATTGTTACAATTCCGTTGCGGAGCGCGGAGAAAGTGGTTCATTATAAAATAATTACGTCGTATTTCGCTCGGATTGATTACATTTTATTCCTTCGATTTTTCCACGGAAAAACCCGGAGTCCCATTAAAATACCACAGTCTCTTATCTCGCGCGACCATCTTGCAAATTGCCCCCATCCGAAGGAGACGAGACGTTATGGGAACGCGCGTTCTGTGTCTTCAGTACAATCCGTATCTCCAGATATTTCGTGTGACATCGAAACGCGGAATTAATCGTGCGAGAGCTCAGGATGATCCTACCTTGTATAATACTTGGTGTAAGATATGCGTAAGGAATAAACTAAGTATTTTAAGTGGATAGTAAAAGGAGGAATGCAATTTTTCCGGCTGCATCACGTAGGAAATATGAGGTTATCCAGACATCAGTTTTAACGAGTGGTTTATTTTTATGGACGCATTAGAGAGAATGTCTGCATGTTGTATTTGTACGTATGGGATGAGCGTGTCTTAAGTTCGATCGGTTTTATTCACCAGACGGTGGTAACTTATGCATCCTTGGGAATGCCGATGGCTATTTATCTCTAGCGCATTTGCGCAATCCGCATCGAATCTGTGCCAATGCGAAGCGAAGCAAACCTCAAAAACATTTATAGCGACATTTATCAGATTTTTTTAATAATAATGGCATAAGTGTAATGAAAAATCGAATATGCAAAACGAGTTCTCATTCATGAATATTGCAATAACTTATTGCTGCCATTAGATATGCTAACAGTCTGAATCTATCATATAGTTCACTATTGGAAATATCATAAATCATTTTAATATCAATATTTATTTACTTTCTTATTTTTTTTTCTTCTTTAAAAGTACGTTTACTATAGTGGTGACTACATAGAATAAATAACGCCACGTGTCATTTAAAGCCATGCGCGCGCATTAACTTAACTTAACTTGTACTTTTATTTCGCTAATTAGATTTTTCATTAAGTGTTATATATTTTGTTCTTCACATAGTTGTTACACAAGAAAAAAGATGTCATTGTTATAATTTGTTAAAAATTAAATTACGTATAATGTGGATGCAATATTAAACTTGTTTTAGGACCACAAAGAAATCATCTGGTGAGACATAAACCATTGTTGTTGTTATTATTTCAACAGTGACATCCCAAGATTAGAAAGCCGTTTCCGGTTTAAGAGACAAATTTTCCAAGTCTACGCGCACATAATAACACAACCAAGCATTCAACTTCATTTCCGTTTCCTTAATTTTTCAATTCCAAGACGTCAGCAACGCAAGTAGCGAAATAATAATAAAGCTGCTCATCGTATATTAGAGAGAGCGTAAGTGCGTTTACTGCAATTTAAGCAATGATTTAACGCGCACCATTACGAATTTAATGGTAACAACTTTGCAATAAATTAAGTTAATCATTGCGATTATAATTCAATTAGGTATCCGTATTATATATTATATAAAAAAAAATATAACGCATAAGCAAAAGTTAGAACGCAAACATTCATTTGATTCTCGTTTTCCAATTGGATTATGGGATCATTCGGATCGACGCTGCGCGTTTTTAAATGGTTCTTTAATGGGACCTTAGCTGTGAAAAGGCAATTGTTGCAACTTTGTACGAGAGCGTAATGATTGTGTTGGGAGCACGAAAGAGATCGTCCTCCTCTTTCGCAAGTAATTTTTATCGTTTCTCCTTAAGTGCGCTATCAACGCTCGAGAAACTTCGAAAACATTCGCCATAAATACGTCGATCTCTTCTCCACGCTTCGATCTTCTGCACCTCTTTTCGAGTTTCTAAAACTCATTCAGAATAAAAACTTGTATTGATATCAAATTAATTTCAATTTTAATCTATTTCTAGGATAATCAGATAGTAGACATTTCAGGAAACACCACTAATCACCAAAACCAAAAATATAAATTACTTGATCTAGACTTATACTATTAAAAAAATAAAAATTATTTAATATCTCTTGAAAGTAATTTTTTTATATATACTAAAACTTTTACTAAAAATGTTATAATTTGGCATACCTCGATGATTCATTTAATAATAGAGTTGAGAAAGACCAAACCAGAAAGATTAAAGATTTTGATAATTTTTATTTGTAATTCAAATGGAAATTCTATAGTTTCAAAATTAATTCAAAATAATATTTTTAAACATTTAAGTTTTACATTCCAAAAAGCATATTTGTTTTTAATAAAGTTGAGTATCTTTTTGTCATCACAAACTGAATTATTTAAAATATAAATTAAGTTCACTTCACTGCTGTTTTTATTCTTTTATCGGTAATGGAATAATGTAAAACATTTTAAATATCACTTTAACATATCTGAAACATAGCAGAAAAACGGTCATTAGAACTTGTTTTTCATCTATTATCAACAAAGGCGGCATCCATCGAGCAGAGAGATGTGAGATGTTGATGTGAAATGGAATGTGCATGGTCATATGAGATGCCAATAGCCTTTACCATCTCCCGCAACTTTAATCGGCGATCGTTTATTACGATTACGTGGACTTTCCTAATGATTTCTTAATTGGTATCCGTTTTTGGCCTACCAGTACATCCTGCAACCAGCATCCTTCATACATCAATTTAAATTTAGCAACCCAATTTCAATTGCAACCGTGACCTTTATTTAACTCAACTTCTTCTTTCACATTAAATCCACGATACTCAGCTCATGTAATCGAAGTAATATTATTTACCCAATCTAGGTATAAATATCAATAGTTATTTGACAGTACTACTCAATTTGACAACAATTTGACTCAATTTCTTATTTCACATTAAATCTCATATTATCAAAGTTATATTATTTACCCAATCTAGGTACAAATGTTAATAGTCATTTGACAGTACTGTTCAATTTGACAACAGTATGACATTTGACAACAATATGTCACTTGATAATAGTTTGATATGTGGTAAAAGTATTATTAGCAAATTTAATTTATTTCAAATTCTGTTTTTTTCAATGTAATAAATTATTTTTTCATCGTTGAAGTCATCAAAGTAACATTATTTATTCATTCTATGTATAAATATTAATAGTCATTTGAAGTTTGACAGCAGTTTTAAATTTGACAGTTTGACATTTGACTGAGAAGTACAGCGCCATCTATTGATTTGTTGTAGAAACGTATTTGTGAAACGTGTATGATTATTGAAATTTCACTTTATCCGATATTAATCTAAACTCATTCCAGTAAATAAACTGAGGTAAGGCTATTTTCCAACACAAATAAAACGGTCGAACAACAATATATTCATGAGCACCAGGTTATACTTTGTTATGAGAGACGAAGTTACTCTAGCGTAACTGAAAAGAGAGAAGCCACTTGCTCGTATCAAGAGTTAACGAATTTCCAGCAGTGGATTGCTGACTACAAAAAGAGCTTAATTACAATGAGTCACTGAAAGCTAGTTACGCATCTGAGACGTACCTAACATCCGAAGCATGCATCAAAAATAAAACGGCGATAAATTAAGAAAAAGCAAGCAAATAAAGAGCGAATGCATACAATTCATTTGAAATGATTACCATTTGCAGCGGCGGCGGTGGAGGCGGAGGGGCGATCCGCGGGGCGCACGAGCTTTTAGATTTTCCTCCTCGGCGTTCGAACGCGAAGAGTTATTGTTATATTCCCGTTCGGTTATATAATAAAGGCGCTGAGTTATCGCGGCAGTAAAACGAGTTTGTGTAATAGCAACATTTAATCTGACTGTATCCAATATTCATCGCAATTTATTCGAGTTAACAAAACCGACCCGAGGCAACATTGTATGGCGGCAAATACAAATAAAACGGACGAAAAGGATAACAAAAAAATAAAATAGAATAAAAATAAAGAGAGTTTCAAATGCTGGCTAAAGTTGTGGGGTAATGTAAAACGAAACGAATGTCAGGCCAACGCGGAATTAAAATCTATGGATTATGTTACACGCTTCATAATATTCCAAACACACGTTCCGATAAATGTACTGAATTCTGTTTGCTGCTATTTACGCTTGTACTCGATGCTATATTATCATTATCCACCCATCTAGAATCCTTGCGCCGTGCGCTTTTCTTCTATTTATGTTTTACGTTTTTCTAGCGAAAACGAGTTAAAATTCCCCGCGATTCGCATTTTCTCGTCAGTCTATAAACTAGAAATCACCTACATTGTTGTTAGATCAAACGCAGCTACAAGTTCACTTACAAATATTAAATGAAACACATTGACAAATACGAGTAACAATATTACAATTTTATAAGAATTCAATTATATTTCACATAATCAATAATAGACAAAATAATATAAAACTCATAATCAACATTATTATGAAATAAAATCTTGCATTTAAAATGGAATAACATTGGGTTCGTCGTCTGCGCGATCGTTGAAGTCTCCAGCATAAATTCCTGTTTCCATAAAAATAATATAAAACTCATAATTAACGTTTTTACGAAATACTAAAAAAAAATCTTGCATTTAAAATGGAATAACATTGGGTTCGTCGTTTACGCGATCGTTGAAGTCTTCAGCATAATTTCCTGTTTTTTTCTATAATTATCAAAATATTATTGTTATAATAATTATATTATGTTCTCTAATACTAAAATAAAATACAATTTCATTTTATCTCTCATTTTAATTTATAACTTGATATATTTTCAAATTTGATTCATAACGAAAATAAAATCTACTGATTTTTGTTACACGTGTACCTTCAGCTATATAATAATTATTTATGGAATTTTCCATGGCCTTTAAGAAATGAATATCGAAACCACAATCATCGTATTTCCTTTCAATTTATGGAAATATCTAATAACGGAATAGAAGATTATTTAGTATTTTAAATAACTAAATATAAACAAATATTATTTTTTCTTAGTCTTACAGAAAAAGTATTATTAATTAATTGTTTCTGCTAATATATTCAGTTTATGCATTCCGACTATAGTTGTAATTTTATTGCTGCCTACCAGTATGTTTTAAATTAACATTTATTAAGGATTATTAAGGTTGATGAGTGAAATATTTAATGCAAATTAGATAATTATGCTATAAAATAAATAACTTATATAAAGTTTTATTCGGATATTAAGAACAGCTAATTATTGTACATTACCGAGGAAACGACATAAAAAAAGATATACCTTCCTAATTACAATAATTGCCTCACGAACTGGCTGCGATTTTCTTTGAAAGAAACCGATTAGCTTTAGTTTTCCTTTTCGTTGCGTAATGAAATATACAAAAAAAAATAAAAATAACGTGTTCATTTATATAGAAGCGGGAGAAGCAATAATTAAGCAAACGGCGGATGTTATTAATGGTAATACTTTAACCTACATTTTTACCAAAGCCGAACGCATCCGTTTATCGGAGGATATTATTTACGATTACAATATGAACAATTCGCCAACTCCCGTGCATATGCAATTACGTAATTGCCATTTAATGGAGAGGACTTCTTGTTCTTCGGAGCGCTTTGGGTGTGCTTTTTCAGGATCCTAATTATTATCGCATTTCCCAGTTCATTATTTCCTCATTCCTGATACGCTTCTGAACAGGCTGCATAACTGTCAATGACAGATGTGCCTATATTTCGTTGACATTTAAAACCACACCTAAACTCCTTGTTTCTCGTCGTGCGCACACAAAACACACCTTCGGAAGAACTCCAATATTTATTTATTTATTCGCATTTTTTTTATCTTCATCCACCAGGAGGAGCGCTCCGAAGATTAAGTGTTTTTAATGAATCCTCCACCAACAATGCACTTATCTTAACGACTCATTTAATAAATGGATACGACTCGGATTTATCTCCGTTAATCCTAGACAGCCGTGATCATTCTATTTGCTGCATAATAAATGCTCTGCACGATAAAATGCAATTAATAGAACTGGATTCATTCCAAACAACGAAACAAATAAATAAAATAAAAAATAAATAAAGAGTACAAGAACAGCAACGGACCGGAATATTTCGAAAAGTGTGTTATATAAACAATCACGCAGCGTGGAGAGCTTAATTAAAGTCAAAATTGGGCAATGATTATATACTTATACATTTTTTGCATCGATACGTTTTGCATCGGACAAGGAAACGATTTGCAAATCTCTTTTCCGCGTGTGTGTGTGTCCTTTCTTCCATTCCATTTCGCGTGCTTTATTTTCGTCGGCTTCATGCTTTACTTGGCGAAAACAATACCGCATTACGTAACCGGCAGCATTTGAATACAATCGTCCTGCTGCTGTTGCTGTTGTGCGCCAAAAAGGACGAAGTTTGTTGAGAAGGCGCCAGAGTAGGAAGGATCTGCGTGTTCTATAAGCATCGCATCTGTTCGATGATTTCGTGAGAATTACCACGCGATAACGGCGAATATTAATTGGAAAATGCCATGCGCGGATCGAATTGTTAACTTAAACTAAATATAATGTTTTCCATCTATCTTGTTTTGATACGCCATATTGCATTCAAATCCTTCTCTGCATTCTAGGCTATAATATTACAAGAACAATGTCAGGTTGCAGGCATATCTACATTCTAGGTTACAACATCAAAACGAAAAAAAAAAAAAATTAATATTTACATTAATTATACAAAATTATTATATTATAATATTTTCAAATTAAATCAAAAACTTATTTCTTATTTATAATATATTTTTAGTGTAGACAGAAAAACCTGCGGTCAATAAACCCGTTTCAATGAATCATACTTTTTTTATTTCATAGTTTTGGTTGAATCAGCAATAAAAATTATTGTCTTCTAAGAAATTAATAAATGCTAGTGATATTATCTCAGAAAATAAATTAATGAATGAAGAAAAATCTATTATTTTTATAAAATTCTTAAGTAAACGAATTATCACAATTTGTAGCCGCACATAATGAAATTCATCCCTTTATCCTGCTGAAAGCAACCAAAAGAGCCAAACGCGGCTCCGCTTGTTGCTCTGTGATGATACACTATAGTCCAGTTTAAAAATTTCGTAAAAAATCAAATTGTAATTGACAAAATAAAAATAAATTTGAACAAAAATATAATTTTTCTACATAATTTTTTTTTTAATGATTTCAAAGTTCTAAATTAAATTCCGCACTATGCGAGGTAGCAAAATAAATATATTTATTTATAAAGGCGTTCAAATCGAACTAATCGATAACAGATAGAGTTTACGTAATTCATCAACCAATAAATTAATATTTATTTGTTTCAACTATGAACTATTGACATTTACGTAATTCACAAATTTCTTTTGTTTGTTACATCATCGTTTTTATTATGTTTCTTTTTATACGAAAACACCATACGTGTAGTTTTGACAAAAGATGTATTTGGTAACATAAATACTTAATTACATGCGTACTACAATTATAATAATAACTATATTGTAGGAATTAAAATTACGTAAGTTTAAGTATTACTTGTAAAGTGCCAAATATAGTTTTTTCAACTAAAAATTGTAAACTTGAACTCGGATTTTCCGAAATTTCATATACAAACATGTACCTTTTTATTTTGTGTATTCCTCGCGTTCCACGAATTCCGAAATAAATTTAAAGGTCTTTGTTGCGAATCTCCACTCGGATGACTCACGCAGTCGCAAGATTCAACTCGACCTGAGTGTTGATCGAATAAATATAACGATTATATAATATTATATTTACAGCGATTATGTAACAACTTTTTGTGGAAATGTGTGTCGAAAAAGGAGTTGTCCTCGATCCGGGATCAGAGTTCACTTTCTCCTGTGTACCTTCAACTCGCTCATCTGCACTCACCTTCAAATTAGGAATCCTCACGAGGATCTGCAAAAGAGAATAAAGGAGAGTATTAGTAAAGAGTGTAGGATTCCCAGCCCGTCCTTTATTTGTTGACATTTGCCACGTCTAAAAATAAACTGGAAGTAACGAGACGCGGTTCATTATAACAGTACTTAGACTGTTATTAGTCTGCGCATAATGATCTCAAGTATGAGACGAAAACGCGATCCTGCAAAAATATGCGTCTCTTGGAATTTCCATTTTCCAACTTTTACGACCATCTTCATACGAGATCTCATTTTCACTTGATTATCAATCATCCATGCGGTATGAATTTATATTGGCAAAAGTAAAATTAATCCGTCCGCTCCGAAGAGCCTCATTAGACACGTGATTTTCAACAGCATTTGTGGTTTCTAATAGCAATAATCGCGTGTCTTTCATCGGCCATATTTGTATATCGATAATGGTCTTTGAGTTCTTCTAGCTTTTACAGATTTCTCCTCATATAAATTAGATAGAAATTATTTGCTAATATTTTATTCTACTCGCTAATTGATTTAATCTGTTTACTTCTATACATAAATATTTATTTTTTTAAAAGAACCTACTTAACCATTATATTTTGACGTCGCTTATTGAATGCAATTAATTCAATCAACATTCATTCGCTTTCCTCAAAATTTATTATAAGCAAATAATTTATTACAATAATCAATGAAATACAATGAGGATTAATTGGTAACAAGGTTGCAAATACATGCAATACTTCACAGCTGACCTAGAAAACCGCATGTTTCGGTTTGAATATCAAATAATAATTATATTATAACACAACTTCAAACTATTAAAAAAAGCATGTACTAATTTTGAATTTAAATTATTTGTGGTAATTAAACAAATAATTTCAAATTGCTATAAATTTATCACCAAAATACAAAAAAAAAATCATATAATTTAATAACAAAAAAAATACTCGAGATAAATATGATTATATTCAGAAATTAGTTGTAATATTTACAACTTAATTAATTAGTAGTGATAATTAAACAAAGACACCTTTAAAATGTTATTAAATTATTGTCTAATCATTATTTTCTTTTACAAATTCCTTGCTTTGACACATGGTGATTGACAGCTGTCATTTCGTGACACATTAAAAAATTAACGCGACCCAATTTTAGGTGTCTACCCATAGATTGAGAAACGCTGATACATATAATTTTGTAACGAAATCTTATGTAATATATTTTCTCGTAATTAGATAAATTATATTCACAAATATGTGTTAATTCATGAATGTAAATACAGTTTAGTCATCACAAATATATGACGTATATTTTGTCAATTTATTTATATTTACAAGTAATATTATGCAATCATAATTAAATTGAAAATAGATTTATAATATTAATATAATACTATTAATTGGAAATATATGCAATATTAATCATTAATATAAGTTATGTGTTTAAATATTAAATTTCCTCAAAACTATACAAATTTGCCAATGAAATTTAAAGATTAAACAACATCTACTTACAACTTAAGTCAAGTTTAAAATATTTGTGTTTCTTCAAAATTGTAGAAATCTCTATTATTAAAAAATGATTAATTTCACTTTAAATTTAAAGTATTATTAAATTATTTTTTAATATTTTTTGTTTCACATTAATTTCTTAAACATCTTTAAATTAAAATTTTTAATAAATGAATTTACATAATATTAATAGAAATGATGAAACTTTGAAAATACATAAACCAATTAAGATTATATAAAGCTTAATTGTTTGCTTTGTTGTAAATACATGTAGTAGTTGTAATAGTCAGTTCTGACCTACAAAACAATAGGTTTGGGTTTGAATATTAAGTAATGAGAAGACTGTACAAATATACCAATCCAAAATACGACTTTAAAAAACGTGTACTTATAACTAATTTTCTGATTAAATAATAGTTATAGTTCATAGACATAATCATTAATTAAACTTTTGCAAAATATGATAATAATTCTATTAAAATTACAATAATTAGTAAACTCTAGGTTTATTTATTTTAAATTAAAAAATAATACTAACGATCATTATCAATTTTTTGTAATAAGGTATAGCTCATGCGATAGAAGCTATGTATTTTACCTACTTGCTATGTGATACTTGCCAAGTATTGCGTAACAAGTAGGCTTTATTAAAACAGTAGTCTTCGTTCCAAGAATTGTATGCTTTGCATACATTAAAATAAACCGCTTCTTGTTTGTACATGAAGGAAATTGTAGCCAAAAAATGCGAACTATTAATGGTACATTACCTTTAATGTGTGTATGTGTAAATAGAGAGACGTGAAATTAGCATTTTTGAAAGTGCGCCTCATTATGCAAAAATTGCAGTTTAAGAAAATATGCGATAGATAATATGCAAATCTGCTCTCCAATTCAGTGCACACGCGTTACGAAATACCATCCAATGTTGCGAATTCGAGTGAAGCCCGTTCGAAAAGAATAATCGAATGTCTTGCGTAGGACACCGAATCCAAGGATGAATATGAAAACTCGGACGTCGAAATCCAGGTAAAGGCTATTATAAACAAATTTCCAAATTTTTATTCTTCTTTATTGCTATACTATTATTATTGGATAATAATGGGCCAACGCCCTTTTTGATACAGAGATTCTTGAGCTCTCCCTTGGGGCGGTCGTGGGTGTTGAAAAATTCTTCGCCCCCACGAAAATCTCTCGATTATCCTCGTACAAAGTCAATGGTTTCAGTTAGAGTTAGATCGGGTTTAAATAGACCGAGCGGAGTGAATCAAGGCCGATAAACATAAAGGATAATATCACGTATGGCAATGACAATGGAATTGAAAAGTGCTAATATTTGCATATAAATATAATTACTTTCAAATCCACTTTAGGTCATTACGCGCTACATCGGACTGTCGCTAATGGCGTACGTCAATATGGATCTGTGGCAGCAAAATATAACGTGTGCTCGATTGCATCACGTTTCATTACCAATTTCGCATCAGCATCCTTTTGTGTATCTAATATTTACGTATTTTCGTGCAAATTATATTCAAATAAATTAGAAATATCCAAATTTTTCTACAATAACATTCACTAATAGATATATAAATATTTTAGTCAATTAGTGACGACTTTGCCTAAAATATAACGTAATAACAAATCTAAAGAAAAGCAAGAAAAAAATATTTAGTTTAACTCAAAACACTTCGGAGTATAAGATTATTATTATATAAAAAATATAATTCAAAGTCTTTATATAATGCACACCAATATATTATTATATTCAAAATTCTAAATTTTTAGTAAAGCAAAAATTATAAATAAAAAAAGTGTGTTTATTGTACAATAAATTAAAGAAAAAACTTCGTTTTTGAGTATAATTACGCACATTTTCTAAGATAATTTTTAACATAATTTTTTTAATACTTATTTCATAAAAGAAAAACAATAATTATAGTCAAATGACTGATATAATTATGGAATAATTATAAAAAAATAATCTAGGATAACAGCTAAAAATTTGTACATTTATTAATTTGTTTATAAATTATTATATCCTTTCCTTATGTTGTGGGTTTTTTTATAGTTTATTTATGACGTATCATTTCGTCAAGTTACGTTTATTTATTTTTATAATAAATAATATGTGACTTCAATATATTAACAACAAAAAACTACATAGTGAATCACATAACAGTTATTATTAGCTTTATTAATCAAATTTTTGAATATTTTTCAAAATTAATTTTTAAATAAAATAAAGCATTTGAATGTTAAAAATATGATTATATTAACAAAAAAACAACAGAATAATTATAATATTTTATAATAGTTACGTAAGAACATTATAAAGTTTGATATAAAAAAAAAACATTTAATTTTCAAAATGTTGTTAAGTGGATTTTCCGCTTTTAATAAATTGTATATATGTATTAAAACTAGTTATGTTTATATTCGTTGATGTTGCCTTGTATTTTATGTAACTAGATATGGAATACCGTTAAACTTGAATTAAAACTATGCTATATTCATATTAATTTTAAAATAGAGGAGTATCCAACATTCTACTTAAACGATAATTCATAAATAATCATATAGATAGTACAGAAATGAAAATAGAAAAACTTATGTTTACGTATATTTCATATAGGAACAAAAAATGTTGAATCTATTTTAAATATTTAATAATTTAGCATATTACAAACACGAATAAAAAAAAATGAAAAAATACAAATGTAAAATTATAAAAAATTAAAATATTATATAATAACTACAACAATTTGTATTTTAATTCTATTAATGTATAGATATTGTACTTTTAAGTATCATCATCTTTTAATAATTTTATTTTAAAGAAACAATTTTAAAAATCCATGTTATAATAATATTTTGCATCAATATTTTGTAATGAACGTAATTTATCTAATTAACTTTTACTCATCAAACTTTACTTTCTTCGCTATAGTAAAAAAATAATCAATTAATTTTTTAATTATTACTTAACAATTGTACAAAATGCATAAACTAATAAGTAAACAAATTTATTACTTATTGAAAAAATAACTAATTAATAAAATATTTTGTATTTATTAAAGTGACAATATTTTTTAATAAATTTATAATAAATCTTATAAGAATATATAAATTCTAAGAGCACAAAAATTCTAAAAGTAGGAATAACTACTATTAATTGAGGTCAAGTTTCTATTAAATATTGATAATAAAAAAATGTTGAAACAAGACTTTCTTTTTTAGATTGTCTTGCACTTATTTATTAAAATATAATTTAAAATGAATAAATATTAATAAATTTAGTAAATTAAATTTTGATGTATTATATAAACAATTGTAGACTAATATTATAATTTATTTGCATTACATAAAGAACCAGTTTTTCTTGTAGTGAATTTTATTCCAACCAAAAATTTATAAATAATTCAAAATTTTATGTAAAATATTAATAAAGTTATAGAGAGTTCACAGTTTTCATATACACATCTATTAAAAATTTGGTAACAATAAATACCATGTAATTATAATATTTCACAGATCACAAAAATTTTCTATTTTTCTACTAATAATCAAGACTTTCAGTAGAAAGAACACTTAACTAATATTCAATTATTTGTTGACATATGTGTTGGAAATGACAGCTGTCAGCTATCGTTAAAGTAAAGAACTAATAGAATACTGTTAGCGGTTATCGGTATTTACATTTAATTGTACGTTGTAAATATGTGCACCGCAGTAAAAAAGGTTGAGAAACGTTGTTTTTGTTATATAATAATTAATATTATTATATAATATCTAATATTAAATACTTTTAGCAACGTTTCTCGATCGAAATGACAGCTGTCATTTTACGTCAAAGTAAAGAACTAATAATATGCTCTTAGCTGTTAATGTTATTTTATGTTATAAATAATTGAATCGTAGTACAAAAAGGTTGAGAAACGTTGTTTTTATTATATAAGCATTATATTCTGCCACAATCACATTTTGTAATTAAATATTTAAGTGAATATCAATTAAAGTTTAATATAATTTAATCTTATCATAATTCTAATTAATGATATACACTATAGTTTTTATTATCAAATCAAAATTGCAGATATAAACTAGTTTAAATGATATGAAAATTAGACTGCATTATCGAATTATCATCACAAATATAAACTGTAAAAATCTTGATTCGTATCCATATAAATATAATATTTTCCTGTTCTACTGCACACAAATAGCCTCGTGTTAATTGCGACCAATTATCCAGTTATTAATCAACAATTAGTTTGGTTATTAACCGAACGGGCTGTGCGTAAAATCGTCATCTCGCTCTTGACCGGTAACGGCTCTTACCATATGGCGGCTTCTTTTTCAAATAGGTTAGACGTAACTTAATATTACCATTTCGCATTAATATCGATGCCGTAACGATGCACGATGCATGCCATCATCATTCGCAGCCGCTGCAGGAAACAAAGAACTCGCCGAGCTCGCCCCATAAGATATTCAAGGATTAAGATGCTAATGCCATTTCACTATTCCGGTCCCATTCCTGCTAATATATCCTGCGCGCAGACGGTCTCTTATGCAATTCGCCGATTAATCTTCATCTCGCATCTTCCTGAGCCTCCGCTCTAATGGCGTTTTAATAAAGAAATTATAGATTTCCCACATGCACAAAGAGAACCAAGGAAATCCATCTCTTATCGACCGAACCGCATCTCCCTACGCAAACGTTACGTAACTTAAAGAAAAACGCGAACCTTCCTAACTGTAATTCCATCAACATATCATCATCATACTCTGTTTCATTTTATTGTCTTTAAAACAATTTTTTTTGAAGAGATATCAGACTATAAAACACTTTAAATGTTAAGACATAACAACTATAAGACACTTTAAATTGTAAGACACTTCAGACTTTTAGATGTTAAGACTGTAAGACGTATTAGACAAAATGGTATTAAATTGTAAGACACATGAGATAATAAGACATTGATTTTTTAGGCACATCAGACACTAATACACCTTTGACTTTAAGACCGACTGGATTATAAGATGCATCAGATTCTAAGAAATATTGGATTGTAATACTCATCAGACAATAAGACTTATTACTTTTTAAAATACACCAGACCCTAAAATCCTTCGAACTTTAAGACCGACTGGATTATAAGATGCATCAGATTCTAAGAAATATTGGATTGTAATACTCATCAGACAATAAGACTTATTACTTTTTAAAATACACCAGACACTAAAACACTTCAGACTTTAAGACTTAATGGATTATAAGACGCAACACACTCTAAGAAGTATTGAATTATAAGACGCATCTAAATATAAAATATATTTTGTTAAAGATTAATCAGTCTATAAAACACATTCGTTTCTAAGAAATATCAGACAATAAGACTATTGTCTTTTAAAACGTATAATACTTGTTGGTTTTTAAGATTCATAAGAAATATTGGATAATAAGAACAAATCAATGAAATTAAAACAAATCGATCTAAAATTATTACAAACATTAGGCTATAAAATTCTATTATAAGAAACATTGGATCAAATATTTTGTAAAAATAGATTATTAAAATCAAACAGATTTCTATTTTTAAAGAGGTGCGTCTTATGGTCTGAAAAATACCATAATTATAACACAGTAATAATAAGACGAGAAACGTCCTTCATTGATTCCACAACTATTGCAATACCGTAAGTTCAACAAAAAACCTCGACGCAAAGAAATAATGATTATATAATTATCCAGCATTTTCCATCCAGCTTCAAATTAACAAAGGAGAAGTGAAGAACTGCAGTCCTTTGCGGAGCTCTTAAACGATTGCATGTGTTACTGTAAAACACATTAAATCCCAGTTTCTTTCCTTTTTTTTTTCATATATATTTAGTGCAAATTATGATCATTTTCCATGTTCTCGAGCATGAAAATATATACTTGCGAATCTGCAATTTCGATACAAAATCAGAGGAAGAATAAAGAAATAAAATAAAAATTACGTAAAAAAAAGTAATAACGAACACAAGCAACTTACGTACCGTGCAAGATTTGTAACATGTAATGGTAGAATATAATTAGTATAATTTCGTATTTCAAATTTAGAACGATTTTTTTTTTGCTGCATGAAACGTGCTTTGTAATTTGTACTTTTCCATTTGAACCAATATTATTGTAGTTTTCATGTTGTTCGTTATTATGGGGCAACGACCATTACATGTATTCATTCAATAATATATTCATAATTTACAAACTGAAATAACTTTTATTTTCATATATATTAGTAAAAAAAAATGCGAAAATATAATTATTTTATGTAAAATTTATTATAGAAAAAATAATTTAAAGGATATTTTCCAAATCTTGGTGGAGTTGAATTATTATATTTTTTTTCTGGAATGCAAGAACAGTTGTCATTACGTAAAGTTTATTCTGAGAAAATTTTTGGTTTCGTTTTGCTAAACCTGTAGAAACTGCTGTTATTCAAGACTTCTTTATGAGACAACATTTTCAGCAATTAAATGAAAACACAGATCAAATCTCTAAAGCACATTATCATATTTTATATAACTATATATGTATTATACAAATTGTATAATTTTTTTGAATTTATAAAATTAGTTTTTATAAACGGAACTTGTGTCTCAAAATAATGAATAAAACATCCGCATTCGTTGCTTCCTGCGTAACAATAGTATCCTTTTAAAACCGATTTATTAAATAATTCTATTGAAAAAAAAAAGTTTTAAATATCAAATTTTATATAACTTTGAGTAGGAAGCGCGCAAATATGGTATTTCGTAAAAAAATCATTTGACGACAAATAACTTTCGCCGACTTCTTCGAGGATTCCACTATTAGTTTCCTTTGATTTTTATTTATACATTTGATGTAAGAAATACAGAAGTAAAAAGTAAGGACATTCGAAAATGTAAGTTTATTCTAAGGTCAAACGTAATTTCCAAAATTAAATTTAGTTTAAAAATAGAATTTACTATTTTGCCAAATTATTTAACACATAGTGATGGCATAATTAAATATAAATCAGGTCATCTTTATCAAAGCTATTAACAAGAATTTACATTAAATAACTTCAAAATAAAAATTTCTAAATTTTTCAACGATTATATTAAGAATAATCGAATTTTTATCATAAAATCACTGATAAAATACATAATTAACAAAATAAAACTTTAACGATTTGTCCAAAATAAAAAATTAAGGATTTATAACAATTATTAAATAAGTATTATGACTATATTAAATTTTTCAAAAACTGTGGGAAAATTCGTTTTTTTATGATTATATTTTTTGTGGGGGAAAGGCTTCTTCGGCCTTTGAAAGCCCAACGGTCAAAGACCTAAAGTTTTGGCTGCTTCGAATACTAATTGGTGCATTTTTATTTAAATGGAATTTTTTTTTGAATGCGAAGCTTCCACGCTTTTATTCGTATTTAAATGGTGGATGTCGTAGGGCTATGCAACATCACGTGCTTCAGATTAGACACGAAAAATGGACAATAAATCGTCTATGAGGCCCGGGGATGAATTTAAATTGCGTGTGTGTGTTTCGTTCTTACGTAACTCGAGACGAAGATGTCTATCATCGAATACGAATAAATTAATCTTCTGTTCTGTTCTTTTCGATTACTTTTACTTTTTTTGATGAAACAACTTAATTGTAATTTTTTCATTAAATTATTTGAGAATTTGATATAATTACTTAGTAAATGCAGTGGAAAATCTGTTCTGAGACATAATTTGTTATTCAAAAACCGAATTTGTTGTAAACCAAAACCAATTAACCCGTTGCATTTTTGGTAAAATTTTATATTGTAGAATTGAAATTCCACTGCATCATGAAGTGTATCAAAATGATGAAGTTAAGTTAATATGAGTAAAAAATTAAATTTTCAAAAATAAAATAAAATCATTACTAAATATTGATCAAAGTTTATTGGAAACCAAAACATATTGTTTGTAATATATCTTTTTATGTGATTGAAAGCTTCATTGTTAAAGAACAGAAATTGGAAGTTTGAGGTATCATGTAATATTTATCAAAATATGAAGTTAAAATAATGTTTTTCAACAGTTAAAAACAGAATTTTCAAAAGAGAAAGATACATTTTGGTTTTTAAAGTTTCATTGTTGAAGAACAGAAATTTTTGTACGAGAACCGAAGTCATACTGTAACATGTTGTTGTTTCAAAATTCGAAATTGAGTTAATGTTTGTCAATTACTAAAAAATGGTATTTTCAAAAGATGAAAATTAATTTTGATTGCATAAATTGTCATGTTATTGGTTAGAAAATGCAGTGAAACTTCGGTTCTCGAACATAATTTGTTTTTAAATGTTATTCGTAAAACGAGTTTTTTTAAAACCAAAACTATTCAATTCATAATATTTTTGCCAGTTAATTATTGATTATCAGTTTGTATCTTAATTTCAATTAAATTAATGTTTGTTATTTAAAAAACTTTATTTTATAAATGTAATAATATTATTTTTAGTAAATTCCATGATGGATTCACGTACAACCAACAACTTTCTTCATTATATTAATATTATAGTATTATGTATGCTGCAGTAAATGTTTATTGTTACGTGCTGCACTAATGAAGCATATCGCGCAAAAGGAATAAGCACGATGTTTAGGGAAGTAATAAAATGGAATTGAATCCAATGTAATGGTTACCTGTTAAATCACCTGCAGGATCTATCCATGGAGGATAATCTGTAATCGAAGGATTAAGAAATAAAGGAATGCAAACAATAACCGTAGAGCACGAACCGTGGGCGATTACAGACGCTACAAACATATTTTTAATAATAAGTTTCTACAACGATCGGATGAATAACCCGGAGATCATTAATCCGTTCGAGCTTTGTTTGCTGTTTTGGTTGTCCACTGTTTGCGAATTGCGGGCTCTTCCAAAAGTACCGTTCTTTAGTTTGTCCACATGATTTTCACTGTTGTCCGTTTCAATTTCAACCATTCCAAGACAATATTTGCGAGATGAATTGCTGCAGACCGACTTTCACCCGTTCTGACGACAGCAAAAATTGCTGCAAACCAGAGATCTGCACCAAATAAAAGTTTGCAATTACTCCTGTTTCGCTCCTTTATTTCTTTCATAAAAATAATAAATTAATAAGAAATACCTATCGCATTGCTCGGTTAGAAAGGCGAACGGTGATCACCTTTTTTTACTACTATTTTTGTAAATAATTCAATTGAAACGCGGATAAATAATAAGAAATAAACTTAAGTGAAAAGTATCACTAACATAGAGAAAATCATGATTTAATTGAAATAATTTATATATAAAAAAAAGTAACACAAATTTATTTTTTACATTCGCAAATTTGATATTGCAAATATAGAAACTACACTTCTCAATAAAAATTTAATAATTATTTTAATTACATTTAAAAAAAAAACATTTAGTTCTCTTTAACTCATTTCATTTTTTGGTAAATGATATTTTTCTAAATTCTAAAAAATCTGTTGGTCTGTAAGAAAAAATAATAACTTTCGAATCATCGATTTGTTAATATTTCTACGATTATATATTTATAATATTTCTATTTAATAGTGTGAGTCTTCGTCTGAAGTTCTTGGGAAAATCGCGGGCAATTTTACGATTAGTCAAAGGCCAAAGTGGCGGAACTGGGCATTTGCCATGGTTAACGTTCTCTCGTTCGCAATTCCTTCGTATTTCTAATTCGAAATTTTGTGGGAATCGAACGACGAACTTCCGCTTCTGATGAATCCCAGAACAACGTTTTCGCAATAAACACTCATCGTACTAAGAAATTCAAGATGTTTTTCATACGAAGGAAGAAATATAATTGAAGAGAAGTGAATACGGATATTTATTGATTGAAGTTTTTAATAGCGATTTTCAAACTATAGGTTATATTTTTAAAACGACAGCTGTCAAAGTAAGGAAGTAAGGAAAAACTGTTAAAGTAATTTTTTGTGGAATAAAATTGGAATTATAAGAAATATTTTGTTACAGAAGTAAAAGATACAATTTTTAATAAAATTATAATCTAGAATCAGTAATTGATTATTTTTATTTATTGAAGTTTTTAATAGCGATTTTCAACTTATAGGTTATATTTTGAAACGACAGCTGTCAACATATGTCAAAGTAAGGAACTTTTGAACTATTAATGTAAAATTTTTTAGAACAAATTTGGAATTATAAGAAATATTTTATTACCGAAGTAAAAGATGCAATTTTCAATAAAATTATAATCTAGTATCATTAAAGAATTCAAATTAATTAAAAAAAATGTTTTCTTTAAATATTTTCAAAGTATAAGAAACATATTATCAGCGTCTTGTTTAACAAGCGGTAAATAAAGACTAATTTCATTATTAGCTGGACATTATAAGTAATTTTCCAGGAATTATAGGTTCCAAGAAATTCACGTTTTGTTGTGCTTGGATGAACCATACTAGGGCTTTTTTATGTTCATGGAAAACCTTGATCCAAAGTTCCACAAAAAGCTTCACGCTCTGTTTCTAACATTTCTTTATCTGTAGTATTGTATTTTATTACAAATATTTGTTAATTTATTTATCGTTATTTTTGTCAATATACAAAAATTTCTTAATTTATTTCGTAATAAATATTTCCGTTAACAATAAATAAAATGTTTGAATTATAAAATGTTGATGCAACAAAAAACTTTCTACGATTAATAAACTAAAATATGCAGTGATATTGATTTTTAATTTAGAATTTATTAAATATAATCGTTTTTTTAATTGGTTTTAGTTCAAATTAGAAAAAAATATTATTATGTATTAACTAATGTATATTTTCACCTTTAAAATGTGATTTTTTTGTTAAAACTAAGAACTTTCTATGGTAAAAGAAGCATCCCCAATGAGTATTATATAAGAGGCGAGCCTTTACGTAATTGATAAAAAATCGATGTTGTTGTTTACGAGTGGCCGTTGCGGAAGAGATATTTGACCCTCGGTCATCCAGGTCATTTGGCGCGACTGCATGACGCAACGGAATGGATGGCGAAAAAGACGGTGGAAGAAGAGGAAAAGCAGAAGAAGAAAAAAGACTAAGACTCGCTCTTCCTCCATCGCACTAGTCCTCTCCATCTCCGTCTCTCTCAATCTGAATCTCTTGGCCGTGGTTCATGCTGCGCACCAATGGCTCACCTCTTGTTCTTCTCCTCATGGATAGATATCTGCCGTAGAACCGGTCTCTTTATGGATAGTGCATTTTGTTCCTTATGACTGATATGGCGAAAAACATAATCTTTGTTATATCCTCCTTCTCCTTCTCTCATTCTTCCTCCATCGGAGTCCGCGCGGACTCTGAACCACATTGTGAAGACATTCTCAGCCCAACGCAAATCAAACGCCAAACCTTAAGGAAGTGACATTGAAATAGTTTTACTTTCACATGCCTTAGGAAGAAAAATAATATAATGTATGTATGCGCATTGTGTACCTTTGTTGTATAGTTATTTTCTCGGGTCGCTTCTTTTTTCATGGTAATTATTTGATGATGACCATGTGAAAGAGACTATCGAAGTAGGGAAAAAAATTCTTACTAAAACAAACACTTTCACGCGAAAATTTACTTTCATTCACGAATCCCAGCATCTAAGTTAATATTCGCTAAAGTGAAATTTTTAAAAAAGTGTAATTATATATATAATATATATAATTAACATTGTTATAGAAATGCGTACATCTTGTTAACATTCTTTATTTTCCTTTCTTCATTGTTAGTATTAAAATATAATTATTACTCCCAAAATGCAGATAATAACTTATTTTTTTAGATAATGCTTATTAATTTCAATATCTTAACACATTTTTAATACGTTAAAACCATATTTATCAAAATTTGTCAATTGAAATAATAAATTATATAACTCACAATACAGTAACTCACTTTTAAATATTAATTAAAATAAGAAATTTCAGAACAAAATAATATTTTTTTGGATATGAAAAACATTAGTATTAAATAATTTGTAAAACATGAAAATTTGTAGTTACATTTATAAAAATGAAATACTTATACATGGGAGACGTAAATTGATTTTATAAGAACTTGAAAACTATATAGTCTTTGAAAAACTATTGGTACTATAATAAATTAAATACGAGAAAGTAAGAGAATATTTTTTTTATAATATAGAGAAATACCATGAGAAATTATTGCACTTACTTTTCAAAATATTCATTTATTTATAAAAGGTTTTGTAATAAGCTTGAAGACAATGAAAGATTTTATAGATTATAAGGAACTATTTATGTATAAATGTAAGTTATGTAATGTATTGTAATAAAACTGATGATTAATTCAAGAGGAGTACAAATTAAGATTATTTCTAATTGTGTAGCCGCATGATTAAATTAAAGTAAGAAATTAATTATAATGGAAATATATTGATGAAAATTATATAAAACATTATAAATGTTAATCTATACAATATGTAAATGAATAAGTGACTCAGATTCATAGAATTCGAAGAAAAAATGGAATTTTCAGAGAAAGGTTTGAAAGTATGTTTTTATAATATTAATTAATTCAGGAAATAATGTTTTAAAAAATCTAGACTTAATGTTTTTTTTTATATTTTGATTGGAAAATTAATTTACAAATTAAGAAAACAACATATTTTATTGATTATTAAAATTCATGGAAAATTAAGAAAAAATAAGTGTATTAAAACTCATTATATACACGAGATATTTACTTATGAATTGTGAAATTTTTAAAAAAATCTACACTTAATGTTCTTTATTTCTAATAGAAAATTAATTTACAGTATGAGAATTCTATGGATTATTAAAATTCATTGAAATAGTTTTTTTTTATAATAGAAAACTCATAATTATTTTTAGAAGAAAATTCATTTATTCATTAAGAAATTACTTTTTTTAATGATTATTTAAAATCATTGTAATAGTATAATTACTTTTATATACTCAAAATATTTATGTAAAATCTTGGAAAATTTAAAATTTCATTTTGATTTTTCATGAAAACTGAATGAAAATTTCAATTCTTAATATTCTAAAAAAAATCATGTAATAAGAAAAAATCTAATAAACCAAAATATGAAGTGTGAAATATTATTCTCGCAATAAATTAACTTTTAAATGCTTCCACAATTTCTAAACTTCGGTATATTAAATACCACCGATGATATAATCAAGATTCTCAGCTTTCGCAAAAAAATAACTTGAATAATTGTCAAAGCTCACAAAATAATTCCGCATGTCGAAATGAAAATGTCTCATGCAACTCGTATAAATCTCGATTTTCCTTAAATTATCGCCAACAAACACGAATATCCTTACACGCTTTACAACTAGCGAAATCACTTGTCGAATCAATCAAAGAAACTTAAGCGCAAACTCTCAGATCTACGGATGAACAGTCTTACAAAAAAAAATAATGAAATCACCATTCTACATACGCATTTCACCTTTCTTTAATAATCTCATTAAAACCCGCAGCCGCAGCATCCCGAACGAATTGGATCGCAGCTTTAATGCCTTCATTAATTTAAATTACAAATCATAAATAAATTAAGACCATCTCCGGGCGAACAATTAATTATTATATTATACCTTAATGCAAGTAGAAATAAACTATGGAGAAACGAAACATAGTCTGGTCTAATTAAGGTTTAATTCATTTAAGTTTATTTATTTTTTATTTTGAACATTAAAAATGATGACAGATTTAATATTTGATGATCAATATTATTATTTTTTAGAATGAAAATCCATTAGTTTCGAATTAATTTCATTACCGAAACTGGATTAGGTCTACTTTTTAAACTGTGTTTACATTCTTATCCTTCAGTTAAGAACAGGTGCGCGCTTCTGTGTATCCTTTTTTTTGTTCTTTTTTTCTCTCCTTCCTGTTGAGTCCATTCAGTTGCGAAGCTCGTTAAAAATAACTGAACCTTAACCCAAAGAAAAGTCGTAACGAAACGGTGGAACTGGATGGATGGAGACGAGGAAGCAGACGAGTAGGGCCTTGTACGATGGGTAATTGAACGTTCCAGGTCGTAAAATGGGCTTCGTTTTGTCGATCTGCGATGACTTCATCATTAGGACGCGATCATTCAGGATGACATCGTGGAAATAAGAAACTCTCGACGATGCATGTGCGTACACGAAACCGGAGTTTGTTAACCCCGGAGTCCATCATCAAAGGCTCTCCTCTCCACCACCGAGGCTGCTACTATTCTACTACTACTATATAAGAAGTTCTGCACGGCCATATCGAACGTCGTAACACTTAAAATAAAAGGCATACAACGAGATTTATTGCGAACTGATCCAATTTAAATCCCGGGAATTTCGAGAAGAAAAGAAACGAGTATTGTATGAACTTATCATTCCAATAATCCACATTTCTCTCCGCAACTCTCCTCGGATAAGTCTTAAAAGCATTTCGTGCATTCCTCGGATTACGGTCCAATTGAATATTTTTACTTTTACTTTTTCCACCGGACCCAACCACAAATTATTTCGTCAATAAAACCAGTTTCGACCAATCCAGCAGGAAACCTATCATTATTAAACTACTTCAGATAATCATGATTTACAAAATACAAGAACACAAATTAATTACCAATAAAATTTCAAATTAAAAATTCCACAATTTATTACTAGTAAAAAATCAATTTTAACTTTTATAGATTATTCAATTAAATTATTTCAGTTAGTAGATCAAATTTTATAAACAATTAATAATTTTATAAATTTCGGAAATTATTTTTAATAACAAAAATAAATAATATTAATAAAATATTTTAGTTAAGAAACAAAAAATATGATTTTTTTTTAATAATTAAATTGTAATTCAGTAAAAATGTTAAAGTAAATAATGTATAATTTAAAAATTTCTTTTACAGTTAAACATATTTGCGATAGGAACAAATCAATACATTTATATCATTATCTGTAATCGAAGCTGGGAAATGCATGCTCATATTGCAACGTGTATCGGCATGCTACAAGGAAAATACAGTATTAAGTTTACTATCCATTATATTTTTTAAGTGCCATTACCACTCGCCATTATATTATAATAGTCTTCAGATAATGGATCTAATCCTTTAATAGCTTATTTCATCACGTTCTGTGATAATAGCCAGTTAACGCCATAACTCTATTCACTTCCCAGACTATATGAAAAGTGGAAGACACTTTACTACAGGATTAAGTACCATTCATTCTTGCACAAAAAAGGAAGCAAAACATTAAATACTATACAAAATGATTTTTTTTTAATACTGTTTCCAAATATGTTTAAGAATTACTGCAACATCAGTTATAATTAATTTCTTCACTAAACAAAATCAGAAATTAAAATTTAATAATTTACTATTTTTTTCTGATTTTGGATAAGAAAATATTTAGTTCAAAAAGTATTTATATTTTGTTTGTCTTTTCACAAGGATTACAAGGACATATTCTATGCATCAGGTCTACCAACAGCAAACCTAAACTTAATCTGGATTGAAGTTATCTGATAATAAAACAAGAAATAATATTACAGCTAAAATCATAAATTTATATTCAAATACTTCAATGATTTTAATTAATTGTAATGAATAATAATAATAGACTCTATACCAGCGTTTCTCAATCCAAGATTGGGTAAAATGACAGCTGTCATCTTGTGTCAAAGCCAGGAACTAACAAATATGTTGATATATAATGTATTAGACTTTTGTAAAGATTTAAACTAATTTATTATTGATTTTTTTAGCTATAAAAACTTTTATGCTTTCCACCTACAAAACTGAATGCTGCCCACATATTGCATTTAATAGCATGTATTTGATAAAAAGGACAATGTAATTATTTTACCACTAAAACCTAGAAGTATTATCATTTTATTGTTCTCGATACTTCCGTTACTCTTAGTGTTTCTACAGTAATTAAAAAAAATAACTATATATTTAAGTACTAGTTAAATTGATGATCTTCGTTGGTAATTGCAAAATGGAATTAATTTAATTAATCATTGCTAAAATTGAAACAGTTATTAATTCAAATAAATTTAAATGTTTCGCAATTATCGCATTCTGAATATCTCGGCTCCCGCACGGAAGTCACGTCGAAAGTCACCGGTAATGAACTTAGTCCATGTAAACGACACAATGCTACACATTGCATTGTTTCATAATGACATTAGTTCAACATTTGCCTCATTCTTATTCACATTTCTGCTCCTTTTTTACATTATTTTGGACGACTTGCGAATGGTTAGACTCATTATTATCTAAAAGATTCATGCAATGCTTAGCGCGAAGAATGGGCAGATTCAATTTTGAAACAGGTTACGTAACGCGCGACGTAATAATTACAACAACAAAAAATGAGATTGTAATAATAATATGGGATGAAAATCCGAGAGGATTCTGTGCACATGCATGGATTTATTATATATTTTTTTTTACGAGATTATTGCTTCATATTCTTCTGCACGGAGCCGTTCGGCCTGGAAATAAATGTAATTACTTTAACTGTGCATTTTCCCATTGAAAGCAACGAATTAATCAGGAACAATAACGAATTATCTCCCAAAGCCAGAGGAAACCTAACGAGCAGAATTAAAACGCAAGAAACACTCAGCACTTATAACAGTCCGAAGGTTATTAGTTTTTCAATTCTTCCTACATCTTTTTATATACGATCTTCCATATTTTTAAAGAAAAAAACAAGTGTATTTATTACGGTTTCAGTGTATTTTATAAACCTAATCTAAAATAATTTAATATTTTCTACATTAACTTAACTTTATTAAATACGTGTTTAAATATATGCATTTCTACATTTTACAACTGGATAATAGAGAAACTATCCAAAACTTAACCTAAAATAAGCTAATAAAACCTAAACTAATAGTCGCTAACCTAACCTCACTATATGAGTGTTTAAATATCTGAGTTATAAATTACTATAGAAACTAGTCAAAACATAACCAAAAAATATGCTACATTATTGCTAAAATATTCTTAATTTTATTCCAAATAATTAATTATATAATTATGAACAAATTAATTTAGTATAAAGTAAATGGTTACTATAGAAACAAAAACCTAACCTAATAAATGCTACACTAAAACTATCAAAATGTATGGTAAAAACTTAATTAGTTTTATTTCTGATATAACTCAGGAAGTAATAAAAAAAAATATAATTTACGACGCTTCTGTACTTCTTTTAAAACACGTTGTTGTTTTTTTGTAAATATAATTAATATTTCGTACTTTCTTACTTAATAAATTTGATTGTTAATTAAAATGACAAGTAGTAATGAGATTTCGGTTACGTAAGGAAGCATTTCTTTCCGCCCGTTGAGTTTTATTAGTATTTTTTGGTGCTCGAAGATCGAAATTAAACAAAAATAATTTAAACCGCTAAAGTAAAAGCGTTTAAAATTTATGAATTTAAAAAAAAAATAATAAAAATGTAGTTAGAAAATCCCGTATTTTACTAAGTTTTATTTTTGAGAATTGCGATTTGTGGGAAACGTTTCAATTTAACGGTCAAGCACTTCTTCTTGAAAATATTTAATCGCGTAGTGAACGTATGTTCGTATAGACCAGATGTCGTTAACCACTCTAATTTGGTTAGCAAATTTCGTTGGTGCTGCAAAAAAAAAATAATGGCTAAAACTCACCGAAAAACTGCCAAACTTTGGTTTTTAGACCACCTGGAAAAGAAATAGAGAAATTTAGTGTTAATAATTAATTTGAATAGGTGGATTAATTAGGCTTTGTTTGAAATGAAGTGAACCGTGACACATCTTTGCTCGAATTTCTTTCAACTTCCGTGACAAATCGAAAACAATTGGCCTTTCTAATGCGCAGCAATAATTAAACCTAAATTTCGGACGTTCAAAGGAAATAACTTTAATTATTATAATAAGATTAGGAGAACAGAACGCAGCGTGATCTTAAATTGTATTAATTAAGTATGTACGATGATTTGCTGATGTGCGCATGCATGTAATCTCGTATCCCGAAGAAGTAAATCACCGAGTCTTCAATTAACACATTCGTGGCATTTAAAATAGGATCGTGTTCATCGTGAGAATACGATTAGCAACGAACGTTTACAGTTACCTCCGCAGATTACAGCTGTAAACATGGGATGATCCTGATCCCAAAGACCATTAAGATTCTACCCTCGATTCTCACCACGAGAGATCTGATCCGTTGCGCAAACAGCTTTGACAAATATCCTTTTGATCGATGTCGCAACTCACCGAAGGTCTCTCAACAATATTACCAATAGATCTTGTGATGCTTCTTGCACAAGAGAAAAATGCGTGGAAACTTTCTTTTTCTCTACAGACCGGCGCTCCAAAATCGGACTTTTATTTTGTTACTTTATGCTCTCCATAATCCTTTTTTTTCTTCTTCTAATGTTCTTGTTTGTGAGAATAATGCTAGTCGGAACTTTCTTCTCGCTCGACTCGGATCTCGGATTTTATGTTATTGATTACGGCTGCATTTCTGCCCTTTCTTATGCCGCAAAAACGGTAAAGTAAAAGTAGATCTGACACTATTCAACTTATTTGAAATCGCATACGCTCGGAAAATGATTCAGTTTCTTGTTCTCAGCTACAGACGTGCACATTTTTCCCAATTGCAACTATTTTCTCCACTATTTCAATTTTCCCATTCCAAATATTCTATACTTTATCTCAAAGTTTCACATAACAATCCAGTTATTGCACACAATCTAATTAAATTCTTGATTTCAAATATTTAAAAAAAAACTTCTTGCTTCATTGGAATCCACTTTCTATCCGTATACAAAACAAAATAAAAATCAATTTTTAAACAATACAAAACAATAGTATTTTCAATATTCTGTTACTACATTCAATTTATAATAAGACTATAAAAGCTCATTGTTTATCTTTTGCAAGAAGAACAATACTTGCTTCAAAAACCCAATTTTTTGTAATGATCAAAATAAATTATATAAAAATTTCTATTCGCTACAAATCATTCACCCAATTTTTGGCAATGATTAAATTATATTATATAAAAATTTCCATTTTTTTCTAACAAAAAATAATAAGAATATTAATACAAATGTGAACTCATTTAATATATTGCTTAACTTTAGCAAGAAGTTAAAATTATTTATTTTTAAAATAATAAAATGATTATACTTTATTCACGATTCTTTAAATAATTGCAAAAACTTATACCAATTATTGCTTCAAAAACCCAATTTTTTGCAATGATTAAAATAAATTATATAAAATTTTCCATTTTTTTTCTAACAAAAAATAATAAGCGTATTAATAAAAATGTCAACTGATTTAATATATTTATTTTGTAAAAGTAAAAAGAATGTATAGATGTTGAAATATTTGCAACAAATTATATTTAATTATGCTTTCTAAAAAAAACGTCTTGGCTATTTTTTTCATGCAAAATATCTGTATTTCAAACAGCTTCACTCTTATATAATTGTGTTAATTAATACATTTTAATAGTTAATGTACTAAATTATATAACAAAATTAATTAAAAAAATAATTTCCAAAAATATATAAAGATTAAATTAAAATATAATAATTTACATAATTAATTTTAATAGGTAATCATTCTATCAAAATATGTAACAAAAATTATAACTCAATATTATAAAAATATATGAAGATTAAAAATTATAATACCTCTAATAACGAAGCTTCGATATAACTAAGTCTCAAAAGATGTTGTTTTAGATTTAGATAACCTTAGCAGACAATAAAATTAAAAACATTTTTAGTTTTAGTAGTAATTTTATTAATCAATGATTTCGTAACTAAATTATTGTTTAAATATTAATATTTTGCTTATGTTGAATTGAAAATTATGAATACAACTTAAGTTAAATTGTATATAAAAAATGGTAAGAACATTTAAGAGACGAAGAGAATGGAGTGTTTCGTAATAAAAAGCCATTCTATTCGTGACAAAGAAAAGTAATTTCCTTGCAAACTCTTCATTTTTGCAAACAATAACATTAACTATTTATAAATTTTCTGCGGTATGAATCTGGAAAATCCTCTTCAATTCCAAATACAAAGTTGTTTTGCTTCGGAAATTTTCGATATTGTGGATTGTAATATAAAAAAACAGAAATAAAATAAGCAGACGAGCAACTGCAGGTAATAAAGCACGTGGCAATTTAATTTCAACGTGTTTTCCTCTTCCCGTATTTTTATCTTCGTGCAACAACTATCCGTTTGTTATGCAAATGTAATTATCATCATCATCGAACGTTCTGAAGTTTCGTCGGGTTTCCACTTCATCCGAATTGCATTCCTGACGAGTCAAAAGAAAAAGCACACGATCGGCTTTTGCAAAATGTTTTTGCTAAATGTCAAGGTGTCGTTCGACTCGACCATTATTTTCGCAAAGCTGATTAGCCTCGTCTATAGTTAATGTCAAAACTGCAGATCAAGATATTTATTTAAACGATCGAAGAAATCCTATTACTTCATTTATATTTAAACACACTTTTTTTTTATAAATTTCTACATTTAAATTTCTAAATTTTATTTATAAATTATCGCTTTGTAAAATAATATAACATACTGAAAAAAAAATTTTTTCATAAAAATTAATTATTTATTTAAAATGTTTAATTTTATTAGAATTATAGTAAAAAAAGATATATTAAATATTTTTCTATATCGTGTGAAAAAACAAATGTTTTTTTTTCTAAATTAATTTAAATAATTCATATTATTATTTATAAAAAATTGAGACATGCAATAAAAATTTAAATAAAAAAATGGAAAGAAATAGAAAGTAATAATAAGATAATTGTTTATTAAAATTCCTTTATAATTATCTAAATTGTTTTAAGAATAATTATGCAAGAAATTTAAATGTCATTGATAGAAATTTTGTTGTTAAGACATTTTTCATACCAAATATATTAGATAATATTACCAGTTTCTTACTCATCAAAATACTTATTAAAATAAATTTTCAATTAAAAAATACACAATTTTAACAATAAATAAATGGTAGACATTTGCGCGATTGCGCAATGTTCATTACCTCGGTGAAAATGTGGTCATCTCTTGCAAATTGAAATTTCTTCTCAGCTATTTCGTAATTACTGTACGTTTTTTCTTGTTCGTTATTCTATAAAGTTATTTGTTGAAGCAATTATATTATTTGAGATTGAATGAAAATTGAAATACCTAAAGAATTAGGAAATAAACCGTTTTATTCTCAATTTGTTTTCTAACTGGAAACATTCTTTAACATTATAACATTTTTTTGTAGAATAAGTTTTTAGTTGTTATATTTCTATAAAATAGAAATAATTTTTTACTTCTTATTAAAATATTAAATAAATAAAATAATAATTAAATTCCATAAACTTCTTTGTGCAGACAACTCATTTCAATTAATTAAAATGTTATTGACAAAAATTAAAAAATTATGACTTATTTTTAAGATAATATCAATTTTATGCAAAATTAATATTTTTTAAATTTACTTTTCTCTTATTTTAGCAACAAAATTAACAGAATTTCTGAAATGGAATATCAAATAACAACAACAGATTTTGCAATTTTATATAATGATATTCGCTGATTTCATCATTATTATGACTAAACTTATATATAAATATCTATGAAAAATCGTGTATCTTCTTTCAAATTAAAAAAAATCTTCCCAATTAATTACTAATTAACAATTATACACATTTTTATAAATTGTAAAAATTGTAACATTTTCCTAAAAAAAATTTTTTTGTAAATATCATTCTAAACATTTATTTCTTAAAACTTATTTTAATAAATTAATTTACTTTTATATAAATTTTAATATTTTCACTTATTAATGAAAATTACATACGAGGGCATTTTGATACAAAAAAAAATATTTTTATTCAAAATCAACATTAACATTTTTTTTCCAATAAAAAAAATCATCTTCAATTAATGATTTCACATTTATAAATATAATATTAATAAAAATAAACTATATTTATATACTTCAATTAGATTTCACGTGCTAATATGTAACGAATAATAGAAAAAAAAATATATTTCAGTGTGATATAATAATATTTGTAAATTTTATACGCTCGTCATGACTAAAAATGGCAAGTTGTTTTCTTACATATTTTTTTAAGTAACCATTATATTTATGAAAAGGTGCAAAGTACACCTGCTGCTAAAGTCGTTTACGCAAGTCGCACAACTGCCTTCCAGTATTATTTCGAAATTACATAAGAAATGTTATGGTTGTTATCATCAGCTGCAAACCATAATTTATATTTAGTTATAGCTTATTGATTATTCATATAATATTAATTTATTGATACAATCTTTAACCAAAAGTGATAAACTAGTGTATTTATAATGAAAACAATTAAATTAGCATTAAAATAATTTTATTTCTCAAATAAATAAATAAATATTTTTTTACTAAAAATGAAATGTAAATAAATAAAAGACAAAATTTGTACAAAGAAATAAGAAATTGACAATTTGGAAGCTAAAAAAAACACTATTAGAATTAAATTAAATGTATTTATATCCCGGAATAATTTTATTTTTTATACGTGTAGAGTATAAATTTGCAGTTTCCATGTAAATCTACTGTTATATGTTTAGTTATTTAAATTCCGGAATAAGACCGACATTATAAAGTGTTTTGTGTTTTTTTTTTGGCTTTTGATGAAGGTAATGAAGTGTCCACGCATTTACATAATTGGGCCAATGAGATAACTTTCTAAAGAAAATTCAAGCCCGAAAGACAATAAATAATGTAACTCGGACCGTCGTCTGGTCGGCAATTTAAATGCAATTATGATATGCTTTACAATTGCGTCCAGCGTTGCATATTGAATAGGAATTTCGAATTGCATTTTGTACAGTGGCATTTTCTAGTTTGACATATGCTAAGTTTAGTAAATAAATACAGATTGTTTATTTACCTTTTTTGTTGTTTATTTATTTATTATTTTATGAATCACAACTGAATTCATGTTTAGAAACTTGATATACTAACAATAAATATTTGTTTGTTTTTTGAGAAATATATGAAATTGAATTAAATATTGTGAAATTATCATATGATTCATGTTTATGAGTAATCTGAGACTTTATATATAACTTATATTATTTACTAGTTCGGTTTTCCAAATGAACTCAAATTTAAGAAAATCAAATTATTTTTATTTTTGACAGAATTATTCTTCGTTTTGACAGAAGATGACA
Source organism: Nicrophorus investigator (assembly GCA_963457615.1). Lineage (NCBI taxonomy): Eukaryota > Metazoa > Arthropoda > Insecta > Coleoptera > Silphidae > Nicrophorus > Nicrophorus investigator. Next base: position 9,237,145 of record OY735142.1, on the reverse strand, counting down.
GCTGTCATTTTTCGACTCATTACATTTTTTACGCGACACTTAAGTTGAAATATTCTGATCTATACTATACTTAAGACAAAAAGTAGAACAAACTATTATTTACTAGTTAAAAATGAACTCAAATCAAATTATTATGAAACTAAATATTTTAATTATCGTTCACCAATTTATGAAGTCTGATCACTAAAGAAAAAATAAAATCTGAAAATTAATTATGAATTAGTTATCGATATTTATAGTGATACAGTGACATAATTGCTAAGAGTATTTTGCAAATTCTTCGTTTTGACAAAAGATGACAGCTGTCATTGAGACTCATTACATTTTTTATGCGACACTTAAGTTAAATTATTCTGATCTATACTAGACTTAAGACAAAAAGTAGAACAAACTATTATTTAATAGTTAAACATGAATTCAAATCAAATTATTATTATGAAACTAAATATTTTAATTATCGTTCACCAATTTATGAAGGCTAATCACTAAATAAAAATAAAATCTGAAAATAAATTATGAATTAGTTATCGATATTTATCGATAGTGATACAGTGACATAATTGCTAAAAGCATTTCACATGTTTTTCGTATTGACAGAAGATGACAGCTGTCATTTTTTGACTCATTCATTTTTTACGCGACACTTAAACTTGAAAAACTCTGATTTGAAAAATATTTCACTAAACATAATATTTCGATTAATCATCTAATATTTGAAAAGTAAATTAATTAAAACGAAAGACTGATTACTGCACTGAAACGATGGTTTTCAAACGCAAAATCTTCAACTTTCATCTCTTCATGATTAATAGATTTTAAACTAGATTTTTACTCTAAATATTTTTTTCTCAAAGAAAAATTAATGGCTTGAATAAATTTTACAGTTTCAATAAATCAGGAATCTGTATCATTAGTTTAGAGAATTTGGGAGAATATAATATATTAGATTTTCATGATAATTTTATTTAACTGTAAATGGAACTTAAGAAGACACTTTCTTTTGGAAGAAATTTCTATTTCATCTGAATTTTCCAATGGAAAGAAGAAAATGTTAATAGAGAACTCTCACTAATTTTATACTATTTATAAACAATAACTTACAAAATCAACAATAATTTATTTATTATAACAAAAAAAATATTTTCCAATAGAAAAATTGATTTTTTTTTACATTCTGCATTTAGAGAAGTCTCACTAATTTTATACTATTAATAAACATAAATAATAATCATTAAATTTTTAAAATTATGTAAAAAAAAATAATGAAAATTAATCAAAAATTTACTGTAATAATAATTAAAAAAATAAATTAAATTTTACTATGTGAAAACGTTGATGAAAATTACATAAGTATTGTATATTGAACAAATGTTGATGATGGGATTTTTTCTATTTTACTAATTAATTTTTTAAATCGTATTGATGATTGGCAATCATCATATATGACCTTAATTTTCCCATCTAACGTATTAGACGCAATAACTAACTTTTTTTTATATTCGTCGGTAAATTGGTGATTCTTATGAATAAAACTACAATTTCATAATTTCCATTGCGTCGACCCAAATGAAGTCATAGCGCGGGCAATATTAAAACCTAGCAGAATCCTCCAGTTGCTTCACTGGCCTGAGACAATGCCTCGTAATTTATACACGAAATTAGAGAATACCCCGAGCCATGAAATCATTTCCAAACAATAGCCAATAAATTAGTTAGAAGAAACAAAAAATAAATTGAACGCAAATGATTTGTAAGAATATTGAACATAAGAAAAAATAAAGGAGATGTACAATAACAACAATAGATTGTTGCAAAATGTTTTCTTTGTCATTAGATTTTTTTTACGTAATTTTGCATTGTTTGAAGAGTCAGTGCAGTTTTATAGCAAAATATAAAAGTTTATTAAACTTGATAATAAATTATAACTAAATTTATTATATAAATAATCATCTGGAACTTTTACAAATAATCTTCTAGAATTTCTATAATTTTTGTATTTTTTTTCGAATCAGTATTGGTTTACTACTGTTGATAATAAATAGCAACTGAATCTCTTACAAAAATGAACAAATTACAAATTGAAATTAAAGTTATTTTTTATAATACTTTATTTTTCTAAAACTAATAAAAAATATTTTCCTTTTCGAAATATTAGTAATTTTGTAAGAAAATTTAAAGTTGTTAAATGTTTTCAATGGAATACAGGATATTTTTTAAATAAAAGAAAAATTCAAATTCAGTTGGAAGCAAACAAAGATTATAGCATTTTTTGCAGAAAGCTGCTCCGACTTCCAAAGAAAGAAAAACATGTGCAGACTGGTCCATCGAGGGTGACTGAGCAGTGAAATATTTAAGGTGTGTTACATATTTAGACAATGATGATTAAACAAGTTTTAAATATATTTTACTAAATTATTTTTAAGAAAAATTTATGACTTCAGTCTTCGTTTCTTTCAATAAATTAACAATTAATTATATATTAATTATTCCCATATTATTTAAAAAACATCACATATTTTCACTGTAGTCAACATATTAATAATTAATTAAGTTTTAAAAAATGAACAAAAAAATAAATTTTCAGTTTTTACTCAACAAAAAACTATGCTAAATATGAGCAACTATGTTATATAATAGAATATTACGGTGTACTAAATTGGCAAGTCATCAAAACATCATTTACTTACATGATTTATTGGTTGTATCTATTGAACAAAATTAATGTTCTCATACATTACTAAGAATAATTATACTTAACATTCTCATATAAAAGTTGAAATATTTTGAAATAAATTATTTAACGTAATACGTTATTTAAACATCTAAATTATTTATTTCACTAAAAATAAATGTTTTAATTAAGTAAAAATATATTATAAAACATTGCGAAATATGCTGAAACAATATAAAAATAACTATAAAAAATCAAATATATGCAGACTTTGTAGTGTTTTATGTTATTTTTTTTTAATAGTTTCAATTCGTCATTTTCAAAAATAGCAGAAACCTGTATCAGGTTATGTACAAAAATGTAGCAATATTAGCCCGAGGTAATTGAAGTGTTTGTCCATGAAACCACAGTTTTTTTCTTTCAAATACTTGTCTCGCTCACGTGCGTTATGGAAGGAAAAGTATTTTCTCTTTTTTTTATAATATATAAAAAAATAATTAACAAATACCTCGCATAGTGCGGATAATCGGTTTTGTTAATATCACGGATTTTTTGAAACTAGAATAATTTAGTATTGCATAATTTAGTGTAAAAATCAAAATAGTTTATGAATGAAAATAGTTTAAGGGAAATAGAAAATATTTAAATAGAATTGAATTATTAATTATAATACGAACTGGTCGAGCCTGAAGAACATTCCTTGGACTCACCATGTTTCCATTTTTTTTTTAGTTCTTTCGCATTGCGCAACGAAACGCCATTCATTCGTTCAACTTGTGACCTAAAGTCTATAAATACAGGGACATCAACTTTTTTCATTCGATCTCTGTCTCAACGCTACATCCTTTTTCTCTACGAAGGTTACATTAATTAATACAGATACATTCGTATTTGTGTTACGCGAAGACGGATGGATAAAGGCGCTTTTCGCTAATTGAAACCAGAAACTGACGGTGATAATCCTCCGGTGATTTATTGCGCGAGGAAAATGCACGAACATTTCCACGGGGCGAAAGAAGAAAGAAAAAACATCTCGAAGCTAATTACCATCCCGACCGATAGATACTATTGGCGCTCCGCGTGCAATTTTAACGAGCCTTCCAATATCCATCCGAGTGTTATGCAATAAATTACACGGACATTAAGCGAATTTATGTGTCCCGGACAGGCGAGCTTCAGTGCGAACAAATATTTGAACGGTATAATCGATTTCCGTTTTCAGTATTTTTACTTCCCATTTCTTTCATTTTCTCAATAAAAACAAGTTGAAAGTATTTTTATGTCAAACTGACAGTTCATAAAAAAAAGTTGCCATCCAATTAAATTTAAACAAACTGAAAAATATGCACTTGTTTAATAATAACCATTACTACTAAAATTTGTAATTTAACACTGAAATTTCCATTTTAAAATTACAAATTATAATTCTTACAACATGTCAAAATTTTGACATATTTTATATTTAAAGTGACTGTCAATTAATTTAGAAAAAAATACTACTTTTCATGATCACGTTTGTTTTTTTACTGCCTTTATAATTACTTTTGTTGTGAAAAACGAATAACCTACATGACGCAAAAAATACGTAACACTAACATATTGTATTGTTTCAGACACTCACGTGGGTTTTATATAACTTTGTTGTTTATAGTAAATAATATTTTTTAAAAAAAGAAGCATTTTGTAAGCATTTTTTTATTACTTCTTAATTACCGATAACTTTCAAGCTTTGTTCATTACGTAAATTTATATTTACATTTAACGGATTTTCTGAGGAATTAAAATTTGTATACTTTAGGAATAATTGTATCATTAGTAGAAGTACAATTTTTCAGTAATGTTAATAAAAATCTAGAAAATAGGTAAAAATAGATTTTGTAACTTTCTTCTTTTCTGTGAATAAATATTTTTTTCCTAAACGATTTTTATGTGGTTGTTTTAATTCCAAATACAAAATGACTAAGAATAAACTGGATTTACCAATATCCTGAATAAATCTACAAATATTTTTTCATTTGCTTAAAGAAACAGTAATTTCGTATATAACTTTTTGTGAATAGTCTTGATTTTAACGAGTTATCAATTAAATTCTAATTGTAAATAACTTCGTTATTTCTTTTTAATTACTAAACTTTGAACTTTGTACATGGAAAAAATCGTAAAATACCTTTATAATAGAATTTTTTTGTAATGTTATTATTTTTGTACGAATTTTAAAAATACCTTAGAAAATAATTATTTAAACAAAATGAAAAAATGCATTGATTATGTTTGAATTATAATATAAAAAAATATCTAAATTTTATAAATAAAGTAAATTTTTAAAATATTAAAACATTTTTTAAAGTTGCTTTGAAATAGATTGGTAATGTAATATTGCACGCAAATTAAAATTGCGTATTATTTCTTGTTAATTACAAGATTTGTATGTGTAATTAAATAATTAATTAATAATTTTCCATATTTAATGAATTTTATGGTAATTAATCTTGATGATGTTCGTGAAATTAAAGTTATGTTCCTGAAACCAATAAAATTTTCTGAACTCACCATTCAAATTAGAAAGAAAGTATTCCAAAGAGATAGAGAAAAAATGGTATTGGACACAAAACACACTCAAGAAACAGATTTCAGTAATACATATGAACCATTCACTATTCAATGAGATCGATCGATTCTCTGTCCCAGGATTCTCGGTCACAACGTAAACAAAATAAATTCGTACTTCGTATAGGATTCGTACGTAAATGAACACTAAGAAGTGGAGGAATGTCGCGGCTCGATGGTCGGAGATCGAATGGTCGGAGCTGGGGAATGGGAAAGAAGAAAGCCATTCGCTGGTTCTTTGCGTCACGTTCGAGTGTGTTTTGTTTCAGTTGGCGTGTGGGGAAACCAACATCAACATCAACATCGTGTCCATCCAGGTTCGAAGACCGGATATCCTAACATACATACTACATCCATTGCGTTGCATCCTCGCACTTCTTCTTCGCGTTGCAATGGACGCCACCTCCTCCAGTCTTCTTCACCGTAGCTTCTTCGACGCAGCCATCCAATTATTATTCTGAAACTGTTTTCTGGGAGCCTCGCTTCCATTCAACACAGGAAATAAATGCATTATGTAGGAATTGTTGTTATCGAATGTTTGTTTTATAATGGGCAATAATCAGAATGCAAAGTTAAAAGTTATGAGAAATTCCTTTACTTCTATATACAAAAAAAAAAGAAAACGCATTATTGCAGATGAAGATTTGCGACTAATCACAAAGAAAGCGATCCTAGTTCGCATATCTAATTTATAATTAAGAAAGAAACAATACTTACAAAATCTATAGCAAACATATAAATTTTTATATAACTCAATCATTGCATTCGCACTATAATTTTAATTTAAACTATAATAAACATATTACATATTAGTTTTTTTGATTTTATAATTTTAATGCAATAATTTTGTATATATAATTTTCATAAATATGAAAATTATGTAGTTATATGAGCAAGTTTAAAATAATTTTAGTTTCATACTCGATAATTTCTAATGGAAATTGTTATCACGAAGCCCGAGCGGTTGCTAATTAGTAGTAATTATAAAACCTTATGGCCTCGGGCAGACTAGATACAAGTTTACACTCACAAATTATATTGCGATTCGTTTCCAAGTTGCATGGAACGGATATCTTGGGTTGAAATAAATATAATTATTTAGACTATGATTGAAGTTACTACGCTTTTATTATGTGCGGATTTTATTTTGAATATATTCATATTTAAATTTATAAATTTTAAATTAATTTAAACAAAAGTATTGTTATAGGCAACCAAGTAAACTATTTTATTTTAAATAGTCCATGATCGGTTTTCATGTTTTTAAAATTTGACAAAAGCTTCCATGGAAAGAAACAAAATTATATAAATATTGTATTAAAAAGCAATAAAATAAATATTCTTTTCTACTAAAATTACACAAAAATATTCAAGAAGAACAAACTTACATAAATATTATAATGAGACACAAGGCAGTTTGAAACAAAATAAATAAACTAAATTTTGGTTTATGTATTTATAAACTAAGAAATACTTTTTTTGTAGATCAATTTATTAACATTTTAAGTTTTTGAAATATCATTATGAATAGATATTATAATATAGGCAACCAAACAATTATGTTTTACCGCATAGATTTCATGCCACTGCTGTAATCCAGTGGCGGATTAAGGATTGCTGGGACCCTTACAGTGGCAGATTTATGATAGTTAGGGAAATTATTTTTGACCACCAAACATAATTATTTGAAAATACTGTAGGAAATCCTTTGACCGCAACGTTCATGTCTCATTGCTTTAATAAATAAACCTCCACTAAGCCCTTAGTCAAATGATATTTTTATACTTTATTCAAAATATACACCTCCAGCTAGACGCAGCTAAATGTATGATTCCTTAAGATATTTTCTGCCGTCACAATAATTTATATTTGATATTAAAACACTAGAAAATTTTCTTCAGCCACTGGTTGTAACTTTCATACATATTTCATGAAACTTTATAAGATAATTTAGATATTAAATCGAAAATATGTGTAAATTCAGTTCATATTTGTATTTCTGCAAACATTATCTCTGATGAAAAACATAATTTATTTTTAATTCTTTAATATGTTACAATCTAAGAATTAAAAATAAAATAGCGTTTATTTAGAAATATATAAATAAGTCAATAGAAAATATTAAAATTGTAGAATTAAAAAAAAACCGTTTTATATAAATTTTAATTAGTTTTTACAACATATTTTTTACATTAATGATATAAATAAAAATACATTTATATTTACTGTTTTTTTACGTAAAGAATATAAATTTAAAATAATAATATACACTTATTGTAAGTCTGTAAATAGGAATATTTTGGTACCTTTCCAACATGTTTCATAATACTTTATAAGATAATTTAGATATTACATCGAATATATGTGAAAATTCAGTTGATATTTCTGCAAAACTTTATCCGAGATGAAAAACAACTTTAATTTTTAAATAATTTTGAATTGCACTTAATAAAAAATAATACATAGATTACTCTAAGCCAACGTTTCCGAAACTGAGTCTTAGTTTGTTAAATATATTTCTATATTTATTTGAAAACTCATAAATAAGGTAATTACTTATTTTAATTTTTTGAAATATAAAAAATGAATTATTAAGAAAAATAACGTTTATTCTTAAAATTAATATACATGTCTTATCAAGCACATTTTTTATCTAGAAAATATTATTTTTGCAAATGCTTTCTTTGCAGTAAATGAAAAGTGCTGAAATGATATTTTCAGAGAAAGGTTCACAAACTTCCTGACTACCTGTTTATACTTTTACCTGAATTGGTTACATCTGGATTTTTAAATTGTTGGTTTTGTTGAAAATGGTTCTACAAATCCTAGAACGGAAAAACATCTGCTGAAATATGAAGGGTCTAAAGTGAAATTTCCAGTTGTTGTAACAGTTATATGTTTTTCTATTATTGTTGTTTTCTGGTTGTGTAACTGTTGCATTAAATATAATCATAATTATTATTAAATAACTGTAAATTCATTCATAATGAGATTTGATTATATTTATATGAAAAATAAAACTTATTTTCAGGAACAAAATAACCATGAATTATTATTTTACTACAGGATTTTGTTCTTTAGGACCTTATTTATACCACCTTCAAAACTTATCAACCCAATATCTTTACATTATTTTCTACGTAGTAAGTAGTATTGGTATTCAGAAAATAGTTTTAAATTAGAGACAAGAGTAGAGTTTTAAATTCAGACTAAAATTTAATAAAACATTAGTGATTATGCAACGAAAAGGTGCTTAAATGGGGCCGTATAAAAAAAAGTATTTTATATTACTTGCAGCGCAAAACCTAACTTTAATTAATGAATACTTATAGATTTTCATAATATAAAATCTAGTCTATAGGGAGTTAAAAAAATAATACTGAAAGATTGATACTTTGTTCATCTTTTATTATAAAATATTTGTACAAAGCATTAATGTATGCAACCAATAAAATAATTGGTTCTTAAGGTGTAAAATTAAGACAAATGACCTGATATCTGTACTTTAATTAATAATCAATAGATTTCACAAAATGTAAACACGATGTTTATGAAGTTAATGATATAATTAGAATTAATAATTGCGTGTTGAGAAGATACAGCCTGAATTTAATCCTCCTTTGCTTTGGTCGTCGTTTTCCTAGAGAATTCGGAAAGGTCACGTTTCATGGAGTAGGCATCTTCACCATCGGCGTAATATTTTGGTTCGATTTCAACAGTTTCAAATTTGAGAGAGTTTTTGTATAAATTTAAAGCAGCCCGATTACTTTTCCTAACATGCAACGAAACGTACTTCGCGTCAAAGCATTCTACCATCGCCTCCGATGCTTGATTCATCAATTTCTGTGCCAAACCTAATCTACGGTGAGATCGTTTAACTGCCAGTGATGTTATGTGACCATGCTTCATCTCTTCAGTGTCCTCTTCCATTTTGGCCAAAACATAACCAACTATGTTTCCTTTCTCATCCTCAGCAACATAGCTTAGTTGAGGCCAGCTCAAGCCATGGTAGAAATAATACTTCATTTGATAATTTTCTGGTAAGCAAAGCAAGTTGCAGTGCTGCATGTTCATCAGGTCTTCAGGTCTTGCGCAACGGATATTCATTTTGGATTATTTGATGCTAATCACGTCTGGTTCTTTTGACTCTGCTTCGTGGACTTCTGTTCTCTTCAGCTGTTGATTCCTCGTTCTGGTATCCCAGCAGCTCTCTGACTAGCATGAACTTTGACAAGAACAACTTCCAAATAATGTACCAGCCTAAAACAACAAAGAAAAATTAACAATCTGTTTGAATTTGCTTTGCAATTATTGTTTAATTTAATTACCGAGTAGAATTAACAATATTACTAAAAGAAGAGACAAAACAATGGATGCAAGTGCGAGGAAAAAGTCTCTCATTTTCGCGGTTGCCTCGAGTTGGCTGTGTTAAATGCAAAAATTGTAAACTTTGGCAGTGTGTTATCACAACATGTACGCCATTTTAGTTCTTTTGCACTTTGACTTATACAAGGAACGACGTGTATTTTCAAGCACTAAGCACTACTTTCCACGGTTTCCTAAATGGAAATAAAATGTTTTTCTCACCTCAGACTTTCGCTCCACACCAAAATCCTGGTAAATTCCAAGGAATGTCAGAAAAGCATGCTCAGACGGCCATCTTATGTCTAGGAAATTTTAATATTTTCATACTGGGGACACTGATTACACCATGTTGAATTTTCAAATTTTCAAAAGCACAAATCATTATTAATTGTACATTATGTAATACAGTACCTTTGGTTATATAATATATAAACTTCATCTAATTGAAATTCCAATTCAATGATTGGATACAGTTCCATATATTATGTAATGAATCTACAGGTTCAAACATTAATCCTAGTATATTTAGTTGCCTATATTGATAATACAAAAAGACCAGAAGACAGTTAAACCAAACTCAATATTTCTAACATTCTAAATCATATTATATTACAACACAAATGAGTTATTCTATTTCATTTGTATTTAATCTATCAATTTACCAATTTATTTATTATAATTTGACAATTTTTTAAACAGAAAACATTCACGAATTATACAAATTTGTACAACATATTTTTTTATATAAATTAATAAAAATCAATTTATATTTATTGTTACTTTTAAATAAAGAATATAAATCTATTAATATTGATTTACAACAAATTTATTTTTAATAAAAATTTAAATAAGCTAAAATAAATAATTAAATTAAATACTACTAAATCTTTCGCATTGCTTATTCCGTCTTTGAAGAGCCTTCCTTATATAGTCCTTATAATTATTTTCTAAAACAATAAACCGACTCAGATTTGCTGGGCTAAGATCTAAATCTAAAACGGTTATCTTTGTATATTTTTTTATTAAGTGCAATTCAAATGTATTTAATATTATGTAAAATTATCTTAATAATATATGTTATATAAATGTTTGTTTATTTGATGGATGTAGAAAGGTATAGGTTTGTGTGTTGAAATAAATATGGACAAATAATTTAAATACGATTTTCATTTTGTATTTAATAAAATTACAAATGATAAATTATTCAATTCAATATATAAATCAGTTCGAAATGTTTTTGCAGCGATTCGAATGTGTGTTTTCTTCTCGCGCACTCTTGTATTTTTTGTATTATACAAACTTAATATACAATCTATATAAAAATGTAATATATACACAGCAATTAAAGGTTCTTATTAAGTAAATAAAGGATCTGGAAGGATGTAAAAACAATAGTTATAATATATTATATATATATAAAAAAATAAAATAAAAAATAAAAACAATCTGAATAAAGAGGGGATACTTTTTCCTATGCTTAGATAGACATTGAGAACATTGATATTTCGTTTTTTTTATTTATTAAAAGTTCTACCTTAACGAGAGATAATAAGTTTCGTGTGTGTAATTGTTTTCTTATATAATATTATGTATGTTTCAAATTAAGGAACTACCTTTCATTATATTTTTTAGCCTATTAAATATATTGCCAAAATTATTAAAATTTTTGAGCTATTCACAACCATATTTAAAGAAGAAATAAGTGAAAAATCATGGCTGGGCAGCTTGGACTAAGCACAATTTCATATCCCTGGCTAAATGCGAGATGTCCACAACGGAATCGACCATCTCTTGAACTGCTGTCACACTTGGGAATTGGAGAGCAGCTTGTTTGGTCTTCGTCACGCTCGTCGCCAATGCTTCGTTGAGGGCGTTCGCACAACCGAGAGCCCTCATCTTTATCTCCATCTTGGTGACATTCCTGTGAACCGTGTCGCCGATGTAGACCAGTTTATGGGCACTCAAGACCACGAATTTACCATGGGCCAAGAATATCTTAGGCGGCTGATTGTGTTCCACCGTCTGGAGGAAAGCGTCAATGGCCTGCGTCAAGTTATTGTGATGTGTGGCGGCTTGAGCGGCGAAGAAAGTCAGCACATGTTTATCGTCCGGATCCAAGATTGCGTTATCTATAGCGGCGTCGTTTGCGTTCTTCAAGAGACAGTCGAAGTTCTTCTGAAGCTCCTTTGGAAGAGCGTTTCTGATTTCCGTGTTGCTTCTGGCATTCGCTTCCTTCGACTCGAGATTAACGTAGTCGTAGTCCTCTCCAGTTTCGTTGTTGTTGGTTGGGGGTGAAGTGTCCTTCTTGAAAAGCAGGGTGCTGTTGCCTTGGATGAAGGAGGCAGCCTGCCTTATGTCTTCGGTTAAAGCCTTGGCACAAGCGATCACTTGCTCCAACTCGTCCAGTTTGTAATGCTCATCTTCTACAGGTTTGGCGAGGAAATCTAATGACCAATTTTGCAGCTGCAGCTTCTCGGTGGCGTCGTGTATAAGCTTATCAGAGTTTTTCAGGGCCATGACTAAATTCACCAGCTTCCCTGCTAGATTCTTGTCGGTTGCTCTTGTGGCGTTACCCAAAGCTCCCTCGCAGAACTCGGCGAAATCGTGCAGAGAAGTTTTCAATCTGATCACCACCAATTTAATCTCCATGATGTTCTGCTCGAGTTTCTCGTAAGTCCTCCATTTGGGAGTGACGAATCCCAGAAGTTTCGATGTCACCGTCGTGGTTTCAGTCTGGAGTCTCTCTAGCGTTTCCAGAGCCGAGCTTAGCTCTAAGGGTAGTTCTTTGATTTGGCTCTGCGCCGGTGGCACATCGTATATTTGAGTGTTGTGGAGGACGAGCTGCGGCCCCTTCTGATGTGATCTGGGTATATCGTAGTCCGGCATGTTGATGAGGCTGCTTCTATTCGAGGAGCTGAAGGATTCACCAGTTAGAGACAGCGAACTCGCGGAACTCGACGGCGTCAAGAGGTTCTGGGAGTGCAGGAGCGGCCGAGGAATGTCGTAACTGTCCTGCGAGTCCTTGCTAATTGGCGAGATGCAAGATGGAGCCGGAGAGCATCTCGGGCAGTTCGATCTGGTCTCGTAGTTCACGGGAACCGCCCTTGGTGGCACATCGTACAGCTCTGAGCTTTGGCTGGGGCTGAGGTTGGACACCGGGATGGGAGAGCACCTCATCGGTGGCATATCGTATAAATACACGTCGTTTATTTTCCTCGGCGTTAAAACCTGCAAAAATAGAAAAAGAAAACATGAATTTATAGTTGTGTTTTTACCTAATAATCTGCAAGTCAAATGGCTTATTAACCTCGGGTTTAGCCAAGCACAATGGAGAGGTTTTGTTTCGCGCGAGTTACCGGGGAAAACGAGAATCAATAACTTCCATAGGCGTCGCAATAATTACGCGCAAGAGCGTTCATGTATCGGAGCAATTTTTTGGTTCAAGAACTTCATGACCAAATATAGTTCAGAGCCTTCGGTTTCTTATTAGTCTGGCGCCTTTTGTCTTCGCGTTCCATCCAATGTAATAATTTACAACGCACTCACACTAGATTTTATCTGTTGCGCACTCGCTGCTCTTTAAGATGCAGTTATATATATATATACATATATACACGTACATACATTTGTATTTATAGATAGATATCATGGACGGAATAATTATGTTTATTCTACTCGTGGCACGATAACTTCATAAAGCTCACTTTCGTACGAACTGACTCTTGCTTGCTTGCTGCTCTTTTTAACTTTTCAAGAGATCTTTGAAGTCTAGACATTTAATCGCAGCAGCCCGAAGGGTGTGTGTGAGTGTCTGCCCGCGAGGGCGTCAGACAACCCTCAGGATTCAGTCAGGATCGTAACCATGGCAACCTCCGTATCGATTCAACCCTCCTTCAGCCCCGAACCGCCCACGCAATACATAATATATATATATCAAACACATCATTTATATACGATGCAGGCATTCTTTATTATATCACGAATTTGTTTTGATCGTGATATTATACCAAACCACCATATAGCAAGCATGGTGGAGTGTGAAAGAGATAGAGAGCACGTATTTGCATCCATCCACACATCACATCGTCTGGACAGAAGGCCAACGTCATCCTCTTTATACCACGAGACACTTTAATTCTTTATGTACTTTTGCATCTCCTTATCGCACCAAAGTAAATACGAAACAGACATCGCAACGTAATTAAAAGAATTTGCCGGCTGCCTTTCCACCAGATTCAAATCGCCATTTATACGCACACTAAAAATACATTCATTAATATCATTCCACATTTTATCAAATTCAATTTACAACCAGCAACCAAAAAATAAATAAAATCACATTTAATTAAATTAATTATTTGCAGATTCCATTAATTCTCATTAAATAATACGCAAATTCTCATTTAAATTACATTCACAGTAAATACAAATACAAAGATTGCTTCAACTTTTGTAATAATAAAATAAGTATTTTCAGTAAATAAAAGCAATAATTCTTGTATGGAATGAATAATTTAGATGCACGCAAATTATCAATACGTTTACCAAATAAGCACGAGAGGAGGAATGGAGCGAAGCGCAGCATTCCTATAACCATCCCAAATTGGAAATCAAGTCCATACTAACATTAATCTTTTTTTTGTGGAAAATTGCATGTACTTAGATTACTCCCGGTATGAATAAAGCGGCAATAAAAAGGTCCTTCAACTTGTAATTTAATTCTTATTTTCTTTTTATACATTTTTTACATATAAATTCTTCTCTTTCAAAGAATTGAATCCCAAACTTGATTAACTGTTTACATTCGTGTTTAAGTGTTGTACACTTAAAACATATCACTCAATATCACTCTTTAAAGGCATTTTAAGGAACACTTAAGGTAGAAAAAGAAAGAAGCAACTAACGGGAACTACTTTATTTTTGTTTTATTCCTTGTGAGCATTTTTTTGTCCTAATCCGTTCTCTTCCTTAAGATCTTTTTTTTGTGCACATGTTTGCTCGCTTATAAAGGAACCATTTTTAATCTATAATGAAGAACGGATTTCCTTACCGGTTTTTCTTTGAAGTTAATTAGGTTATTTTCATTATGATCCAGTTTAGAAATAGCATAACTTTATTTTAGTTAATGAAATATTTGTAAAGAAACAACTTAAATTAATGTTTTAATTTTGAATTTTCTAAGAATATTACAGCATCATTATAAGATAGAAGCTATTAATATTAGCGCTATTATTTTATGTATAGGAATGTAGGTATAATAAAATTGCCTTAATAGGTAGTAGCAGTTGCAGTATATTTAGTTCATTAAGTTCTAAATATAACGTGATGTTTACTCTTTACAAGAAGAAACGTATTTTTATACGTTCTTAAATATAGAAAACAATTATAGTGGAAGAGAAGATCCTTCGGGTATTGTAGCATCCTCACAAATACTTTCCGGCTTAGTCACAACCGTAATTACACGAGGTGTCAACTTAATTGCTCTGTGGAGATTACATATTTTGTTTAAAGCAAATTAAATTTTTCTTAGAATTAATGAATTGATCAAAATTGTATATCAACGAGATGACTCATAATGGAATATTTCATGTGTATAGTTCTCTAATATTATAATTAAATTGATGCTGTAACATAGCGTCCTGTGGGATTTTAGGGAAATCCCGTTTAAGCAAAGTTGTTTGCGCTAACTATGAATATATTCGTAAAGTGTTAAGGCCAAAGGCGATACGAGCAAAGTTGGGGCTCAGGAGGACCATTTCGATAAAGCGCCTGAAACGAGGGGTTTAATCTTTCAGCGATTTCAGAAAAAAAAATCTTAAAGCCCACGTGCGTGTGGGTCCACACGGCGTATAAACATTTCACCAAAGGGATTTCGTTTTCCTCGAATCTCCGAGCATTACGAAGATTTGATACAGATATTCATGATATTCCTATAAAATGTCACAAAAAAGGAGCCATCCTACATGGAATATTAATGGTCTCCATTAAAGCGAACTCGACCTTCCTGCTCCCATCCAAGAATTTCTTCTAAACGTCCTTTAATCTCGATTCTACAACGTTTCCTAAATCTACGATGCGTGATTCATACGGACGAATCGCAGGAATTTCATTTTAACAGAACTTTCGGAATAGTTAATTTCATTCATCACTACATGAAATCATCGCTTTTATTAAAGCCCACACAATCGAAGCACACGATTCCGCTAATCGGCGTGCAGGAAAAGTCATTGAATTGTAATTCTGTAGCCGAATCGCGTGTTTTTTTTTGTAATAACCTTGTGTTTTTACAAAGAACCAATTACATTTATCCTTTACTTTAACCAAAATGACGTTTTTAAACAGTAAATATTTATTGAAAGTATAAACCCAAATAACTAATTTTAAATAAATATTAAAAATCATTTTTATAACAACTCACATTACTTATATAATTTGCAAAACCGCATGATACTTTGTCTGGTTCTTAAATAGGTTTAAACTTAGCTTTAAATACAATAATTATACTTTTATTACAATTCCTTCATTTTTTATCGAAATTTGTAAGATGTTCAAACATTACTTTTTACTTCATATTCTAACACATTATTACAACACATTGTTAAAAATACGTCTTAAAATAGTCATACCTCGATTAACAAATAGGATTTGTTCCAAGAAATTACTTCGTTCAGCAAGACTTAATTTTTATTGATAAAAATAGTATAGCCAGAATGTTACTTCGTTATCAGAGGTAACGTTAACTGAGGTATGACTGTATTTATTCCGATGCATTACTTTAAATACAATAATTACAATTTTTTTTTTTTTATAGAAATTCGTAAGATGTTCAAATATTTCTTTATATTTTCATATTTTACATTTTTTAATTCAATTACAATAAGTGGTACATTGCTAAAAAGACTTTTTTAATTAGTAAATACAGTCGTACCTCGATTTACGAAGAGGATACGTTCTAAGAAAGTCGTTAAGCAAAACTCAGTTTTCAGTGATAAAAATACTCAGAATGTTACAATATAATGAAACTTCGTTATCAGAGGTACGTTAACTGAGGTATGACTGTATTTATTCAGTTTAATTACATTAAATACAATAATTACACTTTTATTACAATTTCTTTATTTTTTTTTATCGAAATTCGTAAGGTGTTCAAATATTTCTTAATATTTTCTGGCTCATTGCTAAAAATAATTTTTGTAAATAGTAAATACAGTCATACCTCGATTTACGAATAGAATACGTTTCAAGAAATTCGTTAAGCAAAACTTAGTTTTCAGTGATAAAAATACTCAGAATGTTACAATCATTTTTATAATAAAACATATTATTTAAAATAATATAAATTTTGTAAAATCCTATTTATTTTTAAAATCCATTAAAATAGGTTTTAAGTTCAATTGAATAATCATAATAATTACATCAAATAATAAATTATTTAAATTCTGTTTCTCACAACTAAAAAAAAAGATTTATGTCTACATGTTCCATTACTTTCAATTCAATTAAAATGTGTTGCGCGTTGTTAAAACTCCATTCTACTTAAGTGACATTCTTATTAGTACTTTTTTACATACATGAATTAGATTTATATACAATTTTATTAATGGAACACTTATCATCCACATGATATTTTTGTATCGTAAATATTTATTTAAAGTTTTAGTAAAATATATTGAATGAATAATTGGATTTTTTAAAACTAACAATTAAAGAAACATTGAGATCTTTAACACATATTCCAGAAAGCAATATTTAATGCGTAATCAATTCAAATATAGTTTTATGTAATGTTGAAATTCTGTACTAAAATTTAGTAAATTATAATTTTTTTTTTAGTATTTTTTAGACACATGAATTAGATTTATGTCCATCTTTATTAATAGAACACATATTATCCACACGATGTTTTTATAACGTAAATATTTATTTAAAGTCTTAGTAAAATATATTGTATGAATAATTGGATTTTTTAAAACTAACAATTAAAGAAACATTGAGATCATTGTTTATAAACACATATTCCAGAAAACAATATTTATTACGTAATAAATTTAAATAGAATTTTATTATAGTTTATGTAATGTTGAAATTCTGTAATAAAATTTAGAAAATTTTCATCTTTTTATAGTAATTTTTTACACACTTGAATTAGATTTATAAACAACTTTAATAATGGAACACATCCACATGATATTTTTATATCGTAAATATTTATTTAAAGTCTTAGTAAAATATATTGAATGAATAATTAGATTGAAAGCAATATTTATTACATAATTAATTAAAATAGAGTACAATTTTGTAAATTTTCATTGTTTGAAATTATTTGTAATAAAATTATGTTAATTAAAGATCAATAACCTTCTTCAAAATGATGTTACAATAATTTATCTTGAAATGTTTTTATACTTGTAGGAAGTTCGGAGCCGATGACTTTCCAATAAAATAAATCAGTTACCTTACGCATGAATAGGTAGCCCTTTTTATTCCTACACTCATGCTTCGAATGATGTCCAGACAAGTTTAACGTGTCAATTATAAAATATTTAAGACAATTTAATAACGATGAAACGGTTTCAAAAGTCACGGTTGAAGAACCACTAATTACTGACCCTATCTAATTACCTTATAATCATGTAGAAACATGTGTATTTTAACACAAATGTGGATAGAAATTTGTATACGGAAAAAGAAAATTACAATTACGTAATATATGTTAATGCTTGAATATATAATTTAGATTATATAAACGATTTAGTTGCGAATTGTAACGGATCTTATGTAAGCCGAACGCATTCTTAACATTTTTCTAATTATACACATCATCATACTGATATCAGAATTACGTAAGCGAAAAATGGTCACTTTCAGCAATAAACATTGTAAAAGGAATGAACATTCTTCGCTGTTTTTAATGCAAGTAATAGAGCGAGAAGAAAGTTGTATGTCGAAACGTTTGGAAAAGAAGTAAACGAAAATTATATCTATTTGTCACATCAAATTATTTATTTTTTTTTACAATTTTTTTCTTTGTCTTAAAATTAATATAAACCAGAACGCATAAGGTGATTGTTTGCAGATTGGAATTAAGTATTTCTATGTTCCAGTTACTTATTGAACCCAATAACTGTATTTTATACAACAAAAATGGTTTGGTAAATAAATGCGTAGAAAACGATAAACCCACACTTCTTCCAGTTTGCAGAACTTAAATCACAACTCACAATTTCACAATTTATTTTTGATTTAGTTCCTTTTTACTTAAAAATTTTAATTCCTGATTGGTTTTATTTTTATATTTAAATTTGGATATACAGAAAAATCTCGCATGAAACCAGATTAATCAAAGACTTTAAAACCTCATATAAAAAGATAGTATATAGAGGAAAAAATGTATAAATAATATTTTTGTATAATTTATTTGCAATTAAAATTTAGTTTCTTAAAATTTGCATATCGTACTTTTATTATTATTAATAAAAATGAATTTTTATAATAAGATTTAAGCAATAAATTAGTTTCTTTTTTGTGATTCAAAACTCTAAATTTTGTTGTGTGTCGATAGAAACATAGAAAATAAGAATGAAGGATAAAAAATTAAATAATATATTTAAAATCATGTTTATGTTAAAAATTATATAACAATGAAATCTGAGTGCAATCTTAAAAGCCGGACTAATCGAGGACTTTAAAAGATAATGTAGAAACATATTTGTGTATTTTTTAAAATTAATTTTAATTTTGCGCAAATAAAATTTGTTTTAAAATTCGCAAATCGTACTTTTATTTTTAATAAAAACGAATTTTTATATTAAAATTTAAGGAATAAATTTGATTTGTCGAATGATTTTTAGAAAATATGAAAGAAGAAAGAAATAAAGAATATATTTATAATTGTGTTTATGTTATTTTGCACGTTAAAAACTGTATAACAATGAAATCTGAGTGCAATCTTAAAAGCAGGTCATTTCAATTTGTTAACAAAAGTACGAAATTATCGTGCAGAACATAAACTAGTTCCATTGTGTATTTGTTGTTGTTCTCGTTTATACATCCAAAATTCATGCGCATTTTCTTGACACCAAACAGAGAGGATAGTCGAATTTATTGGAGATTATTCTTTTAACGCTCAATAAAAATTAACGACCCTACCCGTTCCGTCTGGGTCCACATATTAAATGCCATCGGAAATATACGTCGAAGGACCACATGGACATTCCATTAAAGTTTAAATTGGTTTTCAATTACGCCAGACGTCACGCGAATCGATCAATTCATTCTCCACGTATATTTCTATGCTTCTGTCTCGACAATAAGCAAAAAATATAAATCATGCAAACAATAACAATTCACAATTCAATACGTAATATGTTTGATATATGTCGACCTCTTCCATTACTTTCAATTCAACGATTTCATCCATTCTATTACGTAACTGATTATTTTTAATGCATTAATATATTAATTTGTTACATATTTTTACCTCGCAATCGACTACAGAAATATTATAATCATTTCTTAGGAGATTATATCTTAAGCTAAAATCTGTCTCCAATTTACACAAAAAAAAATCAAATAACTATAATCATAATTATCAAAATATTTAGTTCTTTTAAATGTAATAATTTTTTTCTCTTTATTGAACATCGATCAAAGTCTTTAATTAATTAAGATTCCAGTTTACAAAAAAAAAATCCATTTATCTCAAATTGGTAAAGTCTACGATTATCACCCATCCAAACTACTATCAATAATATGAGTTGTTTAACTATCAAATAAACGTAATTAATTTGTTGAAAAATCAATTTTATAAAAATATCTAGTTATTAACTGTATTGGAATATTTATTTCTTAGGAGTTTTTTTCCATCGACCAAAGAGATTCATGTATTAAGACTTCAGTTTAAATAAAAATATTCGATTTGCCGTAAGTTGGTTAAATCTACCTTGATCATCCATCCAAAGTGCAATCAACAATACACGTTGTTTAACTATGAAATAAACATAATAAATTTGTTGAAAATCAAAAAATATAAAAATATCTATTTCTAACTGTAATTTAATATTATATTTATTTCTGAGAAGTTTTTTTCCATAATAGATCATCGACCAAAAACTTTCATCTATTAAGACTTCACTTTAAATTAAAATATTACATTTGCCGAAAGTTGGTTAAGTCTACCTTTATCATCCATCCAAAGTGCAATCAATAATACTGGTTGTTTAACTATCGAATAAACATAATACATTTAATTAAAATTAAAAATTACAAATATATCTAGTTTTTAATGTAAAAAATAATTAATCTTCAACCAAGTTTATAAATTATTAATCTCCAGTTTAAATAAAAAATCGTTTGTCTTAAATTGGTTTAGATTATCACCCATCAAAAGTAGTATCCATAATATACGTTGTTTAACTATGAAATAAATTTGGTCAATGATTTTATATTTTATAAGTATTTTTTATCGTTAAATGACCAAAGTCTAATTTATTAAGTAGTAAACAAACAACAATTATCTCAAATTGGTTAATTCTACGATTATCACCCATCCAAACTACTCTCCACAATACACGTTGTTTAACTATCAAACTGAATACATTTGTTCAAAAATCAAAATAATTTGTTGATACAATATTATCTTCTGATTAGAAAAGTAAATTTCGGCAGTTCAATATTTGCTGATTTGTTTTAAGTATTTGTTTGTTTATTGAATGATCACTATTTGCTTTTTAAAGTAGACTTAATTACATAATAAACCAATATAAATAAAAAAATTATTAAATTTTACTATATTATATCATAAATTAATTTTAAATATTTGTTTATTTATAAAATTATCGCTTTTTAAAGTAGACTTCATTACTTACTTATACCTTCAGTAAATATATTAAAGAACTGATAAGAGTCTTTTCTTCAGGTAATTGAATACATTTGTGAAATGCGATGAGATTAAAAATCAATTATATATATATATTCCTGTTTTTTTTTTCATCTCTCTCTATTTCTCTAGTTTTCTCATAGTTTTATTTTTTGGTTCATGCATTTACTGCATGAATAAATCCTAGTTGAGATCGTAATCGTTGCAGGAATCTATACGTTCTATCGAAGCTGTCAGATGGTGTTAGATTTAGAGGTAGCTTTGATGAATTATAAAGGCATTCCCTATCTCAATCTTATCACGTGTATAAAAAGGCGTTTCTATTATTGAGTTATATTCTTCCCCCTTTTCTATTCGACACAATACTAATGCCTCGGAAGATATTCAAAGACATGTCTCATACAGAAAAATAAAAATAATTAATATTTATTTTTTTCAATGGAAAATTTTATTTTTTTTACATACACTTTTAATATTATTATTTTTAATTAAAAGTAATGTTTGACGTTAATCTTAGTACATAAATAATTATTTAAATATATTTGTACATTTTTTAATAGAATTGAAATATTCCTCTGTGATTTTCCAGATGTTACTCTCCATTATACGAATAAAGAGAAAGGAGTTTGCCTCACTTACAAGATTCAAAAAATACAACAGAACTACAGGATACGACCTAATTATCAATCATTTTTAACAAAAATTCTTAGAACTGGTTATTTCACTGGCTCAAGTTATATTTTTGTTGAAATAAAATAATTTTATAAAAAAAAAGTTATTGGAAAAATATAAATTAATTTTGTTTTTTATAAAAAAAATATCTGTTTTATGTAATAAATAAGAACGTGTTTTTATATATAAATTTATGCAAATGGTTTTCGCATTACCGTAATTAAAAGTTTCACAACGAGATAATTCGTACGTCGATAAAAAGTGATGGTTCGTATTAAATTAAATTACCTTTAATTGCACAGAAACTAAACACGTTATAATGAATAATAATATATTTATATATACACAATAAATATATATAAAAAAAACTAAGAGGTAATTATTGAATTTCGTATATATCTTCAGTTTTGCGTTTGAAAATGCGCTTGAAGAAACCGAACAAAGCATCGTTTATTTCCTCTTTCCTCTGGCATTCCCTTAAAGGAATTTCTTCGAGATTAAAAATTAATTAAAAACCGGCCATTAATTTCTTATCGCAGTCGCAACGGACGAAGCCTTGTCTTCGTTTCAATTATCCTTTCAACTATTTGTTGAACGTTTACTGCTGACCATAAACAGAGAGAAAGAGTTTATCAAGGTTCCCGCTGATGATAAAACCGAATAGCCCTTAAGGATCTAAATATTTGTTTTATTGTCTTCTCATATATTGTCTATAAATTCCAGAGTTTCTCAATCTATAGATCACATTATTTAATGGGTATTAAAAAAATAATTGTAATTTAAATCCTAATAAATCTAATTCGACATAAAAACACTATTTTTAAAAATAATATGAGATAAGAATTTTATATTCAATTTATAATAATTATTTTGTATGAAAAATTTCAACAAATATTGTAAAATTTATTTAAAAATAAAATATATTTTAAATTAATTAATTTTAAGTTAATTTATTTATTTATCAAATTTTGTTGTTGATGATTAAGATTTTTCAATGTTTGTTAAAGTCAAAATTATATCTCTTTGCTAAACATTTTTTTTTTCTGATGAAAACATCATTTTATATTTTTTTCAGGATAAAATAATTACACATAATTATATTTTATAGGTAGTTAGGAACAAAAATATAAAGTTTATAGTAGGTTTAAAAATATTTAAATTCAAATGTACTAAATTCACGTGAAATTATTATTTTTTCTATATTTTTTATATTATTTTGGTCATATTTTAATTAAAAATGCTTAATAATTATAATTTTAAGTATTTTAGTACTTTTTAAACTACTAAATATTACTTTTCACATGTAAAAATGGTATATTTTTTAAAATTTTATAATTTAATAACATTCTCATATAAAACTTATTTCAGAATAAAAAATATATTTGAAATTAATATTTTAATTATTTTTAAGTTAATGTTGTAATTTGTTTAAGTTTCTAAAGTTGTAAAATTATTAAATATATTTTGTTGATGATTAAGATTTTTCAATGTTTGTTATACCATAGTCAAAATTCTGATGAAAACTAAATTAACATTTTTTTCAGGGTTAAACTACGTTAAACTGTAGTAAATCATTAATTGTAATAGGAAAAAAATATAAAGTTTATAGCAGATTTAAAAATATTTAAATTCAAATATACTAAAATCACGTTTTAGAGAATTTTTTTTCTATATTTCTTGTATTATTTTGGTAATATTTTAATTAATAATGCATAATAAATATAATTTAAAGTATTTTAGTACTTTTTAAAGCACTAAATGTTACTTTTGTATTATGATTATAATTAAAGTTTCTTCATAATTGATTTATGAAAAAGTTAAATAATTTTTTTAAATTTATATTTTTTTTAGTAAAAAATGTAAAAGTTATTATTAAATATGCATGATTTTATTTATTTCTGTAGTCCATTCTGTAGTTTTTTTTGAAATATTAAAGTATTAAATATTTTTCTTTGTATGTAAAAAGAAATGTTGAGAAACGCTGTTATATTTGTATGTGTTTAGTCGGTAGTAATAAGACTGTGTTTGGTTTTTCGCTTATTTAGTATTGACGGGGAGATAAAAATAGCATCGGAATGAATCATTTTGAGACTTGCCTTATTCGGCTGGACGTGCCAACTTCTTCTTTTCCCTTGCCTCTGCAGGCTGTTCATGTCGGAGATCTCTGTGAGCTGTGGTGAAGGACCTCGGCTTCCAGTCGTGTCTTCGTACACTCCTGGGATTAATCGGAGACGGTTTCCAGGACAGATACCCTGCGAGACAGAAGAATTAACACATAGTAGTAGACATGGACCGACGAGCGTCATAAATCACGAAATGACGAAATCCTCCCGCGGGATTAGCATTTACATAACGGCGCTTCTCTAATTTACTGCCGTTCTTGCATTGCTCGAATGGAAATTTAAAAAAAATAAATAATTTGAAAAAACGACGAGAAAGAAAATTTAAAAAAATAACAGTGCGAGTCTAGGCATTATCGTAAAATGTGTACATATACCGGATTCCGATAAAATACGTCCGTGTTTGACAAATAAGATAAAAAGAAGTTGGGAATCGATATATGTTAATTCAAGGATTAAATCCGTTTTATTATTGCTTAATATCGCAGTAAGAAAGAGAGAAACAGATATAGTTAAAAAAAAAAACTGGTTATAGGAACTGGATTATAAGGACATATATTTTCTTCACTCCTCCCCAGATATAAGAATCAGATAAACTCTGACTCCCAGATTAGTACTTAAGCGCAGGGGTTGATTGATGAAGTGTAAAGGAGTGTCAATTAAAAGCGATAAAAATAAATCAAAATTTCCAAGCTCGGACACCGATAATGTGGATGTTAAATATTATTTTTCTGTAATTTATGTCCGCTTAAATCGATTGAATTCCGAAATTGAAACCATTCAGGATGCGTTTAAGACGTAACGAAGAAGTAGGAAAAAAAAACAACATAAAACGTGTTTTAAGTTGAGTCAGCAGTAAAGAGGAATAATCTGAACATTATGTGTCCTTTTTTTTTCACAACCGAAAGCAGGATATGCGTTTTAATATGATATATGAAGATGCTTCTCGTTTATAACATGATTAATTATTTTTTTCCTTGAAAGTGCTGTAATTATTTATATAATAAGTGGAAAGGTACTTATTTTTTGTTTGTTTATGGTTAAAACTGTAATATCTGGTGTAATTAGTTTTGTAATAGGTTTGGACTGAATCTAGAGGAACTGGGATTGGTTTTATGAATGGATGTTGTGGATTTGGAGTCAAAGAGGTTGTTTGCGTGGATGCTGAAAAAGTACAAGGGCGTCGAGGAGAAAGTGGATATTTGGCCTTTGCAGAAACACAACTTTAACACCAGTTTTCTTACATTGATGAATAATAAATTACGACATATATTTTCATTTATAAAACATACATCAAACAATCAAATTCATACAAAATAAGAATAATTCATCAATAAAATAAGAAAAAAAAATCTGCAAGTTTCAAGGTCGTATCGTAATAATTTCTATTCAAAAATATTTATAGATTAAAAGTTAAGCATCATTTTTGTTCGAGTGATCAACATTTTAAACATAAACTTAAAAAAATGTGCGTTTCATAATTAAACTATTAAATTTAATTATTTCTATTTCAACAATATTTATTAATATATTTGAGTTGATAATTACGAAAGTTAAGCAACTTTTTTTATTTGAATGGGTGATCAATATTTTAGCCTATATACCAAACCATAAAACTTCAAAAATGTGCATGTTTCAAGGTCGTTTTACAATTGAACAATTATATTTAATTATTTCTATTTCAACAATATTTATTAATATATTTCAGTTGATGATTACGAAATTTAAGCAACATTTTTTATATGAATGGGTGATCAATATTTTAGCCTATATACTAAGACATAAAACTTCAAAAATGGGCAAGTTTTAAGGTCGTTTCATAATTGAACTATTACATTTAATTATTTCTATTCCAAAAATATTTATTAATATATTTGAGTAGATGATGATTACGAAAGTTAAGCAACATTTTTATTTGAGCCAGTAATTTTTAGCCAATATACCAAATCTTTAAACTACTGCATGTTTCATAATTGCAGTGTTACATTTAATTATTTCTATTCCAAACATATTTATTGAAGCAATTGAGTTGATGAGATATTTCTGAATAAGTCATTAAGATTTGTAATATCGTGTAAATTAGTTAGTAACTGGTATTAGTCACTGTTTTAAAACAATTGTAAATTAAACTATAGGAAATTTCATCTAAACAAATACATAAAGATAAAACTTTAATTGCAGAATAGTCACTGTTGTTTTTCTTGGATTTGTCATCAAAAGATAAAAGTTTCTTGAATCATATTATTCTACATTTCTACAAAATGTGGAAAATTTATAAGAAAAAACGTTATTTTTAAGAATGTAAAATTTTATAAAATAAAGTTAAAATAAAAATTACTGTTTTGAGTTATATTTTAAAATGTATTCTATTAATAAAAAAAAAACTATTATCTTACATTGAATGCATTTATTAAATATAGGATTATTAAAGAATGAAAGAACGAATCTCTACAGAAAACTAAAGACTTTTTGGCACTAAGTTAAGACAATATTAGTCAAATTAATTTTGTACTTTGTCCGTAGATTTATTTCAATACTTCAAATATATATTTATTTACAAAAGTACTTTATTCCAATTCCATTTTTAGTGTGAAATGTGAATTTTCATATGATATATAACGAATTTTTAGTAATGAGAAAGTAATATTTATATAATTGTTAAAAAAAATAAATTTTAACATATAAATATAATAGAATTTTGATGTTCATTTTCTCATTTATTTTTAACTATTTCCTTATTGTTTACTATTAAATATATTATATAATATATTAATATCAGATATATTCACATTAAAAGATTCTAAAATAAATAGATTTTCACTCATAAAAAAAATCTTTTTATAGTTTCGATTAGATTGTTTTATTTTTTTCCAGAATAAAACTGTATGCAGCACGTAGATTTTATATGACAAAAAATAAAGGTGTCTAAACACTTAAACTAAAGGCAGAATAAACTATTTCGCTTTTTCCGTTTTACGACCACCCAACACACTATAATAGCTTCAGGACTACAAACTTCTTTTTAGCTTATTCCCCAGACATAATATTCCAAGAAAGGTGATTACGCAGTAACATTACACTTTTAAAACAATGCCTGCACAATATTCAAATTATAAATAATCTTACACTTTCAAAATATTTAATATTTTCGAAGAAAAAAAAGGAAACTCCTTGCACTCACTCCAAATACACACAACCTATAAATACTGCTTACATGGAACTGACATCGATAAGATTACGTATTTGTGTTTGCATAATACTTATCTTGTTTGTAGATAAGACGAAAATTAATAAATTTACTTATAATACATATCTATGTTATATATTAAAGCGTAGTCTGAAATTAGATGCGATTTTTACGTAACTTAAATCAATTAAATCAAAAAACACATTTATCGAACTAATCAATTAATTAGATAGAATATCCCTTTCATTGATTAGTAAATTGCTGTTATTTCCTCCACTTAACGTTGCAGCCTTACATGGAGACTATTAAATGGCGGGAAAACTAACATTACTCTCTTACTATCATTATTTTCTTTTGTGATTTATTTTTTTACGTTTAAATGAAAATATTTCTTGGTTCGATTTAGCCTAATGCTATGTTTCGATGGCGTCGCGTGTCCAATTACTTTCGCTTTCAACTCCCGAAGGCTCCAGTGTGTGTCCTTGTTCACAAATTAACTCTTCTATGCTAATTGCATCTTACATTTCGATTTGGTTTATTGCACTTTAAGCTATAATAAGCAAAGCTAATAATTTTCCATAAACACTTAAGTGCACCGAACGAAATAATGCAAAACTGTAAATGTAAAAATCAACCAGGAAATATCTACTATACATATTATAAATCGTGCGCTTTTATAAACAAGATTACTTAAAAATTAACGCTTTTAAAAATAATTATCTTAATAGTAATTTTATATTTTTTACTATTTGACAGTTTATAAAAGTTAAACAACATGTGTAGAAGATAGTACTTAGGTGGGAGAAATATTAATTAATAGAACGTCTAAGGTTTATAATAGTTTAAATTGTAGGTCGGCAAATTGTTTGGAGCAAAGAGCCATTTTTAAGATAAAAAAAATCTAAAGAGCCGCACGTAACATTATATTATTGGTGATTATCCGAGAGTTGCACTAGTTTAAACAATAGACTAATAACTTTAAGTATTACTTAATTTATCATTGATTACGCTAATTGCATTTAACCAGAAAAATAGTATTCGATTTCGGCGATTTCTCAAAATATTATATAGCGAATTCTGATTTTATATTCATAAAAACTTGTTTATAAAATGTTATTTGCCTTACAATAAAAAAATGAGTGTTAGAAACTTATTTAAGGAAAATCTATTTTCCTGAAGTAACTATTTGACTACATGAATGAAAAATCGCGTAATTATGAATAAGAAAATACATATTTTTCATGTATGTGTATTAATTCTTTATGTTTTATGTTCGAATCAATAAAATCAATAATTACTGTAATTACTTACTTCAGATTTAAGTCAAAATGTTGAATAATGATTTAATAACAGTATATTACTTGAACGATTATAAAACAATTCCAGGGGTAAGCAGGAAGTGAAAGCGGTGTAATTAAATAATAAGAGAAATTTGAGTAAGATTAAGATGAAAAATCGGTGAATTTAATGCATCCAGATCTCTTTCGCATTGAGTTTCGATTTAGCAAGCTTATCCACTTATGGAAAAAGCCAACCATAGTAGTAGTTGTACTAGTAGGTAGTCCGTTACAAAAATAGGATGATACTTCAAAACTCGTTCTCAAATCAAACTACATTCCAGCTATTTTCGTGAAATGTACCTATTTCCACTTTAAACTAAATGTTTGTTAACAATTAATTGAATTCTCTTTTGTTGTTTCGTTTAAATTTACTATTTGAAACCATCATAAAAAAAAACTGTGTTTTGTATAAAGAATTGAAAATAATGAAACAATTAACGCTTTTAAAACGTCGCTGTTTATTACTGTTTTATCTCTGTGTGTATACATATTTTTTTTAATAACATAGTATTTCATACGTCGAGCTCGCATCCAGTTTTATAGTTTAATTAGCGCTAGTTTAGTTAACGACAGTAATTAGTGGACACGCATTTCTATCTATTTGTGCATCTTCCATACGCGGAGGATAATAACGCTTTTCACGAGTTTCTGTCCAAACGCAGAATTATATCCATCCGCCAATAATTTAATTAATTACTGAAAATGCCGCAGACTGAAACGAACTTTACGCTAATTACAGTTGTTGCATAATTAAATTTAAATTACGAGTTGCGAAGCATCACGAAGTTTCCTTCAAATTTAATCATTCTAAATTGAAAGAAAAATAGTAATCTCATTCAAATTTCATAATAATAATTACAAAAGATATAAAAAATATTTAATAATATTATAGATTAAGATAATTGTTATATAAAATTAGTCAGGTGTATCAACTATTTATTGCTGTATATCAAAAATCTGGTACCAACTTATGAAAAATTAGTATTAATTCTTATTTCTCGACTAGGTTGTAAGTAAGATTTCTTTACTCTCCTAGGTGACAAATGGATTTCTTATTTCAGATTAAATCTAAAATAAATTGGCTATTAATTAAGAATAGATAAATGCGATTCTCTATAATAACGTCTTCTTTACATAATTGACCATGCTGAATCTATGAAGTGGAGATTCATGCTGTAAATATTATACTCAGCAGATAGAAAGCACTCCGTTCGTGTCCGTCCAATAAGAGAGCTTATTTCATGCTTTGTTATTACGTAATTACCTTCAAAATAGTCCCTCAACTCAAACTCCATCTCAAACGTACGGCGCACAAAGGCTTTCGCTCCTCTAATATATTAATATAAGAACATGACGTACGCTATAGATGACATAACAATTAATCATATCTGATCCTATCCAATTACTTTAAATAATCCAATTTGAGTATGTGCATAGTGGGAATGCATTCTCAACTTATCTGAGAATTTCAATCTCAAGTACGAACATTGATTTTGTACGCAGAGTAAAAATTTAAAATTTTCTCACAGCAAAAGTGGAACCCGCATGTGAACCGTTAACCCCTACCGTCGTTTCGCCCAAATACATGCGGGACATTGGCAAAAAGAAAATAACGGAGGTCATCAATCTCGTCCCAAAAGAAAGAAAAAGGTAGTTGCAATTTACTTTTCTTCGTATTTTATAGCATTCAATTCGTTGCGATTTCAAGGAGGGACCTCCTTGCGGCCCTTTGTCTCCTTGCAAGGAATAATGATAATAATTGCACTTTTACGTGAACATCGGTTTCGAGAAAAGACACTGATTTCCCCGGTCGCGAATGACATAATGACGGTGGAAATAATTACCTGGGTATTTGCTTTGTTCGTTTCCAATTTAAAAATGTCTTGGAAGCAGTTGTATGAAATGACAGGGCGAGGAAGGGTAAAATCGGGGGAACGGTGTGCGCGTATGAAATGCGGCTGTAATAAATATAATTTGCTTGTACACATGGTTCAAATTGTTTTCGGAGGAGCGGCGTTTTTTTCAGCAAAAAGGAATTAAACGAGATTCCTCGTCGTCGATCCACCTTCCTCCTCTACCGTATTTTATCAACGCATTACTCTTCATTCCTTTTTTTTTATTTATTTTCTTCTGCTCTTATTAATACTGGCAATCTTCACACGCAGGTGGCAATCCCAACGCAATAAACTCAAAATTGCTGCACGATACCCGTTAAAACATGTTTATTTAATAATTTAATTAAAAATTTATAACAATCATTATTTCAAACCATTTCTTCTCATTTGTGTAGAAAAATGTTATAGTTTTTATCCCATCCAAGCATTTCCCGTAAAAAACGTTGCTTAACTTTTAAAAGCTGTAAAATAGTTTAAAATTTATAACTTTAATATTTTATTTGATATTTCATCTGGTTATTCTATACATTTCCTAGTTATTATATCAAATAACATTATTGCATAACATAAAGTAAGAAATAAAAAGATATAGGCCAAATATTGTATTATAACAGGAAAAATATATTCATAAACGTTATTATATGAAATAACTAGATACAGTTATTGTTGTACAACAAACTATTTATTACTTTAAGTATTATTAGAAATATTCTATGAAACGACTGTGATTGTACACTTTAGATATAATATAAACATTTACGATCAATTCCTGGATTTAACACACACACAAAATTGTCATCGGAAAAACAACTATTTAGATATATTTAGTCTACATAGATAAGTATAACAACTAACAAGATATCATTGTTAAACTATTTCCTTTACGTATTCCAACAATTGCAAATCTGTGTATGTAAATATTATACATAACTTTTTAAATTTCTGTAACTTTGAGCACATACAAATGGTTATGAGGAATACAAAATAAATGAATGTACATCTTCAAAATGTTTAAAATTATAAATTTGTAATTTTTTTCATTATTTCGTAACGAGGATATTGTAGAGATTATTGTAAATACTTGACGAAATTATAATCATACAAATCCTTTATTTATAAATGATGCGGTGACAACAGCAGGAAATTCCTAATTATATTAACGCAATCATGTGTTAAAATAAGTAAACAATAAACACAATAAACACTATAAGATTAATTAATTTAATTTTTTCAAAATAAATAAATTTTATTTCATATTTTTTATTGTTAACTCGAATTTAAATATTATAATTTTCATAATATTTTTCATTCATAAAAAATGCTTTTTCTATGCTATAATTAATTCACATTTTACAGCAAATATCCTTTATTTTATTTTAAAATTAATTTATATTAATTAATCAGTGTATATTTAGTTTTAACTTTAATGTTTCCTATTTATTTTAATATTTTGTTACATAAAATAAAATTTTATCAAAAAACTAATAAACTTTCGATAGAAAAATTAATTCAATTTACATAAAAAAAACAAGAAAATTTAACATAATTTCATAATTTGTTACTGAAATATTTCTATGAGAAAACTAAAGTTATTGCATATTTTTAATAAAGAAATTTTAATTATTATAAAAAAGCCTTATTCAATTCTGAAAATATAATTAATTGACATTTTACAGCAAATAACTTCAATATCCTATGTTTAATTTTAAAATTTATTTAAATCATAATTTAATCAAAATATTTAGTTTTAACTTTAATTTTTCCTACTTATTTTAATATTTTGTTAAATAAAATGAAATGTCATCTAAAAACTAATAAATTTTCATAATTATGCAAAAATAGTAATTAAAATATCATTATGAAAAAATATTTAAGTAACTTATTATGAAATTATCTTAATGTTTCTTGTATTTTTATGTGTATATTTTCTATTGATAAATATGTAACAATATTTAACATGTTGTGTGACGGTAATGAAAAGATACTTTGCGATAAGCATGTTGCCATGTGCCCATTCAATTAAACTGCGGATGACGTAACCGCAAATAATATACTTTAGCAAATAACAAAGTGAGTGAAGCACGTTTTGCATTTCGTACTACTCTATTAAGTGATTCTAACTCAAAATATTATTGATTTTTGTTATTGGTTACAAAATGTTAAAAATTTATTAAAAATATAATAATTCTATTTAAATGAAAATATTGATCTAATTAAGAGGTTTAATTGTAAAAATAAAAGTTACAGGTTGATTTTATTTTTTGTATTGAAAATGCAGAAAATTTATTAAAAAATATTATTATTTCCATTTCGATTAAGTGATTTTAACATAAAATATTCTTGATTTATTTTATTGCTTACAAAATGTTAAAAATTTATTAATTAAAAGGTATAATTTATTTTTACATTAAGTTAAAGGTTGATTTTATTTGTTGTATTGAAAATGCAGAAAACTAATTAAAAAAATATTATTATTTCCATTTCGATTAAGTGATTTTAACACAAGATATGCTTGATTTATTTTATTGCTTACAAAATGTTAAAAAAAATATTAATTAAGAGGTATAATTTATTTTTACATTAAGTTACAGGTTGATTTTATTTGTTGTATTGAAAATGCAGAAAATTTGTTAAAAATTTAACACAAAATATTCTTGACTTATTTTATTGCTTACAAAATGTTAAAAATTTATTAACTAAGAGGTATAATTTATTTTTACATTAAGTTACAGGTTTATTAAATTTTATTAAAAAATATTATTATTTCCATTTTAATTGAATTTCTAGTGATTCTAATACAAAATATTCTAGATTTATGTAATTGCTTATGAAATGTTCAAAATTTATTAAGAATATAGTAGCTCTATTTCAATGAACATTTTGGTAAGTTACAAGTTGATTTAATTTGTTCAAAATGCAGAAAATTTATTAAAAATATTATTTTTTCCAGTTCGATTTATATTTTATTTTCTATAGTTTTTCAAGATAATGTATAATAATTAACCTATATTTAGATTTTAAATAGGAATAATTTGTAGATGTAATGTTTAACCTTGTAACAGAATTCATTGAAACGAGTTAAGTTGTTGAATATATTTTAATTATTTTTTAACAGTTTTCTGTAAAACGATACCAAAATATTAATTATATAATATATTATTAAGTTAACTAATAACACAAATGCAGTACAACAGTTTTTCTTAGTTAGGAAAGTTTTAGATTTAAATAATGAACATTGTAGATATAATCTTTAATCTTGTTTAAGGACATGTTACAAATTAGTTCCCTTTTTAGATTTTTTCCAGTCGAATTGATGATGAATGTAGGGTTGGCGGCATTCCCGAATTTGCGTGCCCGGACATGTACTAATCGAATTAGTCGGAAGCCACCGGGAATGAAAGAAGGAAAAAAAAATGTTCCGCAACGGCACGATCTTTACGCTCAATTTAATCCATTTACATTTTACGAAAATAAAGATTCCGATCTGGACAAGTTGTCGGGTGGAGAAGAAAGAAAAAGCCGCGAAGAATAAATAAACGAAATGGTCATTCTTTAATGTTTACCTGTCGTCCTCTGAGGGCGCACAGCCACCAGCCTTCGATGTTCGCAGTGTTCTGCTCCAGGACGACGAGAACATCGCCCTTACGGAACGTCAATTCGTCGGGGGCTTCTGCAACGTTATCGTAAACAGCCCTTGCCAAACAATTCTGAAACTGAAAAGAAAATACACCTGTTTTAGTTTATGTACTGTGATCGTCGCTCGGATAAGACCATAAAAGATAAACAGAAAACGGGAATGGACGATTATTTAAATGAAGGCAGTTTTATGATGTGATTTTTGGATATAAAGCTGGAAACATTTTCAGTCATTAGACTATCTATAGATTTCCTCTCTTTATGGCCCTATAAAATCTTTTATATACACTGAAGCTAATTTGTTTTAACTCAAGTTGGATTAACCAATTATTTCTACTTTATCGAGTAATTTTGTAAATGAATACGTAAGTATAATTTTGATTTAACAGCATTGAAAAAAAATCAAGATCATAAGATTAATTATAAATTTATAGAGCAAGTTTTTTCTTTAAATTTACTACGAAATTTGTAATAAATTTCACGGCTGAAAAACAACAAATTAAGTATCTATGAAGTATATTTCAGCAGAAAATGATGATTTTCGATTAATAAATACATAAAATAAAGATTAACATAAAAATAATTTAGTGACATTTTTATAAAAAAAAAATAAGATAAATGCAAAATAATAATTGAAAGAATTGACTTATTCTTAACTTAATCCAAATGTATTTTGGTTTCTTTCATTAAAAAAGACATATTTTGCACTAAAAAAACCAAGATCATAAGATTACTTAAAAATTTATATAACAAAGCTGTTACTAGTTTTTTTATTAACAAGAAATATATTTAAATTTACTACAAAATTTGTAATAAATTTCAAGACTGAAAAACAACAAATTAAGTATCTGTGAAGCATATTTCAGCAGAAAATTATGATTTTCGATTAATAAATACAAAAAATATAGATTAACATAAAAATAGTCTCACATTTTTATAAAAAAAAAAAATAAGATATATACAAAATAAAAATTGAAAGAAGTGACTTATTCTTAACTTAATCCAAATGTATTTTGTCTTTTTTCATTAAAAAGACATATTTTGCACTAAAAAAATCAAGAATTTATATAAATTTATTAATTTGAAAAAAATAAGATAAATACAAAATAATAATTGAAAGAATTGATTTATTATTAACTTAATCCAAATGTATTTTGTCTTCTTTCATTTTGCACTAAAAAAATCAAGAACATAAGATTACTTAAAAATTTATATAATAAAGCTGTTACAAGTTTTTTTATATAAAAAGAAGACATATTTCACACTAAATTTATTTTATATGTAAAAAAGGAAGAAAATATGATTTTTTTTTAATTAACATCTTTATAGCTTTACATATTATTAATATTTGTGATACATTTTTTGCAGCAATCAATTTTTAAACACAACAAAAAAATATTAAGCTGAAGTCTTTCTTTGTAAAATAATTATTTTTTTTAAGTACTAAATTTGGAAAGGTTACAGACCCTTGTGTACTTATAATTTTGGTTTACTGCATCGGAAATGTAATATTTTTCACCACGTCCCACATGTCCACAAGTTAAAAGGGAACAATGGAGTTTCTTAAGTAAAAAAATAAACAAACCCACGAGTGTCACATCTTTTTTTCTATATATACACGTAGGCTTAATAAATATATAATTCACAGTTTACAATAGTAAATATTATGATCACACCTTTCTCCATTTTGTAGGTATTTAAACGTAATTTTAATACAATTTACGAACAAATTCATAGAACAAACTTGTTTTGTCACAACAATAAGACTGTGAAAATTATAAACGAATAAAAGCCATGTGAATACTAAAAAGTACATAAAAAGTTTTCTTTTTTGTGTATCGTTTAATCTGTTCGTTTAATTGGAACCATACCAAGAGATTTAAATAAACTTGTCAATTAACGATTCAAATTTCAATATTTAATTGTACCTTTTCTCAATACCTTTTTCTTATATACCTGGATTTTAGATTGTTTAAAAACCGGTTTATAATTTAGCTAAACGCAGATTGATTACATTTAGTTAATTAACTGTTTAATTGACTTATAGGTCAGATCTTTCATAATTGTAAAGCTGTTCTAGTTTTAAATAAAAAATTGTAATAACTCATTTCATTTTAATAAATTTAATTTTAATTGAAAAATAAATTTTAAAACAACAGTGCACAAAATTATGTTTTTTTAATATTTTTAGTTCCTCTGTTAGTACGGTTTTAAAGAAACCTTAATATTGGCAGAACCGGACTATGCGAGTTATAGTTATACTCAAACAATTTGTTTCAATAGAAAGTTTTATACCTAATGAAATTAGTAAAATTAAACAATTTTTTAAAGTTTCAAATTAATGATTGAAGATGAGATAAAGTTCGTAATAAATAGAAATAATTGTAGAAATTTAATTTAATTTTTACTAATGAATTTATTGAAACCTTGATTTGGCACCGCGTTAAATGTTTTGAACCTTGAGTGAGTGAAGGTTAAACAATTATTTGTTGCTGCTTGCAAATTTATTATTATTATCATTAAAATAGTAAACATAGTTTGTTGAAATAGAATTTTAATTGAACTTGATCTTTTGAAACATAGCTAAAGCTATAATAATATCCGCTAAGAAACCATTAAAGTGACGGGAAATTGCCGTGAATAAATCTGAAATCAGGAAACAGCGAATTACGGAATATTTATATAAATATAAAGAGAAGGCAAGTTATTTTCTTCTTCGTTTCATTCCCAAGACGAAAATAGGATGTTGTTGTCAAAAGCGGATTTTATTTTTATACTTAATCCGTTCTTCTCATGAAATTCCTGAAACCGACCACTATAAATGTCTGCGCGTTTGTGTGTAGAGAAATGCTTATAAAAAAAAATCGGCCATAAACCTAAAGCGCATATTTCCATTCAACATGTGGAAAAATAGTTATTTCAGATGTCAAAACACTGGGACGACCGTCGCATTCAGCTTATACGTATTTATCTTGGAATTGAAACTGCCGTCTCCTTTTTCGTCCTTTTTTTTATTATTATTATTTTCGTGCACATAAAATCCAATAAAGAAGACATTCTCATCGGCTGAACGGACGTCTTTTTGTCTTTAATTATTGCAAGTACGGGGAATTTATATTTCAACCTTGAACACCGGTTTTCCTAATAAATTCACTTCCATTTCCGTTCGCTGAATAAAATACGCAGCCGATAATCAACAATCAACCAATATTTACATAAGCATTATTTTCAGAAAATATGCAGTTTGATGAGAAAGCCCATTTTTATTGCCATGCGAAGGGCTCTAAATGAAACCATAAGGTTTTCAGTAAAAAAACTTGAGAATTTTAATACCAGTTTTATATTATTTTTTCTTTAAGGCTTTTTCACATCTGGACGATAAGTACATTAATTATCACCAGGGCTATTAACTATATAACACTATTTTTCAAATCCGGACAACTTATTAAGCCATTCCAAGAACGGCTCTCCTCTACCTAATTTAGCATCTCTTAAACGTCCTAATCATAATAATAATCAAATTGGATAGAATTACAACAATCCCTCACAGTAGGCAATCCATCCTCTTAATAACTAATAATTTAAGACTTTTACTAGAAATTAAATCAAAAATAATTCGATTAACATTTCTTTCAGTTTTATGCCAAGGGTTTTAATATGAAAGGGCGTAACTGGTCATTTTCCCAAAATTACTTTATAAAAGCTATTACTTAACCTGCCCCAAGGATAACTTAATCAGAACATTTCATTTGCTTAAAAAATTAAAATAAAATGATTAAAAATTTCCTTAGAAAATTTCCATGAATCCTTGAGATATAAAATTAAATAAATATTACATAACAACATTTTATATTCAAATAAGATAGTCATTAAATAATAATAATCAAAATTTAATTTTCTTTTCAATTACATTTATTATAATAATTTGTAAAATTATTAAAATATTTAATTTACAGCACAAATTTAGTTTGAAGTCTAACGTGTCAAGTTACTTGTGTTTTTTTTTACTTCTATTATTACAATCTAATAATTATTTATTAATCATTGAAAAATTCACATCTTATAGAAAGTTCGTAAAACTTGTAATATGCAGTGCATTTACTTGCTTGTTTCTATCACAAAGCAAGTATAACTTGTGTAAATATAATATATCGGAAGATTGATATGCACTTGGTAGTCGTGTTTACTTGATACTTGTCAAAAATCATGTAGCTTTACGATATGTTATTTGACAAGTACGAGAAATTTGACAAGTTACTTGTCAATAATAATATAGACATGAATAGATATTAAAGTTCGTAAAACTTGTAATACGCAGTGCATTTACTTGCTTGTTTTTATCACAAAGTAAGTATTACTTGACAAGTAACTTGTGTAAATAAAATATAAAAGTAAATATTACGCATTGGAAAGATCGATATGCACTTGATAGTCGTGTTTAAAGGATACTTGTCAAAGATCATGTAGTTTTACGACATGATATTTGACAAGTACGAGAAACTTGACAAGTTAATAAAATAAACATGAATAGTTAGTAATATGTACTTTACTACTCTAATACGATATTGTAGACACAAAATATTCCATAAACAGGTGGAAAAACTTGACAAGTTACTTGTGAAACATTAATACAATACATCCTCGTTCAGAATAAATACTAAAAGACAGTTTACTCTAAAAATTCGGGACTTTACACATTTACCTAATAAGTATTTATATAATAATGTCGAATAATTAAAAGAATAACTTGCTAATTGGAAAATGGTACGTAATTGGAGAATTGTGGCAAGTACAGCAATTCCCTGCAGAATGCGGCATTATTAAATTTAAATTAAAAAATAAGTTTTTTTCCAATTTACTTTTATAATTGTTTAAACCGATTACCCAGACTATGTGAGGTGCTGCTGTATCTATTCGATTTATTAATTACATAATTCTTTCGTTATGACTTAGTAATATAATATATTTCATGCGCGCAACTAATGACAATATCAATCCATTAAATTAAATCCGTTGCGCTGAAATTGAAATTGTAGTTGTATCAGATAATTGTAATAAATGTATTTTCTTTGGTTACAGCTGCCATTCGTCGATCATCGCCACATCACGACTCCCATATTCCATCGAGCACGGTTTACATAATCCACGATTAAAACGGGCATTAACAAATCGGCAAATTAATGGGAATTACGAGTGGACTGAGTGAGTTTCAGACGGGTGCAAGGTATTAAAAAGCCGTTAATCTTACACGCAATCCCGAAGCAACGAAATCTGTAAATAACTTAGGATGGAAGTAACTATAGTAAGAACGGACAACGGTCACTTTCCCTTCGACCAATCGGCTTAACAATACGAGAAAATAGTAGAAAAGAGAAGGAAAAACATGTGTAATAGTTTCAAGTTTGAGTTATCTTCGTTGCAAAATCTAGACGAAATGAAGGCACCAATAATAAAAATGGTTTTGTGTAATTGTTGTTGTAGTTGAGTGGACGAGCGTAGGTCGATGATCTGCTGCAAAAAGCTTCATTCCACCAGTATAATAATTATAATGGTAATAACCGCGCATATTTTTTTCGGTCAAAGGAATTACATTTATTTTATAATTGAGAAATAAATACTATAATTTCAGTGTTTAAAGAACACAACTGAATGTACGTGAGCTGCGGTTTTCTTACCGCATCATTGAATGCATGATAATAATCATACAAACGATCGTTCCACATCTTTATTATGTGTTAAAACATAACTTACAAACAAATTTAAACATAAAGTATCTCATCGATTTTTTTTAAATTAAGAATAAAAATATATATTAGTTTAACTGATGAAATTTTAGTCTTTAAAAGAAACATTACTTTCTACAGGACATTATTATTCAGTAATAAAGAATTTCTTTTCTTATAAAAAAACATGAAATTTTTAGATTATAGTTTTTTTTTTCTGAAGGACTTAAGGATATTTCTGATCTATAAATAAATTATAAACTTTAATGAATTTATAAAATTTAATATTAATTAAAAAAAAATTCTGTTTAATGATAATATTTTTAATCATTAAAACAATATACCAAGTATATATGAACAATATTACGTCATTTAAGATAAAATTCATAATGTTTTGATCAAAATATTTACATAACGAGATAAAAGGATAATATTTCCACCTAATAATACACGCTATGTACGCGCACAATGTTATACAAAACACATTACGTGCACATACATCCTGTTATGTGATCCTCCTTCTATTCATGCAATATGTGCCATGTGGGTTTATGTGACGTCTCCTGAATGGATCAGCTGCCAATTGACGTCAACCCTCCGAATTGTAATCCCCAAGGGGTGGAATTAGAAATCAGTTGAGAAAACAGGCAGCATGTGTAATTAATATAGTTTTACACATTCGTCGTCCTAAGTTTTTTTGGGGGATTTTGAAGGATTCGTGTTTTCACAGGAAACATATATATAATTTGTAATATTATACAAACAAAGATGAGCAATAGTCAAAACACATTACTAATTTACAATATTGAATTCCACAAACACAAATAAGAATTTTTAAGTATTAAAATGAAAAATTTAATTTATCTATATTTAATAGTCAAAATTTACATAAATTTGTTTTAATAATTATTATATTTATTGCAAGAAATACACAACAACTAAAAATATATTTATGTAACAACAATAAAATTATAATATAAATGTTACAAGTCTTTTTTTCCCTAAATTTATTTTACTATTAAAAGTTACATAATTTATTTTTAGAATAATAATTTGCAGTTAATTCACTTGAAACAATTAAAATACTATTCAAACTTATAAAATTGATTATTAGAAGATTCTAAAATCACACAAAACTTAACTTTTTAATATAAAATCAAAGATTATTACATTAGTACTACTATGTAAATACACTGTTGCATAATTTAGAAGATTCATATATTTAGAAATTCAATAGAAGACTTTCCACTTCTGAATTCTCGAGCAACTGATATAGATCAATCCATTTTGTACAGTATTTCCTTTACCGCTTATAGAAGTTATGACTTTTAAATTAAGGCCGAAAGGTCAGAAATCAATTGCTTCCTACTGGTATTTATAAAATGAAACTCACAATCAACTATAAACTATTATTATTATTAAATACTAAAATTTCTTAAAATATTATTGCATTTTAATTGGCAGTTGTTAAAGCTAACTTTAAATAATCTTATGAAATGATTTTAATCAAAATGTTTTAAACTTAAATTAATTAACTGTAATATTTCTAAATAGCCACGTTCTCTCTTTTATTCTCAGATTTGTTTTGTGGAACGTTTCCTTTTAGGATTACCGACAATTGAAGCAATCGTTTTTCAATTAAGGCCGAAAGGTCACTAATCCGTTTCTTATATATAAATAGAAAAATCTACAAGTATTAATGTTTAAAAATTATATAATAAAAATATATTAAATTATTATTTTTTTTACATCGTTTTATTATCAAAATATCTTGAAATTTCTAAATTCGAATAGAAAATATTTTAGTAATATTAAATTAATTAAATATAAATTGTATTATTTAAAGAAAATGTAATTTTCATGACACTTTATATTAAAAAAATAATTTAAGTAATTGTAATAGCAGAAAATATAATTTGTAAAATATTAAAATTCAAAATTTGTCATTTTTATACCAATGCGGATTTACTTGGAAAATTTCAAAACAAACTAATTAAAAAAAAATATAAATATATTTTAAAATTTAGTAAAGAAACTTAATTTTCTAAGTCTCTTTTTAAGCAATTTAATTTTGTATTTATTTTATTCCTTAATTAGTTCTCTTTCAAATATATTGATGGAATTGATTACTATATATTTTGTAGATATTTTTTTTTATAAAATGAGAATTAAATGTTTGCGTGTTCATATTGAAATTATAAATAGTATTTGTATTGGATTTAATTAATTTATTTGTGAAGCAATATAATTTTATAAATAACTTAAATGTAAGTACATCTGCGTTTAAGATCTATTTATAAAATCTGAATGGAATCTGTTTTAGTTTGATTTATACGTGAAGTAAAGTAGGTAGGGTCGATGGTTTATTTCCGTATGCAGAGTTACTCGAGAGAATTGTGTTTTTTTTCCATTTATTCTATTATCAGTGCACCATTTAATGTTGTTATTTTTATCAGTTTGCTACACATTTCGACGATTTCTTTGAAGAAGTTGAAGGATATAAAAAAGATGACCTATTGAATGAATCAGCTGCCAAAATATTTACAAGAAGCATACCAGACCTCAAGGGTGTATAAGGTAGTGGAAATAGTCTCGAGAGGAGAAAGGAAAAAAAAACCGAACGCACGAAGAGAGTGAAGAAGGAAAAAAAAGAGTAGAAAGATAAATGTATGTGTTGGTAAGGAAACGATGGCAGACGCAAAGGAATGCCGAGTATTCGAGTGTCCTTTGTTGCGTTCGTCGGTCTTCCTTTGTTTTATTCGAAACTCTAACCCCGTGACCGTTCGTTCGGATCTGGTGCTAACGAGAGGTCAAAAAGTTTGACCAGTTTTATGAATGGGCGGAATTTTTGCAATGTGTTCCACTCGACTAGAAGCCCTTAAGGTTTTAGTGGCTCGAATTGCGGCGCCGCTGATGCAGCAGCGCAGTCGGCGGTTCCCTTCAAAAGAAATCCGTCATCTTAACGCGTTTATCTTTCATACTACATACGAGACACATCGTGTGCGGTTGGAATACGAATATGTTA
This sequence comes from Nicrophorus investigator, assembly GCA_963457615.1. Classification (NCBI taxonomy): domain Eukaryota; kingdom Metazoa; phylum Arthropoda; class Insecta; order Coleoptera; family Silphidae; genus Nicrophorus; species Nicrophorus investigator. The sequence continues at coordinate 9,194,026 of OY735142.1, read as the reverse complement.
TGTGCATAATTCCGAGAAAACAAATCACACGGTGCTCCTTTTATTTCGGGTGGACTGACCTTTAATTAATTTCGGAGCCCACCCCATGGGACTATTTCTCTCTATATAATTAGGTGTAATTTAAGTTCACACTTCCATTGTCCACCAAATGAATTTCGATCAATTCCCAACGAAAAACCGAGGGTTTTCTTTCATTCATTTCACACTTACTCCATTATTCATGGCACGACTGGAAATCGGATTGTGGGTCTGTCTACAAACGCTTTTTCCTCGGTTTCGGCTCGTAAGTGGCCACTTAATTAAATTGCCCACGGACTTTTTAAAACTTATTTCATTTAATTCGATTTATACATCAATGTCAATTCAACATCCACATCACTATTTTAAATACTTATATTTAATTACTCATTTGAATTAATTAAAACTCCACACAAATTCCATTATATATTCTTAAATTAATTTAGAAACTTTTGAAAATTTTAAGAAACATATTTATTTTCACATCAAAAAATTGTATTTATATTTAACTTCATAATAATATGAAATCATTAAATATATTTGAAATAATATAAATATTCCAATTTTTACATTTTATTTAAAAAAAAAGTGAATTATGATAAAAAGTATGAAACTTATATAAGGTGTCTCAATAAAATTGAATTTCAATTTCGCGCCATTTTTCTTGTGTAAGATTATAATAATTTGGATTGATTCTCTGAGAAATAATGTGATTATTAAATAAATAAATTTTATCATAAAAGTTAATAATCTAAATGATAAACAAATTTAGTTTTTCTAATTATTTTTATATTTACGAAATCTACATTTTCTTCTTAAAAATTTTATGGCATATTTTCTTGAAAAACTATAGTAACTATAATTACAAAATCAAGATTAAGCTTTTTTCTTTATAAATGTCAATTTCGCCAGCAATAATTACTTAACTTTCGTAAGTTTTAAAAAACCTAAATTCTAGGTTAAAATATTATTATATTTAAATAAAATTAGTATATAATCCATAAATTATAATTATAAACTAAAATAATTCTGATAAAAAAAAGTACAAAATTTATGTAGGGTGCCTCAAGAAAAACCATAAATTTAAATTTCGCGCCTTTTGTAATATTGTAATAATTTGGACTGTTACACTTATATTTTTTCATAAAAGATAATTATGAAAATGATAAACAAATTTACAATTTCTTCTTAACACTTTTGTAGTTTATTTACTCGAAAAACTATAGTAACTATGGTTACAAAATAGAAATTAAACATTTTACTTTATGAATGTCAATTTTGCAATAAAAACCAGCAACAATTACATAACTTTCGTAAGTTGTCAACTATATTATTAAGAATAATAACAAAAAAAAAACGTTGTTTATAAAACTGACGTAATTCTGATAAAATGTATAAAACTTATAGGGTGTCTGAATAAAAGCCCTGAATTTAAATTTCGCGCCATTTTTTCATGTGTAAGATTAAAATAAAATGAATTATTGCACGATTCTTTAAGTAATAATGTGATTATTCAATAAATAATTCTATTTTATCATAAAAGGAAATTATATTTAAAAAAATAAATTATAGGTTAAAATACTTCAATAAAATTTCCAAACATTTGTATATAATCCATAAATTATTATTATAAACTAAAGTAATTCTAATAAAAAGTATAAAACTTATATAGGTTGTCTCAACAAAAGTCCTGAATTTAAATTTCGCGCCATTTTTCCTTGTGTAAGATAATAATAAAATGGATTATTATTCAATTATTTTATAAATAATGTGATTGTTCAATAAATACTTCTATTTTATCATAAAAGTCAAGAATCTAAAGGATAAATAAATTTAGTTTTTCCTAATTATTTTTATATTTATTTAAATAATCTACATTTCCTTCTAAACAATTTTATGGCATATTTGTTCTAAAAACTATAGTAACCATAGTTACATAATAAAAAATAAGCTTTTTGCAATAAACACCAACAAAAATTACTTAACTTTCTTAAGGTATAAACTATATGATTAAGAATATTGAAACAAAAAAAAATTTAAATTATAGGTCAAAATATTATTATACTTCAATAGAATTTCTAAAGATTTGTATATAATCTATAAATTATTACGAAATTCAATACTGTAATAGATCGAGGTCGTGTTGTCTATAAAACTGAAGTACTATAATCTTTTTATTGGCTATGATCTTACTATTATCTTGTCAAATTAGTTTGCTTTCGATGATTTTCGAACTCATATATAATGGCCTTAGGGCCGCAACGCGTTAATAAATCAAATGCTTACATCATTTCAATAGCAACCAAAAAAAATGTGTATATATAAATATTAATTATATGTTTATTTTATTTTGGGTCCTATAAATTATCCAAAAACGTCTGTCCCCTGAAATAGTTTAGGGAGCGCTGAAAGGAACACCTCATTGGATATTCAAATTAGGATATTTATACTTCTTTGATAAAAAAAAGAAGGGTGAAAGGACAATATTCGGAAACCCTTTGAAAACTAGTTTCTTTCTAAATTCTAAAATTTTAAATAAAGCATTTTTCATAATATCAACAACAATGATATTTTTTTTGGTCAAATAAATTATTAAATTTATTTTTATTTTATACAATTCATCAATGAAATTTCTTCGTAATGTTCATTAGAAGGTAAAATACAAACGAAAATAAATATAAATTTATATATTAAAAATGAAATTTTTTTCGTGAAGTTAAAAATAAGATTCTATTGATTTCAAGTGTATAAATCTTAAAGTTTAGATAAAGTTAAATGAAACGTATATGTTTATATAATTAATTGATTACCAATGTTGAATCTTTACTAATAAAAGTGTGTATGATGATCTTAAATTACAAATAAAAGAGGAAATAATTAGAAGAAAAAGGTATGGTAATAGAAACTGAGACAGGCTTGAATACCAGGCAAACGATCTGGTAATCAATCTTCTTAATGCCTCGTGGCTTTATCCAAGCGTGGCAAATCAGTGCATCTACCTCCAAGTATTAATTATATTTAAATACATCCCTCTTAGTACATGTTTGTATAATTGGATAGTCGAAGAGTAAATTTGCAATGATAATCAAATTTCTTCCAATTAAATTCATACCTCATAACTTTATACCAATATTTATAACAATACTTGCAATTATGTTAAAATAAAACGATTATTAAATAACTTTATCATATAATAAATATTCTGTAATATATCACAAAATTACACAGTCAAAAAAAAATAAGAAATATTAATAAATTAATTATGAAATATTCTTCATAAAAATTTAAAAAAATATTATTTTCCAAATACAAATTATTAATTATACATTTTTTTTTTTCAATTTTGTGTTTAAAATAATTTAATTACATATTTTTTAACGCAACCAAAAAATAAATACATGAATGTATAAATGTTATTGAATTTAAAAAATCAGTAACAAGTATAAATAATAAATTAAAAATGATAATATTCTAATAATTATTGAGTATACATTTGTGATCAAATTTTGTAGAAATTCAGGGATTCTCAAACTTTTTTCTACTAGGAACTTCTTAAAAAAATTCAATCAACCCCTATTTTTTTTTTACTCTAATACACAAATATTATAAAATTTATAGACCCCGTTGTGAGTCTTGAATTAAATGAGTATTTATAATTATATTCAAGATAAAAATTACAAAAATTCTCATCATTATTTTTTCTTCAATTTTTACTATAATTATTTTATTGACTATTAAACCGGTATTAAACCATATGTTTTTATTATGCATTTAATAGGTTGTTTAATATCGATTTCTATTTAGGAATTATACGATAAATATTGAATTAATTGACCATTAGTTAAGGAACACGTTAACATACTTGTATACAGTTTTTTTTTCAAACGTAATTATTTTGAAACTATGTAAATTTAATGAAAATACAATTTATTTAAAATTATACAAAATATGTTGTATTACTTAAATTTCTCTTAAATAATTATAAAACCATGAATAATTTTAAAAATTTTAAATGTTCAGAGATCGAATATGTTAAATCTTCATATTATTTGATACTATAACTAGATATTCTATACATTACCTAGTTATTCTGTAAAATAACAAAGTTGTACAAAATAAATAGACGGGACGAAGATTATAAATTAGTAAGTAATTATGAACAAATTATCAAAAAAAAGATAACTATTATTAAAATAATGTATTTACACAGTACTAACTAAAATACAATTTAAATTGAATTTTAACAAAACCAATCTATAATTTAATTTTTATGAACTAATTATTAAAAAAAAACTTTTATAGTAAAAATTCTTGTCAGAAATGAATCTAGCCATGGTAGTTAATCATTTTATAAATAGATGTTATTTTTTTAATAGAGATTAATTCTAAAAATCAATCTAAAAATTGTGGATGAGCAAAGTAGATAATGATTATTGTCATCATTTATCTCGAGTATAGATAATAACATCTCATCAAACATTTCCAAACAATAAATTATTTCTGATAAGAAACGACTGTAATTTTATTACAACATTATACATTTTTATATTTTTTATACAATTTATCTAAAATTTAAAACTAATTTACTAATAATAGTTACATAAGACATAATTAATGTTTTTGAGAATAACTAATTCTAAATCGATTTCTTTACATAAAAAAATGTTTAAAACATACGCTATATTCTAAATATACGAGTTTTTTTTTTTCATTTTGAATTGTAAATTTTATAGATTCACATAATTTTCAGTAAATTGCAAATTTTTATTAGTCCATTTTTAGCATAAAATATATCTTAAAATTATCTTATATATTAATAATTTATTTTCTAGTAAATTTAAATGGTTTTTGTATTGTTTGTATAAGGTTGATGATAGTAATATAGAAAAGGTTTGATCAAAAATTTTAAAAAAAATATCAATTCCATTAAAAGGATAACGAGGTAAGGTGCACGCAATTAAAATGACCGTATCCTTAATATACGGCCGATTTCCGATAAATCGAAAACGACCGCAATTACTTGTCGCAATAATAATGATAATCATAATAATATTGAACGCGTTCGATCAATTTTCACACCCAGCTCGAGCATTTAAACATTCCATTTACAACTCATTGATTATCCGGAAATCCCTGCGCAACAGTAAATGGAGTTCAAACAGCCTTAAGTGTGTTTAAAGTTCAAATATTTGCGAAAGATTTTTCGTTCTCTGTACGAGCGCTAATTGAGTCCTGCTCCCCCAACCCCTTTTTGCATTTCGAGTTGATTGGATCACGAAAGCCCCAGGAGGACGGACCGTGACTCATTGACGTGGCAGTAATTTGTGAAATGTGGGGTGGCCCCCATGAACCCATGAGGGTGGCGTGGTTTTGCATTCATTTTTCGGTTCGATTTGTTCCGTTCGACAGTGATTTTCGTGTTCTCATGTGGGGGAACCGAAGGACCACCTGCAATTAAATTCTCAAAAAAAAAATATGAAATAATACGTATAAATAAGCGACTGTGGGCGAACCGAATTTATACTGAGACTCGACAGTTCTGCAACTAAAATTCTTTTTGGAAATAATTTTCAGGGAGCCATAATTGGTTAGTGACGGTTTAATTTCGTTTCACGAACACTACACACGCTTCGGCTACGAATGAATTATAGTGGTTTTTCTCTCTTCTACTTCTTCTCCGACGGGAATAAATTAGGGCCCCCCCTTTTCGTTTTTCAATTAATTCCGTTCGGAAGAGCTGAAGAGGATAAATTGCATTCGGAGAAATTTACATTTACACTTTTCCTTCGATGCGAACTGCTTTCATAACAAATGATTTATATTTTTCAATTATACGTCGATACGTCTTACAAACAATAATAATTTTCTTTAACATTTTTTTCCAGGACTAAACTTTTTTACATGTGATAACTTTTCTTAAATACTTTCATAGTTTAATCATCTTTAATTAATTAATTAATTAGCAATAATTTTAATAAATCTCCCTCAGTAAGTAAAAATCTAAATTTATTGAATGAAATGAAATCATTACCAAATTCAAATTATTCAAAGTTTCTTAACCAAAAATGTACTAAATTTTCAAAATGACAGCTGTCACTTTGTGAAATACTTTTAGTAATTTGGTCGTAGTACAACAACAAACGATTAATTATTGCAACATAAAGACTTAAGTATTTACATAAGAAATAGAATTATTTAGAAATGGTTAATATTTTTGGATCAGCATTTTTTTTTTCTAGATTGAATAATATTTTGTTTAATGAAATAAATCAATTTTCATTTGAATTTTAAAGCATTGATCAATATTTATAAGATAATCTAACCTAACTTACGTTGAGAAGTCACAACCTAACCTAAAAATAGTAAAATGTGCCACGTCACTTTGATATTTATACCAAAAATGTGCTAAATTTTCAAAATGACAGCTATCACTTTGTGAAATACTATCAGTAACTTGGTCATAGTGCAACCATAAACGATTAAATTTAATCTGGCTACAAAAAAAAAATGAGAAACTCTGCTATAGGTTATTGCAATATAAAGACTTAAGTATTTATATAACAAATATAATTATTTAGAAATGGTTAATATTCCTTGGATCAGAATTTTTTTTTCTAGACTGAATAGAATTTTTTTGTATGAAATGAATCTATTTTCATTTGAATTTTAAAGCAATAATTAATATTTATAATATAAACTAACCTAACTTACGTTGAGAAGTGAGAACCTAACCTAAAGATAGTAAAATGTGCCTCGTCACTTTGACGAGTTACATAACGACGAGTGTTACATAATGATTTATACCAAAAATGTGCTAAATTTTCAAAATAACAGTCACTGTCACTCTGTGAAATACTTTTAGTAATTTGGTCGTAGTACAACAACAAACGATTAATTATTGCAACATAAAGACTTAAATATTTACATAAGAAATAGAATTATTTAGAAATGGTTAATATTTTTGGATCAGCATTTTTTTTTTCTAGATTGAATAGAATTTTCATTTGAATTTTAAAGCAATGATCAATATTTGTAATATAATCTAACCTAACTTACGTTGAGAAGTCACAACCTAACCTAACCTAACCGTCACTTTGATATTTATACCAAAAATGTGCTAAATTTTCAAAATGACAGCTGTCACTTTGTGAAATACTTTCAGTAATTTGTTCGTAGTACCACCATAAACAATTAAACTTGGTCTTGCTGCAAAACAGTTGAGAAACTCTTCTATAGGTTATTGCAACATAAAAACTTAAGTATTTACATAAGAAATAGAATTATTTAGAAATGGTTAATATTTTTTGAATCAATTTTTTTTTCTAGATTGTATAGAATTTAAATAATTCTAATATAAACTAACCTAACTTACGTTTAGAAGTGACAAGCTAACCTAAAAATAGTAAAATATGCCACGTCACTTTGACATTTGATTTATAGTAACCGAAATTTCATATGCAATAATTAAAAATATTATCAAATAATGAATTTTTAAACGTTTACCAGTTTACGTTTATATTAGAAATAAAAATATGACGACAGAAAATTCAAATATTTTTATATTTGCATAGTCGTCGCTTCGAATGCAGGATGCGTTTGCGTCGGACGTGTCGCATTTGTAAATTCCATAACTTTTATTTTATTATTTTTTTCCGTCGTCTTCGCTTCGTATATGTAACCTACATATCTGTTGATCACATACGATGTACGCATACCCGAACGACCGAATTCAAATGAAATCCATCATGTTTTCTTTTTTTCCATATGATCTGTTTGCCTTCTGTTCTGTTCGCCAACAGCGTTTTGCTTGTATCGCGAAAAGTGGAAGCCCGAAGCGAACGACAATAATAAAGCGAGTGGAAAGAAAAGAGGAAACCGAGGATAATATAAAAAAAATGCAGCGAAGAAGAAAAAGAACGTGTATGCAAAACCTTCGTGAATGTGCATTTTAAAGTGGCTGCATAAACATTTCTCTAGATATGTGCGAGTATGTGAATTAAATTCTATTTATAGTATCCGTATTCCCGTTCAACAGGTTTCTACAACTGATAATTAGAGTGGAATTGAAAAATCCTTATATCGATATCGATTTACATATCTGCTCATTTCCCCCAACCGTAACAACCTGTCTACAGACAAAACTAAAAAAAAGAGAGCAAATACCATTTACACTCGGTTCATTCATTCATATACGAAACACCTCCTTATTTAAACCTTAATTATTTATATACACAATTATATAACTTAATTTTTAAAATTTTCAATAGAATTATATGTCTTATTGTTATTATTAATAGAACCTAGGTTAACTAGTTTAATATACTTTAAGGTCAATCCAAAATACATTAATAACAATCTAATGTAAATCAATATTCGTGTTATCTAATCACATAATACAAACAATTTGGGAAAATGAATTTTTTCATTAAATCTAATCATAATCTATAAATAGAATATCAAAAAAGCATAAAATAAACTATAACTTTTTGATATATTAAGATATGTTTTTGCGACTTCCTTTTTTCATTTAGGAAAACAGAATAATATTTCTAATTTGATTATTAAATTTGATTTTTCATGTCTGTAATCTTCAAGAAATAATGTATTCCTATTACAGTTTATTTTCAAATAATTGTAAGAATACATTAAAATAAAACTTTATTTAAGACTTCCTGATATGATGTGAATAAGTCTGAAATTATCTGAAAATGAATCAGTAGTTGAGATTGTAATAGATGATGGAAAAATCAAGGCAATAAAAATGCTATTAATGGAAATATAGTTGTCAATGTATGAAATGGAGTGTCGATAGAATAAAGGATCATGAACATTGGAAATGCAATGATCAGGAAACTTGATTGGGGATATATAGGATTAAGCCGTATGACTAAGGGCACTTCCTTGGGAGAGTGATGGAGGCTTTGTGTAATGGACATAGTTGGATGGATTATGTTTAAGGGATCGTAGGGACTATTAATCTTGATGATAGAACGGAATAACTAATGTTTGGATCATGACTCAAACAGAGAAAAGTCGCTTTACAACAGGATGAAAACACCATTGTTCCGGGCATCATCGGACCTTTCAGCTTTAATCGAAATTTTAACCACAAACTTAATTTTAAGCTTTAAATAGTAAAAAAAATCAAATTTATTACAGTCTTTTTATTTTATTTTATAAATATTTATGAATGTAATTTTATATATACAAAAAATAATAAAAATAAAAAAATAAAATCGTTGATTTCTACTATTAGAACGATTTTAATGTGATTATTATTTTTAATTATTAAACGAAATTCGTAATGAAAAAAATAAAAACTTGATTTTAAAGAGAATTCCGGAAGCAAGAACTGGAGCATCGCGCTAGATTTAAATCCGACGTAAACACGTCTTTTTATTTATATAAATGTATTTATAATATCGAGAGATAATCAAATTATTCTTGAATGAAAGTCTCCATTCATTTTAAGTTATTTCGTAATTACATCAAAGTTTCGTAATTGGAAGCAAATAATCCTTTATATTAATTAATATAAACCAATTGTTAATGAAGGTTCAATTTAGTTTAATTAAATAAATAATCAGCTTAATTAAATTTTTAATTAGTTATTGTGGTTTTAATTTTTGGGTTAACGTTAGCCCGGATATTCATCAAAAGTTTAATTCAGTAATTACTTTAATGAATACTACTAAAGTATTATGTTAAAAAAAAATAATTAAATTGCATAAAAATGCAAGGTGTGACACGAATTTGCTGAAATTAACGGATCGTTAGTTAACAAACTAGTTAAAAGAATTATAAGCAAAGTGTTTGTAATTGCTTTGGCATGCGACCTAATTAATATGAATACTTATTTTTATCGTCGGTTTTTATCATCAATTAAACTATTTTTAAATTACAAGCCTATCTCGTTGCATCGGTCTATTGAGAATACGACATAGAAAAAATGGTTATTTCCATTTCTCAATTAGTCGTTTTTAATGTGTCGTTATGTTGTGATATCAAGCAATTAATGTAACAAATTATAAATAATGTATTTATCAATAGAAGAGGAAGAAATAAATAATAAAAAGCATGAGACGGGATTAGATTTAAAAATATGTGCTTGCATGCAACAAGATTTCTCTTTGTTTTGAAATGCCGGAGGAATGATAAGATACGGAACAAATTCTAGGAGACCGATTTTTTCATTGAAATTCTCTCGTTTCGTATTTAACAAACCGTCGTCGTCGTCATCGTATTGTGTGTATGTGAAAAGCAATGTTTCTCTTGAGTAGGAGTCGCGTTTTGTAAGTCGATACGGAATGGAAGCATGTGTGGTAGAAGTTTCTTAACTTCTTGCATTTCCGCGAAGCAATCTCAAAATAATCCACATATGTTCAAAATTTATAAGAAAACGAAGCGAAGTAGGAAAAAAAAGGGCGCACTGAAAGGAGCTATTTGCATTCCACGTGAAAGTTTCGAGCGCGGAATCATTTCCGCTCTATTTCGAAGATTGGATGGACGACAAACTATTTTTTTTTGGTGCTGGAAACCTCATTAAGGAAGAGATAGAAACTTCAGATACGATATGCAAATTAATGGGAGTACTTGTAATTGAAGTTTTTTCCTGGGTCACTCAACAGCTGTGTTTCTCAACTGCTACAAAACTAAGTAAATATTTGGTTTTCGTTATAACACTTATAATTTGTCTAGCAATAAAACTGTACGATCTCCTGACACCTTCATTATATATAATACTTTTTTATAATTAATATTTTGAGAATTTTCAGAGTAAAATAAAATCATTTTTATTAGCTATAATTTGGGGATTTGATCTATTCAAAGTCGATAAATAAATTATCATCCGTTCAAGTAATATCAATAACATATGCTACTTAACTATTGCGTTTTTATGAATATAACTAAACTGTTAAATACTAATATAGGAACTAATTAAATCGTTTAATGTAAATAGAAAATTGTGATAAATGTACAGTTATATTTTATTATAGACTTGAGATGTTCCACACCTTGATGCATTATGTAAATGATTGATTGTATCTAATTTGTTCTCGTAGTTTAAATTGAAACGTTTAATTATTTTAAAGAAATATAAATATTTGCGTGGCGGCGTGAAAATGCAGATTTACGAGGGGTAATAAAAAAAGAAAAGAATAACGTCAGTGTTTGGTCTTCCGATGTTCTAAGAATGGAAGAAACGGAATGGAAATATTTATGAATACCTGGTTTGTTGTGGCTGGGGACCGGAGGAAGGAAGCAAATGACGGCAAAAGAAATCCTTGGGACGTTGGCGCTGCTGCTTCTTACATTTCGCTATAAATATGATTTATAAATTTAACGCCTCGAAGTTCATTTACCTGAGGTTCCCTTGAATCGCGCTCTGTCCGCGGACGCACATAAATATTTCGATTAATCAAGCATGAAGTAATTTTCGAAAAAGAAATAATAACGGAGCTAATTTAATCTCTTTATTTTTTCTTTGTCGTCCGTCCGTCCAGTTGCTCTCTTCGAGCAGCTTTAAATTGCGAGGAGGAAAAAGTAGGTCATAGGTCATAATGTGTTGCGGTACACATATTATATCCACATTGGACCGGTTTTTCGAACCGACACCGTGTAGAAAGTGGACGTAATTTGCAACCGCTCACAATTAGCTCTCGTGATTACCATATGCGGGATTAATTCCCCAAAGGAATTAATAAACTTTACAAGCGTTTAATCGCGCCGGTATAAGAAAGAAATCAATTTCCGAAAGTTATTCAGCAATATTCGTAGACCCGAAAGAGATTTCTGATAACCATCCACCTCCTCCTTCTTCTCTCATCCTCGTCCCTTCATGGTCATTAGGCTTCAATCTTCGAGGAACTAAATACGTCAACGACAGAACTCTCCACTCTTGCCGATGGCTTTCAGTAGCATCTGGTTGACGATAATAATGATAATAATAATAATAACGCGAGCTGGCTACATTCCTGAACTATCTACTTTTCATTATGCCTGAAGTTGACAAAGTGGAAGATCGGAGACGTTTCGAAATCGACAGGAAATCCCTCCTCTCGACCTCTCTTCTATTTTCATTCCCAACCCGTTCCACATATTTCAATCCGTTTAAAAAGGAATTGCATAACTGAAAAACTTCATGCTTCGAATAGTTGCTAAATCGTCAGTCAGTCTACATCTTTTTATTTAATTTTTACTTATCTTTCCTTATTAATTACACTATGACTAACATAAACAATATTAGTTTACTCATTATAACCGGATTTTAAAACTACTTAAAAATAAACAAACATTTATTTATAATTGTCTATATTTTTTTATGACAGTAATTATGTTTCAAAATTGAAAAAGTAAAATATTTATTAATTTGTAAATGAAATAATTTGTCATTATTTTAAATATCAGAAAGTAATAATAAAATCTACCGTAACTTAAGTACAATAATCAATAAACAATTATAAAATATGCCACGTCATATGCAAAAAATATAAAATTTTATTTGACCTTAACAATTTTTTTTCCATTTAATTAATTAAAAAATCTTTTTAAATATATGTAATTATAACTGTTGTAATAATAATATAAATGAAATTTCTAAAATAGAATTCTCAGGAATCTTTATATATATATATTTATATATATATAAAAGAAAGTTGCTCGCATGACTACGACAACAAAGGAAAGATTTACTTTTATTCGAAGATTTCGTAATGACCTGACCGTTCTGTGGGTACAACTAATAAATACACAAAAAAAAAGTGTACACAATATATGTAAGTTATACTTAAACGAAAGTGTACTTCATTGAATAGAAAACATGCATTGTTGTCAAAAGTAATATAATTCTATTATCTAAAAATAATTTATTAAATTTCATTATATAAATTAAAATATTTTTAAGTAGATTTTAATTAAAAATCATCACATTAAAATACAACTAAATCCATTATATATTAATGTTTATATTGAGTCTAAAAACAAGAAAATAAAATAAACATGAATATAAGACAAAAAAAACTTGTTAACAGTCAATAAATTTATTTGGAGCTACCGAAAAAGTTACAAGAGGTGATCCCATTGAAAAGACTTTTATTTACGACTTTTTCTTATTTCTTTCTATATTCTCCAAGTATAAACAAACTAACTGCAAAAAAAAATAAGCATAAAATAAAAAATATGGGATACGATGCATGAAAATCGTATCAATATTATTGTTTATTCCCAGTAGTTTGTTACGCAATATTGAGTCTATAAACATACTTGTTATTTCGTTTACTCCATTTACTCAGTTTCTTAATTCTACACGTGTGCAATATTTTTTTTATTATTAATGCATCCGTTTTCATTTTTAAACTTTGAACTTAAGTTTAGTAATCATAAACTTAATTCAAAAATTAGAATTTTTTTATATAATATTCATTACACTATTAAAATCTGTAATTATTAATTAAATTTCGATCGATTATTCTTTTTTATTTTAATCAAATAAAGATAATAATTTATTAAAGATAACAATTATTAAATGATAATTATATAAATAAATCATGGATAAACTTTAAGAAAGTGGTGATGATAAAACTAATCCGAACTAAAGGTGATTGGAAGAGTATTTTGTTAAAGTGTTTAGGTTTGAGGGATTATTTGTATCCGGATTTGTAAGTGAAATGTGACATTTTCGGTTTTAGTATTGCTACATCCTGGTGTTTCCTTGAAAACGCCTTTTCCGTGTCCTTGCCCAATGCCTAAAGCAGATTCCCCGAAAAAAAGAATCAATAAGAAAAAGGTTTTCCCCGGCGGTGCGCGCCAGACTGTTTTTTCTCCTCATTATACCATTATATGAGTTTGGCCAAATCTCGCGTCAGCTTTGAATAATATCGTCCCATTCAGGTATGGCCCATAACAATAACAACGGAACGTTTATAAATGGATATAAATAATGGGGGGTTTGCGTGGTGCGATTCATCTTTTATTAAAATATCCCCCAAACGCTTTTGTCCATTTCCCATCGTCATCTAAATAATATATTTTAAATAATGAATGTGTGAGCGCCGTGCATTTACATTTATATATACGCTTCATTAACATAAATACAAATTGTAATGGAACCGAGCTCACGTCATGCCTGATCAAAACAAAACAAGAAAAAAAGTGAATAAAACGATCGCTTCGATGACACCGAGGACAAAACCGGAGCGAAACCTGGAATGGTTGCAAACAGAATCGATCTGCTTAAATTACCTGGACTGCATTCGTGATCACAGATTCCGGAAGTTGAGGCATTATTTATATTTTTTTGTGTATGAAAAAAATATACTGCTGTTCGGGGTGGTCTTCGCTCGACGGTCTTTTCCTCCGCAAATTATTTCTTTAAATCCCAAAAAAAAAATTGGTATGCACAAAAATTTTGGAACAGTCACATCACAGCTTCAACTCGATCGCTTCCTAGGCGGCGCATTTGCAATACTCTTTGATTGTTCTGAGAGAGTTTATCTTTCGATTTTCCCGAAAAAAAATCACATAGGTATGCGCGTTTGAACAGATAAGAACTGATCGGTATAGTGCGGAGTGTAGCGTTAAAACGAGGATTGGTGACTCAGTCGAGAACGCTCGTACAAATTCGAGGATGGATGGTTACACAACCAAAGGTTCCACTGCACGGCCTCGACGAATCACTTGATCCACTACACTTCATCCCCATTTCGTCCATGCTACTACACTTACATATTACTTTTTTGCATCCTCCCACGCCGAATCCCATCCTATCATATAGTATCGATCAAATCGGACTAAACAAAGTTTGTAAAGGTAGTCAGTCCCCTGCATGATAATGCTGATAATGAGATAAAAAAAATACAACAAATATATCACCTATATCGATACAAACATTTTCAGTATTTGGAGACAAGATTTTAAATTGAATCCAACGCGTTTCGTTTTGTACTTTAATTGCGGCTCATCTTATATAACAAAAGCAATCTCGGCGCTTGTCTGTCGCGTCTAATGGCATCATTTATCTTATCCCAACTTCCTTCGGCCACTCAACTGCAACAAATCGACCTATACAAAGCGGATGCACATGCAATTACTTTTATGGAATAATCATTACTTTGTAACTTGTATACATCATTTCTTTAATTATCCATAACAATCGTTCATAAAATTTCTATATTTTCAAAGAATATTTGAATTTATCTATATAGGCAACCGAATATACATGAAATTTCAAATTCATTTTAAACCGTTAAATTTATTACAAAAATATCAATATAACATTATGCAAGTAAATTCTCATCACTATTGTTTCATAAATTTGGAAAATATGATACATTATTGCTTTAAAGTTGAAAATTAACGTAACGCAAAATTATATTAACAAGTACTAAAAATTAGTAAAAAGAGATATTTCATAGCAACACTCAAAATGATTCATTTTTTGTTGTGAGCAAATTAGCAAAAACTATTTTTTTTTAAATATATAAATATTTTTTAAATATTATATTTTCAAAAGTATATTAAAAAGTACTACAAATTAGCAAAAACTATTTTTTTAAAGAAAATGTGATATAAAAATAATGTAAAAATTTGCCAAATTATATTACTATTACAAATAGTAAAAAGAGACATTTCATGACAACAATAAATATAATTGATTGTTGATCTGAGGTTAAAATTTATTATAAACTTAATGATATATAATATAAAGTATACATTTTTAAAAGTTTATTAAAAAGTACTAGAATTTAGCAAATATTAATTTTTAATGAAAATGTGATTAATTGTTGTTCTGAGGTTAAAATTTAATATAATCTTAATGATAAATAAAATAAAGTATACATTTTCAAAAACATTAAAATGTACTACAAAATATTTTTTGAAGAATAGATTGGTTTTATAAATTATATACACAGATTTTTGAATTAACATTAATAATCATTTCTAAAATTGATACATTTTCATAAATATTTGAATTTATTATTACAGGCAACTAGATATACAAATTATTTGAAACTAACGCATTTTTTTTCCAATTGCATTTCATTTTTGATATATAAAACAGTTAAATATATAATAATATAAAAAAGGTATAAATTTAAGCTTCTAAAAATAATTAAACAATAATGATTTGAAAAAGATCATCAAAAAAACATTATTTTAAATTAAATTGTCAATTTATGATTTTAACAAATAATCATAAATAATTTTCATAAAAAAATTGTTTTACTTAAAACTTTCTCACAATAATAATAATATTTATATAGTAATAACTCGACTCGGAGTTACGTATTTCTTCAGTGTATTTTCTTGCTGTAATATTGTGGTATACATTTTTAGGTATATTTAACTTTTTCGAATTGTTCAATTTTAAATGAAATTTTGATGTATTTTATATAGAATATTGTTCTTACAATTCTGAAGTATTTGAACTTTTGATAAACATATCTTAGTATTAAAATTTAAAAAATATTTTATCATTTGCTATTTAAATCAATGTGTATTTGTATCATTACAATTATAATTTTTTTTGTCTTTAATCAAGTTATGCAACTAAAATGACTACGTTTCTAGTAGCAACACAAACAAATCATTCAATCAAATACAAACAAAAACATTGAATTCATTAGTAGTGCTCATACGAAAACGACGTCTGTTATACTTTTAATTTTGTTTCAGTTCTGTATTAAACTATGACCAATTTCGATCTGGATGATCCGCTCGGTGATCTTCTCTCAGACGGAAGCAACGATAGTTTCTTCGAAGAAGCGAAACCTTCGGCGAAGAGATCCAGTTTAAGCAAGACTCCAGAAAAGAAAAATCTTTCCGATTTGTTTGGTTTAGAAGAATCAAAGTCTTCCACTAAAAAGGACGATTGGCTCGGCCTGAAGAAGTCCGAAAGTCCTGCGAAGAAAGCATCTAAGAAGATCACTTTTGAAGAAGATGACGATATTCTAAATATTTTAGATACAAAGAAGCCGGAAACGTCTAAAAAATCAGCGTTAATAGAAAGTTTGAAAAACCCTAACAAGGAGGAAGATAAGAAAGCGTTTTCACTTGATGATTTGCTGAAAGAAAGCAAGTTCAAGAAGAACGATCCAATTGAGACGACCCAATCGAATCCTCATATCAATCAGAGGTCTGAAGGTTTCGGTTTGTCTTCGCTTGAAGCTCCAAGGGAAGGAAGACGTAGACCTAAAACAGCCGCAGTTGCTGATCCTTTGGGATTATTTTCCGAGCCTGAGCCGGAAGCAAAGCCTGAACCTAAACCTAGAAAAAAGGAACCGGAAACGGAAATACTCTTTCAAGCGAGCGAAATGAAAACTAAAAGCACTCCCAATATTGCATCCGATGTTCCTGATTGGCTTGGCGGAGCTGCGATGAAACCCAATAAATCGGAAACGACTGTGGAAACGTACGAAGCGAAGAAAGCTGAACCTGCACAAGAACCACTTCCAGTTGAATCGCTGATAACGCATCAAAAATTGGCTGCTTCGCATTTCGATTATCAGAACGCCTCTTTAGCTTTGCAACAGCAAGAATCTCAAGTTCTAATGGCTTTACAGCTCAGGAAATATGAAGATAATTTATCTGAAATTCAGAATAAGCAGCAGGAGGTTATTATGAAGCAAGAGCAACATTTTAATAGTTTACTGGAACGTCAGTTTGCGAAACAATCGGCTATGGAAAACAACATGCGTCTCCAACAGGAGAGAATAAATAATCATATCCAGATGCTCATTGGTCAACCATCGGTGCCAACAATGAAATCTGCAGAAGACGAAAAGTTCGAGGAGTTAAAGAAGTCTGCAAATGAAGAATCTACTAAACAGTATGAAGATTTAATCAACACTTTGAAGCAACGACATCACGACGAATTATTTTTGCTCGAAGAATCCTATAAGTAATTGCTATATTTAAACAATTTTTATAATTTGTTAATTTTTCTTTTCTTAGGAAACAATTAAATACTTTGGAGCAATCAATGGAATCGATGGAAAATCATTTGAAAATGGAATTGGATACGATTACAATCAAAAGCAGAGAGAAAATGGAGCAAATAGAATCCGAACACGAGGCGGAAATTTCTAAGCAGAAGAGGAAAATTGAAGAATTGTACGAATTACACCAGACGGAAATAAAGCAAATGCGGGAAAACAATAATCGCATTTTAGAGGAAGTCAAGTACGAGTATAACACTATTATTGAGAACATAAAGATGTCGAAGCAAACCGAAGCAAGTGCTTTGCAAGAGACAACTGCGTATTCTCAAAAATTGGACAGCAATTTAAAATTGTTGGATATCAATAGCAGGACTTTATTGGAAATGAAGCATAAGGTTGAAACTGATTATGGAATTTTGAGTGTTGCCAGAGAGGAATCTTTGAGAGCGAAAGAAGAGGAAATTAAATGTAAGTTTAAGCAATTTTATTGTTAAATGTTTTGATAATTTGGATTCATTTTGTAGTGATGCGATTGGCGTTGGAAAAATCTCGAGATTCGGCGGATTCTGAAAGGGCTCAATTGATGAGTCTAGTGCGGAATTTAGAAATTAAATTAGCTGAACAGTCGCAAAATTCAAGGGAGGAGAGGTTTGCTCTGCAACAAGCGGCATCCACTTTAACTGCTCGAACTGCAGCTTTAGATAGAGAGGCTGAGTTTAATAGGGCTTCCATTGAAAGGGAGAGGGAACAATTGAAGGTAACTAAATCTCATTAAGTGGTAATTAATAATAGCTTTGTTTTTATTGTTAAGACTTTACGTGAAAGCATTTTGGCTGATCAAGATAAAATGATTCAAGAGATAACCGAGCAAAAGTTGGCTTTACATACTGAAAAGATCAAACTGGAAACGAGCATGAAGCTTGGTCAAAATTACGATTCTCAACGTGCCAAAGTTGAAATGGAAGCTGCGATGCAAGTGGCCAAAGAAGCTGCGGAAATGACGGATAGGGAGAGGGATAATTTGTTGAGGCAAGTTCGAGTGGTCGAGATTTTGAAACGGAATTTGATCGATAGAGAGAAGAAGGTGTCTTCTAGGGAATTGGAGCTGGAAAAGGCGTTAGAACATGCAAATAGGAAGAATGCGATTGGAGAAAGGGCATTGGAGGAAGCAAGAATGCTGCAAATTAATTATAACGAACGGTTGAGAGAAATTCAAGCGCAAATGGCGTCTTTGACTGCAAGAGAACGGAAATTGGCGGAAGAAAAAATAAGTATTAGCAGGGAGAGATTAGCTTTGCATAATAACGTTAAACAGATGAAGAAGTGTAGTTTATGTGCCATTGATAATAGTAGAAAGTTTGATGATGAAGATGAAGAGGCTGAGGATGAGTTGGTCGAGCACGATATTCCCAGATTTATAAGTGTAAGCTGAAGTTATTTAATGGATATTCGTTTTAAGATTTATTTATTTGTTCACAGATGAGCGATGCCGATCTGTTTCGTTTACAATTGCAACGAAGCGAAGATCAGTTGGCTTCAACCCATAACACCGAGGATCGCCAAAGTTTGCATTAAGTTTAAATTTCCCGCGTCTTCTATCACTAATAAATAATAGCGTTTATAAGTTTCGTAACAGTAATATTCGTTTATTTATCATTAATTGTATAAAAAATAAGATACAGATATTTTCAATAAACATTTTTCTACTCTTGCATTTTTTGTGTTTGATGACACCTAATCTTAAAGAATCTGGTAGCAACAGATGAGTGAAATTTATAAAAAATAATATCAAGAGGAGCACTAATAATTGATATAACTGAATTAATACAAAGTTGATTAATAAATAAATAAATTACAAATTAAGAAATAAGTGTGGTAATATAAGAAAAGAAGAAGCTTCGTCTCTATTAACTCTTTAAACCTTAATATTTATTTACAAATTAAAACAATTCAATGCAAACTTCACTCTCAACAGGAGATTCAAATATACATTTACATAATGATAGGCCGTTTCACTACTCTCGAGAAAATGATTATCTTCAAATAAATTATGTTAGCTACGAACTACGAACCTTAACTATATTTACAAATTGCAATATAATAATATAGTAATATAACATTTATTATTTCGTTTATCCTTAATCGTACATATATATTTATCTCTTTACAAATATAATATAACAATAAATTTATATCATTCAGTATCATGAATAAAATTTTAAATTTCTTCACATTTCACACAAAAAAATATCTCGTTCAGTATACACGTAGTAGTAATACACGAGACGGGAAACACAAAATAATATGAAAGGCACTTAAATTTAATTGCGTAATGATTTATTGATCCGCCTGCGGCGCAAGGGATAAATAAATCGTTATGCAGTAACGTTGAAAATCGAAATAATTATAAAAAAAAAAATGTATTTAGTGATCACAGCACCTAATCACAAAATGGACGGACCATTTGAGCCTACAAAATATATATAATGTTTTCCTTAATTTTCATCCAATAATTAAATATGTATTTTAAATTAATTGCATGTTCGACTTATAAAAAAGTTTATGATCCCTAAAAATCTCGCAGATAAAAATACAAAAATATATTAATATTATGAGTTCATCGATTAAAACAGAAACCAAAATAAGACTTTTACGACTTTTTTTTCTCAAGCAGATCGTTCCAGCAGTTGCGGACATTTCTCGACGATGTTCAGCAATATTCCATCGATGTAGGAGCGTAGTTGAGCGTTAACTTCTTGCTGTTCCTTGAGAGCTTGCTGTACCTTGAATATAAGCAAAAATTTGGAGATTAGATTCACCCAAAATAGAAAAAAAATGTTGAAGAACAAATTTAGTTAATTGTGTGAGTTCGTGTGTGTGTTTGCATGCATGAGAGAACAGAATTAGTGCGGTGCATACCTTAACTATAGCATCTGGATCCCTCTGGAAATTGTTCTAGAAAAATGAAAATAAACTCATATAAGCACCCAGCATTAAATCCCCATTAAATGAACGATAAGAAGCGAATGAAGCCACGACTGATATTAAATTTGTTGGTTTAGTTTGTGCATTTTTTCTTGGACTTACCTCATCTTGAGTCATTTCCTCCAACTCTGCGGCCAAACTGAATTCCCCGGCGGTGAGTTTCCTGCCCTGCTCGACTCCTGCGTGCAAAAGATTCGCTTGAAGCTCTTCATTGGCTTCTTGCAATTGGCTATTGATTTCTCTGAGTGATGCCATTTCTTCGTGCAGCTCGTCCAATCGCAGGGCTTCCGGTGATGTGGTAGGAAGTGCCGGTGTCCTTGCCTCCGAACGCAGCCTTTCTACTTCCTTCGATAGCTCTTCTATCAGCTGATTGTGGGCTTCATTTTCTTTATTCAGTCTAAAAAAATAAAGAAAAATACATGTTTAGATATGGGAACACGCATTATCATAAATGAATCTTCATATGCTAAAAATATATTATTTTCTAATCCGCAAAGCTCCTGTTCTTGTTGTTAACATTTCATTTCATTCAGTAATAACTTACTTTAATGCAAAATGATTAACATATAAGATAACTTTCCAAGTATAAACTAGTCTTCCGTTCCACTATTAATCTTCGCGAATTGAGCTTTAAATAACTTTCCAGCTGGCTTCTGCGGACTCATCGGTAAATTAGTAAATATTTAGATAATATAATTCCATTATACCAGAAATTGAACAAACTACCGGATTGTATAATATTTATTTATACATAAAATAACATAGAAGAAACGCCATTATGTAAAAATTTTAAATATTGAGAATATAGCAATAAAAATTCTCTTGTCTGTATATATTTAATATATTAAGAGAAAATTTCTTAAACTTATTTACTACGAATTAAATTTGGAATGGAAATTTTCTTAGTTATAAAAAATAGCATAATTAAGGAACGATTGGTTAATCATCAAATGATAAGAACTATTTTAAATAATAAATAAGGATGTTTAATTAGATTTAGTTTTTTTTGCGATTTCCAGATTTTTTAATAAGTTTGGAATTTTGTTGATGTTTTGGTGCATCATATTAATATTTTATATAAATGGCAAAATTTTGCTTCAGCAATTTGAAAAATGTGTTTATTAAACACAGTAAGGTCAAGGTTATACCATTTGACCCAATTGCTATGATTAAAATCGTTCTAAGAGTCATACTTAATTATAAGAAAATACTGTGGGTGATGACTTACGAAAAGTAAATTCTTATGAAAGCTATTCATTTTTCAATCAATAAATTATAAAAAAATAACATTATTTGTAATAACAAAGTAGATAATAGATAAATGAGATGATATAACTACGTGGAATATCGCGTTTTCGTAAAATTTATTTTTAGGGTTTTTTTTTCTCTTCTTTTGCGCTAAAAACATTGACTTTGATCATCAATGACTGGCGCTCTTGGCCATCCTCCAAATGCTCTCCACGTCCGAAAGTAAAATCTTATACATATTTATAAATAACGTATACGAATATCCACATCATTCATTAAATTTACCTTTAGTTATAAACAACGAAAAAATTAGAACAAAGTTATTTTTAACTACAAAATTACAAATAATTTACGCAATTTTTTATATCTTATATTATTTCCAATACAAGATTTTCATACTTTATTTTTTAATGTCTATGGTGAAATCAAGACATGTGGAGAACACATGCTTGGTAATTTATAAGGAAAAAAAATATAATATTCAAGAAAATTTTAAATAACGAAAAATGCATAGTTTGTTAATTTATTATTAATGAATTGCATGCAGAAAATATGCATTTTGTGTTAAAAATAAAATAAAATATCATTGCATTCACTTTCTACGTGTTTTGTATATGTTCATTATCAGTGCTTATCGCAACTCGTTAATACATTACACAAAAAAATAAACTTATTGTATCTCTAATAATAATGAAAATTTTTAAATTTAATATTTGCTACAATTATAAAAATAATACTATTATTATAACAATTTAAAAAACTTTAGATAGTCATAAAATTTGTTATATAATTTCTAAAATTTACGAATTAATAATAATGATTCATTTTATTTATATATATCATTATTTATATTTCTAAGTGGATATGATTTTTATTATATTTTGCTTAGGTAAAAATATGTAATTTTTATTGATTTATTTAAAGTTTTTTAAAGTGATTATTGAAGGATGATATAAAAATGTATAATAATTTAATTTTGAATTACCTTCTCTCCTCTTCTTTAAGTCTATGTTCCTGTTCCTTGACTTCGGAAATCTCGTACCGCATATCATGCAGTTGATCATGTAACACGCGCCTCTCCGTTTCCAACTTTTCGATCCTGATCCTCTGCCTCGCAGCTTCCTCCTTAAAGTTGCTGGATTCGCCTTCGGCAGCGTGTAATCTGATACTGGAGTTCTCGAGTTGCAGGAGTTTCTCACGTTCGATCCTGGCCATAAGCTCTTTGGACCTCCTCTGCTCCTCCTGTACAATCGAACAGTTACAATCAAGTGGAACTACAATAAAGGACTAGGTATAAATTACGTGTATTCTTTCTTCGGCCCGCATCTCGGAATCCCTTAATTGCTCCTCCAGCATAATGACTCTCGCTTGAAGGGCCGCATTGTCCGCTTTGGCCCTCGTGTAACGTTCATCGTTGTGGGTGGCTGAATCTTGAAGCACACCCATCTGCTGCTGAAGGACTTGAACCTGAAAAAAGAACGCAATGCTTTAATTGAGAGAATCAAATGAGTGAAGAATGTTAAACGGCCGCAATTTACTTTGTCGCTCGTTAGCAACTTCTTGAGACCGTTCTGTCCCTTCTGCACGGGCTTCTGGGTGCGCATCAGACCCTGAGGGATGACGGTACCGGAGGGCCCGATGAACTCAAATTGCCCTTCCCACATGTCGTAATCCATTTCCGGTTCGTCATCGCCGTCGTCGTCGGAAACGCGATATTCGTCCTCGTCCTCGCCGTCGCTCATACTTGCGGATCCCCGTAACATTTATTTAAAACTGTGACATTGCGCGCTCCGGTTTAAATTTTTCTTTGCACAGCCTTATGAAGTTTCTCTTGTTTTTGATGATAAGCGAATTGATAACCCCGCACGAATCAGAAATTAAAATTGTGGCAAGTTTATCGGAACGCGCACAACATGTAGACAGAGCACTGGGCGTTCTATTCGTGAAGCACCTCGACTTGGAACTGAACTTTTATGTTTGTTATATTTTTGGCGTATTACACATTACGGGCTCAATGCAATGGATGGATCCGAACCGAGCGGAGAACAACAACAATCCGTGAGAAAAACTATGGAAAAAGTATGGTCGAAGCCGGGTGTAAATGGGATTATGGCAACAAAACCGCGCCTTACGTTCTCAATTAGACTGAACGACCGACTGACTCTCGTATCTATCAGCTGCAATGTGTGTTTCGTAGTGACGTCAAAGCCAATGTGCTGTGTAGATACAAGCCAACATTCTGTATATTATCTACATACACTTGTACTCTCTCCGATCCACATGTATTTTCCTAAACGAACTCGCACATACGACCCAATCCAACGGCAAAAGAGATGTTTATAATTTCGATTCAGACGTTTTGGTGCATTCGTATGCAGTTAACACAAACACCGGAAGTTCCCTACGATCCATCCATACGTAAACGGTTTTGCTTGCGAGGGGGTTGGAATACCCACGACTCTCAACGGACATAGCATGCCGATGGCCTTATACGAGAACTGCATTCCACGCGATATTTGTGTCACTCGAAAGTTGTTGATGCATCGAGCAAAATTCAATTATATTCTTAATTGGAAATAAGAAATGTTAATTGCCATATATATATACGTACTGATTTATTTTTAAAACCTCTTCAATTTTCATGAAAGAGAAAGCTAAGATCAGCACAAAAATACAGGTTTTAACACATCTACAATTTTTATAAATAATACGAAAAATTCTAATTTTGCAGATTTAGGGAAATCTTACCTTGTACATATTTATATTGAGAACTTGCAAAATAATAACTACAATGTATTTAATGAAAGTTTTAAAAAAATAAGTAAAAATTAGAATATTTATTAATATTTATTTTACAATTATTAGTATTTACTCATTGATCTTGAGTACTGATTAATAAAATAAACATGGACTAAACGATAGACTATTGATAATTCAATTTGAATTCCTTAAAAGTTTATTTATTTTTGAATATTTTAATTCGTTTATACACGACTTATATTTTATGTATACTCATAATTTATTGGCCAGAATTACATAAATAAACGACAAAAATTCAAATATAATCAATATAAAAATTAATAAAGTTCTATAATTAAATAAAATTGACCTAAAAACTATAATTGTCATTTAATCTTAGTAATAAATTAGTAATTAAGACCTCTTTTTATGTAATTTAAATAAAAATAAATTATTATAGTCATAAACAAGTATTAATGATAAAAATGATATTCTTAATGTAATTAAAAACAGTTCTTGTAAATTGAAAATTTCATTAATATTTATGAATCTGGATCGAAATATCAGAAACAGTTTACTCATACTTTCTTCTAAGAAGTCCTTTCATGTTTCATGTACGTTTATTTTCTTGATTCCATCGTTCTTAGTAATCGTTTATTCAACATATTTTCCTTTCATGTTTCAAAAAAAAAACCATCACAATATTTTTCAAAAAATAATTAATTAAATTGAAGAAATATTAAAATTATTTATTGATATTGTTTTAATAATAATTTATTAAAAAATATATTTAAAATTGTTTGGATAATAATCAGAAATGTTAAAATACTCGATTTGCTTTCTAAAATATCGTGCTTCTATTTGTGTAACGTATGCAACACAAAAAGCAGATTGGAAAAAAAATATATACCCACTTGACTGCGTTTATTTTTAAAACCGTCACATTAATTTGAAGTTCTTAATCTAAACCAATTCAATATACTTGAACATGATTAATTATTTTAAATTTAAGTTAAAAATAAATCATTATAACTAACAGAAGTTTATAAATATTTAGTTAATTAAACAATTTTTATATTTCAATTTAATAATAAATTAAATGCTATTTCTCCAAATTGTTAAAATACAAATCTGATATATGTCATAATTTTTTTAAAGTATTGAAGCTATTACAAACTATTTAGAAGATTGAATAAAATATGAGTTAGAAATGATATAAATTTATGATATTTTGTTAAGTACTAATTCTTTAACAAATTAAAACGATTTTGTTAATTAAATTTTTATTTAATTTTTTTGCAAAATTAAAACTAGTAAATAATTTATATGCTTTTGTATGAATTAACTGTTAAAGTTGAAAATTACTAAATTACTAAAAATAAATTCGAGACATAAAGTTAAAAAAATATTTTATAAAATTATAGTTTAAATAATTTTATTAGATTTTTGTTTTCATTAAAAATTTCTCTATTTAAAAAAAATGTTTAGATGGTCCAAATTAGGCAATCTTCCCTTACCAGATTTTTTAAATATTTTCTGAATAATCAATTTTATCAAGAAAATAAATGGATTTACTGCATTGCTAGTCAAACAGAAATGTAATACAAATATCGGTCATCGTTTCTAAAATAAGTTTCGTATGTTGCCAATTTTTATTTTGCGCACTTAATATTATTAGATCGTTGCAAAATGCAAATAACTCTAGAAATATACATATACTTATCAGAAGAAGGAAGAGGAATAAAAGACGCGAGTATTAATAACGTATTTGTCGAGGAGAAATCGCAACCGTAAATTGGTGTCAATTGATCAATAAACGAATGCATTACTCACGTTCCAAATCCGAATGATCTTAATTTCTTTGCAATATTCATCAACAAAAAGATTATACCGAATTACATAAGATATTTCAATACATCCATTCATTCTCATTTTTTCTCTACCAATAATTTTAATTACGACATTAATTTATATCAGTAAAAAGTTAATTTAAAATAAAGTTTTGATAATTATTTTTGTATGCCAAAAAAATATTTTGTAGTAGTAATATTTTTAATTTTAAAATTCAAGTCTAAATCTAAATAAAAATTTTGTAATTTTAAAAATTATTATATTTTTTTTATATAAATCTTGTGTATATTTTTACAATATCTTTAAGGAATTTAGTGATGCGTAAATACATGAATATTGCGTTGATCTAAAAATATTTTTGGTTTCACTTATTTCCATTATTTTGGCTAGAAAGTGATGTAGAAGAACTCTGAGGTCATTCGAATCGGGTGGGCGTTCCCCACGATCCACGGTCGTTTATATATGGTATGACATACCCATTTTTAGTGGAAGTGCGCTCCGCCGATGAATCAAATATGATGAAGTTCTATACATACAACAAATGCTGAACAATTCAGTATTGTAAACGACCCAGACAAAAAAATGTATAATTAGAAAATTGAATAATGTTGAAACCAAACCTATGAATTCAATGGTTTGAAAAAGGCTGATGACCGAAATTATAAACTATTATATAAATTGTTACTTCAGCTTATTTCTATAAATAATAGTAAAACTATTTCGGTTTTCAGAATAATTAAAATTTAAATTTTTTTACCAAAAATATGGCTTAAAATTATTAAATACAGGTATTATGTAAGGTTAAACCCAATTGGATAAATCAGTTTGATTTTAATGGGCTAGAATTTCTAAAGAAATATCATAAATTTTTACAGGAAAAAAAAGGTATTTCAGCCACTGGCAAAAATGCCATCCATCATTCGGAATTCTGAGCATCCGCCCAGAGATTCAAAAAAAAATAGTAGAGAATCCCCGCATTTCGAGCTATTTTTACAAAACGACTAAATATAAAACCGAGTGCATATGCAGTCTTGCGCCGAGCACCGCGCATTTGCATTTTCTTACGCAACTGAAAAACCCGTGCGAAAATGGCTCCATTGTTGGAAACAATCCATTTCCAAATGGTTCCATTTAATTTCCTTCAGCGAAGGATGTTTGCGATAGTGGAGTAAAATCCAATATAAATGTTGTAATTTTTGTTACACAAAACAGTGAATTTTAATGTAATTTATATGAAAATGCTTATTTTTAGGTTTAAGTTTAGTTACCTTGTGATTCAGGTCCAGCACGTCTTCCTCGAGTGACGCATCCGAGTACATGTCATCAGCGGTGTCGCAAGTGCTGCTCCTTCCAGACGAATTGAAACTGGAGCTTCGATAAAGTTGACTAAAAATAATACGCATGGAATTGAAATTTACTAATTAAAGATCGTCGTCGGATGGGTTGTGACTTCTTACCTCGCTAAAGCATTGGAGCCGAGCTGCTGCCTCTTTCCGGCGCTGAAACCAAAATGAAAAATTCTTTTCAAACAAACGTTTCGGGGCACAAACTAAACCAAAGTAACGCAGCGTGGATAGTAGTACTGACGTGCGGAGAAGAAGAAACACAACACAAACAGCGAAACAACAAACACCCACGATTTATAAACTGTTACGTTCAAAATAGAATCATTAAGGAAATATTCCTTGTTTATTCCTTCACTAATCACGACCCGTTAAATAATACCAGTGTCTCTCTAGATGGAGCACTTCCTGCAGACTGATTTTACTGAGATCCTATGGTCAACAAATTTAGAAAGTGGCCAAATCATTTCGCTAAAGGTCACGGTCGGATTTTTAAATTTCAATTTTATATTATATTTTCTCTACTGCAAATACAACCTCATTTTTCATCTC
Source organism: Nicrophorus investigator (assembly GCA_963457615.1). NCBI lineage: Eukaryota > Metazoa > Arthropoda > Insecta > Coleoptera > Silphidae > Nicrophorus > Nicrophorus investigator. Next base: position 9,165,351 of record OY735142.1, on the reverse strand, counting down.
AATTTTAACGCAACTTTTCCTCAAATTTACATTTACAACCTCATATTATTCATCAATTTTAAATATTTTTACTATTAAATTATTTCTTATAACTTTGCTAGTTTCGCCTATATTCTATACTATATATAGAAATAAATTTCACAAAAATTTTATATATTTTCATTTTTTTATCCGAAGCTGAGATATCGCAGTATTAGATTTAAGATGTTCATCAATTTTAACTGAAACCTTGCAAATTTTCTCTTTAAAACAGTGCCAATTCCCGATTAACACAATTTCCCCATTACATGGCTTCACGGTTTACCTTGAATGCCACTCTTGTAGGGTCTTGTAAATTGACCAAGAATTTAATCCGACGATCGCCGATATCCGGTGCTAAACAACGTTCTTTGCAAAATCCTATTTCGTAATTACACTCGAAGCACAATAAAGATTTCTTTACAAACTTTGTTCAATAATTAACGACTATTTCATTTAGACAACATAAATTTTCTGAAATGCAAATTCACTGAAATATCATGAAATCATTCATATTTTTTATTTAAAGACAAAGATTTTATTTTACTGGTACAATAAAATATACCATAAATTATTGAAATTGTGTGGTGGGATGATGGGTCATCGAACCTATTTATGCGTTGCTCACCTACACTTAATTGTTATGTAATAAAATTAATTTTAGATCTGATGAAATTCTAAATAAAACCAAATAATTTATTTCTTAACGTTGCAACCATTCATATATTTCTTGTTACATAATTTATTTGTGTAATTTCTTAAATCTATAAGAAATTAAGCCAAATGTAATTAAGTTAATTCATATGTAATATTTAAATATTTACAAAAGCGTTTCCTAAACTGTGAGTTGAGAATTTTTGAAGATATCGACAAGATCTTGAATGTAAATTTTTGAGATTAAAAAATATTATTAAAATTAAAAGTTTGGAAATCCCTGATTTACGTTATTCTAGTATATATTTTATTTCTGTATGTATTTATTACATATTCAAATGATTAAAAGTAAATAAATAATGTTATATAATATTATATAAAACGATTATAAATGATTTTTTTGTATATATTTGTTGGAATATTGATTTTAATTGAATTTTCTGTATATTTCTTGACCTAATTTCATCCATAATTTGAAAATATTACAACAGTAATTTAATTTTAAAACAGTCATCATTTGTAATTAATTAATTTTATCTGAACAACACTTTGTAATAAAACAGAAATTAAAATTTCATTTAAAAACGTTTTAAAAAAATGAATCTGGCTTTGCTTTGATGGAGAAAGGCGATTAATTTTGAAACGATCTAGTTAAGTGTTGATCGTAAATTGTGTACCAATGTAGATTTAGAAAGGAAAGTATCGATTATATTTCTATAAATTGATTTACAAATGCACGCACATTTCATTCTTTTCTTGCAATCAATATATTAATATTATTACTAATAAATTGATATCATTATAATAATTTCCTGTTCAATAAATATTAGTAAAACTGATAAAAATTTTCATTTCGCGTTTTATCAAAAAAAAAATATTTAAAATTAGTTTTGAATGTGATTAATAAATATTAATAAAAAAATTATTTACAATATTTGAGTACATGTCATTTAATTATATTTTTTTCTGATTGATTTCATATAAAAACAAGAAATTTAAGAATTTTTTTAAATTTACAAAAATTTGAAATTATAAATGATGCTATTTCTTCAGTAAATTTGATTTAATCAGTAGAATAAAGTTATTATTTGCAATTATTTAAAACTACAATGTTTATATATAATAAAAGTACTAGTAAAAGTACTAATAATGCTACTTCTTCAGTAAATTTGATTGAATCAGTAGAATAAAGCTATTATTTACAATTACTTAAAACCATAATATTTGTATATAATGGAAGTATATAATTGAGTTAAAAAATAATTAGTTTTAAATATGATTTGTAAATATTAATACAATTGTAATTTTAAAAAATATGCAAAGGTCAACCAATTTTTGATTCACTTTAATAATGCATAAAAATAAGTCATGTTGAAAAATTTTTTTTGACAATATTTAAAAAATAATTTGGAATTATAAATAATGCCACTTCTTCAGTAAATTTGATTTAAACATTAGAATAATTTTTTTTTTGCAATTACTTAAAATGTCTATGATTGAGTTAAAAAATAATTAGTTTTTAATATTAATAAATTTTTTATTTTAAAAATATATATGCGAAAAAAACATGTTAAAGAATTTTGTAATTTATTATTATAAATTTTATTCAGTTTAGATTTGTATATAAATTAAATAATTATATAAAAATTTTGAATAAAAATAGTTTACAAAATTATAATTTTGTTGATGGTACGTAACATTCTATTTGCAAATTACATCACATGTGACACAACAATTCTCCAAACAAGTGTGTAGCGCTAACGGATTTTTTTCCTTTTGTTTCAATTTACTTTTAAGCGAATCGATTTCAAAAGTGTACCAACAGTTCGTTGACCAAGATTTATCGGAAGGCCAGGAGTCTCTTGTAGAAACCAAGAAAGTCACACACTCGTCACACATTGATACGAAAAGAAAAATGATATTTGTAGAACTGAATGAATCGATATTGATTTCCACCCACGCATTCCATGAAAACCCTCATTTCTATAAACAGATATAGCGTGCTTGACTAATGGTGACATTAAAAGTGCTCTAGGTATTAGTAGTAGTCCATCACCGTGTATTACATAATATAATGAGGCGTAAATTAGAGAGAAAAGCGGAAGAAAAAAAAAGAAGTAAAACAAAGATTATGGTAAAACGTACTGTCTGAACGATCCCCATCTTCTATTTGGTAAACTCTCGGCGTGGCTAGAAGAGAACAAAGTGTTCGTGTTTACAAAACGTCGAATGAATTAATTCATGTACGACAGAGAGATCTTCGTGTCAACGGCCGAATATTATGAAAGCCAAAAGCGGAAACGTCGAACGAATCACGCACGAATAAGTAACGAGTTGGAAAGTAATTGTTTTTTCGGAAATATCTGGAAATTAATAAAGTTTATTATTTTACCTTGGTGGCGATCTCCTCAGGCTTGTCCTCAACCATGAGTGTCTGCTGATTGCCGGATTGTTTAATGGACTTCTGATTCTATCCCTGAAACGTGAAGCCAAAGCGTAAAGTAAATGTTTATAGTAAATTGTAAACCGTTCTATTTACAGCTACCACCATTCGAATCCACATTCTAAATTTAACAACAAAAATATCTTCAGAATTAACAAAGCGTATTGAATTTAAAAGAATTAAATAATTAAAATAAATAGTGTTATTTCAAAAAATTATTAAGATTTTTAATTAACAGAATCTAAGAATTAATTGGACATTCTTCAAATAAATCTTTTTTAATTAATGTATTGCATAATAATAGATAATTAATTATGTAATTAATAATTTGAATAAAATGGATGAAATATTGAAAATAAAAATGTACAAATATTTTCAAGAAAACAGTGTTATTTCAAAATATAATTAATATTTTGAACCTTTATTAATTTATTGCATAATAATAAATAAAATTTATTGGATGCATCATTTATATAATTATAAATTTATATAAAATGGATGAAATATTTTCGTGAATAAAAATAAAATTGTCCAAATATTTGCGAGAAAAAGTGTTACTTCAAAATATAATTATGATTTTGAATTTTTATAAATTTATTACATAATAATAATAGATAAAAATTATTGGATGCATGATTTATGTAATTAATAATTTATATAAAATGGATGAAACATTTTTGTGAATAAAAAAAATTGTACAAATATTTTCGAGAAAACTGTTATTTCAAAATATAATTTAGATTTTGAATTTTTATTAATTTATTGCATAATAATAGATAAAATTAATTGGATGCATCATTTATGTAATTAATAATTTAAATAAAATGGATGAAATATTTTCGTGAATAAAAATAAAATTGTACAAATATTTTCAAGAAAACAGTGTTATTTCAAAATATAATTAAGATTTTTAATTTTTATTAATTTATTACATAATAATAATAGATAAAAATTATTGGATTAATCATTTATGTAATTAATAATTTTAATAAAATGAATAAAAAATAAAATTGTAAAAATATTTCCAAGAATATAATATTATATTGCAAATGTTACATTAAAATTTGAATTAATAGTACATTATTTTCGTAAAGTATATACATTTATTTATTGTTAGCAGAATAAACCTGATACATACACTTCAAGTAATTCCATGGAATTTAGAATTCAAATACCCTTTGGGGATTCGTGACATGCATATGGAAATATTTTCGTGGAACTTTTCCGGTCGATTCAATAATGAGTAAAATTCAAAGCGAGGAATTTCACTTCAATTCTGATTCATCATTTCAACTTTTCTTTAATTAATTTTGTTATTCTTCAATGGAATCATATGGATGTTTTCGTGTCTGTCCGCTGTTGATCATGTTGAACGGGTTTCGGTTATTTCGGTTTCAACTCTTACTCATATCCCCCCAATTGCGGAATGTCGGTCAAGTTCGTTCATACAAATGGGAACGCCATTCATGAAGCTTAAAGGTACAGAAAATTAATTGCCTTTCGAGATTAAGAAGAAGGCAATTTGCGATGCCCTCGATCTTTCACGGAAATTGCTCGAATTTCACTTCAGAATTTCTATAGGAAATATTAACAAGCAACAAAGTTAATTTTAAAAAATTCAATAATATAATATCATAGCCAAAATTCTTAATAATAGAAATTAAAAAATTGATTTTAACATTTATATAATAAGATTTTATGAAATGTGTAATATTTTTATATTAAAAAGTTTAAATATAATGTTTTTCCTAAGCAAATGATATTTGCATTTATATAACAGGATTTTATTAAATAAAACATGATTCTTATGTAGATTTTAGATCAGGTAGAAGCGGAAATAGTATAAGTAACGACGATTTTAAATGAGATAAACCGGAAATGGTTTACAAAAAGGATAATTAGTAAAATACAGTACGTTTTCCGCTCTGATGAAATTAACTAGAATCAACTGAAATATACTTTTTTTTGTATAATTAATTAATTACATTTTAGTTTTTTATTGATTATTGCGGCCATTAAATTAATTACAATGTATATGAAAATATTTTATGTTCAAACTGTTAATTACACAAAAAATCATATTACATAAAATCATGAAATTATATTTCAATTACATTGACATAGTAAAAATAATCGGTCACCGAAATAACAACCATCATGCTTAACTTTCATAAAATAATTTACTCTTGAAATTTCTTATTATTGAATTGAATTATTAATTTTGATGAGATGAAATAAGCAGAAACCTTCGATGCGATTTTTCATGCATCTGAGACAAAGTGAGTCAGCGAGTTTGCATTACATAACAACATATCCACTTATGGTAGCGAAATGTTGATGATACGAAAAAAGGAAAGTTACTGACAACGTTTGCAGGAAATAATGCAATACTTTTATAACAGCAAATTTATACATAAACGGTATGTACAGAACTTCCGCGGTTATGCATCTTAATCCTTTTAATTACAAAACTCAGAATTTCGCAGATTTCTTAAGATTATATTAAACTCAAGTATTAGTCATTATAGTAAAAACCTCTTTTAATGTTTGTCGCAACTTAAATAAGTCACATATAGTAAATAAGCAAATTTAGACTGCGTATTATCGAATCAACGTTAATCGTCGAAGACTTACTGCATTTTTTATAACTTAGTCTTAAATCAAATACAAAAGGCATTATTGCATTAAATAAACTAAATATGCAAAATTAGTTTACAAAATAATTAATTATATAAGTTTATTGTTTACTTTAATAAAATTATAGTTAATTTAAAAAATATTTATTTAAGTTGTAAACAACCTAAGAATAATCACTCACTTCTTATACAACCTATAACTAGGAATTGAGTGATATTCGAACAACTGCGCCGGATTTAGATGCCATACACAATCACGAATAAGACTATAATTAAATTTGTACAAACTCAAGGTTATTTGTGTTAACTTCTGTTGATTTATTAAATACATTATTATTAGAAAGATTCACTTTACTACATGAAAAAACTTACACATTTAATGTAATTTATTTATATATAATAATTAATACTATTTTTCAATACAAATATTTCATTGAATATTACGTAACTCTTTTCTTCTAATAATAATTATTTCCATTATTTTTTATTAAACTTGGTTCAAATATCATGAATTATATCTAATAATAATTAGGGCAGGAAGAATTTTTTCATTTTTATTTTTATTATATTGAGTATTTTTTTTAAATATTTTTTTCTGTAATTTATTGCTGCTATAAATATTATTATTATCTTAATTATATTTTATATTTTAAATGTAGTAAATTTACATTTTTAATGAGAGAAGATTTTTCTTTCAACTATTTAAAAAAAGTAGCATATTTTCATTAACATTCATTATGTAACGTTGTTTAAAAATTGCTAGAAAATAATTTTTCTTTAGTATGAAGAGGTCTTTACCATAACTTTTTAAATTATTACTATTTATAATAAAATATACTATTTTTAATGAAAGTTTTTAGCCGAAAATTGCAATAAAAATCTCTAAAACATATATTTGTTAAATGCGAGGTTGCGGAAGATTGTAAATTAAAAAAAAAACTGAATCAATTCGTATAGTTGGCAGAAGTAACGCACATCCAACCATTTTGTAAGTCAGTAAATTTTATCGATTATTTTTTATTAAGGGCATAAAATAAATTAATTTTATACCAATTCTCAATATTACTGCGGAAAATATCTTTTTTTTTCTAGTTTCCTAACTTATAATTTTCGGTAAAGAAAATAATAAGTGAAATATTACTATTTACAGGGGCTATTGACTTTCCGCCCTTTATTTTAATACTAAGGTCGTTAGAGTATATTTCCGTTATATAACATTCTTAGAAATGTGATTATTAAGTACTTATGAAAATGGTATTCATCGGTTGGATAAAAATAGCGACGCAGCTAACGGTAAATCGATGGCGACAAACATTAACCGATGAATACGACTAATAACGACGACCTGATGAATTGGGATAATTCAGTACCGTTCGGTCACAAGGAAGTCGCTTATTAAGAAATCCAACCTTAACTGTACTCGAACTTGCATTTAAGTCGTCGAATCAAAACCGCGCAGCATTGCTAATTAGAATCCACGTATCGCTAATTAAAGTGTAGAATCGAATGGCAGCTTTCGTAGGCGATAATTTCTTACCCGTGGAGTCTTTCGTTTGCAATCCCGGAATCTGCATCGATGTCGGGTCCTTCGCCGTAGCTCTCGTAATTCTCACCATCTGAAAGCGACGAGCATTGACTCTTGGTCTGTTCTGTGGCTCGAGGACTGTCCGGAGGGCTCAGGATGAAGCGAGGATCCTCAGATCCTGCGCTGACTACGCCTCCACCGCCCCCGCTTTCCAAATGCGATTCCGCAGGGGCTGCCGTTATGGGCGACATCATACTATCTGCGAAACAAACAGATCGAAACTTATGTCACCGAACCACTCATAAATTACATTTTAAATACAGTTTCCCCAAGAAAAACAACAACAAATATTTCAAACTATATTATATTTAATATTTTTTTATTTACTAAATTTTAATGTCGAATGATAAAATCCGGATCTTTATTGACACCTAATAATACTTTTAAAAACAGATTTCTCATCAAAGTGGTGGTCATATTAATGAACCACAACTCTCAACTATGAGATTCCAGATAAAACCACATAAATTTACATTGCATATGATTAATGAATTCTCTAGGGTAAAAAGACCTTTGACCTGACGTATTTATTTTGAATTCATGTATAAATTAAGAAAACATTTACTTATATTTAATGTAATTTATTTATATATAATAATTAATAGTATTTTACACTACGAATATTTCATTGAATATTACATAATTCTTTTAAGAATAATTATTTCCATTTTTTAATTAAACTTGGTTCAAATATCAGCAATGAAATTTCATTTCTATTTTTAATGTATTGAGAAGTTTTTTTTTGTAATTAATTTTATTTTAAATGTGATAAATTTACATTTTTAATGAGTGTAGTTTTTTCTTAAAAAGTAGTAATTCTGCATTGCTTATTTTCATTTGCATTCATTATGTAACGTTGTTTAACATTGCTAAACAATACATTTTTTTTTGTATGAAGAGTAGTCAATGTTTTTACAATAATTATTTAAATATTTACAATTTTTAATAAAAATATACTATTTTTTTATTATAAATTTATAGTTTATATTTATATTATTAATAAATTGAAACTTATATCACCGAACCACTCATAAATTACATTTAAAATACAGTTAATTTCTCAAAGAAAAACAATAATAAATATTTCAAACATATTTTTTTAATTAAATTTGTAATGATAAAATCCGGACTATAAGGCAAATCTTAAATAGTAGACTTTAATTTAAGTTTATTGACATCTAATAATACGTATAATGAAAACCACTTTTAAAAATAATCAAAAGGAACAAACAGGTTTCTCATCAAAGTGGTGTCATATTAATGAACCACAACTCTCAACTAAGAGATTCCAGATAAAACCACAGCAATTTGCCTTGCATATTATTAATGAATTCTCTAGGGAAAAAAACCTTTGGTTAATTATATTGAATAATTATTATAAAGTCATAATTTAATTATAATAAGTTGAATTTTCTTTAGCTATAATTAGGACCAATAAATTTTATTTAAAAAAAAATCTATTGCAATAGTTTTGTTGTACATATTTTTTTATCTTACATTCCAAGTAGTTCAAGTAATCGCTCATTTTTGTAATTCTCGTCCTTAAACTTTGAAATCGTAGCATGTATTCCATTTTTATAACTTTTTTTTAACTACTCCAGTTATATAAATATCGTTCAAAACGTGACTGTCAAATAATTTTTAATAGCAGACATAAAATGTTAATTGGTTGTCATAACTGCTATTTTAATTATTCTCATCAGTGGCGTATCAAACTTATATAAAATATTATATTTTAATAAAGTACTTTTAGATTCAAGTTTTTCAGCAATTATTTATGAAAAAATCTATTATTATTAAAATTAAATTATAATTTAAAATTACAAATATAAAACATCTAGTATCATCAAGTATTACATTAATATTAGATAAACATTACAAACATTTTTTTTTTATTTAAAGAGTCAAGTCTCGTTTTGTGCGTTTTTTGGATTAGTGCGGTTTCAAACAGTCAGAGATATTTACTAAATTAATTACCCGGACTATACGAAGCATTTATGTACATTGTTTTAAAAAAACTAAATTTTTTGGAAGCGACACAAAGTTTGTAGCAAGGTTTATGGGATACGAATGGAACTTTGTTAATGGATTATCTTAAAAAGTAAAAAATAACTCAGAATATTATAGAAGCTTGGATGTAAGAATTCCTGAAAAAATACCGTTTTGCTTTCTAAATTTTCAAACTGCTGTCGTATGTATTTATATTCATATTTATATAAAAAAAAACTAATAATGACAAACAACTTAAATATTTTAAATATAAACACATTAGTATATAAAATATTGATCGAATTATGAAAGAAAATAAATATATGAGAAACATAAAAAGTGTATGAACTATTAATAAATAGTATTTAATGGAGACTTAAGTGTGAGAAGAATAATTGATTGAAGTAAAATGTAATAACTATGAATGAAATACTTCATTGAATTTAATCCGAGTATGAATAGTAATCGGAGTAATTATATTGAATTATTTAAAAAATAAAATGCGTATTGCACTTAATTTAAACACTTTCTATAGATATACAGAATCAACTTTCATAAAATTATGAATCAAACGAAAACATCTTTACGACAACGATATGCAAACGATACTTAGGAAATTAGATTTTTTCGGAATTTCTGCCCCGAAGTATGTCATCGGAGTCATTTGCTTTTGGAATAGTTAATCATGTCTCGAGTTACACTTTCTAAGCGGATAAAAGTAAACAATAAATTTGAAAAGAATGAACTTTTCCAGGACTACTGCTACCATCATTATTATTGTTTTTATTAGTGGAAGCTCGGCGCACAAAATAGAAAGTGCAATTAGTTCGTTCTGTTACACACACGATTACAAATAATGAAGAGGAGCGTTTTGTACACACATCACATCATCGGAAAGCAATCCGAACTCGGCGCTATCAACCTAAACTAAATACAAAATGTTTGCTCCACCTTTGTTTGCTGCTCGCATACAGAATTTATATTGTTTTTTTTATTTAGTTTTTAGCTTTTTTATGTGCATTTACCTCTAGATTTCTCCTTGCGTTATTCAACAGACATTACGTAAAGTATACAAAATTCAGTGAAAAATTACACTTGTTATAATAAAACGTACAAAACTTGTTTTGATAGTTTCTCAGTGGCGACGACAAAAAGTGCAAAAATCTTTAGTTTCTGACAAAAAAAATTGTCACATTTCTTTATTTTCTTATTATAAATTATTTACATCAAGTAATAATTAAAATAATAACAGGAATTCGATTATTAATTTTAGAGATCAATAAAACTAGTTTGAAAGTTTCATAATAATTTTCTAAATATCAATTATTTATAAATTTTCAAATTATAAGTAATTTTTAATTTATATTACTTGAATTTCAAAAATTTCAATAATATATTTATTTTTATCTTGACTATTGATGATCCCAACACAGACAAAAAATATCTTTAGTTTCTTCCAGCATAAAAAAAATATTTTTTTGATTATCAACCATTTATATATCTTTATTTAAATACAAATGGTTTTGGTTAAATATTCCCTTGATAATACTAAAAAGTTTCTTAGTAACAGAGGTAAAGAAAAAATATCTTTAGTTTTTTCTAACATAAATAAAACCTTTCTTAATTTCTTGATTATCAACCATTTTTATATATCTTTATTTCAATAAATATTCCCTTAACAACTAATCATCATTCAACAGTTTTTTTTTTGTAACAGAGGTTAAGAAAAAAGTATCTTTAGTTTATTCCAACACAAAAACTATTCTGAATTTTCTAATTATCAACCATTTTTATAAATCTTTATTTCAATACAAATGGTTCAAGATAAATATTCCCTTAACAACTAATCATCATTAAACAGTTTTTTTTTTGTAACAGAGGTAAAGAAAAAAGTATCTTTAGTTTATTTCAGCACAAAAACTATTCTGAATTTTCTGATTATCAACCATTTTTATATATATCTTTATTTCAATACAAGTGGTTTAGGATAAATATTCCCTTAACAACTAATCATCATTAAACAGTTTTTTTTGTAACAGAGGTAAAGAAAAAAGTATCTTTAGTTTATTCCAGCACAAAAACTATTCTGAATTTTCTGATTATCAACCATTTTTATATATCTTTATTTCAATACAAATAATTTAGGTTAAATATTCCCTTGATAACTAATTATCACTACAAAATTTCTTAGCTTCAAATATAAAAAAAAATATATCTTTAGTTTTTTTCAGTACCAAAACCATTCTTAATTTCTGAATATCTTTATTTCAATATAAATAGTTACGGTTAAATATAACAAAATAGAAACAAGTAATTATAGTAATAGTAAATGTATGCCAGGAATAAGATTGTTAATTTTAATGTTTCCCTTGACAACTAAAATTTAACTGCCGCTGTTAAAACCTATTTTAAGTGCCGCAAAGGTCCTCGTTCCACTTGATTATGATCGAAGTCGGAACCATTTAGACCGAAATGCGATATACCCGATGGCCCCATTTAGATACGGTACACTCCGCTCAATTGCTATTGCTATAAAGTGCTTTTGAAGTTGTTGGTCCATGTATTATAAAAATATATACCTTTTTAGAAAACGTGCTCTCTCTCTCTACTTTAACAGATCCGAGTCAAATTCTGTGATTTAGTGCTTCTCGGAGCCGATTACATAATGTTCCGATTCCGCACACGTCTGATCATTTAGTCCTGTTATGTTACGGTTATGGGCTTAACTTTAAGTCCACTTCATCCATTGCAGTTAGTTATGTTATGATTCTACTTAATCGCTATTTGCAGCGACATTCGTAATGTCTGCATTGTTTTTTATGAACCTTGGAATTCCTGTTTCTTTCTTTCTTGTTCAACTTTATTGTGTATTCAATATTACTATATCAGTTTCAATGTTTTATCAATCATATTTATACCTTGTAAAGAACACTAATTATTAAATCAAAGATTTTTATTACATTACAATAATAATGCTACATTACATATTCGTTTCTATTTACAAAAAACGGTTTTTAAAAATTAAATATGTAATTTTTTTAGTAAATTCTCATTTAATATATTGAGCTGCAGATATTGATATTCATGTTAAAGAAAGTGTGAAAATAATTATTTTATTTAGTATAATTAAGTTTTATATATTTTTTTAAAATTACTTGATGGTATTTACAAATTGTTTATGAAAATAATAAAGGTGACTTTAAGAATCTCTTCCTTATCGATTTATTATATTGGATAGCGTCAATAGATATTCATGCAAAACAAAGTGTGGGAATAATTGTGTGTAAGCAATGTAATAAGTCCGATGAGGTAATGGGACAGAGTGAAAAAGGTAAAGTCAAGAGAGTCCGAAGTAAAAGCGGAGCTGTGAGGCTGACACCGAGTGGTACATAATATGTTACACTCCGTTACGTATTTATTTATTTATTTATTTCCACACACACGTACAAACAGCGCAAATTCGAACGAACAACGATTTTATGTTTTCGTTTTACAACGAATGTAACCTTCGCATTTTAAATTATACCGATGCAGCCAACAAACGAGAGAATGATACAAAACAAGAAATAAATACAAAAATACGAAATGCATGTCTACCTTCAATACGTTTTACGATCTTCATAAATTCTAACATCCGGGATTTCCAACATACATTACCTTTACATACAAAACATCAAATTCATGTATTCCCATCAAGATTTATTTGTTGTTAAGACATAAATATTGCAATTAGTTTAATTTTTTGCACTAGTATAGTGCAATACCTGAGGTATTAGATTCCAGATTAATCGAGGACTTTAACACCACATAAACAAAAAATACATAAACAAGGACTTTACTATTTTTTACTTTGTGTACTATTTTTTTAGAATTTATTTTTATTTTGCGGACTAATCGAAGCTTCACAATGCGATTAATTGTTCTCTAGTAAAATAATTAAAAGGATTAATCGAGGACTTTAATACCACACAAACAAAAAATACATAAACAAGGACTTTACTGTATAAAAACTATGATTTATTTATATAATTTTGTGTACTATTATTTTTTTAGAATTTATTTTTATTTTGCGGACTAATCGAAGCCAGACAATGAGAGTAATTATCTAGTAAAAGAATTAAAAGGATTCATTCATTATGATAACAAAAACAAATTATTTCATCAAAGGATATTGTCACCTTGGGCTTTTGGTAATGGATTAAACGAGTCACAGTTGTTACGTGCACACATTACAAAAACAACAACTTTAGGATTTTCGTCACCTTTTAAAGGTTAATAAATAAATTGCAAAATTTAAATTTCACGTTTAATTAAAGAGTGACTGTTTATAGCAGAACTAATTCCATTTGATAATTAATTTGATTTCTCAATTTTGTTGAAATATCTTCAATTTTTCATCTGATGGATGGATTTACTAAAGCCTAATCCTTGAGTGATGGTGGTCGACGTTAATCTACTAAGGATACAAAGAAAAGGTTATTGCTGTCTCTTTCAATCAATCTTTAATAAAATATAAAATATTAATAAAATAATTTACATAAATCATATTTTTCTTACTTAAATAATATTTCACAATTTTTCTCTAAAAATATGAACATTTTTTATAAAAAATATACAATAACATAATTATTTTCTATATTTTAAGTAAATAATACAGATTTTGCATATAAAGAGGACAATTTTCTAAAACGTTATATGTGTTAAAAAAATCTTTACACATTCGTTGAACAATAATAGTTTCTTCCATAGAAGTGTTAATTACGTTAAATGGGCTCATCTTGCTACATCACGTGATAACTGATTCATCAGTTTACTTACCGATAAGTAAACATGTTATTGGTAAACTATATAGTTGCACATGTTTATGTCTGCTTATTCTCATTGAATTAATCGAAGAGAATTTGAAACCTGATCTATCCATTTTGGTTCATTGACTTTCAAAAGTATAACAGCTGCTGATAATCGATCAATTTTTTATATCAATTAACAAAAAATATGATACAATTTTCAATACAAACATATTAATAAATTTATTACGAAAAACAGACAAGTAAAAATAAATTAAAATACTTTTTGAATTTTTTTTAATTCAATTCCAAATTTTATCTAAATGCAATATTCGACACTTGAATTGTTTCTTAACTGAATTCCTGTCAGACGTAATTTAAGCTTCATATGTCAAAACTAGTGTTAGTTCCAAAAAGTAACGTCAATAGTTTGGTAAGGTGTACGTTAACTGAACATATGTTTGTTGTCCGAATATAAAAATCTTTTTCGAAAGTGTTCTTTATTCTATTTGTACGCTGTCCAAACTGTTCATTAACCGATCTTCTACAGTAATAGAAAATGTCTACAATTTCTTATGGAATAACAATCTCAATTATAACAATAGTCCCACATTGTACTTATATGGAAAACTAGCCATTCTATCAACAAATAACAACTACAACTATTGATAATATTTAATTTTCTGAAGGAAAGGTGTACGTTAACCGAACATTTAATTTTCCGAATATAAAAATATTTTTCAAAAGTGTTCTTTATCCTATTTGTACGCAGACCGATTTCCTACTGTAGAAGAAAATATCTACAAATTCTTGTGGAATAACAAACTGTGAAAAGCCTCCATATTCAATTAAAACAGTATTCCCACATGGTACTTATTTAGGAAACTAAGCATTCGATCAACAAATAACATGAAAATTGCTACAACTGTTGATGACACTTAATTTCCTGAAGGAGGGGTGTACGTTAAGCGAACATTTAATTGTTGTCAGAATATAAAAATCTTTTTCGAAAGTGTTTTTTATCCTATTTGTACGCAGTCCGAACTATTCATTAACCGATCTCCTACTGTAGGAGAAAATGTCTACAAATTCTTGTGGAATAACAAACTGTGAAAAGCCTCCATATTCAATTATAACAGTATTCCCACATGCCACTTATTTGGAAAACTAGCCATTCTATCAACAAATAATAACTACAACTGTTGATGACACTTAATTTCCTGAAGGAGATGTGTACGTTAGCCGAACATTTAATTATTGTCAAAATATAAAAATCTAAAGTGTTCTTTATCCTATTTATACGCAGTCCGAACTGTTCATAAACCGATCTCCTACTGTAGAAAAAAATGTCTTCAAATTAACAAACTGTGAAATGCCTCCATATTCAATTATAACAGTATAACCATATTCAATTCTAATAGTCCCACATGGTACTTATTTGGGAAACTAGCCATTCTATCAACAAATAACATAAAAATTGCAACAACTGTTGATGGCACTTACTTTCCTAAAGGAGTTAAAACAGAAATATCTTATTAAGAAAATTCCATAGTTATGAACATAAAACTTAAATAATTTAATAATAACTAATAAAGCACTATATTAAGACAATGAAAAAAAAAACATTTACAGTTAATAAATAAGTGAGTTAATCAATAAATTTGAAGCTACAAATATTAAAATGATGAACTTACATTAAGATTCAATATAATACAATTTTATATAATTAAAATTGTTGTTTATAAAACTTTAAATCTTAATTTTTACCTTATTTTTTAAATTTTGATGAATATTGAAAAAGTAAATATTACTTTATTCAAAAAATTTGAATAATGTACACGTATATAAAAGAAAAAGTAACGATTGAGAAATTATTATTTTAATTAAATCGTTAAACTTTTTTTTCTGCAACTAATTAATATCGTTTATAAATAAATAACATGGGATTATTGCGAGAATAATTTACTAACTCATTAGGCATTTATGCAGCCAAGAAAACGCTGTTTCGCGGTCGATCGAACTTGGAAGAGTCGAGATCAGAACCGAAAATTACAGTTATGCATAATTAGAAAGTATGTGATTATATAAAAAAAAATATGTATCACCGCATTGAAATACTCATAAAAAAAATAACATGAATAAATGTGTGTTGTTTTGCATTTAGCCACATTGAAAAACAGATGCGAATAATAAAACTGTCAACAGAGAAGTCCAGTTGCATAGAGTAAATTTGTAAAAATAAAATGATGGTATTTCAAGGCTCAGAAATGATAGTTTTTCTACATTTCAAAGTTGATTTTGTTGTTTTAAACATAGATGAAGTAAATTTGTAAGTAAAAAGAAGGGTAAAAGAAATCTTATTAAATAATTAACAATGACACAGTTTACGTAACGTCGTCTTCGTTTCGTGTTTGTGCTTAATTACATATTGACAATCACCGCTGTCGCAATTTTGCCTCCGGATTACGTAAATAGATGCGCTTCTTTATATATAAATCAGAGACATTGCACTCGAAATTAAATGCGTGGAGTGGACTTGAACCCGAGGCTCGTCTAAAAATAAGATGGAACATCATCGGTTCGGAACCGAGAGAAGAGCTACATTTATATAAACGCTCTGACCCAAATACACGTGGCGAGAAATTTACAAAATGAAAAGAAAAAAAATGTTTGTGTATAAGAAAAAAAATAATATGCAGAGCACAATCTTTGCCGGAGGATTTCCATTGTTAGCGGTATATTGTGGAGGTGCAGATGCTTCCAGGTTACGACAATGGCCGTAATACGATAACAGGAAGAGGAAAAAAGTCGTTCTCGCACTTTCCGGTCCTCGGGCTGCAGCAATCGATTGCAAAAGCATAAAATGCAAGAAGACCATAGAAAGTAACCTCACGACGGGCTTAACCTTTGCGATTAACCGTTTCAAAATGCACGTAACGGAGAAGTCAACGCCCACGGAATTATATCATAATATCCGATTTAAAAAATGAAATTGCGCATTTCGGTTTTGATTTCAATTTCCTATAACCGGATGCCTGTAATGTAATGTAATTCAACACCTCTCACGACTCCGACAGAACGCATTCCATTTTATTTGTTTGAATTGGAAATAGGATTGAAAAGGAGATATCATCATGCAGAAGCATGTTTCACGTGTTTTCCTTGCATTAATTTCGATGTTTTCGGAGCCGGTGTCGTTTCATTAATTAGGGAAATTCGAAAGGGAAACGCTAAAAATAAGTATTTCGAAAGTGTCGTAACCTAAATTTGGAAGCCATCATTCGGCACTTAAGAGTTCTTAATAGTCATTCGCACCGGCCAGATGAAAAGAGTATATCCTTCAGTTTTTCGTTTTTCATTTCTTCCTAATCATAAAATAAAACTATCTCATCTCTCATTACTTCTCTCAATACTTTCTTCATTCACAAATACTTATTATGCTAAAGCTTGCTTTAAAGAGTCGATGAATAAATAAGCAAGAAATATTTTAATTTATAAATTTAGTATATAAAATGTATAACACAATATTTTTTTTACTCAATACTCAAATATTATAATGATGAATGGGTAAATTTTAGGAGAAAACTGCTATAAATCACAGAATTACTGTGCTTCTTTAACAGAAATTTTATGAGCATTTAAGAGCATATTTATCACTCAAGTTGAGATATTTATGACAAGTTCCTGCATTCTGTAACATTTTTATCTTATCTTTTCTGCAAAATATTAAAGTGGAAAAATTTCCAAAGCGTAACGTCTAGACAAAGTTAAGCGTCAGCATACTTTCCACAAAATATTGGAATAATACTAATAACCAGAGACAAATCTAGCTTTTTAAGTCGTCTAATAAGGCCCCCAAATAGTGTAAGTTGAGTGCCAATAATTCAATTTTCTCTTAAGAATTTACCTACCGCACATAATTTTTCAAGAATTCACAAACCATCTCCCATCCCTCGTGTTTTTATCCATTGAAATTAAATAAATATTTTATTACAACCAGATTTGACACCCCCGCTATAATCTAACACTGTTAGATCAAGCCCCAAAAGTTAACGGTCTACCCAAAATTAAAATAAAAGCTGATAATATTAAATAAAATATTAATACTTGATAAAAGTTAAGCATCGCGAGAAGTTGATTGTACTTGATTTGGTGATATATATTATTTTTGCTATTGCATTAGACAAGTAATTTACAGTTTTTAAGCATTAAATGCATTAATACAGTTAAATAACACTAGTTACATAACACTACAAATCGTATATTTTAATTACATAATTTGAGTTTTAATTATTATTTTATTTTGAGCTTTAATAAAATAATTATATTTTTTTTTGATACGATTAATATAAAATCGAGTGAAAATGTATTAAAAGTCTATTAATAAAAGTATTATGCACTTTCAAATATTGTTTAGAAATCGAATAATTGCTTTTTCATACTCTTACTTTATGATTGCTTCAATGCGAGATTATTTTTTATCTATGTATGATAATTATTGTAAAATAATAGAATGAACATTTTCAGTTAATTTCCTTTCAAATATAATTATAATAACATAAATTGCTTTATTTATGAGCAAATAACTGGAAGAATCAATACTTCGTATAATTATAAGTGTAAATTGATTCGGCTTCGATTAATACAGATTTTCTATAGTCTAGTTTAAAAATTTCAAAATAATAATTGTTGTAAAATAATAGAATAAAAATTTTCAATTAATTTCCTTTAAAATATAATTATATAATAACATAAATTGTTTTATTTATGAGCACATAACTGGAAGAAGCAATACCTCGCATAGTACGGCTTGGATTAATACGGATTTTCTATAGTCTAGTTGAAAAATGTCAAAATAATAATTATTGTAAAATGATAGAATGCAAATTTGAGTTAATTTTCTTTAAAATATTATTATAAGTGTAAATTGATTTATTTGTGAGTTAATAACTGGAAGAATCAATACTTCGCATGCGGCTTCGATTAATGCAGATTTTTATATAGTCTAGTTTGATAATTTCAAAATTATAATTATTATAAAATAATAAAAAGTAAATTTGAGTTAATTTCCTGTCTAATATAATTATAATATAATTGTTTTATTTATCAGCAAATAACTGGAAGAATCACATTTCGATTAACATGGATTTTCTAAAATTTGGTTTAAAAATTTCAAAGCCAAATTAAATTTTAATTGACAAAATAAAAATAAGTAAACAAAATTAGTTTTCAAATATAAATTACGGTTTTTCCCACTTAATACTGAGTTTTATAAGTCCTTGATTTGTCCGGTTTAATATAGGGATAGGGATTATTAGTTTTTATACCAATAGTTTTTCTTAACTGTTAGAAATATTAATTAATTTAATGCAAATTTAATTTAATCCCATCAAAAATAATTTGAATAAAATAAATTTCATTTATCATCAATAATAAAATTAATTATTTCTAATTAAATAAAGGAAAAGTAATTGTTGATTAATTTTAAATAAATTATAACAGGATTTGTAAGATGTTCATTATATGAGTAAGCAATACATGTGATTATAGTTTTTTTTTAAAGAAGTAATGCTTACAAATTATTAGAGTTTCCAACTGTATATTTTGTAATTATATTATATAATAAGTTTCAGATTTTCTATACGATTTCGTCTCAATACAAAAAGAATTATTTAAAAAAAGCTTTTATACTGTAGTTAATAATAATTATATAACTAATTTTTCTTTTAATCCTGGAGCCACTGTTATGCATTATTTATATAAATAAAATAAATATGATTTATTCGTTTTTATTCTAAGATATGTAAATCAGCTAATAGTTTTCTAAATGCTTAATTTGTAAAATCATGTAATATTTGCTATGCGTACAGAAAAAAAGAAAGCACGCAAATTGAAAAGAAATGCTTTTACTACAATACTACGGCATTCCTGACGAATTTAGGTTATCACACAATGATATAAGCAAGCATACAACGTAAGAAATAAAGTGTTTAAATCGGTCGTGCAATTTATGCAAATTTGTTGGGCTCTATTTGCGCCGTTATCAACTTTCCTCTCTTTTGTATCATTCTTTAAATTGTTTAAACCCATTAAAAATAGCAACAGAAAAAAAACAAAGAGCGAAAGAGACAACAAAAAAAGTATATAAATAAGAAACATACAATAAACAAAAGAAAATAGTCGAAACCGATGTGAAGACGCTTTCACGAAATTCCTAAATTCACTTTCACGAAAATAAAGAAAACGCTCGTTCGTTCATTCATTCATTCAAGAACTAGCTTTAAAATCATTCAAATTAAATTCAATTTCATTTGAATGTTTTTTTGAAATATTTTATTAAGAGTTATAAAATAATAATTTTAGTACCAAAAGTATTAGTTCATCCAAATTATTTTCTGCATTGTATGTAAATTTACATAATATTTATGTAATTAATGTCTGCTAATATTCTGGATTTAGTAAAAATGAGGTGAACATCAATTTAATATTTAAGATTTTGAAATTAAGAAGTCATCAACTTATTTGAATCCTAGAAAAATCATCTTTCTCGCTAATAACCAAAATGATATTTTTAGTCCATTTAATTATAACCGTAATAGAAATCGTTTTGAATCAAGTCAGAAAATTTTAACTGACAAAAATATTTTACATCTTTGGACTTTATACTTTGCAATTACTCAGAAATTTTATTTTGCTTATTTTTTACTACTTATCACTTTAACAATGGTATTAGTCATCAAAACATTGATAATAAGAACATATGTTCATCACACATGCACCAAACGGAACAACGCAGTTTCATGTTTATAAACAAAATTAAATAATCAAAATTATTTTTTATCTTTTGTATTAATGAAATTTATAAATAATTATTTAATCTTAATAAAATAAACTTTATTTGATATATTATTTTAATTATATAATTTATCTGCACTTAATAATGTGATTGATAGTAGAGTATTTTATTCTTATATAATAGTTGTAATTTTTTTTGTTGAAACCTTCAAAATTATTTTTTTGTAATAATTATATAATATGTCTTAAAATTATAATTAAAACTTGATGGTTTGATGGAGATAAGTGCTTAATAATTCTCTAGATTGTAATTTCTGATAGTCTATCGACCATGAGCTTATTTCGTAATGAGTATGCACTGGACTGCATATTATGTATAAATAATCAACAAAATGTGAGAAAACTGTTCGGAAATTCTTCAGCTCCGACTGCATCTGCCGTCTGTGTTACTACTTAACTCCGTCCTCTACTTCTTCCTCTTGGGGGCATTTTTAAATATATTACGTTGCACGGCAATGAGTCATCGTTTCGTAGGTAGGTAGGTAAAATACCTGGGAGGCTTCTCATTTTCTACTGGCGAGAAGAAACGGAATGCGAGGAACGGAAAGGGTCACAAACATCGTCGTAATCTTCATATAACGACTGAGCCGTGCGTTCGTTCGTTGACTCTCTTTCTCTCTTTATTTAGCCAAGGTTAAAGCCAGAAAGAAACTTTTTACCCAGATCTATATCATCCGCACCGCGCCACCATTTTACTTATTATTTCGTCTACTAGAAATCCGGACGATTTCTCCATTTCATACTCCAATTGACTTCCTTGCTATTTATTTATAAGCATGCATTTTCATACGTTTTCCTTTTATTTCCTCGATAACAACAATTACAATAATAGAAAACAATAATAATGTTGCTCCACTAATCTCCTTTTGCTTTCTTCATATAACTATAAAATCAATCTACCATAAAGAAATAAGTTTTTTTTTAAACATTAAGTAATTATTATTTATATTTTTCATAGAATAATACTGTATATTATGTTCAGAAAAAAACTCTTCTGCTAAATGACCATAATATATTTATTTGATGATACATAATGATAAACAGGAGCACTTGCTGCGGATACCATTTGGTGCATGACATTTGGTCCTTATTATGTGGGATAATTCTGCATTGTACGTCTCGACTACGTGAGAATAACTTGTGGCAAATTTATGATAATTACGTCTGGACATGTACTGAAGCCACAATAATTTAGGTATACGCCGTCGGCGAAGGGCGGGAAGGGAACAGATGAAGCCGAGTAGTATTATAAAATGCACGTAGGTCTGGTTTGGTGCCATTGAATGCCGGAAAGATCTCCTCCACTTAAGCATGCACGGCCATGTGTCTTGTGTTCAAATACAATGGCTTCAACCCACATCGACAATAAGACACTGAACATACAAAAAAAAACCCTTAAAAACTTAACGTTACAACTTATCACTTTGTATACATCATATGAATTTATGCCTTTTTTTTTGTTGTAAAAATTATAATTTTGTATTATTAATTGATTTACCATTATTATTTTAATTAATTAAACTCAATAATTATTATTTTTCAATTAACTATATAAATTTACACGAATAAAAGAAATTGTTTTGATTATTGTTGAAAAAACGTTTTAGAATTAATTAATTTTTAATATAATTGAGTTTTATGTAACAATTTTTATAAATTTACTTCCGTTTAATATTATAAGTATAAGTGGAAGTGAGAAACGCATTTATTAAAAAATATTCGAATAGAAGAAATTATTTGGATTATTGTTGAAAATTATTCGTGTTAAATTTTTTTTTTAAATAAAGTTTAATATAATTGATTTTTATATAACTATTTTTATAAATTTACTTTCGTTTAATATTGTTCTTATTAGGAGGTGAGAAATGCATTTATTTGATGTGTAAAAAAATTACAGGAATAGAAGAAATTATTTGATTTATTGTTGAAGAATATTTTTTCAATTTTTTAATCAATTATATTATTTTTATGTAACTATTTTTATAAATTTACTTTCGTTTAATATCATTCCTATTAGGAAAGGTGTGAAATGCATTTATTTCTATGCGGAAAGAGTCCAGTCATACCTGAGCAAATTAAGAATTGTGTTTCGGCTCTCCCAAGTCTTTTATACTTGATCAGGTGACTCACTCATTCAGAACGCGACTACCTGGTTACTGTTCCACTTCAGATTAATAAAAACCGAATCATTATATAAATATTTAAATAATGTATAAAAAATGTCACATTTATATGAATCAATGAAAGTAACGAAACGTATTGAAAATTTAATAATTTATTCAAAAAAAAAGTTTTAATAAAATAATTTTGGTGATTAGCGTTCAGCAATTGCAGCTGCAGATGATTCACCCGCACATTCGCCTAATTTTTATTGCTTTTTGCGAAACGCACTAATTTCGTGCCCAAATAAGGATTGTTTAAACGCAGCTGCAACTGCAGGTGTTCAATTTTTATAAATAATCTCATTTTTATTACTTTTTTATCGCATAAATTTTATATTCAATTTGTTATATTTATTAATTAATATATTAATCGATTTTTTGTAAATCTCACAATTTTTATTACTTTCCTATCGTTTTAATATTTTCATTTGTAATTAAAAAATATCGAAAAAGTACAAAATTTTTATTAAAATAAATTTGTTTAAATTAATACATTCATATTATAACATAATCTTCATTTAAATAAGATAATTGTATTATTTCCCTCCGATTATAGAATATTTTGCAAATATCATTCAAAAAGTAATTTACAATTAAAGCTACAATCTCCACGGTTTATCCAATTAATCTTAAAAAAATAGATAATTGTTATAGATTAAATTTTTTTATTTAAAAATAGGTTTATTACTTAAGAAATTGTATATATAAAATTATTTAAAGTCAAATCAATATATTCGAATCGAAATCGAAAAACATTTTTAAGTATCAAAATTGTTGAATTATTATTTTAAAAGATAACGACCCGAGCGAAAGAACCAATAGAATTGTTAACAACGAACAAATCAGCGGATTGCCGAAACCTCGCTGTGATTTGCAGGTGCAGATGATTCACCCGCACAATCGCCTAATTTTTATTGTTTTCTGCGAAACGCACTATTTTCGTGCCCAAATAAGGATTGTTTAAACGTAGCTGCAACTGCAGGTGTTCAATTTTTATAAATAATCTCATTTTTATTACTTTCTTAATTAATTAAATAATCTCACAATTTTTAATACTTTTCTATCGTTTTATTATTTTCATTTTTAATTGGAATAAAATTGTTTAAATTAATACAACGTTTAGTTTTTGATAAATATTTTATAATATTTTTATAAATTTTCCTATTATCATTTTTTTTTCTCATAAATCTTTACTTAATAAATAATTTTAATTGTACTATTGACAATTATTTTTCTTATCAGACTCGCAATTAATTTAAAAATTTATTAAATTAAATAATCTGTAAATACACGAAATCATTTATAATTTCAATTAAGTAATTATTAATTACAATATTTATAATTTAATGTTTATAATTTGGCAAGTTTTGTTATGCTTTTAAATAACTTAAGATTATTTCAAGGAACGAGTAATTGTGTAAGTTACTTGGCAAATATTGCTCATTTGTAATTGTTATTTAAACAAATATTAAATTATATTAAATATAAGAAATACAATATTTTAAAGTTCCAGCTACATATTTCACATATTTTTTAACTTTATTTCAATTCTATTAAATATTTGATTGCGATATAAATTTAAAGAAAAACTGGATGGACTTTACGTAATGGACAACGATTAAAGGCAACCCCATCCAGTATGTCAATGTGAAACTTTATAAGTTTTACCCTCTTTATGTTTTACATCCCTTGATGCGAAGAATAACCGGTCGACTTCACGGTTACTAAATGCATGGGATCAAAGCTATTTTTAAGCAGTATCGATTTACGTGCAGGAAAAGTTTTTAGTTTTAAAGAAACTCGAGAATCTTATACAATTGCGCTTTCTACACAACGCACAGATAATATATTCGAAGAGATATTTTGTAATTAGTGAAAACGATAATAAACGATAATCATTGAAAAAAAAATACAAGTTTCTTACAAACAACAATAGAAAATAATATAATTTTTAAAACAATTTTTTTTAGAATAAAATCATTATTCATCGTCTTTTATATTTAGTAATTCAATAAAAAAATATTTTTTTGATTAATAACTAATTATGTAATTCTAAGAATTTTTATTACATTTATAGAATAATTATTAACCATTATTAAAAAAAAATACAAGTTTCTTCTTAAAAATATAGGAAATATTTACAATTATAAAATAAAACTCATGTAATCCAATGAATAATTTATCATTGTTGAAGTATATTTATGCGAGTTAAAATTACTTTTTGAGAAACACGTTTGAACTGAGAAATGTTTTGGACTGTGTGTTTAAGTTGCACAGGTTTTTCCGCATTGAAACAACATGAGAACAAGGACGAGTGTTTCAATTATATTTCAATATACGTTTAATCCAAGGGCATTCAAATTAATTTCATTTATATTCCATATACTCTCATTGTGTTATTTATAAAGTAAAGAGCGAATCATGGTGCTAAAAGGAGTCAAAGGTTGAAGAATAATGAAACATTATGGATTGGATAGTTAAGCAATGTATGGGTGATCAATCAGTATTTTACAGATTAATATTTAAATAGATATAATCTTAAAAGCAAACATTTTAGAAGGAAGAATCTTACTGAATCTTGAGAATGCGACAACTATTGCATTTCTAGTTGTTATTTATTATATAGATTGCAGTAAGTGTTCTTGAATAATTCACGTTCTTTGAAGCGGTGCAACCATTAATTAAGCAACAGTAATTGAAAATAAATAATTGTTCTGATTCATTCATAATTTCTTACTAAATTAATGGGAATATAACAAATGTTAATATAATAAATTTTCAAAAAATAAGCAATAGCTTATTAGAAATGTTTAAAAAATTATGCTTGATCATTGTTATCATAACAAAGAAAACTTATTATTATAAGGTTACAATTATATAATTTTAAGTTTGTAATTACGAATCATCTGTATAATAAATTATTTACACGTTTACACTAAGCCTAATTTAGATGCTTAACTATGTATGATGAAATGACGTGCATAAACTAAAGTAAACATAAGTATGGTAATAGTTGTGAAGTCTTTCATAAATGAATTGTTATAAATTCAAAAAATGTAATTTATTTTTTTTATTGATATTAAAGTTAGTTTATTTGCTATACGTGTGTTCGCTTAGTCAAGTATTAGATTAGTTTGTGTTATAATGATCACGTTTTAATCTTTTGCTTTAAAAATATGAATATTCAGAAGATTAAAGTTCAAAAATATTTTAGTAATTTTTTTTTTTTTTTCGTATAAATTAAAATAATTGTTTAATCTTTTTATGTTGAATATTAAATAATCTAATCTATTTTTGTTGATAATTTTCGAAATTATAATACATTTAAGCTGTTGTTTTTAAAGGTAAGTTTTGGCGCGCAAATACTTTAAGCACAACTTGTTTTGTCAATAATGCTGAGCTTTCTAGAAAGCTGTCCGAACGATCTTAGGAATTAGGATGTGCGCTGTGTATATATAAAAATTTATGAAAACTATATAGTCTACCTGTTTCAGATGCGTTTTCTCACAGGTGCAGCGAAGAAGATAAAATAAATAAGTGCTCCAAAGGTGTCTGATCGTCCGCGTGAGGCGTTCTTTAAAAATCGATGAACTCGTCGAGGAGGATTCACTTCGCGGTATTCACTGAAAATCGACAACTGCTACTTTGAATGGGAACCAAAAAGTTCGACAGCGTTGAACACGCCAAGCACAGAATGCAACACACACACGCAACAGTGGATAGTTGTAGGTGGAGAAAAAATAAAACGAAAACAAAAAATAACACGTCTGTAAAGGTGAGTCCGTATACACCTGACTCACAATATGGAAACGAACTGAGGAGAGGTCTTTCGGTCTTTTTCGAGGTAGTAGGAAAGTAGGAGAGGCGTTTGCGCACTCGATGCGCTCACCTGTTGAACGCTCCACAATCCACGTCCATCGTTTCCTCTCCATCTTTTTCTTATCCTTCTCGTTTCCTCTTACAGAAAACTACGATCACCCGCACCTTCTGATGAAAATAACCGAAATCCTGACCGAATAGTAAAACCACAGTTTATACAAATAAAACAGGTACATAACACCACTTCTGCATAACATAATATTTACTACTTGGTATTTTACATCTTACTATTCTCTGGATTACTCACATTACAAACTTTTAAATATTGATAAATTTTTCAATATTTTATATAATTTTATTTATAAAACTATCACAGAAATTGTTAATAATTAGACTTTTTAAAGTATTTGCTAATTATTAATTCACATCAATTCTGAAAGGGAAAAAGCAATGTTTTTCACGAATGTTTCTATCCAATTGATCCAACAAACTTGTATTATATAATATCTAAGTTAATTCTTTCGCCTTTTTCAAGATAATCTATTAACAAATTTCCATTTGCATCGCAACAAACTATTGCTTTCAAAACATTTAAAACTACCCTCGTATTTTTGTTATTAATTTATTATGAAATATTTATACTTATATACAATATTTGTAAAATAACATTGTATATTGGCCAGTATAAATAATAATACAAAAAACGAAAGTGCGGGGCGCACTGGAGTATGATCTCGGTAATACTCCTGGCTCTATAGAATCATTACTGAAATTTTTGAGAGTTTCTGGCCTCTTCACGAGGTTATAGAGCCTCCCCTTATCATTATTATTTTATTATCATTATTTTTATTTACTTATTTATTTATTTACTTCCCCAGTAAATACGCATATTTGCTGATGTTTATTTATTTATTATTTATTGCTTCTCAATTATATGTAGTCACGGATTACCTGTTGCTAGTCATCGTATATTTATTGTCCTTACAATTAAGTTTTTTAATATTATCCGTTACGTATACATTTTATATTTACATTTTTATACATATTTGTCTATATTTTTAACTTATTTATTTATTTATTTTTTAAAATATATTTGGTCTCTGACTAATCAGTTTCTAGTCATTTTTTGTCTCTGTCCGTCCATTTATTATTTATTTATTATGGTTTAACATTAATCTTATGGCTAATGACCTTCGCTGTCGATGCCACAAACAAAAAAAAAAAAAAAAAAAAAAAAAAAAAATACAAAAAAAATATATTACTCAGAAAAAAATAATAAATGAATTTGAAAATATTTTTTTTATTTATGTCTTTCTACCCCAATATTTGTATTTTGTATTAATATTTGTAGATATAAAGAATAAAATATTTTTTAGGGTAGGAAGACTAAGTTGAATAGTCCTTTGTTAATTATATAGAATTGTTTTATTATTATTTACATTTTGCTTAGACTTCATAATTATTATTATGATAAGAGTTTTTATACTTTTTTTATATTTTAAATTTATTTTTTATATGTAATAATTAAATTATTAATAATTATTGTAATTAATAATGCTGCTTTCAAACTATATCTAAACATTTATTTTAATGTTTAAAATCCTCTTGTAAATTCGTAAGTAAATCTGTTAAAATTAATATTTCATTCATTAATTATAAGTACATTCTATATAGTTATTTTATAGGCTTCTTATCAAGTAAATACTCATACAAGGTTATTGTTATTTTTGCCTTGTCAATACAAAAATATTTATTGTTACTAGCAATGCAATACTCACTGTTTTCGTTCATTCATTATAACATTACATAATAATATGAATACATATTTTTGGCTTATGAAATAAGGAAATATGAATCATTTTTAGCTAATAAATAAATTAAAATAATTAGTAAACAAAAACAAACAATATTCTGTGTGATCCAATATAAATATAATAGACTTTGTTTCTCACGAGAATAATTACTCTAACAATTAATTATTTATTTAGACTATTACTAATGAATTAATTAAAAAAGTATTGCAATTTAAAGATTTTGTAATAAAATATAGATTTTTTTAATAATATATTTACTAGCAAAAAAGAGAAACTTTTCAATTATTATTATTAAAGTTATATATTTTCACTTCCGCTTTTTTCTGTACTTCCTTTCAAACGGTTGTTTCACTTTTACTTGAAGTACTTATACTTTTTAAATGTTCTATTAGTACACACTTTCTCATTATTTTCTTGTGATTTTAATTGAAATATTCATTAAAGAAAAAAAATATTAACAATTATCTTACAGCTTTAATAATAACAAATTTAAGGATTGGAATGAAAAATTTGATAAATTTATTCTTTAAATTTTTGTTTTGTAAAATTCTTTAGGAAATTAAGAAATAAATGTTGCTATAAAATGGTACTATAATAAATATAATTCTAGCATGAAAATAAACGATTAAAAAAAATAGTTGAAGTACTTATACTTTTTAGAAGTTTTATTAGTACACACACATTCTCATTGTTTTTTTTTCTGGTAATTTTAATTAAAATGTTGATTAAAGAAAAAAAATATTAACAATTGTATTGCAGCTTTAATGAAGCTTTTAATAATAATAAATTTAAGGATTGGAATGTAAAATTTGATTAATTTATTCTAAAAATTTTTGTTTAGTAAAATTCTTTACGTAATTAAGAAATAAATGTTGCTATAAAATGATAAAACAATAAATATAATTCTAGCATAAAAATAAACGATTAAAAAAATTAGTTGAAGTACTTATTCTTTTTAGAAGTTGTATTAGTACATACTTTCTCATTATTTTTTTTTCTTGTGATTTTCATACAAAAATAGAAAAAATCTTTACAAAATGCATTTATTTACAAAGAAATAAATGTTAGTATAAATTGGTAAAGCAATAAATATAATTCAAGCATGAAAATAAACGATTAAAAAATAATTATAAATATCCTTATTTTGTATATGTAAATCTAAACAAAGCCATACGACTTCAAATTTAAACGCGAATGTAAACAGAATGAGTACTCTTTGTACAAAATACGATCGTGTTTACACCTTGGCTGGTTTGGGTTTTATACTTTTCGTGGAAAACTTTCGGTTGCGGATGGAAAGAAGTTAAATTTAGTTTTCATGGAAGTCGGTTCCCATCCTAACCTGGCAGAATCTGTGCATATAAATAAGTAAAACTATCGTGCGGGAAGCACAGGTTAGTCTGTTGTAGGATTTCGTTTCAAATTAGATGAAAATAAAATAAATAAACGGACAAAGAACATAAATTAGAAAAACAAAACCGTAAACTCTAACGGATTAAAGCCGTTCGATTAATTATGATAATATATTTTTTTTTAGCAAACATCTGCAGACTACAGAATTAAAGTAGATCGTTTTAATTTGCAGTAATCTTAAATTTTAATATACTTTTTTTAGCATGGATTTTATCAATGATGTAATATTTATATTTATATATTTTCATCTATTAAAATTTGATTTTTGTATTAAATATTGCATAATTATTTTTGAACTTTGTATGTAAAATAATTTATTTTTGTACTTAATTTTGTTATGATGTATTTGCTATAAACACTT
Source organism: Nicrophorus investigator (assembly GCA_963457615.1). Lineage (NCBI taxonomy): Eukaryota > Metazoa > Arthropoda > Insecta > Coleoptera > Silphidae > Nicrophorus > Nicrophorus investigator. The sequence continues at coordinate 9,134,815 of OY735142.1, read as the reverse complement.
GTCTACAATATACATTTTACCATAATATTATTTTATAATAGAAATGTTCCTAAATAAAGAGAACATAAAAATCCTAGGCAATAAGTAAGCTAACACCTAGTAAACAGGTAGACTGAAAATAATATTCAATTTATGCCTTGCGTTTTATAATAGATACAGGTTTAAGGTTTCGAAAAAGGTATACCTATACGGATTATATTACTTCACAGTATTGACGCTTTATGACATTTGCAAAACCGGAAAGTTTTTTACCAAAATATCAAGTTTAAACATGTTTTTACAACCTTAAATTTCTCACCTTTTATTAACTGTTATTTTATTCTAATTGATTTTATAATTAATTTTAAAAATATAATACAAGAAAAATGAGTAACAAATTCATTATTATAAAGATTTTTTCAAAGATACAAAGTTATAATTAGAAACAGCAGTAAAAAGGAAAAGTTGAGAAGAATCTTAATCAATTTCGACTTTCCCACCGTTCGTTATTATTAAATCGAGTGTAATCTTAAAACACGTTCAAACGGTGGGAATTCTTTGTTGCGTGGATCGTTTTAATTTTCGTTTTGTTATCGTTTTCGATTCGGTAAACTTGAAAAGGGAAAACAATAATGTGAGCTATGTTTTATGTGTGTATTATTATTATTGTATTTTTTTATCCGTTCGCCGTTGCATCGTTCGTGTATTAATTTTTGTTGTTGCATACATCACGTATAGGTCACTCAAATGTCAACATACACACACACACGGTTCGATTTCGACACGGGTTTTGTTGCACATTTCCATTGTGTTGGAAATATCCATAAAACTCTTACTCTTCGTCACAATTCTTCCAGCATTTTCCTATTATTTATTTATTCATATTTCATGCAAGTACAATTTTTGTTTAATAATAATAACGAAAGAAATTAACATATTCAAACGATTCTACTTTTCCGAACATCTTGCATGATTTGACAACACTTTCTACCAATTATAAAAGCATAAATTACCAACACGGAAGCACGAATTTCCAATTATCTGTGGTATACCTCAAGGAAGTGTACTTGGACTTATATTTTATAGTAAACATACAACAATACTATAAATACACTACTTTTATCTCATAATAATCTAAATGGTACATTTCCAAAATCACACCATACTTCGCATAGTCCGGTTTAGATCAGTCTGGATTCAATATAATACGGTTTCTTTTCAGTTCAGGTTATTTCTTTAGTTCCTCGATTAGTCCGATTTAAAAATTCTGATAATGGCGGAACCGATTATCCGGATTATACGAGGTATTACTGTACAAATTACATCATTTTTGTATAAAGAAGTGCATTAATTGTGTAACGTAATAGTATATATACAACAATACTATAATACACAACTTTCATCTCAAAACAAACTAAAATATTTCACTTCTAAAAAAAATATTTAGTCCGGCTTCCATCAGTCCGGATTCACTATAATACTGTTTATTTTTAGTTCAGGTTATTTTTTTGTGTATATTTAGTTCCTCCCTTAGTCCGCTTTTAAAATCCGGATATTGGCATAACCGATTATCCGGATTATACGAGGTTTTTCTGTACAAATTAAATCAAATCAAATTACATCATTTTTTGTACAAAAAAAGTCCATTAATTACATAACTTTCATCTCATAATAAACTAAATGTTATAAAATTTCCAAAGACATATTTTACTTATAAATAGTTCATTAAATTACAGCCATAACTCGCATACTTCAGCTTCGATCAATCCGGATTATTCGGATTGTACGAGGCATTGTACAAATTAAATTAAATCAATTTAATTGCGTAATGTAAATAAATTTAACAAAATATATATAAAATATAAAGAAAAATTGAAGATTTCATGAATAGTGTAATATACGCTATAATTTTGTATACGAATGAGTATTTTTAACTCTGAAAACGAAGTATTTTTGAGGAATCTATTTCAATCGTTAATCGAGGTATAACTGTTCGTTCAAATTTAATGGCAACTTATCAAAATGCGTAGTTTTAAGTGTTTTTATCTGTACTTACTATATATGATACTTTATTAGTTACAAGTAGTTTCATAATAACTAAATATAAGTAAATCATATTCTCATGATGGCAGTAAATTATTATTAAATCCATTCTCCAAGATATTACCGGGAATCATTTTTGTACAAGGATAAAATTTAACAAAGTAGTACACAAATTTATTGCAGTCGAAATTTAATAAAGTATCTAAAAAAAATAGTAGGAAAAATTGAATTATTATTCAAAAATTCAATTATTTAAAAATTACATTTTGTTACAATGAATTTCTTGTATAAAGTACATAACATTATAGTGAAATTATTTTTATATGTAAATGCGTGTTTGGTATATTTTCACTTTATTAATTTATGTACGTAATAAATATTTGAAAAAATGTTTTCGAATCTCATTATTTTCCGCACGTGGAACAAAATATCTATTAAATTACTATATGATTATACTCAGTATTTGCTGTTTGCCTGTTTTGTGTTCAGTTTTACTGCGTTTCAGTAAAAACAATAATTATTTTACTTTTTATATTTTATTTATACAAAAAAAATACCGATATAATTTCATAATAATAATACCTAAACTAAAAATTAGAATATTAGTTTTGAATTTTTAAAACCATTTTAATTCGATTGTTATAATGATTTATTGCTGCAGAAATAATTGATTGAACTAAAGGAGAATTTGGAATTTTCTAACAAATTTTGGTATTGTAAAGACATTCGTTAATGTATTAATTTAAATAGCGATTTTATAATGTATGATGTTATATAATTATAATGAATGTAATGTTTCTTAAGTAACAGATGGATCATGAAGTGGATAAATTGTTGAAATGCTAAGGAAGAGATTCACTTGAGAAGATGAAATCTGTTTGTAAAGTTTAAAGCAAATAATCGTGATTCGAGAGTTTCACTTTTGCGACGTTTATCATTGAGGTGAATCGAATCCAATGTTATGTGCACAAAACATTCGACCTTATTCACATTTTATTTTTATAAATTCCAGATGTAATACAATTTTTCAATTACTGTCAATATTAAATAATTGTTAGCTAACATTATAAAATTTCATTGATATTTTGCTTTTTACAAATATTAATATTATGTTTTTTATAAAAAAAAAATGTATAATAAAACCCTTTTAACTTTATTTCATGTACATTAAGTTTATTATGTAATATATATTAATATTATAAAAAATACATATTTTATATTTAAAATATTACATTTTTACATTCAATTCACATTTAACTTATTGTTTGCTTCTTACATAATGATGTGTATATTTTTGTGTTGTTGTTTCATTTTAAATTTCGTAGAATTATTGAATATTTCTATGAAAAATCATATAATTTAACCTTCTTGACTTAAAGTAAATAATAAGTTTATTATATAATATTTATTGAATCATTAAACGAAATTAATAATATTATAAAAAAAAGTAAATATTTTGGGTTTAAAATTTGACATTTCACATGAAATTTATTGTTTGCATGTTACATAATGATGTGTATATTTTTTTTTGTTGTTTCATTTTAAATTTCGTAGAATTATTGAATTAATAACAATGTATGCGCATTCGGTCAAGGTCGCAGCAACTATTTTATTTAGAAATCTTCAATTACGTTACATGAAAATTTCGTTTGTATTTCCTTACAGTAATAATTTATGATTTAACAAAAAATAAAATGTGTGTATTTATATTTTAAAGAACTATTTATTTTCTTCCAGAAAACATATTTTTATAAACATAAAATATTTAAAAAAATAACTGTTACAAAAAGAATATCAAGTTTTTAAAGAAGAAATATTAACTGAAAATTTTCTAAAAAAATATGAATTTGTATATTTTATTTTATCATCAAAGTATTACATCTTTTTGCCATATTTTATTAATTCTAACTATAGAGGGTAACACGAGAAGATAGTATCTACTGACAACCATTACAAGTAATATTTTTATGAAATACAAACATAGTTAACTGAAACTCTGCGATCGATAATTATTTGCTTCTGGGTATTTCCACTATTAATAAAACATTATTTACTTTCTTCGTGAATACATAAATATGAACGTCAACGATTTATTATACTTGATTATTAATGTAGTAAATCGTGTTTAATTTTCATCAATATTTCAATCCGATGCATCAATAAATTTGAATATTTTGAACACTGAAACATATTATATACAATCTTGTTCAAAATTGTATAAGTTGAATATTTTGGAAGTATTTAATATTCAGACATCTATCAGACAAACACCCATAATCATACTTAATTTATTTATTTGATGTAGTTGTGAAGATTATTTAAAAAATATATTTTTACAAGTTATAAAATATCTCATTATCAAATGATTTTAACAAAATAACATCCAAGATATTCAAAGTTATATAAGATGGTTCAATCAATAGATTTTAAAATATCGATGAAGAAGAGTTGGAAATGTATTGAATGCATAAGATGAGCTTCAATGACAAAAAAAAAATGTATCCTGCGCACAGTATTTTACCTCTGAAAACGAAGTAATTTTAGGTATAACTGTACTAGCAACTTATCAGTCTTTGTCTATACTTGCTATATATCATACTTTATTAGTCACCAATAATAACAAGTAAGTATAATTTAGTAATAAATTGCTAATTGCTAAATAATACCTTGAAGAAACGCACTTAATCAAATGCAAATTGCTGATTAAAAACTAAATCATAATATGGACTTCGGGCGATTCGTTCATCATTAAATTTCCCATTCTCACGATGGTTGTACATTTTTTTGTTGTTGTTGAAAAATCACCGGATACGAAGCGCCAACGGATTCATTCGTCCACCTTAAGGAAGAATAACATTATTACCGGGGACCCATCAGACCAGAACTTTAATTCATTATATAATTTCGTTAGAGAAGAATACGAAAGAGGTGACGCAGGAAGGAAAATCAGAAAAAGTTTTCTTCTCCACATTATTTACATTATAATTTGCCCCAAGAATTCTCATCATCATCAAAAACGATTCTAATTGCATAAAGATTTATTACATCCATTTCGCAACTCGCATGCAATAGGAAATTATTAAAAAAGAAAGAAAGATGATTGTATTCGTTTGTTGTTGTTCTCACGGATTGTTTAATTAATTTACATTGCTTCTAATCAATTTTCCTTGAATGCGATGATGTGTATTTATGTTTCATTGTCTTAAGTGGCTTTCAAGAAGATTCAAGTGCATCCACTTCATATTTTAAATCAATTTTTTTGTAAACTATCAACATTGATTTATTCAAATCATCATTATATAATAAAAATAATATAAATGAATAGAAATTAATTAAAATTTAATAATCAAAAAAAATAAAATAACAAACATTTAGTAAATTAGTTACAGCTTGTATAGTTGGCTGCCTACATTAATGTATAATTATATAACATTATAATGAAATTTCTTTACTTTAACATATATAAATTACATGTAACCTAATTTATTTATAATTTGTATTTAAAATAATTGATATTTAAAAATATAATAGGAAAATTTGAATATTGTTCTAAATTTTGTATATTTAGTTGCCTATAATACAATTAGCAGTAGATGAAAATATTATCTATGCTAATCTTTATATGAACACAATTATTAAAAATAATTAGTATTTAAAATAATTATAAATTAAATAATAATTATTGTAAATGTTATGTAATATTCAACAAAATTGATTTTATTAATAAACATAGTCCAATGTATTAAGGTATTAAGATGAAGAATGATAAAAGGTATTTTTCATAAAGAAAATATTTAATAAATGTTTTAGATAATTGAACTAATTCTGATATACTAATATTAATTATGTGGCAATAGTTTAATTATCATTTACTAATTATTTTAAAGTAATTCATAAATTTATTATTTACTAAAATTTAATATTACATAATAGAAAATGTTGTATAAAATACTATAATATTACATACAATAATTTAATTAATTTAAAAAAATGGAAATTTTTAATGCAGATGGAATAAAAACTTAGTTTTATATAAATCACGAATGATTATTTAGCGTTTAGGGAAACCTAGATGACACAGAAAGTACATAACTTTCTAACCTAAAAAAGGGCATCAGTCTGTCAGTAATCCAGCCCTTATTGCAACCCCCAAAATTAGTACAAGCAATATTCGTAAATTAGAAGAATAACAATAAAAGTAACGGTTAACAATCGTCGGGATGTATTTGTTAATGAGGCAAGATGTGTTTAAGATTACCCTCGGCCCGAATCGGGGGTGTGAAGTACACGGATTACTAAAAAATAAAAAGATTAATTGAGGAGTTTCGCTGCACAATAATTGATTTGTAAGATTAGCGATTTTTTTTTTCAATTTATTTTAAATTAAATTGTTGAATTCCGTTTCGTGATGTGAATTTATCCGGTGCTTCCCAAACTGAGGGAACTTCAGTGCACACGTCAAATAAATGGGTAACAACAAAGATTTTTTTCTCTCTTAAGAAATAAATATATTCCACATCATTTTTGATATTTCATATTTGTTGAATTTTAATAATTGCATTATTTTTATTTTAATATTTTGAATGAAGTGATGATTTTTGTAAAGTAAACCAATATTTTGATGGTTTATTTACAACAATGCAAAATATAACAATACCTCGCAGACTGCGGTTTCGATTAGTTTCTATTGAAAATTTAGCAAAATTAAACATAAATTCTAAAAACAAGTTAAAGAAAATTATTTTTAATACATAAGTGATTGTTATTTTTTTCGTTAAAGTCTCTTTTTGTTCTCGATTAGTCCGGTTTCAAACAAATTTGTTCAACCGCTTATCCTGATTATAGCTGTACTTAATATTATAACACTTTTTTTTTAACTTAATGTTCAGTTTGCTTTAACGAAATATTATTTACTTCTTCGTAATAACTACTGTGAATACAATATCAGACGTGATCAATGTGAACATTGTTTCCGCATTCCATTTAGTGTATACCGTTACTCCGAACTTTTGGGTTTATATAATGGCATTTTTATTATGCTACAGTAACACTGAATTATGTTTCTACTACATTTAGTTGTTCTAAATAAAATATTACATGATTTTCACCGAATAACATGTAATAACTAAGCATTCCTCAATGTTTGTATATCGACTGTACTATTTATAGCTAAATTGTAATAAATAATATATGTAATTGGAAATCAATAAGCTTTTAATGAGCTTTGAACAGATACATTATTTCCATCAATATTTTTATTTATAGATTCTTAATAAAAGAGTTTTTTTTAAAGGTTCATTTCTAAAAATGTTACATATTGTATTAATTATGTAAAATATTAGACCACGCAGTTTTGCCTAGCGACAATTTGTAAATTTGTACTTTGATCCAATTGCTAAAAATATGTCACAAGGTTCTAGTTTTGACATAAAATGACAGCTGTCATTTGGCGATCAGTAGGTTGAGAAACACAGATGTAGAATATAATAAATTGAATCTGAAAATGTTGCTTTTGCTATATTTTTTTTCTAGGAACTAATTTCATCATTATTTTGTTATGTTAAAACATTTTTAATGATACATCATCTAAATTTTATCAAGATTATAAGGATTTGATACTAACATGTTGATTTATGAATTCTGAGATTATGAAATTTAAAAAATCACTCAATATATAATTACTAAAACTTAAGTAAACATTTTAAGTAAGTTTCAACAGTTTTTGAAAAAAAAATAGCTCTAAAATATTTATAGTTTTATGCAACTCAATATACCGCTGTGCATGGAAAACATGTAAATCCAATTTGTAAACCTATTTTCTGTAATTGTAATGCAAATGCACGGAGGAGAAAGTAGTGAGTTTGAGAGAAAGATAATCGATCATCAGATTACACCAATTTCCAACGAATCTGACCCAATTGCACATCAGAAAAGTGAAATCATTCACGCTTTTTAATACCTATTCAGGTGCATTTCAATTCATTCAGGTGTACTGTAATTCATTTAATTTATTATGTCATAAATTCGAGTAAAAGATATGGAAAGTTGTATTTATTTGTTTTGTAATAATAAATTATTTGCACAAAACTACGAAGCTTAACGTATTTCAAGCTGACGCACAAATTAAGCTGATTAGCAATTAGATGCGAAACAAACATGAAACAATGATTTTTTAGAAATTACCTTTCAACGCGCATATTTTGTCCTGGAAATATCTTTGCCTCAAGATGGCTCGAATCCCGTAGGAAAACTCTCCGAACGTCAAGGTTCCGCTTCCTCTTGCATCCAGCTGCAGAAGAATCGAAGCCAGATCCTAAAAAAAAGAGGAAACAACAATCATCATCAAGCGATATTATTACTTAATTTGAACGCGGAAACATATTTATTTGGTTTACTTCCTTCTTACGAAACTAGGAAAATGTGTGTTATTAGTCACGAATCAAACCTGGAAACGCAAAACGGACGTAGCAGTTGTTGTTGTCTCTTCAACAATTTTGTTATTACAACTCGTTTCGATGTTATATGGATCAAAGAGCACAAATTAACCCGATCGAAACGCGTAACAATGTTATTCCTATTCTCATACCGTGAAAGTTTCCAATAGCAAAAACTGCAGTAATTAATAGTTATTTCGAAAAAAATGAAAATGAAAATGCAATAATTTGCTCGAAGTTTCTCGTCGCTAATTGGATTTGGAATCTCTTAAAAAAAAAATAATGTGATCTGCATATTGTGTTTTCGCTGTTGTTGCAGATGTTTGAATAATCATTGATCGAAAACAATGAGTGTGTGAGTCAGAATGTTCTCAAAGGAAAGCGAGAAGGTGTGAGTTTAAGTGTAGCAATTGCGAGTCTATAAAAAAATAATAAGAATGAAAGACAGAAAATTCCCGACAATTGTCGGGAAGAGGAATTATTTGAATTTGTCATGCGAATGGAATGCATACGACGAAAACCGGAAACAACCTGTGACCTACCGGATGTGGTTCGACGTCGCAATGGTACATAAACATATCTATTTATAACAAATGTGCGCGATTTCACAAAAAAGGAACGCAATTTCCATACCGTTTCGCCTTGTAATTATTGTAATTATTAACAAATGTTTAATTAAACCCGCCTGTTTTGCGTCTTTCCACACGTATTTGTAAACAGTATTTCAACAATTTTGAAGAGTAAAAAATCGTTAATAGCATATAATTATTTATTAGTTAATAATTTTATACACAATCAAGCGATTTTTTGCTTTGATTTTTAAAATAATTTTATATTATTAAATATTGCAATTATTAATGAAATAAGTATACAGTATTTCATTAAATTGAAACTGAAAATATCTATTAGTAATTCATTAATAAAATGTGTTAATTCCTTCACTTTGCGTTATTCTTCACTTATTTTTATGGAAAGAGGCAGAATTTTAATAATTAAAAAAAATACAATATTTCTTAATTAATAGTTTTATCTACAACAGCAGTTATTTGATTTTTAAAATATTTTTATCCAAATTAATCGATTTTTATAATATTTGTGCAATTATTAAGAAAGATGTAATTAAACTCAGTATTTTACATCATTTAACACATATTTTTATAAAATAATTTTGAATCCAAATTATTTTATCTTTAGAACATTTTTAATCCAAATTGAATATTTCAAATGCGAGACTGAAATTACAGTAATTATTAAGAAATATTTCATTAAATCCTGCTGTTTACATTTTTTCACATATCATTTCAATAATTTTAAACTGAAAATCTCTACTGGAGATTCATTAATAAATTACAATTATTTATTATGTAATAATTTTATCCACAACCAACATTAGGTTATTTTTTTATAATATGCTTTATTTCATTGATTTTTGAAATAATTTTAAACCAAAATTAATAAATTTTTGAAATATTTGTGCAATTTATTAACAAAGATGTAATGAAATTTACTACTTTACATAATTCCACACATATTTTTACACAATATTTGAGAAATAATCTATTGGTTATTAGTTAGTTAATAATTTTACTTACGAAATAAATTTAAGAATTTATATGCTTTTTCTGTTTGATTTTGTTCGGAAATTTTAAATCCAAATTGTTTTATCTTTAGAACATTTTTAATCCAAATTCTAAGTTTCAAATGTGAGACAGAAATTACAATAATTTTAAAAAGAGAAAAAATCTATTTCTGTCTAATTATTAAATTAAAATTATTAATTAGGTAATAATTTTTTCTACAACGAACATTAAGTTATTTTATATTTTTTTGTAATTTTTATCCAAATTATTCGATTTTTTAAATAATTTTTATCCAAATTATTCGATTTTTATAACATTTTTGCAATTATTAACAAAGTTTTTATTAATTCACACATATTTCATAATGAATCTATTGTTAATTCTTAATTACATACTATTATTTGTTAGTTAATAATTTTACCTACAAAATAAGTTTAAAATATTATATTTGTATTTTTTTATCCAAATTGTATGTTTTAAATGTGAGACATAAATTATAATAATTATTAAATAATATTTCATTAATTCCTACACTTTCCACACATTTGTAAACATTTTTTCAATATTTTAAAACAAAAAAAAAATAGAATCTAACGGAATTTCATTAATAAATTACAATTATTAAGTAATAATTTTATTCACAACCAACATTTAACTATTTTTATAACAAACATCTGTTCTTAGATATTGAAAATAATTTTAAACCAAATTATTTGAGATTTGTTTTATTCCGATAATTAAGACAATTATTAACTACATTTCAATGAAACCTGCATAAAATATTTGCAAAATTTATTTTGTTGTAATTTTCAAACCGGACTATACTGAATCTGGACTGAAAAAAGCCGCACTATTCGAGGTATTGCCATATTATATCATTAAATTTAAACAGGTTATCGGTAGTTAATTAATGACATAATCCCTAATCAATGATAAGCTGTTTGGTCTTTGGAATGTTTTTAATGCATATTTCCTACATCAGGCATTAATTTTGTACACGCTTCATTTTTGTAATACAGTAATGATAGTGGACTGAATCATAACAAGAAAGGTCATCTCGCGTCTAGAGATGTTAGATAAGTTCAAATATTCATAATTTTGGATCTCAAATTGCTTTTGATAATAAACAACATTTCCTGATTTACACTCCTATACCAAATTCCGTTTCTGTTTTAAAAAAAAAAATTTAAATAATAATTTAACAGTGAAATAATGAAAATTAGAAATATTTAAAAATCTTATTAAAATGTATTTAATTTTAATTATTTTAATAATAATTTTTTAGTGAAAATTGTAAAAATTATTATAAAGAAAATTATATAATAAATAAAATAAAATACACAAATTTCTTATTATCAATTTTATAAAAGTTAACTAAAATCATACAACAAAGTTCGTTGACATGTTATCTAATTTTTTTAATGATGACTCATTCACTACACTTCCTCCATCTAATTATTTATAATTTGTTGAATTCAGTCCAAATAGTATAAATTAAATGCAGCATCACGTAATGTGCATAACTTAATGGTATATCCATTTCAATTAAACGTAATGTTACATACGGATTAACGTAGAAAGCATTAATTACAAACATTCCTTAAATATTTATGTACATATCTTGAAACGAGTGTTTACTTAAAACGTTTCAGCTAACCGAAGAAAGTTTGCCGCACTGCACATCGCAAGTTCCGTAAGTTTTAGCAAATTATTAAACATTTTTAATTGCCAATTATTATTTAAATTTTAACTGTTTACAAATAAAAAAAATATAATAATAATTAGCAAGAAATTAATATCCGGAAAAAATAATTATTACAACAAATTTTCATCAGAAATTTCAATTTGAATATGTATTTATTATAATTTTAAATAAATATTAATATACATTTTTTTTTTAATTATAGTTTATCTTCAAAATCTAAACTGATTTCCATGGATGAAGAAAGTGGTATGTGCTTATTTTTTCAAATTACTTAATAATAATACATAACTATATCATCTCTCATTTGTAAATTAAATACCTCGCATAGTGCGGTTTCACTAGTACTATAGAAAACTTGAAAATTTCGAAAGAATGTGAATTTTATATGAGGTATTGCTGTAATTTTAGTTGTGTATATTAAATATTAACTAGATTATAAATTTTAATGAATGATTTATTTCTATTATTAATTAATTTAACATACTTACAATTTTAGTACTAAACTTTGCAATCTAGTTGAATGCACTTAGAAATGTGTGGATTGAATAAATCCAGATTAACGTAAACCGCGGAAATCACAAATCAATTGGTAAATATTTATTTAGAATGTGAATATTTGTCAATGGTGTTACCTAAGATATAGTTTTTATTTTATGTAACTAGTACATATTTTGCTACATAGAAAATATTAATTATGTAATATTATTATATTCTTCTACCTTTGAAAAGATATTAATTTCATCGAAATTATATAGAAAATATTAATATTTCAATTAATTGTGAAATTATTTGGAAATTGCTAAGAAAAGTTTATTACTTTAAACAATCTAAATTTTATTTAAAAACGATATGAAAATTTGTATTGTAAATTATTAACGAATTCTAACAATGATAATGTTTTCTTATCATATTTAAAATGATTAGAACGTGTTAGCACGTAATAGTTTAAAATTAGTAGAAGTTTGAAGATCAAATTTTGGACCTTTTCTGTCTGCCATGTGAGAATTATAAAATACACATGGAGAAAATGCAATTTCTAAACGTGATATCATTGCGAAACTTTTCGCATTCTTTAAACATTATATCATAATATTAATTAATAGTAAAAACTAGTTTCAATTCAAACATTATTGATAATAATTAAAAAAATATAAAATAAAATAAATTTATTTTTTTACTATTTTTATGGATTAAACCTCAAATTTTACGGTATGATTGAATTGTATAGGGGCTTATTGAATTCAGTAATTTAATGTATTTAGGTGACACAAAGCAACAATGAGTTTAGCATGAATTGGCAAATTTGTTGACTCAATAAAAAAAAGGTAACAAAGAGGATTGGAATTTCAAGACCGTCAGCAAATTTCCAAGTTAGAAAATGCAAATAATGAAAAGACAATTAAATCTAAGAATTAATAGTCAGCATTAAAGAACTACTAGAATTCTTATGAGCAACTTTCGTAAGTTGAAAAATATTATAATTAAATGTTGATTAGAAACTCTAATGCAGTAATTATTTCGTTTAAACGAGTATTATTATCTCCATTTTTTTGAGGCATTCATTATGTAATTAACAATAATATTCTTTTACCGTTTAAGTAATTTGTGCATGTTACCAAAAAAAGAACATCGTAATTGCTTAACTTTTATTAGTAAATGGAATAAATTTATTTTAACGTTACAATATTTTATAATATATTTTTTTTTTAATATAAAAAATATATTTCCTGTTTATTAGTTTAAAATAATTTATTAATAACAAAAAAGCATACGGATAATTTCAGTTTCAATGAAAATGTTACATCAACGCTTAAAATAAATACATTGTGGAATTTACAATTGTAAATATAGTGTTTATTGTGAGTCATTGTTTAACTTCAATTTAGTTGAGTTTAAAAAATGAATTAATGTTAAAAAAATACTTAACTGTTGTGAATTATAAATAGTAGAATTTATTTATTATGTAATGTTATTTATTATTTACAGGGAAGTCTATTATTGGTACATAAGCATTAAGAAAACATTATAATGTATATTAAATCACTGTTTATTAAAGTATTAAGTAAATGATAAGAGAATAAGAGTATTTTAAATTATTAATATAGTTGCGAAATTGTGTTTTAAATCATTTTTTATTAAAGTATTCATTAAAAGCGATAACAAAACAATATTAAAAAAAAATAACACAGAGGATTGGAGTTTTAATAATAATCAGCACATTTCGAAGTTAGAAAATGCAAATAATGAAAAGAGAAGTAAATCTAAGAATTAATAGTCAGCATTAAAAAAACTAGTAGAATTTTTATGAGCAACTTTCGTAAGCTGAAAAATATTATAATTAAATATTGATTAGAAACTATTTTCGAGATAATTACTGCATAAGAATTTCGTTTAAATACTAACAAAATAACACACTATTTGTTTGTGACATTCATTATATAATTAACCATAAGATTCTTTAACCGTTTAAGTAATCATACTTAATGACTCTCAATATTTTTTGTACATTTTACCAAAAGTAAAAAATTGTAGCTGCTTAACTTTAATTAGTAAATGGAATAAATTTATTTTAACGTTACAATATATTGCAATATTTTTTTATGTATATAAAAATTTATTTCCTGTTTATTAGTTTAAAATAATTTATTAGTATCACAAAAGCATACGGATAATTTAAGTTTCAATGAAAATGTTACATCAACGCTTAAAAAAAATACATGCGGAACGTAACGTTCATTTTACTATTGTAAATATTGTTTTTATTGTTTAACTTTAAATTTAAAAATTGATTTAATGTTTAAAAAACAATAATTGTTGTGAATTATTTGATTTATATTTATTATTTACAGGAAAATACATAATTGATACTTTGGCATTAAGAAAACATTATAATGTGTATTAAATCACTATTTATTAAAGTATTAAGTAAGTGATAAGTGAACAAGAGAAGATACAAATATTTTAAATTATAATATAGTGAAATTGTGTTTTAAATCACTTTTTATTAAAGTATTCATTAAAAGCGATAACAAAACAATGTAAAAAATAGGTCAGATATTAATATTTGGTCATAGACATATGAATACATGCGTAAACAAAGAGAAACTTTCGATTGCAGTTACGGATTTCTATGTCACGAAAAAAATCAATTAAAAAAATATTTATAAAATATTAATAATATTGTGTTGTTGAGGTTAATACAAGCAATACCTTAGAACCATCATTGTCGTAAAGAGTGGCCAATTCCAGTAAATATTCGATTCGCACTTTTCCGGTGCGTTTGGGATCGCAAATCTTGAAAACGTCCACTAACTGCTTCATGGAGACGGCATGTTTGATCCTTTTGCCCGGCATGTCGCTATTCCTCGAGGATCAACCTCTTTCGGTTTCGGGGATGATCAGAACTCGCGCTCGATTCGCGCTCATACCGAACACTGAACGACGACGACCACACCGCTGCACCTGAGCTCTTCCAAGCTACGCAGCTAATTGCTTCCACATAGCCTTGCCTATTGGCTCCGAACGTGGAAACTCGATTCTATTATTTCAATCGGATTCTCGGTTTCGAATTGGATTTCATTGCAAAATTGCTTTCGGTCAACGAGCATGTGCCTGTTAAATGGTAGATCATTCAATTTGGATTAATTAAGTCAATAGAATGAGGTCTTGCGACGGACAGTTTCTTTGCGACCATCGAGGAAGGAAAACGCGTCGTTCGTCGTAACCAGAACATAGGCATCCGCTGCCGTCTGTTTACGTTCCGATAAGATAGTACACGGATTTAAAAATCCACGTGACGATAAGCTGTATACAGCTGTGCCATTGGACGACGGACATCCACACTTTCGCGTATAACTTGAACATACTCTCCTCTCTATATTATTTTTTTGTCTTCTCGTCGGAACACAACACGCGCGCTCATGAGCCGCTAGTTTACTCGTTTATTTTGTAGAGAGAAGTTCACGAAATGTCCAAGTTCGCAGCGTTCGTGAAGAACGCGTTCACAAAACATCCGGTTATTGCGAACTCCGTCATCTATGGGACCCTTTATCTTGGAGCTGAGATGTCTCAGCAGGTGATGACGAAGAAAGTCCTCGTAAGTAGAAATTACTATTGAAATATTTATATACTCATTATTATCTTTTGTAGACTGATAAACCTGAACCGATGGACATGCCCACCTTGGCGAGATATGGATTTTATGGTACTATTATTCAAGGACCGCTGTTAACCTTCTGGTAAACCTCATTATAATTTCAAATTTTTATTCAAATTGCTGCGCTCTCCACAACATAGGCAACTTATTATACTCAAATTTCTATCCTAGAACTATTTACCAATCAACATAATTCACTTACAACAATTTAAATCATACACAAAGTTTAAACATTACATAATATTATTACCTTTTTTTATTCTATAATATACACACTTCACAACGATAACAATTGCATAGCAACAAATTATTATACAACAATCAAAACATTTTAAACACTACCTTTTTTCTCTTATATAAATCTATTTATTAATTATAAATACTAATAAAAATAATATTTATTTTGCGATTTATAATCTGATAAATCTCACTTTGAAAATTAAAGTTATTCAAAATTAAATAATTTTATGAATTCGAACTCTTAATGAAAAAAATCGAATAAATTCATTTAATTATTAAAATATTTGTTTACACTTAAATTAATAACAAAGTCGTTATAAATATTTGTGAATGCCCTATGCGACTTTGTTAAGAGTCAAAGGTCAATACGTTTTGTGCAACAATTTAGCAATTCTCGTTATTCAATCATAACAATTGTGGATTAAATAAATAATCACTTTTTTGTCAATTACTATAATTTGTTCACTAATTATTATTCAAATATATTTTTATTTTTGAGCATAATATAAAAAAATTCTTCGAAATAATTATGTAAGTAATTAACAAATCGCTTAAGAGAAGAATTTAACCTTGGAAGTTGCTGCAATTTTCGTTGCAAGTAAAATTATATAATTGGTTTTATGGAACGTCAATTCGTTTTACAAATATAATAATACCTAGTTTAAATAGAAAATATTATAAATTTAGTATTAAGTAATGAAATTATTAGTTTAGATAGAAATTATTTAAATATAGTAAAAACGAACATTGTTATCATATTTATATAATTTTAGAAATTGCTTATTTTTATTTCAACTACATTAAAACTGGTAATATAAAGTCTAACAAAATTGTTTAATTTAAGATTAGTGGAATTGCAGTGCTATAGAATTATATAAAGCTTAATTGTAAATGTAAAAATTATTAGATTGACCTTGTTCTTTTATGAATTTATTGAGGTATGAAAAAAAAACGGTTAATATATTTTTGTGTGTTTTAGGTATAAATGGTTAGATGCGAAATTTGTTGGTACTGGTCTAAAATTGGTTGCGAAGAAGTTGATGGTGGATCAATTTGTGAGCGTTCCGCCACTTTTATTAATTTTCTTCGTTTGTAAGTGAAATATCAATATAGCAAATTGACGAGAATTTAATTTTTCTTTGTATTTTGCAGCTATGAGTATTATGGAGAGAAAGCCAAACGTTTTGGAAGAATTCCAAAGCAAATTCAAGCAAACCTTCACGAACAGTTGCATGTTTTGGATGCCGGTGCAGGCCATCAACTTCACCTTCGTTCCAGCAGCTTTTAGGGTCGTCTACATTGGTACGGCGAGCTTCGCTTGGGTCAACATTCTTTGCTACATCAAAAGGCAGCAATATTAAGCAGTTATTATTGTATTGAAATTTAGTCGAATTTAGTTAGTAAGCTCAAATGAAAAGAAAAAGTAATAATAATAAACAATTAATTAACGCATGTTTTCACACTCTCAAAGTGAAATTTTTGACTTGCTTTTGATGATATATATTTTAAATTTAAATCGACGTTTTTTATTTTTGAAAACTATAATTGTTTTAGTGTACACAAATGTTCGTAGACTTCTGTTCTATTCAAATTCTATGAAGGGATAAATTACAATAAAAATATCTGTGATATATGTACTATATAGTAGCATACTTTCAGTATGTTCGATTTCCGAGTGCTTCCCAGGGATTGTTCCTTTATATGTCTCTATTTCTTGAGATTGTACAACTTTTATTCAGAAGAAATTTCATTTTCTTCCATTTGGATTAGATATAATTAGTATTTTAATAATGTAATTAATTGTTTCTTAATAAAAAAGACATATTTGATTTTCAACAGTTATTTCAATTTTGCATCAAAAATTAAACTATAAAAATCAGAATATATGCTTGATGTATATTTATTGTATCAAATTCTAAACATTTTTATTTTTTTTTTTTAATCAGTTTTATAATAAATGAAAAATTAGTTAATTTGATTTGACTCACAAATGATTTTTTAAATGTTTTATTTACAATCTACCACAATCTGGTAATAACTAAATGCAAGTGACATATTGACACTTATGGGGAAATAACCCAACGGATTTTTTCTACAATTTTTTCCTTATTTATCTGATTCTACCCATAACACTACATTATAGCAACATTCGACTTTTATGGCAAATCTTATGTAACTCTCCATTCTATAGCTGCAAACAAAGGTTGAGCTTTAAACCATTCGACAATGCGTCGCCCTTAATACAAATTTAACTTAGACATTTAATTTTTGCACTCTCTATAGTTGAAGGTCATTTTGGATAACGTTATTTGATACGTAAAATGAGGTTATTAGAATTGATTGGAACCGTTACAGATATGTAATCTATAGACATTAAAACTCAAAAGTCACTTCAGTCTGTTAATGAAAGCTGACAATATGCAATCTCTGAAAAAACTTTTGAATCGTGGTAAGTTGAGCAGTAATTTAAATTTATAAATTTTGTTTGGTATTTTTTAGGAAACTTGTATATTTTTCCGTTTATTTTCAGCATCGTTAGAGTAATTATAAAAATGCTTTAACGTCTTAAAAAACTACTTTAATTCTTCATTTTAGCACTCAAAATTTGTCGGTCAATTACATTGGATTGCACTAGTACCAATATCTTTAATATGCACTATTTTTATGTGCTTGATATTGATTGTTTCATCGATTTACTACGAGATTGTGGATTTCTTGTTGAGGTTGAAGCATGGGGATGATTATTGCGGGATTATGGATGGATCCGATGTTGTTTGGGTCGTCGAAGAAGGAAGCGCTTCTGTAATTAACTGTCTCGTCATGATTGATGCCAAAGATGGGGAAGGTTGTGAATCTCTTTTTGAATTCGTACAAAACTCCTTCGAGGATATCTGCAAAACAAGCAAGAAGATGAGTTGTGTTCGAAGATATTTCTTGGGTTACGGGTATTTCTTGAAGACGCACGTCAACATCCACGAGTACGTCAAGTATTTGGAGGATTATAAAGATGTGGAAGGACTGAACTTGCTGATGGATAAGTTGAGTAACTCTTTATTACCTGCTGGGAATACGGCTTTGTGGGAAGTGTATGTTGGAAGGGTTGCTTTAAAGTGGGAAAATAATGGAGGTAAAGTTCAGTATCCAGTTTTCATCAAGTATCACCACAGCCTTGGGGATGGCATCTCTTTAATCACTTTAATGACCACACAGTTATTCGACAATGGGATGAACATCATGAAAGAAAAGTGCGAAACTTATGGAAACATTGTTAAAAAGGCGGCTTTAAAAAATCCGGAACCTTCTGTCCTGGAGAATATAAAGAAAATGTTCAATAAAAATTACATCACATATTTCGGTCCGCTTGAACGCAAAGATGAAAACATGTTGCATGGGAAACGCTTGAGCCAAGAAAAGCACGTGTGCTATTCTGTAGAGAAAGAATCCACGAATTACGTGGAGAAAGTAAAATCTATCAAGAATCGGTTGAAAGGAATATCATTCAGTGATGTAATTATATCAGCGTTTTCTGCAAGTTGTTCCGAATATTATATGGCTCACGACGAGGTATTGATACTATACTATAATTAGATAAACATAGTATTGAATTCCGGTTTGCAGAATCCTCCGGAGAAGATTCGTCTCGCAATTCCTTATTACTTAGCTTCACCCAACTTCGAAAACATTGCAAATTTGAAGAACAATTTCGCAATGGGTATCCTCAACATTCCTATCAAGGACAATGATATCGCCGAGAATATGATGGACAGATTAGTGTCAATCAATAAAGATTCGCAAATTTCTAAAGACAGTTTAGATTTCCCGGTGAGTCTTTATTTCATTCAATATTCAATAAAAAAATCTATTCTGAGGCAAAAATCTTATGTTTAAGACTAAAAATAGATTTGTTATGATAAGCGTGCATATTTTGATTCCAGTTCGGCTTTGTCTAAGTCATGTTCTCAAGGAAGAAAATAAATTAATTTCAGCGCAATAACAATTAAAATTATGTTTATTTATATTAATGCAAAAAAAACATGTTTACAATTATTTCTTATAATCTTTTGTAATTCTTTTTTCTAGTTTACATTTTGGCTAATCAAGGTCGTGACAACTCTTGTTCCTTTATCGATATCAAACTACTTGATTAAAGATAACAGCATTACGGTAGCTCTTAGCAACATTCCAGGAATTGACTCTGCAAATCTCATCAGCGGCCACGGAATTAGAGACGCCTTTGTCTGGGCTCCGAACATTTTGAAATGCGGTAAAACCAAAATTTCTCATAACGAATTGTATATATTCTAAAAATATTAAACTTATTTAGGTATCACAATCACAATATTTACATTCGACGGACTGTTTCGTTTTGGATTACTTGTTGATAAAAAGATCATAAAGGAGAAATCGGAGGTCCAGCAAATTTGTGATAACATTTTCAAATATATAGATCATTTGGACAAGATGATCTGAGATGAAAAGATTTAATTTCAATTGCAGCAAAAATATAATTAAAGATCATTATGTTTTATTAGCTTTGTTATTAATAATAATTATAATATTTAATGCAGCAACAAATTACAAAAAAAAAATATTAACAAAAAATAACATATACTCAATATAACAAAAAGGGCAACAAAGGGCTATTAAACATGCAGGAAATCTGACTTCCAGCTCTTAAATTACAATACCTGTAAAATGTATCGAGATTGGAAGTCCTGGAGATAAGCTTTTAAACTAAGGAAATTTTCCTACAAGACAGTAACTCTCTATAAAATTTGCTAAATCAAAATCTATATGGGAGATCAAGTATTTAATACGTTTATAAGATGTGATAGTATTAATTATGTGGATAAATCTCTTTTGGTAATTCACACACAATTTAACTATTTTATTTTTTACTGTATCTATTCGAGGTCATTGTGGATAACATTATTTGTTACATAGCGTGCAGTTGGAACTTTGATTGGAAGCGTTGAAGATTACGAATAATTACGTAATTAATATTGAAAATAAAATGGAAATGTTTTTAAACGACATTAATGCTCTCTAGCTGCAAGCCAATTCAGTTTGCTAATGAAAGCTGACAAGATGCAATCTCTAAAAAAACTATTAAAACTAGGTATGTCAAAATTTATTTAACAAATTAAGTTTAAAAATTATTGGCCTTTTTTAGAGAACCTGTATATTTTTTTCTACGTTTTCGGCCTATTTAAGGTTATTAGCCATATTTCTTTAAATCTTAAAAACACACGTAATTTAATTTTATATTTTAGCAATTAAAATTTATTGGTAAATTGCATTGGATTGTACTATTACCATTATGCTTGATGTGCACCGTTCTCGTATGTTTAATATTGATTATCGCAGCGATTTACTTCGAGATTGTCAATTTCTTATTGAAGTTGAAGCATGAGGATGATTATTTTGGAATTATGGATGGACCTGATTTAGTTTGGGTAGTTGAAAAAGGAAGCGCTTCGTTAATAAACTTCATCTTCGCGGTAGATGCTAAAGAAGGGGAAGGCGTTGAACCGCTTTTTGAATTTATAAAAAACTCGTACGTGAATATCTGCAAAACGCACGAGAAGATGACCTGTGTTAGGAGATATTTTATGGGTTACTGGTATTTTCTTAAGACGCGCATCAATTTCCATGATTACGTAAAGTATTTGGATGATTACAAGGATGTCGAAGGCCTGAACTTACTGTTAGATAAATTGTGTGATTCCCCTTTACCAGATGGGAATACGGCTTTGTGGGAAGTGTATGTTGGAAGGGTTGCTATAAAGTGGAAAAAGAACGATGATAAACTTCAGTATCCAATTTACGTCAAATATCATCACAGTCTCTGCGATGGTATCTCTATAGTCACTTTAATGATTACACAGTTAGTCGAAAATGGGGTGAACATCATGAAAGAAAAGTGCGAATCTTACGGAAACCTCCTGAAAAAGACGGCCTTAAAAAAAAATAAGCCTACGTTCTTAGAGAATTTAAAGAAAATTTTCACTAAAAGTTACATCACGTATTTCGGTCTGTTGGATGATGCTGACAATAACATGCTGCATGGGAAACCCTTGAGCCACGAAAAGCACATGTGCTACTCCTTAGAGAAAGACTCCACGAATTACGTGGAAAAAGTAAAATCTATCAAAAATCGTATAACGGGAACTTCCTTCAATGATGTAATAATTTCAGCTTTTTCCGCGAGTTGTGCCGAGTATTACATGGCTCACGACGAGGTAACGATGCCTGTAAATGGATAAGCCTAGTTTTCATTTCCAGTTTCATTTTGCAGAATCCTCCAGAGAAAATTCGTCTTGCAATTACGTATTACATAGCTTCACCCCACTTCAAAGACATAGTGACGACTGGTAGCAATGGAGACACCGTTGCAAAATTGAAGAACAACTTTTCATTGGGTTTCCTCAACCTTCGTATAAAGGACAAAGATATCGCTCGGAATTTACTTGACAGATTGATGAGCATCAATAAAGACTCGCAAATTTCTAAAGACAGTTTAGATTTACCGGTGAGTGAAATTTCTATCTAGTTTCCTTATTACATTAAATATTGGCCTATAACCAATCTATGCAAGGTCAAAAGATTAAATACATATTCATTTATGTAATCAACATTTTCAACGTATAATTCTCAAATAGAAATTGTTTTGATTGCAAACAAATATGATACTTTGGCCGGTTTAAATTATTACTCTAATTTTAGAACTTTGAAATTATCCAACCAATTACATTTAAACTTTAGAATGTAATTGGTTTCGTAAACAAATTAATAAATTTCTTTTGATATAATTTACTAGAATTGTTTTTATGAAGAAGTTTTAATATAATCATATAATTGTATTGATACATAAATATGATCCTTCAGTTACGTGTTTACTTTCTATTTCAGTAGAAAATAATTTCAATCTAAACTTAAACTTAATAATTGAATAAGAAATATTAGAAAATTATTGTTAATAATAATATTTATTGCAAAAATAAATTAGAAAAATATTAAAAAAAAACTTAATACAATTCAATTGCTGAAATTATTGTGATTAATTTAATAATTTCATTTAAGAAAAAAACATTAACATATATTTATTTAAATACATAATTTGTTTTAATACAAAATATCTAATTTCAGTTTGTATATTGGCAAATGAATGTTTTGGCGTCTCTTTTGCCTTTCTCGATAGTAGATATATTTGTCAAAGCAAATAGGACCACGTTGATTCTAACCAACGTTCCAGGAATCAACACTACATGTCTCAAAAGTGGTCACAAGGTTAGAGATATCTTAGCTTGGCCTCCAAACTTTTTGGATTGCGGTAAAACGAACTTTCTTATAATGTAACTTACACAAAATAAACATTCAACTTTTACAGGTATTTCCTTCTCAATATTTTCGTTCGACGGACTGTTGCGTTTGGGATTACTGGTGGATAAAGGCACCATAAAGGAGAGATCAGAAGTACAGACAATTTGCGACAACGTTTTCAAATATATTGATATGTTGGACACGATGACCAAGGAAATTGAAAATAAATTAAATTAAATTTACATTTTTTTTGTATTATTCGTATAATAAAATAAAAAATTAAATCATATTTTAACAATCATGATAATTAAACACCAATATTTTGGGCTAATCATAATAGGCCTGTGGTTCACAATAAAAGAAATACAATCTGAATTCTTCAAGAATGTGCTCACACTGGTTCAGGAAATTACAGCAAATTGTCGTTAAAAGTAAACGAGATTGGGATAAACATTGAAAATAAACTTTATACAATAATTTACACGAGATTTTTTTTTCTTAGACCCAAAATTTGTCGTAAGCCCTAGAATCTGCCGTAGTCCTGAGACAAAACATGTTATAAATAGTTGATTGAGCTTTAACATAGTTTTTGATGGAATACAACTCTAAGATATTGTACTACTATGACAAAGGGACCATTAGAGCTATTGTTGATTACAACATAGGAAATGGATTTAAATTCCTCTTTTTATGAAAAAAAAAAAACTAATAATTGCAATTTGAAAATATGTACAAATAATGCGTTTGTAATATATGCACATGTGAAAATAGAGTTGCATAAGAAATTACAAAATCTGTTTCGTCTTTTTTAGGAAACCTGTATATTTCCTTTTACGTTTACGGGAGCTTTAAATTAATAGCACTTAAAATTTGTTGTACAATTGCATTGGATTTATCATTTTAGCAATTTACTGATTGTGAATTTCTTGTTGAGGTTGAAGCTACCGAAACTTACAAAATCGTCTTTAAAAGACTGAACTTGCATGAAAATGTTCAAAAGAAAATTACATTACATTTCGGTCCGTATAAAAAAAAAACTTTTGCAGGTATCACCACAATTTATTTATTTACTTATAATGGAAAAATGAAAAATTTGAAGTGTACATTTTCAAAATATATCGATAAAAAAATCAATTGCAGAAAAATATCATAACATAGTGGATATGTTTCATTAACTTTAACCTTTTTTTAGTAAAAATGTTTTAGTAATAATCCTAAAAAAATAAGAAACTTAAACGGGTGAGTGCAGGAAATTTGGCTTTTAACAAACTTTCGAAAATTTTTCTGCAAGACAGTATAAAATTTAACATTTTATTAATTTAGACATATATAAATAATAAATAAATTAAAATCTTATATTCTGAAATGTAATTCGCAGATCAAGGGTCTTGTTTACGCAATACGCATTCAATTTAGATATTTCATTTTTTACTGTATCGAGGTCGTTGTGGCACTATCGTTCCTATAGACTTTGATTAAATAAATATTCGCAATTCATATTGAAATTAACATTAAGACTCTGTAGCTACGAGCCAATTCAGTGACCTAATGATAGCTGACAAGATGCAATCTCTGAAAAAACTATTGAAACTCGGTATGTAGACCTTTGAAAATTAACTTAATAGTTTAAGTTTAAAAGTCTTGGGTTGTTTTTAGGGAACCTGTACATTTTTTTTTACGTTTTCTGCATCTTTAAGGTTCTTAGCCAAATTGCTTTAAATCTCCAAAATTTATTTAATTTAATTCCATATTTTAGCACTCAAAAACTTTCGGTAAATTGCATTGGATTGCACTAGTACCATTATCCTTAATATGCACCGTTTTCGTATACTTAATACTGATCGTGGGAGCGATTTACCTCGAGATTGTCAACTTAGTATTGAAGTTGAAGCACGGGGATGATTATTGCGGGATAATGGATGGAGCTGATTTAATTTGGGTAGTTGAAGAAGGTAGCGCTTCGATAATAAACACGCTATTCATGATCGATGCCAAAGATGGGGAAGGCTGTGAACCTCTTTTTGAATTCATGCAAAACTCCTATGAGAATATCTGCAAAACGCACGAGAAGATCGGCTGCGTTCGAAGATATTTTATGGGTTACTGGTATTACCTCAAAACACACGTCAACATCTGCGAGTACGTGAAGTATTTGGAGGATTACAAGGATTTGGAAGGATTTAACCTGCTGATGGACAAATTGAGTAACTCTCCATTACCAGCTGAGAACACGGCTTTGTGGGAAATGTATATTGGAAGGGTTGCTTTAAAGTGGGGAAAGAACGGTGGTAAAGTTCAGTATCCAGTTTTCATCAAGTATCATCATAGTCTCGGCGACGGTATTTCCATAGTCACTTTAATGACCACGCAGTTATTCGAAAATGGGATGAACTCCATGAAAGAAAGATGCGAATCTTACAAAAATGTACTTAAAATTCCTGCCATGCAAAATTCGAAACCTAATTTCCTGGAGAAATTAAAGAAATTTTTCAATAAAAGTTACTACATCACATACTACGGTCTGTTGGATGACGCTGATAATAACATGCTACATGGAAAACCCTTGAGCAACGAAAAGCACATATGCTACTTCTTGGAGAAAGAGTCGACAAATTATGTGGAAAAAGTAAAAGCTATCAAGAATCGTATTAAGGGTATCTCTTTCAGTGATGTAATCATGTCAGCGTTTTCCGCGAGTTTGGCCGAATATTACATGACTCACGATGAGGTAACAAAGCCAGTAATTGGATTAGTCTAGTTTTCAATTCCTGTTCCATTTTGCAGAATCCCCCAGAGAAAATTCGTCTCGCAATTCCGTATTACATGGCTTCAGCCTACTTACAAAACGTAGTGACGACTGGTAGCAATGGGGAAATTGTTGCAAAATTGGAGAACAACTTTATAATTGAATTCCTCCATATTCGTATAAAGGACAATGATATCGCTCGGAATTTACTTGACAGATTGATGAGCGTCAATAAGGATTCGAAAATTTCTAAGGACAGTTTAGATTTTCCGGTGAGTGAATTCTATCTCTTGTTTACTTATTTTATTAAATAATCTTTGCCAATGGTTAAAATACCAAATACATTTAAAAAAAATAATGAAAGTATGGGTTCGCGATTGCCAGTCTTGTTTTCGTTATGTTATCTTTCAGAATTTTTAACGTATAATTCGCAAATAGAATTTGTTTTGATTATTTATTTGCACAAACAAATATACATTGCGCATTTAAATGAGACTTTGATACTATTTACGTTCTTACTCTAATTATAGAACTTTTAAATAAATGGTAAGAAATATTACAAAATTATTCTTACATCATCATACAAAGGGAAGAACGTTTTGGACGGGAAGACTTTTTTGAACTATTGGATTTCGACATTGGGAGAAGAGGTGAAAAGCAATCAAGGATGGGACGGTAAATGGATTTTTATATGGAAGTTTTGACATGGATGCATATTTCCGAACTACGGAAGGTCAAAGATCGGAAGTGACGGAATCTAGTTTTTATTTCGGATTTAAAATGTTTGGAGTAGGAACTTATATTCAGTTTAGGATCAAGGACAATTACTAGTTTTTTTTACAGAGGTCGATGGGAATATGGGAGGGTTTCCAAAGGTAACATGGGGAGATGTTAGGGAAATATGATGGTAGCGAACAAGGAGTTTTTTTTGCAGTTTAATTGATTAAATTGTCTTTTCAAGTCGTTTTTGTCGGTTTATCGTATCTGTCTATATAGTTGTCGTTTAGTCTTTATTAGTCTACGGATGAAAGGTGGGAGTGAATAGTTATTAAGGGATTTCTTAAATATTTAAGAGTTTTAAAGAACGGTAGAGGAAAATAAGGAATGGAATTTAGTGATGTTATTAAAGGATTCAGGATTCTCAGATACAAAGGACAGAAGATCGGAATTGACATATCACATTTGTTAAAAATTTGTCAAGAGGTCCAAGTCGAATTTGATAGCCAGGTTGTCGGAGCAAAGATCAGGGTGGACCTTTAGATTCTTGATGTGGTATTGGATACTAAAAGGGCAGAGGGCAAGGTCAAGAATTGTGCTTGTATTGCCGTACATAATGAAGGACACGGACAAGGTCGGAATTGGTCAAGAAATGAAGGAACTTTGATTCATTTAAATTGAAGTCACCAACAATTAGAACATGTTTGAATAGGGATGCTTTAAGGAATATGGTGTCATCAATATTCGAGTTGGGATGGATCTAGACAAACACAATGTGGATATTTGAATTATCAAAAGGAATTGTGAAATGTAGGATTTTATTATCGAGATTGTTTAAAACGGGCGGGTTAGCTTTTCCTAGTTTAAATGAAGGATAGAGGAGATCGGAGGAAAGCATTGCTTCGAAAGAAAAAAAAAACATTAATTTACTTTTATTTCAATACATACATTTGTCTCAATACAAAATTTCTAATTTCAGTTTTCATTGTGGCAAATGCATATTTGTGCATCTCTTATACCTTTCCCGATAATAGAGTTTTTCGTCAAAACAAATCGGAGCACGATGGGTCTGACCAACGTTCCAGGAATGAACAGTTCGAATCTCAAAAGCGGTCACAAGATTAGAGATGTCATACCCTGGGCTCCGAACTTCTTGGATGGTGGTAAAACGAATTTTCTCATAACAAAACATATACAAAATAAACATTCAACTTTTACAGGTATTTCCTTCTCAATATTTACGTTCGACGGACTGTTGCGTTTCGGATTAAAGGTAGACAAAGAGATCATAAAGGAGAGATCAGAAGTGCAGCAAATTTGCGATAACGTTTTCAAATATATTGATATGTTGGACACGATGACCAAAACATATGAAAATAAATTAAATTTAATTTAAGAAAAATATAATTAAAAACGTTATATTTAAATAATTAAAATGCAATTAAATTATATAAAATTACTATAGTTGTCATATTTCATGAATCTGTAGTTCAGTGTTTCTTGTTTTGAAATGATTTGTACTTTAACTAACGAAAAATATTATTAATAATTTATTGCAATATACAACAAAAATTTAATAAATCGTTAGTTATCTAATACTTATGAAACTATTATATAATCATAAATAAATGTTTAATATTGTTCGGATTTACTGTTTAATAATATTATTGAAATAGAAATAAAACTGGATTGGATTAGATGTCATGCAGCTTATTATTATAACCTTGCGTAAATTTGCTGAATAACATTAAATAGTGAGCAGCGAGCCATTAAAAAGTCACTACAGTGTGTTAAAGAAAGCTGACAAGATGCAATCTCTGAAAAAACTTTTGAATCGGGGTAAGCCTACATTTTAACAATAATTTAATCATTTAAATTTAATAATCTATTTCGCTTTTTTTAGGAAACCTGTATATTTTTTTCTACATTTATAGCAGCCTTAAAGTAATTATCCAAAGTGTTTTAATTTAAGTTTTTATTTTAATTTCATTTTAGCACTCAAAATATTTCGGTCAATTGCACTGGATTGCACTGTTGCCATTAACGTTAATATGCACTGTAGGCATGTGTTTAACTTTGATCGCTTCAGCGATTTACTACGAGATTGTGGATTTCTTGTTGAGGTTGAAGCACGGGGATGATTATTGCGGGATAATGGATGGATCCGATTTAATTTGGGTCGTCGAAGAAGGGAGCGCTTCGTTGATAAACTCGCTCTTCATGATCGATGCCAAAGATGGGGAAGGTTGTGAACCGCTTTTCGAATTTTTACAAAACTCCTACGAGAATATCTGCAAAACGCACGATAAGATGTGTTGCGTTCGAAGATATTTCATGGGTTACGGGTATTTCCTCAAGACACACATCAATATCCATGATTACGTGAAGTATGTGGAGGATTATAAGGACGTGGAAGGATTTAACTTGCTGATGGATAAGTTGAGTCACTCTCCATTACCAGCTGAGAATACGGCTTTGTGGGAAATGTATATTGGAAGGGTTGCTTTAAAATGGGAAAATAACGGTGGTAAAGTTCAGTATCCAGTTTTCATCAAGTATCATCACAGCCTCGGGGACGGCATCTCTATAGTCACTTTAATGACCACGCAGTTAATCGACAATGGGATGAACATCATGAAAGAAAAGTGCGAAACTTACGGAAACATCCTGAACAAAGCGGCCTTAAAAAAATCGAAGCCAACGTTATTGGAGAATTTAAAGACAATTTTCAATAAAAGTTACATCACGTATATCGGTCTATTGGATGATGCTGATAATAACATGCTGCATGGGAAATTTTTGAGCCACGAAAAGCACTTGTGTTACTCCATAGAGAAAGACTCGACGAATTACGTGGAGAAAGTAAAATCTATCAAGAATCGTATGAAGGGAATCTCTTTCAATGATGTAATCGTTTCAGCACTTTCAGCGAGTTGTTCCGAATATTACATGTCTCACGACGAGGTAACAAAGCCTGTGGTTGGATGAATCAAGTTTTTCTACTCACGTTCAATATTGCAGAATCCTCCAGAGAATATTCGTATCGCACTTCCATATTACATAGCTTCAGCCAATTTCAAAAACATAGTGATGACTGGTACCAATCAAGAATTTGTTGCAAAATTGAATAACAACTTTGCAATGGGCTTCTTCAACATCCGTATAAAGGACAAGGACATCGCCAGGAATATGGTAGACAGGATGGTGTGCATCAATAAGAATTCGAATAATGCGAAGGATAGTTTAGATTTCCCGGTAAGACAGATTACTATAAATCAAAAAGCCCAAGAATTATAAACGAATATCAGAAAACCATTTTAAAACTATAATCATATATACTCAAACTTAAACTTCAAGGATTAATAATCTTCAGAAAACAAGTTTTAGTGTATCTATTTTGTGATATTAATTTTACTAAATATTATAAATAAAAACTAAATGACTGTGAAAAATAGAAAATGAATCTTAATATCCTGATTTGAATTGAATCACGTATTTACATGTGGTAATGAAAATAAAACAATGTGCAATATTCATTATTTTAAATGCAATAATATTTTTGTACAACTAAGCTTATTTTTCAATTGATTCATAAATATGCTTCATCGGACTTCAAGCTAGTTATTATTAAAAATAAATGAAATTTCTAAATCTACAAATAATTAAATTTTATTGAATTAATAATTGCAATTTGGTTATTTAAAACTATTTAATAATCTAAAATTTTGATTATAAATAACACATTTTAATTAAATTTTTAATTTATTCTAATTTCAGTTTATATTTTGGCAAATGAAGATTTTCTCGACTCTTGTTCCTATGCCGATAACAGAGATATGTGTCAAAGCGAATCAGAACACTGTGGGTATGACCAACGTTCCAGGAAATAACACTGCGAATCTCATCAGCGGTCACAGAATTAGAGACATTTTAATCTGGGCTCCGAACATTTTGAAATGCGGTAAAACGACATTTATCATAACGAAATTTTAATTTAGAAACGTTTTTAGGTATCACTTTCTCAATATTTACGTACGACGCAAAATTTCGTTTCGGATTATTGGTGGACAAAGAGATCATAAAGAAAAAATCAGAAGTGCAGCAAATTTGCGACAACATTTTCAAATATATTGATTTATTAGACACAATGACCAAGGCAAATAAAGACATTTGAATTAACTTGCAACGAAAAAATATCATTAATGATTGTTATATATTATTATATACAAAAACACTACCTTTTACCCTGCTAAGCTTCGTGATTGCTCGGAGGGTTTAGAACCGCATTAAGTTATCACGAGCCTCAGGGATTGTTTTTTTTTCATTTTATTAATTATTTATTTCATTTTTTAATAAATAAATAATTATGCAATAATTATTGTATAAATAATGTATATATGGTGGTTGTTCAAATTTGTGTGTGTCTTTTCTTTTTTTATTTGAATTATTTCTTCCTATTGTAATTTAAATTCGCGAGAAATCTTACTCGGGATTTCCTTAAACACCCTTTAAAATAATTTGATGAGTGGAGGAGTGGTGTATCTGTTTTCAAATGTCGTGGGTCCTAAATACATTAAAAATTATTATTTGAGGTCCCCTTGCATTATAGTTATGCTTGATTTGTGCAAATCTGAAACTAGAGTTGCATAAGTAAATACATAAGAAGCCTCATAGTTATTCAAAAACAGAAATACATAGAAAAAAATAAATTGTTTAAATAATACTAATTAGATTATAAATTAATTACACAATAAATTCAAATATTTAATTTCATAAAAATAATTTAAATATAAATGTTCAAAACTTTTTTGAATTTTTATTAAATATATGTCGGAGCGTCAGGATTAGATTCCGATTTAGGCGTGTGGAGAAGTCATTGTTACAAATTTAGGACTAGAGATCCAAGCCCAGCGACCCTTCTGGCAACTCCCTGATCATTCTTCTCTCAATGTCTCTATCTGAATGTCTCTCTGCCGGTCCTTCTGCTGCCTTGTTTCCCTCACACTCATTCCAGAGGAATCCCCTACCTTCTAGAA
This sequence comes from Nicrophorus investigator, assembly GCA_963457615.1. Lineage (NCBI taxonomy): Eukaryota > Metazoa > Arthropoda > Insecta > Coleoptera > Silphidae > Nicrophorus > Nicrophorus investigator. The sequence continues at coordinate 9,102,856 of OY735142.1, read as the reverse complement.
GATTCCCGAATGTGTGCGTGTCCTCGACACGTGTACTTAATAAACAAATAATGAAGACAATAGTGTTCTTTCTATCCTCGTCCTATTGTCTTGAGCTGGGACCCAATTGGGTCGCAATTATTATAAAAGAACAGCAAATAAGCAAATATCTGGTGTTTGGACAGATCTAAATATTCACGTGATCCTGATGGAATATCAACATGACCCAGCGCGAAGACAATGATGTTTGACAACGATGGTATTGTCTCGCGCTGAGGTCCGCAAATAATTTGAAAGTAATTATAATATTTGGTTTCAATAGTATTGTCTCTTTGTGTACCAACACATAAGATGTTTGATCAGGTGTGTACGCGTGCTCCGACATATATGTATATATAAAAAATATTAATATTACAAATAATAAAATGTAACAAAATAGTATAAATTACATTTCTATAAAATTTATATTTTCTTCACTTTACAAGAAATCTATAGTTCAATGTTTTGCGTTGAATTTATTTTATTTGGAATTCTAAATATTTTAGTCAAAATCTATGATTTAATTTATATTATTATTTTATCATTGCATAAATGCATTGTAAATAATTTGTTAATTATTAAGTAATTGAAAGTATGACAAAAATTATTAAATTTTATAACTATATTTTTGTATGAAAATATTTTTTTATACCATATTTTTATATACGATAGATTAAGTATAATTATTTGGTATTATTGTGTAAATTTAAAGGGAATTTGTGTTAAAAATGAAATAAAATGACCACAATTCGATTTAATTAAATTTCTGCAATGCTATGCATTACTATTGCAAGTACTACATTATGTAATAATGCACAACAGAACAGAATTGTATAATTAGCATTAGTTGAAGCAAAACAATGATTAGTTCCAAAAGATTAGCGTTTGATAGACAAAGCAATTTTCAAAAAAAACCTACAATTTAGTTACGATGGAATAAAATGTAAAATTGAAATTAAATCATAACTTTGCATTTGCAGCCTTGAATGTATTCATTGCGTTTTCTTAATATCATTAATTAGTTGGAACAATTTTCGAAATTAGCGGACGAATTTGTTTGTGATGCGATGCCATTGGACGAATGGTTAAATTGCGTTACCGTTAATCCAATCAACGCCGCATCTTGCGCTCCGAAAGCAGAAAGGGTCAGTGCTTCGGGCTGCGAGGCTCTTGTTTGTTTATTTAAACGAAACACAAAAAACAATTGATTTGTTAAAACAGATTGCATAAAGGAGTGATGCAAAAAGGAAAACTAAGTGTGCGTGAGCTCGACTGGATTGGATTTCATTCGGCTTAATTCAATTGAAGTTGAAATTCCGGCCGAGGTACAAGCTTCCACTTCTATTTTAACCTTGCGTTAATATATATATACAATTTTTTCTATTTAATGAATAACATTAAGGCTCTCTAGCAGCGAGCCTTTCAAAGCCAATTCAGTCTGTTAAAGAAAGCTGACAAGATGCAATCTTTGAAAAAACTTTTGAACAACGGTAAGTCCAAATTTGAACATTAATTTATTAATTTTAATTTAAAAATCGCTTTTTTTAGGGAATTTGTACATCTTTTTCTACATTTACGGCAGCTTTAAAGTAATTATCCGCTTATCTGCTTTAATTTTTTTTTGTTAATTTAATTCTTTATTTTAGCACTCAAAATTTTTTGGACAATTGCATTGGATTGCACTGCTACCATTAACGTTAATATGCACTGTAGGCATGTGTTTAACTTTGATCGCTTCAGCGATTTACTACGAGATTGTGGATTTCTTGTTGAGGTTGAAGCACGGGGATGATTATTGCGGGATAATGGATGGATCCGATTTAATTTGGGTCGTCGAAGAAGGGAGCGCTTCGTTGATAAACTCGCTCTTCATGATCGATGCCAAAGATGGGGAAGGTTGTGAACCGCTTTTCGAATTCCTACAAAACTCCTACGAGAATATCTGCAAAACGCACGATAAGATGTGTTGCGTTCGAAGATATTTCATGGGTTACGGGTATTTCCTCAAGACACACATCAATATCCATGATTACGTGAAGTATGTGGAGGATTACAAGGACGTGGAAGGATTTAACTTGCTGATGGATAAGTTGAGTCACTCTCCATTACCAGCTGGGAATACGGCTTTGTGGGAAATGTATATTGGAAGGGTTGCTTTAAAGTGGGAAAATAACGGTGGTAAAGTTCAGTATCCAGTTTTCATCAAGTATCATCACAGCCTCGGGGACGGCATCTCTATAGTCACTTTAATGACCACGCAGTTAATCGACAATGGGATAAACATCATGAAAGAAAAGTGCGAAACTTACAAAAACATGCTTAAAAGAGCAGCCTTGAAAAACTCGAAACCTACTTTCCTGGAGAATTTAAAGAAAATGTTCAATAAAAGTTATTACATCACATATTACAGTCTGCTGGATGACAATGACGAAAACATGCTGCATGGGAAACGCTTGTGCCAAGAAAAGCACTTGTGCTATTCCATAGAGAAAGACACGACAAATTACGTGGAAAAAGTAAAATCCATCAAGAATCGGATTAAGGGAATCTCTTTCAGTGATGTAATCATGTCAGCGTTTTCCGCGAGTTGTGCCGAGTATTACATGGCTCACGACGAGGTAACGAAGCCTGTAATTTGATGAGCCTAGTTTTCAATCCCCGTTCAATTTTGCAGAATCCTCCGGAGAAGATTCGTTGCGTAATTCCGCATTACATTGCTTCGGCCAACTTCAACAGCGTAGTTTCGACTGGTACCAATGGAGAAACCGTTGTAAACTTGAAGAACAACATCGCATTGGGTTTCCTCAATTTCCCTATGAAGGACAAGGACATCGCCCGGAATTTAGTGGACAGATTGGTGTGCGTCAATAAGGATTCGCAAAATTCTAAGGACAGTTTAGATTTTCCGGTGAGTCAGATTTCTCTCTCGTTTCCTTATTCCATTCAAAAAATTAACGCAATATGCACTTGTGACTATAAACAATCTATTCTGGGGCAAAAGGCCAAATGCACTTTCAGTTTATGCAATTGGAGAGGGAAGAAAATAGACGAAGAATCAATTCGCGTTTACCACGCTTTTTTTCATTTTATTGTCTTTCTGCAATTCCAACGCATAATTATTATCGAGAAATTAAGACAATTACAATTATGCAACTAAAATTATAAATATAAAATTATAAAAATAATGATATTCTTTAAATAAATTTTAAAATATTGAATTATTTGGTAAATGATTATATATTCTATAAATCTAATTGAATTTTAATAATAGTTTATTTAAAGAAATCTTAATATAGACAGAAAAAAATATTTTGATTACTCATTTGTGTCATTAAAAGGTCAATGTATTTTTTTGCTAATTATTTAAAAATGCAACCAAATACATTCAACTTAACAATGTTTTAATTAGTTTCATGTACACTAATTAAGTTACATTATTTTAATGAAAAATTTAACGTGAATAAATTGTAATAAATCAAATATTGAAATACAATAGTTCACTGATAAATAAATAACTTTTTTACATCAACTGTCTGATTCAGTAAATCATTTCTAAAATTATTTTTTTCAATATAAGAAATTTAGAATTATGTTTCAGCATTAATTAATTTATTTACTTATTATTTCTATTCATATCCAACTTCTTACAACAATTTTATCTGTTTATCTATTGCTTATATAATTATTTAAAGAAATAATTATATAAGCAATATCTTTTAAATTTATTCATTGTTTGAACAAATATATTTATTATTAATAAATAATAATTAAAATTGTGTGTATTTTTCTAATTTCAGTTCACATTTTGGCAAATCGAAGTTTTCTCAACTCTTGTTCCTTTCACGATAGTGGAGAATTGTGTGAAATCGAATCGGAACACGCTGGGTTTGACCAACGTGCCTGGAAATAACACCGCGAATCTCATCAGCGGCCACAGGATTAGAGACACCTTAATCTGGGCTCCAAACTTTTTGAAATGCGGTAAAATAAAATTTCTCATAACAAAACTTATGTAACAAAAAAACATTATTAATCTTTTGCAGGTATCACATTCACAATATTTACGTATGACGGGCAATTTCGTTTCGGATTACTTGTGGATAAAGAGATCATAAAGGAGAAACCAGAAGTGCAGCTAATTTGCGACAACATTTTTAAATACATCGATCTGCTGGACACGATGACCAAGGCATATGAAGAGAATTAATTTCAAATTTTGGTTAAATTTTGTTATGTATTATTAGGCCACGATATTTTTTTAGTTGGAAATGTTTTAGCAATATTCTTATTTTTTTATCAAGAACTGATAATTGAAATATTTAGTCATCTTTTTTGTATATTTTAATTTTAATCTAGTAAAGGATTAAATTTTTATATTGTTTGAAAGTTCTTTAAATTTCGTAAGTTGTTTCAACCTGAAATGGTAAGTAAAAAAATATTTAAATCAATGTCTAAAATTTGATTGACTAAAATTATTGCATAATAAATTGGGCGGATCAATATTGTCTAAATTATTTTTTAGTTATATGAAAATAACGTTAATCCAGTAATCTTTCGTAAACTGTTTCCATCTGAAATGGTAAGTATAAAAAATATTTAAATCAATATCTAAAATCTTTTAGAAATATTACTAAATTTTTACATAATAAATTGGATGAAAAGACTGCGTTCAATAAATAGCCTTTTGTATGTACAAATGTAGACATAGATTATTTTGTCTATTGTCTAGATTAAGTAATTTGTTATTATTCTAATTTAATATATTCTGTGCAAATTGAATTAACTGTTACGAGGAATAATTATGCATATAATTTATAATAACTGTTGAATAATTGAAAATACACCAGACAAGGTCTTAAATGAATGAGCAAAACGTGACACATTATTGCACATATAGTCGTACATACTATTTATATAGTATGCAAATATATAAAGATATTTACATTCAGTGAATAATAACAAGAAAACAATTATCTAAAAAAAAAATTATTTAGTTTTACTGAAATTTAATCAATCTGGACTTACGGTGCGGATCTTGTTTGATGTAATTCCAATCGAAAAGCTTCACTAATTCATGAAAATTCCAACATTGGTTTTGTGAGAGACGAAATTGGAAGATTGATCAGCAGCAGATTTCAAGAAAAATTGAAAATCCATCCAAAGTGTTCTTCGTCGAAAACTGAAAAAGTTCAAGCTACAAGACTTACCAAATCGTTTTTTTACCAAACGTACAAAATCTTCAGAAATTTAATTATTTTGTATTTTGAAACTTCAAGCTTATTTTTATTGGAAACCTTGAGTTATAATTGATTTATTTATTTCGTTAAATATATTTGTATGCAAATATAGTTGAATTGAACAAATTGATGCTATTGTTTACTCAATCAAAGTTGCATCTATGCTTTGAGCTAGGTCTTTGTTGTTAAAAAACAATTGATTTATCAAAACATATTGCGTAATGCAATTATGCAAAATGCAAAACAAGTTGTGAACTAAATGCGCGCGAAATTGATGCGAATTTCATTCGACTTAATTCAATTGAAATCGATGATAATAAGTTTTCTATCGTCATCAATTTTCAACATAATCGCGCATCATGATACAAATGTAATGATTTTATATTTTGTATGACGGTATTATCAGATTAGACTAATGTTATTTGTATTTTGTGTTTACTTATCGTTATTCTTTGATTACATCCCATTTCGCATATTTGCAGCCTCAATATTTACTAGTTTTTTTTTTCATATTAGTTTATCATGTATTTTTGGTGATCAGATTTACAAATATTATGTAAAATTTTAAAAAGATGTAAACATTAAGTAAAAATATAACAAGATGAAAATCCGAAAATATTGTAACGTAGTATGTGTAGTGCTAGCGAAAAAGAAACAAAAATTAACAACTACAAATTGGTCCTCGCTTTTGAAAAACGGTTAAGAGTTGTGAGTGAGACTTCGCAGAAGACGGTTCAAGCTGGCAAGATAGCAACGACTAAGAGTTACAGTCCGCAGTGGTGATCGTTTTGGAGGAAGACGAAACATAATTCCGGATCATGCTGTGGAAAATTGGTGGACTCACCGAAGTTGGAATTCTTCCTACTCTGGAAAAATGAAGTGGCGCTCAGATTCGTTAACTCACACCCTTAGAAGTTAAACCTTTATAGCTTGACCAAACCTTGTCCTGTTATTTTTTTGATTTTTATTTCATGATTTATTTAATTACTACTAAATCTGTTTTCTATAGTACATATTTCAATATTTTATTTTCTCAAGATTGGTTTACATCCCACTCATGTACGTCATAGGTGAGAATTTTTACGTGCATTTATTGACATTTTGAGAAATACTACGCAAAAAATATTATAATTCATATTTATTTCATTGATTTATTTGAATATTATACAGTTTAAGTATATATATGTAAATAAATGAAAAATTGACTATTGTTTGCACAAATTATTTAGAATATCACTGCATATATTTTTCAATTTATTACATTTAATTATAATTTATTTCGTTTTGCAGAAATATTTATGGTCAATATCCAAAATAGTTATGCTATGATCTAAATAAATCTAATAATATTAATAATTATTTGTTATAAGATTAACTTCAACTATCTAGATATTTTTAAGTTATTTAGATGACCCAATTTTTGTAAAATATAAAATAATCGAATAATTTAAAAAAATATATATAAAATTTTAATTACAAATAATTACATAGTAATTGTCTAACAATTTTCGCTTTTTTTTTCATAGTATCAGATTAGATTAATTTTACTTATATTTTGTGTTTACTTATCTTATTAGTGCCTCAATATGTACTATTTTTTATATTTGCATCATTTGCATATTTTTCAGATTATAACAAGATTAAGTAAAATTATATGACATTAAGTAAAATTATAACAAGATGAACATCATAAAATATTATGAAAAATAATTATTTCATGACTTATTTAATTACTACCAAATCTGTTCTTTTTAGTACAATTTCTATATTTTATTTTCTTAATCTCAAGATTAGTTTACATACAACTCCTCTCATTTACGTCACAGGTAAGAATCATTACTCGCATTAATATTATTTACTAATTAAATTTGATGAAATTGAAATTTTGGAAAAAAATTTGAACAAAAAATTTATTATTTTTTGCATGTTTAATGAAAGTTCGTTTCATTTATTTACTTGAAGATTATAAAGTTTAAGGATATATTGTAAATAAATGAAGAATTTACTCTTGTTTTCAATAATTTCACTGATTAATTTGATTATTTGGAAATAAATTTCTTTTTCAACCTATTAATTTTAATTATAATTACTTTTGGATTGTAAAAATATCTATTGTCATAATAAATCTTATGTAAATTATTCTAAATGAATTTTAACATTAGAACTCTATTAGCTTCATCCATCTAGACATTTTTAAATTATTTGATGATCCAATTTTTGTAAACTTTTAAATCTTGAAATAATTATTACAAAGCTTGAACAGAATCTAGGTCTTTTGAAGTTTAGGTCAGTTTAAGATTAAATATGTTTATTTTGAATGTAAGGTCAAATAGTTATCTTTGTCACCGAGTAAATAATATAAGAAGTTCAAATATTATTAACTTAAAGCTGATTATTGATATATATTTCACGTGTAAAATTATCTAATTTTAGATTTTAGTTCATGTTTTGGCATCTAATAATGTGAATTGATCGACACTGATTAAAAATACACTGCAGACTAATAGGTTGAACTATTTAGTAAAAAAATATCCCGCACTAATACTTATATGACCTTTTCATGAATCTGATGACGTTTCTTCATTTCGATAAGACTGGTGGTTTCGTTTCAGTTTAGTAAAAAGTGCTTATGAATAAAATATTTGTAATTAAATAGAGTATACTTAAATCGATTATTGCATTTAATTGGAACACATGCATTAATTAAATTAATGATAAATCAAATGAATGTTCTCTTACTATCATTAAATACGTTTTGAACAAAAAAAATCTTTTCTTTATCAAAAATTGATAAAGGCTCGACGATAAAAATAAACGCAGTGCGTGAATATCATCGTAAGTCTTCAGTCATAATTCAATTAGAGAGAGAGCTGGAGCCACCACGATCAGTCCGGTGGTGAAAATGAAACCTGAAGTAATGAATCTCACGAAACTCCATTTCGAGCCAATTAACAGCAACGAAAATAAATTCTCGCCAATTCAACTAATAATATGTTTAATTATCACACTAACTCTTAAGGTAAGATTACAAAGAACGTAAATAAAAGCTTTTTCTCTCTTGTTTTAGGCTCCGACCAAGCCAAAATGTTACCCAATCCTCTTCATTTTCTACGCAATTATAATGATTGCAACATTTCCTATTATATTCGTGATACTGGCACTGTTTTGGTTATACAAAAAGTTGATTTGTCTTATCCTGTTTACAAAACTAGGCTCTAAATTTGGAGGGATGTTGAGCGGACATGATACCTTCTGGACGCTCAAAGACCCTTCAAACCCCATAATCCACATCCTTTTATATATCAATTACAAATCCAAAGAAAATCTACGCGATGTTTTTTTGCAAGCGATGAAAATGAAACTCACGGACGCTGAAGAACACAAAAAATTATTTTCCATAATTTCGAAATGTAGCGGTTATCCTTACCTAATCAAAAACCAAATAAACGTCGAAGAATGCATCCACATAATGCCGTATGATGAATATAAAGATGAGGAAACTTTGAGGGAGAAGTTGCAGCAATTCCGGTACCCGAAGAGCGGAGGTTTATGGGAGTTTTCGGTTGGATGCGAACCTGTTAATTGGGGCGAAAGAAGAAACTGTTTCCCCGTTGTGGTGCGATTCCATCACGCAATTGGAGACGGATTCGCTTTGCTACAGATGTTACTAAACATATTCGAAGAAAAGGAAGTGCAAGATGTTTGTGAGGAAGACGATTGTACTTTCGTTCAAAACATGATCAAAATCTCGATACGCTGCATGCATTTTTGCGTGTTACTTTACAATTTGCCTTTGGTGATGGCCCGAAGGGCTTTCCAAAAAAACGATGAGAATCGCATCCACGGTGGTGATATAAGTGGAGAAAAAGAAGTGGTTTGGAAGAATGAAGTTAACGTGAAATACGTGAAAATAGTGAAAGAACTTAAGAAACGCTTGCCGGGTACCTCTTTCTTCGATATTGTATGTTCGGCTATTTCTAATTCCATTACAAGACTACACGAAAAAGTATTTCTAAAATGCAATATTGATTACTCAATATATTTATTTAATTTTTTTAGAAACAAGATAAACCCAATATGTTTTCTTGCGTCATACCTGCTGTGCCTAATGCGCTGCAATTCAGCAGTCTGAAGAAGAGTAGAAACATTAGTTTAGAGAACAAATTTGCTGTTGGCGTTTTGAATTTACCATCGGAGACTTTCGATAGTTGCAAAGATCGATTGGAGTACGTCAAGAGGTGGACGTTTCAGTTAAAAACTTCGCACGAATTTCAGGTTGACGATTCTTCAGTTTATTAAATAATTAAAATCATAGCGTTGTTACAGATTAACTCTTGGATATTGGATGCAATTGGTTTATTGCCCGAATGCATTGTTGCTCCAATTATACAATCTGCTCAATCTACCATGATTATAAGCAATTTACCAGGTCCGAGTCGAATAAATTTGTTTGGGGATAACGTTCTTCAAGATATTATATTTTGGATTCCTCATCGTGGATTAACAGGTTTGCAAATTAAATATAGTTAGCGGATTTTTGCTGATCATAAATTAAATTTTAGTGTGATCAGGCAGATGTATCAGACAAACGTCCGCAAAGGGTTCAAATTAAAAAAAATTGTTTAACTAATGTTAATGTTTTAGGTGTTGGAATTTCGATATTATCGTACGATCAAAGATTTTCTTTAGGTCTGAGCGTGGATAAAAGTTTTAACATATCGAGGAAGGAAATGCAATCAATTTTGGACGATATATTTGGATATTTAGATGAATTATATACGGAATCCTCTAGTATTTAAAGCATTGAATTTATTGCTTGTGGTTTCCAAAATCTCAGGTTCGTTTACAGATATTTTATTTTAATGCAATCTAAACTTAGCGTCTTTAACTTTAGGCTGGGAAACCTGAAAATACAAAACAAATAAAATAATTTTAATTAGTCTTCATCTTCTTTTTGTCCATGTCTTGTTCAGTTTCAGTGACGATTAGAATCAGTCCGAGGAGGACGAGTCCAGCACCTGCCCACCAAATTAGTGATGTAACCTCGCCGAAAATTAAGAAACCGGAAATTGCCTGTGAACAAAACCCAATTATTTTTTTTATACCGGACGTTATCCTTGAGGGGGTTGCATATAACTTACCGATAACAAATAATTGGTTGCTGCGCTCGTAACGGTCGCTGAAAGCGAAGAATTCGAAGCTTGCAGAGCTTTCACATAAAACGTCCAAACGGCTGCGTTGCTTGCCAACATCAAAGAGAAAAACAGGATTCGAAGAGCGATCACGTCCTGAAACGATAAACCAATTCTTCTGATATCGTTCTGCACACTTTCGCTTGATTAAATATTCAAATAGATCTGGATGTAATTAGAATAAGTCGTGCTTTCTAATAATTAGTTATTATTCAAGGATACATGTGAAGGTTTATAATAATTGCGTTTATTGCAGCGACAAAGACGAGATTCCCATGATTACGTATTATTTTGCATGTATCTCTCCCTTTTTGCGCAAAACTAATGCCTTCACTTTTTATTCATTATTTCGCACTATTTATGAATACAATGCATTGTAATTCATTTGCATACACAATTCAACAAATTTGCACGCACAAATAAAAATTAACGGGCAATTTCAATCGTGCGAATGATGTAATCGCGTATTAGAAAGAAAAAACAAATTATTCTTATTTTTTCTCAAATGATAATTATTATTAGTTATAAAGTAGCACATTTCTATAATCGGTATAAATATGATTACATAAGAAATGGATATGTAAAGGTTGTATTTGCGTTTCCGCGGTTCGTCTATATATTTTTCTAATGCGATTTATGTTTAATCTAATGAGAGAACTCGCGATTTGCTCGTCCAAGGCTATTTGTACACCCTTTTTATATTTGATCGATTTTATGGACTGGCGCTCTCATTCAAATAACCTCTGCTAATCTATCTTCTTATTTATCCGATAATAAATGTATTTCTCCAACATAATGCTAAAGTCACTCAAGGTAAATATGATAAATCTTTAATTCGAATAACAATGGAAATGTAACTTAACTAGTTTATTCCTTTATAATACTTATTTAATTGAACAAAGTCAATTTTAGAAAGTGAATTATCGACTGTACAAACCACAATGATTATGCTTTATATTCTCTTATTATAGAGCAGCGTTTCTCAACCTTTTTGTCGCGCGATCCAACATATTCGTTTTTAGTTATACTACGACCCAATTGCTATTTTTTTTAACAGTTCCTCACTTTGACACTTGGTGACAGCTGTCATTTATCTCAATTTTGGATCGCTTACCTAAGTTTAGAAACGCTGGTATAAAGAGACAAATGAAACAATATTTATTCTCAAGAAAACTATGTAGTGATCGAAGTTGACGCAATAATTTAATTTAAATTAACGAAATAATTTGTAAATGTTTTAGTTTATCATTAACATGACAGCTGTCATTTTTTGATAGCTGTCATTTAATTTAAATTAAATTAAGTTTTTCAATAAAAATAAAATATTTAGAAATGAAAATTATTACAAAATTGTGGTTACAACTATAAAATTATATAACATAAATCGTTTAATTAATAATTTTTTTCTTTAGATCATTAGATTATTGACCACATCTTCGAAACCTTTTATCGAAAATAATAAATGAAAATTGTGTTATAATATTTTTTTTTTATTGCAACTTATTTGTGATTTTTAATCAATTTTTCCTGGATCTACAACCCCATAATGTTATATCAAAATCGACCACTTTGGTGCGTTACATTCTTTAATGGAAAATATTTTAATTTAATTAGAAATTAATAAATTTATCCCAAATATATTTTTTAAATTAAGTTTATTGCTAAAAAATGTAACAGAAATAGTTTGATTAATAATTATTATCTTTTTAGTTTTGAGTTAATTTATAAATTATCGATTTTCTGACTATAACATTCATGTTACAAAGAATGGTATTATTTTATAAAAAATATTTTCTATTACAAATTTTTGAAATAAATATAATATGATATGAAATGCACAACCATTTCAACAAATACATTTCCTACAAGTTTCTTGACCGGAGATCTTTCAACTCCCATTCGATTCGACCTCATTCTCTGCTGAATTTAAAAATGTGTTAGTTATAGCAATCCATTCAAGGAATAGCTGCGACTTTGCACTACATTTAAGGTCGAAATTGAAACACGTCACATTTAATAGAAAATCCACACGATTCACATCCAACAAATGCAAATAGCAATAATTTTATAAATCTTGTTAATAAGCAGAAATACATATTATATAATTCTATAGAAAATAATATATATTTTAGAGATGATTTTCAATATATAAATATACTCTAATAGAAATATATTAAAATAATAAAAATATTTCATTTTCTCCTTCAAATTTTCTATTAAATTAATAATAGTTTTTTTTTCTTTTTTTGTAGGTTGAAACATTAAATACGTTATTAAGTTATTAATCGATTAGTTGTTAACCTGATTTACCAAATTAGGATCAAAGTTTGTAGGAGAGCCATTCATAAAAAGAAACAAAGGTGTAGACAAAAAAAGTTCGTGTTAAAGATAAATCGTATTAAAAAAGCACTCGCCCTGTTTCCAATTTAATAAATGGAGCAAACTTATCGAGAAAAACTTTAACTTTCTTTTTATATGTAGAGGCAAATTGAATTTAGGTAGCACGGCCGTTCGGGGAAGGAATGTAGTTCACAAATAGGGGATTGCTATTTCTGCCCCAATGGAATACACGTTTTTCAAGCCAGGCGTTTGTTTTGAACATAACTTGATTATAATATATATAAAAAACCGGACTGTTTCTTTTTCAAGTTGTTTTGGAACGAATCTTTTTTTTCCTTAATTCAGACTTTAAGCGTTTATGCTGACAATATAATTTTCATCATCTAAACGTTTTTCTATAATAATATAACAATATATAACAATATTAAATTAAATTAATCTAATATATCGAAAATGTGGATAAAATTAACTAAACTGTAATTTTGATATTTTTTATATTAACAATCAACATTTTGTCAACTCAATAAATATTATAGGATAAAAGATTCTTAACTTATTACTCCTTTGAGCTTATTTAAAAACATGCAAAAAATATTTAAATATTCGTGTAAACAATTTAACAGTAATGCTTGTTGGATAAGCATTACTCTTTAAATTAAATAATTTCGATTATGCGATTACGTGACTGTTACAATAAATATAATTATTATTTATGTAATAAATATTATTCTTAATTAAAAATGAATGTTTCTTTATATTTTCTTGGCTCTTATAAAAAAAAATGTAAATAAGTTCTTCTTAATATACGAATTATGCAATGTCATTCACATTCAAGCTATAGCGGTTCCATAATCAACTAAGAATCTCATTTTTTCCTTTGAATCTAATAGAAAATATTATATTATAATCGACAAAGTATTTACATACATTCCTGAAACTATTGAAGTTTAAATTTATCAATAATAAGCTAAAAACTAGTTTATTAATTTAATATTATCTATAATTTAAAAATAATCATATTTTCTATCTATATCAGTGGTTTCCAACATTTTATTAATCCACATCTCTTTAATAAAATGTAATGTTGGCGCCTCTCATTCATTTATTTGATATATGTTATATCGTGACAATTTGTGATACATTCCTAACATAGTAGTACATTTCCAAAACTATTGAAGTATACATTTATCAATATTAAGCAAAAAACTGGTTTATTAATTTAATATTATTTATAATTAAAAAAATAAACATATTTTGTACCGCATCTCTTCAAAAAAAAATATAATATTAGCGCTTTCCATTGATTTATTTTTTTATATGTTATGTCGTGACATTTTTCATATACGATAAGCGATTTTCTAAAATGTTCCTATGTGATGAGAGGATGATTTCTATATTTAATTTTTCAGATAAATAACCAAACAATCATTACATATTGAATTCAATGTGGTTTTGTAATTAGCTAAGCTAATTACACGAATTTCATCGACGTTCGCTTTTGTGAAATATAATACTTCAAATTACATGTTGATTACCTACAAAATGTTTAAATAATTATAGTTGCGAGTACATATTATTTGTAAATAAACCTTTTAACTGTATTTTAGTGTAATTTATCTTTAAATATATTGTAAACTTGGTATTTTGTAAAATATCTGTTAACTTCGACAATACGCATATAAGTATTAAAGTTATTATTTTCATATCATATTCAGGAATGTATTACTATCTATCATCTCGACAATAGCTAGAAGTTTAAGTAATTTAAATTTAATAAAGTTATGCTAAAAATAAATAGAATTAAGACATCAGTTTGTAGTTGAGGTTCAAAATATGGTGATTATCCATAATTAGTTATGATTGTCTGTATTGAAATGATGATTTCCTTTTGTGTGATTATGTAATGATATTCTGTAAAAATAGTAACGTTTAATAATATTTGTATTTGAATTAGGTGGTTGATCATGGAACTAATATTCCAAATTACCTGGAATGTGGGCAACCCGGAGAGCTTTCCGAACATGCTGGCTGCCGAGGCACAGATGCCAGAGACGATGGCGAAATGTCTATTATCCATTGGTATCAATCTCCAAAAATAATGCGATAAATCCGGTAATGATTTGGTCACGAAGTGGTCCAGAATCCAATGGAATGCACACGAGGAGCCTCAGGGCAAGATGTTTTCTAATTGCTTTTCGAACGTTCAAATGTCATCGAAATGAGATTCCCCTCCACGAGAGGGAAAAGGCTTAATTATTCTACGTCGAGTCTCACTCACGTGGAATTACTGCTTTAGCGGATATATCTACCAAATCTACGAAAGCCGTCGTCGCGCTGCATGTAGACGGCGATACTGGAAAACATTCCCTACGGTTTTCCCGGCGCAGAGACTCCTCGTGTGTGAAATATCGGTGCTCCTCGCTCATCAGCGGCGGAAGGAAAAAAGTTTTTTTTCTCTGTTATTGTTCTCCCCCTTCCGTCGGCAGAAGTTTTAGCTTCGTCCCCGATGCGGTTTTTCGGTTTTGAAGGCGGCTGCGCTCCAGGTAAACCGACGGCATTTCGTGTCGAGCGGCAGAACTTGAACAGGTAAATCAAGTTTACCTAGTAAAGTAAGAGAATGTAAACTAAAATGCGCTGGAGCTTATCCGGAAACCGTTCGGTGCGAATTTCTGCGATGCGAAAATAAATAACACAACGGCAACGACGAGGAGAGGAAGGAAAGAGGAATCCGACGATATCCTCCGGCGAAACAAGCAGAAAATAATAGGAAACAACAAACGGAAAAGAACAACGGAAACGGTTAACAGGAGGGAAAGAGAGGACGCAACTCGAGGAAGGAAGAGATGTGGAGGAATTACTACTACTTACCAGACCGGCTGTGATATAGAGAAGAAGGAAAAGTTCGGTGTGATAACGGACAGTTTTTCATCTCGCGTTCGGAATTCGTTTTAAGTGGAAATTATTACAACAAAAATGCGGTTAACCTGTTTAGAGAGGTGAGAGTCTGTTAGAGCAGTCACAGTTCTTTCTATTTTACTTTTAATACATGTATTTAGATTCATTTGCAGTCCTTATTTTTACACAGTTGCGTGGATTAGATCTCTCCTAATCCACAGGTAGTTTTGCTTTCCAATTCGCACAAAAATCAAATGTAAATCCGCTCCTTTTCCCCAGAACCATCATCAACATCATCGCACTTTTCGAGGACTTTCAATTCATTCTACATATATTTTTGTTTTAACACAACAGACGTGTATATCCAGTTCAAGGGCTTCTCTTTGTTTTTGCAACAAATCAAATTACAAGCCAAGCGCAACATCATCATCATCATCGCACGGGATGTAATGAACTGCATTTATTTATATCCAGATTCGTGCTATTTTTAGTTTCGCGTCTAATTGCATAATGCCAAGGCGAGATTATTTATTTATTCAAACAGCAAATCAATCCTTTCAATTTTATCTCTACTCACATATATATATTTATTTGGTTATTCTGCTTAAACGACTTAATTCCTACTTATCAGTTATTTACTCGCACAACATTCCGCTCGTAAACAGTCTAATAGGTTTATAACTACCGTCTTCTTCATGTTTATTTATTTATATCTACGGTCTTCCCTAATTATTTTGTTGTGCAATCTGCGATCAATGCGTGAAACAACAAAACGTGACCGCTCACAGAAATTTAGGTGATAATTAAAAACAGCGACTGTCGCAGTAATTTGAATTCGGAATGTGCATTTTGCAACATTTCCAGTTCCTTTTTTATGGGCGAAATTCTCAATTTAATGTAAACAACGGGATTAACTTTAATGTTAATTAAAACAATTTGTATGGGAGTGTATGTCCTGGGATTATGGATTTAACTCAGATAATCCTTTGTTTGCGAATACAAAACTATTCCCTTGATTCATTCGTTGTACTCAACATTCCATGTTTGATATCACATTCTCATATTATTAATTTCCATCGTGTTATGAAATATTTAAAATTTATTATTAAGAAAAACATTTTCTAACATTAAAAACGAAAATATTTTTATAATTTATCTCATATTTATGTAGAAACTATTCGTATTGTAAATTATCTCGCGGTTGACAATTGTAAGAAATCGTTCGATGGTAATTTCCCACACTTATATAATAATAACGTATTGTGCAGGTGTTAAACAAAACTTAAAAGCGTAAACCAATGCTTAAAATATTTTAGTCCTTGGGTTAAACTTTTGTCAAGTAGATTTATGTTTCGATCATTTTTATGGCTTCTTCCACTTTTTCCCTTTTCTACCTCCTTTTCCGTCCTTTTGTCTGCGTTTTACCATTCAACATAAATGATTTTTGAAACCTTTTCAAAAAAAAAATATATAAATTCACAATTTTATGTCACATTCAAACTACAGTTTTAATATAATTAATACTATTTTCTAACTTATATAATTATCGCATTTTTAATAATTATAGAAAATTGACAAAAAATATAGGTATTTATTTTAAACAACATAATTACAACAGAACTTTAATAACAATCAACGAAAATATATTTTAACGATGTTTTTCTTGAAAATATATATTTTTTTTTTATTTTCAGTATTTTTTTTTCATGAATAAACCATGATAGTTATTTTGTTTGTATATACGTATACTGTCACGCTTATAACTTCGCTATCTAGCACTTATGTAAAATAATAATATATGAGTAATGAATTATCAGAAAATCGATTAAATTACGTTACTCATATAAAAAATTGTGAATTAAATTTTATCATTAAATATTATAAAATGTGCGTATCTATTAAGGTATGTCTATAAATTTCGCAACGCAATTTTAATAATTCATAGTAAATTATGACATAATAAATATAAATTTTAAAATAGGGGCTTTACTTTTAAAGGAAGATTAATGATCTACACATTAATTTTATTTAGCTTAAAAATGGTGACAATCTTAATATCAGAAAATTAAATTTGAAGTATTTAATTCAATTATTAGTCTAAATGAAATAATACTACATAAATAATTTTCTTAAAAAAATCTAATAATTATTAAGTTGCGCTAACATTTATCCAAATTCAATAAATTATATAATCAGCATTAAAATCAGACATAAGTAACATTTAAATTATTCTTTTGTATTCTTTTTGTAATCAATCATTAACTAATTTATATTATCATTTTCTATAATCTATATAGTATGTTTATCAATTTATTTTAGTTTTTATATAATAACAATTTTTAATTCTAATAATCGGAATAGAGACTCAATAAACTAATCGTGGGTTAACTATGTCATATTAGTGTATTATTAGTTGGTTAGTTAACAGGTGATTAGTAAAAGCCTAAAAAATGTATTTATACTATTAATTTCTGATCTGCATTAATGTATGTTTAAATATTACGTAAAAAAAAATAATGAGAATAATTTGTACGTAAAAGGCGTTATATTTATGCAATATTCGATCTAAATGACATCATTGCAGTTTCTAAGCAGCGAAGCGGTAAATCTTCAACTTTCAAAATGAACTTGTACAGCGTTTGTACAATGTGTGAGGAAAGGTAGAAAAAGAAGTGATAGGTATACAATATAGAACAAAAAATGAGATGGAAGAAGCATTGTGTCGTGTGGATGAGAGCCAGTTGGTTGAGAATCTAATAAAGGTTTTGTCGATACTAATTCAAATATGTTTCTTTGCTCAATTTAAGTGCATAAATATTTGATGTATTTTATAAAAAAAAATATGACAAAAGTTAAACAACGCCGGTTATGGAAATAATTAGGGTGGGTGATTTGTTATGTTTATTAATTAATTTTATTGTGAATATTATTGATATAAATATAAACTAAGAACTGTTAAAATTATGTTTTAATATATACTTTCGGAATTATATGTTATCTGGTCTGGTAGAAATACTGTAGTTTCTACCTATTACATACTTATTAATTATTGGATATACCGTAGTAATGAGGTTGATGCGATTAGTTGAAAATTAATTGTTAAATAAAACCGTCTCTACTTATATAATAAATGAAAACAGTCTTTTTAAACATTCAGTTTTACATGCTATAAAATTTCCCCACGAAACAAAGAGAAATGAAAAGAAAACAACAACAAAACCAACAAAGTTCCTGAGAATTCATCCACACACACGCGTCTATAATTAACAAGAATTTAGGTTGAATGAAAGTTTAAGTAAAAAAATCCGTTCCATTCCGAGCCTCATGCTGTATTTAATCTGCTGTTTATCAGAAAGGAAGGAATGATTAAACGCGAGTGAGTAATTTGTTTAATTTCAAGTAAAAATATATATAAAAAAAATAGCAGAAATGTTACAGACGTCATTAAAGTTAACGCTTCTAATGAGCACGGTTTTACGTTCGTAAAACTGGTTTCACTCCGTCCGATAACATATTTATATTTGTATTTCGGTGCGGAATTATTCCGGCTTCGATGCATAATTCATGGATTTATTTATGCGACAACGGTGATTCGGGAGAAACCTGAGATACGTCCCAAATATTTCCACGGTAATTGATTATTTTTTTTTGTTGGCGAATAAGGAAGAATGCAAACATTTTTATGGAAAAATTCATGTGTTTGCTGATAAAGAAAGGGGATGCATGTAATATGTCTGGACTTGAATTATTTATGGTGTGATTCATGCTACTTTTTTTTTTAGTAGGATGTTATGAATTCGAGATTAGATTGGATTGGCGTTAGGGACACCAATTATCGAGGTTCTTTAATTTCACGATAACCAAGGTTAACATAGTTATTTCTCACAAGAATCTAGAATTGTGTAGTATTTTCTTACAATTCGATAGTTTATTTCCTTTCTAACATAATTCTGTTTGTCTGTGCCGACAATCGGTAATTTTATACAGGATATTCTTTGTGAAATGTATTTGTTAGTAGGTTATCTTCTCAATTGACCATCGAACATGATGTTCTTAGGTCATATCAATTATGATAATATGTCTTACTACAATTTTATTGAAATTAATTTCTACAATAATTCTAGTTGACAAACTGTATTTTTCCGCAGGATATTACTGAAAAATTTAAGGTTTACTTCCGAAACTGATTATCAACAATACGCTCCTTCAGTCATATCCATTATGATAATAAATTTAATATTAAGACTTTATTCCAGTAAATCATATTTTTTCTATGGTAGTTTCGTCGTGAAATGCATTTATTAGAAGGTTTTATTTCAAATAGACCATCGACCATGAAATCATTCAGTCATATCAATATCAAGACAATATGTCTCTTATTAAAATTTCACTGAAATTAAGCATCTCTTTTTTACTTTAATTCCGTTTGTCCTCAGTTGACAAAGAGTATTTTTCCACAAGTTATTACTGAAATATTGAATTTGTTAGAAGGTTTTCTTTCATATATACCATCGACCATGAAGTCATTCAGTCATATCAATTATGATAATATGTCTCTTATTAAAATTTCACTGAAATTAAGCATCTCTATCCTACTTTAATTATGTTTGTCCTGAGTTGACAAAGAGTGTTTTTCTACAGGATATTACTGAAGTTTTGAATTTGTTAGAAGGTTTTCTTTCATATAGACCATCGACCATGAAGTCCTTCAATTATATCAATTATGACAATATATCTGTTATTAAAATTTCACTGAAATTAAACATTTTTTTCTACTTTAATTTCGTTTGTTCTGAGTTTACAAAGAGTATTTTTCCACAAGATATTACTGAAGTATTGAATTTGTTAGAAGGTTTTCTTTCATATAGACCATCGACCATAAAGTCCTTCTATCATATCAATTAAGACTATGTCTGTTATTAAAATTTAACTAAAATTAAGCATCTCTTTTCTATTTTAATTCCATTTGTCCTGAGTTGACAAAAAGTATCGAAGTATTGAATTTGTTAGAAGGTTTTCGTTCAAATAAACCATCGACCATGAAGTCCTTCAATTATATCAATTATGACAATATGTCTGTTATTAAAATTTCACTGAAATTAAACATTTTTTTCTACTTTAATTTCGTTTGTTCTGAGTTTACAAAGAGTATTTTTCTACAAGATATTATTGAAGTTTTGAGTTTGTTAGAAAGTTTTCTTCCGAAACCGATTATCGACCATGCTTCAGTCGTATCAATTATGAGTTTACGTCTGTAAATTGTCTCTTTTCTAATAAAATTATATTTATTTTGTATGAAAACTGCAATCAATTTTGTCTACTAGTACTACTTATATTTGTTCTGCCTAGGCAATCGGTAATTTCCTAAAGGACACTCCTCGTGAATTGAATTTGTTGGAAGGTTTTCTTTCAAATAGATCATCGACTATGAGATCCTTCAGTCATATCAATTATGACAATATGTCTGTTATTAAAATTTTACTGAAATTTGACTGTTATAATTCCGTTTGTCTTGAGTTGACTAAGTGTATTTTTCTACAGGATATTACTGAATAATTGAATTTGTTAGAAGCTTTTCTTCCGAAACAGTCATATCAATTATAATAATAAATTTGATATTAAGAATTTACTTCTGTAAATCATCTCCTTTTTAATATAATTATATTTGTTCTGCTCAGAGAAAAGTTAATATCCTACAGGATTTTCATCGAGTTTTGTATTTGTAGAAGGTTTTTTTCCAAAACTAACGAAATACCAAGAGGTCATTCAGTCATAATAAATATGATAATATATTTTGACAAAGTGTACTTTTTCACAGGATATTACTGGAAATTTTCATTTGCTATAAATTTTTCTTCTAAAACTCATGCGCTCCTTTATTTATATCAATTATTATAGCAAATCATCTTTTTTTAATACAATTTTATTTATCCACTTGATATTCAATATAAAATAGAAGTTTTTTTTTCAATATTGTCAATAGTCGTGTCAAATATTATAATATTTCCGTTATTTATTACTATTTGTTCCGAGTTGACAAAGTGTATTTTTCTACTAAATATTCGCTATGAATTAGAATTAATAATTGATCAATAATTATTTTTATTTCGATTTGACAAAATGTATTTTCGCACGTTTTAATACAAAATTGTCTATAAATCATGATATTTTTTAGTTTCATCAATTATGATAATGTGTTGTTAAAATTTAACAGAAATAAATCATCTTCTTTCTACCATAATTCTATTTATGTTGAGTTGACGAAGAGTAATTTCCCACAGGATATTCCTCGCGAATTGTTAATTTGAAAGATTGCAAATGGTTTTCCTTTACTTCAAAAAACTTACAAAATCATTAAAGTTCTCGACGATATCAGAAATGGATTTATAATCTACCGATATGTACACTTTTCTAGTGCAGTCAATTATTCTTTGAAACGCAAAAGTTTTCTTTCCACGATTTGAATCACGTAATATTAAATATTTAATTCCAAAAAAATCCGTTTTTGTAAAAACTATTAAATGGGCTTTTATATAATTATTAAATCATTAATTTATATAATCAAAACCATGAGAATTTCAAAAATGTGTGATCTATTCTAATGTGATTTAGAATTGAGAATAGAATTGAGTTTCCAAGAAGTAATAAAAATTGTAAAGTAACTACAGAAAACCATTAGTTTTTTAATAATTTATCTTAGGTTGGAGAGAACAGATTTTTGTTATTTTCTTTAACGATTTTGAAATAATTTTGTACAAAAATATAAATATTGTATAAAATATTTAATTATAGAAAAATGCAAACATTTACGTAATATTTAGTAATCTTAGAAAATATTTTATTTTATTACCAACTTAATCTATATTTTTTTTAAATTTCTAAATAATGTAAATATTTACTTTAATAATCGATATCAATTTGACAAATATGATTATATAATAACGCAATTAGTTTGTTTAATGTTGTTTGCATATATGATTCTGAAAGCCGAATTAATTTGTTAATTAACCTTTTGATTTTGCATGACGTGAAGTTAATATGAAATGAATTCGTATTCAGCGAGCGACGAAAAATCAATGAATATAAATGCATCATCGTACGTTGTTAATATATATAAAATATCAAATTGCTCCATGAAATATGCGATGATCAATGAAAGGCAAGCTAGAAAGTCCACATAATGTCAGCCCTTTTTTTTCTGTACTTTTCCATAAAGCCTTTTGTACATTTTAATGCGGCGCGCACAATGTAATTACATTTATGTTATGCATGGAATGGAGAAACGTAATCCTCCGAAACCCACCGACTCCGTCCATAATAATCATAATATACAATATCAATAATAATTTCGAAATACACAATGGATAAACGTATGCGCGTTTCAAATAAATATCAATATAATTGAATTGCTGTACTTCAGAAATGTATAATTTGCAACCACTTATGGAACGATCCATCCGGCCATGTGGTCGGAACACGTTGACCGCAGCATTGGTTTCAATGGTCGAGTTCTTCATATATTTTTTTTTGTTTTGGATTTTGCAGATCAACGGCTGAAATAATGAAGCTCGAATTTCATCGTTACAATTATTATTTTTTTCTTCTTATTTTAATTGGCACGAATTTCAGAATATTTTGTTTATATTCCATTAATTAATCTGTCTCCGTTTTCGAGCGATGCTCTCAATGTCCAATTATCCAGGTTATGCACCAGCGAACACCGGCAAGTTGCACTTCCAGCACTGTTTAGACTCCAAAGCTGTTTTATGTAAGCGCGCAGTGCTGTTACGATTGTTACGAAACTGAAGCAGAAATTAAATGTTTAATTTAAACATTTCAGGTTGTATATTATGTACTTTTTAATACTTCATCCAATCGCTGAAAGACTTCAATGTTGAAAACCAGTTACGAAGCAAATCCCTTAAATTATACATGCATTACCACTCAGATTAAAAGACCAATAAAATGGATTATCTATATATACTACATATATGTACTAAATTTATAAGTTTTGAAGAATCAATATTTCAATCCACTTATTTTATTTCATAATGTGGTTTTTAAATCTTCTTGTAACAATACAAAACTAATGTAAAGATATATCTGCCTGTTTATTTAACACTAATGTTATATTTAACACTAATGTTATATTTTGCTAATGTTATATTAATGCCTGTTTATTTAACACTAATGTTATATTTTTTTTATGAAAATACTCAAATTTAATACATTATTTTTAATATTGTCAAAATTGTACTAAATTTGACATGATTTTAAAACTTACTACATATATGTACTAAATGTATAAGTTTTGAAGAGTTTATGATCAAGTGTAGATTTACACTGAAATCGAAATTGTGAATTTTGAAAACCGAGTAAATCGAAAACAAAGTAAAATGTACTTATTATTTATTTGAACTTAAAATAGAAATATTACAACTCGAAAAATAATAGTTAAATCATAAAATTACAAATAATGAAAGGTACATAAATCCCCCGATTTACACTGAAGATAGATATCTAATAAAATCTTGTAAATCGAAATTGTGGATTTTTATCCGTAAAACCTTGTAGAAGCGAAATTGTAGCTTGTAAGTCGGGGGATACGAGTATTTTAATAATTGTGTAATTGTGAATATATAAATTTTCATAATTCTGTTATTTATTTGAACTTAAAATAAAAGTATCTCGAAAAATAATAGAAAATTCATAAAAATACAAATATATATAAAGGTATACAAATCTCCCGATTTACATTGAAGATACATTTCTTATAAAATCGTGGATTTTTTATCTGTGTGTAAAAAAAGGATCGTGTAAATACATGTGGGTGATCGATTAACGAACAGTTAGGACTACAAATCGGAGATCAAATACTTACGCGAAATTTTTGAAGATTTAACATAAAAAAAAAATTCCAATAAAGATCGATTAACTTAACTTTTGTGAGCTAGTCGTAGAAAGTTTAAGTTCAGCTTAAGCGGCTTCATAAATCAATGATAAATATCATCTTTGAACGGATTTTATTCGTTAACTCATCAGACATTCATTTACTACTAGAAATTTACTTCATAGACAAATAAAATATAGATATAGTACAGTAAAGTATTTTGTAAATATTTTTTTTTCTTATTTTTTACAGTTAGTTAAAATATTATAAAATTCGTTTTAGTAATTAATACATTATTTTTTTCAATAATTTATAGAAATAGGTTTGTTTGTATTTGAAAGTAATTATTTTTTTCAAAATCACTTTTCTTTAAAAATTAATAATACACAAGTAAATATAGATTATAAATAAAAAATTCAAGCTATTTATTTTATTTCATAATATGATTTTTAAATCTATTTAAAACGTTAGAAAACTAATGTAAAAACATATATTTTCTAGCTTACTTTATTATCTGTCTGTTTATTTATATTTAACAATTATATTATATTTATTTTTAATACTGACAGCTTAAATAATTAAATTATATATTAACTTTTATTATAAAAATATGTAGATATTATAAATGAATTAATTAAGTAATGCTTTTATTATATTTATTTTTTGTTAAGCATTTCAAGTTTAATTTTCGTTTATTAACGAAGATGAAATACAGTAAAATGTAAATTATATTTTTTGGAAATACTTTAGATTTTTGCAATGAATTTAAAACGAAATATTCAAATTTTAATATAATAAATAATATTTAATAAATTAATAACAAACAGATAAATTTAACAAAATTAGTTAATGGTTTTGTATTCATTTATAATTAATTTTTGCATTTATTTATAATTAATAATAGAATTGCACTTCACTAAAACGTGTTTAATTATATATTAAGACAAGAAATATTAACATACTGAAAGTTTATGATAATATAATTAAGGCGAATACAAACAGAAGGAAGAAACATACAATGTAAAGTTTATGTATATAATTCAGCCCTTCGAGTGTTTGCTATTGTAAAGCATTTAATGCGCGGAGGAAATGTAGCAATAATACAGTAAGAGAAATATTGTTCAACAACCAATCCATTAAAGCAGTTTTGTTTCATGGAAACGGAACTTCTTAGGGGATGTCTGATATTACATAACTGCACAATAGGAAGGAATTGTCGAAGAAACCAACTGAAATTGAAAGAAATGAAAAATATGTATTCCGAAATCAATTCCAAATTCAAGTCGTTAATAAGTATAGTAATTGTGACGTGTGTAGTCTTATCAGTAAAAATGGCGAGACTAAATATTTGTTTTATGAAAACTGATATGATTTTTTTTTTCGTTTAAAATTTTAACTAAAATGTAATTCACACATTTCAGTTATGTAATCTAATTTTTATTAATGATTTCATCACTCGTCTAGATCGAATGATGTTTATATAGTATACAAATTATATTGGAATAAAAACTAAATGAATGTTTTTTTTATTATTTGATACGCATTGGTTGTTGGTATTTTATAATTAAACAATGACTGAAGAAATTCATTCTTGAATAGATGATTTTCAGAATCTGAATATTTTAGAATATATTAGTTAAGATAGAAAATTCATAATGAAATCACAAACTAAAACTACAAAATACATAAAAACTCACTAAAATTACTAAACTATAAATATATAATCAATTATTTACAACAATTATCTACTTTCTTTATTTATTGCAGTTTTCTTTAAATATTGCTATATAAAATATTTCGTTTTCTAAAAACGATAATCGACGAAATTAAAAGATTTCTCCTGCGTTTTAGGTCTATTGCAAACTTGTTTATTTAAAGTGGACGAGGTAATCGCTCACATAAATACATATTAAAGAAGATAAACTATTTATCATCGACTTTCTACAATAGTATTCACGAATAATCATTCAATATTACAAAAATACGTGTCTTTTCTACTAAATATATTGAATCAATTTCAACGTCGTCTCAATTAAAAGTACATAATTTTAACATGTTAACGCTAATTATTATATTTTTTTTTATTTAAATATTTTTCACATTATTTTTATATTGTAATATTGATGTAAACTATTATAATACAATATTAATTAATTGGTAACAAATATCTCTAGTTCCTAATAGAGTATACGAAATGGCATCCTGCATGAACATATTCTATTTCAGCATATTTTACTGAAATATTGAATTTCATAGGAAGCCTGTAATTCCAATGAGCGTACTAATTAATGATAATTATACTGAAATTCGGATTACGGCGACAAAAGAGAAAATCGAGGTGTGAATCAATGTATGCATCACTTCACAATTTACCAAATGACGTGAGTATTTATAGTAAAATTATGTTTACGTGATGTATTATAAAATTTCTATTTTTAACATGTTTATGTTGCATTTTTGTTTTCTAAATCATAAATCATCATTTTTTTTAAACTTTTTGCACCATAAATTACACAATTTAATATCATAAATGTAAGTTTAAGAAAGTTTTTTCAACACAACTTTAAAGTATTTAAAAGTAATATCTCATTAGTTTAACTTTTGAAGAAGAAAATTACAACATTATTTATTAAAAGTGATTTAAATAATATGAACTTACTTTGCACAGTTTCTTTCTTTAATAATTTAAACAATAAATTAAATAAACACATAAATATAACAGTATTTTTTTTTAAATAATTAATAACTATTAATAGAAAGTGCTGGTCATTATATTTTTAATATTTTTGGATTAAAAGATTATGAAATGTAATTATTTCATATTGCGTTTTGTTAACTTATAGTTTTCTTTAAATATTCATCAAAAAGTTACGGTTCATAATTATTTATAGATACGATCTTCATATAGTAACAGTATTTCTTTAAATAACTGCTTGAAACGTTTTATTATACATTAACGTATTTTTCTCCAGACTGTTTAAAAGTAATCACAATAGTACTTTGTTTATGATTTGTAGTAAACTGAGATAAGAGGATTTAATCAAGGTTAACATGTGGAACGAACATGTCGGTAGTCTTATCGTTACCACAAAATTTTACAACACTATTTAATAAATACAATCATTAATAGTATTGTGGTATTCCAACAAAGCATGTTTATAGACGTACAATATTTTTTTATTATTTTATAGAAATTTGATTAGACTTTTAATTTTACAAATTCTTATAACTCAATTTAACTACAACAATACAATTCATTTAGTCCAGATTTACTTTAAAAATTTAAAAATAAATTAATATTTTTCACTATTTTTTTCTGCAGATTTAAACTAATTTGAACTGTTTTTTTCTTAAGTCACAATTTTTAATTTGTTTTAGAAATAATCAAATATCAAAGTATTTGCATCCTATTTAATATATTATTAATTTACTGGCTACTATATAGCAAGGGCTTGACTTGCGGAAGGGCCCACGAGTGTGGGGCCGGGCCTAGCATAGGAAAATCTCCAAAAAATTGTAAACTTAATTTTAATATTTCTTTCATAAATACAAAATTAAACAAAAATAAAATAAATCCCCGGGCGGAAAGACCTCGGTCGATAGCCCTTTGGCCAGTATGTAGACTGTATTTTTTTTTTTTTTTTTTGGTTTTCTTAATTTATGTTAGAATTTACTTAATTATTTTGAGAGTTGTTATTTTTATTTTGGTTGTTATTATTATGATTTGTATTATCTATGGAATGTTTTTTTTTTTGTTTTGTATGTTGCTGTCTGGCCAATAAATTATATATATTATTATAAAATAAATTTGTCTCCTGTGTAGATTGTTACTAATAATTATTGATTCAAATTTGTATGTAGTTCTTTTTCTTCTATAATTACCTTATTTAAATTACATTCGTGGCACTTATTTGTTATCTAAATGTATTTCACGGAATAAGTACTAATTAGTAAGTGATTTATTGACCTAAATCTTTTAGTATCTGATTAGTTACAGTTCCAATTACTACGCTTATTCAATGTGCTATTTTATAGTTCAAACCGAAGATCAAAAAACGCGGAAACGAAAGAAATAAAAAACACAAGAATACAAGTCGTGAAATAACTCCTAGATTAGCTCTCTTTCTCTCCAGGTAGCAAAAAAAGGATAAATAAATAAATCCATTCTCGCCACGGGCGATGGTATTTTTGGGGGCCCCCGTCAATGACCCAGCTATTTTTTTTCACTCCTTCTACACCTAACATGGTTCTGTGTAGCTGAGCTGCATTTTGTGTCGTAATCGCACACATGTTTACTGAATAAAGAACGTTTAATGATAAAGTTCGTAAAATGATTGTTATCTATTTTTTTTATTATTTAAGGAGGAAACTCAAATTTCATTCCGAAACCACGTAATTCGCTGAATCTGTACGTTAATCCAGCGCCACACTTTATCTCTACGTCGGAATGCATATCGAGAGATACATTCCTTCATGTGCTACGCGTAGGACGAAAGTTACAGCTGGTATTGTGAGTACTATTATGCAACTATTCCTGTTTCACAAACATCTACACTGCATAACCAAACATATCATAACAACTATTTCTTTTTACTAATTAATTCGATATTGAACTTTGGCATCATTTTATTTTTATTATATTTCATTTATATCTATTTATATACACAATAGTATTTTTCCGAAGTACTTATACTTCGTTAAGCGAAACTTCGTTTTCAGAGGTTAAAATATACTATGGCCAGTAAAGAAAATTAAAAACCTCTTTTTGGATGAAAGAAAACTGATTAAATAAACACTTCTATAAGTACTTATTACTTCGTTAAGCGAGACTTCGTTTTCAGAGGTAAAAAAATAAACTAAGATAAAGATAATTTACATTTTAAAATATGAGTTTAAAGTTTGTGATTTTTTTTTCATTTAACAATTTATAGTAGAATAATACTCCTTCCTAAATTAAAATTAAAATTATCCTAAAAAAAACTGTTATTTAAGCAAATTTTTAAATTTTCGATCGTACTGAACTGCAGTGTTCCGGTTCAATATTTGAATACATTTTTTCTAGCCCTTTGTTGCTTGTAGCATTATTCCCTTCTAAATATTTTTTTTTTTAAATCTTTCACTGAAAAACTTTCATTTAATAAATTTCTAACAATTCATCATCAACATTTTTGAAACCTTTCAATTGGATTTTCTTCTTCTCTTCATTTAGTAATATCGAAGCTTAGTTATCGGAAGTAATATTAACCGAGGTATAACTGTGTGACACTGCTATATTTAATTCATTTTAAATTAACTGAAATTTTTGGGAAACTGTATAGTTTTTTTTGGCTGCTATTTATTAGATCAATTTAGAATGATTAATATTGTCAGTATTATGTGTATAATTCTAAAAAGATAGTCCTAACACAAAAATACTTAATTATTGATTAAAATGTTAAATATTAAAATTAATTTTTATTATATTATTTTTCTATCATTTTGAAATATAATACAATATAATTTATTTACTCTTAGTACGTCACTTGATTTCATATTCATTTCTACTTGTTTAAGAGATAATGCATGAGATAACACTTAATGTGAAGTTTAGTAAATTAATATGCCTCAAATTGTTACAATAACAAACATAATTTAGTATTATCAACCCTTCTTATTTTGTTATTACCTTTTATCAAAAACATAAAGGGTTGTAAAATGTTGGGATATTACTTTTAATTTTAAAATTAAAATATGATAAGATTTGATTTTTTTTAAATATTCTTTTCATACAATGAGTTTTTTTATTATTTTATATATACGTTTATTAATAAGTACTAATTATTAATTCCCCAGGCAAAAATCCCTTCAGTCCTCATGGACCAATAAAAATTTACAAATAATTACATAAATTATAAATATTTCCATCCGATAATATAAGTTTAAAAAATATTTGCTTTTTTCTTGATAAAATGTTTTTTTTATTATTTTTATTCCAATATCAGTTGTTAATTTTGTATATTAAAAAGTGACATATTTTTCATACCACAGACAAATTTAAGAAAGTGTATTAACTTATAATTTATATATGTTACTAAAAAATAGTGTACAGGATTTTTGCCAATAATTATTAGGTGTTGCGAAAATAATCCTATATAATTTTCTTTGGATTTGTCATTAAGCTGAGGCCTTGTAGGAAATATTGAATGAATTGATCAAGTTAATATGGCAGATGTAACATTATGTAGAACATATACTTTAATGTCTAGCCATATGTTAGGTGTCTCGAAGTACATTGAGTATTCAGATATTCTGATGTGATTTCTCCATTTGTAACGATTTATAATGATAGCAGTTTTGCTTTGAATAAAAACACACGATTCTTAAGCTCCTTCACTTCCCATCAATACTTACATTTCCATTATATTTACAACTTAAAAATGAACGATGATATACAAATTCCTTAGTTTTTTTATTTTTTTAAACAATGAAAAAGTCTGCTTTTAGTTATTTTTTGTATTATTTTTGTAATTTATTGCTGCAATAAATATTATTACAAATCTTATTAATTATTAAATTTTATCGGGAATATTAAAAATTATATTTTTAGCAACAATTATATAAATAAATATTGACAAATAAATGTGCAAATTAGAAATAAATCAAGATTTTTCAAGATCTTTTCGACTTTTCTATTGGGTTGTTCGGAAAGTAATTTCGTTTTTTTTAAATGAAAATGAAAGTGAATAAATATTTTATTGAATTCTAGTCCAATATCTTTTGTCATCTTTCTGGCAGTAGCATGATTGCACGCTCATAAAATATTTGTTCTTTGCTTACAAAAAAAACTGATTCAGGTGATTTTTTACTTCCTCAGGTTTTATCGTTCAAAATTTTGTAGAGACAAATAATAACAAATAATAATCAGAAAGTGCCAGATCTGGTGAATATGGTGGGGTGGCAGTATATCCCATAGCTCTTTGCGAGTTAACAAACTTGTATTTCTTTCTGTAAGAACATGAGGAACCGTATGTCGAGTTCCTAGGTTAAACCTAGGCGTTTCATGAACATCGATAAATTTGATCTCTCAGCGATCTCACGAGTTATTCACCAATTTGTATCAATTATTGCCTTTATTATGTCTTAACCAGCTTCAACTGGTCTTCCAGAATGTGGTGCATCTTCGACATCAATATTTTTCAACCTAGTTTTGGCACTGGCGTTCTGTCAATACATCTTCTACAAATACATCAGATATTTTGTTTTTCTTATTTGAACAGCATTTTGATCTTTTCGACAGTAAAAAAGTAAAATATGCCGAAAATTCTGCTTTTTCATTTTCCATATTTGAAATGTACCAACTACTGCGTAGAATCAATCGAACTTTTTCACAAACAAGCCTTATTATATCAGTTGTCAAAATATATAATGATTATGCGGCTTAAGTGTGAAGTTGTCTGTAAAAAAATACAATTAAGACCTTTGTTGGGAAAAAAACGAAATTACTTTCCGAACAAGCCAATAAATTATATACTTGTTTTTATTTAAATTAAATAATTTGGTCATATCATATTCTTTATTCGTAGCCAATAAAAATTTGTAAAATTTACATAAATATATAAATTTCTATTAAAACATGTTTAATGGGAATTGTTGGATCCTTGTTTTATTTACTTATTTCTACTAAAAATGTAATTTATTAATTATTTATTCCATTAATGGTTAATGGACATTAAAAAAAAGGAGAAGAAAGTAAATAATCTTGTAAGAAATACAAAAAAAGGACGAGAAATTAATATGTACTTTTTATAAGTTACATACTTCGCTCCTTCTTTTGACTTTGTCGGCCTTCTCGCACTTTAATGAACATCGATCTGCAGTTATCCTTGAATGCTGAGTGCGTCTTTTCTATTGTCTGGGCTATGGTTAAAAAAGTTAATTAAATAAATTCGCGACGGTAAAGAAATAAAAATAGAAACGAATAAAAATAAATATTGGGTATTGTAATATGTGCATTCTTTTTATGGACAGGACTGTGTCCAGACAGTTAATTAGAATGTTGTGCGAGTGTGCAAAAGTTTTATGGGTTTCCGGTTTCAAATGAAAGGCGGCGCGCGGTAATTTCGCAAAACGTGTTTTCTTTCCATTTTGAACAAAGATATTAAGGCCTGTATTGATTCCTTCGCGAAACTGGAACAATCTATACATATGCAGCTGCAATAGAAACAAAGTGGAATGTAGACAACGCTTGTGTCGGGTACAAAAACAACAAGAATTACGAGTAAACTACTATATGGAAACGGGTGATTGTTTTTATTATTCGTTGTTTGTTTCTTTGTTGTTTTTATTATTTCTGCGTGAGATACAATAGGAGGATTATTAAGGAAACTATGTATTTAGAAATTCTGCAATGGTCGGTTGGTATCGAGCTAACAAACGTGTTTTCGTATCGTTCTCCGAACGCAATCTTAATCTAATTATCGGAGCTACGTTAATCTAATATTAAACCGAATAAGTTGGGTATGAGAACGAGTGAGTGGGTTAGATGATGAGGGAGAGGTAACGTTTGATAAATGATAAGATACAGCGTTCACTATCAGCGACAAAATACAATTGATATTGGCTCTTCAATTCATCCAACAATTAAATCAAGTGCACGCACACAAATTCTCTCCACTTTTGACGCATCTTTCACTGTCAAAACTGAAACAATTATGGATTGAACGTTAATTAAGTGAAGTTCCTGGTTACCAAGCAGTCAGGTCGGCTTTTCTACAACGTCGGTTTCGTTTCAGGTGAACCAACTGTGTGCACGATCCACGTGAAGACGGGAACTCAAGGGAGTATATCGAAATAAAAAAAAGGGGTAATAACCTGAGATAACATGGAGCACGCGGATTTGATTTCGGAGATGCCTCACATCGAGCAAATGCCTACTCCCGAGAGGCTCGTCCTCGCCAAAAGGCGGAGGACCCAGCAGCTCAAGATCTGGCAGCAAAGGGAGAAGGAGTACTTCAAGAAGCCGCCGAAGATGCACAAATCCAACAAGCGCAGCATCTACTTCAACGACAGCGTTGTGCTTTTGGAGGCGGCTACTAGGAATGATATCGACGAAGGTAGGATTACGAATTCCCTTATCTATTAGTTTTATCAGCGTTCAAAATTATTATCATTATTATTTTCGGCGAAGAAAAACATCCTATTTTTGAGGTAAATCCAATTATCAAGTCACGCTAACTCAGCTGAAGGACGTTTCACTTTTTATTGGGGACCTTGCAAAATAAAAATTGTAATTTTTGTTAATCTACTAAGGTGATTATAACTGGTCCGTTATGCAGATGATCCGGTTAACTGGAGATATCGGATTTGCGCCTCGGTCGGGTCTGCCCATTAACATGCATATTATTTGTAATAACTGTGACTTTTATATCCGTGTTCAATGTAGTCGGCTGCAGAGTCAATTCGAATGCGTGATCTCACTGCCACTTCTTGGAATTCATTTCATCAATAATGGAATTTATATTTTAAAAAAATCATTTTATATTCGCAGTTTTTTTTTAATTAACCAGCGCTAATTCAACTAATTATTACTTGTTTTAAAAATTATTACAATTACAAATTAAATCGCATCATAGATATTTGGAAATTGTAAAGAAAAATTCTTAAACAACTCAAAAATGCTTTTAAAAAAAATATACTAAAATTAATAACACTGCCACTTCTTAGAATTAATTTTATCAATAATGGAATTTATTTCAAAAAAATCATTTTATATTCACCGATTAACAGTTTTTTTTTAATTAACCAGCGCTAATTTAACTAATTATTACTTGCTTTAAAAATTATTACAATTACAAAGTAAATCGCATCATCGATATTTTTAAATTGTGAACATTAAGAAAAATTCTTAAGCAACTCAAAAATGTTTGTAAGAAAAATATACTAAAATGAATAACAGTAAATAATATTATTTATAATTTAAATTCCGAATTTCTTCATCGATATTTTAAAATCGTAAAACTAAAGTTAATTAAATCCATTGGATTTGCATTTATTGCTCATTTATATAAAATATTTTTTTAATGTTTTTAGTCATCAATAATTACGAATACTGATTTACTTATTTATAAACTGTACTAAAATGTTAAGAAAACTTAACATTAACACTTTGTAAAACATACTAAAAATGTACGAGGAATATTTCTTATTATTGAAAAATGTAAATGTAAATTTAACATTTTGAAATTATGTAATATAATTTCGTTAATATGTTTTAAATTTATAATTAAAAAAAATATGTTGCTTCTAAATCAATTAGATTTTTATTTTTTCTATACAAATATAAATTTAGTTTCGTTATTTGAATCATCAAATAATTGTAAACTGCTTCCTTAGAAATATACTAAAATTTTAATAATATCTGTATTTTATCTTAATATTATGAAATAATATTAGAATATTTTGTAAGAACGATAAATAAGATTGAAATAGAAAGTCTGTGTTAAATGATTAATGATCTAGACGTGAAATTAAGGTAAATGTCAAAAGGAAATGACAGTATTAAAATAAATTTGGTGGTGATTATGCTGAAAGTTATTATAAATTTGAAGATGAATGAGAATGAGAGAATTATAGTTAAATATAACGATAAATAAATGTATTATTACAGGATGTCGTGATTTGTTGAAAATAATAATTATATAAAACGATGTACATAATGAAGAGCGTAATTATTTAGATAAAGCGTCGCACATCCTGTAATATGTCGATGAGACAACCCTTGTGTCATCATGAATTTGAAGGGTGCGGTTCTGGCCTTGAGCGTACTCATTGACATCGCTCGTTGTTGGATCTTCAAGTGGAGGATCATCAATTTAGCAAGAGAAAAAAAAAACGTTGCTGCATCATAAAATCTTGGACTCATCTCTTCGTATTTCGTATTGATTCCGAAATAATATCTACGTATTACGTACAATTTATTTGATTCTAAACTAAATATTAGATAAATTTGTTAGGATATAAATCATCAAAAGTGAAGTGTTGAAAAAAAAATTAGAATACATTTTACTATTATTATTATTTATCTAGTAAAATTGATATTTGTTGAGGCTAAAATAAAATATATGATGCTTTTATGCTTGGATTATGGGGGATGTGTGGTCTTGAAGATAAAAGAAGACGCGCGATGTTTACTAACTTCCGTTTTTTCGTTGTATTCTTTTCTTCTGTAGACAAAAAAAGCCGCAGCGTTTACCACAGAAAGGCAAAACTCCAAGGCCGCCTCGCATCACGCATAGCCCTTCATGACCATCCAACCCTTTCACTCTTTGTACCCCCTTATCCCCCAGCTGTGCTGGCGCACAACGCCGACTGATGTAAATTTTTTTTTTTTTTTTTTTTTAATGTGTAATAAATATAAAGGACCCAAGACCGCAAGAGGCTAAAGCCCACATCGGTCTCCAAAAAGAAATTGTAAATCAAATGTATGAATTCTGATATATAAATAAATATTATAATG
The DNA here is from genome assembly GCA_963457615.1 of Nicrophorus investigator. NCBI lineage: Eukaryota > Metazoa > Arthropoda > Insecta > Coleoptera > Silphidae > Nicrophorus > Nicrophorus investigator. The sequence goes on along the minus strand of OY735142.1, from coordinate 9,066,790 downwards.
TGAATGCCCACAGAAAGGCGTATCATTATGTAATTTTCGTGACTTCTTTGCAGCAGCCACACGTAATCACACCAAATTGTTTCTCTCTGTTCGTTCTGGTTTCATTCCACTAATACTTTCTGCTCAGAATACTCATTCTTTTTAGATATATAGCTTCAAGAGAAATAAGAAATTTTAGACATCATTAAAATACGATATTTTGCAATATTATGTTCATACATACTCGAACACATTTTTTGTTTAGTTTATAGAAGAAAAAAAAAACAATTAACATGAATATTTTATTTATTTGCAATTTTTTATTCAAATTAATGGAATTTATTTAAAAAAATTACAAAATATTTGGTTTATACACAAAATTTCAAGGAAATATGTCGAGTCTTTTACAACATCGTTTCTCAACTTATTAGATAAAGTTAAATTTTTAATGGGACGCGAATTGACAGCTGTCACTTTGTGTCAAATTGAGGAACTAATGAAATACTTTTAGCATTTAGGTTTAGAAACGCTACATTGTTTCAATTTAGATTTTAAAATTATATATTTTTATTTTCTATTTAAATAAATTTAATTCTGAGCTGCACAAAATATTTGCATTTAATATAATCGGAATATACAAATATGCTATGCATTTTTCGATCCATAGAAACGTGTTGGGATATAATCAAAAAAACACGAAATCTATCGTGTCGAGCCGGATCAAAACGTATCGAACTTTCAGCTATGGCCGTGTATTATTTCAGTTGAGTTTTTGTTTTGTTCCATAGCATTCGTTGCACTCACGTGTATTATTTATTGTTTCACATGTTGCATTTTTCAGTTTGCCGCACGGAAGCGGAATTTGATATTTCATCACGCTCTGCGTTACTTTCAGCGGCAGAATTTCCAAAAAAAAATATCTAATGCAAATCCGCTTTTCCTTTACGGTGGAGTGAAAAACCGCGAGAAGGACCTCAACCTCAACGAATCAATCTCCATCAAAAATGCATTCTTCCGACAATACCGGGCGGAAAAACAAATCCGTTTCGTTATTCACTCTGCTCCATTATTTATGATCTTTCTTTCCTTTGCGTTTTTAAATAACTAAGTTACTATACAATTTTCTGTCAACTATCTCTGAATTATTTACTAAGACTAAATTATTTTTAAGAATAAAGTTTACATTAAATTATTCATATTTTAAATCTGAATTAAGATTAAATAAGTTTTTATGTTATAAGTATTTTTATAATGTTTTTAATAAATATTTATAATACATTATTATAATTTAGGGGGTTATTTTAGGTTAGGTTAACTTGTATTATTAAGTGTAGATATTTCTTTGAAAGCCTAGGAAATAACAAGAAAATATTGATATAAAATTCATCTAACAAAAATATTTCTTGATTAATAAATTTAATTCAATAAAAATTCCTGACAAGTGAAACGTCAAGTCAAATGGGTGTGTAATGTTTCTCCTTGCTCCATATATATAAATGTATTTATTCGAAATGAAAATTGATGTGCATAAATAATATATTTCTGATCTCTGTTTTTTTTTTGGTCCTGTTTACGTTGCGATTAGTTAGGAGATTGCTGATGAAGGGGGTGAATCCAGATTCGTGTAATGAAGATGGATTGACTGCTTTACACCAGTGCTGTATAGATAACAACGAATCGATGCTGCTGCTGCTTTTGGAGTACGGAGCGAATGCCAACAGCGAAGACAGCGAAAAGTGGACGCCACTCCACGCTGCTGCAACTTGTGGACATCTCAAATTAGTCAGGTAATTAATGGATAATTTATTTAAAATTTAGTTTTTTTTTAGTTAATTAAATATATTTTAGTTTAGCTAAGCAACTATGTGAAAGTAGTTACTTTGTGATTGATCAAACTTATTGCGTCATGAATTATGTAGATGTGTATAATTATATTTGATGGTCCAATTTATGTCACTACCTCAAATATGTTCCTAACATTTAATGTTATGCATGTTTCAAGAACTAAGTTTTGAAGCAAAATTAATTAAGAAAGCATGTAGCAAAATGCAATTACATCCATACAACTATTAGAAACTACTTTGAAGGGATTACACATATTAGTTGGATATTTTAATGTTAAATTTACTTCCATATTCATTATTGGTTTAAAATTATCTAAAGGCTATAAAATAGAATTGGTCATTGAATTTTTCATTAATGTTAGCTAGAAAATTATTATAATAATTATTCTAAAGTTTTTTATTACATTCACACTACAAAGTGAATTAATTATATCTCTGTTAAAGAATTTTGTCAGTCTATATTATTAAGAATTAAGTATTTTAGACTTATTCAACTTTTTTTATGACAGTTTTTCTCTAGTTCATCGTTTTGACACAAGGTGACAGCTGTCATTTTGAGACTTATTAAAAATATAACGATACCCAATTTTGTTTAACCGATGTTTTAGATCATTTTAGATACATTTCACTCTTTAAAAAAAACTCGACAAGATGTCGACGAAAATCATGAAGATACATTTCAGTATTTTATTTTCATTCAAACATAAACTGTAAAAATTATGATATAAATATGACATAACGTAAAAGTGATGATATAATGTGATTATTTAATAACAGTTTTTCTCTAGTTCATCGTTTTGACACAAGGTGACAGCTGTCATTTTGAGACTTATTAATTTTGTTTAACCGATGTTTTAGATCATTTTAGATACTTTTCGGTATTTTATTTTCATTCAAACATAAACTGTAAAAATCATGATATAAATATGACATAACCAAAAAGTGATGATATAGAAAACTTTGCTTCAAAAAACTTTGCTTCAAAAAACTTTTACGTCACAATTGTCAAATAGAAATAAAACCATTTCAAGTAACAAAGGGCTAGAACCAGTAAAAAGCATAATATAAATATTACATAACTAAGGCATTTGCGTACAACAAAGTAATGATATAGAAAACTTTCCTTCAAAAATCTTTTACGTCACAACTGTCAAATTAAATCATTTCAAGTAACAAAATAATCATTTGCCAATTTTTTGCTGTCATCAAAGTCCATTACTACCAACTTATAGTTGGTGACTTCGATTTTGCAGTTGGTACACCTATGATAGTTTAAGTATAAATTTCCTTTATTTGTAAGTGCTTCCGTGCTTCAAGACGAGGGGTCGTAGTTGTGGATGTACCATTATTTATAGATTTGTTTGAAAGGAAATAAATGATTGAGACAGCGATTTAGAAAGGAATTTATATTATTATTACTATCTAATAGGAAATATAGCTATCTTGAAACGATTTACCTTTGGGATGTGCTGGATGCAGACTGAGAGTACGGAGGCTCTGACAATCTGTGATCAGCCATTCATCATGGGGGCTATATAATATTCAATAAATTTTAAGACGTTTGCTTCGGAAAGTCGAATGGCAATAAATCCCCAATCGATGCCGAAGCCTGGATGTGTATACATATACATTTCACTTCCGCAGTGCACTACATATTTTATCTGGCTTCAAATCTCTCACGCTCTTCGACGATTCGAAAAGTCCATTTGCTAACAATAAATTCCCTCTGACATACACTCAAACCATATAAATGATATGATAATCCACAAATAACAGTCGCTTCCTTGCATTGATAGATGCCCAAAATCCGTGCCAACCTTACTCTCTCATCTGTAAAATAGCCGTTTGTTTAGCGAAGACCGTGATTGATTCAATTCCGCGAATTTGCCTAAAACCGTTTCGAAATTACAATGAGAAATTCATATTCATGAACCTATCGATCTTCTTCGGACGGAAAGGTCTTATTGCAATTAACATCGCCGGACACATACATACAATTGCATGTAAATTTCAACTTCATCCTCGTATAACAGATTTATTATACATGCTATCAATTTACATCTGCATTTTGATCTATATCAGTTAACCCAATTAAATGTAGCGAAAATTGAATTATTGAAGAAAAAAGCGAAGTTGAGTCCTTTGTTGGTACATTGGTATTTACTTGGCATTTTCCCTGCTGGTTTTGTATTCTTGCCAAACTGTGTACTCCAGCCTTACCAACTAAGCCATTCGGCGTCCAATTATAGAATGTTACTCATTCTTTTCTGGAATGCTAAAAAAGAGTAACGTTTATCGATTACAACTTTTTAATAATTTTCCACAAAAGAAATATTATACAATTTATTTCCTTAATAAATCACAAACATCAGTGAATATACTTTTTTTTTTATTACTTTAGATTTATTAATTTTATTTAGGACAGATTGCGTAACAATAATTTTAATTAATAAAGTTATGTTTTTTGTGAAATGATTAAATAATAAATTTTAAAAGTATGTTTAAAGTTGAATTCTAAATTGTTAAGTTGTAATTAAATCATTATTTAATACATTTACGTTTTTTTATGTAATCTGAAATAGCAAACAAAAAAAGTTTTATATAAAAATTATTTAATATATATTTATTTGTATGAAACTTAAAACAGTTCATAATTTTTCGTAGACTTTTAAGCAAATCCTTGAAAATATTACCCCGCTTTTTATATAATCTGAAATAGTAATAATAAAGATGAATAGTGAGCTTTGCTTAAAAAGTGAGCAAACATTTCATCTAAAATAAATGATTATTATATAAAAAGTATACTACCCCGCATTTTTTTTTTTTGGGGGAAACGCGAGAATAAAGTGGGATTTAGCTTACGTAATACGCTTTCGGAATTAAATTCCGGCCATGCTAAAAAGAAAATGAAAATAAAGAAACTGCGCCCTTTGCATTATTAAATGTCGGTACATAATCGAGAAGCAAATTGATTAAAAAAATATATAATGTAATAGCTGGAACGTTAATTACATGCACTTCTTTTGCTCGTATCTGGAATTCCAATTACAATGCGTGTTTCGATATTAAAACACGTTGTCACGCGTTTACCACTAATTAAAAAACAGTTTCCAACGCACATGCACAAAGGAACGAGCGTTTGATTTGGCGAGAAGAAAGAAAACCGCTGCAAAGCTTTCATAAAACACAGTCGTTTTTTATGTTGTTCCATGTTTCATGACCCACATTTTCGTTTCTAGATAAATAACGTTGTAATTAGATTAATAATTTTAATTATTACATACATAATTTTCATACATAATCTTCATTCCTCGTTCGCAGTAACGGTTTTAATTAAATTTACACTTTGTAATTTTTCATATTTTTTTAATTTTTATTAATTGCCTGAATTTCAATTCTTCGCATTTATTTCAAATTAATGAGGATTTTCATTTTGATCCTACGGGAAAAATCTCATTACTACACTTGGTTCTGTTTGAAATGATTTTTCTTTTGTGTGATAGATTTTTCTCGTCTTATAAAAGCACTCATCGTAATATAATTGTGTTTACTTCAAAAACTAATCACAATAATATTATTGTATAAGCTGAAATAGGGCTGCGTTGTGTTTCATTGAAATATGCGAGAATTAATCGAGCCATTTGTAACAGAATTTAATCATTTCAGGAACTTTGTAAGACAATTTCAGTCACAAACTTGAAATACACAAGTCTTCTGTAAATACACCATAGCAATAAACAATGGATTAACTTCTTCATTCACTCATGTTGGAATTTACTTGTGTTTAATGACCATGATTAATGATAGCAATTAACACAAATGATGACAATTTGCACAAATTTCTTTGCATATTCTTATCCATTTTTGTCTTAAATAATTACGCATTCATAAGCTGATATTTGTAGCAATCTTTAACCATAATTAAAAAAATGGATTAAATACATTGTTGTATTAAAACGTCTATATTTTATCATTATTTAACTAAGATTAAATTGAGACATGTGCAAATACTCAAGTTATTATATAACTAAGATTAAATAATTTTGAATAAATAACTTAATTTTCGTGTTTGAAATTTGAATAATGTGAACAAATATGTTTAATCGATTCCGTTTTTTTTTATTGTTTGCATGATTTGAGGTAATATCGAATAATTAATTATCTTCGTGTTGGTGCAATCAATTCGTGTATGCTTATCTGCTACTAATTAATAATCATCATTGATGTCAGAGCAATATGTACACTACATGTTTAATAATAATCTCCAATTTTCAACTAAATCAATATAGATTTGGTGCAAGTCATTTGTTAAAGCAAATATAATTATAATTAGTTTTTTTTATAATAACAATATTTATTGTAGTTGTTATACATAACAAAATTATATATAAAGATAATTATAATTATTTATAATTATTACAAGTTAAATGTGTTTCTTTATAAAGTTAACATATCTTTATATTTTCATACTACGCGCTATTAAATTATGCTTTATGTTCATGAATTTATTTATATAAGTTACTTGAAATGTATTGTGTTTTCTATAAACATAAGTAAAAATACGTCAATAAATATTATTAAGTATTCTTTATTTTTTATAACATTTATAAGGATAATTTATATTATTATTCCAAATTATTGCAAATGATTATTTATTATCCATAGATCTTTTAGGCATTTTTTTTTACTATAAAAATTTGGAATTAATGTAGATTATTTATAAAGTGAAACATGTCTTAATATTTTCAGTCTACGCGATATTTGGCAAGTAACTTGTTAAGTAATATTTTATGATTAGTAGAGTCTCTTCATGATGTTTGTAAAGCTGAACATTTAAAAAATTACTTGGAATGTTTAACTAAAAAGACATTTATAAACATTATCATTGATTATGTGTTTTATTTACATAACGATAAGTCTAATTATTCATAATTAATGAAAAAAACTATCCATTATTGATAAGATTTTCCAGCATCTTTATATTTTCAATAAAAGATAAATAATAAATATTAGTTAAAAATATGTTTCGCTTTAAAGTTAAACATGTCTTAATATGTTTATAATACGCGATATTTGGCAAGTAATTTGTTAAGTAATATTTTATGATTAGTAGGATCTTTTCATGATGTTTGTTTTCTGAGTATTTAAAAAGTTACTTGGAATGTTTAACTAAAAAGACATTGATAAACATTATCGTTGATTATGTGTTTTATTTACATAATCCTCTCTTTGACATAAAGTGACAGCTGTCATTCCGCGACCCAATTTAGCATGAGATCATAATTATATTACATCAGGATAATTCTAATTATTCATAATTAATAAAAAGGACTATACATTATTGGGATTATTTTTTATTTTAATATAAATAATAAATATAAGTTGAAAATATGTTTCGGTTTAAAGTTAAACATGTCTTAATATGTTTATAATACGCGATATTTGGCAAGTTACTTGTTAAGTAATACTTTATATTTAGTGGATATGACTTCATTACCGATTGTTTATATAAGTTATTTGCAATATATCGCTTTTTTGATATAAACTTAAAGAAAAATCATCGAGAAATATTAATTATATTTTTTTTTTTGAAAATTATTGAAATATGAAAAAAAACTTTAGAAAGTTAAATATTTTAACGTCTTGATTATTTTTCTAAGACATATAGTATAAGTCTTATAAAAAGCTATCCTGTAGTGACATTGTATTATTGGATATATTTTTTTTAAGTATTTTAGTTTTATTCGTTTTGGTAATAAATGATTGAATATTGATTTCTAATTGAATGTTTTGTACGGTGAGCGTATTAAGAGCTTAAGAGAGTAAAGAAGCGAGCGCCGTTTTTAAGCTTCAATTAATTGAATGTGTTTTCTTGTCGAACGAAGAGCTTGTGTTGTGTGATCAATAATAGCTGTACCTATCTTCTCTTTTTTTTCTGTTCGTTCCAATAGGATATTAATAGCTCGAGGTGCGAATTTGCTGGCGGTGAATGCGGATGGGAACATGCCCTATGATATTTGCGAGGATGAACAAGCCCTGGATTACATCGAAAGTGAGATGTCGAAGCGCGGTGTGACCCAGGAATTGATCGACGATACAAGAGCGCACACCGAGAAGAAGATGCTGATGGATCTGCAGAGGGTCGCAGCTTCCAACGGGGACCTCGAGGTCCACGACACCCAAGGCGCCACACCCGTAAGTACATACACATTCTACTCTTTGTATTCCATCTCCATCTTCGACGATAATTCCATTGAGACATTCAAACCGTTCGTGTTGCACAACTCACACGTACCTCCTCTCCTCGCACAGCGCACATTCACGTCCATACAAAAGCCGATGTAACGAGCAACAAAGGCCGTCTCTCAAATCGACGGTCGGAAATGCCTCTGAAAACTTTCAATAACGCAAAGTGAGATTTCGAAGAGAAGATGAGGGAGTGGAAGGAAGAGGATGAGAAATAAGAAAAGAAGTTGAGGAACTTTGTTAATGCAGTCGGGTTGCAGCCTCCGGGCTTAATAACCTATTGATGAGTCTCCTAACACGCTTTTTATTTCTCGCCCCAGCTGGAAAATGCGCTGAAAGGCTTCTGCGAAAAACGTACAGCCATTAAAATTTCCCGATTGGAATTTGATATACTCTATTCATTTTTCATACATTTAATCTCATACAAACAATTCATAATTAATATTAAATAACATTTCAATATTTAGAGTTCTTTTGCGTAAGGATAATCAAAAACTGAAAAATATCAGATTACTAATCATTCAATACTTTGTCTTTTAATTAATTGCCAATATTTTATTTAATTATTAACTTATTTGTGTAAAGAACCTTTAATCCAAATTACGCAAAGTATGTATCCTTTGATGTAAGAATAATCAATATCTAATTTACTTTGATCTTTATCTACTTTATTTAATTAATCATTATACAACAATTATATAATAACAGTAAAAAAAAAATTAAAAAAATCTTTATTTCTTTAAAATAAATAAAATACAGCAATTCCTATTATGCAACTTATAGAGACTTTACTGTGAGGATAATCAATAAATAAAACGTATCAATTTACTAAATCTTTGTTAATCTCACTACTTTTGTTTTGTTTATCAATTTGACCTCAATTAATCAAAATTGATTTTTTTTTATCTCAAGAGGGGATCTCTATTTTCCGACATCCTATAAATAAATAATGATTTATTATAGAATATATAAATTACACAATCAAAATATTTTTTATTAATTATAGTTTTTGAAATAAGTATTGTAATATTGCAGAAATTAGTGAACATTTTAAAACAATTTTACTTATTTTTTTTAATATTTAAATATTTATGTTATATTAGTTGGTTATAATGTAACCAAAACCACAAGTTTTACATATATAATTTATGGAGGTACCTTAAACATGAAATTGTAAATAATCTTAGGATGTTAGCAGTTAAAGCGAAACGTGCTGCGCTGGAAATGGGAATTTGTAATTCAGGAGTTCAACGATGTTATTTGTGTTCGAAACATGGGCAATCATGAAATATGCATCAATCATATAATATTACTAAGCTATTTAAGCATTCTTCTAGTGTAATTCTTACATTAATTAATTAAATAATAAAGTTATTAATCATTCAAGTGTATCACTTTTTATGTAACGCGCTTATAAAAAAAAGTAATTAAGTGCATTTGGGAAAAGAAGAGTCATTAATTTCAAATCAAGTTTCATTTTACATTAGTGAAATGTAATATCTAAAAACGCCCATGTTATTCAATCTATTTTTTAATCAGTTTTTTTTTTAATGTGCATTAAATTATGATATAAAAATAAGTAATATTTAATTGAATCATGCAATTATAGCAAAAATTTAAATTTAAATTTTGTTATATTTTAGGCAAAATCAAATTGATTCTTGTTATTTAAATTAAAAGTGTTATACAATCTATTTTTTATTAAGTTTTTTTAATGTGCATTAATCTATTATATAAAAATAAGCAATAATTAATTGAATTATAGCAAAAAATTAAATTCTAATTTTGTTATGTTTTAGGCAAAATCAAATTGATTCTTGTTATTTAAATTAAAAGTGTTATGCAATCTATTTTTTAATCAGTTTTTTTTTAATGTACATTAAACTATCATATAAAAATAAGTAATATTTAATTGAATCATGCAATTATAGCAAAAATTTAAATTCTAATTTTGTTATACAACAAAATCAAATTGATTTTTGTTATTTAAATTAAAAGTGTTTTAGGATTAGAATAAAAAACATTTTAACAAATGTAAATATTTTATAATATAAATAGTGATCGAAAAACAAATTACAAATTGAAAGTTTTGTGTTCGCTGTAAATTTATATTTTCAGTAATTGCTTCTATATATTTTTTTATTCAATAAATGTTCAGACTATATGACCTTGTCGTACTCAAGTTACAGTTTTAAAACAAAATCAATAACATGCACTTAATAATCTTGTAAACATCTTTAATACCAAGAAAAAAAAATACAAGTCAACCTAAATCACGTTTTTAATAAATAAACCAATACAATTATATATTTAATTATATTTTTTTAACAATTCTATAATAAAAAACATGTATATTTACTATTTTAAATAACGTTAATTCTTTATTTTTGTTACTATAAATTGTTGTTAGTTTCGCATTGTAATTATTCTTATTTTGAGTTTAAAATTACACTAATTCAAATAGTTCCACGTTGTTTAACTTCCAAATATAGTAAACTAAATAGCAACAAACTACAAATAATAATTTTATCATTTTTGTTGTTGTATCAGATTTCAGGTGAGATGATGAAAGTAATTTGATATATGTAACATATGTTATTACATAATTTTTTATTTTTATCACTTTATCTTATTTTATGTATTTTTTTTTTGTAATTAAATATTTGTAAAAGGATTTATCATTATATAAGGTGCGCGCTGTATATATCAGATAGAATTGTAAACGTTTTCTCAGAATTTGGAATTACGAATACGTCAGACGTCGCTAATGCACGTAAATAGCGTTGAATAGCTTGCATTAAGCACGTCAGTATTGTAAATAGATTTCGGTAATCAGTTTCGCGTGGAAAATAGATTCGACGAGGCAAGTAAAAGGTATCTAATGTAATTGGATATTCATTAACATTACATTCAATTCGTTCATTTATTCCATTTATTCGATGCCTTTTAGCTAACAGCATCTTCGGATTTAGTGTACTATAAACTCAGGTATCTAGTAAATAGTTTAATCTCTTATAAGTGTGTAACATATGGACACATAACTTTTTATTTATTTATTTTATTTGTTACGAAATCATTTTGTTAATTAATTTTACATATTGAAATAATTAATAATCTGAGATTAACTTAATAAATTAAATACTTAATTTATTTTTTCATTTTTCAGTCGATACATCTCATTTTATAAAGTAGTTATATTATATTATTTTTTTTAATGTAAGAAATACAGTAATTTTTTTTTTATTAAGGAAAATGATAGTTATTTATAATTTGTTTTGAGGTGAGAAGATATTCTCATCCTTGTATTAATGTAATGTATTGTTGTAAAACTGTGGGAAGGTTATAGATGCATCATGTTTATTTTAATAACTGCTGCAATGCTGTAAAAAAAGCTAATTTGTACTCGATTCAGATGTGTTAATTAAATTGCATTGACGCACAGACGCGGAGCCACCCCTGAACACAATAGTGACTAAATTGGTTCTAATGAAGGTAGTTTTTTTGTGTGTCTGTTAGCATGACGCAACGCGTTTTTCTAATGTACCTCCAATTACGTGTACAACATTCGTAGGAGGGCCATGCCCTTTTGGCCTCGCCTTTCGATAATGCATTTTAACGACATTTTCCGTTTATCTCCTGCGCGAAGCAAATGAGAAAATAGCTAAAAAATAGGTTGGAAAAACAAGGGTGAAAACGCGGAAAATAAACGGATCGCACATGACGCTATCGGAATAATAAAATATTCGAATCGAATCACAATGAAACGTTTTAACAAATTTATAGATTTTTTTTCGTAATTTGTTTTTTTTTTGTTGTTGTGTGTAGAATGAATTGCATTCCGCATTCGGTAATTTGGCAAACGTAAATTTAATTAATTACTTGTAAATTTTCCCGAGTTGAACGCAATTTGCGTAATATGCGGGTTGTTTCGTTAAGGGGGATGAAATTTCATTACGCTAATCCCATTGGCACAACACTACCACTCCCGTAATTCTTCTACCTTTGATAAACGATCTTACGAAATACGGTGATGAAATTGCATAATGTTATTATTTATTATTGTTAATTAAACAAAACTATTTAATTTAAATTTAATTAATATTAATAATTATTAACTCGAATAACATTATGTTTGTTCGTAAAGATGTTTAAACAACAGTTTACAAAACGGTAATGCTTGTTTGTCGTTGATTAAAGTACCAGTTACATCACGCCGATGCCCTCCGGTTAAGATACATAATTAATGAGAGCATGCATAATCATATTTTCCTTTAATTAACCTATTGACATTAATTACATTAATGTGGAAAGTCACCCGTTTCCTTTACTTGATTTAGTAATTTCATACTGCGCAAACAAACTTGCAATTTGCACTTAATTTGAACCTTTGGATGTGGGTAATAATTTGCAGCAATTGTACTAGTTTCACACTTGTCGGTTTTCCGTGAAACTTGCAACTTGCAGATGTATTATTTTGGCTTTGTTCCACGCAGGTTTCATCGTCTTTAAATGCTAATGTACATTATTTTTTTTTGGGCAGAATTCATTCATTTTATACATTGATTCATGGAACATCCCTCTCGTGACGTTGGCCCTAAGCAATTAATTAACGCGGGAGATTTGATTCCAGAATAATTTGTGACTCGCTCTCTAACGAAGATTGGGTCATAATACGTTCATCGGTGTGTCAAAAGATCACACGAATTGGGTCAAAATCCGGTGGATTGAGAAATGAGGAATGGATATTGGTTCCAAATACATCGTGTCGATTGTTCTCGATGATTACGTTACGATCAACTATGCATGTAATCTGCAGACTTGCTCAGATTCTGTTAATTACTGTTGATATTATTGTCTCCAATCTATTATAACGCAGAGCAACGATCAATTTTTTTTTATTAATAAATAAGCATTATATTGGTTGAAGTTAAAAGTTCTGAGCGTTTTTTCTCTTTATTTTGACGATGAATTTAACAAACTTAGAATTATTGGTTTTGTTCGATATCTTTTGTCCATTTTGAAGGCAATTTCATAATTCCGCGATTGAAGAAGTCCTCGTTCCTATTGTTAAAAAACTTGACGAGCTCATTTTTACAAGCCTCTTTTGAGGTCAATTTTTTACCATCAAGAAAATTTTGCAAATGCTTGAAAAGGTGATAATCGTTTGGTGCCAGGTCTGGGCTATACGGTGGGTACGATATAAGTTCCCATCCAAGCTCTCGGAGCTTCTGGCGCGACGTTAAAGATGAGTGATGCCTGGCGTTGTCTTGATGGAACACAACACCCTTCTTAGTGGCCAATTCTGGATGCTTCTCGTCGATCGCTTGCTTCAATCTGGTCAGTTGTTGATATTATATGTCCGAATTGAGTCATTTGCCCGATGGGAACAGCTCATAGTGGAGTAAAGCAATCTAACGAAAAACGCTCAAAACTTTTTACTTTACCTAATATATAAAACATTTATGTAATATCCATGTCTACATTGCGAATTCTGCATTAATACATATTAAACTATTTCATCCGGTTTAAGCTTAGTTGCGGAATCCCATAGGACGGCAGAGCTTTGTGCGACATAGTTTGGTAATCCTCGAACTAATGTGACTTTCAAATATTTCGAACAACATTATAGTTTTCACTAATTATTATTATTAAAATATTTTAATTTGTGCTAAAATATTGTAGTTCTTATTATATAATTATTATAATAAATGTTGTTATTATTACATATTTTGAATGAACAATTTATATTAAAAATGCATCAAAATTACTAATTACGGCTGGAATTTCATTAATATTATATTCATAGTAATTACTGGATACATTAAATTTCAATCCAACTGTGTTATGTAAATTGAATAATAATTTTAAACATAATTTATTGCATTATCCACATTTCTCACTATAAATTTAATATTTCATTAAATAATATTTTTATATTTAATTAATATATTTATATCATACATTTAGTTATTCAAAAAAAATAATTTATTAGCAATTTTTTTGTAATACATAAATTAGTTAACTGGTTATAGCAGCATTTTCCAAACTTTTTGTTAATGAGTCTCGCTTTCAAGACAAGTTGTGTTTTCGTAAACAAATGAGGTAATTTTATTAATAATCTATTATAAAACGTAAAAAAATAGAATTTTTAATTATTAAATATTTATATGAGATTTTTCAGATATTTTGAGTAATATTAATTTTTTAATTTTAACTTTCTCTCCTTATTCTATATAGATAGAGTGAAGATAAATTTTAATTTAGTTTATATAAATTTATTACGTTTTTCTTATATAATTTTATAGTTGTATTTTTTTTATTCAATAATCTGGACTTCCAGATGTAATCCACTTTCAATTAATTCTTTCGTAGAATCTCTTCATTAATAAAAATAATTTATATAGTTAATTTTGGTTATCTTTATATAATAAATATAAATTATGCAACCATCATGTAAATAAATAGAAATATGTTGAATTCATTCATTGATATAAAATAAATTTGATAAAAAATACTATATTTACGAGTGCAAAGGAATGCGGTACAAAAAAATAAGCCGTCTGCCATTTCTCGGAAATTATTGAATGAACATGAATGAAACGTAGTAAAAAGTCCTAAAAAATGTGTAAAAAATCCGCCTCGGGTGCAGACAGTAATAAAAATGTCAAACATGGATAAGGAACAACAAAAAATAACACACATTCATTCCATAGCTGCATTTATCCGAAACATGAGCAAATAATGAATGAAATATAGTAAAAAGTTGTAAAAAAGAAATGTAGAAAATTCCAGTCTCGAGTCTAGACGATAAAAAATATTTTGAAGTAGTTTCATTGATTTTTCATGCTACATACACAAGTATCTTATCAAGTTATGCAAATTACTTGAAAGTAATTAATGTGTAAGTGAGTGATTTCCAAAAATGTTCATAATTGATTTCCAATTTATTTTTTCTTGTAAATTTTTTATTAATTTTTCCATTTTTTAAAACTTTGTTTTATAGTTTTGTATATGTAATATTTATCTGTATTTTTATATAAATTAATTAAAGTAAATTATGTCAATTTTAAGAGGAAATATAAATATCGTAAATTTATGTACTATTATTTTCTAGAAGTTTATATGATATATTTTGCTATATAAAGATTACATTATTTAATTGTTTTATGTACGATTTTGGTACTAATTCAATTTCCACTATTTAATTAAAAAATATTGATTTGCGAAATAATGAAAACAAAGTAATAATAATTTATTAATAAAAATAAATCAAAATATGAATTTAAATCCGTCTGACCAAGCAATAATAGTAATGCGGTTTTATATTTTTGTACGCTTACTTTGTAAGCAATTTCTCGTTTTTTTTGAAGCTGTCTCTGAATACACTCCTTGGGGATCTGTGCCTCATACTTATTACACCTATTACATAACAAGTATTAATCAACACGACTATAAATCAGGTGTAATGTGACGAAGGGAGTCTCACGGTGACATTAAATTAAATGACTCGACTGCTCATGTATTTCATACAGAAATCAAGGACTCACTTCTCTGTGTTTCCCAACCTTCTTTTTTTGCTGATATCACTGCAATAATTTAAATTACTTAAAAATTTTAACTATTTTATTTTTCATATTATCATTATTCATATTAAAATCAATGAAATGAAAATGATTTATCTCATGCTTATGATTCCAGAAAATAAAATATGGTTACAAATTTAAAAAAATAACTAAAATTTATGAAAAATTTGCTCAGTAGAAATAATTTAAAAAAAAATAACTAAAATTGCGGAAAAAATACTAGGTAGAGAATGTTAGAATGTGTAGAGAATCGTTGGATGTGTAGAGAATCGTTGGATAACTTGAAATACGAAGGTAGTTTGAAAAGTTATGAATGTAAAGTTTTTTTTCACGATTTTTTTCAATCAATTCCAATAGGCTTTTATAATATTATAATATAATATTCTGAGTTAATTCTTTTACCTGTCTCAAGATAATCTATTAACAAAATTCCATTTGCATCCCAAAAATCAGATAAAACAGTAAAAATTTATAAAATTTTTAACTAAATCTCAGGAACCAAATGTTGAATATTTCATTAAAAAAATTGTAATTGATTCTCATAGATTATAAATGTAGGACAATTATTAAAGAAAATTATGTAACAAAGGCAAATTTGAAAATATTTAATATTTTTATTATAAATAATTGCATTAGAAGGAAGGAATCAAAATTATTATTTATATTTTAATAACAAATTTATTAAATTGAATTTAAGTTTCAAATTAATTATTTTGATATCATTATTTTATAATTGCGATGGCTTATTATCTAATAAATCTTGCAGGATTTTGGAAGAAGATATATTATGCACAACCTCGTTAAATTGCAACGTTTAAAGTAAGAAAATAAAAAAGGTTTATTAACTAACATTTGCATTCTTGTCGTAAAAGTCTTTGGCGCATGCATATATAAATATTGGCCCGTTCATTAATATAAATTGCAAAGATATTTCAAACAGCCACTTGAGCCCTCCGCCCTTATTTGGCTCCACTCCAAAATTCTGCACAGGCAATTTAAAGTGGTCATGGCTCAGGAGGATAAAAGCAGCAAAAATAACGGACGAAATGAAAAAAAAGAGAAGAGCAGCAGCAGGAGGAAACATATCTATATATAATATGAAGCGGACGGTGTGAAAAATGAATGGGCCGGATGCAATATTGCTCTCTTGTGGTTGTATACAATTTTATCGCATCCGCGTTTCCTTTTCTCTCCAGCTCGACTCCATTCGCAAGAATTTTATTATCCAAATTTTCGGCCATGGAAATATGCCTTTCGAAACAAAACACGCTCGTTACGAAACTGCATTTGTTTCGGATTTACGAGAGCGTAAAACTCCTCCGGTCGATACACCTCAACTCTATATGTGACAAAAGGCGTTTCTTCCAACCACTAGAAGTTAATTAAAATTAAAAGCAAATTTGTCTTCCCCTCTCCCTAAAGATACACCTAGGCCGTTTATTACGCGCCGTCAAATCGCCGTGAATCATTCCGGTCCCCTTTTTCTTTACGTCCATGTTTGCTTTATGACTTTCTATTTTGAGGTAAACAACAACGGTCACTAAGTTACGAGAATTTCTGTTAAACCAATGCATTCGAGTTCAAACAATTCAAATTCTTACAGTAAAAATAATTATATTATATAACAAAACTTTTGAATTTCAGATGAAAGAAGTGGAATTCAGCGGAAATATCCCTTCTATTATTATCGTTGATTGATTGTTACACAATATTTGTTGTATGAATAAAAACATATAATTATTATACTAATTTGTTCATTATTTATCAATATAATTTAAAGAACTTTTGAAGAAATTTAACTCGAAACTGTGTATTTTTAACGTTACAATTGAAAGGAATCTAAAATTGAATTTCGCTTACGTTAATAAAACGCTGTTCTTTTCAGATTTACACTTTCAGTAAACGTCTGAAAGCAAGATTAAGTAAATTACAGATACACAAAGTCATTGTATAAACGATCTATAAAGGTGGTATGTTGGTTTTGCATTCGCCACAGTCGATAAATCAACTTTAAAAAAAACTATTTGGCGCAGCGTAAACGCGCAAAGTCTAGAATCTGGGCACATAAAAAAGAGAAATAAAACACTCTCCTTCAACATCAACAAATTCTTGTTTATTTCGCTTTTAAAATGCCTTTTGTACTCGGGCTTAATTAATGAATTAAGTAGATTTTTAAGTGATTTATTCGCCGGAATTACTTAATTCTCTCCGGCTCGGCTTAGTGCTTTAAAATAGGAGGGTTGAAGATAAATATTAATTTTGAAGTTAAATGTTTATTTTGGAATTATCTTTTTTTTTTCTAGCTTCACATCGCTGCAGCTAATGGGTATACGTCGGTCGTGGAATTTTTGTTGGACCATAACGTGAATACTGATGTCAAGGATCGGGACGATTGGAGACCCGCACATGCGGCCGCCTGCTGGGGTCATGTGAGTAAAAATTTTACATTCAAATATGTTCTCCCACGCAAATTATCCCATTTATATTCGACGCGATTTATCAAAGAATTTTCACAATTTTTTTTATCCCATCTTCATATAAATAGTTTTTCGTATTATTCTATATTTTCGCATACCTCAATTTGTACGTTTCGCAATATAAAGAGAATGTACTTTTTTATTAAGCTACATCTATAATCATAAAAATTGCACCTCTTGTTACTTCAATTTTCCCATTCTAATAAAACGATATCCAAATCTTTCATTTTATAAAAAAAAAAATACAAGTTATCTTTTAATATTCACTTTTTCATATATAATGTTTTAGTTAGAATAATTTATTGGCAAATTAAAATTTAACTTACATTTAAATATAAATTATAAAATAATTAATCTCCTAATTTCTTTGTGCAACGTTTGCACGTTGTTGTTACATAAATTATTTTCATATAATATTATACATTTCCTTTGATGTATTTCAATAATCTTATTTCATTTACGATAAAATCGATATGTAAAGTAATGAGGATGTATCTTTTTAATTAAGGCTGTAGTGTTCTTATTTATAATTAACTTTCATCTCTAATTTTATTTTTAGTGCGATTTTTTTAATGAATTCACTTTATATAAATTATTTTTATATAATTTTCCTTTTTTGTATAATATTTAAATTTTACCATTTCCTCTCTGATCAAAACGATAAGCAAAGTAACGAGGACACGTTTAATTAAGTCTGCTGTTGATCCTTGTATTCACGTAACCTTCGTTTCCAAATTTTATATTTGCAAGAATTTATAAAAGAATTTAAACAACTTTAGTGCAGTTTTTCATTATTATTTTATACTTTAATGCATCTCAAATGAAATCAATATGCAAAGTAGTACATATTATGAATTGATTCTTGCAATTTCTTTCTGTTCATCTCACAATTAATGTTGAATGTGATTTATTAAAAAATTACAATTTTTTGATGGAAATTATTTATCATATTAATTATTTTCGTACTGTTTGTTTAATAATTCTTTCATTTTCCTATTTTTTTCTGACCAAAACTATATACAAACTAATTATGTTGCATTTTATTTAAATTAAGACTGTAGTGTTTTTCTCTGGAATTAACATGGATTTCATCTCTCAATTTATGTTTTTATTTCATGAAAACTTTTATGTACTTTAATTTTCCAATTTTTTTTCTGATCAAAACGATATGCAAAATAACGAGGAAACGTTTAATTAAAGCTGCAGTTGATCCTTATTTCCTAATTCTATATTTGCAGAGATTATTCAAAGAATTTACATATCTTTGGTGCACTTTTTCTTGAATATTTCGTACTTTAATGCATTTCAAACATCTCGTCTTATATGTAAAGTAGTTCGTATTTTAAGTTTATCCTTGCAATTTTCTTTGCCTTCATCTCAAAATTTATTTATAACGTGATGTATTAATAAAATAATTCATTAAATTGATATGCAAATTAATTTGAATGCACTTTTTCGTTAAGGCTAAATTTAAGCCTTGCATTTCTATAGCCTTCGTCTACCAAAACTTCTAAGTCCAATGCAAAACTGCAACCTTCATCAAATCATAAATGGAATTCAATTATTTATAATTTTTTGTACTATAGACAGAATTTATTTAATTATTGGTATATTCTCGTATAAAATAATTTAACTTATGAATTTGGTGAAATATAATACAAAAAGTGTATATTATTAATAACAATATTAGTAAGTCCAAGAAGTTTCGTGAGTTAAATTTTGGATTGTTGCATACGAGTTATGAAGTACTGCATTATCCTATCCCAATGGGATTAACGTTGGCTAATCTGTAGTGCAGCGGAGTTCACTTAATACCGCATGGGAACGTAGCAAGTCTTCGATCTTCTCGTCAGGAGAAATAAAATAAAAAACTTATAAACTTTCCAATCATTTATCAACGAAATGGACATGGCTGTACGAGTAGATCAAGATAGAACACTTGTATTTACGTGGCGAAAACAAATAAGTTTCTTCGAAGACCGAAGTGCATCACGTATAAGTTGTCAGAGCAAAAAACTCGTATTTCTGTTAAACTTTGTAGTTGATGCATTAAATGCATATTCAAATATTACTATTCAATTTCTGTGTAATAAAACCTCCAAATATTTGAGTTTTTGAAACCGGATTAAAACCGCCTAAAAATAAACTAAACAAAAATCTTATCTTAACTTAAATTAAATATTTTTATTTTGAATTTAGTTTGTTTAAAAATTTTAATCCAGACATTATTATTGCTGCACTCTTACTGCTGAAACTTTAAACTTTGATATTCTTTAATTTATTTATGTCCAAAATTTATAAAAATTAGAATATTTGCAAGTTTCTTCTGATTATTTATTATACTTTCCAACAAAAAATATATTTAAATTGTATTTTTTTATAAATAAATGTAAATTTAAGAAAAGTGATTTTGTATATCGTTTTGTTCGTCTCGAAATGAGGAAATTGAAATTATTGTTTTATCATCACAATGTATCGATTTAGTTTCCTCGTGGAATTCCGTAATTGAATTACTGCAATATTTCCTGATTTCCCTTTTTTTATTATTATTATTAATTATTAATAGCTTTAATTACGAAATCGTTATTATATGCATGAGGTTTCTGATCGAAGCGCTTCCGCTAAAAAATCACCCATTCATTATGGTTTTGAAAACAAAACGAGCGAACATTATTTT
Source organism: Nicrophorus investigator (assembly GCA_963457615.1). Classification (NCBI taxonomy): domain Eukaryota; kingdom Metazoa; phylum Arthropoda; class Insecta; order Coleoptera; family Silphidae; genus Nicrophorus; species Nicrophorus investigator. The sequence goes on along the minus strand of OY735142.1, from coordinate 9,045,984 downwards.
TATTTCTGTTTTATTTTTATTACATATATATTTTTTGCGGCCATGCATTTCGAGCGTCGCGTGAAATTGACGTGAATAATGTTTCGATTAAAATCATGCATGTAGCGGTAATTGTATATAACGTTAATTAAAATCAAATTGATTGCTTTTCCAGTTAGAGGTGTTGGAATTGCTCGTCCAGTCCGGGGCCGATTTGACCGCCATAAACAAACACGAGGAGACGCCAGCAGGTAAAGTTAAATCACTGTCGATGTTGCATAACGCGCACTGTTCCTAAACGGTTAAATTAGTTAGTCCAAGCTTATGTACATTTAGGCTTAAGTTCAACTAAAAACAGATAGTTCTTGCAGGACGTTAGAATATTTCTTGCGTCGTGCTGAGGATGTTTGCACTTCTGTATCCTCTTTTTTACACCGAGTTCAAGGACTGAGTTCAGATCTGGCTCTCCTCCAGCTTTATTACTTATTATGTTTACTTTTATTGATCGCAAAATTGCACATGATATTTATTTATTTTAATTAACACTAGCTTGTATAAAATGTGAGCTAAAACATAATAATTTTATTTATGTTCTTCAGCATTCAATAATATTTAATTATATTAAATGTTTAAAATTTACCGTTAGAATATTTATATAATTAAATATTAATTAATTATAAAAATATGTAAGATTCTTCTATTCACTTTATAGATCAATACCTCGCATAGTCCGCCTTCGGTTAGTCTTAAAAATATAAAGTTTTAAAGATATCTTCAAAAAAATAAATAGATCAATAACTCGCATAGTCCGGCTTCGATTAGTCTTAAAGATATCTTAAAAAAAAAACAAATAGATCAATAACTCGCATAGTCCGGCTTCGATTAGTCTTAAAAGTAGCAGTCTTAAAGATATCTTTAAAAAAAATACAGCAATAACTCGCATAGTCCGGCTTCGATTAGTCTTAAAAGTAATAAAGTCTTAAAGATATCTTAAAAACAAACAAATAGATCAATAACTCGCATAGTCCGGCTTCGATTAGTCTTAAAAGTAATAAAGTCTTAAAGATATCTAAAAAAAACAAATAGATCAATAACTTGCATGGTCTGGCTTCGATTAGTCTTAAAGATATCTTTAAAAAAACAAATAGATCAATAACTCGCATAGTCCGGCTTCGATTAGTCTTAAACGTAATAAAGTCTTAAAGATATTTTAATAATAAACAAATAGATCAATAACTCGCATAGTCCGGCTTCGATTAGTCTTAAAAGTAATAAAGTCTTAAAGATATCTTTAAAAAACAAATAGTTCAATATCTCGCATAGTCCGGCTTCGGTTAGTCTTAAAAGTAATAAAGTCTTAAAGATATCTTAAAAAAACAAATAGATCAATAACTCGCATAGTCCGGCTTCGATTAGTCTAAAAAGTAATAAAGTCTTAAAGATATCTTAATAACAAACACATAGTTCAATAACTCGCATAGTCCGGTTTAAATTAGTCTAAAAAGTAATAAAGTCTTAAAGATATCTTAATAACAAACAAATAGATCAATAACTCGCATAGTCCGGCTTCGATTTGTCTTAAAAGTAATAAAGTTTTAAACTGTAATAAGATATCTTTAAAAAAAATCCGTGTTTGATTTATTTTTAAAGTAATAAAGTCTTAAACAGTAATAAGATATCATAAAATTTTTATTTATATTCTTTAGCATTCAATAAATTTAATTATATTAAATGTTGAAAATTTACCGTTAGAAGTTAATAAGCTGGAATATTTCAGATATTTAACAAACTTAATAACGTGTTTATTCATTAGTAACTCTATTATATCCTTATATCTGATACTTAAATTAATAATAGTTTATTATTTATTTATTCATTAATTATAAAAATATGTAAGTTTCTTCTTTTGACGTCAATTTATTCTCATGAATAATTTATATTATATACAAAATTCGGGTTGTTTAATTAATTAATTTGTGTTTTTTTCAAAAATATTTTATATATAAATGGTTTTAGTAAATATTTATATTAATTTATTATCGATAATCAATGTGTTTTCTATTATATAAACACTTAAAGTTTAATATTATTTATTATTAAAGTAGCATATGTTGTTATATTTTATACATCAAAGAAATATATGTTTTATGTCCATTAAGACACATTTAAAACTTGTTTAATCATCATCATCCACATGCGTTGCACTGGTTAAGTGTTTCATTACATAATGCACCCTCAATGGTGCAAGAGCACTCGTTTCTCACTCGTTAAGCTGAACAAATCCCAGTACTTTTTTACAGTCTATATGTGCTTTAGTTCAAAAATACTTTTTTATTTCTTTGTAAATTTACATAAAGCCTACATTTTTTGTTCTTAGTCTTTCTAATTAACTTTCACAATTAATTTTCCATGCATTTGTATTTCCAATATGGTTATTAAGAATTAATTATTGATTAAAAATACATTCTCTCTCCAAGACTTCCGGTTTTTATTCTTGAATTTTTATGGACCAAAACAATCTGATATAGTAATAAAATATCTTAAGAAAATACACTAATACTGGCTTCGATTAGTCTTAAAATTAATAAAGTCTTAAATATTAATAAAATATCTTGCAAAAAAAAAAAACAAATAAAGTTTTTAATAATGATATTGGTAATATTACTAATTTAATATTATTGATTATATAATATTATTAATTATTCGTTTTCTAACTAGATACTACTTTTTTAATACTATTTTATAAACTTTGTAAATTGTAAATAATAACTAAATTCAAAATTTGTAAAGAAAAATTGAGAGCGAAAAATAAATAATTTTTATTTTAAAATATATGATTTATTACGTGCATAGAAATAAAGTGCGATATTTGCATTTGAAATAAATGTTGTGAACTTGTTGTAATTAAGTGCGATTTTACGTTCTGTCGGTGGATTCTGTCTGAATAAATTATAAGTTGCACGCGGGATTTAAATTAAACACAAATCTCGCATTAGTCGAAAGCTTACGGGGATGCTTCACACGGGATGCATCGCAAATTTGCGAAAATCCAAACGGAAAGGGATTAAACCATTCAAAACTTATAATCCGTTTAAAAAGTGTTCCCATTTTTTTTTCGCTCAATTTATTTACGAGGATCAGTTGCAGATCTTTATAAAGTGTACAATTTATTTATTTCTTTGAAGATATATGCGAGGATCCGGAACTGAAGGACCGCATCGTGCAGCTGAAACTCGAACAGGAAACGAAGCGGCAAGCCGAGGCGCACAAAAGGACGAAAGTGCGGAGGTCCCAGAGCAGCAACACAAGGACTCAATCTGTGAGAAGGACATCCCTCCGGGATAAGGGCCTGACGGCGCGGAGAGATGCGGCTGAGGAGGCTCGACTCCGGCACCAGGCGGAAAAGGTAACGTGCCAATAAATTATATCCAGTAAGGAAGTCGTCCTCATACATGCAATTAATTCGCGCGAGGAGCGAGCAGCAGGAACGAAATAGTTTATATATAATGAAATCGAAAGTTGCGTAACAAATTTTTCGAAGCCCCGCATTGTTCTCGCATTTTTTTTTATATACAATTATTTCCTATGATTGAGCATTTGGTTTACAAGAGCGTTTTGAGGATTTCTAAGCTGATTTCATTTCATTTCACTGCAATTAACACGCCGTCAGTAATTAGCTTTATATATTTGGAATCCAATTACATTGTCCCCCCTTTTTTTTCACTATTTCTTCCTCTTCTTTTAGAATGCTTTGGTTTTACCTGATTCCTACCGTATTATGTGCATCGAGTGTGTGTGCTGCACTTTTAGCAGTCGACGCGAAAGTGCGAATGCAATTTTATACCCTGTCCTTTCTAGTGCATTGGACGAACTTTTTTTAATGCATTCTTAGAGTGAAATTTGAATAATAATAATTGTATAACAATTAATTGCGGGGCGCCTGGTGCAGTGCAGCTGCAGTGCTGGATGGTTGCAGTCGCTCACAATATTTTTTTTCAAAACCAGTTCGGATCGGTAACTGGTGGAAAGCAAAATCCATTCGCAGTTTGTTTCTTGTTATGGATTGAGTTTTTTTTTTTGGGGAGAGAGAAATTGCAACGATGAGGAAAAATAAGAAAAATAACGGAATTGTTTTGGTTTCGTATAAAGTGAGTCTTCCCTTTTAGTTCCTCACTCAACTCACCTATTTTTTTTATTTATTCGCACTTTTGCACATTATTACACAGATATAAAAAAAATGTCCACCCACACAAAAATTTAATGATTTTATCATTTTCTTAATTTGAAAATTCACGATTTGCAAAAAAAAATAGATAATAGATAATATCTTTTTGCTAATTACCTGAAAATATTGAATATTATAAGATATTATTTAAAACATTACATAAATTGATTGTTCAAAATACTTGCATATAAATGCTTTTATATTACATAAAATAATTTCCTACAATAGTTTTCAATATTTAAAGATACAAGAAAATTATTTTTTCTCATTTTTTTACAAAAGTTTAGTTTTTATCAAACAATTTTCAAATTTATTTATTTTAAATTTATAATAAAATATAAACAAAACATTTAATTATTTATAGATTGTAAACATAAGTTGAGGAAAATATTTCCTTCCATTTTTGTTTAACAAACTTTTTAGCATCTGCGTGTAAGTTAATATTTCGTGTTTCAAAAATACTTTATTTGAGGAAGAAGTGTTAATTATTTCCCTCTGTTACCAAGAATACCTTATTTAGAGTAGATTTTGAGCATATTATTACGCGTTTCTTCTAATTTAATGTAGAAAGTGTTAAGTCTTCTGCAATATACTGTAGATCTTTCTTTTTTTTTTAATAGTTACAGCGAATGTATGTGAGATATGCCGGAACACAAAATAAATGCGATTTGTTATAAGAAACCGTTAAATGGAAATCATTTGCATTTAAGTATGTTGAATATTATCACTACTAGCATATTACGTAAACTCCACTCTGAACTTACCGACGTTTGCATAATGTTGCAGGGAAATAACAGGTCCAAATGAATCTAACTACTCTATTTTCAGTAAAATTGGAAAGAATTCGCTTAAGATATTTAAAAAAAAATATTCGTTTTCAAAATTTTTAAAGATTAATAATTCAATAAATTATAAGTTTATAAATAAAATTTAAAACAAAAATCCATGCTCAAAGACTATTGGATAAATATTTTATATATGGAGATAATAATATTTGTTAAAATATTCTTAATTTTTTTATTTTAAAATTTAAACTTACATTTATTTTCTAGAATTGCTAATAAATCAATTAATGTATTGCTTGGTTTGTATTTAGAATAGAATTGGCTAGTTTATTTTCCAATAAGAAATATTTTCTTTACGATAATTAGAATAAAAGTAGTTTTAACTAATATTTTATTTTTACCTGCTTAACGTAAAAATTGAAGTTATTGATTTAGAATTGAAATTATATGATTAGCTAGTATATTTAAACAAGAATTAAATTGAATAAATCTAAAGCAATTTTCAAATAAAAATTATTTACGATAATTTTAAATAAAATTCTTGTTTTCCAAGTCTTTGCTGATGTGGTTTTTATCCTGTTGGACTTGTTCGATGATGACATGTTGTGTTCGTATTCCAAACTAATTTTGGTATTATCGGTAAATTTTAAGTATGAAAATTCTTAATTGTTGTATGATTTTTAAGCTACTCTCCCTATCATGAAGTGGATTGAATTTAACAAATAATTTAATCGTAAAAATTAATAAATAGAAGCAAGGCAAGGCAAGAAAGTAATTTCTTTTTTTAGTGTGAAATGACTTTTTTTTTTCTATATTTCTGGCAACTTTATGTTTCTGAACAGAAATCTGACTTTTAAACCAATTCAGGATTTTTCAAAACTAAACTTCACATATCTTTTGTGAGTCTCAACAGTTTTCTTATCTTTACAGAATTAAAAAAGTGAAATATGTCGAAAATGTTTGATTTGCGCACTCTACTACGCACAATTTTTAAGAGAGCTAAAAGTGACAGATGTCAAATGAAAAAAAAATCATAACATTCTTCAAAACTTACATAACTCTATATATTTGTTTAAAAATACTTTCTTGCTGAGCCAAAATATTCAAGTATTTATGCCAATATTAAACACACTTCAAATATGATGTTTTAATTTTTAAGGAAGCTAAAAGTGACAGGTGTCAAATGAAAAAAAATCATAACATTCTTCAAAACATACATAACTCTATATATTTGTTTGAAAATACTTTCTTGCTGTGCCAAAATAATCAAGTATTTATGCCAATATTAAGAACACTTCAAATATCTACTATCAATCAATAATTCAAGATATTGATACATTTAAGAGTTAACTAATAGGCTAGTATATATTAATAAAAATAGAATAAATCTTGATACTATAAATATATAAAACGGTTCCAATTAGTATAGTTATTAAGTAATTTCCGCAATTTTCGGCTTATTTTTCATATTTCTGCGTTTAATTGCCTAGTGAATATAGAACTCAATCCCAAAAGAATAGATTATATAACGTGTATTGCTAGTGCTTTTTTTTAAGTAAAAATAATAATTTAGTATTCGAAAGATTGCTCACACTAATAAGCTAATTCACGTAGTTCAATATAATTATTGAATTTTAAGTTTTTTTTTCTCTTAAAATAAGTTTATAATGTGTTTTCTTGGTTCGTAGGGATTGAATTTGGAGGGAAGCGGCGTTACCTCGAACGGGGTCCAAAATGGTATGTCGAACAATAACAACAACAGCAGCAGCGGCGATCAGAACAACGAGAGATTGAAGCCGAGCGATGGGAACGCGCTGCAGGAGCAAGTGCGTAAGGACCCGGAGGGCAAGGACGACGACAGACAGACGGAGGAGGTGATCGAATGCCAAAACGAGAAGACTTACACGACAGACGTGAATGGTAAAGTGACTGTGGTGCATGTCGTAGTTACAATAAACGGAAATGGAACATTGGCAGATTTGAAAAAGCAACGGATGCAAATACGCAACAGTAGCGCAACGGACGTGAACTCCCTGAATTCCCCAGTGAGCACGATTTCCGATGGGGATTCAATGGTGAGCCAACAGGCAACGAACGCCGACATCGTCAAGTTCACCACAGACGAGATCGTCGGCGCGGAAAAGCCGAGGAAATGCTGTGTTATCCAATGATCCAAACATCCAATGATTATCAGTATTTTCGGTTTCTCTTCCTATATACATATATATCATTATTATTATCCACTCGGCGAAGTTATCCATATGAAAAGTTTAAGTCTGAATACTATTCCTTTATTTTCTTCCCCCTTTTTTTTAAATAATAAAAAAAAAACCTTTTTAATTTCCTTTTACCTACATCTTAAGAAAGCAGCACCTAATCTTAACAAAAAAAATCATTTCTTTTAGATGTAAATTAACACATTCCAAGAATGTGATAAACCTTAGCTTTTATTTACTATTATTTCATTAGCATTTACGTGTATATTGATTGATCGAGATATTTTTTTGTTTGTTGTAAATAATTGTTTTCTTTTTTTTTTAAATTAATATTATTTATTGCACCCAGAAACGTTAGTAATATTATTATGAGTAAAAGCAATAATTATTTCTACGTTCGTTTCCGGGTTGTACGTTACTTATTATTACTCGTCGTAATGTTTATGTAATATCACCGATGAACAGACGAATTCACTTTTAATACGATTATTATTATCATCATTATGATTATTGCTATTGTTTTTGTGTTTATTTTATTTGTAAAGTGTTAGCTACAATTTACCGACTCACTCTCGCGTATTTGTTTTTTTATTCTATTATTATAATTTTTTTTTAATTATTACGAAGCAAAAGACGTTGTAAATTATATATTTTTTAATTTGTATTCGTATGTTATTACTTTTTTATGAAGAAAAGAAGAACCTATAGGAAAATATTATTCATAATCGAAATGAAATAAACAATACACTTCACAATACAAATATTTGTATGTTTATTTATTTATCGTTATCCAGTCTCCTATTCCAATAACATAAATAGAACGAGAAGCTGAAGAGTAGTAAATATTATGTTAATAAATATGACCAACAAATTGAATATTTATAAATATTTAACTTCCGATTTTTTTAATTTTAAACAGACTCAATATTTCACCTCATAAATGTAGTAATAAAAAAATGAAAAAAAACAGGGTTGAATTAAGCTTGTCGTGCGCCCTAGGCAACAAAATAAATATTCTAGAACTTTAATTCTTTATTTTTTCAATAAGTCTTGTAAGCTCTAAAATACCTCGTAGACTCTAGGTATTCAACCTAACAATAATTTATAAAAATTAATAAAATAATATGTTTTTGTTACAATAATATAAAATTAAATGTAATAATAATTATTATATTTCTTTTAATAATGATTAAGGAAATTGATATATAAAACTTGATATATATATAGATTTCTATTTCAGTCAGTAAACTTCAGTTCACTCTATTTAAAAACCTAAAATTTTGCTTTGATTCCAAAAAGAATAAATAATTTTTGAAGTCAATACTAATAATAAATAAATTTATAATAATTTTTTTATACTAATTTTATCTGAATTTATATTCTGAATATTCTGCTATTCTATTCGTAACAGTTTTTAATTTTATTAGTATTTTTTAATAAATATTGTTTTCAATAAAGCTATTTAAATTATATACAGAAATTTCTGGAAAATAAATTTTACAATTATGAAAGAAAATAATTACATAATAGTATTATAATTTGTTTTCTGTAAATTGGATTGATTTATATTTATATCTTTTATGAAACTGATGACTAAAACTTATATTCCACTTGAATGTTCAATAAGGCAAATCGAAATTGGATATTACTTACAAATACATCAATATTATAACCGGGGATTTTATCTCCCATGAGAATCTCGTTGCACTAAGTTGGGGATTGAGAAAGTTATTCATTCCTATATGTTATTCGCTCATGTGGATAAAATCAATATCGAAACGATATATCTCATAATTAATCTTGATTAAAAACTTTATTTACCAGTTTTAACCAAAGACTCTTAAAGCTTTTGGATAACCTTAATATTGTAATCACAAGTAATAATCGTATAGAAATTTATAACCAAAAGTTGAAAATATTATACTGAAGTAAGAGAATATTTTTAAATTAACAGTTTGAAATTATTAAGTTTTTAAAGCTTCAAACTTGAAAAAGCTAAGGAAATATTTTTTTAATCTAAATACTTTATATTGCCAATATTTAATATCATTTTATCTGAAGATTATAAATGTATTAATTCATCAACAAAAATGTAATCACAAGTAATAATCGAATAGAAACTTATAACCAAAATTTGAAAATATAATACTGAAGTTAGAGAATATTTTTAAATTAACAGTTTGAAACTATTACGTTTTAAAAGCTTCAAACTTAAAAAAGCTAATTCGAATAGCACATCGAAATTATTTATTGTTATCCACTTTTCAATTCCAATACTTTTAGATGATTTTTTTAAACTTAAATACTTTATATTGTCAATATTTAATATCATTTTATCTGATTTTATTTAATATAACTAACAAAGCATTTTTTTTTAAACTTATTATTTTGTTTAATTATTTACAGAATTTATATTCTTCCAAAGAAGTCTACAATATTTTATTTTTAATGATTTATTTAAATATTAATTACGTCAGTATTGAATTTTATAAACTTGCCCATTTCTATATTACATCATTTCTGATTTTAAATTTATAAATGTTATTATTAACATTGAGAATTCTTTGATTTAAGCAATAACTAAACTTTATTATTTAATTTTGAAAACTAGAACTAAAATTGTGTTTGTTTTCATATAGAGTTAAACTAATTTTCTCATGGATTCTGCACTGTCGCTAAACTTTAATATATTTTGTACACGTTTATTTCCATTGCGGTGAGTTAATAAATTGGAGCAACTGGGAAATTACATTTAAAATTATATATAAAAATAAAGTTTCGTGATTGCACAAAAGGAAAGAAATATAGTAAAACGGAAGCATCGAAATAACTTCGTCGAATAGATGAATCGATGGATTTTGAACTAAATGAACTCCTATCGCCGCTCGAAAACTAATAACGAAGGCCCTTTTCGTCGAACCGACATTATTTATACTGCACACGGGTAATCCAATTTTAGGGGAGTTTCACGGGCCGTGTGATTACGCGACGATCGGAAGAGATAGAGGGAGAGTGTGAGAGCTTTGCAAATATTGATAATATAATAAACTCGGATAGACGTAATATCGGATAGGACTTTATCAGGTATTTAATGAAGACTGCCGTTTCGTATAGTCGTGAAAAGCGATGAGAAAAATGCATTTTATTGGAATTATTCGAAGTATGCAAAAAGTGCGAATAATATGTAACATTTAAACGAGGAAACAGGAATTCCATGGATATTCCAAAAATAATGCGCATTGCTGGAAATGAATTGCAAAAACGTATTCAGGCACGTCGTGGGGATTTGACGCAGGATTTGGAAGGCTCCCACGGCACATATTTTATGTTACAGCCGTTTTATGATTTATTCCTAAAACCCTTTTAAACGTATTTTTATACTCGTAAATTTCTTTTATTAAAATACACCAATGTTATACAAAAAGCGCAAATTTTCTTCGAATTATCATTAAAATATTGATATTTACAAATATTTTATTTTTAAATAAAAAATAATCTTTCAGAAAATTATTATCATAAATTAATAAACATGAATTTAACGTTAATTGGATACAAAAAAAAGTGTTATTAATTTCAATAAATATTATTATATTTAAACTTACTAAAAATTCTTTATTATAATTTAAAATTATTATAAAATTAATGCTTTTAAAGTTGCCTAGACGTTCTCAACTTATATCAAGTAAAATTTTCTGCTCAACTAAAATTTTATTTTTTCAGTATTATTTCTGTTCTCAATTATCAATTATTAAATTATTTAAGATATTCTCTTATAAAACGACATGAGAATATGACGATATAGAATTTGAAAAATGTCTTCGTACTCAATTTCAGATATTACAAACATTTAAACCAAGAAATAAAAACAAGAATAATTCTCATAATAATAATTGATAGAATTGTAGAAAATATAAGAAAGTAGCAAATCAACATAGTTTGTCTTTTGGGAAATAAATAGTTGGGTAGAATTATTTGATAAATTTGTTCCCAGTTATTTTCTCAGTAAAACCTATTAATAATGTTAAAATGAACATTAAAAAATATAATATTTTGTAAACTTCACAATGTAACTAATAAATTTATATTTATTTTTTATTCATATATTAGGACTTAATTATAAAATGTTGTTAATTATTAATACAACAAAAAATATAGTGTTTTACTAAAATACATTTTTAATTTTCAGTTTATTACAGGTAGTAATAGTAAACTTAACAAATCGTTGAAAATTTTTAATAATATGTTTCAAAATTATTTAATTATTAATTATTTAATCTGAATGTTGCGTTATAATTTATTGTTATTGTGTTAAGTTATTTAAATCTTTTAGTTTAAATTAATTTATAAAACAAAATTTCTATAATCTTATATGAAATAAAAAAATAACTGATAAATTATAGGATTTCTGTGAAGTAATAAAAAATCGACTGATGATAAATATCTGAATGAATGCAATTCAAGCAAGAACGTAAATAAAACCTTGGAGTAAATCCATGTTGGACTTAATGATGCGTTCTCGTGTGAGATAATACTGTTACAAGGATCACTTTTATTTCCTTCATCTGCTCAGAAACATTTTTCCCTTCCGCGCCTCATTACTTGCTGGCAACAACGGAAATAAAATCATCAAAACTACGCGCAAAATTGCATCATGCACAAAACACAATTGCATTATTGTGCATTGTTTCTGAAGCGGATTAATATTATCCTTTTTACCTAAAATTTAAAGGAATCATTGCCACGTGAACGAATTAAAGTTTTAAATAATAATTATTGTAGTGTAAATTTGCACTTTTCCAAAACTGGTTTGGGATTGACGTAGTTTTATATTTATTTTATTTAATATTTATTATGTAATGTTATCATTGTACAAACTAATAATATAAATTATAAATATACACAAATTACATTAAAAAAATAATTAAAATATTAACAAAAACATTTTATGTCGACATTAAAATATTTACAACAGCTTATTTTTTAATGATGAAATAAATTATATAAATAATTTTGAAATGTATTTTATTACTTTGCAGTTAAATAAAAATAATAATTGGAATAATAAATTATAAAAATTTCGCTGATAACAAACGTTAATTTTCTAGAAAGCAATACGCAAATTGTGGTTGATATATTTCCACCAAAACTTAATTATCACTAAATTATCGAAAAATAATTAGTGATAAAACCAAAACATTTAGTTTTTATTGAAAATAAAAGTTTATAAATTTAATTTATTTTCTTATAATAATTCCTTCAATAAATTAATTAACTACCTGCTAAAAAATTTTATTTGCTTTATATTTTGGAATATAATGCAGGATATAAACTGTAACGCAATTTTTGTAATTATTGAGAGATGCTGACAAGAGGTCAAATCATTCATGGTGAAAGCATGTCAACGTTAATAATACGGTTCAATTAAATGGAAACTTTTTACAGTCAACTTTCTTATTCATTGCTGCATTTATAAATATTTTTAATATTATATAAAAAAATATATTATTTTTATAGAAACAATTTTAATTTGAAAATTTAATTAAAAACCGCTTTGCAACAAATATTTGTATGTATTTTATACTATTAAATAATAATAATAATATTTATTTTAATAATATTTTTACAAATATTTTAATTTATTTTATATTTTTAGTTTAAAATCTATAGGTTGGATTGAAACTGTATTAGCGTCAAGGATATCTTCAGGACCTTCGGAAACTTAAGTTCAAGGATGCAAACCTCTTCTTGAATTGGTATTCAACGGAATGCTCGATTGTTATTTCCTAATTACAGGAATCGCCTATAAGAAATAATCTCTTGCATTCCACTTAAATGGACGTGTACACCTCATTCCATCCCGCCAATGGATCCATCGGTGTACTTGAAGAACAAGCTCTTCTCGAGATTTTTAATAACGTCCGCAAATTACGCGATCGACCTCTCGAAAACCAATCAATAATCGAACAGCTAAGCTACACTTCCCTTCTGCTCTTTATTATTATGAAGTGGCATTTTTTAAATGGCTATTAGATTTGGGTCAAGATCAAAACTGCGATGCGTTTGTATATTTCCGTTAATAATAAAAATTATTCTTGACCATGAACCTCTTGTTTTCATCTATTTCTATCAATATTACTTAAAGATAAAGATTGGCATCCGCAGTTTTTCGGGTCAACAACTCTCAAGTTAAATGACTCGTCGGGAAATACAAAAAACTACGTCTAGAAACGACCATTAATCCATATATAAAATAGATTGGTGTCAGGCCGTAACAAGTTTTTAATTTATTTCATTTGCGCACGAGAGATGATGTTCATCATCCAGTTGTCTTATTCAAACTCGACCCGTTGTTGCATCATCCGTTTCCCGCACAAAAGGCAGAGCAATTGCACGTAACTGGACCATTGTTGCGAATTATTTTTTTCGGTTGCTCGAAGAATCGCATGAAAGGTTATCGCACAATAAAATGAGTAACAATTACTTTATTTTCGAGCGTCACGCGTCCTCTCGATGCTTAACTGTGTAACGACTGGATGGTAGTAGGGTTAAGAAAATTGGCTGAGATAATGCGAATGTTAAAAGTGATGCGGCAAACAAAGTTTTGGTCATTCCAATCTTGGACATACGACTGATCGCGTCGCAGCCAAACTTCTTGCTACTTTTGCACCCAACATTTTTTTTGAGGTAAGTGGGGGAGCGCCTTTAACAATAATCAAACAACAACAATAACAAATGTGCAGCAAATTCAATCTGGTTTCGTTCGTTGCGCGAACAGGGCTTGAGCTTGTGCGCGTCTATTGATTCCCTCTTTAAATAGAATACAAATTTTCATTGTAACTTTATATGGGTTCCATTCTAGCACGGTAAGACAATTGCAACACTTAATTAACTTTACTACACTCGCTTCAATCTAATTAAAATCTCAAGTAATTAAATTTTATCCAATTAATTTAACTACATTTATTTCACAAACTAAATATAATTATAACTGAAAATTAATTAATTAATTTTTGATCAAAATCCACACACTTTAATGTGGATTTATTTGTAATCTGCCACATTCTGGCAATAAACAAATATTTGAGAAATATAAAACAGAAAATAAAATGAGTGGAATGATTTCCCATCGGAAATCTGTATAACATTTAAATTTTACTATTTCTGTTTATTAGTTACATTTTTTTTAATAAAAATTTTAATTGTTTATTTAAATTGAACGTATTATTCATAATTTATACTTATTTCCGTATTTGATTACAAACAATACATGAGTCAAGTTTTATTAAATCGACGAAAATGTTTTTCCAATTTATTCCTATATTAGTTTACATTTTCTTATTTTTATCTAAATATAATATTTTCTTCCATATTCATATTTGTTTATAGTTACGAATTCAAAATATTAATTAAAAAAAAATATTTGTAAGTTTTTTTTATGTAAGTTTTCATTGAATAACAAATAATTTAAATAAAAATAATGAAAAACAAGACAAAATAATTATCTGCAGTGAATGTAAATAAACACAAGATAGTTCAATCAGCACATTTTTGTTTGTTTATGTTTTATATTTGATATTTCAATAATATTGATTACAAAATAATAATAATTATAATAATCAGAATGAAACAATAATATTGCAAATTTGTAATATTAATGAAAAATTTGCGTATATTATAAAGTTTCCTTCATGTAAAATTTATAATTTTATCTAAAGGATGTACAAATATTATTTTAATAAACACAACAAAAGTTATCAAAACTTTTAATTAACTAATTATCATAATTCTGTAGCAGCATATAATACACGAATTAATTATACAAAACATTTTCATTTAAAAAAAGTATTAAATTAATTATATAAGTTTTTCAACAAAATTTCAAATTTTCTCTGTTTCTTTTAATAATAAAATCTAAATGTTACAATAAATTTATTTAGTAATTAATTAGTAAAAAAATATATTAATTATTTAATTAACTATAAATAAACTATAGAAATATAATTAGTAATTAAAGTTAAGTTTTAAATTTAATATTTTGCTGTTAAACTGCGCTGAAGACTTGGGTTGTCTTCGGCCTGGTTACATAATGGAGTTCGACAGGTCGATACGAAAATGGTTACGACGGCGGAGCGTGATCATTTTATTGTCTTATTTAACAAGAGAACCGGAAAATTGAGTTAAATTACCAGACGTGTAGAACCTGAAAGGCCGAACGCGAGGCCGAATAAATCTTCTTTTCGCCCGTAGAAATCACCTGTTCCGAAGGGCATCATCATCGATTTGAATAATTTTTTTCTAGTAGCAAATTGCATTACGCAGTAATTTAATGTATGCATATGCAAATTCTCATGAACAGTTTCGGAGCGATCAATTTTTAACTTTGAACGTTTTTATCGCAATTTTGTTTTATAGAAAGAAATAAGTTTTTTTTTGTTTTATTTAAATCGCGAGTAAAATCATTTGTAAAGCAAATGTGAGTATAATCAAAATATTAGGTTTATTTTTTAATTATTTTGGATGCAATGTTGTCTGCTATATCTGTACAGTTATTGACTTGCAGGAGATTATTGGTGTACGTGATAAAAGCCACCTAAACGCACAATGGGAATCAGTGTAACTCGAAACGTATGGTTGCTTCGAACGCATCTACGAAAATCAAAGAAAGAAACGAAACAAAGAAGTAATAATAACAACAATAAGAAGTTTTCCTGGCTCATCATAAATTTGCGTCGACAATAATTGTTATTATATTGTGCTAGTAAAAATGAGTGCCAACGTTTGTGTTTACGTGTTAGAATATTTCATACTATCCTATATACTTACAAGGTAGGAGAAGTTTACGTTACGTCGTGGTGCCCAGTTTCATAACTCGGACGAAACCCAAAGAATTGTCCGTCCGTAATAGTACTACATATTAAATATACATACATGAGTCAAGGCTCAAGCGGCGCAAAGGCATTTCAAAATAACGCCAATGAAAATATAACATGACACCGAATGAAATCAAGTTCAGAAATTCATTAATAAAATATTAAAAATTAAATTAAAATCAATACCGTCCAGGTCACGAATCATCAAAAATTAATACATTTAGAATCAGGATTATCCAATTATTATCTGCATTAAAGAAAAACTTATATAAAAAAAATATAATGTTTTTTTATTATTATATCATTTAGAATCAGGATTATCCAATTATTATCTGCATTTAAAAAAATCTTTTATAAAAGAGAAATACATCAACATATACAAATTGTTTTTTTATTATATGATAACAAGATTACTATAATCTTAATCTTTGCACCTGCAATAAGATAGTATTTACACTTTTATTTTAGATTAAAATTATATAATTCTAAACACGTCCATTTTTTTGTATGTTTTTATATTAAGTTTTTAATTTATTTTCACTTTAAACATTTAAAATAAATCTATTCTACGGTTTTGTTAAGTAATTAGTAACATTAGTAAAATACATAACGTAATTTTACTTTTTCTTTTCTTAATGAAGATTTGATGCATTTTACAAAACTAAAATTATTGATAAAAATTATGTAACAAAGTAGAACATTGATTTTTATAAATTTTTTGGCCTTTCAATGTAAATTAATTAAATTCTAAATAATTTTAAATTAATTTTTACAAATTAAGTTTATAATATTAATAATAAAGAGTAGAAATGATTTGCTCGATAATCCTTTAATTCAAGTTTTTTTGTGTATTATTTTAGAAAAATTAATTTGTAAATATTTTGTTATATTTATTTTGTCAAACAATTATATGTATATTTCATTTGGCAAAACTAAATGTTTTTAAGACAAGTTTTTCAAAATAAAAAATATTAATATAAAAATAAATAATTCAAGAAATCTTAAAAAAATGAATAAAATAAAAACTTATATGGATTATTGCAGTTATAACTAAATTTGTTGGTGAGATTATGAGATTAATACATTTTTACTGAATGAGATAAATATGGGAATTGCATAAAACAAAAATACATAAAAACATAATCCATAGTTGTTATGCATGTCTGCTATTTTTGTTTTGACTCTTATATCATTCTCCGAAAATAGAATCCAAACAAATAAACTGTAATCTTTGCGAGAAATTCTTTAAAAACTTATTATTGAAGGCAATAACAAACAGAAAGCGTGATAATAGTAGCTGTTTTGCATTGCAACCGTTTCGTAATAGGTCTGCTTGATATGTCCGGATATTGATAAGAATTATAAATGTTATGAGTCAATTAATCATTGAATTTTTTTTTGCAGAACAATGCCGTGCGTACGACATGAAATTAACACGCCTTATGAGAAGGCGACCTTCGGTATGGGATGCTTTTGGGCATCGGATTCTCTTTATGGAGCAACGCCTGGCGTGTTGAGGACAAAAGTCGGGTACTCAGGAGGTACCAAAGTTGATCCAAAATATAGAGATTTGTAAGTGTGCACTTTATCTATACGAGGAAGCTTATTCCATTTTTATCGTGTTTTATCTATTATATTTTTATTCGGTATAAATAAACAAAAAGATCTAATCGAAATTTCTTTCAAATATTTATTTATTTAGGGGTGATCACACTGAAGTAATTGAAATCCACTATGATCCGAAGATTGTATCTTACGGGGACCTTTTGGAGTTATTCTGGAATAACCATGAGTATGGTCTTACAACCATCATCAAAAGACAAGTATGTATTTTATTTATAAGCTTTATTAAATCAGGATAAATGGTATATTTTTGTTACAGTATATGTCTTTGATTTTGTATCACAACGAAGATCAGCAATTTTCAGCGGAGAAATCGCTGAAGCAGCAGGCGGATCGTTTGAACCAAAAGCTGGTGACTGAAATCGCTTCAGCCGGTAAATTCTATCCAGCCGAAGAGTCAGTTAATCCCACCAATAATCCGATATATAATATTAATTTTATTTTATTGTAGCTATCATCAAAAATACAGATTGCAAAGACATCCGTGGCTCTGCGAAATGCTCGAGATGACTTCGAGTTTGCTGCAAACGTCGCACATCGCATCAAGACTAAATGGTTATCTAGTGGGTTTAGGTAATGAACAAACCATAGAGAAAGAATTGGAGCAGTTCGGCTTCAACGAGAAAATGATCGATTACGTGAGGAAGGAATGGAAGACGAACGAGGGGGGTAGCCTGTACTGCTGATATTATCATTATCCTTAAATATATTTAAAACTAATATTTATTCGCCTAAAAGCACAAAAACAGTGAAACTTGTTATATAAATATAATGAACTGCAGAAGCGTCGAGAAGGAAGTGTGTATAAAATCGGAACAAAATTTTATTATTTCTTTGTTAAATACAATTACAAATTAAAGCTTTGAACAGTTTACTACATAAATATTTGTTAAGTGACATAGAAACAGAAAATCAATAAAAAAATTATAATAAAAATAATGAATCGCTTAATCTTGTTTCTTAGGGAATGCTCTTAATACTCTAATCCTTTTCCTAATCCCGCCCAAGGATCCGGTACTTCGAGGAAGTAACGATGCATGGCGTCTTCGAATCTCTTTTGGTACTCTTGCGGTGAAATTATGGTAGGCAACTTACCTTGGCCTCCCAATAGCCCAGTTTTCTTAACTATAGTTTCTAACTTCTTATCCCAAGTAAAGGTACGAATATAATCTGAAATAAGAAAATGTTAAGATGGTATCAAGGGTTTTAACAACGAAAATGTTACCAATAATTCCTAAAACTAGCTCCTTATTTTCAGAATCCAATCCGACGAGCAACGAATAATCCATAACTGATTGTGTAGAAAGATACTCTGTATCATTTTGAATCGCAGCAATGAGCACAGCCTTTGAATGAGGTAGAACATACAGCGGATTATCGCATGTCACTAAAAATCAAAACGTTAATATTGATTTACAATTGAATTTAAGTTTCTTACTTTTCAGTAGGTTTTCGTCCAATAGGACGATTTCTCCATCTTGATTATCGGGATTGACTAGACGATTCCTCATCGATCCCTTCAAATCGAACTTTTGGGTTACAACTCTATTGTAAAAGAGATTTTCCATAACCAATAAATGAGTTCTTAGAGTGGCGTTCGTCGTAACATTTCTATAGATAATTTGGTAAATTCCGATGATTTTACCTAGCAATGTCGGTTGCGCTGCCGACAGACACCTGTGCATATATGCGAAGTAACTCGGCGCCGACTCTAAGAATAATTGTACTTCGGATTTAGGCATCTCCTTAAGTATAAATCTATCATCCATAGTCTTGCAGAAAGTTGATCCGGATTTACCACCGCGCGCGTTCCATTGCACGGACCTCGACAGAGATCTTATGTAACCTTCCTCGCCGATCGGCAGAACGGACTTTCTCAATGTAGCAAATTTCTCTGCATAGAAAATCCTGCAGAAGAAATTGCAATTGACATCTTCGAATTGGATTTCAATGTGATCGGTTTTGCTCTTCTTATGATCTTCCACCTTCTCGACGGGTGGCGCCTCAGATGATTGGCTGGTTTCAGAGCCGTTCGCCGTGACGGTGCTATTGATGTCACTCTTAGATTCCTTATTTCTTAAGAAAGATAATAACCCGGTAGTTTTTTCGTTAGAAGCGCCAAAATCTCCGCTTTCCGCTCTATCACTTCTTTCGCTTTGGGATTTCCTCTTGTGAACTGGACTCGGGGTTTGCTCTGCACTTTGCGGCTTCTTTCCAGATAATTCTTCAAAAACCTTCTTGTACTCAAACGAATTCAGAGCGTATGCCACAATCGAACTAGGCTCGTTCTCATACACAACGATTGGAGCGTAAACACCTGATGATAAGGTATAATGCTCATTGTTATTAAATGGCGCCTAAAATATGAAAATTTTATAGTATAAATACATTATTTATTTATATATTCCTTACGGGTATCGTGAAAGGAGTGCTTGAGAATATAGAGAAAATATTTTTAACCGACTTTCTATCAACTTCTTTCTTTCCATCGTACACATCCTCCAATTGCGATAAAACCGTACCATCCGATTGGGATCTCTGATGACACTTTGGAGAAGCCTTGGGATCCTCTGCAATTAATTTAATTAAGTCACATCAAAATCAACAATTAAAATTATTTACCATCGCCTTGATCCAAGCTTCTATTTTTCTTAGTTATTATACCGACGTTTGTTGGTTCATCTTTATTTCCCTCCGAATCCGAAGTTTCCGATAGTAAATACCTAGTTTCTGAACTCGGACTCTCCAACTCCTGGTGCGAGTTCCGATCCTTCTTTTTCTCCTCCTTTTTAATAGCGGCGTCCGATAGTTTAGTTTTCCATACATCGACAGTTTCAACAATCATCCGCTTAATTCTAACTAACGCATCGGAAATTCGCCAGAAGGCTCTCTGAAGCTCAAGATTCGGGTCTTTGAAGTCGTTTTCTTTATTCTCTATAGTCGGAGAGGTCAGTTTCAACTGGATTTCTTCTATTCTTTGTTTGAAAATCGATTGATCCCTTGCCAAATTTTGCTTATAAGTTTTAACTATATCAACATCGTGCGGAAGCAACGCCAGTTGCTCACTAACCAAGGAAAATATATCATGACCTTTCGAAGCTAGAACCTTCATTTCTTCAATTAACTCGCACTGTTGTTTGCTCGAACTGTAATGCATTTCAATTGTGAACGAAGGTAGATATATCTCCCAAAGTTGGACAGTTGAGTATTTAAAACAGACAGCTACATCCTTGTACGAAAAGTATTGGTGGTAGTCGTGATGTAAACTATGCTGGCACGAAGTGTTAGAACGTCTCGTGTAAATCCCACCGTGGAATCTCAGCTCTAAATACTTTGCAAATGAGCATGACCAAGTATCGCTGGACATTGGGACCATCGGAGATACGATCTGACATTTCGAACACCAACTCCACATAATAATTTTCTCTTCCGTAGATTTTTCAACTTGGTACAAACAGATGCTAACGCATCCATTATAATGGACGAATCGCCTGATGTGTTGCATCATGGGCGTATCACATTTCGATTGGCAAGTGTAAGTCGGCCTGTAACAGTACCTTTCCAAAAAGCAACCCAATGGTATATCATTTCTTCCATAAAAATCCATGGTAACAACCCAAGGGTTAACACAAAATGCCGGGGCGTTGCTGGATTTTTGACTGAAGCTGCAAAACAATACGGCCAAACGCTGATGATTGCGTGGATCGAAAACATTCCTCGGATCCAAAAACTTCTCTTTCTTTTCAATCTTATCATCATCTGCGTAAACTATATCCAATACCTGTTTCTTTGGTAGGCGACCACCGACGGCACGGAAATTTGCTAATACAGCTTGAATGTCATTGGAATCAATGTTTGTGCAAATACTGGTGGTCACAAATTCATGTGGCGATTTTAACTGATCAATGTTATTAACCAAATCAATATTATCCTCTTTAAGAGACCTTTTCTTCTTTTGATTGCTGAATTGATCGCTGTAGTAAATTTGTTCAGGGAAAAAGTTGCGTAGTCTACATTTTCTACCATTTTCAGTTTCTAGGTATGGCATGGAAAATACTAAATACGGTGAGATGCACAATATTGTATCATCCAAAGCTTTGCGAAAATGATTAGATAACGGCAGTTCAGCCACCGAAAGTTTTTCGCAATTTTTTTGAAAGTCCTCGACTTTGCACGAATGCAGCGGATCACTAAAATCATTAATGGATTCTTTAACAATTTCAGGTTTCGCTTTCTCGTCGATCTTCTTCACTTTCGTCTCAAACTTTGCAACTTCTATTGTTGGCGAATTTTCTTTGCTGTCATCGAAGAATTCGTATTTGTTATTCGGTGGAACAGCGAACGCATCCATCAATAACGACTTTTCCAGCCGCCAATTGTAACAGGCAAATAGTAAAAAAGACATTACGTTCTTCAAATGTACTAGTTCGGATTTGTAACCTCCCCTAAGTAAAACCGTTGCACCGAGATGCGCGTTCGGCAATCCTTCGAAGAACATTAAAGTTTTACTTCCTCCCCTCTCGATCTCAAAAGTTTTCAAATAAAACTTTTTGCATGTCCCCAATCTGGGATGGCCGATGTGAACATCAACTGGAGAGATTATATCGGCCTGAGTGCAGCGTGAAATGCGTTCCAAAACCTTTTGTTTAACGTTTATCACTAAAGTAACGCCCTGTTCACGAAGAAGATCTTGAGCTAAACGAGATACGTATTTTTGTACTAAAACTATATTTGGTTTATGTGCGTTAATGCGCGCCGCAACATGCCTTAAATATTCGTGTTCCTAATAAAGAATACACAGTTGAAAAAATACAGTTGAAAAATTACAAAAATATATATATTTACCTGCATTAATACAGGTTCCAAGGACATCAATCTGCCTTCAGTTCTTTGGTAAACAATTGAACCTTCAAGTAATAAGATTTTGGGGTTTTCCAATTTGACGGACATTGCTTTATGCACCACATTTTTGTTGCAAACTATTCCACGCACCAGTTCACAGTTACTGCGATGTCCACCGCTAACAACTTTAAACTTAACGTATTGCCTTATATCTAATTCCTCAGCGTCATGGTTTATATCTAAATAACAATATTAATATTCACTCAGTTGTTTTACTTGTAATTAGTAAAAGTATTTACCTGGACGGATTACATCCACTATTTCTCGAACCAAGGGTAAAATATATTCGCTCCAAGATAAAGATAACCCATTAACACTCAGCAACTGTTTGCATAAAGAGGATTCATGTTGGGAGAACGCGTTTGTTAATACTTCATATGCCGCCTTCTCCCCATTTTCCTCCCTCAACAACGTCACGTTATGCCATCCTACGGAATTCGTTAATGGAAAAACGCATCAACGAAGTAAAGTTTGATTTACCTGATTCAGGTACAAACTCTCTATGTTCCGAGGTCCTCACCATGGTTGTATCGTTGCAAGCGATTTGGCTCCTTTGCAGATCCCCATCGCTATCATCAAAGCTTGCAGAAGAAATCGGAGGCCTCGAGAGATAAACAGTGTTGGCTCCCACATTTAAATCTAAAGTATAAGAAGAAGACGAAGTGAGTTGCAGGTTCTTTGGAGAAAGTTGCTCACTTTCGGAATCTAAAAATAACATTGCAGATTAAGATAAATGAAATGTATCAAAATAAAAATCTACTTCTTTTTTTAAAAAATTTCGAGAACATTTTGCGTTTGAAAAATACGTTTCGTTACACAACCGAAATAAACTGAAATACAATTCTGATTGACTTTACTGATAAACACATCTTGCTCATATATTTACAAACCTATTAATCTATTTACAATATTCAGACTATGACTTGTTTACAGATTTTGATTAAGAAAGGCGTCGCACTAAGTGCATGCAAGTTGAACTGCTATTGCAGGATAATTTATTTACCATTAGTATTAGATTCGTGTGGAATATACTGCACCCAACTGGGTTCGTCCTGATTAGTGGTTTCAAATGTTTGCTCTGATTGTACCACCTCTGGCGACGAGACTACTCCCAATTTATACAAAACCATTCCATCAATGAAAGTGCAAGGTTCAGATATGCTAACCATGTATCCGCCATCTAGAAGAGCTTGGCAAAGTGCGGAAGCTTGAATCCTTAAATAATCAGACTATGTAACAAAACGCACGATCATATTCAAACGCTACCTCGAATTCGCCTTCTGTTGACGGATCATCCAATCGACCAAATCCGAACCATAGAGGCAATCGCAATTCCTCAAACGGAATCGGCGTGAAGTAAATTCGATTCCCGAATTTGGTTTAGAAATTTCTTCGTACAAGTTTCGAAGCGATGTGGAGTTCTGCAAAGCTCGTAGTTTTTCTTCGCTAGTTAAATAACTAACAGATGATCTAAAACCAAGAAAAGTTATCTTAATCATTAATATAATTAGATTTATCTCACCTTCCAGCAGCAAATTTCTCTTCTTGATACCCAACAGAGATTTTTCTTTTTAAAGTACCAACTGATTCCACTGACTTCACTGAATTTGCATTTGGAGATAGTAAATTTTGGTTCAATGAAGTACTAGAACACCTTCCCCTTAAAGTCTCTTGAAGCACCTTTAAGTCACTATTCAAATCTGAACTTATATCAGAGGACTTTAGATATGACAATACTACTTTACAACAGTAAGTACATACTCTCAAATCCCCTAAAATAAAAATTATAATAAAATTCTTTAATGGAAATAATATTAATTTAAACTACCTGTGCAACCAAAAAATTTTCCTGGAATATGTTGATTGCAGCAAGAAGAACAAAAGATCTGACCACAAACCCGACAGTGGTGTTTCCTTCGGAATGTTGTAAATTTTTCACAGCACTCATAGCATTCATTGCTCATACTATCATGCATCCAATATTGCTTCAGTTGTGAATCTGAGTAGGCTTGCAAATTCTAAAATAAATCAATTTTAAGAATATCAAATTATACTGCAAACAAGTAAACTCCCTCCACTCACATTACTTTTCATTGCCAGCAAGTTGATGATCCTTTTCAGGACATTCGGAAGGCTCCTTCCATCTGTCACATCAACATTATATACAACAGTTTCTTGATGTGATTCCACCTCCTTGTCGATGGCCCAAGAAGGTAAGGCATCCTGAGATACATTGTCTGCATTTGTCTCTGGATTGCTTACAGCCTCTGCACTGGATGTTGCCCGTTTGAAGAACTTTGAGAAGAATTGTCCAACTTTAGCCTGTTTCTCTTCTGCTTGTAGCGGAGCAAACTCAGTTAACTTCGTTGGCGACTTCAGATTCTTATTCATGGTAAAAACATAAACAAATTCTATTCTAGACAGGACATTGTTGAGGGATCAGCTACAATCAGCTGATTTTGAACGAAAAAAACAGAACGAATGTCATAACGTGTTTTTTTGGTTGCATAACTTTATAATTCATATAAGATATTGATTGTTACCATATGCTTATAATTATTTAAACAATATTAAAAAATTATATTAATCTGCATTTACACACTAATGTACATATTTGATTATTAAATTACTAAAGCTAACGTCCAACTTAGGAATAAGTGAGTAAACTAAGTTGCATAAATTGCACACGTAAACTTCAAAACTTTTGAATTTTTTTCAGGCTGAAAAGCATTAATTAGGTGTACTAATAAATCCTAAATTGTTTATAATTGTTCTGTATTTGAAATATTTTTATTAATAAACATTATCATACTTTAAACGAGATTTAATTAAATTAAGTTGTAGATATTACAATACTTTTCAATATAAATCCTGCAAGTTCATTTCTTTATTTAAAGAGTTAAAAATAGTAAAATTTCATTTATTATACTTAATACCAAAATTGGTAAAATTATTTATTTTTGAACTTTGTAAAGTATAGAAAATACATTTTTTTTACATAAGCAATCTTGAGTAAGGTAGTTATAAAACTTTATATTTACTAACTATTATCGTTTGGAGCTATTGATGTGTTTTCAATCAATTCAACATTTATATTTCTAATTGGATAAAATTGATGTGTTTTTGTAATACAGGGAATAATTGACAGGTTACAATTGGTTTCCATTGAATAGATATTAATATGCTTACAGGAAATAATAAAATATTGGACAAAGGACGTGGTAAATACGTAGAAGTTTAAGGTTTTTTTGTCCATTCGTCGTTTAGCCGTTGAATAATGAATAAACCGTTAGAGTAAACACAATTAACTTCAAGCTTATTGAACGTAATCTGCATTAGTAATTAGGTTTGTTAATTGAGTAATTAATTAGGACTACGAATTAAATCATCAAAGTTGTATCTTCGCTTTCATTTTCAGGAATTTTAATTTTGTATGAAAGAAATATTTTGATTAATGTGTTTTTCTTTTATTTATTTTTTTCTGTTTGTACTTATTATTGATTGCACGTTTTGTGTCTTAGCAACTAGAGATATGAGTGTGTGTGTGTGAAATTTTACGTTGTCAATTGCATAAACCTCATACATTTTTTGTCACTTTCGTTCGAATGTAAAGAAGAGGATAAAATTGATCTGAAGATGCAGATGAGCGTGATCGGTTACGTTACATTACTATGCGGGACTTCTTTGCTGGCGTTTTGCTTATATTTGGATAGAAGGAGGCGTCAGGACCCAAGCTTCCGAAGACGATTGAAGGAGCGCAGACAGAAGCTGAAGAAGCAGCATTTGCCGCACTACGAGATTACCCCTAGGAACATAGATCCTCGGTACAGGGAAGCTGTAATCATTAAGGAAATTCAGATGGCCGAGAAGCTGATGGTCCAGGAGAAACTGGACGAGGCGATCATCCACTTCGCGAGGGCCATCTCAGTGTGCGCCGATCCTGAGCATCTCATGAACTGCCTAAGACACACGCTACCAGCGAACGCCTACGATTCTCTCATCCATCTGTTGATTAAACTTTATGGAGAGGCTTGCAAAGTTGAGGAATGCGAGAAGTCCAGGCCGAGCAAGCTGAAGTCGGAATTGGCGGCGTCGTTGGCGTTCTAATTTTTACCAGGGGCTTTCAATAAAGCAAATTGCAACAGTAAAGGTATTTTTTTGGGGAGGGTTGTTTTCGTTCGTGCTGAAAGTTTTCCATATCTTGTGGCCTTTCGGCCTCGATTCCTTCCCCCTCGGCGCCAAAATCGAAAGTGTTTGTAAGGTAGCTACGCACATCGCGATGTACACATACATTTCGTGACCAGCGCAATATAAACTCACAAAAGTTTACAGTCTGCTAAAACAGTCGATTAATACAACGCGTTGCGGTCAGCCACGGTAAAAACCCACGTGTCCGAAAGCTCTCCGTTAAACATGAACAAGGAAAATACTTCGCAGTAAGTTTTAGTTTTTATTTTATCTAAACACCATCAAATCATTATTTAATAACATACACAATTCGTCATGAAAAAAATGGTTTATTTTTTGTTCAGCATATTACAGTTAGGAAATGAAACTCAACATTTCCTAGAAATGATTAGCTTTGTGAATAATGAAATGAATGTAATTAATTTCAATTTATTGAACGCTATTTGCATGAGGGTCTTTAAACTGTACAGAAAAAAAAATGCGCTAATTTGAAATTCAAACTATGATCCATAAATTATACTTGTGGCGTTCGTTTCAACTTCCGATTAGCAAAGAAGAAGAAAAAAATATTTAATAAACGCAGACAATTTGTGAAGTAGCACAAACGGAATCCAAAAAAAGGAGCCGTGATTATTATGAATGAAGTTCGCGTGGTAAAAGTAAAATCTGCAGATTGGGGTCAGCGATATTTAGTCTACGCCCTTGACTCACTAAACATAATGCGTAAGCTCAAACGGATCGCACACAGCATCAAACGTAAGCCTCCCCCAGAAAACATCGCCCCTTACATTTTTGCTAGTTCCTTTTATTTGGGTCACGGGGTCATCGTGACGTTCGCGAAGTCACCGGAGACTTCATCAGATTGTGGCAATGTTATATACTAGGGGTGGATTTTTCGAATCGGTCACGCCACCCCCGGGGTTAAGTAAAACAAACGAAACTCGGTTGGAAACTTCTCCTTGTTCCTGTTATTCTTCATGCTCTGTTCGCGATTTTCGAATCGATTTCGGGAATCTCGTACCAGGCACCAATGTTTATTTTTTCCATCGGAATCGACACATGCGATTCATGTGTTTCCCGCACAATTCAAAGCGGTGCAGTTGTTATCTTTCGCTTTTGGTTGAAAGTTGATTGCGAAATTTATTGTCTGAATGCGGAACGCTGTTCAAACGGTACGTACAAAAATAACAGTTTTAGATTTCAGACAAAGTGTATGGAATTTATTTTTACTTAAGATTATTTTGTATTTTAAGTGGTGTGCTGTGTTGGTACGGCTAAATTTAACTCGACGTTTAATTTGTTGCACATAAATTAATTAAAATGCAACAACCGTTTCTATCTTGATGAAATTTTTTTTTGCTCGCTGTTTGTTTGGA
The DNA here is from genome assembly GCA_963457615.1 of Nicrophorus investigator. NCBI lineage: Eukaryota > Metazoa > Arthropoda > Insecta > Coleoptera > Silphidae > Nicrophorus > Nicrophorus investigator. The sequence continues at coordinate 9,017,820 of OY735142.1, read as the reverse complement.
TTAATATACGGGTTTGAAAAAAAATAATAATTTTGTATTCCTCCCTGCAATTTTCTTAAGAACACTTATAATTCAATATTGAAATACTCAAATGCATTATACATTTTGATTGAAGTGAATATTTTTTCAAGTTTTGTCCTAATTTTTGGTTAGATGTTCCGGTCTCCCCAATTGAATTTTTGGGACAGTTGCATGTAAAGTATAGAGAGGGAAACAAAATTTAGGGAAAAAACCGTTTTTGATTGAAAGTCACTATATGAAAACGTGGCACATAATAAATAAGTAATACTAGTAGACTGATGTGATTGTTACATAATTTTTGTAAGGTTTTCTGTTAAATGTACATCGACAAATAGGTTTAAATTTAATCGATTCTACTAGAATGTTATTAATTTTTGTGATATAACGAATTTTGTTATAATAAGATAGAAGAAATTTGTAAAAAATATTGATATGTTGTTAATCTGCTGTATTGTATCAACTGTACCAGTGTGAATATTTGTAATTAGTTTTCTAAGCTATTGGAAATGAATCACTAACATATTAAATGTTATGATATGTCACTCTTACAAATAATCTATTGGGTTGTTCGGAAAGTAATTTTGTATATCACGGGATTACGATACGACGTGTAAAGAATTTTGAGAGCTCAGTTTGACCGTTGGTAGTTAATGACGATGGGATTAAGATATTAATTGAAAATATCCTACGTTGTATGAGAAGAGGAATATATTTACAGACATGATTTCAGGAAAATTAAATACAACGGAATGAAACGGGCGACAAAAATTTCAGTTTTCACTTATTAATATTTTTGCAAAATATTCTGATTGGAAGAAAAAAGATATTGAGTGTAAGTTTGCAAAACGTATACTTTAGAGTATTTTGATCAGAAAACTGGAATTTTTGTTTTACCTGGAAAATTATGAAAAATTATCGAACGAAACATATTACGGTATATGTGTACATTGCCTGGTATAAAGTTGCTAATAAGTGGAGTAAAAGTACATTGTAAATAATGAAATGTAGTGCATTGGAGAATGTGGAAATATTGGGAACATATATATTTTTTGTATGTTTAGAACCTACCTATAAAAATAATAAAAAGAAAAATAGTAAACATTTATTTTCTATAGGTATTTCCATATTCACTTTAGGGTCTTTAGGTTCTTCAACTTTGATTTTATTGTATATTAAAGTACATATAAATAATGTATTTATACTTTCCGAACAAGCCATTACTATATCATTACACAATTATTAAATAGTAACAATTTACATTATTTTCTCTAATTCTATTAAATTATTGATTATTAAAAAAGTAATATAATTACTGATAAACTTTTATCATAAACTAAAGTGATATAGTAAAATATAGTGCTCTGTCGTGTTGCATAACTATTAATTAAATTACTATATTTATTAATTATTTCCGTGAACGTTGCGTTCGAACGCGAATAATAAAATTTTCATGTCGTGCTTTCCGAGAATATTACGCAACAAATTGTATTTATTTTATATGTTTCATGTTAAATTATTTAAAAGTTAACATTTTGAACATGATAAAATTGTTAAAAATAAAAAAAATCTTCATTGTAAATTGAGATATTTCATTCTAAGACAGATTATAATAAGTACTTATGTAATGTTTAAAGTATAATAATATATTTGTTGATTTAAATCTATTATTTTTTATTGTTACTAAAAATAAATTCATGGTTTTGAATTTTGAATTATAATTTCAGTTTTTGCATTATTAAGATAAAATTTAAATAAACAAATATTTTTATAGCTAAATTCTCTCAGTTTCATCGAGAATCGTAAAATAATTGTGTCTTTTTAGAAAAAAAAATAGTACAATAATTATAGTTAAAATATCAAAAATAAGCTGAATGCAATTATTGTATCTATTTCCATACTTAATTATTAACATTGTAATTAATATAGCCAGTTAATTTTTAAATAAAATCTCTGTCAACAAGTGGAAAAAAAAACGATATAGATTACAATCTTCAATCTGATGTGAAAACAACAATCAATAAATTCATATTTTACACATCGAAAACCTGTTGAATAGAATAGTGTCCTGATGATGGATGATGTACGATAACTCCATTCATGAAATATTAAAAAAAGTAAATGATATTAATGCATTTCATTCAAATTGATTTAAAATAATACTTTTTTTTCTTGACATATTTAGCAGTGTTTCTAAGAAATATATGAAGAATTCGTATTCATAAAGAAGACTGAGATTGTTATATTTTTTTGCTGGTTGCGTAAAAAAGGTGAATGAAAGATTCGCTTGATATATGGGTACCGCTTTTTATATTATCGTCTGCGAAAAGCCACGTAACATACATAATAAATTTGGCTTGAAACTCTTGATACAACAAAGCCAATATCAATAGCAGCACCACCATGGAATATTAACATAAATTAAATGATAAAAAATATCTTTGTTGAATGTGCGTGTCATATTGTGGCTGCTTTCTAAATCAATTAAATATAAAAATTATATTATGAAGTGCATTAAGTATTTTTTAGCTTTGTTAATAATTAAGTAGACACAATAATTTTATTAATTTAAATATAGTAAATTATTTTTATTAAAATTATTGTAGTGAGAGAAAAAGTAAATTTAGATAAATCAGCTATAATCATACTTAATGAAGTTTTGAAGAATAATTAATTTATGATTTTTTTATTAATTAATTACGGAAATTTTAATGTGAAAATGAATTTTAATTAACTTTTTATATAAGGAAGTAAAATTAATTATTAATTTCAATAAAATTTAAGTGAAAAATATTTTGGAAGAACTTTTTGAAGAACAATTTTATCAAAAATAAAATGCATACAAAAATGTAAAATCTGATATTAAATTATTAATCATATTACTATTAATAAATGTCAACATTTTTTTAAATAAATTTTAAATTTGAAAATTAATAAATAATGCACAAAATATATTGTATATCTACATTTACCTTGAAAATTATATTTTTTAGGGCAAAAACTCCTATGGGCGATAGGACTTTTTGCATAATATTGTTCACTAATATTGTTATATGTTTTGGTTTTTTATATATTGCCTGGTAAATATATAAAGTTGATGATAGAAGCAGTAAAAGTAGATTGTAAATAATTTACCAGAAAATGTATACATTATTCGAATATGCACTTATAAAGTAACAAATATATTAAATGTTGTTAAAAAAAATACAAAATTAATAAATAATAGACAAAATATATGGTATATCTACATTTTCCTTGAAAATTAGTTTAAAGAAAAATTATTAGGAAATTTATTATATTTTTTTTGGGCAAAAAGTCAATAGGTTTTTATATACTCATAAGAGAAGTAAAAGTAGATTGTAAATAATTAAATATTCTGTTTTGGAGAATGTAAAATTATTGGAGACAAAAATAATAAAAAGAAAAATAGTAAAAAAATATTTTCAATTTGTATTTCCATATTCACTCTAGCGCCTTAGGTTTTTCAACTTTGATTTAATTATATATTAAATTACATATAAACAATTTGCATAAATCAGTAAGTTTACACATTTGCCAATCAGATACTCAGCTACGTTCAAAGTGAGTGCAAAGTATTTTTTTCTAATTTACAAAGGTAAATGTGATTTAAATATACATTTGCCAAATAGGATAACAGTATACATTTACCAAATATATAGTAACAGCTCTTTATAACAGATTTTTAGTTTTTTTCACTAATATTATTATATATTTTGGTTTTTATCAATTTATGTGACTATTAAATAATTTTTATTATATTATTTTTTATATAAACTCCGAACTAATATTATTAAAAGTTATCCTGCAAGATAAAAGTTCACAAAGGATAATGATTCAAACATTTTCCTTAGTTGGAAGAAACATTATAAGTGATTAATAATGTATGAAAAACTCCATTGTATGAAAGCTTATGTTTAGGAATTTTTGCTACTAAAATGATTGCTTTTATATAAAATGGACATTCGATTCCACTAATCACATATAATATTATTACAATGAAGGTTAAGGAAAAAGTTCGTGACTACTGTAAGGTTAACCTTATAAGAATTATTTTAACTCACAGTGGTTAATACATTCAATATCCATCACCATAATAATTTATTATTTGTCTATTATATGTACTCAACATAACAAGGGACGTGAATACACCTACACTAAATATAATATAAATATGTTATTCTATGTCGTGATGTGGATTGACAACAAATTCTGTTATTGTTAAATTATTATTACAAGGTTAAACATATTTTATTTTTTTTAGAATTTTTTTATCCAAAATTATTATCCAGTAAAATATTATTTATTATCAGTAATTATTATCGTTATAAATGCTGCTGTTTTTTCACGAATTTATATAATAGTTTGAGTTAATTTATCAAGAAAAAAAAATTACTTTGCAGCCCAAAAAACTGAAGCCTTAACTTTGTGTCTATAAAAACTTTTAATATAATTTTAAATTTTTTACAATTTTTTATTTAATAAGCAAGGATAATAATTTGATTATTATCGGATTAAATATTAGTAAATTATGAATAAAAATGTATTTCTCTGCACATATTTAGAATAACTTTGACCTACTTATTATGGTTTTTAACACCAACTTGGTATTCCATAAATTAAATCTAAAATCTGACAGTGATGAATATAAATATTCAATCAGATGACATAATCTTTAATCTTTAATGAATATTTTGGTTTTATTTTTTTGTGTACAAATTATAGTGTTAAATACACCTCGAAATAAATTATTGTATCTACAACTTTTCATTTAAATAAAAAAAAGTTAATAATAATTTACAAACTTTAGATTAAAATAGTTATAAGCCAAACAAACTTAAAGAAGAAAAGAAAATTAAGATATTCAAGAAAATTCTTCAAGAATACTGAAATAAGTAAGATACATTTTTTTCCATTTTGTATTTTTTTGTGCAGTATATTAATATTATAGTAGAAATGTGTAACAAGATCAATATTATTTATTAAAACTGAAATCATAGTTATTAAATTGTTGTATGAAAGCATTGTTAAAAAAATAATTTTCCTAAACAATAATATTATACAATAATATTTGCTGTTTAAAATATGAAAAAGAAAATGTATAGAAATAGGTCATTGCATTATATTCTTTTAACATGATATACATTGTGATAAATATATTTAAATCCTTGCGAAACGTAGGGAAAAAGAAACAGCTATTGATTTCACTTGAAAAACGAGCGTTCCTGATTCAATTGATAAACCAGAGGAAATAAGTGGAACTGGTAAGAAATTGGGTTTAAAAATAACTTTTCATGTATGTTAATAGACTATAAATAATAAATATTGTAATACAGTTCATAGCCCTTCATAAATATTTTAGTATCTAGACAGAGTATTGAACTCTCATTCATATTTCTCAATTTCTGATAAAAATATATAATTGTTATATAATATATTTGTTATTATTTAAAATAGTTTGAAGATTTATTGTAGATAGTAAAAATTGTACACCAAAAGTATAACTTTTAGATAGAATACTACAAGTCGTAACGAAATTTGAATTTATTGAATTATATTTATATACAGGATAATTTTGCTTTTTCGCATAAATTTCTTTTAAATTTGATTTGTAACTTTTCAATCATTAATTATTCGTAGTAAATTCATAGTAAATATAAACATGAAAAGAATTTTAATTTTTGATTTAATAATAAGAAATTTTTTCCCGAAAAGATAATTGTTCCCTTTTCAATCATTAATTATTATCCCGGGATTTTTGTGATACTTGCTCCCGGGAAAACAGAAAACTGATAATTACGTGTATAAAATGAGGTTATTTTGTGAGTCATGTGTGGAGTTTATCTATTATCATCATTTATTTAAGTTCAGTTTTAAACGTGTAATAATAGTTTGGCATTCAATGAAATTACACGTGATTACCAATCATTATGAACCAATCCAATTTATGCTTGCATAATACCCAAACATTATATAAATTAGAATCGGAATCACGACTTTATAAATAGCCCATCATCATTATTTCTTATTTTGCGAAAGCTGTTATGCGGAATTCGCGAATATTGCTGTGTTTATTGGATTGCCTTTGGATTACGCGATGCACGCGCAATTTAGTAATTGCGGAAAGTCGTGTAAGTAGAGAGGTTTTGGAATTTGGTGATCGCAATTTTAATGTGAAACTTTTTAATGCGGTTTTCGTTGCTCGCAAAGAGCATTAAGCTCGCCTATTACGCTATTAGTATCAAGCTGATGCGAATCCCGTTTAATGGATACGAACGACATGCAACATCGGTAAAAAAAGTAATAATAAAACATAAAAAAAATGTATCTGCCTTTCACTATCCGGCACCGCCATAAAAAAAAAACAGTAAGAAGAAAAATAGGAAAATAAATAATATGAGAAATGCGATTAAAACGTGTTTATAATTAAAGCGTGTAAATGTTGCATGCAGATTTTATAATAATCCCGATTGGAATCTAGGTGGTGCATATGCACCACCGTGGAAATAATCGTGTAATTTGTACAATTTATTTATTTGTTGCGGTCGTAAATTAAATATTCGTTTTTCTCAAAAATTGAGGGTTGCGCGTTTGATATTGATTGCCATTCCTATTTACCTGATGAAGTTTATAACCGTGGCCCCGATTCCGTGTAATGTCAGAATCTCGTGGATTTGATTGATGTTCTTGGTCTATAATCAATGCGGTTTTGAGATAATTGGATTAATGTAATATTTAATTTGGTTAAGTGCCGTTTTTTTTTCATCCTCGTTTTAGGGGTGTTTTCTCTTCCGAACCGGATCTCACGACGGCCGATCGGAGGCTGTGGGATTCCGGCTTTCCGCCGGGATTTTCCGTGGACAAGTTGAAGCAATTCCGAAGGAGACGGTTCCACAACAGACCGCAGGATCATCTGCAGCTGGAGGAGGGAAAGTTCGCCAATATCAAATCAGAGTACACGAGGAGATACAAGAACTACTACTTCACCGGCTCCGACGGCGATTTGGCTTACAACTCTAAAGTTTCTCTTAATATCTAAAAAAAAATATATATAAAATTTATTAATTTTGGCTTGTGTTTTTTTAAGGATATTTCGCCGGTTCGCAGCGAAAGACCAGAGGATTCTTTAAAACTTGAAGGCGCCTTGAATATAAATCCCGAATACACAGAATCATTTGTCGAGTTTCCCTTGGAAAATGTGAGAGGGCGGAGGCGGAAGCGCAGTGCTTTCCGGTTAATTGACGATGCCGATATGGCTTTGCATAATGAGTATAGGTAAGGGAAGAAAAAAACATCAAAGAAAGTGAAACCCGTGTATTCTTTTTTTGGGTTTTATCGATTCGCCATAAATCCTAATAAAGCCACCCCTTTAAGGATACTTTAAGTTATAAGCAAATGCAAATGCGAAGAGTTGTTTAGAAGTAGTCCAACTTTCAAACGAGTCGCGTCACGTAAAGTCTAGTGATTTTATTCCGTTTCCAGGACAGAGAACAGGGCCCAGTTCAAACGCTGGGACAACTGGAGTAGAACGTTGCCGCTGCGACGTCCGACGATTTTGAAATTGGAAGGAGATTTACTATCAACCACCGAAAAGGCGGAGCAATTTATCGAATATCTTCTAGCGGAACGGAGGACTTTGAAGAAGCATGACAACAATTTGAAGATGGAAGGAGAGATGCAGACCAATTCTGAGATGGGAGCTCAATTCCAACCGTACGAATACCAACCGAGGCCTCCGCTTTGTCGGAAATTCACAAATTTACACCTGGAAGGTGACATGGAAACGATGACGGAAAACAACGAGCAGTACGTCACTTACACGTACGAAAAGCGCCCGGCGCTGATGAAAAGAGGTACGAATCTTAATTTAGAAGGAGATTTGGAGATGAATCCGGAATACAGGAATGCTTTCGTTGAGATTAAATCGGAAAGGAGGTCACCGTCTGTACCTCAGCATAATTTAACTGTAGACGGATTCTTCGATTCGTCCACCGAAAACAAAACCAAATTCGTTGGACACGAGATTCGGCCTATACCGTTTTTGCGTGGATCCGATTTCAACCGGAAATTATTGCTAGGCGATGATAAACCAATAAGGAACGCGGAATACAGAGATAAATACGTGCAACATGCGATGGAAAAGGCTGCTCCTTTGAGACGCACATCCAATTTGAAATCAGAAGGTAATTTCGAGGGAATCTCGGAAAATAAAGGCGAATACTTCGAAAGGCCTGTGACTAAAGTGGAGAAACAGAAAATGCAACACAATATTCATTTGGAGGGAAGAATCGATATGAATCCCGAATACAAGAACGTATATGTGGATTATTACAAAGACGGGAATTTCGCATCACCTTCACGGCGGAGAAGGACGCATTCCCAAACGATTAATTTAAAATCGGAGAGTCCCGTTGAGCATTATCCTGAATACAAGAGATCGTACGTGGATTTTCCTAGGTCTAGGCCGACGATAATTAAACCCGGCGGCAACATATCAAGCGAAGGAGATGTGAGTCCTTATTAATCATCAGCATTTTATTAGTACCTTTATTTTCAGATGGATCATGTGAGTGAAAAGAAGTCTCAGTACGTCGAATACCCGAATTACCAAAAACAGGACTCTTTAAAGCGCGAATCTAAACTAAAACTGGAAGGAAATTTCGAGTGTCAACCGGAATATAGGAAAGCCTACAAAGATTATTTAATCCGTGAACGCGTGGATAGAAAACCTCGTCCTATGGATAACCTGTCGCAACAGAAACGCGCCGTCGACGTTCTAGCGCAATCCTCCAGCACCCCAACTCCGATATCCGAAGAGTAAGTTGCACTGCACTCTATCTCTAGCTTACAGCTTTTTCATACTTTCCAGGATCCCGAAGGTAGGAACGCTTTGGGCTTAAACGCATTGTCTACTAAACAATTTGTTTAAATCAAATTTTTAGCTCTTCTAAGCCGCCGAAGCGCATCACGAAATCGCAGATTCCAATCAGGGTACCTCAATCGACGACATCGGAATCGGATTCCGGTTCAAAGTCGACCGGCTTGAAATCTATCGAAGGTCAATACTTTGGTCCGAAGATTCCCAAAGCCAGCAGAAGTCCGAGTCCTCGAGTCCGGACCAAATCGAAGAGTCCATCCAAATACAAACCTAAAGAGGAAAAGAGGAACAGGAAGGGAACTAGGTTCACTGAATCCATCCGCGTGGAAGATCTCGCTTACACTCCGTGCACTTCTCCGATTCCCACGAGGAAGGTGTACGCTCAGCAGACGGAAAGAAAGAAGTGGAATAAGCAGGAATCTGAAGACGCTTTCTACATTTTGGAGGACGATATAAATAATAATTGCGAGAACGAGCGTTTTTTTAGTAATTCCTTGCATAGGGAACAAAAGTGGATGCCCTCATGGTATTCGCCTTAAAAATATAAACATGCCAAAAAATAGAGCTAATTTTTTGTATGCTTCCTCGAATCAGAATCAGCAAAATTAGGAAATTGTCATCGTAAAGAGCTCAGGATTAAAATTAATCGATGTGCCATATAAATAAACTTAATTTTACTGCCAAGTGTAAAAAGAGTGTATAAAAAAATAAATAAAAGATTACAAATTGTCTAATTTTTCCTATTGCTTCATCGATGAAACGCTTCAACAATTACAGGAATGCGCATCACTTAAACTGAGTGCACCGCAAAATCAAAATCGATTGACTAGTTTTAGAGGATTACACCCTGATCAATCACAGTTCCTATTAGTTCATTGAATATCCAATTTACGTAATATCAAACAATTAATTCATGCATTTATTAACATAAAAAATAAGTTTTATTAAATACCTTGAGATATGCAAACTTCGAAGGTGAACATTTACATTTTACTTAATTAGTAAACATTATTGAGGGAAAGAAACCAAATGAATGTTAATTTTATAAATGGTAAGAGATTGGGCCTCTGCGAAGGATAGGATTGGGTTTCATGGGGACAAGTCAAATCATTTTATTTGCAGAATGTAATCCCATGTGGCTACATCCGCCAAATCATCGACCCGAGCTTGTTATCGCATGGTTTGACGAGAGTGCTTAAACTAATTAAATACGAGTTCGAGAGCTTTGCCGAATAAAGTTATAAACTATAAAAAAAACCTATAGCAATTTTCATTACATCATTTATGATGATGAAAATTTAAATGTAGTGATAACGACATATTTCATGATTTACTATAATTGTATTTGTTTTTAATATCTTTGAATATAAATACATTATTTTAAATAAATTTTCGCTTTATTAAGCGACTAAAATATCCTAAAAACTATAGAAAAAAAATAACATTACAATAACAATTATTTCTTATTAATTTCTCGATAAAAAATAATAAAGAATATTTCAATATTTTGTCAAAAAATTATTTTATAGATCTTTTTTACAAAAGTTACAAAAAAATGCAGCTAATACAACAAAAAATAATAATATATTGTATTATATAAGAATATTGTATAATATTGTATAATATTGTATAATATTGTATAATATTGTATAATATTGTATAATATTGTATAATATTGTATAATATTGTATAATATTGTATAATATTGTATAATATTGTATAATATTGTATAATATTGTATAATATTGTATAATATTGTATAATATTGTATAATATTGTATAATATTGTATAATATTGTATAATATTGTATAATATTGTATAATATTGTATAATATTGTATAATATTGTATAATATTGTATAATATTGTATAATATTGTATAATATTGTATAATATTGTATAATATTGTATAATATTGTATAATATTGTATAATATTGTATAATATTGTATAATATTGTATAATATTGTATAATATTGTATAATATTGTATAATATTGTATAATATTGTATAATATTGTATAATATTGTATAATATTGTATAATATTGTATAATATTGTATAATATTGTATAATATTGTATAATATTGTATAATATTGTATAATATTGTATAATATTGTATAATATTGTATAATATTGTATAATATTGTATAATATTGTATAATAAAATGCGATTCGTGTTAAGTTCATACATATTTTTCCGAGAATACGAGCACTTATAACTCAATGATGTAATTACTAGTTGATAAGTATTTTCGCAAGTATAAATAGACACTATACTTTATATGGTATTTGACACGTAACTCAAGTTATGTATTATTTTATAATTGAAGAAAATAAAAATAAATATAATTTCCTATTGTCTGTTAATATTTTTATCGTTCTTATATAAAAGAAAATGGGACAGAAATTATTTGATCTTCTTGGCAAATGAGAAATAATTATGTAAAGTAACTATCGTGTAGGAGGACCAATTTTTGTAATATTTGATCGCGTAAGAGATTCGAACATTAAGTAAATTTATCCTAGACTGAATGCATAAACTAAATAAAGGTAAATAAATATATTTGAATTATTTTTTTTTTCAGTATGAGAGGAAAATAAATTACTTGGAAATACAATTTCGTTGGAAATAATATAAAATTTTAGTAATTTTTTTAGTTAGCTTTTGTGAAAAAAAAAACGTTTATATTCTATTTATAAGTTAATTCTTTCAGTTAAATATAGTTATGTTTAAATTTTGCTTAGAATTTTTATTTTTTTAATCGGTTTCGTTTTCTTCTCATCTCCTCTTCTATAATCTTATAAAATAATGCACACTTTAAAACAATATAAATTTTTAAAAAATGTATAAAATGATTTTTAAAACAGTATTCAGCGCTAATTCAAATTTAATAGATATTAAATATCTAATACAACTATAAAATATAACAAACTGAACAGAAATTCAAATATTGACAATTCAATTCAATTAATTTACTAATAAATTGTAGCAATCAATATAATAAACACAAAAGCCTAACCTACATCACTTTGCAATCATGTCGTACCTTCCGGCGTTGAGGAACATTTCTAAATCTTTAATCAAGGAGAGTTTCCAGTCCATTGTGGCAGATGTGATACCTATTTTATCTGTTTCTCTGAGCGAGGGTCAATGATTGATGAACTTGACTGATATTCAACATTCCAACCCAAACCATTTTCATATAAGAAAATCAAATCGAATATACAAAAAAAAAATCATTTTTCAGAGTATATTTTCATTTTAATTTCATTAATTTTACTTCTTATTTAAACATTATAAATTTTACACATATTTACCATAAATGTACATAAATAATTACAAACAAATAAAATTAAATAAAAAATACATTTTTGTATTTATTTTTCTTCAGTGAAGATCTAATTTGTATTAAAAAAATACTATAACCATTGATATTAAAATAGATTATGTATATGACCTTGAATAAAATATTCGAAGCAATTATTACATAATAATTTAATTTTTCGTCAATTCTTATAAATTTACTTAATTGTTGAATACTTACTTAAATAAAACGTAACTCTTATTTCCTATCAAATCTCTGCTTAATCCTTTAAATCCTCCTAGTTCAGAGAAAAATTATGAAACTTGCAAATAAAATTATTTATTACATATTTTGATATATTGTAGAAATTTAATAAAATAATATCAATGAAAATCGATAAACCTAGTGTTAAATGTAGTTTCTAATTGGATTTATCTAATAAAGTTTTCTATACTCACCGAAGCTTAATAATTGTAAGAGAAACTATGAAGAAATGAAATAGTAAGAGAGAAAAAAAACTACACAAGTTTACAACTTCGTTTTATTTAGTTTTTTTTTTGTATCACTCAGCGTCTTTCCTTTACATTCCGAAAAAACATCTCAGAAATTACATTAACGACGTTACAAAACTACACGAACAAATGGATTTCATACGTGGCAGATGCACGTACGAATTCGCATTTGCCGCAACTTAATAATAAATAAATATAGTTTATATATTTAACAAATACGCTACCTTACAAATTACGAAATACCAAACATCAGTCGGTTCATAGTATTTTTTTTTGCACCCTGCTAAATATTTATATATAATCATATCATTCTTTATTATATTTTTTTTTTACATAATGTATATAATATATATAATATAAGCGTCTTCATTTTTTTTCATTTCATTTTAATTTTCCGTTAGTATATAAGTAAATTTTTAATAATATATAATATTTTCTTAATGTACATATATATATATATATTTATAAACATAATTCAACAATTACAATCTTGGCGTAATATATAATATCTCAATGTAAAAAAAGTTGTATCAATATCGGTGTGAGGCTAATCCTAAGATGTGCTTTTATTCCGTTTTGCTTACAATAAATTTTGAGAACGAATGGTGCGCTTCTTGTCATATTCAATAAACGGTATAGAAATATACTTATATAAGTTTTTTTCTCCTAGATTTAAAAATGTGTTCCAAATATCGATACCAATTTGTTCCACTGAACCATGTCGTTTAATTACATTTACGTGGTTAATACTGCTACGCCCTAATTTAACAATTAGTTCAATACTTAGAAGCTACTACGGTGTTTCGTTCCACGTGGAAATCATACAACAAAATCTAAATAAAAAATATCTACATACAAATCTAAATATTTACTAAATAAATAAATAAATAAAAAAACATCAACTATAGTTCGGCGATCTTAGCCTGCTTAAAAATTAATTACATTTATATCCAATGAGCTCATGCAAATCAATTCCTACCAGTTACTTGCAATTATTTCCTACGCCACAAATGTGACCTCAGAAATACTTAATTATTAATAATTAGTACACTTAATTATTTATTTTTTTTAGTTGGGAAAGTAATTACAATAAGCCTTACAAAAAGGACGGTTTATCCTAAATGCAAACACACTAACCATATTTTTTTTTTCTTCAACAATTTCCACTTTTTCTATTTATTTTATATCATCCAAAATTATATATAATTATAATAATAATTAGAATAATAATATCAAAAATGTTTTCACATATCATCTCTAATCTCACAGTTACGATACTAGTGATGAGCGTCGTACACATCACTGGATGCGCACGAAACTTGGTTAAATTTTAGTCACATCCATTAAAATACAAGTGCTTAAAGTTGTGTTATTTTTTAAGTATATAGAAATAGTGTGCGCTACAGCTACATTCGAATTATTCTTATAAATGTATATTCATTTTGTGTATTTAGACGTTGCACACATTTGCATTTGAAATCACCAACTTCAGATTGAGATCGTCCAGATACTCAAACTTTTGCATCGTTGCACTGGATTGCAATTCCGTCTCTCGAATATCGATAAGGAATCAAACTTAAAGGGTGGAATAAAAGGAATGGTGAATTTGATTACAAGTCATCAATCTTGATTTACGTTTCAAATACTCTTTATTTTGATAAATGCTGCAGTGTAGTTTCAGTTTTATATTTTTATCTGGTTATATTTTTGCAATATTGTGAAATGATAAATAATGTTATAAAAAAATGTTTACATTTCTAAATTTGTTTGATTTTCATTTAAAAATTTGATATTTATTTGATTTGTTTACTTTTCCTTGTAATTGATATGAAAATGAATAAGTTTAGATTTTTTTTGAAATTTTCATAGCAATTATTATCTATTTTTTTCTTAAATGAAATTTTGTTCTTTTGTATTTATTTTATTTTGGAAATAGATACTAAATCAATTGTTGTTTTAATTAAAATTGTTTAAATTTTAAATTATGGACTTTAAATTAATATTTAGGAGATGGATGTGGAAAGTTCTAAATATCCCAACTCAACTGATAGTTCTGTCTATTAGAAGATTCGAACACTTTTAAGACATGACAAAACGTTTCAGACAAACCAAATTTATACAAAACTATTCTTTATAAAATAAAGAAACAATCAACCATTTGGACTCAATCATTCAATCTGGATTTATTTTAATATTAAACAATTTCAAGGATATTGTTCTCCCATATCTTAAGGTTATATAAGGTTGAGGTGTCATTTCAAGTTCTGCGGAGAGTATACCAAATACTAGGGGTCGACGAATTCGAAGCCATTGCGGCTCTTTTGATGGAAAATTTTGTATGTTGTAAAAATAACAATCATAATGCTGCTTATACTTTTATCAACAAGCAATATCTTAAAAATTGATCTTTGCTAAAAGAAGTTTGCTTTAATATTAGACAAAACCAGATGTTTTTTTTGTTGATGGATAGGTTTAGTTTAGTCTAATTAATCCTGTCTTTGAAATATTTCTCTTGAAATACAAATAAAGTACTTTAATTTATTTTTTAGAACGTTTTTTTCTAAATTTTATATAATTTAAGATGAAGATTAAATTAAAATACACTTTTTTGTCTATAATTTATTGATTGTTGTTGTGTAAAGAAATGATAATTCAATTTTCAAATTTTGTGAATCTCCAGTAAAATAATCAGAAGTTTTTCCAAGAAGTTGATTTATTTGCTCGACGTAGAAATGTAATTTTATATTAAATATATAAAAGTTTTAATAAAGTTTATATTTATTTTACGTGTTCTTCTATATAGCTTCAGCGTTTTTTAAAAAAAACTTTTAATCAAGTCCATGAAATGTATTTCAACAAGTGGAAGTAGTTTATTTCATGCGTGTGTGCAACGTTTAAATTGAGTTTAAATATATTAATAGTAGATATTTTGAAGATATTAGACATTAAGATATTCCATTAGATACTTACGCTAAGAGACAAAAATCGTTTTCTAGTCAGAACTAAGCTATTATATATGATCCTAATACGTAACCGTTTGCACGGCTTGATATGGATTCGCTCTGCATATGTCTTCAGTTTTTTTTTTTGAAGGGGATCAATAATGTGAAACCGATTTATGTCATAAGAGATTTCAGTTGAAGAGCTAAGAAGAAAAAATCTTATTTTTTTTCCGACTTGACTCATATTTTGAATGAGGAAGAATTTGAAAAGTAAAAGCTGTCGTTGTGCATCAAAGAAAAAGAGAATCGTTTTCAAAGTAGTAGAAAAATGGTCGATTCCATCCGGTATTTTTGTTACATATCGAAGTGCTAACATTAATTTATCACATTATCTGTCAATTATCGAAACAATAACTGTCGTAATTAAAAACATGGGGAATGTTAGGGAATGGGTGGTGAGGATTATCCTTCGAATATCACGAAGGGTTTGAGGAATCAAGTTTAGGATACGGTACATTCCTCGACGGCGTTGTGGGCATCGCGAATTTGCTGCTTGGTCTTCCTGCTGGCCCTCCGGATCAAGGACCTGGACCTAGGCTTGGCACGAGATTCCTGCTGCGAGTTGCTGCCCTCGGCCAAGGAACGGTCTTTGTCTGGTGCAGGGCTTACGGCCCTTCGGCCCCCTTTGCTTGCTGACACGTAGGCGCTGGATCGTCGCTTCAGGCCCCCCGAATCGTCTGAATCCTTCGGGAATATCCTAGAGAGCGTCAGGAACGTGCGGAAAATCTCCTTGACATTGATGTCGTCTTTCGCCGAACATTCCAGGACCTTCACCCTGGAATTTTCATAATAAAGCAAAAAAGTGTAAGGGAGATTCTTTGATAATATTTGGATAATATTTATATTATTATTATTAAACACATAACTTACAACATCGTAGATTATAAATAAAAAAACTAATCCTATAATTAATTTAGTTTCAATATTTCATCCATTACATAATTTTAATTTATTTATTAAGAAGAGAAAGGAATCTCTGTAAAAAAAATGATTCATTAGTGAAATACGAAAAAAATCCGTTTGCACAAAGAATATTTTTGAACACTGAAATTCAATTGTGCCTCTGATTTTTAATTCCATTACGTCGGAAGGCAATTTTTTACCATACAGGAAGAAAAATATGACCTTTGAATTTCAACATTACATAATAATAAAAAAATGATTCATTACATAATAATTTGCATGTGGAGAAATTAACTTTAAATAAACTTTTATCTTGATTTAAAATTAAAATTAAAATATAAAAAATTGATTAATTTTAAATAGATATTGTAATAATTTTACATCTTCAACATCTATATTATAAAATATAAAGAAACAGTGAAAAAATTTGTAATTAATAAATAAAATGTGTAATTTTAACCTTTTTTTATTGACTACTCAACAAAGTTTAAACTGAAAACAAACATATTTTATTTTTTTATCTCTAATTTAAAACTCGTGCCTCAACTTCTGGAATAAAAATATCATATTTTTTATGTTTTATTATTGATATTTGTTTGGCTACGAGGAAATATGTCAAAGACCCCAAACGTTAACTTATATTGCAGCAGCAATCTACCCACCTTTATGTTTTTATCTTTGAGAACTTTGGGACGCATCCTGCATATATCATTACAATGTAAAATTGCAAACTTTACTGCCTTCCGATTTCTACATTTGCAAATGTAAATTTGTGAAAAAAATAAATATAACATAAAATAAAGTTAATTATTTATAAGTCTAGACATTTTAATCCGGTAGATCTCATTATTTTATTGACTCTCATTCGAATCTTTTTATATACAGAATTAATCATTTACTAAAATCCATGATTATTGAATTTTATGTTTGAATTAGAAGTAAAGAAAATAAATAATAAAAGTTTTGATTTAAAAACTTTAAAGTTTGATATTTTGCTCTAACAATAAAGATTCACATCTAATTTATAGCAGTTTCTAATATGATTTATTGCTATTATGAAAAAATGTATATTTTCTTGACAAAATAATTAATTTAAATAATATTCAACAATAACTTTTTTATATATTTTTTAATCAATTAATTATCAAAAATAAAATCCTCCCAATAAAACTACAAAACCGAAAAAATTTTTCTCCTCAACAGATTATTTTTCCTATAATTTGAATACAATATCGGCTCCCTTTCTAAATTCTTTATTCATCGGCATTCAAATTTCCACCCCAAATTTAACACTCTCTGAATAACTAATTGTAGTAATAAATTAATTCCTTTTTATCACAGCTGTATTTTTTTCCTTCAATTAATTTCAACTAATGAATATTTTAACATAAAAAATAATCTAAAAAATAATAAGATTTATTTATTTTTTCTTATGAAATAATATATTACTATTTAAATTTAAGGATGATGATAAAACTTAATTTAATCAATATAAAAATTATGTAAACTTATGGTTTTCTTGAATACAAATAATTACTTGCAAAATATGCAGAATTTAGACTTGTATTTGTATTGTTATTATTATTTTGAAATAGATGATGTAATAAATTATTTAGATATTATTCAAATGTAAAAGTTTGTACAATGCGTCTTTGAAGAGGAATGAATGTGAAGCATATATATTAATGTAATGTATTCTATGAAAATAGCAGTGGATGCGCCGGGTAATAAAATCATATATTTCTATTTAAATTCACCAGAGATTTGCATATATTTTTGAGCAGATATTTTCCTGAAGAATTTACGTAAAATGAGCATCATCATCATTTTATTGTCGTGAATAATTCAGTTTAGATATGTGTATGTGATTTACCTTAATTTGGGTAGTTCGCAGAAAACCCATTCGGAGACATCTTCGATGCGGACCTCTCGATGTGTTGACGTCAGATCCAGCTTGTTTCCGGCGACGACAATGGGAATATCCTGAAAGTCGGCCCTCTGCTCCCTGATCTCCTCGAAGCACTGCTTAATGCAATCGAAGGACGGCGAAGACGTGACGGCGTAGACCAGAAGAAAAGCGTGGGCCGTTGCGATGCACAACCTTCTCATCGCCGGAAACTGCATGTCTCCTGCCGTATCCAGGATGTCCACTTTCAAGGTCATATGACCCAGATCGTATTCCCTGTTGTACAGATCCTCGATCGTGCTGCGATACTTATCCGTATAGGTGTTAGTTAGGAAGCGTTTAATGATGCAGCTTTTCCCAACACCGGCTCCGCCGAGGATCACGAGCCTGATCCTCTCGTAGTCAGACATCGTTGTCCCGTTGTTATTCATCTGTATGCAAATGCGGCCTGTACCTTTTCTCGTCCACCGAAGGAAAAGAAAATAAAAAATAAACTCTTGCGGATTTGAAGCTTTGGATTACACACGGGCCCGAATTACAAAAACATCTGCTCCCGTTTCGCCCACAAATCCGAACGTCCTAATAGAAATATAATTTGCAAATTCGGTTCGTTTTAAACCAATCTAATCGCTAATCGAAAACTGCATTCGACTGACAATTTCAGCGTAGACCAATTCCAGCGAAATCGCTCTGTTCTAGATTCGGATTTTCCTGTTTATTTTTTATCTATACACTCTTGCATCCACGTTGTTATTCCGCAAATTATTCCTGAAACCTGAAACAAATAAATTACACGTTAACACTTTTATTCCGACTTTTATGTTCGTATACATCAATGCTAACGCATCCTTTCGTAAAGTTATAGTTACAACCATTAAACACAATCCATCATTAAACTAAAAAATAAACACATTCATGACTAACAAATATGCTATAAAATAGTAAATACATATCAGTTTTAACGCAACGTCAAGTTTTTATGACGATCATCAAATACATTTAATAATCAATTAAAATATTGAAAAATATTTTATTTGTATAAATAAACTATTTAGAAATCAATTGAATTATGTAATAATTATATATAAATAAAATATGTCATAATATATATAATAAAAAACATTGCGTAATTACTACTTTTTGTAAAATAAGTGATTTACAGAAATTAAATTTCAATTTTTAAAGTTTTAATAGATTTTAAATATCTAAAGAATAATTGAGTTTTATACAGTGATTTTGGACTAAATTTAATCCATTTCAATAATTGAATAATTATATAAATATTAATGATTTTGCTATAAAAAATTAAATTATTAAATCATTAAAAAATATTTAAATAAATTATTTGAAGCAATTTAAATGATTCATAATTCGTTTTAAAACGAAACGGATTCTGTTAAAAGTCCATTTATTTGTTGTTTAAAACCCAATAAACGTATATTTATGAATCATATTTCATCGTATTTCAATGAAGCTGTGTAATGTTACGAATTTTATTTATTTAGTTTATTGCCAATTCGAACGATTAACGATTTCAACGTGACCTGAACTATTTATAACGCTTCTATTTTTCTATAAAATTTTATGATCTTCGCACAACGAATTGCTGGGCAACTAAATGGTCTCATTAAAAATATAAAACTGGAACTAAAACTGTCTTACTTGTGCGCAATATCGTTAAATTTAGTTGCGTTCCAACCACTGCATCATAAGTTATTATCATTGGAACTGCAAACAACCCATATTTTGGATTTTATACACTTTTAACGCTGATATACATTGGAAATTGTTATTTTTTTAGCTTTTTAACTCAATGTTTATTGTATTATATTTGGTTAGAAATTTATGAAAGTTAAGCAGTGTGTATTGAGCATCGTCTTTGAATAGGTGATTGATATACAAGATAAATAAGTGAAAAATGTAATAGAGTTGTAAAGATTTTTATGAAATATAAAAAAAACTAGAAATTTATTAAAGTGAAGCATCGTATGTTGAAGATAGTACTTGAGTAGGTGATTGGTATACTTTGGCTATACAAGATATATTATCAAAATTGATACAATAAAATGAAACAGAAAAAAAATCTGAAAGTTAAGCATCGTATGTTGATGTTAATACTTAAATAGGTGATTGGTACACTTTGGCTACACAATTATTTGGTGAAATTGTAACGATTTAATAGAATAGAATAAAAAATTTAAAAAAATATGAAAGTTAAGCATCGTATGTTGATGATAGTACTTGAATAGGTGATTGTTACACTTTGGCTATAAAAGATATATGGTGAAATTCGTATTAGAATTGTAATGATTTGGTAGAATAGAATTAAACACTAAAAATGTGTGAAAGTTAAGCATCGTCTGTTAACGATAGTACTTGAATAGATGGTTGGTAAACTTTGGTAATAGAAGATAAATAGATTAAATTTATATTATTATTAAAGTTAAACATCGTATTTTAAAAATAGGTGATATGAATACTTGAATATATGAAATTCGTATGAGAATTATGACGATTTGAGGAAATAGAAAATACCAGAAATATATAAAAGTTAAGCATCGCATGTTAACGATATTAATTGAATAGGTGATTGATACATTTTGATAATACAGAATAATTGTGACGATTTGATTGAAGATTAAAAACTAACAAATTATAAAAGTTAAACATCGTATGTTGAGGATATAATTTAAATAGGTGATTGGTATACTTTGTCTATAAAATATAAATATATTAAATTTATATAAGAATTATGACGATTTGATGAAATAGAAAATACTAGAAGAAAATTAAGCATCGTATGTTCAGAATTAGGAGATAGGTAGATTTTGGCAATATAAGATACATCGATAAAATTTGTATTATAATTGTGTTGATTTCATAGAATATAAAATACTAACAAATTGTGAAAGTTAAGCATCGTATGTTAAAGATAATACTTGAATTGGTGATTGTTATATTTTTGCTATACAGTATAAATATATGAAATTCGTATGAGAATTATAACGATTTGATGAAATAAAAAATACAAGAAATATATTAAAGTTAAGCATCGTATGTTGAGGATAGAATTTGAATAGGTGATTGGTACACTTTGGCTATATAAGACAGATGGTGAAATTTGTATTAGAATTGAAAATATTATCAATTGCTAAAAGTTAAGCATCGTATTTTGAGGATAGTATTTGAATGAATATAATTTTTATGTTAATAGAAATATCATTAAATTGATTTCAAATTAATTTAGAATAACAAATTAAGTCGTGTATATTTTAAGGAAAATAATTTAATTATTGTTTGTTCTAGATATATTTTTTCAAATATAATAAATTTTTATTGGAAATTAAACTCTTAAGATGAAAATAATAAAAATATTAAATTTCAATTTTTTATTTCATTAATTATTAAGAAAATTATTTTTTTTAAATATTTTTTATATATTTTAAGTAAATGTAAAAAATTTTTTGTTATAAGATTTTCATTTGTGTATATAAATTGATTATAAAAATATTTGATTTGGGAAGGAAGTGAAAATTTTAATGCAGTTCCGTTCCACCATTAACAAAACTATATTTGAATAAACAAACTGAATAATTTATTTACAGAATCAGTGAAATATAGCAGAGGAGTAGAATGAATTGCGTTAACGATTTTTTTTGCGCGTTTCTGTAAAATATTTAGAGCAGAAATTTCCGTTGTGTGCATTATCTGGCTTCGAAAGACCAATCGATGGACGGATGTTGCTCGAACTTTAATTAAACCTACATTATACAATTAACACGACTAATTATTGATTCCATCGGATAGGAAACGTATGTAATGTATAAATAAACTAAACACGTGCGTGTTCATCTAAAATATTTGGAGCAGAATAATTAAATGTGCGTTGTATAATTTTGGGGGGATGGCCACAGCTGAATTTCAGCACATATGTATTTTTTTTTATATTCTGTTTATTTGTTGTTCATTTAATTTCGATCTATTCGAATTGGATCGTATTGTGGTTTACCAATTCGAGTCGGCGGTTTCTGAAACAATAGCAAAAATATTTTAATTGCTGGAGGAATTGGAACTGAAATCAATTGGTGCGATTCGAGCTATGAAAAATGAATTTCCAAATGCATATCTGCTGAAACTTTGTTGGAAACGAGCGATTATTTGCAACAGTTTTATTTATTTACTTTTTTTGGGTTTTCATTGTTTTAGTTTTGTTCTGCTTCAAGCTGAGGCGTTTGTTGCAGTGATGTGAGTAGGGGCTTGTAAGCAGAAACGTATTGAGTTTCTGGGACGCTTTGTACGCCCAGAACCCGGACTTAATATGTACTTTATTGCATGTCACCTGGCTCGTGTTTGGTACCGACATGGGACAACAGCTACATTGTTACACATTTATGCAATTTTTCGCATTGAACTTTCACACATTTCATATATGAAGCGACATATATTTCTCTTGCCTTTGACGATGCATTCAATAAATCTTGCATTGCTCTTTGCGCAGAAGGATTTCTACAATCCATATATTTCCAATATGTAGACTATATTATCTTTTATATATTTCCTTATATTGAAATTTTCAAAGTTAATATATTTATAATGTGGATTTAGCATTTTTCAGTAAAACAACTTAGTGTGTAAAGTGTGTATAGTGTGTTTAGTATGTTTAGTGTGTATAGTGTGTATAGTGTGTATAGTGTGTATAGTGTGTATAGTGTGTATAGTGTGTATAGTGTGTATAGTGTGTATAGTGTGTATAGTGTGTATAGTGTGTATAGTGTGTATAGTGTGTATAGTGTGTATAGTGTGTATAGTGTGTATAGTGTGTATAGTGTGTATAGTGTGTATAGTGTGTATAGTGTGTATAGTGTGTATAGTGTGTATAGTGTGTATAGTGTGTATAGTGTGTATAGTGTGTATAGTGTGTATAGTGTGTATAGTGTGTATAGTGTGTATAGTGTGTATAGTGTGTATAGTGTGTATAGTGTGTATAGTGTGTATAGTGTGTATAGTGTGTATAGTGTGTATAGTGTGTATAGTGTGTATAGTGTGTATAGTGTGTATAGTGTGTATAGTGTGTATAGTGTGTATAGTGTGTATAGTGTGTATAGTGTGTATAGTGTGTATAGTGTGTATAGTGTGTATAGTGTGTATAGTGTGTATAGTGTGTATAGTGTGTATAGTGTGTATAGTGTGTATAGTGTGTATAGTGTGTATAGTGTGTATAGTGTGTATAGTGTGTATAGTGTGTATAGTGTGTATAGTGTGTATAGTGTGTATAGTGTGTATAGTGTGTATAGTGTGTATAGTGTGTATAGTGTGTATAGTGTGTATAGTGTGTATAGTGTGTATAGTGTGTATAGTGTGTATAGTGTGTATAGTGTGTATAGTGTGTATAGTGTGTATAGTGTGTATAGTGTGTATAGTGTGTATAGTGTGTATAGTGTGTATAGTGTGTATAGTGTGTATAGTGTGTATAGTGTGTATAGTGTGTATAGTGTGTATAGTGTGTATAGTGTGTATAGTGTGTATAGTGTGTATAGTGTGTATAGTGTGTATAGTGTGTATAGTGTGTATAGTGTGTATAGTGTGTATAGTGTGTATAGTGTGTATAGTGTGTATAGTGTGTATAGTGTGTATAGTGTGTATAGTGTGTATAGTGTGTATAGTGTGTATAGTGTGTATAGTGTGTATAGTGTGTACAATATTATACGTTTTTTGATAACAAATTACTAGACAAATACATAGGAATAATACGGTTTAAAATTTTCACGACTTTATACATTTTTTCTTAATAAAATTGAATATTAAAAACTTTGAAATTATTTCTCTATGACTTTATTTTTTATAAAAAAAATGATGAGAAAATTATAAAAAAAAAAGTAAAAAATTATACAATAATTTACTAAATTAACATAGAAAATTACTTTATATTAACATAAGAATTGTTAACAAAAAAAATCATACTAAAATAATCGTGTGTAGTTAACATTTATATGTCACCTCAAGTGAGGGCCCACCGTTATTACATAATAAATGACGTTTGAATTACCATTAAAAAGTATAAGTTGAAACAATGTCAAAATACAATTTATATCTGGAAACAATAAAAAACTAACTATACTAAAAAATAAAATTAGTTGAAGTAGAAATAAACGGACTTTGTGGTTATGTAATGAAATCAAATTTATTTCTATCCTGCACTCTTTGAAACCGTACTATTCGAGAATAATAAAACCAAATAAAATCTAACTTTTAATGAATGAGCGCTGATTGAAGTTAATAAATTTTCATATAATAATTTATTAAAAAAATATATTTTTTATATGACGTGAATCTTTAATTAATTTATTCGCTTAAAAAATAATGTAAACACTCATAATTATTTTGATTGTTTGCATTTGCGAAATGAGCGGCTGAATTCTATTGGATTTGATTTACAACTGTTTATACATTACGCATGTAAATACATATATTTCAAGTGGATGACCTAAATTCATCATTTAAATATGAAGCATATATATGAATTTTGCTTCGTTTAATGGAAGGAGTGTTACATACAAAATCCAATTATTATGAAAATATATTTTAAATTTATAAAATACTTCTCACTTCATTTGAAACAATCAAATAATTAATGACACTACAAATATATAAATATCAAAACCATATTTTATTACTCAAAATTTTCATTTAGTTAGTTTTTCAGAAAAAGCCCAGAATCATACCTCAGTTAACGTTATCTTTGGCAACGAAGCTTCAATATAATAAAAATCGCAGTTACAAGAATTTGATACATACAAAATATTACATAATTTCGAAAAAAAATCAGTTTGAATTTAAAAAGTACTCCGGAAAATCTTATTAGTTTTACTTTATAACAATAAATGTAAGTCTATTTATTATTTGTCCAGATTTTTATATTTCTCAGGACTTGTCAAAAGATAACGATCACCCATTCAAATATTTTCCATATAAGACGATGCTTAACTATAATAAATATTAATTAATTTAGATCACTAATAGTCAAAACATATAAGAGAAGACCCGTATGATCTGTAGATTCATTCATATATAAAATCATAAAATCAACAAATATCACCTTAAGTGAGGGCCCATCATTATTACGTAATAAATTAACAAATAACCAAATTTTAAACGATGATTATATAAATTGTTATTTTTTATGAAATAATTATTATAGTTTTCATGACTCGATACTATGTAGTTGTAATAATAAAATATATAATAAGAATAAATTTTATTTTTAGTAAGTTTGTCATGTTTTAATTAACATTAATGGATTTATAATTTCGTATAAGTGTGTATAATTATATAACTGCATTAAAATGAGCTAAAAAATAGAGGGTAAATAAAGTGCATTTAATATTTTATGAGTTCAAGAGTTTTACAGAGGTTTCATCAAGCCGAAGACAACATTTGGGATATGTGCCTAAAAGTGTACTTCAAGCAACTTACGTTACAAGAGCATACATTTACATACCTACATTTTTTGCTCATCTTTATATTAAAAAAAGAACTAGTTATAGAAGGAAACTTATATCGATCCAAAATAAACTGATGTAAGTGGAGCTTTATAAATTGGCGCATAAAATTGAGGTATCAAACTCATTTTAGCCTGTAATTTCAAACTAAAAATTATCGACATGCAACATAATTCGATCGGTTATTTTCATTTACAGTGAGGTTTATTTATTCGTTGAAGGATATCGATAAATTAATATAAGCAAAAAAAAATGTCGTGCTCGCATGGTTATATGCAGAAGATTAGTGGATAAACCTCGAGAGGAGCCCGAGGCCAAACAGCGGGATTAAGGTGGAAGCAGAATCAATATTTGATTGAATCTAGAAAGTTTCCACTTTTATTTTGTGGATATAAAGCACGTAATTCGCGTATTATGGAATATTATAGTAGAAATATTAGATGCCTCGACGAGTTCTTCTACGTTTTTATATTTTTTTTTTACTGAAATGTGAAGTGGAGAAAGGGAACTTATACAAAGGCGGCAAAGTTATGATGAGTAGTAATGCAGAAATAAAAGGGAGACGAAAGTAAGTTGTAATGATAAAAGTTCTCAACTAATCATAATAAAATATAATCAAATCAATTTTACTCATACCTTCAAAGGAACGTTAAAAAAGATGAATGTAACGAGTCATACTATTGTTTCATGATAAATTATATTTCATTACTAATTGAATTTTTGATAATGATGACTTTATGTTCCAGTTATTCAAGTCCGAAGTCTGTTTTAGACCGGACTAATTGAGGAAATAAATTGCATGCAATGAAACTTGTGTATTTAGTGTGTATGTAGTAAGTATATAGTGTGTATTTAGTGTGTATATAGTGTGTATTTAGTGTGTATATAGTGTGTATATAGTACGTATAGAGTGTATATAGTGTGTATATAGTAAGTATATAGTGTGTATATAGTATATATATAGTGTGTATATAGTGTGTATATAGTGAATATATAGTGTGTATATAGTGAATATATAGTGTGTATATAGTGTGTATAGTGTGTACATGTAAGTTTTTAAACTTTATCAACGAATGATAACAGCGAAGATGGACTCAGATAGCGCTAATTAATATTTTACTGTTCAACATTTTATTAAATGAATTAAGCTTTTATTCGTCCATGTGCAAATTTGATTTAAACTCATTGGCTTCGGCGAAATGGAAAATATAATTTAATTGAAACACAAGAATTAACTTTATAAATTGTGCAAATTTAGTTCATAATATTAAACTTTTATAATAAATAATAATAATATATTTTTTATAATTATTATGAAATTATGTTATATAATTTATATTAGGTTTAATTAGTTAATAATAATCATGAAAAATTCATTAATTTTTTTTTTAGATGATTTAGATGATCTATCATCTATCCACTTACGATGATGCTTAACTATAGGAAATATCGATTCATTTAGAAAACCTTATAGTAAAAACAGAGTAAAAACATACGGGTCATGATCCTAAATACAGGAGGCCTATAATAAATTCGTTCTTAAGACCTATAAATGTCACTTCAAGTGAGGGCCCATCGTTATTACATAATAAATGACGGTTAAACCACCATAAAAAGACCATCAACAGGAATAAGTTGCAAGGAAAGATTATGTGAATCAATATATTTTGAAACCATCGTCGAGTGCAGTTTACGTAAGATACAGAAAATGCACTGGAGTAGTAATCTGCATAAGTGCTTCTGAACCATGAACAGATCCGAAGAGATCATGTCTCTGCATTTTTCATGCTTCCAATCGTAAAATCCTCAAACCAATATTGATATGCATTTGGATGAAATTTAAATTTTTATTGCATTCTTATATTATTCTTTACAATTTAATATTTTAATTTTTAAATTTGTCAAAATTAAATATTTTATTTATCTGTGATTAAGAAAGCTCAGAAACGATTTTCATAACTTTACAATAAATTGATTGATTTATAATATTGTTAGTTAACAATTATTTATAAATCAGTACTTATTATATAATTTACCTAAATCTTTAAATTTTTTCAAATAAATTTGTTTTAATAAAAATAATTATAAAAAGATAAAAAATATATAATTAATTTATAATTGGCTTGTTAATTAATATTAAATGAATACGTAATTTCGAAATTAATTATATAATATTTTTTATTTAAATTATTATTTGTAAATTGTATTCAAGTCGTTATAAGTACATCAAACGAATGAATTCACATTTAATTAGCAACGCAATTTGGAGTATCGCAAATAATTATTGGAACATCAATTATATTTTTTTTTTCTTGTTCAAATACAAACAGTTATTAACTGAATCGCAATTTATTTCCACCATTAATAATCGGATGCAAATTAATTATTGTTCTGTTGATATTTCGTATTTTTGTATAAACAATATGAATTTTGTTAATTAATAAATAAAAGTAATGTTTATGCGCAGCATAATTAAATTGAAGTAATGTGTTATTATTGGACAACGTGTTCTCTAAAATCTATAATGGTAGCAACATGCAAAACAGTGTCATAAATGTCGATGCATGCGTTCGCAATTTGGACAGTGTTTGTGGCCAAAAGGTTTATACAACAAAGTACACGTTTTCTGTATTCGTGGATAATAAAAAAAACTCGTAAATTCGTGGTTTTAAATCGGTTGAAACATTGATTTAAAGATTTTTATTTTAAAAATAAATCAACTAAATTGATTTTAAAATGGATTTATCATATAATAAAGTTTTTATTTTCAGCAATTTCAATCAAAAATGTGAAAAAAAATCCTTTTTAAAAATTGTTCGTAATCCGAAACCATTTTGTTCATAAGAATTAATGTAAAATTAATAATCCAAACATATTCAATTTTTTTTACGGAACTGAAATTATATTAGGAATTAATTTTTCGTCACGGATTTTTGTTCGAGAACCGAAACGTCCATAAGGATTAATGTAAAATTAATAATCTGAACATAATGAATATTTTGTACGGGAACTCATATTTTATTAGGAAACATTTTTCACTATTGAATTTTTGTTCGAGAACCGAAACGTTCGAAAATAATTTTTCGTCTTGGATTTTTGTTCGTTAACCGAAATGATCATAAGAATTAATGTAAAATTAATAATCCAAACATAACCAACGTTTTGTACGGGAACTCATATTGTTTACTATTTAATTTTTGTTCGGGAACCGAAACGTCATAACTTCATTAGAAAATAATGTGTCTTCAAATTTCAACTAATTAAATTTAGAAACATTCTTGACTGCAAATAATAAAACGATAATAATTTCAAATAAATACAGTATACATTTTGATGTCGAATTGTTCGTAAACCAAAACCATTTTCTTCATAAAAATATTAATTCGAACCTATCAAAAAAAATGTAAATTATGAAAGATTTGATTAGCTAAATTTTTGTTATCACTATTAAAGATTTTACAGATTTTAAATTTTATTTTTATAAAAAAAATCTTTAAATAAATGAATGCAAATATAATTCGTTACTAAAATTTGTTCGCAAACCGAAACCAATAGGAATTAGTTCAAAATAAATATTGCATCAATTTTTTGTTAGTGAACCGAAATATTATGTTCGGAAAACATCTTTTTCTTGTATTTTTGTTCGGGAACCGAATCGTTTGTGAATAACGATTTTACTGTATAATAAAATAAGTTGTATTTAACTTTTACGTGAAGCAATTTAAAATCAATCAGGGATAAGAAAAAATTAATAAATTCGTGTAAGTAATTATAAATTTTTAATGAGGGCATCATTTAAATGTAAATCTAACCAGAAACTTTACATACCTGAAATAATAAATAAAAGTTTCAAACTCGAACTTTTTTTAATTGCATTGTAAAAAGGTGTATTCGACTAACTTAATCATCATTCAAAATGAAAAAATTTACAGAATTTATGAATTAAATTTTATTGTGAATCGATGTTGGAGAGACGAAATTGAATCGCACCAATTGATTGATTTTTCATTTTCTTTAGTTTGTTTTTATTCGCTTATCATGATGATGAAAAGTGCTCTGAAACATTCGCAAAAGAATCGACCCCCTGACATTATCGCTGCTTTATAGATCGATAAGCATAACGTTGTTCCAACCCCAACCTCCACAAGAGACCGAGACCTTTTCCCTAATTCTGTCCCAATTCATTCCACCGAAACGACCCGAAAAAGAAGAGACAATTTTTTTTTGTAGCCAAAAACACTCGACGCATCGTATACCAATAACAGTTTAACAGGACCGTTATCATTTCGCATATTGCAACTTAATTTGGTTTAGATAGTTTCTGGGGGACGGTGAACTTTTAGCGGTATTGAAAATATATCTTTTTTTTGTGCCTTTTGGGAGCACTCGGAACTTCGCACTTTCGCTTTTCCATCGAACGAACTTTTTGTTTTCTTTTGCACCCTTAAAGGGAAATTGCTTGAAAGCGACCCCTTCGATAATTAAAAGAAGAGAGAAGAGAAAAAAAATAATTAAATTGTTGGTGCCGATCGATAATCAGCTGAAGCTCATTACCAGCTTGCACATTACTTCGTTTGATGGAATTAAACCCGTGTCAAAGGCACGCGTACGAATGCGGTTTCAGTTACGTAACGCGCGACAGGTAATGGTTATTAATAATTAATATATCAAATGAATTTAATGAGGTATTCTTTTTTCTGTACAACAAAAAAACGGATAGTTTTGCGTGCTTTATTTTGAAGTGTACAACTGTTTCAGGATTATCTTAATGACTGCCCTTTTTGTGGGGCAACGGAAATAGTGAAACAGGACCATTTTGATGCGGATGCTGAGAAGGATTGTTCTCTTTTTCAGGTTTCGATTTTTGTTCGCCTCGCACAAAACTGGCACAAAACCTATTTAGACACTATAATTATTTTCCGACAGGTGGGGAAAAGCTACAGGAAGACGTAGTAATTGCATCCGATTGTATTTTTTCGCTTGCATGTCGTGCAGAAAATGATTCTGTATTGTAGTCCAGTTGTTACAGAAAGAATTCAGTTTTTGAAACGAACATATAGATCGTAGATATTTCATTGAAATTCTACACATATAAAATAAATAATCAAATATTTTTCAAGCAGATTTAATCCAAAAAGTTTAATATTAATTTATATGAAATTTCTTTAGTTTTAGAAACGTTCTGATCAAACATGTAAACATGTAAAGTATACCAAAATTCTTGACATTTATTAATTTATTTCTTGGAAATAACTAAAATATTTCAGCGATTTCTAAGAAGTTTCTCAATTGAGTCTACAAAAGTCAATAAAACATCTTATTTCTGTCAATGAACCATTTATTTTTATTATACTTTTATGAGCGGAACGTTGACATCTTGTTAAGAAAATCGATTTGATTACACATCGGTATTATACGTAATCTAGGAAATGTTTATTTCTGAATACACATTGAATTTTCTTCGATTTTTTCATTGAAAATGCTATTATATTGTATTGTATTTTATTTTTCAAATCACTATTTTAATATGTTAATAAAATATTGTTCTACGACACGAAATTTTCAATTTAAAAAATACCGGTGGTAATTTACTGGTTTTTACTTAAAATATTTACCGGTAAATGTAAACATAGATAATTTTTCTTAGTTCAAATAAATTAATTTGTGAAATTTGGACCACAAAAACGTTAAAATTCTAATCATTTTAATATTAATTAAATGTAAATAAATAAATTATTATAAATATTAGTTTTGCAATACGAATTTTCAATAAAAAGAATACTAGAAAAAATTTTTTTTTTCAATATTTTTTAATAATTTTTTTTGTACATATTAGATGTTAAATTTATATAAATATATATTAATACATTAAAATAATTTATAATCAAAGCAAATGCAGCAATTTATAAAAATATATTAACAGTTTCAACAGTTTTAATGGAAATTTTGAAGAAAACTTTTGGTTTTTGTTACAGCTTATGAATATCCTATTATTATGATTATATTAAAATATATATTTTTTTTTAAATGAATATTATTGTTATTGAAAAAAAAAAAAATTGCTGAAAATGCTGTAAAAATTTTGTAAGTTAATTGTTCGATGGTGCGAATATTAGATCAACTTTGAACTCGGTTCAATCGCTTCTGGATAATTAATTGAAAACAAAAATAGACATGTAAAATACATATTGTTGGAGTCGATCCATCAATCCCGGCTAAAGTAAATAACGCAACGAGCATATACGTTCGGCGTTTGTGTGTATCCGACTAATGCAATCAAACGTGGATTTAGCCCTCTTCAATTGGATGGAATGCCGGGTAAACCGGAAATAGATATGCAGCAAATTGGAACGATTCTGCTTGAATGAAACGACAGGTCAAAATTGAATATTAAATATAAAAAAAATATTTATTGGATGGAAAAGGAGACCTCGACCTCTTCCACCTCGTCTACATTAAAGTAAAACATTTCTTCGGAGGATTAAAAGGGATCTAATTAATCTCCGGACAATTTTCCGTCATTTCCCCCGGGGGGTTTGTTGCGTTTGTTATCGCTGACATTTCCAATTTACGTCAAACAAATTAAAAGCGAAAGGCAGAGGGAACGAGCGAGGGAGATGGAGATGCTCAATGCCAATAATTCGAGAACCACCCTTTTTTTTTTCTCTCTCTATTTGTTATTATTCCAACCCCGAAAAACAAACAGCCGCCAAAACGGTACCGTTGAATCCGTTGATGATGCCCGAGCTCACAAATCTGTTATTAACGCACGTCGGTTTTATTTTCCCGAAGCGTCTCCAGCATTCACGTATTCCAACATTTCCGACAAGGGTGTATTCATATCGACGTCCTCGTTCCATTCAAAACCTTCTCTCTCTCTCTCTCTCTGGACATGTGAATTCACAAACCCCACAATCCTCCCAAGAACATTGTGCAGTTCCGATTTTAACGCTCGAAATTAATAACACCAGAACGGCACTAGTCGCGTCTACAATTCTTGAGCAGATCCACCACTTGTGCTCTGCATACGTTTTAATGACGTAAGCTCCGTCCTCTGACATGTCCATTATTTCACGAACACAATCGAAACTAATTCCACTCCAAGGCTAATATGTAATCATGAACACCTAATAGAAATCAATAGAATTAGAATTGGTCCAAAAATATAATTATTATCCTTACAGCTGCTTCCATTTTATTAGTAATTTGATAGCTAAATTTGAGATAAAAATACCAACTATTATTGATTTTTAGTAAATCCTGTAATACTATCTACATGGTAGTTGGTACACCTGACATACATTTTTGTCTCATATTACGTGGATGATATTTGATATTTTGCGCACACTATATTTAATCAGTATTCTAAAAACACTCTTAAAAATGTTTGTTTTTTATATTTTCGTATACAAATTTATAAAAAAAAAAATAAGATTACATATTTATAGCAAATTTCTATAGTTTCGAAATAAAAAATTTAACTAATTTTATTAATTTGTTGATAAAACATTGCTTTTTGATGGGAAACGATATAAGCAAAACAATTTTTGATAAGTTTCTCCGTCGAAGCTTATCAAAATTCCGTCAAATGTTAGAGAAGTGGTTTGCTGAAATTCAGATTTTTCACTGTAACTTGTGGACTAATCGTCAATAAATATTGACAACCGTCGCCTGAAGGTTGGTATTTCCTAAAAATCATTTCTCGATAGAAGCGCCATCTACATGTCATCCTACGAACTTATTGAGTGAGGTGTTATAAAACACAAAAGTTACTATTTTCAGATTTGAAGTTAAGATATATTGTTTTATCAATTATCTCATAATAGAAATGTTTATTTTGTCTAGCTGTATTTTTTTTTAAATTTTGAAATACTAATGTTGTGTTATGTGTTCAGGTAATTCATACTGCTCTGTTTAAAACTGTATAAATCGAGAAGCATGAAAATAAGCTACATAAAAAGAGACATGATTCCATAGAGGAAATAAAACGAATGTTTACGTATAAAAAATATTTTTGTATTCTAAATTTTTAATATTTTTCTTTTATTCAATTAAAATTTACTTCGTTTTAAATTTTCTAACAGTACTATAGTTAATCCGCACTGATTGAAGCAGCAGGATTAATTCTGAGTAATAGAAATGATTACATACGTTATATTAATTCTTCAAGAATTTTATGTATTTGATAAATATTTTGTATTTTTATTATGTTCTATTATTATCATATTAATAAGTTCATGTTATTTAATAATAATTATTTCTAACTCGAAAGAAGTATATTTTGAACATTATATAATTTTTGTATGTAAAGACTCGGAACTATAGAAAATATTTATCAATTAAAATTTACTTTGAAATTTTCAAACCGTAATATAATAAATCCGCACTGATCAAAGCCGCATTTTGTGAGGTATTATTGTACTGAAGATATTCAGTATTAATTCTGAGTAATAGAATTAAGTTGTGCCATTGAAAATAAAAATTGTAGTCTTTAATGTTTTTTTAATTTTTTTAGTCTTAATACATAAGTTACAATAAATTACGTTAATACTTCAAGAATTGTCTCTAATGTCTGTGAAATATGAAAAATAATGAAACTTGCTATTAATTTACATTAGACTGAAATATGTTTCGAAATAAATGATACAAAAAAATATATTTCTCAGCAAACTCATATCACTGTTGTTCTTTACTCGCTTTGATTTCCTTTGTGAGTGAAACATTTTTTTTTTTAGAATAAAAGACGCACAAAAGCCTAATAGTTTTTTTTTGTTCCACTAAAATGGTTAGTAATAAAAAAATATAATATAATATAAAGGTTAACATGTATTCTGTTACGTGACTAAATTGGGTTTAGTCGTAAAAAGCAATGAACACGAGTAATACTGATGGAACGACAAAATCGATGATGATGACAATTTTGGCACCCACATGTCTGTACTAATTCAAAAGCCTTAACATCTAATACGTACATGTTACAATTGTAACAGTATTATTGTTATAAAATAAATTATATTTTTTCTTTACTTAAGCGAATTAAATATATTTTGATGATGGAATAAAACTAAAACGAGTTATATAAATATAGTAATAAATCTATATAGTAAATTTCCTAAATTTTGATTACATAACTAATGCGTAACTTTTATAAAAATTCTATTTAAGAATCTTTTTCTGTCTTCCTACATTCAGAGCGTACAATCATCTTCTTCTACTGACGACTTTAGATGTCCTCTTATCATTTCTATTTTTATTTACTTTTATCTTTAGTTCTACATTTACATCGTTACATTTTATATAATAGAAAAGTACCTTTACATACGTAAATTACGTAAATTTCGATAAAAGAAGTAATTACAAGTCTAAGTAAATCGAGTTAAATTATTTAGTTTTGAACTGTTAAAACTATATTTTTTATGAGTTTTTTTTTTATTATTCTGTGTATAGTCTCTCGTATATTATGCGAGTTAGGACAAGATTTGATTCATTTTAGAATTTTGTATTTATTTATTGAAATAAATGTAATTTTTTTTATAATTAAGTAATCAAATTTCATTTGGTAATTGTGAATTTAATTAATATTTAATAAGAGAATTTTTTTTTTAAATTATTAACAAAATTGAAATATAATTTGTTATAATTTAAGAATATTCGTATAAAGGTAGAAATGAACGTTTAACAAAGACCTGATTATAATTTATGATGTCGGTCTGAATGTAATCATGATAAATGACAAACCAGATTACGTCTTAGGAAGAGACATCATGATTTATGATAATGCGATCCTTAAGGACATTCAGTTTAAACTAAGCTGAAAATTGTCTATGAAAATTCGATTCGCTGTGAGAATTTTGGCGGCTGGCTTTGCTGGTGTGCAAACCGCACACGTGGGGCTTCGACGCGTACAAGGATAATCAATCGAACGCCTGTCGGGATTTCCTTTTTAGCACACTCGTCCTGTTACAGCGTTTTATTTTATTTATTTATTTATTTATTTTTTTCTGTTTCGTGTTCCGTTTTTATTCTATTTGATTTCGTTTCGAGATTTTTGCTCCTGTTTAGTTCATTTTCTTTTTTCTTTCAGCAACGTTTTTTATTTGTTTGTTTTAAAGCGGATAACGTTACATGTCTCAAATGATACGGTGTGCATTATCAATAATTCGAAGCTCGTGCTAATCCACTTTATTGTCAATGTTATCTCGTGTGTACACTAGCTGCCAATTACATAACCTCCGCCGAATCCATTGTTTCCATCACTGAAACCATTTCAATATTGTTTTAACTCAATGTAGCTTAAGCTTGACCAGTAATTAACCATTTAATCTAATAGAAACTTTAACAACATTCACATTAAATTTAATTTAAGATTTACAATAAAATGTAATAATTCAAATTATAAAATGAAACGATAATCTTTGTTCTATTATCAACTTTTTATGTAAACATCATAACATAATCCATTTTTACAATTGTTTTCATGAGAATTTGTTGAAATATATATTTTTATTTAAATACAAAAAAATATCGATGATTTCTTTGTTGAAGTTAATATTTTCTTCTAAAAGTATATTGTTTACAATTATGTAAACATTAAAGCTAACATTAATTTTAAATTATTTACTTATTTCAATGAATTTCGTTAGTAACTTAATACATTATTTAATGAATTTTTTCATGTATTTAACTTCAGTTAAAAGTAGTAATATTTTAAAATATTCCTTAGTTCATCAATTTTTCGTACCCTACGATTCTTTACTTTTTACGTAGAAAAATCTTTTTGGTTCTTTAAAATAATAGTAATTTCTAGTTTTCTAAAAAATAAACTAAAATGAGCATAAATTGCAAACAAACAACTTTATTAGATTCAATATATTTAATTTATAGTTTTACAAACTATTTTCTAAAATTGTGTAAAATTTATGACTAACATTATTTTAATTTGCAAGTAATAATATTTTGGTATATTGTACTTTAAAATCTGAGAAAAATAATTCTAAGTTCTTTTGTGAGTCTCATGTTTTGTTTTCTATAATTTTATGTGGTGTATCCCAAAAAAATTGGAAATATAAAGTTTTGATTATAATTTATGAAATATAAATAAAATCAAGAATATTAAATCTGCTATCAATTGTAATGAAGAAATTTAGTAAAATGATTATAAATGATATAAAAAATCCTGAAACCATTTAATCGAATAGAAACTTTAGTAAATCTTCAGATCTGATTACTCTGGGATCCTTCACATTAAATTTAATAATAGTTTTACAATAAAATGTAATAAAAGACAATCTTTGTTCTATCTAATATGCACTTTTTATGTAAAAATCATAATATAATCTATTTTTACAATTATTTCATGAGAATATGTTGGAATATATATATATTAATTTAAACACAAAAATATCAATAAATTTTATTTACTTGTTGAAGTTGATATTTTTTTCCAAAAGACAATATACTTTACATTTATATAAACATTAAAATTAATAATATACTTTAACCCCTTTATTTTTAAATTATTTATTTATTCCTGTATTTAATTAATTTCGTTAGTAACTGAAATAAATATTTTAATTGAAATTGATGAAATTTTTTAATGTTTTAATGAAAATTTTTCTTCAGTATTTAACAAAATATACACATAATAACCTAATATATCTTCAGTTGAAAGTTGGTCATATTTTGGTATATACCTTAGTTTATTATTTTTTCGGACCAAAAGATTCTTTACTTCTTCACGTAGAGAAATCTTTTAGGTTGATTTAATTAATATGTATTTATTGTTTTGAAAAAAAAAACTAAAGTTAGTATAAATTACATATAAAATGCTTTATTACTAAAATATTAGCTGACATTATGATTTTTTTGGATTTAAAGCAGAGAAAGGTAATTGTAAGTTATTTTCCGACTTCATGTTCTTCTATACTTTTATGTGGTATATCTGACAAATATAGTATATATAATAAAACATTTGAATACAAAGTTTTGATTATAATTTATCTGCTTGTAATTAGTATTAATTTCATTTTAATGAAGAAATTTACTAAAATGATTATAAATTATATGAAAAAATCCAAAAAACCAGATGTACAAAAATATATAATATAATTTGAAGCATCCTAAATCGATTTTTATATTTGAAGATTATTATTATTATTAATTTAGTTTAAAAATGTTGGTATGACTACTGCATATTCATTATTTTTTTTATTTTTTATTGAAGTTGTTAATACAATTTCACTATTTTGAAAATAATTTTGTAAATCAGAAGTTTGTAATCAAATGATATTTTCTAGATTATTTTTTAATATCCTACTTTTAAAATACTTTTATATAACTGTCATACTTATTATCTTTTATATTTTTCAATTTATTCTTAGTATATATGGCAACACTTTTGACAGATCTATATGATATTTTGATAGTACCAACCTTCAAACGATTCATGTCAAAATTTCATGATATTAGTATAATTAGTTTACAGCTTACAGAGGCTTCAGTAAGCCCAGTTTTGTAATTCTCTAAACAATGGATAAAAAATAATTGTGTGTGTTGATTAAATATTTTATTTCTGTACTAGGAAATCAACTATTATTGACTGATATGCTGAATTTAAACGCGTTCGTACAAACACCGATGATGTTGAACGCTATGGTCTCAAAAAATCGGTAGTTTTTCTGGAAAACATACAAGTCCACAAAATAGTTTTGAAGTGAAGATGCGTGAGATAGCAAACACCTTGAAGATATCAGAAGGTAGAGTGTTCATAATTTTGTTCACGAAAATTTGAGCAAGAGTAAGTTGGTTTCAAAGTGGGTGCCGCGATTGCTCACACCGGACCAAAGTCAACACTTTGGCTGTTCAAGCTGTTCAAGCGAGATAAAAAGGATTTCTTGCATCGGTATTTAACCTGAATAAAAAAGTAACTCCAGGGAAAGAAATTTGGTTTAAATGAAGAAGTGATTGTCGAAACTGAGACCTATTTTGAGAGCAAGGACAAAAAGGTATTGAAGGTTAAACAAAATGTTTTTCTTAGTTAGTTCGGAAAATTATTAAGTGATGTGTTATATAATAATAATTTTACTATTACTTTCTTTATATATTAATGCCTAGGCATTATTTGTATTACATGTATTTCTAACACAAAATTTCACACAAAGGAAATTTAGTAGCAAAATGTAACTGGAAATACGTACATTAAATGTATGCACCAATAGCAAACAATAATTAATTGAAACAAAACATTTGCTTGGATTTAATGTAGGCACGTGCATACATTTATGGTCAGTAAATGGAAGACAATGTTATTGTTCAACTCGGCTTTCAATAATTAATGAAATACATAAGGATCCACGAATGGAATGGATAAGTACACAGGACTATATCTGGCCCGAATCCAAATCTTTGTTCGGATCGATTCGATCAATACAATTTCAATAAATAAATAATAAATATTTTGGAGTTAAATTCTTCCGACGCATTCAAAGCATCGGAATTAAAAGAGAAACGAATGCGGAGGGTAAAGGTAGTGCCCATACTTTTCATAGGAAGTAGGTCACCTTTGAGCGTCGTTTTGTTGAGTGGAAATTAATTTAATTGCCTCCCGTGTAAGGAAATTCAACCGAGACAGACAGAAAGAATAAAAAAAAAATGGAGAGAAAGAGAAAAGAAATAAATAAAGGAAAACGCAATACGCGAAACATTGCATTCGCGGAAAATTCAATTCTATAATATCTGTTTTGTTGGAAACAATAGAAACTTTCCACATACAAACACGTACGAACCTTCTCCCTGAACACAGGCACCGTTTCCATTGTAAATAATGAAAAGGTTGAAAACTACTATAAAATGACTGGCATTTTGTTGATCGCAAATTCCATCTCGAAAAGTAATTTCAAATTTTAACTTACTGGATATTATAAATAGTTGTAATTAACAAAACTTTCTCTTCACCGTTTCGAATGCGAGTTTCGACTCGAACTTGGGAACTATGCCTAAACACGCGAATCATGAAAAGATCACGTACGAGTTTAGACTTCGGAAATTTGCATAATTCTCTGCCCATCAAAAGTTCTGGATTCCATTTACTTCGCTGAATAATGCGTATTATAAATAATGGTTGTGGGATGTGATGATCAACAGGATCGTGAGACGCGTAGAACGGAGGAAATCGACCGTGTGTCAGCTGAGAGATTTATGTTGGTCGTTTCCCCATTCGGTGGGCAGTTCATCGACCTTGGGCACTGTCTGACCCACTAATAATTAGTTTAAGTGTTTACCAAACAATGCAGTTTCCAACAATATTTCATAAATTTTATAAACAGAAAATCCAAGACTAATGATGATAACTTAATTCAATTATTGTAAATTTCAACAAAAGACGAAGAGTTATGTCTAAAACTATGCAAAAAGTATATAAAATTATAATTTCGATAATATTGTACGTTAAGCGAATGTACGTTAATCGGACAATAAATGATCGATATTTTTGGTACTGACTTGTATGATTTTTTCATATTAATAGTTTCGAAAGTGAATCAACGGATAGTAATTAAATAAATATCAAGGAGAACCTTTAACACTTTGGATTAATTTGCTATTGTAAAAAGGCATAAAAATAATTTTAGTCTGAGATTTATAAAGTAATAAATAGGTTTACTTTAGCAATACTTTGGGCAGACTTAACTTGTTTTATTCACTTTATGAAAGTAAAGCAAAAAAATGTTATAAGTAAGACAAGAGTAAGATGTTTTCTGTTAAAATTCTTGTAAATAACACAGTAAGGAATCCGTTTCGCGAACGTCGAAGCACTGAAGTTTTAGAAAGTTTTTGGTGTTGGTTTCGTGCAAATGTTTGTAGTCGAATTTCATTAGAGAATCGTGTTTATATATATATATGGATGGAGTGTTGGAGAACATTTGTGGTCATTAGAATTCTGGCATTAATCGCTTAGTTCTTGCTTAATCCAGAGACTAGTGTATACCTAGGATTAAACTGAACGCATTCGAGTTTTCAGCGACGCTTCGACCCGTGTGTATGCAAATTGATTAATTTACCGTCGCGACGAAATAATAGTTATAAATTTGAGCAAATATAAGTTTGGAGCATTACAGTTTGCGCAGAGGCTGGAAAGTTCCAGAGCCGCAAGGGATTATTGTTTGCATGTTATAATGAAATGAAGACTAGGAACGAAACGAAACGATACCTACCTACCTCTATTTACATAAAATGTTTCGTGAAAAGCCTCATTTTATTAACGAAAATGCCTTTCCCATTGGTCAGTTATTTACTAGATTTATGTATTTGCATTGTTGCTTATTCAAAAGGTATGTTGCAATTGCGTGGAGGGAAAGTATACTTTTCAAATTAAACATGAGTACATTTTCTCTCTCCAATGAATTATTGTTTGCTTACGAGATATAAGATAAAACTGTTCATTCCATTAATCCATCATATATCCATTACATAAACTATCATATGTATAAATAATATTTATTACAAAATATTACATACACTTGATAAGCCAATAATTTATGTTAATGTTAATAGAAGATAATGGAAATTAGATTACTAAATCTTATCAATTTACAATTTTCGATTTATTGTACTCATTGTTAGTGTCAAGAGAAATATATATCTGTCAACTGTCAATTTGACAGTAATTGGTACCACTGGAAGATATTTATGTCAAATGTCAAAGTTGAAATATCAAAATCCATTACAATTTCCCAAGTCAAATAATAGTATAGTGAGTGCTCAGTTAACGTACATAATGCTTACACAAATTACAGTACGTTAAATTGAAATTAACATTTCATTGGTACTAACGTTTTCAATGTTCACGCGGACGTACATTTAACAGTGCTTTTTCTGAAATTATTATTGTGAGTACTTCAAACATGAAAGATGATTAATTGTAACTGTATATTTATTTTTAATTTATTTATGATTATATTATAACTGATAGTTATTTATACATCTGACAGATATTTATGTCTAATGTCAATGTGGATATAGGAAAATGTTTTAATTTAATAATAATAATGGGCAATTAACGTA
Organism: Nicrophorus investigator; assembly: GCA_963457615.1. Classification (NCBI taxonomy): domain Eukaryota; kingdom Metazoa; phylum Arthropoda; class Insecta; order Coleoptera; family Silphidae; genus Nicrophorus; species Nicrophorus investigator. The sequence continues at coordinate 8,975,718 of OY735142.1, read as the reverse complement.
CATAATGTGTAGAAAAATTTTAAATAAATTATTAATTTTTGTAAATAATTCTCTTTTATTTCATAAGAACGTACTTAATGTTCAATCGAACGTACATTTAACCGTCGCAATTTGGCTATCTTTGTAGTAATTCTCAAATGATTATATTACAAACATAAAATAATATGATTCTATTTGTATAAATATTTATGTCTACTGTCAATGAGGATACAGAAAAAAAAATTATAAGTAGAAGCTAATAAAACACTTCTATAATACAATTTTAAATCTCTCGTCAAAAAAATGGTACACTCGGTTAACGTACACAATTCGTAGCAACGTACTTTATGTTGATACGAACGTACATTTAAGTCACATTTTAGCTAATTTTTTTCTCAAATCATTTCTGTTAAATGTCCTTAATTTACTCATTTATATTTAATAATATTTATATTAGTTATGTACATTTTTTTCTGAAATAAATAAATAAACAAAATTGTATCTTAAAGTTCAAATATGTTTAAACTATATTATACATACATGGAGGATTATAAAAAACAGCAATAATAAATTTGGATTTAATGTGTAGTGTGCATTTTCTACTTCAAGCATAAAATAGAAGGAACAACGAAGTTTGATGAAGGAGCATGTTTTGAGCATCAAGTATGAAGCAATAATCTTAGTTTGGCATATTTCCCGTATGGCAGAATGTGCCTCGAGGTAAATCCGTGTAATTAAGTGCGCGATAATGCAGTACACGCTTTATTGAATTTCTCCTCTCAATTATTTTATTTGCCGTCGAGGTGCCTCCAGTATTTAACGTTTACATCAATTTAATTGCCGTCTATACGCTTTCCATCGCAACTATACAAAATCCTTTTTTTTTCGTCCCCTTTTAGTCTTTGTCGAAGCCTGAGGATTAAGCTCAACAGAAAAAAAATAGAAAGATCACAAAGAGTGTTTGGATGGATGCCACGAATGAGCTGTAATAATAAATCATGTCTCGGGACCGGGGCTTAATTAACCGCGTAATTCTTTATTCCAAATATTTGCATTTCATTTGGCAGGGAAAACACGGAGCAACGTCCACTTAGTTTACTCAATACTGTAAGCACATATCCGAATTAGCACGGCCTAATTAGTAAATATTTCAGTTGTAAATCTACAACTTTAAAAGAATTTTTTGAAAAAAAATTATATTAAATATTTACAATTAAATGAATACAAAACTCTTAATATTTTTTTGTAATTTTGGCATGAAATTTTTGATTAATACTAATTATTAATTTTGAATTTCAAATGATATTTTAGTATTTTCAAAACGAAAAATCCTTATATAATATTTTCTATAATTTAATATATGTTTGTATTTGTATGCAGATTATTGCGTGCATGAAATTCATAAATGATGGAAATTGATATTGTTTGCATTTATACGTGAGTGTATCTACAATTATGTGCATATATACGCTCCAAGTAATTATGCACGACAATATTCTAATAATTGTTGAATACATTTCAACGCTATTAATAAATTAATTACATTTCAAAGCACAGATTCATGGAGTTAAATTTCCTTCAACATTCACGTGTTATATATCTTAGAAAATAATTCATTTTTATGTAAATTTTCTAGATTATTTATCAATGGTTAAGTTGCTTTATATATTTTATAAATTTCAGACATAGCTTCAGATTTTGTTCATGTGTCAAGATTTTTCAGTTTTCAGTTCTTTCACATTATATCAATGAAATTTATAAGCTATGTTAAATATTGTATTTTTAAATATATCAATTTTATATATTTTTCCTCTGTATCTCTGCAATGTCCTTGAAGAACCCATCGTTTTATTTACGCAGAGTTCAGGGAAATGAAAGACTTCCCTTTACAATATACAATAGAAGATACAAACAACATCAATTTTGAAGTGAATGCAATTCGAATATTTTATTACGTTTTATCAATGTTCGAAGCGTAAACAATTTTAATGCAAATCCCATTTGGGTTGGATCTGTCTGGGTTTTTGGTTCTGTCTGTGTTTGTGTATTTCACAAAATACAGAAATATTTGTTTGCATTGTGGGGTGTAATTCGAAACTCGTACGAGCGTTTGCCAAAATGCTTTTCAATTATTTCTACTCGCTTTTGTTTTTATTTATTTGCGTTTCTCTTTTTTTATGTAATTCGTGCGTCTACGTTTCTTTTTTTCAAATTGCCAATTCACATCGATTTCAATTTAAAACGAATTGTTTTCCTTTGCACATTTATAGATTCATTCATTATTTAGAGACAATTTTATTAAATAATCATTTTTCTAATTTTGTAATAACATTTACTACTAATTAATGGGATTTTAGTTTCAGAAGAATTTTTATGGAAAATTCGTGTTTCTTCGTTATTTTTTTAAATTTTCAATTGCCAATTTACATCAATTTTAATTAATGTACATTTATTAAAATGAATTGTTTTTTTTGTACATTTATCGATTCATTAATTATTTAAAGATAATTTTATTCTAATTTTGTAATACCATTTCATAAGAAATTATTTTTATAATAAACTAATAATTACTGAGATTTTAGCTTTAGAAGAATTTTTGAGAAATTCGTGCATCTATATATATTTTTTTTGAGTTTCCATCGCCAATTCATATCGATTTCAATTAATGTACATTTAATAAAACGAATTGTTTTTTTTTGTACACTTATCGATTCATTCATTATTTAGGGACTTTTTTTATCAAATAATCATTTTTCTAATTTTGTAATAACATTTCACAGTTAATAATGTTGTTAATACTAAATTACTAATTAATGGGATTTTAGTTTCAGAAGAATTTTTGGAAAAATACGTGTTTCTTCGTTATTTTTTAAAATTTTCAATTGCCAATTTACATCAATTTTAATTAATGCACATTTGTTAAAATGAATTGATTTTTTTTGTATATTTATTGATTCATTCATTATTTAAAAATAATTTTATTCTAATTTTGTAATACCATTTCATAAGTAATTATTTGTATACTAAACTAATAATTACTGAGATTTTAGCTTTAGAAATTTTTTTGGGTAAATTCGTGCATCTATATATATTTTTCTTGATTTTCTATCGCCAATTCATATCGATTTCAATTAATGTACAATTTAATTAAATAATAATTTCTAATTTTGTACCACAATTTCAGTCTCACAATTTCTACTAAACTACTAATTTATGTAATTTTAGCTTTAGAAGAATTTTTGTGAAATTTTGTACGTCTACGTATTTTTTTTAAATTTCCACTTTTAATTCACATCGATATCAATTAATATAAATTTAATAAAACGAAATGTTTTTTTTTGTAGAAAAATTAATTCATTCATTATTTATTAAATAATCATTTTCCTAATTTTGTAATACCAATATTTTTTATACTAAATTACTAATTAATGAGATTTTATCTTTAGAAGAATTTTTGGGAAAATTTGTTCGTCTACGTTTTTCTGTTTGATTTTCCATCGTCAATTCACATCATAGCAAAAATTATTTTTTTGTAGACTTTTAACGTTTAGCTCATGTTCATTATTGAGAGACATTTTTATTAAATAATAATTTTTCTTATTTTGTAATATCATTTCACAGTTAATAATTTAGTTTATACTAAATTACAAATTAATGGGAAAATATTATAAATAATTGTAAAGTTTAATCACTAATTTATTACTTAAAATCTTATACTAAAACTGCTTTTGATAAAAATCGTGCTTCTACGTTATTTTTTGTGTTTTTTCATTGCCAATTATAATCGATTGTACATTTGATAAAATGAATTGGTTTTTAATAAACATTTTTAAATAATTATTTTTGTAATACCATTTCAGATTTTTCAATTTTGATTACAATAAATTACGAATTAATAGTTTCGGTTTCAAATCTTCAATAAATCCATTCTAAGATCAAATTATTTAAAACTAATTTTTTCTTGGTGCTTAATACTCTTAAAAATATTATATAAATCAAAATTAGTTACGTTATTATAAATGTTAAATAACAGAAAATATTATAGATGATTTTTAAGTTTAATCACTAATTTATTACTTAAAACCTTATACTGATAATGCGTTATAAATAACTACTTGAAACAGTAAATCATAATCTCCGCTAAAACTTGTATATCATCATAGTATGTATACAGCGTAACCTTTTAGGATCGATAGCTCTTTGTGATATTGCAAGCACAATGCATATACTACGTTTTCAGTTTTATTAGAAAAAAATATATAAACAAGACAGTTTTTATATAAATCAAAATTTCGTAAAAAATCTTTGAATGAATTGAATTCTATATTATTAGTTTTAAGTAAGTTCTTCAAAAACCATAAATACACATCTTCTGTTAATGAAATCTGAAACTATCCCATATACTCTCCGTAAAATACCTGAGAATTCTTTTTGATCAAAATTTTTACCTCAATTTATTTAGAAACCCAAAATAAAATTCTAATCATGTCATTTCAAAATCTTCCGTTAATCCGAAATATTCATCCAATGTCCAACTTCCTTGATTATGGTTTTCCTACATATTCGAGTGTTCCGTTCTTCACGCCTCCACCAAAATTCGTCATCTACAATTATTTTTATTCTAAAGACAAAACTGTTCCTCTTCTCGACAAGTACCTCTCGCTTTTCCTTTTTCCAACAAATGTTATGTTAATATTACAAAATAATAAGAATTATAGAAATATATTGTAAGAATTACTCTGTGTGATTTCAATCTATTTCAGATCTACTTATTTTTTTTTCTATGTAATATGGAATGTTTTTAACAAAGTTGGAAATTTATATAAATATGATACTTTTTTCTTGTATCCATATGTTATGTTATAGATATAAAATAGGATTATTTGCACATTACCTGGTAAATCTAGAAATTTTCTTACAAGTAAAGTAAAAATTGATTATAAATAATTAAATATAACCTAAATCCATATTATCCGGAAAACACCTTAATATTGGTTTATGGACATAATCCTTTCAAATACGTTTTTTGTCAAAAAATCTGAAAAGAATGAAATTAAGGCTAACAAATTTGTAAATAAATGTTCAATTAACTAATTTGGAATTATTTTTATATTTTTTAAAAATCCGAAAAATATACATCTTAAGATTGATTCAGTTTATGGACATAATCCTTTCAAACACGATGTAGGGTATTCGAATTGTTCGTTAACCAAATATCGATTTAGCAATCAAAAGTTACGTTTTTTTGTAAAAAAATCTAAAAATTTTAGAAAGAAATTAAGGCTATCAAGTTTGTAAATAAATGTTCATTTAACTAATTTAGAATTATGTTTATATTTCTTACAAATGAAGTAAAATTTGATTGTAAATAATGAAATATAAACTGTATCCACATTATTCGGAAAATAAACACCTTAAGTTTATGGACATAATCCTTTCAAACACGATGTTCGGTACTCCAATTGTTCGTTAACCGAATATCGATTTAGCAGTCAAAAGTAACGTTATTTATCAAAAAATCTTACAATTATAAAAAGAAATTAAAAATAATAAATTTGTAAATAAATGTTCAATTAACTAATAAGGAATTATTTTGTAATTCTTACAAATGAAGTAAAAATTGATTCTAAATAATGAAATATAAATATATCCACATTAGCCGGAAAATATACACCTTAACATCACTGCTTTGGAGAATGTGAAATTCATGAAAATTGTATGATTGGAACCTATAAATATAATAAAGAGAAAAATAGTGATTAAACATTTATTTTCAGAATGTATTTCCAAATTCACTCCAGTAACTTCTTCTAGTTGTACGTTAAAATACATATAAACAATTTGTATTTATACTGCGTTTGCACATTTTCCAATTAGCTATGTTTAAAGTGAGTACAATGAATTTATTTGTAATTTGTAATATGCCAAATAATAACATTATATAAATTATTGGAAAATGGATACATTATTCGAATATGTTTTTATAAATATATACTTGGTAAAAATTCTATTTTATAGAATAGCGTTTTGCAATCGGATGAAGAAAAGTGACAAAAAAAAATAAGGAGAGTTATAGCAAAACTTCGAGCTTAATAAAGAATTCAATATGAGTTTTTAATTGCAAGAAAACTTTGAAAAAACTTATATTGTCAATAATCAATATTATAACTGAGTATAGATAGTCTGATAGTATAAGTTTATAATTATAAATTGTGATGGATGCGAATGAGCGGGTGATAGTGTTTATGTGCGTGAATGCGTGAGTGGTGAATGTGTAAGTGTGTAAGGGTTGGTTGGGTGCGGAAGTATGTCCGAGGCAAGAGCGGTCCATAACTGAAACCAAGTACATAAATAGGGTGTTCTGCACAGATGAATGATCAAACAAGTTGGCAGCGAATACCGCAGCCGTGCCGCTCGCTCAACTGAAACACCAAAGTGATATACACTCGTATCATCATCGCACATCTATTAATTACACACCAGTTACAATAAACAATTTCGTACTGAACTCCTTTTATACCTTCGAGAAACTGTAACTAATTCCTGAAACACATTGCTGAATTAGCGTTAACCTTAGCATCCGCATCCTTCTTCAACACAGAACCCCAAACTCACAGGGAAATCTTATACACAACAGATCCATGTGTGTGCAGACTTATACCCTTTGTAAGATTTAAATGCAATAAAGAATAATCCTTGGTATCATTAGTTGAGCCACAAAGACTTGAATAATATTTCAAAGGCAATCTCACTCAAACATTATATAATATATATATTGCAATATTCAGTACACGTCGATATTCCTTTTTAGTATTTTTTTTATCGTCTTCACGATGCAAAAATTTCGTATGCAGACGACGCGATACAATTTACGATTTCCAATTCCAAACTTTGGCCCCTCAACATATCAGCAGGAAGAACTGTTTTTTTCAGGTAATGACCTCTAATTTTATGTCACACTTCACATAATCAAAATTAATTGAATCGTATTCCTGTAATACATTTTACAAAAATATTTATAAATAAAAATTTAACTAAAATTTGAAATTGACGCTATTTTATTATTTTATTTATACATCAACTAAAAACCATTTTTTTTTGTATAATTTAAAAAATATATTAAAAACATCATGTAACAAGAAAACATTGTATCGTAATTCTATTGATTAATTACTATATTTCAGTATTTACTTTACTTCATAAAATAGTTAAAAAAATAACGTGAGAGATTATAAATTTTACTTCAATATTGTTGTTTTTTTTTTCAGAAAAATTTGCATTAATATCAGAAAAAATTATAAAAATTCTGGTAAATTTAACTTTGTACTTATTTATATTAATGAGACAATTAGATTATATTCATATTTGTTACAATTTTATACAAATTTCATACGTTTTGTTTTAATACATAAGTTTTTAATGTAAAATTTATATCTAATAATTCAATTTTTTTATGTAATAAAAAATGTAGTATTCATTTATATTGGCATCAAAATAATTACGAAATTCTAATTTTCAACTAATATAAATGTAAATGTTGATATTTCATACGCTTCAAATATTAATTTAATTTATTCCATTTACTAGAAAATATAGTCAACCGTCAGTAAAATCTAATTGGTGCTTTACATATTTTCAATATACATTGGATGTTCGGTTAATGGACATAATTTTTTCAAACACGATGTTCGGTAATCAAATATCGATTTAGCAGACAAAAATAATTATTTTTTCTTAAGAAAATCTGAAAATTATAGCAAAAAATTATTGTTAACAAATTTGAAAAAAATAAATTAACTAATTTGTCATTATTTTTATTTTTACTAATAATTTTTTTAAACAAAAATAAAGTAAGAAATATGAATTGTTTGTTAATCGAATATTGATTTAAAAGTTAAAAGTAACGTTTTTTGTCCAAAAAAATCTGAAAATTATAGGAAATAAATTTGTAAATAACTGATTTGGAATTATATCTATTTTTGCTAATAATATTTTTGAACAAAAATAAAGTAAGAAATATTAATTGTTCGTTAATCGTATATAGATTTAGAAATTAAAAGTAACATTTATTGTCAAAAAAAAAAACTGAAAATTATAATAAGAAGTTATTTGCAACAAATTTGTAAATTAATGATAAATTAACTAATTTGGAATTATTTCTCTTTCTAATAATAATTTTTAAGAAATATGAATTGTTTGTTAACCAAATATCGATTTAGTAACGTTAAAAGTAACGTTTTTTTGTCAAAAAATCTGAAAATTATAAGTGGAAATTAAGCCAAAGAAATTTGTAAAGAAATGATTAACTAATTTGGAATTATTCCTATTTCTAATATTATCTTTTTTTATCAAAAATACAGTAAGAAATTTGAATTGTTCGTTAACCGAAAATCAATTTAGCAGTCAAAAGCAACGTTTTTTGTCAAAAAATCTGAAAATTATAGGTGGAAATTAAACCTAAGAAATATGTAAAGAAATGATTAACTAATTTGAAATTATTCCTATTTCTACTATTACATTCTTTTAACAAAACTAAATTAAGAAATTTCGGTTTAGCAGTTAAAAGTAACGTTTTTTGACAAAAAATGTGAAAATTATAGGAAAAAATTATTCTAACAAATTTATAAATAAATAATAAATTAAGTAATTTGAAATTATTAACATTTTTACAATTAAATTTTTTGAATAAACATATAGAAAGTAATATGAATTGTTTATTAACCAAATATAGCTGTTACAAGTAACGTTTTTTGTAAAAAAATCTGAAAATTATAGGAGAAAATTAAATATATATAATTTGTAAATAAATAAATTAACTAATTAGGAATTATTTCTATTTTTACCAATAAATTTTAATAACTTTAGTGGTTAAAAGTAATGTTTTTTGATAAAAAATCAGAAAAATTATTGCTAAAAAAAATTGGAAATAAATAATAAATTCACTAATTTGGAATTGTAAATATTATATTAATTTAATTAATTTTATATAAAGTATTAGCTAACAAAAAATATATTTATATTTAATACTTTATATAATGAGTTTATATTAAGTGAAATTGGATTTTTATTTGTAAAACTAATCTGTTTTGCTTTAAAAGCTTCGGAAAATGACAGAACTGTGACGTAAATGAAAAGTACTTGATTAAACTTTAAAATAAACAAGTGGCTGTAAATCTTCAGAGCAGTTCAAGGATAAATTTCGTATTCATGCGACGCGATACAATTTATGATTTCCAATTCAGAAAGTATAATCCTCGAACGAACGACAACATAAAGCGAAGACTTCACTCATTACGTCCCAAAAATATACCCGAACGATCAAAAGCTCACTTTGCCTGCAAACATTATAATTTAAATTTCGTTTGACCTCCGCGCACTTTCCTACCTATTCACTCAAATTTCTCTTTAAAAAATTATTTTTTTCCCGCTTCCATCCGGATAAAACGAAAATGAATTTTATCGATTGCAATTTTCTTATTTAATATTCCCGCCAAAATCCATTATCTTAATCAAATACTCACGATTCCGACTGGCCGCAGTCCATGAATTATGTAATAATTTCGAGAGGGGGGGTGCGAGGGGCGGCTAATAACCAATCTAAAGGCAATATATCTTGCGAGTCTTTCGAATGACACACCACTTTCGCTAACGATCTTGTTATTGCATTCGCAATTTGCTCAGAGAAAACAAAAGGACGATAAAGCTCGTTATGATATAATCACTACGTATTTTCAAAAGAATTTTTTTTATAAATGCTTTATTGCTATATCATGTTATAAAACACAAATGGTTTGGGAATAAAATATATTTATTTAATATTATTTATATTAATATTAATAGCCAATCAAATGATCAATAAATAAGTTATACTAAAGTATAATATTCTAATGACACTCAAATTGTACTGAAAATGTTTTTGGCTTATATTGAGAAATTGCTAGAATTCATTTAATTATGGTGTACAGTAATAAGAATTATTACATAATTAATTTACATAACTTGTATTAAAATTGTTCAAATGAAGTTGATCTAATAAATATGTTGTTAATATTTTATTTTAATTATTTATAATAATATGTCAAAAAATAAACTTATTTTAATAAATTTAGGTAAATTATCAATTACATCGTAAATTAAGGTGGATTCGTCGGGTTTCATAAATTATAAACTATTGCTATTTTTTTTTTCTAATGATTTAATTATAAGAAATAAATAATTTTTTTAATATGTTCACAAAATATATTTTTTTATTATGTGGATGCGCCAGGTACATGTATTTCTCAATAATAAATTTGAAAGATATTAACAATGATATTCAATAATCCGATTTATATAATATTATTTAAGAAATTTACGTGATTTAAATATAATTATTAAATTTATTGTAATTAATTAATTATTTAATTCTCTTCATTTCAGGTATTGTAATATCAATTTTTTAAAAACCAAATAATAATCAGACCAAAGGGCTATCAACTAGGAAATTGAATTTATTCAAATAATAAATTACATGCAATAGTTACAAAAAATAAAGAGTGTGTAAAAAAGCGTTTCATCAATTACTTCTAATAATTTAAATATATGAAATAAATAGATATCATTAATTAGATTTACACTATATTATATTTACTTATATTTTTATAAAATGAACCATAGTTCATTATTTTTCTACCATGTACAAAATTGTAACTTGTTATTATAGTGGATGCGCCGGGTATATCCATTTCTAAATAATAAATTTTGAATGGATTATCAACGATAATCCATAGTTATTCATTAAGAACAGATTTATATAACATTATTTAATAAATCTACATGATTTAAATATATTAAATGTTATTATTATTATTTTTTTTTAATTAATTAATTATTTAATCCTCTTGTTTTTGGATTTTGTAAATAACATTTAAAAACTATATTTAAATTGAATTTCTGAAACACCAAATAATAATCAGGCTAAAGAGTTATCGACCGCAAAATATAATTTACTCAATACAGGAAATTATATGCAATAAATACAAAAAATAAAGGGTGTGCAATATGCGGCATCGACTTCGAACGTGGACTACAATCTAGAGATATTAAATATTATAAAACGGTTAAGAGAGATATTTATATAAAAAATGAATATTTAGATTTCGTGAAATATAGAACTTATAAAAGAAGGCGATTTTTAACTCATTGAATTTATAAATAAATTTCTATTATTTGTATAAAAATAAAATAAAAAATGAATGGTAATTATATTATTTCTAAATAATTTTCTGCACATATATTTTTTTTTTATATTTAACACAGATTTTCGTAGTTTTACTTGGTATTTTGTCATATATTTTTTGATGTATATAAAAATACATTAATATTAATTTCTAAATAATTTTCTGCATATTTCACATAGATTTTCTTAGTTTTACTTTGCTATTTTTCATATATTTTTTAAATACATTAATTTTATTTCAAAATAAATTTCTGCATATTTCACATCGATTTTCTTAGTTTTACGTGGACTTTTTTAATATATTTTTTAATGTATATAAACATACATTAATATTATTTCTAAATAATTGTCTACACATATATTTTTTTTATATTTCGCACAGATTTTCGTAGTTTTACTTGGTATTTTGTAATATATTTTTTGATGTATATAAAAATACATTAATATTAATTTCTAAATAATTTTCTGCATATTTCACATAGATTTTCTTAGTTTTACTTTGCTTTTTTTCATATATTTTTTAAATACATTAATTTTATTTCAAAATAAATTTCTGCATATTTCACATACATTTTCTTAGTTTTCCTTGGCATTTTTTCATATATTTTTTTAACACATTAATATTATTTTTAAATAAATTTCTGCATATTTCACACAGATTTTCTTAGTTTCACGTGGACTTTTTCATATATTTTTTAATGTATATAAACATACATTAATATTATTTCTAAATAATTGTCTACACGTATATTTTTTTTATATTTCGCACAGATTTTCGTATTTTTGGTATTTTTCGGTATATTTTTTTCATGTATTTTCATGTTTCTATCAATAATTATAAAAAATGTAAAAATACTAACTTGTATTTATTTGCGAGAAAACATATAATTTTCAACCGATCAAATTGACTGGTCTCGGTAGTTGAGAAAAATGACATATTTATCTAGGAAATCAAAAATTATTTGGGAAAAAGTAGTAAAAGTCATAAACTTCTTACCTTTACTATTAACATCTTGAATTACGACCATTGTAAAGAATAATATTATGGGAAAGAAAATTATACTTCTTTTACCAAAGTTGCAGATGAAGAAAATACAATTTCTTATTTTCTTTATAATAATGACAGTTTTTAATATTGAGATTTAATAATCTGAAATATTTAAAGCTACAAATATTTTAAACAATACGAAAGTTTTTAATTAATTTCAGTTAAAACATTGGCACAATTTTCATCTATACTAGCTGCAATGTTCTCATTATTATTGTAATTTTATAGTACTTTTTATTAATTGTATTTAGATTGTAACTTTTGTGACTTCTTAAAAAAAAAACATATTAATGTGTTGTTACACAAATTGCTAAAAACCAAAGTTTAACTCGTTAATATTTATAAAAATTCGAATACTCTTCTCAATTTTCATTTTCGGATAATTTTTATAAATTAAAATAATTATGTTGCAATTCTATTTACTAGCTGCAATGTTCTCATTATTATTGTAAATTGTAAATTTAAATTGTAATTTAGAATTATTTGATAACTATTGTCTATTGATGCAAGTTTTCTGGTGTTGTCAAAAATAAAATAAAAATGAATATGTATATATTTTCCGGAAGGCAATTATATTAATTGGCAATTTGCGAAAGCAGATCGATAGCTCATACGAACTATGCGCTCGAATATAATGCACATCCCGCGTTTTCATCATAATTAACATATTTTGTAAATTAGTACGGGATGCGATATTGATGTGTGCCTTATTATAATGTGAAATTACTGCGCCCTCCCGACTACAATTTCTTCCAATTACTCTTTGTTTACATTTTTTTTTTGTTCATTCTTTCTCTCCTCTCAATTCATTTCCGCATTCCTCTGTTATGCCATATGCAAAATTTAATTTCACTAATGCAAAGTGTTCCAAACAAACGTAATGAGTTTTATTCCGTGAGGCTCGGAACCTCCAATCCTCAACTTTAAATTGAATTTGTATCCTGCCAATAAATTCGTTTCGCGAAGAAATGGAACGCAGAGAAAAATACAGTGAAACGGGTGAAGAAAATAAATAAACATAAATTTGTTTGTTTTCATTTTTTTTTTGTTTCGAGAGAGTCAATGAAAAGTATAAAAATTGGGGGTGAAACGTTGACGGTGACATACGTCCAAATGGAACCAACAGAGCAATTTTATTTATTTTTTTATTTCATTGTATCCGCATTTCATCAAATTGCATGTATTCGTAACGAAATTGATTGTCGAATGCGTTTTACATTTTTATTTTAGTTTAAATATTTTTGTTTGTTTACTTTTACCTAAAATGACACGTTTATTGCAATAGAATCAAACCAAATTTTAACTATATTTTACAGTAAAAAGATTTTTCTGAAACAGAAATATATTTGAAAGCTATTGAATTTTATGAAAAAAAAAATAATTTGTTATGATTTATTAATAAATTGTTTTAAACCATAAATATGTATTTATTATTTATTAAAATAGTATACTAATTTATTTTAAAAGATTCCAATATTATTTATACCTAAATATAATTTTTTATGCGCTTTGAATGTCCTTGGTTTATTAGGTTTCTGGATGTTTGCGGATAAATATAATATTATATAATTTTGGTTAAAAATAATGCAAATATTAAATAAATATACTTTTTTAAATTCCTCAGAAGAAATCTTGTTTTTTTTTTGTATTTATTAGGAAGTAAACAAACTGGCAAAACAATTTTGTCAAAAGCTCGTTTTTTTTTACAATTTCAGTAGAGTAGTAGAGTTTTACTACAAAAGGTAAGTGATTACTTTTAGATTCTATCTTGTTTTTTGTTTTGTAAAAAGTTTCTCGTTTCTTTCACATAATTTATAATAAAAAAAACTTTCGAAAACTTTGATATAATTTATAGCAGATTTGAACAATTGATCCATCTATAGATTTTTAGTCATTTTAGTTTATTTTTTATTTTTAGAAGACTAAATTTTTGTCTAAATACTTTTATAAAGAATATAAAAAGTTTGTAACTGATTATAGATTGATAAAATGTGAATTTGATAGTTTGTAATTTTAAAATTTCGAATAAACTAGTCCACTGAATCTAAAGATTTATTAATAAAAACGTAACAAAAATTGTAAAGTTTTCAATATATTATTAAATTAAGTAATTTAAATGTAATTTATTAATCAAAACTAATTTAAAAAAAATCTTGTGCATTGGATTTTGACCAATAAAAAATAAATTTATATGTTTTCCACAATTTTTATTTCAGTTTTTTTTTAATAGTAGTTTTTATAAATTCAAATATGTTTGTATTTAGATTACAACTTTTGTAACTTTTTCAAAAAATATTTAAATCTGTTGTTACATCTAAACAAATTAATATAATTGAAAAAAAAGCGATTGTCGAACATAACAATTAAGTTTGTAAATTATTATAAATTGATAAAATATGAATTTTATAGTTTGTAATTTTATAATTTCAAATAAACTAGTCTACGCAATATAATGATTCCATTAACTTTATTAATAGAAATGCTATTAAAAACATAACAAATTTATAAAGTTTTCAATATATTATTGCTTCAAGTAATTTATGTTCAAAACTAATTTAAAAAATATAAAATAAAAAATCTGCTGTAGATTTTATTGAATAAAAAAAATAGTTTATTTTAATAAATCTTATGATTTAAATTTTGGTCAATAAAAAATAAAATTAAATAATTCTACTTCTATTAATTCTACCCTTTTTATTTCATGTTTTTTGTATAAAAGTATTCATAAATTTAAATTTGTTTGTATTTAGATTATAACTATTGTGATTTCTTCAAGAAATATATAAAACTGTTGTTAAATCTAAACAAATTAATATAATTGTACAACAAATCGAAAAAAAAACACAATTCCTTGCTAAAAACTGAATGATTCAAAAACCAAAGTTTAACTTCAATTTAACTAAAAACTAAATACGTTAATATTTATAACTTAAGAATTCGAAAACTCTTCTTAATTTTCATATATTTTTAATAATTTTGAATATTTTTTATCAATTAATAATTATGTTGCACTTCACAATTTTGATATATTTGTAACTTTATATTTATGCTAGATAAATTGTAAACTAAAAGATATAAAAATAATCAATATTAATCTCTTAATTAAGAAAACATCTATAGTTATGTAATGATACATAACTTATGAATCAGTGAATGTTGCGAATATTAAACCAATTCTTATTAGGACACAAAAAATAGTAAGTTTTTTAGATTTGCAAGTAATAAAAATTAAGAGTATGAGGAAAATTCGTCAATAGCTAAATTTGATTTTAAATTTATTATTAAAAAAAAAACTATATGTTATTTTAGACTTTTTATAGAAAAATGTAAATTTCAATATATTTTTTTTAATATTATTTTATTTATTATTATTTTTATTTATTTTTTTTTGTCCATAATATGTTGCATGTTGCAATTAATAATTGATATCATAAATTAATATTATAAGCATATGCACATTTTTTTTTATAAACTTAAATTTTTAAGTATTCGATAATGAAACGTAAATATTGTCCTGTACCCTATTTCGTGTCGAATAATAAAAAGTTACATAAAATAAATAAACCATGCGAGCTTGCTCGCATTTGCATCATTCCTTCCACCAGTCTGGAAGCATTTTATATCCTTCCCTGCCACCGTCAACATGTACATTTGTGTCTCTATTTTCACCCAACATTTCGCCCCATTTTATTTTCATCGTAAACAAATATTGTTAAGGTTTCCACGTGAGAATGGACACCGCAACTTCGACCATTTCCATTTAAAACAGCTGTGCATGCATAGTTTATCTTTCCGCAGTTGAAACTCATTAAAACAACTTCATTATGACAATAATTTCTGAAAGTTCTTTGATGCGTATTTGTATGTCTCGATAAAGCTGGATGTCGGTTCTAATTGCGTCGGGGGAAGTCTGTTATGCCATATGTGTATCCACGCGTAATTCCATCCGTGCACTCTGCTTTCACTTCAATTAAAAACGAATTCTATCAACAGTAATAATTCCTCTCTCTCTCTTTTTTTTATTTGTACATAATCTTCAGAATGAAATCCTATTATGGATCCAATAGGTTCAAATTTAAAGGGATTTACTATAAAAATGGTATTTATTTTGGATTAACTCATAATGCACTTTCAGTCTCTTTTATGTAAATTACTTGAGAAAAAATATGAAGTCATTATATTAATCAATTTTTAATCTTTTAATATAATTTGAACTCAATTAAATAAAAAGTTAAGCTCTTGGCAATTTTTTTTAGAGCAGAGCCATTTTCAAGATATTATTACAAAAATACCTACATTGTAATGTTATTTGCCATAAAAAGAGTCGCATCCAGCTCCGAAGTCATCGGATCTATTTTACATAAAGAATACTATTTGATATTAAAAAATTGCTATGTTGGAGAAAATGATATAGAAAATAGATCATGAAATATTCTAAAATAATTAAGCAAAAATGAAGTACAACAAATTATGATATGAAATTTATAGTGGTGAGTTTATGAAAAATAAAAAACTTATTTAAACAAATTTATTGGTCACAATGTAATTTTTATGACACTTCTTATTTTGTTGGAAAATATTTGCATTTATATTTCAATCCATTTATTCTAATAAATACAAATTTTAAAACTTTAAGAAGTTCGGTTGAAAAAAAAAATTAAAGAAACTAAATTTTAATTCAGTAAAATAAATATAAATTCAAAAATTATTTACATAATTTTTTTATACATAAATGACTTGTGTACTTCACTTTTTGTAGTAAAGTCTTTTGAAAGCGCTTTATTTTTCTATATAACCGATAAATTCACAAATATTTACATAACTTTTTTCATGATATTAATGAAGTTTAACAAATTATTATATATCTGTTTTTTTTGGGAAAATTTGGTGTTCACTTTCTAAAAAATTAAAAAAACTTATTTAAACATATTTACTGGCCACAAAGGGCTTTTTTTCTGTAAATTATTTCTATTATATTTATATTTACATTTAAATCTAATTATTCTAATAATTACAAATTTTTATAATCTCAAGAAAAATCGAAAAATGAAGTATACATAATGAGGTTTCGATCAGTTTTGATTAATTTTAAGTTTAAATATTACACAAACTAATTTTTAAGTCAGTAAAATTAAAATAAATTTACAAATATTTAAAAATTTATTTTTCTATAACCAATAAATTCAAAAAAATGTACACAATTTTTTTCATAGAAAAATGAAAGGTTTTCTTCACTTTATGCAATAAACTCTTAAAATGCGATTAATTTTTTATATTTATTCAATTAATCTGGTTTCAAATAGTCCGGAATATACAATATTGCTTTATTTTTTTTATTTTTTTTATTAAGTTACATAAATTTGTAAAATTCAAGCATTAATTTATTTTATTTGTAAAAATCTTATACCAAAAATTTAATTAAATAATTAACTTTTTATATAGAAATTATTAGAAAAAAAGTATATGTCTGTATTTTTCTCCAAAATAAATTTGTAACAAAGTTATTTCGTACATAAATATTTTCAATTATATAAGATGTATAAATTATACACTTTTCTACATTAGTTTTTTTTTTCTAATTAAAACGAATAATTTCAATTTATTTTTTTGAATACTATGAATATGTTTCTGAAACTAATTAATTTAGATACAAAAAAAAAACTATAATACAGTGACAATTTGAGTTGCGTGCAACCCTAGTTATAATATGTATAAATGTATACACATGATACCATAAAAATAAATGTTTTTTTTTTACATATAATCAATCAAAATGTCGCCCCTTTTTAGGGGTGAATAACCTACAAAAAGGTGTAGCATAAATCTTTATTAGTGGACTTTTTCAAAACAACATCAATTTATTTCTATAAAAGCTTAACTATTTTGAATGTCGGGGTTTATTTATAGAATTCTTTTATATTTTGACATATAAATTTGGATTTCTCTTTGTTTTTAGTTAAAAGTTATTCCCTTTTTAGTGAAATATTGAATTAAACATGGTTTTAGTAGAAAGTTATCGAAATATTGGAAGTTCTTTTTTTGTATTCTTTGATGTTTTGACATATAAATTACAGATTACGAAATAATTTATTAGTTGAAATTTTCGAATTCTTTTGAAAAAACGATTCCATTTTTAATGTATTATTGATAAAAAAATATTTATATACAATTTAAAGAAAAGGAAATAATCCAAAAAGAAATTTCAACAAATTCTTTTTCTTTTTGATTAAATTTTTAATGTATTATGGAAACAAATAAACAAAGTTTGTAAAATATATTAAAACGATAAATTGTTTCCAAATATGCGGAGGTCATTCTTTGATCTTTTGTTATGTAAGTGGGGTGGATATGCTGAGTAAATTCTTCGGGTTTTATTTAGTTGCAGCGGCAAAATAAAGCAATATATCGCGCAATAGTGAAGGAACGTTTAGGGTAAGGGGGAAAATTCGAGGAAATCGGAATGGAATATAATCAAAGGGCTTCGATCGGGAAGTTTTCGGATTAATCCGGTGCAGCGGAAAAGTTTTATAATTGCATTTAAAATACGTTTTTGGCCCATACCCAAGTATACGCCTTAAATAATAGAATATAGCCCAATTTTGTTCACTGTTCACCCAAGTATTCACCCATTTATATAGAGAATTTATAGAACATAAATATTGTGTTATAATCTTTGGGTAGTTTGAAAATAAATAAATAAGTAAATATTTACAATTATTTCCAAAAGTTGCCTAGTTTGGACCACGTGCAGTTTCCTAAATCTAAAAGTTATAATTATAGGACTCATGTGGGATGCAATTATAATAAATAATAAATCCTATGAATACAAAATTATAATCATTTTTTTATTAAGAAAAGAGACAAACCAAAAAAAAGCACAAGAAGACGTCCTATTTAGTAAATGAAATTTTGCAGTTCAAACCACGCGATTGTATTGATAAAATATACTTTTTCTTTCAAGAAGTTGCCTTGATTCGACCGTTTTCTATTTATTTTTGCTTTTTGAAGTGTATTTGATAAATAAATAATACTATAAAATATAAATAGTAATAAGTTTTTTTTTCATTTGAAATATGTTTTTTAGTTAGTCCAATTTAGGAAACTCAACTACACTACACGTGGCCTGTTTGTTATGGAATATCGTTGTGTGTGGATATGTGCGAAAGGATCTGGTAACAACCAAGCGAGACGAAGATGCTTCAAAGTGTGCCAAGTGGTCGGCGAGAAGAGGGCTAAGGGACAGGAAGAAAGAAAATGGAAACAACAGATAAATCATTGTGTAACTAGGTTGAATGAGGGGGAAGAGGAATGAAAAAGATAGGGTCGGTTTGATATCAAGTACAATGCACCCTACCAATCGATATACGCATACCGTCTTCGTGGCTCCACCACTATATTGAATAGGAAAAAATAGTCGCATACAGTTCTTCCAAAACAAGCAGACTGCCCTTGCTTCTTCTATTCTATTAATTGCTCATTAAGGGAACTTTGGAGCGACCAGAAAAGGGAATGATTTCAGGTTAATTCTATGTTGTTCTTTCCTGCTGTCCCTTTGCTGATTCAACTTTAATTGAGGTCCGAGACCCACGCAGCCTGGGACTTGAACGCAATGTCAACTTCCAATTAAATTCGATTGAAAGCTTGTATCCGTTCAGGAATTGATCATGTAAACATTATACAACACACCCCTGTTTAAAAATCGATGCCAATATACGAAATTGATACATAAATAATTGCCAACGAAATGATGTTAAAACAATGCATGCTTCATTAAACAAACATTTCTGAAATATTATATAAAACCAATTTTATTAGTGTTACAAAAATAATTTAGTAAGATTTACCGATCAATACTAAAATTATATTATCAATGTACGTTAATACAAATTTCTTAGTTAAGTTATGTAACAATGTAAAAACTGTCATACCTCGATCAACGAAATTATTTTTTTTATTGTAACTTATGGAATTATTATAATTAAAACCTTAGAAAAAACTCTAAATCTATATATTTTTTGTACTAAAAATACGTTTTCAAAGTTATTTAAAGTTTGTTAAATTTTCCACTGAAAAACCATATTTTTTGCATTCTCTTTTTAAAACATTGATTTCTTGAATGTTTTCTCTTTTTTTGTCAGCTTATTATTTGGAATTGTCGATAAATTTTAATATTTTTATATTAATGTGTGTCGAAAATATTCAAACTTCGTTATGAGAGGTATGAATGTGTATGAATTTTGTCATACCTCGATCAACGAAATTATTTTCTTGTTGTAACTTATGGAATTATTATAATTAAAACTGATCCCTAAACAAAAACTCTAAATCTAGATATTTTTTGTACTAAAAATACGTTTTCAGTATTATTAAGTCTTTCACTGAAAAACCATTTTTTTCTTTTGTATTCTCTTTTTAAAATATTGGTTTCTTGAATGTTTTCTGTTTTTTTTTTATCGGATTATTATTTGGCATTATCGTTAAATTGTAAACTATTGTAAATTGTAAAATATTCAAACTTCGTTATGAGAGGTATGCTTTATCTAAATTTTAAAACATTAAAAAAAATAAGGTTTTAGGAATAGATCCAAAAATAAAATTCCCTAAAGTAAAATAAAATATTATAATTGAACAAACAAATAATAAACTCATCTTGAAGCAGGGCGGAAGTTATAATTAGATGCAATTAACTTTACTATTAATAAAACCAGGAGCAGAAACAGAAGTTTCCCGCAACGATCTTTTATAATCTTTGGAAGTCGGCGGATCCAACGGAATCGCTCTACCGGAAATGTTCGGCTCCTTTCAACGGTTCCATGTCACATCCGGTCTCCTCCGTGAACCTCCATTTCGAAATTAACTCAATTAAAATACTCTTTTAACATTTATTAGATGTTTGCCAAATCTTCCATGCAAATATAAAATTTAGATATACCCGGCGCATCCACATATTCTAAATATATAATATTTATTTTATAACTTCAAATAAAAATTTTGATAATAAAAAATATATATTTTGAATTCGTATTATTATATAATTATTAAAAAATATAAAAAAAAGTATTTTTTAATTTTTGAAAATATTAAATTTGAACAACACTTAATTATTATATAATAAAATAAAGATTGATTAATTTTATCGTGAAACTTGAATATATATTTTTTGAACTATATTATAATTTCTATCATTAGTTTTATTTGGCAATAAACTAAAAATTCTATATTTCATAATACTAAAGTGCACTGAAAAGTGTTTATTGTGTAAAACTCAATATACCAACATCAATATTGTTTTCGTCTTTACTTGATCGTCTGCACATTCTTTGTGCGCACATTTCGACAATCATCCAATTACGTTTACAGCCATAAACGCGAAACCAATCTCATTTTATAACCTCTAATATGATGTTACATAATTAATTGATATTCTTCATCGAAAATATGCACACAAAAAGTATTTGCATTTTTTTCAAACTACCCACCGATATTTTATATTCTTTCAACCCTTATAATTTATTTTACATTATTTACAATATACAATAATCCATGGTTTTTGTCTTATAATAATTTGTGCATATTTTTATATTAAATCTAAGAAGATACAATTTATGAACTCAAATATTGACTAACAAGTAAATAAGATTTATTTTAAAAGTTATGTTAATTTTGTACATCTAATTTTCTAAATATTACATAATATCATAAATTAAATTAAAAAAAATACAAATTATAAAATCATTAATTTATTTTTGATGTGGAAGAGTTTATAATTATTATGAAACATGTAGTTTATTTATTTAAGTTATTATATAATGAAATTTTGTTCTTATGTAATGGGTTTCGTAAAGTGCAACTAAATGTTGATTAAACGATGACTTAAACCAATAAAAGAGATGGTATTACTGTGAATTGTCTCGAGTAAAGTTTGTAAGATAAGGAAAATCTTTCCTAGTTGGACATTTATGAGTTCTAGAAATAGGAACTAGAAAATAGACCTATAGACAAGAAACCGTAAGCCATCTTCTATGAGAATCCTTATATTTACAAAACTGATAAAATCATGAAAAATCAGAAAGTTTTTTATTCCTTTTGATGAAAAAAAAAACTATTTGGGTGTAATTTTACATTAATTGGAATTATTTATTGAAAATTAACCATAGTTTTATTTATTAAATAATATTAAATGTAATGTAAATATCAAATTAAACGAAAAACTAACAATATTTGTAAATATTTCTGTACCCTAAAAAATCCAACAATTTTTCATAATTCTAATACTTAACGCTTTAATAAATTAAATATAATATATGTAAATATTAAAATTCATATAAATTTCTGGATGTAATAAAAAATGTAACATTTTTTACGATTTGGAATAGAGACGAGAATCGATATGATTATAAAGTTTTAATGCCTATAAACTTTTTTTTCTATATATATATTTGAAATACTGAAATCAATTATTGCAGAAGCGACACTTTATCTCCAAAGTAAGCAATGAAATGTTGGAAAACTTCCTGACAAAAAATCGACAAATTAAGTTTAATGCGAGAAGTTTCATTCCAGAGGATACAAAAATGAAAAACTTTATATCCTGCAAATTGATTAATTTATTATTCCATCTATTTTAATAACTCACAACTAAATTTTAACTAGGAAATGCGAACATCTGTATTATATAATTTTATTATTAAATTACAGTTTTATTTAGATTAATCTCTTATTTCAGTTAACGAACAAACATAATTTTTCCCCAATTTGTGATAATACTGCAATAAAATATCCATAAATTACATAATTTGTATTGAATAAAGTAAAGTTAGTAAAAAAAGACGTTCTTCATTATCAATTATGAAGATTTTACGTTAATAATTATTCTTTATTATCTTAAAAATAAAGAGTAATTTTACTATATTATTAAATTACGTAATATCATTTTTACTTAGAATATTCTGTTTTCGAATACAATTTTGGTGCAAGACCAGAATTTTGGTTTCGTAATTTGTAAGAAAACTTGAATAAAATAAATTTAAATTATACAAAATGTGAAAAAAATACATCTTCTTTGGGGATTTCGTGTATTTACTATTATTTTAATAATTGCTTTCATTTTATTCAAAATAAACTCATTTTTACTTTGAAATGTTTGTGTGTAATTTATATTTACAATAAAGCGATTTCCTCTTTATGAAATTCACGAACTCGAGGACATATTCCATGTCGAGCGGAACTCTGTGAATTCAAAACTCGGGCGAAAATAAGTTCGACGGCTACAAATTAAATCCATTTGCAAAACTAGTCGCTACTAGTTGCAGCAAGACTTGCGGGAATACAATTATTAAATCCCAAAACGTAACGGGCATGTTCTTGTTGCATCATCGATTTTCCTCCGATTCGTTTTAATTGAAATCACTCCACAGCTTTTCATACGAATACGAACAACAAATTGAAAACGTAAATGTGACCTGTCCATATTTTAGATACATTTTTTGTCCATTCATTATTTCTCTCTTATGGTCTATATTTAAACTTGTATTTTGAGATACAATTACTACCAGTTTTAATCCGATTTTCAGTCTTACTTTATTTTTATCTTTATTATTTTATATACATTTTCCTTATTTTCTTAGAACAGATTTCCATTTAAAAAATTCTACTTTAAAAAAAATTACCAGTTTTGAATAAAAAAAAATAGTTTTGGTTAAATTTGGATTTATTTATTATTAACGATTGTTACGTTGCAAGCAAAGAATTCTGTTCCTTTTTTTTTACAAATATGTTTCAATATTTTTGCATTGTTAATAAAATTCGATGTTTTTTGGGATGCACCATAATCCTGTAAAGTTTAACTGCTAGATTTTGTAACAAATTTAATTATTTCTAAGTAAAAGTTAATGTCTATACATAAAGGTAACTTTAATTAATTGATTATACTTCAAGTAATGATATTTAATTTATTACATAAACTCTTGAAAAAGAAATTTGTTCTTCATATAAAACACAGCAGATTTTGATGAAATTAAAAATGTGTAAATAAAATATATTTTCTAATAGAAATAAAATAATAAAAAATGTAAATAAAGTAAAAGAGTTATTTTATTAACAAAAGCAATTATTTTATGTTTCCATGAATAAATAAAAATATATATTGAATTCAAATATGCATGTTCCAATTATTCGGTTGTAAATAAAAAAATATTTTTTTTAATTAACTGAAACTTTAATCAATGGTTATTTTTTTTTATATTTGTTAAAAATAAGCATTATAAGGTTATATAACTTCAGAGCTTTATGAATCAGTAATTGCAGCTATTTTTCAAGCGGCTCCTTAAATAATTCTTTAATAATTACAGATGCGAATTTTGGTATTATCTTTATGGGCCCTTCATTTAACAAATTTTAATAAAGGGCCCACAAATAATGTCAGCTGAGATCCCCTAAATAATATTAGCTGAGGGCCCCAAAATAATATTAGCCCCCAAAATTAACAATTCGCTCTTTGCTCTAAAAAGATTGTCAATCCTTGGGTTAAACTGTAATTAATCTAGAATTGAATTGAAAAATAATAATTTAAAAAAAAATTGATTAAAATCGTTAATTAAAATGATTTAAATTGTTAATTAAATATTGCGAATTAAATTCGAAGAACGTGAAATCATCAAATAATAAATTCATAATTAAAATGGAGTGTATTCCCTGCGGAATTGATAAAATGACGAATATTATATTTCAAACGAAACAGATTGTTAGGAGATACGAAAGATCTCGTTAATGAAGACTTAACTTCAGCGAAATATATTTAGACATGAAATTTATATTCTTAGCAGATATTTTGAAATGTTGTATTTTTACCAGAAAATATAATTACTACATTATTATTTTTTAGCTTTTCTTCATATAGTCCGGCTTCGATATTTTCACTATAGTGAAACTAAGGTATGAAATTTTCAAAATAAACTAATTTTTGTTGATAAAATTTAAATAAATTCTAAGAAAAATAGTTTAATTGATTTTTCAATTTAAAACAGTGAATAGTGAAAACTGTAGTGAAAATCCGAAATCAAATTTTCAAAAGAAACTATTTTTTTTTTGACAAAATATAAATAAATTCTGGTCAATTAACTCACAAAATTATTTTATTTGATTTTTATATTTAAAAAAGTGAAAATCTGGTATACAATTTTTAAAAGAAACTATTTTTTTTATTGACAAAATATTAATAAATTCTAAGAAATTAATTCACTGAAATATGACACAAAACACATTTTTTCTTTAATTTTCAATCATTTTAAACAACAAAAATGCATTTTCCAATTTAATTAATTTACATTATATTATTTAAGATCAATTAATTTAATAAAATTGAAGTTTTTTATTTAAAAAAAAAATTGATAATTATTTTTTCTGTTTAGAACTAATATTTTTTTAGAAATCAATAATTATATAATATGTGTTATAAAAGTGTCAATACTTAAAGATTGATACATTATTACTAAAAGCACTATAGAAAAACAATAAAAACTTTTTTATACTAGTCTATAAAACAACGAAATGTGCGTAAAGCGATGCTTCCATGTAGCTAAAGCTGCGTTATAAATTTGCCACATAAGAATGTATAAAAATGGTTACATTTTCTTATACTATTATTACATAATGGGATAAAAATCTAAATATTAGTAACAATTTTAAATGTAAGTAATTATAATATTGAAAAATTAATAAAAATCTTTATAATATTTAGCTTATATAAATTTCAATGAAAAAAGATCGTATATAAAAATATATAATTAAAACCAGATGTGAAATAAACTTCAAATAAATATATTATGATTTAACTACATTAGGGTTGAAAAATAAATCAATTACTATCATTACATCATGGGATGAAAATCCAACATCTAAATATTAGTATTCCGAAAAGTTAACAATTTCAAATTTAAGTAAAATATTGAAAAATTAATAAAAATGTTTATCATATTTAGCTTTCAATGGAAAAAGATTGTAAAATATATAATTAAAACCATATATGAAAAAATCTTCAAATATCTGCAGGTAATTTTTTTTTTATTGTGATTAGGGTTGAAAAACGGGGATGTAAAAGAAATCAATTTAGGATTATCGTAAAGCAATATTATTTGCAATTTAAAAGCGCTGTAGTAATTCATGTAAGAAGCAATATATGCGTAACATATTTGCAGTAAATAAATATTTCTATATAAATAATATTTTTTATCATGTGCAGGAATTGATGTGGAAAAATTTTCTATAGAAACTTGTTTTCGCCAATATTCGTTTACTAGAACATTGAACTATGAGCGATTTGCATACATCTGAATATTTTCGCTGCGTCGTGAAATATTTCTATCAAGCTGCTGTTTATGACACATATTTCAACGTCAACAAATCCTCGCCCGACTTCGTTAAAATTTCCAATTAATTATTGTTCCAGTGGATCCAATTAACCCGGGCAACCCATTATATATAAATTTTAACCATTTCGTTGCCTCCTCAAGAAAAAAAAAATAGGAAGAGTTTATCAACTTCTTCCGAAAGTACCACAAACTTCAATGAACATATCGATTCAATTAATTTGAACAGATTATCGATTGGTTACGTAAAACCGGCTGCAAACTGCATATGCCTTTGGATATAGTTTTAATGGAGTCTCTATTATAACAGTCGGGCGTTTGTGTCACGACCAGGACATGCGGACTGACGTCAATCAAGTAACTTGTAATGACCTTTCCGTTTGCATTAATCCCGACGTGTGTCGTTTAATTAATGGACTTGCTGCGAAAATTTTCAATTAAAAATCACTCAAAATCGGAGCACAACAAAACGTGAACTTATTGCAGCATTTTCGAATCAATGTTTGTACACATTTCCGAGCACGCGGAGATATTAATACACGGCAATACTCTTATGCAATCAAATCCAATTATAAATCGTAACTAAAGGTCAATGCTTGAAATAATTACTCCTAAGTTAATAAATATTGTGCACGTGAAATCAATACTTCATGAATTCTCAATTAAGAAAAATGACAAAAATATCGCATTTTTCAATAGTTCATAGTTACGTAATTTAAAGATGCAGAATTTAAAAAAAAAACTGAAGACTTCAGTAAATGTTAAGAAACCTGATCATTTGATTATTTTAAACCATGAAAATGACAGAAAATATATTTTTAATAATCTTTATTAGAATTGATAAAATGTGATTAAATTCATAAATACCAAAATTGAACCAAAAATATTCATAAATATGAAATTAGTTTTTTAGGTAAATAAATAAGAGAATGAAATCATAATTTACATATTTATATCAAATGATAAAAATATCATCCAAAAAATCTAATCGAGTGATGTTAACTTTATATTTTTTTGGAAATCGCTCTGCGGTCATCACATTTTAACATTTTTCGAAATCATTCCTCTGCTCATCACATTTGCTCATCTTCTATCAACATTTTTGGAAATTACACTCATCACATTTGAAAATTGTTGGAAATCAGTCACCGTTCATCACATATTAATATTTTTTGAAATCACATATAAAAATTTGTGGA
The DNA here is from genome assembly GCA_963457615.1 of Nicrophorus investigator. NCBI lineage: Eukaryota > Metazoa > Arthropoda > Insecta > Coleoptera > Silphidae > Nicrophorus > Nicrophorus investigator. The sequence goes on along the minus strand of OY735142.1, from coordinate 8,947,908 downwards.
AATCAGTCCCTTTCATTACCTATGAAGATTTTTGGAAATCACCTCTCCTCTTATAACATTTTTGAAAATCCCGTTGAGAATATCACATAACATATATACATTAAATGCAAGGAAAGGCGCCAAAATTATATATTTTTTTAAAAAGAAACGCAGTAACAAAAAGTTTGAAAATTGATGCTTTATACTGAAAAGAAGTCAAACATTTTCAGTTTCTGATAGAATAATTGAGAAAATATTAAAAATAGTTATATTATATAATATACAAAAAATACTGTTATTAATAGAACCAATATGAAATATGTATCGAAATTGATTGAACTACTTTTTCTTCGGTAAAGGATCTTAAGGAACTATTATGTGGTCTAAGGAAGTTTGATAGTATTGAACTTAAACTGTGCGATGCGGTTTGGCTAGACATGAAAGGTCGGAGAGAGCAGACTGCGTTCGGCTTGTTTCTGTGAATTAATCTTATCCATTTAGTGGAATTCCTAAGTCGAACAACCCATAAGCTCCGATGTATTCAATACCATTACTAGAATCGAGACACAGCTTTTAATGAATACATTAAGCCACTACTGCAATTTGTATACACAAATAACAATCATATTCAGATTCATAATACTACAGAAGAAAAAAAATACTTTCTCAGTATTAAACATATTACGAGTCATTTCATGAATGAATTTATACAAACAAATCAATAATTCACTGCTGCATTAAAAATAATTATACTTTGTATTTTATAAACATTATATATTATTATATAATATTTTTTATGCGAAAATACATAACAATTATATAAGAAATTTCAGAAAAGTGAGAGATTTTTTTCATCATTTACTTCACTTAAGAATAAAATAATTGTTCGTGAATTCTAAATAAAATATTTTTCGTGAGCCCCAAAAATTTTCGTAAAATCTAAAAATACATGAATAATACTATGTATATATTATTTTTACAATAAAACGATTTTACTAATTTTTTTAATCATTTAAAATGAAAAGTTTATAATGTTGTCATTTATAATAAAGGTTGGTACACTTGATATATATTTATACCTATGCTTTAAAATTAATTAATTTAAACTTACCTACAATTAACATTCATTAATTTCATATTCAGAGAAGTTTATGTAAACTGAAACAAACAAAAAATAATAATTATTGCATGTGACGTGTCAAATTGAATGATGAAATTACACTATTTACATTGTAAATATTTGTATACTTTCCACATTCTGTAAATAGATGTTGTGCCATTATTTAAATATTTCATATAAAATCGTTAATCATCAATGTGTATGGTCGCAAAATTTGACTATAAATTTAAAAAAAATATATGTAAACGATCGATTATGTTGTCAATGTTTATGCCAAACTGGTTTTAAAACAGATTGCTGTTAAGTAATTACAGTATGTAAATTTAAATAAATGTCCGTGCTCGAGCGAACACTGACATGACAAATAAACAAAATCCAATCGAAAATATCCGAAAACTAATTCCATTAAAAAAAATGCAACATGTGAACATTCCATGGAGATGAACAAATAGCAATTTTGCTCATTTTTCGTTTCTAATTATTTATTTTAGTCAAATAATTATAATTGTTTTATAAACAAGACTTTAAAAAAAAAACATGAATTAAAAGTATTATCATAGCACGAATAAAAAACTAAATTTTGTCATGGATTTGCTGGATAAACCACAAAATTTTGTCTACAAAAAAAGTTTAAGTTGCACGAATTTTTAGCATATTTTGTCTTAAACTTTCATTTTTATTAAATACTATTTTGTCATTTATTTAAATGAAGAATACATAAATTAAAGAAATCTGAATCTTTATATTATATAATTAATTTGAGGGTTTTGAGGTGATATGAAAATTATCCTATTTTTAACTTCCGTAATTTATGTTATTTTAAATGGAAATAAATATTATCTTGTCCCCTCAAAAAAGTATGTAAAAATATTAAAATGTTTGCATTAAAATATATTGTATATTTGATAATATGAAAATCTTTTTGTTCCATAATTCATTAAGTTTAAATAAGTTGAGTTCATAATATGAAATATATTATTTAACATGAAAATTAATACTTAATAATTTGAGTTTATTTTAAATACTTAACATTAATAATTTTCGGTAATTCATATCGAATTTACATATTGAATATGTTTGATGACTTTTATTATTTTGCAAAGAAAATATTTTTTAAAAGCAATTACTAGCAGAAAATCATAATTCTACAGAAAATTCTGTTTATTAATTTTCATTACATTTCGCAAGATAATATTTCCAATTAAATTCATATATATTAAAAATTTTAGAACGTATTTTATGGTGACATCATTAATTCGTAAGTGCTGTGAGAGCTTAGAGCCGCATTTGGCTCCGGAGGTGTAGCTTGTTACCAATTATGATGAGAATAATATTAAATAATAAATCAAATAAAATTACATTTTAGCAATTAATATATTATTACTATAATTTATAAAAGTAGTTAATATTTAGTTTAATTATTAAGTGATGTAAATTAATGTTTTATTAGGTAGTATAAATAATGTATAAATAAGTGATATTTCAAAATATGAAATTAATTTCAATTAGAAATTTTTCAAGAAGAAAAAATTAAATGTATTAAAATTGTTAATTAATAAATTATATTATGTTAAATGGTAATTTGTATTGAGAAATAAATAAAATCAATACACGAAGCTGAAACTAATACTACAGTATTTTATCGATTGTTGAAAAGTGCTTAGGTTTTTATAGTTTATTTTATTTATGTTTCGCTATTTGGGTTGATCAAAGGATATAATTAATATTAACGAGGTTAGAGGAAACGCTGAAGGACGATGATGCAGGCAGGAAGGAGAAAAAGAGAAATGAGAAGGAGGTGGAGGAAGTGAAAACAAATTGTAATTACTCTCGGGACGGTCTCAGGTGGCCGTCCTCTCTATAAGCCTCAACTTTTAATCGGACTCACGGCTCCACGAGCAAAAGGCCCTTCCCGTTCCTTCGGTTTATCCAAACCTTGCGATTGTTATATATTGAGTTACTCAAATAAGGGTGAGCCAATATTTAATCTACCACGAAACTATATAGAATTTTAAATCGATTGATAGAAAAGAAAAAACACATCCCAGGGCCATATTCATAGTCAACAAATGTATCTCTTTGTTGTTGCAAATTAGGATGGATTTGTTCTTAAGCTATTGTCATTTTAAGCGAGGAAGCTAGAACAACAACATTAGTTATTCAATGACGAAGCGAGGTTGCAACATGTGCTCATTTTCCTTTCCGCTGTGCTCAATTAATATGGTCTTCTGAAAGATTCACGGGAAAACACATCCAGTTTTACCTACAAACTGCTTAAACATTTAATATTCCGCCCTACGGTACTTTACTATTATCTCCAATTAAGAATGCACGCGAGCTGCATATGAATTAATAATTACTAGCAAAAACTTCTAAGATCGAGCATATTTTCTCTATGCATTCATATTTAATTTTCGATTCCTAGTCTAACTTGCAACAACTTTTCATAATTATGTACAAATTTTATTATTTATTAAATAGAAAAATAAATTATTTACATTTTGCATTTCCCGGGAAGAAAAAAAAACGGGAAATATTTTTTTTCTAGTAAAATCTATATTTTTTAGTTACAAAAATTATTTTAACGAATGTTTAAAGGTTAATCAATTTCAGTACTGCGGCTCGAAGCGTGCAGTAAATGCCCGCATAAAGGATACAAAAAAAATTAATTATATTTTGCATTTCCCGGGAAAAATTAAAAAAAAACGGGAAATATTTTTTTTCTAGTAAAATTTATATTTTTTTAGTTACAAAAATTACTTTAACGAATGTTTAAAGGTTAATCAATTTCAATACTGCGGCTTAAAGCGTGCAGTAAATTCCCGCATAAAGGATACAAAAAAATAATTAATTATATTTTGCATTTCCCGGGAAAAATTAAGAAAAACGGGAATTATTTATTTTTTAGTAAAATCTATATTTTTTTAGTTACAAAAATCACTTTAACGAATGTTTAAAGATTAATCAATTTCAGTACTGCGGCTCAAAGCGTGCAGTAAATGCCCGCATAAAAGATACAAAAACAAATTAATTATATTTTGCATTTCCCGGGAAAAATTTAAAAAAAAACGGGAAATATTTTTTTTCTGGTAAAATCTATATTTTTTTAGTTACGAAAATTACTTTAACGAATGTTTAAAGATTAATCAATTTCAATACTGCGGCTCAAAGCGTGCAGTAAATGCCCGCATAAAGGATAAAGCACTTTTCCTTGACAAGCGCATTAATTTGAAACGCAGCGTTTCGTGTTCCTCAATCACTTTGTTTAGGTTTTTTTTTGACACTCTGTAATGTTTCAGGTGAAACGCGGGTCTTGTTTAACGATTTCAGGCTTTAATAAATTTGAAAGATACAAATGAAATGAAAGAGATTTGTAATGAAAAGCATGCACGTGATTTATATTTATGGAGAATAATACATCAGTTGTCTTCGAGTGAATTTGATATTATAATTAGAGAGACAAATATTTTGATGTGAATTTCTGACGTAAATATTCACATGTTTTGTATTTCCAATCTTGGATTGTGTTGAGTTAAATATGGTTTTAAATCGATTAAGATTATGTTACATTTTCAATTAACTTTGTAATTTAATACAGAATATATTATGTTTGCAAATTCAATCATGAACAACAAAATCTTAAAAATAATATTTTTTTCAAAGAAAATTCATAAATTAAAATCATCAGTATTTATTTCTAAACATATTTATATATAGATCATATTTAGATGTGTCTACTTTTTTAATTTGTTCAGAAAATAATTATTTTTTCTACAGCATCAAAAATTGAATATATAAAGAAATATCTAGCTTTTTTTATTACCTATTGGATAAGAATGTTAATCAAGCCAGAAAAGAATTGTGAAGTGTATAAAAATGATGTGGTAACAAAACTCCAGTGTTCAAATTATATAAAGTAAAGATATTAAATTTATGGAACGCGACCAAAACGAAATTACTGTCTAACATTAAGCGCATAATTGAGTTTTCTGCATTTTATATCGTTTCAAATATTTCAATTATTATAATATTTATAATTATTATAATGTTTATTAATTCTAGATTGATATTAGTTAATTTAACTTATAGATAATCTAAACTATAAGTTGGATTTATTAGTTTGTTTAAGTAAATTGTATTTAATAAATAATTAGTTAGTTTGATTGAAAGTTTTTGTAGAAGTTTAAACAATAAAGTTAATTATTTACTAAAGCAATAAATTATCTAGGTGTGCACATTGCGAATGAATTGAGTTTCTTTATTGTAGTTTTGTGGTGAACGGTTTAATTTTGCAGCGAAGAGAAGCAGAACTGAAACTTTTCTAATCACTCTCATTCTGTCGTTGAAATCTTACAAACTTTCCTACAGATAAATCTCTATTTAAAATAATTCTTACAAGTAAATAGATTCCCATCATTTGTATTATAATTTTAATTATTCATTTCCATTAATTAAACTTATATACATTTTTTCCGTTATAAATAATAATTTTACTGCAAAAGAGTAGAAAATTGTAAAATTTTAAAGTCATGGGCTAAGAAAGTTTGGGGGCCCTCATTTAGCTTACACTGTTTGGAGATTTTACCGTAAAAAGTAAAAAAACTGGTAACTTTTGAGGTCATAGGCTAAGAAAGTTTGGGGCCCTCGCTGAGAAATATGTGGGGGCCACGACTCAGACTGTTTGGAGATTTTACTTTAAAAGAGAAGAAAACTGGTAACTTTTGAGGTGATGTGCTAAGAACGATTGGGGGCCCTCGCTGAAGAATATGAGTTGGACTGTTTGGAGTAACACTATTTGAGGGTCCTCAAATAATACTGTTTGAGTGCTAATATCTAACACTCTTTCTATTTATAATTTATATAATTTTTTGAAGTAAAATATTTTCAATTTAGTTCTAATAAACATTTTTAAAAGAGTTATAATTCGACATCAATTTTTTTTGACAATTTTGGATTAATCTGCTACATTTATATAGAGTTTAGACTTCTTTCTTTCACAATAAATATTATGTTTTTCTATTTATAATAAAAATGTAAACATACATCATGATTTAATCTAAATTACCGCGCTAAGTTACATAAAATCTTGCGAATATACGTGTTTCCCAAAGACTCGTTGAAACTTTTGGTCACGATACGTAATATAGTATAAAAACAACAATGTATTACATGTTACTTAACAACTACCAATTATAGTTTTTTTGCATAAAATAAAGAAAATAAAATTTTCTTGAAGGTTCTACAATAATGAAAGGAAATAAGTATTTTTGGATACTAATTCTATTTTTTTATATAATAGGAACTATACTCCCAATGAATTAATTTTAGATTACATTTTTAAGCTGACTTTCTTGTTAAAAAAAACAGGACTAAAATTGATAATCCTAATTATAGAAATAAATGTATACGCTAGAATCCATTAGGATAGGTTTTCAAGTCGCATTGCATCCTGTGGGAGCTGCATGTCATCATGCAGCTTCAATTATTTACCGAACAGCGGCAGTTGGTGATTCCCAGCCGGAAGCGGCCTGCATTTTATATGTAATTCATAAATTTCAATACAGAACCCGATGCAAAACATTTATCGATTCCACATGAAATCGCCTTCAATGGCAACGGCCCCACGGTCCTCCTTTTTTCCTGTCCCTTAAATCTCAGTTTACGACTTTTCCCCAAAGCAGCAGAAAAAAAAAGTAAGGAGGAGAAGAGAAAAGTAAAAGAAAAGCGCAGGAAATGAAACCCAACATCCAGCTTCGACCATCCCCTACTCATAAAGAATAATAAACCCATGATTATTTTCGATTGAGGCCTTTTCTTCTTCTCGCTTTGCCCCCCCCTACTAAAATAATGTGATTTTCAATTCTATAATAAAATCTCCAGAAGCAAAATAAATCATCTCGTTCATCTTCCATTTTTTTTTATATATATACGAAACCTTCTGCATACCTAATAACACACATTTCTGCGTTTTTTTCTTTAGGAAAATGTTATATTCATCTGTGCCAAGTAGGGGCGCGATTTCTTTTTTTTGTATATATATACATGGTCATATTTTATCTTTTCTTCTTTGCGTTTCTCGGCGTTTTCGTCGTTTTGTTTTATATATATATATATATTCATAATAAATTTGTTTGAGGCGAAAATTTCTTCAAGTTATCCAGGACAGTGTGTCTAATCGATGGTGGAACAGGATTAATTGAAGTGTGACGTTCACCGCGCGCGCAGATAATTAAAATTCATCGTTGGTGGAAAGGAAACGGGAGGTGGATGAGGATGAAAAAAAAAGGATGTGTCGTCCTCTCGTCGTGAGCAATTAATATGGACGTTTGACAATAACGGATTTGTAGATCCTCGGCCCTTTGGGCCGCCCAATCATGGGATCACAATCGATTTAGTGTTTACCTTTGATGATTAACATCTCTGCAACAACAAACACCCGGAGGACACTTCCGCACTTTTATGCTACCCGACAATGCAGTCACTTGCACACACATTCACTTTAGTTACAATTCCAACAAGATCAAAAGCTTCGCAAACCTATATTGCTCAAAAATAATGAATACACTTACGCAAAGGAAATTAGAAATTCTTAACGTTACGTTTATTAAAATTCCAATGTTCTTTTTACAAATTTTTATTTCAACCATGTTATGCAACCGACTAAATGTTATGTAATAAATAATAATTATATTTTGCAACACATAACAACTAAAAACATATCTCGTATCAAAAATAATAGAAATATAAAATAATATTATTTTGTAATATTAATTTTAAATTATTTAATTTTGAAATTTTACTAAAAATCTTAATATGAATTACTTTTAATATTAACACTCCAATTATATGAGTAAAATATGTGCTAGCCATTTAATAGTTTAATTTTACTTTATGGTTTAAAAATATATTTTTTTCCAAAAAAATATTCTTAAATGCGATATTTTTTTTAGCTATAATTACCAAAAATCTCCATGTTAATTTAATTAAATAAATTAATAATATATGAAAATATTTAGTAAATACAGAAAATAATTAAGTAATAAACTTAATAGTTCAATTTTGTGTTATAATAATAGAAATTAAATATTTCATAAAAAATAATTAAATTTATTTTATTAACTATGTTTGATGTTATCTTATAAAATTAAATGTAAATTGATTAACAATGTTTCATTTTAAAATGATTTCTCAAAAAAAAAATGTATTTATTTTTGATGTCGTCAAATTTCATAACAAATAAATCTACACTTTTAAATTTTCAAAGTTAACATAACATTAAAAATTGATTGCGTAACAAATCCAATCACATTGAAAAAAGTATATAATTTTGATAGAAAAATCAATGAGTAAAATTTTAATTTTTTTCTTGTTGCAAATAAAATTATTGTATAATAAGAAAAATGATTAATATTGAAATATTAACTGTAAAATTAATTATTTCTAAACACTTAATCATTGTTTACTAATTACTTTAACAAAATTATTTCATACAAAGTTTAGTAATCAAATTACATTATGTAATATACAACAAATTTATGAAATTTTACTAAAAATCTCAATATCAATTAATTTTATTGAAAAATCATCTTAACACTTCAAATTAATGCACAAAATAAGTGCATAATCACTTAATAGTTTAATTTTACTTTACAGTTTAAAAATTTAATTTTTCAAAAAAATATTCTTAAATTTTTTATAAAATTATAATTATTTTTTTTTTACTAATTACTTTAACAAAATTATTTCCATACACAGTTTAGTAATCACATTTGTTATTACGTAATTATATAAAAAATATAGAATAAATATTTGAAATTTATTGCAACTGTTAGTTTAAAACCATCAAACAATTATTAATTATTATATTTATAAAATACTGAAGTACAAAGTATTCAGTCAATTCATTTTGAAATTCAATATTGGAACTTTATAATTGAAATAAATTAATGCTTTAAAAAGGTTATAAATTACATTTAATGTTAATTATGAATTAATTTATTTTAATAAATTACTAATAATATTATAATACAAACTAAGATGTTTACAAAAAAAGTAATATTTTCATAATTTTTGTTTATTTTTATAAAAAAAATATTACTTTTTGCTTTTAATATAAAAAAGGTAATTAAATATAGAATAGTGAAATAATAAATGAAAGTAAATGCAAATTTAATATAATTAATATGTAAATAAATAAATTTAAAAAAAAATATTTATAATTTAAATAAACCGAATCTGTTTTTTTTTTATACAGAACATTATGTAATAATCCTTTCGTTAATTGATTTAGGGTTTCTCCATATGTTGACTTACGCAATCTATTTAGAGAATCGCAAATGACTTTAACCCTCGCAGTTCTCGCCAAATCACAATCATTCCGCTAGTGTTTCAATGTTTCCATCCTAATTCTAAATAACGAAAACAACCTCCAGACTACACTATACCAGTATATAGCCTGGGAGGTTTTCCATCCCATTAGGCAATTCTCTAATGCAAAATGCACACGAGATTGCAGTACAAGACTGAAAATTAGTGCGCATTCGAGATGACTCACTCGACTACTTCAGCGCATTTAAACTTTAACGTTTTTCAGTTTAATCTCATGAAATATTATTAACTACATTTTTACTTGATTTTCAAGAGTTAATTTTAATATTAAAATACATTTATTTAATTGTACAGTTACTAAAGTAAAGTTTTTGCAACGTGGCAGAAAAAAAAAGAGTTTTTATATAATTATTTAATAAATTGAAATAAATAAATAAATTATAATTTGATCAATATTTTAACAAAACTTATTATATATAATATTATATAAAAAAAAACAAATTATTTATTTTTTCTTTAAATATTTATAAAAATTAAACTGGCAGTAAATAAATTCATTTATTTAACATTTATTTAATTGTACAATTACTAAAGTATAGTTTTTGCAACGTGGCAGAAAAAAAAAGGTTAAAATTTAGTTTTTAAATAATTATTTAATAAATTGAAATAAATAATTTATAATTTAATGAATATTTTAACACAAGTTACATATAATATTATATAAAAAATACAAATTATTTATTTTTTCTTTAAATATTCATAAAAATTAAACTGGCAGTAATTCATTTATTTAATTGTACAATTACTAAAGTATAGTTTTTGCAACGCGGCAGAAAAAAAAGTGTTAAAAATTTAGTTTTTAAATAACTATTTAATAAATTGAAATAAATAAATTATAATTCAATCAATATTTTAACAAAACTTAAATATTATATAAAAAATACATTTTTTTTAAATATTCATAAAAATTAAACATTAGCAAAATGGTATTACTTTTTAATTTTATAAATTTATTTGCATAAATAAAAAAATAACTAATTAATTTACTAAATGCTTCCAGTTTTGATGTACTAAATATTCATCTGAAGTAAAGTTGTACATTTAAACAGATTTGGTTTTAAAAAAAAACTGTACCTCGGATCTATACTTGTTAATGACAGTGGTGTCAGGCCCAATCCATTAAGCGGTTGAGAACCTTGAGAGTTGGAGAAGCGAGCCGAGAAGCTGATTACTATTAATTGAAGTGGTGGTAGGTTGCAAAATACCGTCTAGATGCATACATTATTGCGATTTAAATAAGAATGTGAACGTATACCAATTTTGGAAATAAATTGTTTGAACTTAAAAAATAAACATCTTGTTACGTATAATTTATTTGTGTAATAGGCATTTTTATGTATTTTCTAAATTGAATGTAAAAATTAATGAGCGTATTTTGTCGTATCTTTTCTGTGTATGCACTGAAGAGGTAAAATGAATTCATTGTTTAATGATGATCATTCCCATTGAACTGCTGCTTCTTGCGTTGTTTCTACTTCGCTTCATCCTCGTTTCAGTGAGAGAGAATTCAGATGGGAAAGCGCGTTTCCACTTAAAATGGTTTGTCAATAAACATGATATGGAGTATAAGGAGATGCCATGGAAACTGCTTCGCAACCTCAAAAATACGAGGATGCTCTTGCTTAGATTGCTTAAAGCCAATCGGTTTTTAGGCACAATGCGCTTGGAATCTTCAAAACGTCTGGGGAGCGTTTTGGAAATTAGTCCCGAAATACAGTTTGCCTTCGTCAAGCTGACGACGTAATTTGATAATTAAATATGCAAATTTTCTTGTACCACCTGTCTCAAATTAATTTGGAACCTTTAGACTTTTCAGTGGAAATAATAATTAAAATTAATAAAGCAGTCTTCAAATATGACAAATTTTGGAATTTTCTATATATTAAATAATTAATTTCTATAACAATAAATTCATTTTTTATGACTTTTAAATTAAAAATAAGAATTAAAATATGAAAATAATTTAATTCTTAAAAAATAGTTTAGGAAAATTAATTGTAACAACCTGAAATGATGTTTGAAAACTGGATTACTAATACCTTTGTTACGTGTATCAAATGAATTTAAGATTATTAATAAAAACACATTTTAGAATTGTTGTAGTTTATATAATAAATTCCTAAAAGTGGTTGCAAAACCAAAACAAGACTCTTTAGATGAATTAGAAACATTGATTCAAAATTATGTTCGAGAACCGAAGTATTTTTGTAATTTGAGATTTTTGTTTGTTAACCATAATAATACTTAAAATAAATAGATTAAATTGTGTTTGAGAACTGAAATATTGTAAAATTTGGATTTTTGTTCGGAAAACGAGGTTCCTTTTTACTAAGGAGGAAGGAATTCAGAATTTCTCTCTTGGAAATTATAAATTATATACTTACTAAAAAGACGGTTAATTTGGTATGGACAAAGGCGTGTTTTGGAGTGTAAAATGTGCACGAAGCTCGTTAAAATATAATCGCACGTGAAAAGGTTAATTAGGAAACTGCGGTTTAAAAAGCAGACAGTCTGAGGGTAAACAGAGGAAGCGCTACATTTTAGATACTTAGCTAAATTCGCGTCCCGTTTTATAAGCGAGAACGGTCGGTGGTTTTCACGTGGTTGCGTTTTTCATTTTCCTTTCTTTACTTTCCTGAAAAACTTTCACGACGTCTTATAAACTCCAGCAGCGAAACGATGCAAGTTTAATGGGTATTGAACAAACAATTAGCCGCAGGAAGATTATAACATACAAACTAAAGTATTGTAAAATACTGAAACTTAAAATGTTTCAATAAATTTTTAGAAAAAAATGAAATTTTTAAAATATATTAATAATATCTTTTTTTTTTGCAAATATATTTAAATTTATAATTAATTGCAATCATTAAAAACCAATTTAAATAAATAATTGTGTCTTACAATGATGCTGTGTGAGATTTATTAGTAGGAGGTGAGTGCATCAGTGACTGTCGAGGACAGAAGGTAGTAAATTTCACTAGCTCACTAGAGGCAATCCATCCATCTATCTATCTTCCAAGAAAGTGCGACCTCGACGACTATTAGCTGGGTTTAAGTGTAGGTGCGATGAAAAGGTATTAGATGAATGGGGAAAATGAGAATGTGCGACAAACATAAAGAGTCCTGGACTTTGCGGAGGACTTACTTGATCCAGAGATGAATAGAAGAAGATATTCGATTGGAAATAATGTATGCATGTCGAGGGGAGGCCTCAAAACCTCTCGGGAAAAATAAAAAGGAAAAGTTGCAGAGAGGAAGGATGTGTGTTATCATTATTCCGATAAGTATTCTTTTTTTATATCTCACTTCTTTCTCTTCTTTTTAAATATTTATATGAATAAGTTTAAATTGTTATACGTGGACTGGATATAGCAGTTAAAGAAAATACAAAACGTGTTACAATTACAATTATTTGCAAAATTGATAATTTATTTTATGAAAAAGACAAATTTCTTCAGGAATATCATTTTTTTTCATGAATTTCTACAAATTATAGAAGAGTAGAAGAGTATACTAGAATTAAGTCAGAATTAAGATTAGAAAATTGTAGACTACTTCTAAAGTCAAGAATATAAAATTTAAAAGAAAATATATTATTAATACTTGCATTATTTATTAAATTTGAGTTAAAAACAGAAATGATAAAATGCGTAAAAGTTATTATTCCATTTTTGTTTAAACGGTTTAAATTCACTTATATAACTTATAGATTTTTTGGACAAAATATTTAAACTTTTGAAAACTATAAATCTTACTTTAACTGATGTTAAAACAATTTTAAATTATTGAGATGAAAAATTCGAAAATTGTATCAGGAAAGAAGAGAAGTAGTAGAAAATGTGTAAAAATATTTAAATTATACAGAAATAATTGATAGATCATTTGAAACTTTATTTATGTAAAATTATTATTATGAAGAATAAAATGATAAATTACAATATTTTCTTATAATTGTCTACTTTATTAATTATTAAACATTTAGTTTTGTGTATTTATAAACATACAATATTTTTTAATTAAAAAAAATAAATATTATTACATTTATTGTAAAAATTATATAATAATTAGTAAAATATGTCCTAAAAAACTTATGGAAAAAATAAGTATACAAAAATATGTAAATGAAACTAATAGAGGAAAGAACAGAAGCAGCAGAAAATTATGAAGAATTATGCAGAAATAATTGATAGATCTTTTTACACGTTTAAATTTAATCATTTGACATTTTATTAATTTAATTCATTTATTACTGAACATTCAAATTTCTATTTATAAATTTATAATATTTTTAACTTAAAAAAAATACAATAATTAGTAAAATATGTCCTAAAAATCTTATGATAAAACAAAGGCCCGCAGGCCTTATTTGGCCCTCATTCTTTTTCATGTGGCCCTGGTTCGCATTTGATTTATATTATAAATAAATTAAATAAAAAATATAAACTTGTTCGAATTAATTTTGTATAATTTAAATATTTAGTTTGACCCTTGCCTCGTAGTCACATTGATAATTTAGTGGAGGTCTGTTCCAACGCAATAAAAGCAAATTTATTTTTGTAGACTAATAATGAATAATTTCCATATTCAGCATCTTTTTACCACGAGGAGAATTACCATGTGCCAAGTTGAATCAATAGTTCCAGCATGCTAAGATACAGCAGAGAGGAGAAGATAATTTTCTGTGATTTATGACGCGATCAAATTTAACGCGGGATTAAACGGTTCGGTATACAAAGTGTGTATGTGCATATTATTAATTAGGGGTTCCGTTTTATTCGGGATCGGGGAATCCCCGAGGGATTCTCTTCCGTTAGCTTTAAAACCATCCAATTAACAATAATACAGAAGAGACGAAACGCTGTAGAGCAGATGAAAAATTTAATTTAAACAGTTCGATCGGTTTTTACATATGCAATCATGAAAATAAATCACACGGATTAATTATCCTTGATTATCTTTAATTTCAATTAAATAATCCCCAATAATTAACGACATGGAAACTCTTGTTTACATTTAATTTGATCTGTTTAATTATATGTAATTTTTATTTTGTTTGCTAGTGTTTCATTCGAATAATTGTAATTAGTTTCAACTTATTCGTGTCCAATTATATACAACTGTTATAATTGGAAATTATTAATTCCAGACAATTTTTTAATTTGCAGAAAACAATAATCATATTTTTTACAACCAAAAATATTTTTACTACAACCAAATTTAATACTATTAGCTGTATGGTCAAAAGTTACTAACATCCACAAAATTTAAAATTTTTGGTTAACGAAGTAATTTAGTGGAATGCATTCGTTAATCGAGGTATCACTTTTATTTTATTGCTTAATGATTTAACACATCTTATAAATTCGAATACAAATATAAGATCAACTCATGTCCAAATTCTAAATTAAAATTGGAGCAAAAACTATTTGCTTATAATCTTACATAATTGTACTGATTACAGTTATATGTTTTAGGAAGCCACTCTTACTTTTATCATTTTAGTCATTAAATAATAAAGGAAAATTAAGAATAAATATACTTGAAAAAAGAGATTAAATCAAAAATAAAGAACTCAAAGATTTTACACGAAAAAAATATAATAATTACTTAATAATTCATTCAAAAAACTTTTAATTCCACTTTGGTAATGAATGAATTTAAAATGAATATTTGTTAATTAATAGAAGATTTTAAGAATTTGAACAATTCTACTATATTAAAAATATTTTGTGTTGCATTTAAGAAAGTTTTAATTTCATTTGTAATTCATAGAAAAATTCAATACTTTTCTTAAAATTAATTAAAATATTTTCACAATTAATTTAGAATGTCCTATTCATATAAAGAACGTATTTATAGTACTTTAAAAGACAAATTGTAAATAAAAATATTATACAAAAAATATAATAATTAATTAATTTCCTGTTTCATTCAAAAAACTTTTAATTCCATTTTGGTAATCAATAAATAGAAAATTTCAAGAATTTAAACAATTCTATAATATTACATTTATTTTGTGTTGGATATGAGAGATTTTTAATTTCATTTGTAATTCATAGAAAAATTCAATCCTTTTCTTAAAATTGATTAAAATATTTTCACAACAAATTTAGAATATCTACAATAAAAATGTATTCATAGTTCTTTTAAAGACAAATTGATGAATATTTGTCAATCAATAGAAAATTTCATAAATAAATATTAGCAATTCCATTATTTTAAATTTATTTTGTGTTGCATTTAAGACATTTTTAATTTCATTTGTAATTCATAGAAAAAATCAATACTTTGCTTAAAATTGATTAAAATATTTTCACAATTAATTTAGAATGTCCTATTCATATAAAGAACGTATTTATAGTACTTTAAAAGACAAATTGTAAATAAAAATATTACACAAAAAATATAATAAAAAATTAATTTCTTGTTTCATTCAAAAAACTTTTAATTCCATTTTGGTAATCAATCAATAGAAAATTTCAAGAATTTGAACAATTTTATAATATTACATTTATTCTGTATTGGATTTAAGAGATTTTTAATTTAATTTGTAATTTATAAAAAAAATTCAATACTTTTCTTAAAATTGATTAAAATATTTTCACAATTAATTTAGAATGTCCTATTTATATAAAGAACGTATTTATAGCTCTTTTAAAGACAAATTGTAAATGAAAATATAAATGTAATAAAAAAACAGTTATAAATTTTAAATTTTATTATAAAGATAATCGACAGAAATGTTCTATTAACTCTCTTAGAATGAAACGAATTATAATAGTTAATAAATGTTAGATAATAAAGGATAATTAAAAATAACAATAATTGGAAAATTTCCATCAAATCAAAAATAATTTACATGAAAACTTTACACAAAAAAATATAGTGATTAATTAATTTCCTGTTTCATACAAAAAAACTTGTAATTCCACTTTGGTAATGGATAAATTTAAGATGAATATTTGTCAATCATTTGTCAATAGAAAATAATTCATTACATTTATTTTGTGTTGGATTTAAGAGATTTTTAATTTCATTTGTAATTCATAGAAAATTTAAACCCTTTTCTTAAAATTGATTAAAATATTTTCACAGTTAATTTAGAATACCCTATCTACATAATTAATTTATTTTAAAGACAAATTGTAAACGAAAATAAACATGTAACAAAAAAAAGTACTACATTTTATTATAAAGGAATTCGCCAGAAACATTCTATTAACTCTCTGAGAATGAGACGAATTGTAAGTATTTATCATATGCATAGCAAATCCCTTGCAACAGAATATTCAACAGCATCCCAACAGTCACATTTGATATCCTCATTATACCAGTCAGAACAGGACAATGGAGAAATTGCAAGCTTTTAAAATATCCTTCTCTTTCACTACTCCGGACAGAATACGAGAACGGTGGAAGTTTTTTTTTCACATGGTCTTAATGAAACCTCAGCCGAGCGACATATCAAATTGAGATTTTTTTCATATCCATTCTATAATTCCCATAAAAAAAATCAAAAATTCAATCGTGATTTATTAATTAACTAACAATTTTTTTGTTTGAAATCTTTTAAGAAAATAGTTTCACGTTTTGCATTTTAAATTCAGGGTAAACTCTGCGAAGGGTTTATGCATTATTCAGTGTATTCATTAAATAAATATTGTAATAATGTAGCGCAATGCAGAATTTTCGTGGGTCGAATTATATAATGAAATGGTTATATTTGTACAAAACTTGATGTTTTATGTTTATTATAATAGTTATTATAATGTAAATAAATTAAAAATTTTGATCAAATATAATTTATTTAATTGTTTTAAAGAATTATTAATTAATTATAAATTTCAATTCAATTCGAGGTTTGTGTACTAATTTCGAAATTACAATTTTATTTTTTGGAATTTCTACATTTCGATTTGGAAATTATTGGAGTCAAAAGTAAAAAACTGAAAAATAGACAAAATGAAAAAAAAATACTCATATTAAAGATTCAAACATATTAAGCGGATCAACATCAAATAAATCTATACTACAAACTATGAAAATACATTTTCATTAAGTAAACGCGACAATTAGAACGCAGGTTTATGGTCTAATAATCCTACTGGTTCTCCGTAATGGAAACTAAACCCGGTTTTATACTGAAATCTTAGAACCCACAGCAATCTGAAGGTTATCCTAATTCACAATTTCTTGATAACTTCTATATCGATACGCATCATTAATGTTTTATTTGGAAAACCCTATGCATAGACCCTCAAAATAATTAGTGGTTAAAGGATAGTTGGTAGCAAATTCCATCATCCTATATAAAATATTTTGATATGTACATTTATGTTTTGGTATGAAATAATTAGAATGTTTATTTTATTTTAACTGAAGTAGAAAGCTAATTATTTTTATTTATTTATTAATCAATTATATAATAAAAAAAAATATATAACAAACATTTTATTTATTAAACAGATAATTTTTTTATATATATTAATGCAAACTAATTCTGTAAAAGTTGTATATTTTCGAAAATATATCTTACATTTGCCTATCGATCTGAATATTTATACAATAAAATTATGTTAAATTAAAGAAATCAAGAATTTTTTATTATGTAATTTGACTAAATATTTATAATATTTAATAAATATAATAATGAAATATAAATATAATATAGTAAAAGTTTGATTTCTTAATCTGAAGTTTAATCTGCGTATTTATCTGAAACGGGAATAATGAAATTATTTTTAAATAAAAGATGTAATTAAGTTTTCTAATTGAAGAACATTAAATATCAATATTTATCTGAATTTATATACAATAAAATTAAAAAAATCAACAATATTTTATTATGTAATTTGACTTAATAAATATATTGAAGAAATATAAATATAATATAGTAAAAGTTTGATTTCTTAATCTGAAGTTTAAATGCGTATTTATCTGAAACGAGAATAATGAATTTTTTTTAAGTAAAGGATGTAATTAAATTTTCTAATTGGAGAACATTAAATATAAGTTTTTATCTAAATTTATTTGCAATAAAATGAAGTTCAATTAAAGAATTCAACAATTTTTTATTATATAATTTAACTTAATAAATATGTTTTTAAATAACTTTTAAAACATTCAATTTATCTGAATTTATATACAAAAATAATAAATTCAAGTAAAGAAATCAATATTTTTTTATTATGTAATTTGATTAAATATTTCTATTATTTCATAAATACATTGAAGCAATATAAATATAATATAGTAAACATTTAATTTATTAATCTGATGCGTAGTTATCTAAAACGGGAACAAAGAAGTTATATAATTGAAGCGTAATAAATATCATTATTTGTATGAATTTCTATACAATAAAATTAAGTTCAATTAAAGAAATCATGAAGTTTAAATGTGTATTTATATGAAACGGTAATAATAAAATTGTTTTTAAATAAAGGATGTAATTAACTTTTTTAATTAGAGCACAATAACATCGAAATATATGTTTACATGACATGTTATTATTTCAGTACACAGTTGTACAGCCTTTTTGAATGTCACGTGTTTATCAATATGATCATTATTTTATGTACAGAAAATGGAATATAAATCCGAAAACAATACAGTTTTATTATTTGTATTCAAAAGTTTCTCACAAGCCCAATTAAAGTTTATATTTGAATATAAAAGAATACTCTGTCATCTTCCGACGGTATGCATTTAGTTTTACCCAAGTCAAACATCTTGCGGGGAATGCGAAGAAGAAGAAGGAGCAGAGAAAAATCTCATTTGATTCGCTTTAATTTCGAAGTAATCTGAATTAATTAAAAAGCTCTTGAATAATTTTCCAGCTGAAATTAAGTATTGGAGAGGTCCGGATTCTCATTTGGACTGTATTTTTTTTTTATTTGCCGAAGAAGTCGGCAATTTTGGCCTGTCCATCCCGGAACTATCGAAGCTTCTCCCCCCAAAACGGCGTTAATCTTCATCCGTGACGTGAATCAATACAAGCCGAAACTGGAGTTTTAGTTTGATTGACAAATTAATTACACATTTATTTAGGCGTCTGCTATGAAATTCACGTGCTGAGAAAAGCACTTTCTTTTGTGTATTTTCAATAGCTGCGTGTTTCTTTTTATGAATGGTTAAGTGCATAAAAATTAATGAAATCTTGAATAAAGGTTTTCTTTGTTGTTAAACTTTTGATAAAATAAATTATACTAAAAGTTAAAACCATTATTTTGATTATGTAATATTTCTTAGAATAAAACTACAATTGTTTGTTAATAATATGATTAATATGATTAAGGGTTATTCTTCACAGACGCCGATGTTGAAGGTACTTTTGTTAAACTTTAGTTAAGGTTATTCTGCAAGATAAACCGCTGATAGTTAAGGTCCTTTTTAATAAACACGGAGACAAATTACAGCGAGACGCAAGATTGCTTCAAAGCTTTAATCAAGACGCGCTTCAGGAACTTTTGCGTGCAATTACAAACACTTGGGAGTTTTCATCAATTCAAGGGCAAAGTTGTGCGATTAAAATAAACGGTTGGGTTACCTTACGTCCAGAAGATTTTGTGGAAGACTACGAAGATCCTTTTCTTCTTCCTCCTTAGGTTTCGGATGCTGTTTTACGTGCGGGAAAGGTTTTGGCGCTGCGAGACGTGTTTACGTTAGATGCTACTCTAACCGCTGTAAAAGCACAACTGAAACGCTGAAAGCGCGCTGAAACGAGCTTGGCGAGGCGGCACGAAAGGGCTCGAGGCGGTCCCCATTTTTCAATATGAATATACATAAATTAAACTTCAATATTTCAGCACAAAACTCGGCACACGCACATACATACCATTAGAATCCGCGAGAAATGTTATATATTATTTGATTCGCAGGGGTGGAAAAGCGGACGAATGTATATTCCCTCTTTTCATACACCATGGATTTCACCCAAGAAATTCATTACCGCGTATATTCCCTAAATACTCTATGTATCATTTTTTTCCCCACTTTTTCATTAAATTTAAATATTTTATTAAATACTTCAAGATTTATTTATTTTCATTTTGATTATTTCTTGTATTTTTCAAATGTACTACTTTCAAGTAAGTTAATCAATAATTTTATTAATACTTCATTATTGTCTACATTAATTAATTAATTTACATTAAAATATTAAGTTTCATTTAAATATAAATAAATTATTAAAATCTCAATAAAACAATTAATAATTTTTCATTAATTACAAATTGTTTACATTCATAAATAAATTTGGATTAAATTATAATGTTTTATAAAAAAATAAATAAATATTACACAAAATTTATTCTACATACAAACGCCTAAAAATATAAATAAATTGCTCAAATTTTATTGTAACTAAAATGTTTAATTAAAATTAATTCATTTTAATACTTGAAAATCCTGAACTATTATATTTTATTTATTATAATATTTATTAACTTATTCTTATTATTATTACATAATTTACAATAAATTTATGCATTTTACGCAAAAGATCAGTATTTAATGTTAAAAATCTATTATGTAATAAATCCTATATTAAATGAAGTCACTTGCAATAAATTCGATTGTATAACATGAAATTTTTGTCTTGAAGATTTAGTAAAGAGGAAAGATCTACTTATTACACATTGAACACGCGTTTTTCAAACTGTACTTATGAAAAAAAAATAATATATGAACATTTTTTTAAATAATTTTTTAGAAATTGACCTCCAATTTTTAATATCTTTAAAAATATTTATATTATAACAAAAAAAGGCGCTAACAGATATATTTCAAAGTAAAACGTACTAATAAAAAGTTTGGAAACTGATTTTGCACATGAAAATCCTAAACCATTATATTTTTCAGATTTAGTTTTTTCTAATATTTATTAACTAGTATAAATAATAAAAATAATATTTAAAGTAAATATTCATATTATAATTACATAATTTACAATAAATTTACGCATTTTACGCAAAAGATCAGTATTTAATGTTAAAAATCTATTATGTAATAAATCCTATTTTAAATGAAGTCACTTGCAATAAATTCGATTGTATAACATGAAAATTTCGCCTTAAAGATTCAGTTAAATTAATTACACATTTAACAAGCGGTTATCAAATTGTACTTATGAAAAAAATAATATAATATATGAACATTTTTTTAAATAATTTTTTAGAAATTGACCCCAATTTTTAATATTTTTAAAAATGTTTAAATGTTAACAAAAAAGACGCTAACATATATATTTCAGTGAAGCACACTAACAAAAAGTTTAGAAACCGCTACATTAAACAGAAATTTTTCATTAAATACTGAAAAATTTATTTTTTCATATCGTTGTGCGTTGAGAATATTACTTAATAAAAACTGCTTTCAAAATATTATTTAAAAGAAACATTCTTTATATTACAGAAATTCAAGCATTATAAAAATAAATTTTAGTGGTAAATTTAGGAAATTGCAGTAACTAAATATTTTCTATACTAAGCACAATAATTATTAATAAATACTACATAATAAATTTTATTTTTCATTAAATAATTTTCATGAATATGTATGGGAAATTACTTGAACGTAATTAAAAAACGTTTTTTTTATAATTAAATTTAAATAATTCATTAAATATCGTGAGATTTTTTTTTGTTGCATTTGCAATTTTCTATCTACGCTGAAAGCTTTACTTAATGTAAAAACAACTAAAAGTTTCTGTTCCTATGAAGCTTATCTTGCACACAGACGCACTGCAACTTTTTGTTCAAAGCTTTAAAGCGATGTTAAGGTTTTCACTTCATAAACTCAGAAGATTGAAAGCACTTTTCAATTTTTTATTTTATTTTTAAACATTTTTTTATATTCAATCCAAATTTTTATATCTATCTAATTGTGTACTATAGTATTAAAATTATCATTGTAGTGTGAAAATATGCAAATTTAATTATAGTTAACTATTTTTAACGAAATGTTTGTTAATTTTAATTTTAAAGCTAAAATTAACAAAATATTTTATTTTATTAATAAACTTTGTATATATATATATAATTTATTGGCCAGACAGCAACATACAAAAAAAAAAAAAAAAACATTCCATAGATAAATACAAATCATAATAAACCAAAATAAAAATAACAACTCTCAAAATAATTAAGTAAATTCTAACATAAATTAAGAAAACCAAAAAAAAAAAAAAAATACAGTCTACATGCTGGCCAAAGGGCTATCGACCGAGGTCTTTCCGCCCGGGAACTTAAATTAACAATAGGACATTATTCAAATATATACATGTCAAAACGAGAAAAAAAAAAAAAAAAAAAAAAGCAGCATATTAGGAATTAGGAGGGGTTTCAATCAAGGGACATTAGGTATTGGAAAAGGGTTAATGTGGGATATTTAAATTTGGGAAGGATATTTGGATTTCGAGGGGCACAAAATTTAGAGAGGGAGGCGATGTTGGAATCCTTGGATTTAAATTTCAAGGAGAGGGAATGGTATCGGTCAAGGAGAGGGACTATTTTGGTTTTGGAGTAAAGGAGATCATTAGGAGGATTGTGTAGAGGATTATTAGGATGTCGTATTTTGGTGAGGATACGAAGGGCGGAACGCTCGGATACGGAGAGGTTTTTTAAGACGGGATTTCGGCATTGGGAAAGAAGTGGGAAACCGTAGTCCAGGATGGGACGGCAAATGGATTTGTAAATGGATGTTTGGCACCGTATGGATATTTCGGAGTTACGGAAGGTTAAGGAACGGAAATGACGGGATCTGGTTTTAATTTTGGATTTGAGTTGTTTGGAGTGGGAATTGAGGTTAAGTTTAGGATCAAGAAGGATTCCAAGGTATTTAACGAGTGGTGATGGGAAAATGTTATGATTATCCACCGTAACATGTGGAGACGAAGGGGATATGCGGTGGAAAGGAGCAAGGAGTAAACTTTGTATTATTGTTGGAATTCATTTATTTTTTTGAATATAAACTTTACAATGTTCTGATGTATAACGGAAAAAATAGTATGAAATTTTACAGAAATAATTATAATATTAATTGAAAATAAAAATAGATAAATTCAATAATAAGCAATGACCAAAACAAAGAAAATATAAATGGATTTTACATTAAAAAGGCAAAAAAAAAATAATACATGCAGACCGTTGATTTAATTACATTTTCAGTCTTCAAACAACAACCCACACTATATATTCTCTTTCATTTTTTGTTGCTGTTACTCGTTGGCGGTGATTTTAGAATTATTTCAAGCTATTTGTAGAGCACAAAACGTGTGTTTTGGAATTTCCATGTCATTCGCAGACTTGGAATAAAACGCTTCCACAGTTGACTTAATACAATTTTAAACCTTCAAAAAGCAATCTCTTCTCTCCTGTTTACATTTTCATACTGAAAATAAAATATGTTCACTAATGTTACAACATGTCAGGTAAATGTATATTATATTACAATATAATATAAAAAAATTAAAAGTAAATATTTTTTATCAATACAGATTTCAGCGTTTTTTTAAATTTATTTTAATTAATAAATTAGCAGTAAACTTTTAATCTTTCTTTAAAATTAAATATAATAAAGTTATTATAGTGTTAATTAAATAATACATAAAATAAAGTATATTAGAAATATTTCTTTTTTAAAGTTTTTCGAAAGTTTGATTTTGTGGTAAAATTAATTAAAAATTAGATCAGATTTTTAATTAATTTTACCACTTTATTTATCCGCTTTATTTATTAAATATCAATATAGAAATAAATGTAAGAAGTAAAGTATTAAACAAATTAACTTTTCCTATATTTTCGATCAAATTTCTACAAAAAAAAACAACTCATTATTATAAATAGAATTTTAAAACTGAACACCGAATGAAAGCTATTTATTTACAAAATTGTTATCGAATTAATTTAGTTTTATGGACTTTATAAAGTAACTCCAACATTGGAATACTTCAGCAATTCTAATCGAAAACTATGCGTATAATCACTGAAGCGCAAAGCTATGTACCCAATTGCACAACGTACAATTCAGAGGAATCTCACAAGCTTTACAGACTTCAGTGAACATATTTTTAAAAAAACGCAAATTACAATATTTTAACATATAGATTTATAAAATATAAATTTCTATTTCAATCGATTTTTAATTTCAATTTTGAATGATTTCTTTCAGGTTTTTAGCGATTAATTAATTAATGTTTTATCTTAGTAATTAATAAACTTTTATAAATATTTAATAGATTTTTTTAATTTTTACTCACACCATGTAAATTTAAAAATATTTTCAAAAAGGGTTCATAATTTGTAATTTTTTAATAAATTCATGTTTTAAAGATGATTTGTTTATTTTTTATTGATTTATTTTATTATTAATAATTTTAACGAAATAAATGATTTTAATTTATAAAATAAAAATTATTAATTATAAATAAAAAAATTTCTATTCAATAATTGTTTATAAATGTAATTTTCGTGACGAAGAGATAATATTGTTTACAAGTTTGAGAATCGCAGCTGCGAATTGCACGTGCAAATTTATTATCGCGACGAAGAGATAAACGACGTTTTTGTTACCATATAAGGATTGTTTACATGTTCGAGAATCGCAGGTGTTCATTAGTCATCGATATAAACGGACGAGTGACGTTTTCGTAAAATAATTTAAGGATTGTTTAAAACCGCTGAGATTCATCGGGTCGTAGATCGGGCGTTTTCGTGTTCATAAAAATATTGTTTAAACGTTTGAGATTCGCAACGTTTTTTTAAACATATGAAAATTGTTTAAACGTTTTAACACGTTCGCCGAGCGACATTTTCAAAAACGGCTACAAATTTTAATTAATTATTTGTAAAATAAAAATACAAAACATGTATTTATGGGAAAGATATTGAATTTAAATAATTTTTAATTCCTTTTTTAATTATACTAGTTATATCGTATAAAATACTACGAGTTTGATCATTTTTGACGTAGGTAAAACAAAAACGTTCTACGAATTAACTGGTAATAAAATTATTGCAATTAATTACAGAATTACAAAAATATTAATTTTCGTTACATCCATTAATTAAAAAGAAAATATGCAACCAAAGTGTAAGTATTTATGAATAAATCATTCAACTATAATAAATTTTATACAAAAAGTACTAACATTTTCTATATATTTATTTTTTTCCAAAATAGTTAATAATTACTATTAATTTGGGCATAATAGCCTTTTGCAACAATTACATTTTAATTTATTTATATTGTATTGAGTTTGTTTTTATTTTAGTTGTAATTTATTGCTGCAATAAATATTAATATTTTTGTAATTTTTATTGTGGATTCCACTATCCACTTATAATTATTACTTATTATACATTTCTTGATTATAAATATCGTTTATAAAGTAAACTTAATTAAAAACATTTTTAGAAAAAATAATTTAAATTACTTTTAAAAAGCAATTAAATTTATAAACTGAACTAATTTATATTTTGTTCCACGAATTTAGTATTGATCGCAGCGTAATCCATATTTTTCTTATATGAAAATTACAAGTGCATAAAAATTGTATTATTATTGATTGAATCAATTCTTAAACTTAATTAAAATCATTTTTAGTGAAATTATTTTTAATTAATTTTATAAAGCGATTTAATAATTCAAATTGCATATTTATAATGTTTATTGTACATTTATAATATGAACTAATTTCATTTTTTTCCATATTTTTCTTACATGAAAATTGCAAAAATGCATATAATTTTCCAATTTTTTCATAATTATAAAATTAAACAATTCTAATTAAAAATAATAATTTATTTCAAACGTTAAATTATATTTATTGCAATTAATTTGCCAAATCTATATCTATTTCCATTACAAGTATAAGATATAAAATGAAAATAAGTAAATTAAGAGACAGTTTGTCAGTTAATAATGACGGTGATGATGTAATGCGTAGGGTACAAACATAGTAATTAAAGCACATATTCAGCTTTCCTACAAATTTTGTGCGGTGATAGATTCGATGAAACATATGTTTGTAACGAAACATGTGTAAATCTGGGTTGGAAGTTGCTGCGCGATAATCACTCATGGGACCACTGTTTCCAGTTAATTTCGTTACGGAGAAAGCCTCAGCTTGATGCTACAGTTCGTTAAACATCTATTCCACTCTTATATATGTATATTATATATACAATTTATTTTACTATTAAATATCTCATATGTACTAGCAATATTAATTTTATTATTTTCCAATTTTTTTGGTATAAAATATAGTTTACAAATAGCTTTCACCAGTACTTTTAGATTAGAATCGCTGTAGAATTTCAATGTTTAGTTATTAGGTGTTACCCAAAGTTGGATTCCGTAGATCCACACTAAGGTAGTGAATACTTTATTTTCTATAATCTTGACTCAAGAAACCAATATAATTTTGAAATAATGCCTTGTGATTCGAAAATCTAAAATGATTCCCAAGTATTTAGCGTTATTATCAATAATTGTGTTGTGTTCTTTCTAAATAATGAATAGAAAATGTCCAGACTTCTAGTTTTATACACTACTTATTTAACTAATTTTGATCTAAGCTATTCTGAAGTTTACTATGGGATTTCACTATTGTCAAGTAAGTTTATGGCCAAAATATTGGTATTATTTTCCAAATTTACAATATCGTTTAAACATACCAGACTTTCAGATTGGAATTGTTGTGTAATTTCAATGTTTGAGTTACTAGGTGTTTCCCAAAGTTGAATGTTGTAGATCCATACTACCTATTTTTTTTCCAAATTTAAAATATCTTTGAAACATACAAGACTTTTAGGTTAGAATCGTTGTAGAATTTCAATGTTTGAGTTACTAGGTATTTCCCAAAGTTGGATGTTGTAGATCCATACTACCTATTTTTTTTCTGTGATCTTTTCCCAAGAAGCTAATATAATTTTGAAAATTTTATGCCCATCTGGTTGAGATATATTTTTTGCTTGTGTATCAAAGATATAAATTCATTCCTAAATATTGTTGTTTAACATGTTTAGACTTCTTTTTATTAGGTTTTATACGTCTCTTATTTAACTAATTTACAATTTGAAACTATTCTAAAGTTTACTATTATGTCATTTTAGTCTTTGGGGCTTCCACTAGTTTTATGCAAGTTTATGACCAAAATATTTAAAATATCGTTTAAAAATAGCAGACTTTCAGATGAATCATTGTCGAATTTAAATGTTTGAGTTACTAGGTGTTCCCCAAAGTTGTATGCACACTACCTTATTTTTGAATACTTTATTTTCAAAAATCTTTTCCCAAAAAACTAATATAATTTTGAAAATTTGATGCCCGTTTGGTTAAAATCTAAAATCATTCGTCATCTAAGTCATTTTGAAGTTCTACAATTGATGATAAAACGATGGTATCATACGAAAAAGTGATATCTCCAGTTGGGTAGTTGCTAGTAGATCATGTAAATTCTACATTGAATGATAAATATGAAATATTGTTGATTTTAATATAAATTTTGTGATGGAAAATAGTTGACGTAAACTCAATAATAAACACATATAATTTTTTGATATTATAATGTGTATAATGTATATCAGTGTAAGGTATAAGATCTTGTGAATAATATAGGAAATCTTATTTACTCATTTGGGAGATAATTGAGTTTGTGCGGGTTTGGAACGCATTAGTCGATCGAACCGCTTCTCTCCTTATATAAATTGGTTTTGTCAAAATGCCCTCTTCCGTAAATTTTTCGAGACATCCACCATTTTCCTGCTTTTAACAAAAACTTTTAAATATCAAATAATATACACTATAACTCATAATTCTATTACAACAAAAAAAGTTATGTATTATATAAATATTTAGATTTTCATATCCCTATGGTCCCAATAAAACCCCGCAAGCAAATCGAATTTACCCTCCAATTTTCGTCCCTAACTCAATCACATTGGCCCTTTGATATTTACTTGATAGTTGATACAAACATAATTTATATTACGCTCTGCATACGATTTTCCAGTAATATTATATTAATATTTCTAATAAGTAAATTTAGTTTCATTTCTGGGTCATCATATTGCTGCAGCGTGTAATGAATCCAAAGCGTTCATCTACGATTCCTGCAATGATAACTTTGCGGCACGCATAATTTTAACTCGCTTAACACGTCATAATTTGCGCAAACTGTATCTTTATTGCGGAAGCAAATTAACCAAGTTTATTTTACACGAAACCTCCATTTATCGCAAGATAAGAATAGATTCATCAACAAAAATTATGATTTAAACAGTAAAAACAAACATAAATTTTGTTTTTAATTTTTTATCAATATTATATTATTTTCATATCTAATTATAAATTTATAATATGAAATCCATTTCGTAAATAATTATTAAAATCCCGGCGCATCCACAGTATATTTTCATTACATGTACTACATAATAATTTGAGTAATATATGCGAGCGGCGAATTGCGCTCCGAATGCTATTGATAATAGTGCATAACATTCCGAGCATTGTGTATTAAACGCAGTTGACCGGAACCGGAATTCCGGAAGCGCGCTGCAAATTTAAAAAACTCACACTGCTTCTCCATTTTTTTTTGTTCAATATTCATGCATTTTTCGCTTGAAATAACAGAACGGTAATCTCAAATCTCTACCCTCTAATAACAAAAGTGACCAAAAAAAAATATGCTGCAGTTTCGTAACGTTTTCGTAACATATTTTTAATGAGGAATGTTGATTTTGGGTCAGTTTTTTTTTATAAAATCAATATTAGACAAAAAATAGTATTTTATTAATATTTATTACTAAATTTATATAGACTTTGACTACATTATTATATATTTTAGTTAATGAAACTTATTGTAAATTTTTAAAGAAATTTAAAAAAATATATAATGTTTTTATATTAAAATTCTGCTTTGGCTATTTAATAAATTACGTATTTTTATGTAACTATACCAAATTTTATTGAAATCTCTCCAACAGTTAAAAAGATATTTAAAAATATTATTATTCGCACATCTTCAACAAATTGCTTAAATTTTAATCAACAATTTTTGAAAGACTTCAAGTATTTTGATATGAAAAGATTTATATGAATCAGTTTTTAATTAATTTTGTTTAGATAAAATCAATATTAGAAAAAAAAATAATTTATTAAGATTTATTGTTAAATTTAAATAAACTTTGACTACAATATTAGATATAAAAATGATTGTAAATTATATTTTAAAAAAAAGATTTTTTTTTAAACATAAATTATTTTTATAGCAATTGTACCAAACTTTAATGAAATCTGTCCTATAGTTTAATAGATATAAAAAAATCTTTATTCGTACATCTATAAAGTATCGCTTAAATTTAAATCAATAATTTCTGAAAGACTTCAAGAATTTTGATATAAAACATAATCGAAAGTATTTTTTCTTAAATAAATAAACATCCTCCAAAAAAGTTATAAAGGCGCAAATTTAGAAAAAAATCTGTCAAAGTGTTTACAAAATATTACAAGAAAAACGTATTTTTATTCGCGCAACTTTAACGTTCTTCATGGATTTTGAAATTAAAAGATTTATAAAAAACTCATATACATCGAAAATAATAAATAATCACCCCTGAATAATTTTAAAATATCTATTGAACTAGGATTTATATTAAAATAGTGTTTAATTTATTTTATAAGCCCTTTGGTCAATAATAATTTTAAATAAATGTACCAAATTTTATCGATTTAAATAAGATGATATTTT
This sequence comes from Nicrophorus investigator, assembly GCA_963457615.1. NCBI lineage: Eukaryota > Metazoa > Arthropoda > Insecta > Coleoptera > Silphidae > Nicrophorus > Nicrophorus investigator. The sequence goes on along the minus strand of OY735142.1, from coordinate 8,917,666 downwards.
TTTCAAATAAAAAATAGTTAAAACATTTTATTTTATTAATTTAATAAAATATATAATTAATACTAATTAGTGTGTGAGTCTGCGCAATGATTAATTTAAATTTGATCCAGTCGATATTTGGTAACACGTCGAGAATCCCCTTGAAATATGAATTAATAAACAGCGCGAAACGTACAATAATATTGTCGTTGAATCACGTAACAAGTTTATCAATAATACAAAACCAGTACCGGTTCATTCCTGTTTATTTTCCGTTGAGCAAACTTGAAGAATTGGAGTCGTGTGAATGTTTCCCTCTCTTTCGATTGGTCGCTTACTTTGACAAAAGGTGACACCGGAAGCCTCAGGTTTGCAGCGCGATAATTAATTTTCGCGTATCAAAGATAACTAGCTAAGTTATAATGGCTTGTTACCGACGGAAACTATTGCTAACTAATTAATTATCATTTGCCGAGGGAAAAAAAAACTTCACCTTCATTAAAACTTCGCTTCGATTGCTGTCTGACGCTTTCAGAACTTTGCGCTCACAATTATTTTTCTTAATGAAATCACAATTTTGGTATATTAGAATATATACTATAAATTGTATCTATATTTTGTATAATATATCGAATAAACCTGTTTTTATTTATATTATTAAAATTTATTATATTTATTATTTTCATATTTTTGTCTATATTTCTCTGTTATGCAATTTTAAATTAGTATTTTTGTGAATGAATTACTATATTTTTTTAATAAACAATTTGCGCTTTGAAAACGGTTTATATCATTTTCCATTCATTATCGTAGATATAATTTCGAACAGCGTTCTAAAATAATTTTAGAAATTAATTCAGTGATTCTTTTGACTTTATTTTTTTTTATTGATAAATTTTTAGTAAAATAACATTTTATTTTATATAATATCGATTAGTCCAATAAATAATTTCATAATTTTAGGTACGAAACAGAACTTTTTTTATAATGTTGCCATTTTTATCCATTTCATAAGTAACAAAAAAACAGAAATTCGCAAACCTATATACAATTATTTTTTTCATGAAGCGAATTTTGTAACGAATGAGATCTGATGATGCTAAATCAGGTGTATATGATGAATGAATGAACATTCGAATAAAAATCTTTAATTTTTTCTGAATCTATAGTGAAACGTGTGGCCTTGCAATCTCGATAAGCCTGACAGAACGTTTATCATCGCTAAGACTAAAATCTCCAACACGTAACTTTTCGAACCACTTTTGCACAATTCTTTCATTCATAGACATCAGAAATCCTTTTTTTTATTTGATCTTTCTTTTGCGAAAATAAAAAATATAATCACACGAAAATACACCTTTAATTATAAAAAAATACTATAATATTTGGACAAAAACTTTTGTAAATTGCTCAATCTAATCTCAGCTTTCAGAATTTGGTTACAATTAGTCATAGTTCGTCTCAAATGGAAAGGTAGAATAGATCAAAGCATTAATTAATATAATAATGATGTGTTATTCAACAAGTAGCCATGTACCATCGATCTGAATCGTTACAAGATATCCGTTATAATAGGTGGGTTCTGTAATTTGACGTGCTCCGGTCTGCATCTCGAGGTTTCAGTCTATAATCCGATCCGAACGCTTCAGGTTGCGCTCATATTTTAACACGGAAAACGGTATATGGATATACTGATTAGTGCAGTGCAGCATGGATTTTGTATTGTGCTTGAATTATTAATAATTCGATCGAATCTCATGCTGCATGAAGCATGTCCAAACTAAATATTACAAATTTCATGCAACATAAAATATAGTTTTTTTGTTGTTAGAAAACTTTTCTTTTAGTTACATTTTCTTATTAATACAAACAACATGAAGACTAAGTTAGAATTGAACGGTTTTTTTACTTTTATTATAATTATTATGAGATTCTAACTAATCATTATTACGTAACACCTCTCATTTTTTATTAAATTATTGTGACTTTTGCGTTAAGCAATTAAAAAAGTTGATTATTTAGAATAAGTTATAGTTTACAAATATTCTGATTCTTAATAAGCATAACGTTCTTATAACAAATATTTTTACAAAAAATTATTGGTCAAAATACAATTATTTTGACTATTTTCTATTATTATTTTTTATAATTTTTAAAGTCTAAAATCATAAATTACAAATAACTTAATTAGCTAGTACTATGATTGATTTATATACAAATAAATCTTGCTTTTCGAATACCTCGTTTTTTCGAACAATTTAATTTCCACATAAGAAACAGAATATTTCAGCGGATTTTTTTTTCTAATTATTTTATTTGCTGTATTGATTCGCCACGCAATGTATACTTTTAAACATGTCACATATTTAAATTAATTTCAATATTTTTTAAATTATTTTATAAACCTGAGCTGCAGTTCCTTTGATGTTCTAAAAGCCGAAATCACAAGCGAAATAATTTGGATTTAATTAATTTTACTACGCAAACATGTTTTAAGTTGCTTTTTTTTAAATTATATTTTTTTTTTCAGTTTCTTTTGCCAATTTATTCATGTAAAGTTTTCAAAAATTCAATTTTATTTCCTCCTGAAACCGTTTTCGTTATTTTCTCATTTTCACTTCAATCAAACAAATTTTATGTATGTTTTCAGTAAATTTAGTTATTTTTAATTTAAAACTTTACATTAATATTTATAATAATTGGCACTTTAATTTTTTTTATGTTTTCGTTAAATTTCAACTTTGATTTTGACTTGATTTTAAAATAATATTACAATTAACAATTACTATCACCCCCCCGACTTACACGAACTTGGAGTTACGCGATTCTTGATCTTCAGTATTTCTCATAATGTGATTCGCATTGGACATGTTTCGTACTAAATCTACATGCTCGTTTTCGTGTACCCCAAGTTACGCTAATTCGATTTACACGATTTTCGTCGATTATCGCATACCTTTGAGATATTACTGTAAAATTTAAATATATAAACAGAAAATGTCCTATTATTATCAATCTAATCATGACTTTAGTTCTCTCAATACAAAAATATTATTTATTGTATTTGGTAATTGCAGATAAAATATATTATGTAATACTTTTCTTAAATTTTGTGTAGCTCATTTTAGTAATAAAACTAATAACTAATTTGTAAATTAATGTGCATGTTGTAACATGTAATATTTCAAGAAAATGTAAATATGTAATCAGAAAATGTACTGTTATTATAAATTTAATCATAACTTTAGTTCATTCAAATCAAAAAAATATTTATTTATTGCAGATACAATATATTATGTAACATTTATTTTAGTAATAAAACTGATAACTAATGTGTAAATTAATATGTGAGAACATGAATTATTTAAAACAAATGTACTATTATTATAAATTGAAACATGACTTTAGTTCTATTAAATAATGTTAATAAATAATATTTAGAGTTACAATATATTATGTAATGTTTCAAGAAAATTTAAATATGTAATCAGAAAATGTATGTGTTTCTATTGACGGAGTGTGTGTTTATCAACAAGTTACTTGGAAAGTACCTATTTTGGAAAGGGAACATTACATAATTTTCGTAATTTATTATTTGAAAATGTACTATTAATATAAATTTAATCATGACTTTAGTTCTTTCGAATCGAATAAAATTATTACTGAAGGAAGGTGTTGAAAAGTATAATTTTAATTAATGCTTGTTTGCACAAAAGGAAAACGTCGTAAAGCGGTCCCCTGTACAAGTGCGGCTTTTAATGATAAACATCATATAATATAATTGGTGGGGTTCAAGAACGAAATTGATATAAAAGACCAGACGTTATTTAATTAAAGTTGAATTAGCGTTCGTCGGTCGATGGTAGCCGTAAAAAATGGCCGGTTCGTGAGTTTCATAGCGATGCAACGGACGGTGGTGGTTGTGTGGTACAAGCAGCCCTCCATATATACATACAAACTCTGTTGGAGAGTGAATATTGCGTTGGTGAATTTGTGCATGAAGTTGTCGTGCATTGATCCCAGACTGCCTAGGTTGCTGACTCGACCACTTTAATGAGGGACTACTAACGATTCCCTTGGTGATGGGTATCTCACCAATGGAGCCTTTAATCCCTTCTGTTCTTCTGTGCACGCTCCCAAACGACTCCCCCACATTAAATTCTACACATATTTCCATGAGCGCATTTTTTTTATGTGGATATTTTCATGTTTTACTCTACCGAACATTTACATGATATATTACAACTGATAATAACGTATTTTTATATATGTATGTGTTTATATTTCATCATTTATTAAAAAATATAGAAATATTTCTTTCTCTATATAATAAATGACAAATATTTTGCCTAAACATCTTTTTATATTAGTTTTCCTTTATGAATTCATTTAATTATATTTATTATTAATAATAATTACTATTATATTCATTATAAAAAACGTAAAATCAAATAATAAAAATCAAAACATATTTAATAAAAAATCAAAAAAATTATTTTTTATTAATTATATAATTTTAGTTTTGAGATTCAAACTTACTCTCAGATGTTGTGAAATAAATATATAATGATTCTTTCAGGAAATTGTCAATGATAAACATATGTCACCATCTGTTGTTTATTCTAAGCACTTTCACAATTATCCTATTAATTTGTACTTAAAGTGATTTAAATCCTATTTAAAGACGGAATTTATACTTTATAGAGGAAATATTGGATGTTCTTTATAAAATTAATTAATAATTTAATTTAAAAATAATGATAATGAAATAATAAACTCCAATTTATATGACCCCCGATTTACACTTCAGAAAACCGTGTAAATCAAAATCACGGATTTTTATACGAAAAACCAAGAACAAACTAAAATATCCATAATTTAGTGAATTATTTCAACGTAAAATAAAAATATTTATTATATCACTAAAAATAGTCTGATGAAGAAACCGTGTAAATCAAAATCGTGGATTTTTATACGTAAAACCTTGTAAATCGAGAACAAACTAAAATATACATAATAATTTCAACATTAAATAAAAATATTATATTTTTAAGGTATAAGTACAGATATCCTTTGATTCACACTGAAGATAGTTTAATGAGGAAAATGTCTAAATCAAAATCGTGGATTTTATGGTATTAAATTATGAAAAACCGTGGAAAAGCGAAATCGGGTATTATAATCCACAATTTGTTTAATATTGTGCGTCCAAATATAGAAGCTTGTTCGACGGATTATGTAAGGGATTGTTCTGTTTGCGTAATCTATACGAATCATGTACTGTCCACATAACTGAGGCTTCCTTTGTTGAAATTTGTTCATCTCTTCAACACATAAATCATACAAAAACGTATTTTTTTAATTTTCTCAACAACAAAAATTTTACATATAACTTCTAATTTTTATTTACTTTGTAATTAGTTTTTGAGATACACAATTATTATTTTTTTTTGTTTTTTATTGGTTCTTGGGAAATTTACAATTAATAATCCCGGGAATTTACAAAAAAAAACTAAATTATACTCCTAAACTAACAATAAAAACAATAATATTATCTATGTCTGTAATAATATTATAATACAAGAAAAATAATAAATATTTGATTTTTAACAGAAAAGAAAATTTTAATATTTATAATACATGAAAACTATTTGCAGTTAAGTTGGTTGTAATAAAATTATTACATATAGATTCTAATTCTTATTTACTTTGTAATTAGTTTTTGATATACGCAATTATTTAATAATAAACGTTTTTTTTTTCTGTTTTTTATTTGTTCTCGGGAAAATTACAATCCCGGGAATTTACAAAAACTAAATTATATTCATATATCAAAAATAAAAACAATAATATTTTCTATATATTATACAAGAAAAATAATAAATATTTGATTTTTAACAGAAATTTTAATATTTATAATACATGAAAACTATTTGCAGTTAAGTTGCTTGTAACAAAATTATTACATATAGATTCTAATTCTTATTTACTTTGTAATTAGTTTTTGAGATACGCAATTATTTAATAATAAACGGATTTTTTTTCTGTTTCTTATTTATTCCCGGGAAATTTACAATTAATAATCCCGGGAATTTACAAAAAGAAAACTAAATTATACTCATATATCAAAAATAAAAACAATAATATTTTCTATATATAATACAAGAAAAATAATAAATATTTGATTTTTAACAGAAATTTTAATATTTATAATACATGAAAACTATTTGCAGTTAAGTTTCTTGTAGCTGAAGCTCTGCACCTTTCAATTCCAAGCAATCACTTTAGATAGTGTCGTTCCCGTCTCCAACACTATTCTCACCAGAAGCGTCCCTTCGCTACAATCATCACCTTTTTGCTATATTGAAGTTCTCTGCAAATTTTGCATTTTCATCATATGCAATTATTTAAAAGCACATCATCAAAATATGCAATTGCATAAATCTTAGAATTTTATATAGTTTTAATATACGTTTTAATATTTCATATAAATTGCGAAACAACAACATAAAAAAAAGTAATACCCGGCGCATCCATCGCTGCGACAACAAGTAATCAAGTGGAAGAAAATAATTAGAGCTGCACGAAGCAAAATCGTATATTTTTTTTTGCTTCATTTCATGAATGGTAAACTAAAAACTAATTAAGGTTTCTGATCTTCTCTAAATGCTCACAATGTTATTTAATTAAAAAATGTTTTAAATTAAACAGAAGCTTCCCCTGCGTTTAAATATATTTAATTATGTAAGTATGAAGCCTTTTTTCTGCGCATTCTTTTGATCTGAAAATAAATTTTATAAATTTATTTTATCTTTACATTTTTTTTTAAATGCTTAATATTAATAAATTAATTAAACTAATTAATTATTAAACTACATCGATTATAAATATATTGAATTAACTGTACACAGCTGTTTCTGTGACAGCTGTCATATTCGATATTAATTGATGCTTATACTCACACAAATCTTGCATAATCGATCTTTTTTTTTGTCTCCTTGTTTCGTTCACCTTTTTTTTGTTGCTTTTCTCAACATCGCGCAGGGTGTGTATACTATTATGTTCTTGCATATCAATATATCTCCATTTGTCACGTCTACTGTCGCGATTTACATAATGCCTCTCCTATCGCGCCTCCCTCTCTTCCTTTTTACTTCTTTATCTGTCATCCAATAATTCAATCTTCTTGGTCTCTGTGTTAAATATTCTCGTTTTTATCCACCTGTTTTTTTATTCTTCTAATGAACTTAATTCAAATTAATAGACATTATAATTTATCTATTACTCTATATTATTTTATACACAAAATTAAAAATGAAAACAATAACAAAGAAAAATATAATTAAGATTCATTCAAATTCTTAATTATTATTTTATTTTGGAAAATGGACAATTTGTACAATAGGTAAGAATGTTATATAAAAATACAATAAAACTAATATACATAGTAAATATACAGAAATACCTCAATTATCGAAATTATTTGGTAAAATAAGAAACTGAAAATTAATATTTGTGCTTTTTACGAAGTAATTCTATTTAATAATGAGAGCTAAACAATAAAACCTGAAATTACGAATTTCGTTATATGGAATCACCGTAATCAAAGGTAACGTTAACCGAGGTATTACTATATACAATAACTTAAAATAGCAATGAAAAACACATTTTTAATCATTAAGTATAAATAGTTGTAATATTATTAAAATAATTACTCTATTTTGTTATGTTTTCAGTAAATCTCATAAATAGGACAAAGTATACTTCCCTGAGGAACACCAAACATTATCAAAAATCTAACTACTTGAACACATTTTTTCTTACAATTATTTTTTTTATCATTTCCAAATTATTTTAAAACAATTTTAACTTATAAATATTTATTTATATTTACGTAAAATATAATTACTACAAATATTTTACAAAATAAATATTTAAAATTTATTAAGGATTTATTATATTTTTTCTTCAAATACTTTTGTATTATTTTGTTATATTCATTTTATTTTTAATAAGTTTTACAAATAATTCAGATCAAAAAAAAATCTTCCAATAAAGTTGAAGTAATGCAGAAACAGTAGTGGGATGCAAAATGTTTTATACGATGAATAAGTGGAAGTTTCATCTCAAAAAGATGGGAAGGAATGCTGGAGGGTATTGCCAAGCCGAAAGGAATTCCATTATTGATTTCCTTTTTTTTCTAGTCATATTGGTTTTATTTTATATTAGATGTTGCATTTCCAATATTTTCCGCTTTATTTAATTTTATAAAACATATTTTCCATTAGTTTTACTACAAATTTCTTTCACTATAAATATAATTTAATTTCTACAAATTATTTGATTTCAAAATTATTAAAAACAATAACAAAATAAATAATTTTTTCAAACATTTATATTTAAAGAATTAAATTATAAATTTCTATATTATTTGCATATATTTACCACTGTTTTACAAATATTTTAATTATTATAAATATTATTGATTTAACAATTTTTGTTCTAAGTAAATTTTATATTTTTCATTATTTTCTTCGAATTTTAAAAATTTAATGATTCACACTTTCTTATCTTAATTACACAATTCTAATTTGTTCTTCTAAATTTTAGTATATCATTTTTTTGATTCATCATTCATTGAATTTATTTTGTATATTATAATCTTAAACACAATTGTTTCCATATTTTTTTACCTTTTTCCTATTAAGAACAAATTTATAAAATTTTACAATATTTTTATAAATAATTTCTATCTTTAATATAATATTCTTTGTGTTTTAACAAATAGTAATTACTTTATTTATAAATTACTAATTAAAGTATATTTTTATTATAAGTAAATTATTTTTCAAAATAATATAGATGTTCAATTATTAAACTACAAATAAAAAATAATTGAAAATTTTACTATATTATTTTTTTTATATAATTGGTTAATATTTACTAAATTACATAAAATTCATCATTTATTGAATTTATTTTATACATTATAATCTTAAATATAAGTTTTTCTATATTTTTTGGACCTTTTTCCTATTAAAGACAAATTTACAAAATGTCATAAAAGAAGCGTTACTATTAAATATATAAATCATTTTTATATTGAATATAATATTCTTTCTGTGTTAACAAATAGTAATTAATTATATTAATAAGTTTATTTATATATTACTTTTTATTATAAGTAAATCAGTTTTCTAAATCAAATTATACAAATAATTTAATTTATTGAATACTAATTTTTCTGTTCAAGAATTTAAATTTTCAGTAAAAATATTTCATAAATTGTGGTTAAGAAACTTTTTTAATTAATATAAATTGCATTTCAATATACTTTCCAAATAACTTTATTACTCTTCATCAGCATTTACTTTTCCGGCCATATAACGATAATTCCGAGTAATTTAATTTCGCATTCCACCTGCACATTTTTTCGTATTTATAAATTCATTTAGATTTTTTTTTGTGGTGTATTTACTTTTATGTTTCGGCCTCATCCAAAACCGCAAATAAAATGCTTTTAAATAATTTTGCGGTTCTTCTGTGAGCTTTTCCCTTATTGCTGCGGCAAAAAAAGAGGAACCAAAAAAAAAGGGACATCGTTTCACGATACGAAGAAAGGACCGCAATCATTGTACGAACATATATATATAGAGGGAAAACATCAAATGAAAAAGTTAAATTGCGCGAATATTTAATATGTCTCGTAGTATTGAAATGTATGTACACACGCTCCAACGGTTTTAATATTAGTTTTTTTTTTTTTGTAAAATTGTTATTAATTTCGGATATTATGAAACTGCGTATTTTATAACTGGAATAAAATACAACTGGATTTAGCACTTAGCATGGAAATTTGATCCGCACCAATTATGGTGCATTAAATGTATGTGCAAACATATTCATCGATGTAGAGAGAAGAAATTGCTAAAATAGTAATGTTGTTTGTCGGTGGAGGTGAAATCAATAAGTTTTCGCATGCATGTTTAAAATCCAAACTCGGTGTGTACATTTGCATAGGTATATGTTATACAGATGTATGATAAATGGATGTGTAGACGTTCGCTCTGCGGACTACCAAATAGTCTGAGAGACTGGAAAATTTACTTCCTTCCTTGCCGTGACGTAAACACGCGGTTATATAATCATCGAACAAAGCGTTTTGTTTTTACTTGAAGAACTGAGCTGGGCTGTTAATAATGTATACATCGGCCTTTGTTGCTGGAAACAATTAAAAGGTTTAACCTATTTTACACAATTGTATATGTTCTATTTTATTTTATTTGCAAAAAAATGCGCTAATCTATTATGAACGTCATAATAATAACTTTTTTTGCAACAGTCACAAAAAGCTATTTTTACACGAATTCTCCAATTATTTAGTAATAAAGGTAATCCTTCTGATCGGGTTGAAGAAAATCATAATATAGACATTTTTATTAAAAAAAGGGATTTCAAACTGTGAATTGGAAAACTAGTTTTAGACACATTTTTTTAATAATTATACATTTTTCTTATGCTAAGACTCAATCTTCTGAATTTTCATATATATTTTTTACACGATTTTTTTACAAAGATTTTTCAGGAACAAATTTAAAAGATCCTCGACTTACAAAAGTTCCACTTACAACTATTCGCACTTACGACCATGTATTTATTCTTTTATTCATCTTTGCAAAAAAAACAGCACCAATCAATTATGAATGTCATAATAATAACATTTATTGCAACAGTCACAAAAAGCTATTTTTACACGAATTACTTTGGAAATAAACCGGTATTCATTAAATGTCATAATTCTCCAATTATTTGAAGATTTAGATGAATTGCTAGTTGATAAACTTCGTGAGGATGATGGTGTAGTGGAGGTAATCATTCTGATCTGGTTGAAGAAAATCTTGTGTAGATGACGAAAAGATACCGGTCATTTCATTTTTATTAAAAGAAGGATTTCAGACAGCAAATTGAAAAACTATTTTTAGACACAATTTTTAAATGTGATAATTCTCCAATTATTTAGTAATAAAGGTAATCCTTCTGATCTGGTTGAAGAAAATCATAATATAGACATTTTTATTAAAAAAAAGGGATTTCAAACTGTGAATTAACTATTTTTAGACACATTTTTTTAATAATTGTACATTTTTCTTATGCTAAGACTCAATCTTCTGAATTTTCATATATATTTTTTACACGATTTTTTTACAAAGATTTTTCAGGAACAAATTTAAAAGATCCTCGACTTACAAAAGTTCGACTTACAACTATTCGCACTTACGACCATGTATTTATTCTTTTATTCATCTTTGCAAAAAAAAAACAGCACCAATCAATTATGAATGTCATAATAATAACATTTATTGCAACAGTCACAAAAAGCTATTTTTACACGAATTACTTTGGAAATAAACCGGTTTTCATTAAATGTAATAATTCTCCAATTATTTGAAGATTTAGATGAATTGCTAGTTGATAAACTTCTTGAGGATGATGGAGTAATGGAGGTAATCATTCTGATCTGGTTGAAGTAAATCATAATATAGATGACGACACCAGTCATTTCATTTTTATTAAAAAAGGATTTCAAACTGCAAATTTTAAAACTAATTTTAGACACATTTTTCATTAATTGTACATTTTTCTTATGTTAAGACTCAATTTTCTAAATTTTTAAATATATTATATATTTTTTACACGATTTTTTTTAAAGATTCTTCAGGAACAAATTTACAAGATAAAAACAGGTTTCAATATACAGGTAGTCCTCGACTTACAACTATTCGCACTTACAACCATGTATTAGTTTCTTGTATTAATCTTTGCAAAAAAAAAACATTGCACCAATCGAATATGAATTTCGTAATAATAACATTTATTGCAACAGTCACAAAAAGCTATTTTTACACGAATTACTTTGGAAATAAACCGGTTTTCATTAAATGTAATAATTCTGCAATTATTTGAAGATTTAGATGAATTGCTAGTTGATAAACTTCTTGAGGATGATGGAGTAATAGAGGTAATCATTCTGATCTGGTTGCAAAAAATCATAATATTGATGACAAAAAGACACCGGTCATTTCATTTTTATTAAAAAACGATTTCAAACTGCGAATTAGAAAACTATTGTTTACACATAACATTTTCTTATTAATTGTACATTTTTCTTATGTTAAGACTCAATTTTCTGAATTTTCATATATAATATGTATTTTTACACGATTTTTTTTTTACAAAGATTTTTCAGGAACAAATTTAAAAAATAAAAACAAGTTTCAGTATACAGATAATCCTCGACTTACGACGGTTTGACTTACAACTGTTTGCACTTAAGACGATGTGTTTGTTTCTTTTATTGATCTTAGCGAAAAAAAGAGCACCAATCAATTATGAATGGAATTACTTTTACATTATTTGGAAATAAACCGGTTTTCATTAAATGGGATAATTCTCTAATTATTTGCAGATTTAGATGAATTGCTAGTTGATAAACTTCTTAAGGATGATGAAGTCATAGTGGTAGTCTGCACTCCTTCTAATCTGTTTGAAGAAAATCATAATATTCATAATTTTCTGACACCGGTCATTCATTTTTATTAGAGTTTCAACCTGCGAATAGAAAAACTATTTTTTACATAAACTTTTTCTTTATTAATTATCATTATTCTTTTGTCAAACTCAATCTTTCATATATAATATGATTTTTCATTAACAAATTTACAAGATTTTTCTTTTATTGCAACTATCGTTTAATTCATTTATTTCTTAATTGTTTGTGTTCAGAGTTATATTTATTTTCCCTGTATTTTTCTATTTTTATTATATTATACTGGTCAATAAATTATGTTATTATTATATAACTTACGCTAATAAATATTAACTTCAACTTGAAAAAAATATAACAGATTTATTTGCAGATATATATGAATTGCTGGTTAATAAACTTCTTGAGAATGATGTAGTAATAGAGGTAATCTGTGCCACACCTGATCTGGTTGAAGAAAATTATAATATTGATGACAAAAAGACGCCGGTCAATTCATTTTTATTAATAAAACTTGGAAAAATTGGAAAACTATTTTTTTACACAATACAATTTATTTAATTAATTATACATCTTTTGTTGAGACTCAATCATCTGAATTTTCTTATATACTATATATTTGTACACGATTTTTTTTACAAAGATTTTTCAGGAACAAATTTACAAAATAAAATCAGGTCTAAGTTTATAGGTAGTCCTCGAATTAAAACTGTTTTCACTTACGACCATGTATTTGTCTCTTTTATTCATCCCCGCAATTGTTTGTTATTTATAGAAATTCCACTAAAAAATCAGCGAAAAAATCCTTTCAGCAATTTCGACAGAGAATGAAAGAATTAGCAGAAATTGATACAAATGCAGAAATATTTATATAAGCAAATAAGCTAATTCTTGAAAATATTTCATGCTATTATGAACAACAGTGGATTGTTCTTTATCTTTATCTGAACTTACGATTTAGTCGACTTACAGCAGATGTCTAGAAAAATATCTTGGTCATAAGTCGAAGAATATTTGCATATATACAAAGGGCCACTAATCATAAGTGTTTCTACCCAATTATGATTATTATAAGATTGAACTGAATTATATGTTTATTTTAGTTTTGTACCTATATTCGTTTTGCACAGTTTATTTATTAATATTTCAAGATAATTATAGATTATGATTTTTTTGAATTTGTTAATTATTAGATAATAACATTCAATAGCCTATACAATAATTTTTGTTTGTAATTTCTCTTTAGTAATAAATTTATTCTTAATATTTTTAAATTTTAATGCATTTTATTATTATTATTTTTCTATAAAAATATTTTATTGTAAATCTGCAGTTAAAAAAACAGTATTATATAGTTATATAATTATTAAATATAAGTTTAAAGTATGGAAAAATTATATACGAAACGCAAGATTTAATAATTTCTTAATCAATAAATTAGACATAGTATATTATGAATATAACAGTTTCGTGATGACTTATCTAATTTAACTAGTTATCATAATTAGTTAAGTTATCGAACACACAAATTCTATTCTTTTTCTTACAGATTGTGGCAGCATCCAATAGGAGCTCATGCGCATCAGACGGGTGCTTCGAGATTTTTGGCGGGGGAATGACGCCTATTTATATAACGTTTTTAAAACACGTGTCGGAGGGCAGATGTACTCCCGTCTTCCAAACAACCAAATTCTCAGTTACGCATAGAACTGTTTACCAGCATCAGTGAAGTGCTCTGACTACAATAACAGCAAGATGCCAAACAATTGGTCCAATCAGACAGACACACAAAACAGCGATCGTGATGTTAATGTACTAATCTCATTATACGACGAATACAAGAGACAGAAAGTGCCGGATGTTGTTAAGACGGAAACAGGAAATTCGTGGGATGATAAGATGACGAAGGTCATCGATCTGCTGCAAAACAAAAAAACTGAAATGTCCGGACATTATTCGCAAGATGAAAATCAATGTTTTCATAATATGGATTTGGATAAGTTCAAATTCGATGAACTTGCCTGGAATTGGACAAAGAAGAAAAGGAGGAACGTTGTCACTTGGGAGAAATTGGTGAAACAGTTGTTGTTATCCGATTCTGATAATGCGGAAACTATTCCTGTAGGAATTAAGGATAGTCTAACTTCTAAGACACAAACACTCAACAATTCTACAACGAATCAAATAGAAAAATATGGATAAGTTTTCGCACATTTTTCTCACCTAAAAATAATTCTATATTAGTTATTAGATCCTAAGGCACTATTTACCAAAGACACTTTTTTTAATATTTATTTGTTATTACTATTTTCTGTAAGCATATGTTAATTTCTGTATTTATGTATACGTTTGATAATTTTATAAATAAAAAATATTGTGTAATTGATTTATTTTTAATTGATTCCCAAATGTATTAAAATCTTGTTTTATTAACAGTTAAAATTATATTGAAATTGATTTTGTACTATTTTTATTCGAGTTTTATCGTCGCAAAATGCTATAAATTTATATCATTGTTTCTATATATATTTTGTATTATTTATAGAATATTATTTAATAATTAGTATTTATCATCAATTAATAATAGAAGAAAATCAATATTTTTATTAGTTATAAGTTTTTAGTTCAAGAAAAATTAATTGTAAATAATTGATTTTAAAAAAAGTAAAACATTCAATGTTTTTTTTATATTAGAAAAACATGTTCTTCACAAAAATCTCCTTTTACTTATTTACGTTTTTTAAAATTTATAATACGTAAAAAATACTTAATTTTATTTACTAAAAAGTACATTTCGAAAAACAATAAAATAAATAACAGAAAAATAATATGCTGCTTATGTAAGTTATTAAAGTAACAAATAAATAAATTGTATTTTTGGAAGTGATGAAAACATAAGTAAATTGGGTTGCCTATCATAATATGAATATTTTAAGTTTAGGCATGATATAATTGTTAATATTTCTCTCAAGTTATCTAATTACTAATAGATAATAAATTAGCTATAATGTATAATTTTAATTGTTAAAATTTTAGACTTTAAAATTTCATTTTCTGTAAGTTGTTTAGATATATTTTTCTTGTATTTAAATATTTTCAAACTTATATAATTATATATTTTATAAGAAAGGTGGTTAAAGATTGAAAATATTTAATTATAACTTTATATAATGGATGGATTATAAAAGGTTGAGAAACAAAGACAATAGTTAAAAAGATAAAAAATAAAACATCAGATTAAGCAATGAAATATCATTTATTTCATTATTCAACAACCCAAATTAACAAAAAGGCTCTAATAATAACAAGGTATGACTTATTTTCACTAAAACATAAAATAGAATAATAAAAAGAAGGATTACACTTTCACTCCTCGACGTACATATATTTATTTATAAATAAATAATAAAGTCTCGGTTAAAGTTAAAGTGAAATCTTCTGCATAGGTTTTAAAATCTATTCCAAACATATTTAAACAAATAAAATAAAAATAACAACGACTCAACGGCGAATCGCAAACAGTTTTTTTTTGTTGTAGTTAGTCTCGATCACAATCAATTTGCTTACGTTTAAAAAATAAAAAGAAATAAACAAAACATAATAAAAATATATATTCTTTTCATGTATGTACAAGATGTGAAGATAAAACTTTACATATTTAAAAAAAAATCCTATTATGTAAAAAAAGATGTATACATATCTAAATCGATAATAACTATAATTGTAATAATAATCCGAGAAAATATCCGGCCCTTTATATATCATGTTTTATGTGTATATTCAATTTTCTTGTTGTTTTCTTATGTGATTTCCGGATTGCGGTTTCAATATCTAACCGGTTGCCAAGTTCCGGAGTGCTCATCCCGTCGGAAGTAGTGAGGACGATTATCCCGGAAGACGGTCACCGCAGGAAACTGATTGTCCTGAATGTACTTTAATGTTGCCCTTATCTGGAAATTAGATTCATTAGGATCTTGATCTTGTTGGTGTTATGCAAAACCCTTTTCTTACCTGCATCACGAAATGCGGTGGTTCCACTTCCGGCGATGTGGACAGATGCTGCAGAATGAAATCGTCGCTCTGCTCCAACCACAAGTCGACTCCTCTCAGCGGTTCGTAATTAAATGGCCCAATTCTCAAGAAGCCTAAATTACTATCGTAAATGTCCAAAACCTATAATCAGATTAACGTGTTACGAATACAATATTAGGTTTTTTTTTTAATAATTACCTGTGCAACTCCTGTCAGGTACTTGGCGCACCTGAGGGCCTGATCGGGACCTTTGTCTGGGAACGTCGCGGGGAAAATCTCACCAGTTTTTACGTTCACTCCGACACCGCAAATCATTGGCCAATGGATGCCACCGCGTATCGTCGTGTTCAATTCGCCCACACACGCCAATGTCAAGTCAATTTCAACTGGATGTTTGTGAAAGGAATCTATAAATGCATATTAGTACATCAAAAATAAAGCAACAAAACACGATATAACACTCAAAGCAGTAGACATAATTAATTACCTCAACTTTACTAAATTAAAATATTTAATATAGGTTTTAAAAATTCTCAAGTTTACTTAATTTCAAAGTTAGAATTACATAAAACTCATATCAATTAATTGGAATTATTATCCATATGTTCTGATATGCTTTGTGTAATTAATTATATATAATTAGTTTGATATTAATTCTGATTTATTAGAAAACATCCTTACTTGTACTCTCATTCATAATTTAATAGAAGATAAATATAAAATAGATGATTTAGTTAATTTATTTGATTCGCAGTAACGCAAACAACAATTAATTTCAAGAAAAGGCTTTCAAGTCTGAAGCTTAGATGAAATCCAATAATAAACATTTAAAAAAATCAATTAAAATGTCTGCAATTATGTAATATATAAAATGATAATTATTCTATTTTGAAAATTTTTAAATGTAATTAAAATAAAAAGATTATATTATATCACAAAAGTAATGAGAAATATTAACTGGTAGTTTATGAAAAAATATTAATAAAAATGATTAAATAAAAATCTAATTTCTTTTAATTTAGAGAAATTTATATTTTACTAATTAATTAATTAATTAAATGTAATTATGAAATATAGACGATTCCCAAATATAAAACTAATCAATTGATTTCCTTTTTTTTAAGTTAAAAAAGTTTGAATTTATTTATATATTTATATTATCTGACTACTAATAAGTATTATGAGAATAAGAAGTGTTAAATAACCCGATTTATTGGTAGAAATATAAACGAAATGATTTATTTTCATTGCCAGAATATGAAGACTTTTACATTGATTTCTTGTTATGTAAGCATGAAGACCGATAGTATAAATAATATTTCGATGTATCAGGTAACACAAAAGGTGGTTATTGGAATGCGTACGTTCGATCAAGCGAACAATCGGTCTCTTTATGAATATTTCACAAAGTAACATTATGAAATTAATGCAAAAAAAAACTGGTACAAGGATTTAAGTATGACGGTAAACTTGAAAATTCTTTTGTTGAATTCAATGAAAAGCAGAAACAGCAAATTCCTTATCAGTGCGAGTAAAATTTGCGTCAGTAACTGAGACAACTCCAGCAATTTTCTCAAATTGCAGACCAAACATATTTTTGTTTACTTCATTTTGTACAATCCAATTAATTAAGGATGCTTAATTAGCGAGATTTGCGTTTCGTTCAGTTGCTCACTCATTATGTTGTAGAAGAGTTCTTCTGAGTAATGATGGGCGTCGCTGAAGCCTCCGACCAATTGAAGCTCGATGCGTCCTTCCGGATAACCCAGGGCCAATTCCTGCACCCTTTGCACCATCGTGCAGACAGCCTCATCTGTGCCGGAACCATCGAGATGGGCTAAAGCCACAGCGCCGGATCCTGAAACCAAAAAGAAAAAATACGAAGCATAAGCAAATAATATGGTAGAATGAAAATACGCCGAAGAAAAGAAAGAATTATTCGAGTCGCCCACGCGATTATTTTATTTTTTTTATGCCGCCGGTAATTGTGATTTAGTGGTTCTGGTCTCATTGTTGTTTCACGAGCTGCTATCGTTTATCACTCATCCCGTTTCTAAATTATTGGTAAGGATGAAAAGGAAGGAACAGGACTTTATTATTCTCTACTGCAAAAGTCCGTGCAGACGTGAGCTGTGTTAATCTTTGGAGAGTCCGGGTGGAGGTAAAACTTGTGCATTAAATCCTTCGATTTATGCCAACTGTTAAAAAATCTCGCAGGAGTAATTCCGCTGCGAGGCACTTTGTCATATTTAAGCACTCGACACGGTGTATTTCACGTCCGGGGGGATAATTAAATAACGGAAATTGATGCGATTTTAAATTGCTTTTAAACTGGCCACGATTTATGGGCTTTCTTCAATTTGCAAATCGAAACCAGAAAAAAATAATAAATAAATAAGGAAAGAACAAGAGCCGTTGCGCAAACATCGCATTTAGCGTGCGACGACGATAAATCCGCACCGACGGGGTCTCTCCACCACTCGCTGAACGAATGCTTAACAGAAAATAAAATAACACGTTTCATAATTAGATCTTTAAATTTACATTCCACACACAAATCTATCTAAAAACAGCATTTGAAGACATACTAAATAAATATTTCATATTCAAAGATATTATGTTTACTCATTAAGTATCGGAAGAATTAATATGTAATAATAATATTTATTACAACAGTCACTTTATAAAAATGTTGTAAAGACAAGTAACTTGTCAATTATCGCGTAATATGTAAATTTATCTTGGTAAATTAGTTTGTACTTTCGTAAAATAAATGCGTACTTGACAAGTGTTTTTATTGACTAAATGTATGTTTATCAACAATTTTAAGCGTTATTTGGAAAGTAGCTATTTTATAAAGAGTACATTCTATAAGTTTTGTAATTTATTATTTGAAAAGTATCATTATTTTAAAATAAATATTTCCGAAATAATAAACTGTAAATACAAAATTTATATAATCTTATAAAAATGTGTAAAATCAATCGACACAAGTAACTTGTCAAGTATCGTGTAGTAAATACATATTAGTAAATTAGTCTCTACTTTTATAAAATAAATGGGTATTTTTGATAAGTGTTCCTATTGACGGAATATGTGTTATCAACAAGTTAATATATTTTAAGCGTTACTTGAAAAGTAGCAATTTCAGAAAAAATACATTATATAAGTTTTATAATTTATTACTTGAAAAGTATAAATATTTAAAAAAACAATTTCTGTATATTCAAAAAATTATATAATTTTATAAAAATGTGTAAATCAATTGACACAAGTTACATGTCAAGTATCGCGTTGTATGTAAGTACAGTCAATTATATTTATGGTCCATATCAGTAGTATTAGAATATTGAATACTGCTATTAAATAATTTTCTAAAAAACCTATAGCTTACGAAAACAGACTGAAAAATTATAACTAATTTTTTAGTATATTCATTTTTAGCATGTTTATAAAAATTACGTTCCTTCTGCGTCAACAGCCTTTAGTAACCCACATCTCGTATCTCGTGTGATGTTTAATTGAAATTTACTTGATTTGTCTTGGATGTAATTAAAGCACGTTGAAGTGGAAGACGAGAACTAAGAATACACAGGTCAATGAATTACTTGTATCTTTACAACAAGTATAGTTTTCATACCTTTTTACATCATAAAAATAATTAAATTATCATTATAATTTAATTGTGGAGATTGAATTTTAATTAATTAAAAACTGATTTCGTTTAATTGATATTTTTC
This sequence comes from Nicrophorus investigator, assembly GCA_963457615.1. Lineage (NCBI taxonomy): Eukaryota > Metazoa > Arthropoda > Insecta > Coleoptera > Silphidae > Nicrophorus > Nicrophorus investigator. The sequence goes on along the minus strand of OY735142.1, from coordinate 8,897,371 downwards.
AATTAATATTTACTCAAAGATTCGCAATTAAATTCTATTACGTAGCAATAATATGTTGTGTGTATTTTATGCGCAATTATTGATACTTTACGAACGTAAGGAAATAAAGTACAATTTTCTACATCATCATTTAGAATATAAACAATTTTAATTGCAATAAATAATCTATAAATTTATTAACAAATAGATCAAAAATCACCAATCAAGATATTACTTTAACTTTCTTGAAATTACAATAAAAACGCAAAAAGTAGAAAAAATGTATATTAATTTTAATTAATTTATTTAAATTGTAACTTAAAATTTATATTTCAAATTTATACATAAAATTTTCATTTCAATTTCAAAATACAACTTTTAAACGTAAAATATTTATATATTTTTTTTATAATATTTATAGATTATAAAAATCAAAATTTCAAAATTCTTCATATTAAACGATTTTTTTGGAGACTTAACATTATTATTGGTTTTGTTATACGTTTGTTACTATTGAGAGATCCTTGTTCTCGTGGAATTTCATTTGCATTTTGGTACAAGATGTTCCGTAGAAAGGATGTCAGATGTATGCTAATAGTGTGCATGTAAAGCACAGCAGAGCGACTCAAATATTCAATAGAAACGTTCATTGAGTGACACTACATAGTTAGATTATTAATTGGCTAATAAACCGCATAACTGAGTACCGCATTTCTAAATTATTTATTTATCTTATATAAATTAGAAGTGTATAATAATTCGGCCTTGTATAAAATTCCTAGGTATTTAATTTATTCTTTCTGGCAATCTAACCTAACCCGTATTGCGATCCTAAATTATGTCAGTTTAATTATTTTAATGAAAACAATGACAGCTGTCACTTTGTGTCAAGCAAGGAACTGGTAAAAACTGGCAATCTCTTAGTTATAACGTATTGCAAGATTCAGTCCAAAAAATGTATTTAATGATGAAAACTCTTTCGTTAAAAATTAAGTCAGGTTATTTTTTTTAATGGAACGCAAAATGACAGCTGTCAAATCGAGGAACTGTCAAAAACTCAACTGGGTCGTAGTGCAACTAAAAACAAATATTGATAAATGTTTCTTGCAAACTCTTAGTTGTAACGTATTGCCAGATTCAGTCCAGAAAAGATATTTAATGATCAAAATTCTTTTGGTAAAAATAATTTCATTAATTCTGGTAATCTAACCTAAAATTTACAAGAATATCATGATTTTTACAAGAACACAACCTAAGTGTACTGGGACACTAAATTGAATAAGACAACATTAACAAAATTCTTTTCATACCAATTTAAATATAAATATTCCAATTGGCTTTTTGCATGTTTACGTATTTTGTAAAAAGTCTATAAGATCAATATTTTTCTATATTTTCAGCAATTCCATAAAACATTATTGAAAATAAGAAGAAATTATTATATGTATAACAAAGATTCATTCACTTTAACTCATATATCAAGACCAGCGTTTCTCAACATATTTGATTGAAATTGTGCTGCGAGCCAAGTGTTTATAATGTAATTTTTTGATGCTGCAATGAAAAGTGACAGCTGTCACATTAAAAATGTAACCCGATTGGTTGAGAAACTCTGATCATATATTATAATATATTAGTATAGAAGATGCAGTCATTATTTTAATAACCGAATTAATATAATAAGATGAACAACAATGGTTTGTTCCTCGTGACCAAAGTGAAAATAATTGTCCTCGCATTTTTTATGCGTCTTTCGGTATGATTACCATTCCACGGGAAATTTTCCGAACCGATGATTATTGATTCCAATAACGGCAATAAAACTCCTTTTATGAGACAATGGGACAACGAGACCCCGAATTAAATCTAATTTCGCGCAACAATAATAATGATTCATTATTATGATTACCGACGCAGAAGAACAAAACGAAACCGCTCCGACTCCATCCATTTCATGGCATCTTCTCGTCCTTTTATTTTGTATCCTTGCGCCGTTCTTGTACCTCATCGTCCAAGGCACACGGAACGGACATTTCTTCTACTTCTTCGGCTCCTACCGTCATCTTCTTCTTATTTTCACTCGCCGTATTATTTTATTTTATATTTTTTTTTTTCGAAATTGCTTCTTCTCTCCGTTTTTATTTCATTCTTTTCCTTTTAATTCCGTGCAATACTCGACGCGAACAGGTACTAATTTCGAAAGCCGTGCTCTGCAATTATACGTGTAAACCGCGTATTATAACCGCTTATTCTTCCTCGTTATCTCGCAGACATCTGCAACACAAATTTATACACAATTCCTCTTTTTTGTTCCCTTTAACACAGCCCGAACTTGACGTGCTTCTCTTCTCTCTGCTTTATTTTTATTTTTTGGTCCTTGAGATGACCACTGTCTTACATACCAAAACACTATTCGAAACCATTTTTTTTTTTGTTAAAATACTTTCATGAAGTCTTAAGTAAACTTGAAGAATTTAATCTTTGAATCAGTGCTGAATCACTTTTAGTCATTAAAATAATTTAAATATTATAAATAATACATTGGAGAAAAATTGTGTAGTTTCAATAACAATTATTTTTTACATTATTTATATTATTCTCTCTTGCTTTGTATATGAAATCTAAAGGACAATGTTTTAAGATTATTTAAATCACTTCTACAAGGATTTTACATAATAAGCTTGTATTGAAGTGAATTCACAAAAAATCTTAATATTAGTATTCAAATCTCAGTATTAAAAATTTGAAGATTTATATAAATATTTAGTTTTGTAAACTATTATTGCGCATTATTGATACTTGTAAACAATATAATTTTTATATATTTCATTCAATATTTCACCTTATATTAAATAGTTTTCGAGAAACAATATTTAACTGAATATAGAGTTTAATTCTGCTAAAAAATCATTCATAAAATATGGTTTTATTGTTTGTACGAAGAGTTTGTACCCGAAGGCACAGCGGGTACGATTTTTTCCTTTGTTATATGGAATCCGTTAGGACCATAAATTATCGTCCTCGGGTCTAATATAACAGTTCTCGAAGATCTTCCATATTTACTCTTGTTTAATAAACGAGTATTACATATTGCAACTAAGTAAATGAACCGAAAGGTAATAAACTCAAGGAACAAAAAGTTTGTACATAATTAGTAGTAATTTAAGACAAACTATAAAATTTTCTTCAAGATAATAATTTATGCAATAAAGCATTTTTTTCATAAATCAGTATATTTCTATTTACTAATTTATTATATAATGATAGTTCTCAGTTTGTAATTAGTTTTTATAATCGTTAATTCCATTGGTTTTCATATAAAATTTCGTTTTTACATACCTCCAGTTTGTTCAGAGGATTTTCTTTATTCTGAATTTTTGTGAATATTTTCATTTTTAGATCTTTATAAAAAATGTATATATCTGATCGGTTAAGGAACAATTCGGATAACGTACAAATTTAAAAAAAAGTTCGTATAACGTACACCTCGTCGACCTATTGACCCTAGACCGTTTTAAAATGATTATGTTCGTTAACCAAATACACCGATAAAGAGTATAATGTCCATATTCTAAATAATATCTAGGTATTTCATAAAATACCGGTTTTCTTCAACAGATAAACTTGATAAAGTATGTAAAATGAACTAATTCATATTTGTAACTATTAAATAATAGATATTTTATGAAATAACTGATTATTGATGGGTCGCGAAATGAAAGCTGTCACCTTGTGTCAAAGCGAGGAACTAAATAAATACCGGTTTTCTTCAACACATTTTCATACATTAGCTTATATTATAATATCAGTACAAGAAAGTATAAAAAAGTAAAGAATAAACTAGATAAAGTATGTAAAATGAACTAATTAATCTTTGTAACTATTGTAATAATAGATATTTTATGAAATAACTGATTTTTGATGGGTCGCGAAATGACAGCTGTCACTTTGCGTCAAAGCGATGAACTAGTATAAACGTCATAGCATATTGATACTCACTTTTCTTTATGATATAAATTGAAGTTGATAGTTAAGTTTTTATGTAAGATTTGTTATTTAATTGGTGATTATGATAAATGCAAAGAAATTAATAATGAAATAAAATGAATTATGTAATAGTGCTACTGGTAGCAAATTAGTTTTTAAATTTGTGTAATTGTAGAATTTTTCGTGTATAAAAATAAATCTGTATTATTAAATGATAATTAAAGGCAATTTATTGACTAATTCCGGAGTATTAAGGAAAGCTCGTCAACACAATTATTGGCCGAAACGCTAATGATAGAGGAGTCAATTTACGCGGAAGATTGATGGCTTCATGAATAATTAAATGTTTTCTAAATACGAATAATTAATTCGAGTTTTATGTATTTGAATATTGTCTTCGGAGCATGTTAGAAACGTCCATTAGGCATCGATGATTAATTAATTAAAACGGACGGAGCAACCCCCGTATAAGGATGGAACGACGACGCACCTAACGGCCGATTGCGCAATCGAATTCCGTTTGGTAGGAATGGTGAGCATCCGAGGCGCTCACCAAGCAACTTCTAATTAACATAATAAATTAATTATGGGTACTCACCTGAGTGTCGGACGACTACTATGATGCAGGTCGTGGCGTCGTCGGAGCCGAGGATATTGACGTTCTCTGTAATTTATATAAAGCCATCATTACAAACAACGTCGAAGGCGATGTTACACAAGACGACGACGACGACCGGGGAACCTTTTCCGCCGTTAAATTAAATACAAATCCACGATGTGCGGCTCCTCTTTGGTGCGAGAGGCATTGTTTTGAAAGATGTTAAAGGTTTAATTTTTTTGACCACAGTCGTTTACCTCCACTTTTATGGAAATTCAACAGACAAATTACCATTCGCTCCAGTCGATTAATTCCGCAATTAATTCGCTCATTAATCTTTCAAGCAGTTTAATTTACATCAGCAATTAAAATCTTAAGGCTTTCGCATATCTTAGGTGTCGATAGGTATCTTTTACTTAAGTGGATTTTTGCACATTTATTCAATAAACTGGAAAGTTGAGTATTTTACCATTACTTCCACTTAATTCGAAGAATTATCTTAAATAAACTAGTCTGTATATTAAATTACGTTACAGCTAATTACAAAGCAGTAAAAAGTATATTTTTACGAAATACATACATATTGATGAAATAATTTCAATTTTTCAATTTGAAAGTAAATTACAGCATTTAATAATTGAAAACTGGATTGTTTTGCTTCGAGTTTTCTTTACTGAATTTTATAATTCAGCATTTCTTAAGCTATGGGTAATGGGTAACTAGTAACATTTTTAATGAGTCGCAAAATGACAGCTGTCACCTTCTGTCAAAGTCGGGAAGATCATGATGTCAAAAGTTATTAACCTTTGCACGCTGTTACAATTCATCAATAAGATTGTGAATAAATAATTATAAAAGACTTCATAAAACAATAATTGATCAGTATTATATGATGTAAGCAATATCTGATTTAAAACAAAAATGCATTAATTTCAGTATTTAAATCAACATGTTGATACTTTTCGATGTTTTCTTTATATTAACATTACAATATTTTCCCTAGACCCAATTTGGGAAGCACAGGTTTAATTAACCTTAAAAAAATTACATAAACTAATGTTTCTTTCATTTATTAAAAAAAGGCTACAAAAAATGTCCATTAATTTTCAAAGCTAAAAATGGATTGAAGATTTGTACAATGATGATTAAAATATTGAGAAACTTTCCAATCTATATAATTAATATTTTCTATTAAGAAAAAGCGATTATTTGTATGTTTTCCGTCAAAACGTATTTTCAAAGTCTGTAATTATTTTATCAATATTGGATAAATAATCAGTTTTATGATTGGGAAATACTGATATATATAAATTAATTTATTTTATCTGTAGCTATGAAAATAAATTGCTCATAGTCGTATTATTAATACTTATATAATGAGCGTTTGCATAGTATCGCAGACATAATATCATCTTCAAGTTAAAACAATTTAATATAAATATATTTTAATTTACTATACAATATATTGCATTTACACTTTATTACATGTTTCACTCGCCTTATTAAGATTGTAATAATTGTATTTTCTATGAAATACTTGCTACTTGTGAAATCTACAATTGTTACACAAGTATACACCTGTAATTTGTACAGATATTTATAACACACCTTGTTAAATATAGCAATTATAAATTATTTAATAAAACTAATTAATTAATTAATTTTCAATTACTAAGTTTTTTTCTAAATAATTAACTTGCATTCTTCAGGTGTATTTAATATTTAATAAGATTTTCAATCAATTTTCTTCAAAGAACGAATCGACAAATTACGAAAGTTTTTAATTGCTTTATAATTGATGTATTTTGGGCAAAGTTTGCCGTAATATTATATAGTTAAAGTTGGCACACGATGAATATTCTGTGCAAAATATGGTGTTGTATCGCGTAATGTTATGTGTAAAACTTACTATCATGGGGAACTGTAGCGGCCAGCTCTCTCTGCCGGACGTAGAGTAGACCCACGGGGCCTATAACTTTGTTGGGAATTGCCAGAAGTTGGGCTGCCGTATCCCTGTATACAGGATGGGCATGGTACAGCGACCTCGTGTCAGGAGGACAATCCTCCTGCAGCACTCCATTCAACACTAGAACCATATCTGCAGATCCCTACTATATTCTTTTTATTCCTCAATCCTTATTATTTTCTGTAAAACAAAAAAGATACAACATTAGATTTAAACTAATTATTTTTAGTTTTAATTACATTAACTTAGTCATATAAATTAAATTAATTAACTAAATTAATTATAATTATAAAAAAAAACTACACATAATACATTTAATTAGACATTTTTTTTCAAATACAGTAAGACCTCGTTTAACGCTGAGAAAAGAAAACAAAACAGCATTACACGAAGTCACTTTAACATAAATTATAACAGGTAAGCTTACATAAATAATAATAGCTAAGCTTACAAATTATAAGTTTTTCAGGATGAAAGTATTACTTTATGAAAAAGTGTTACTTCTACTACAATAATTCAATTTGTCTCCAGTCTTCCATCACAATCATAACCTCACCAATCCTTGCTTAACTTTCAAAACATAAAGTAAAAGATGCACACCAGTATTTAATAATTGAAAACTGGATTGTTTTTCTTCGAGTTTTCTACTGCATTTTATAATTCAGCATTTCTCAACCTATGAAAAAAGTACTAAAATTTTTAATGAGTCGCAAAATGACAGCTGTCACCTTCTGTTAAAGCTAGAAAAATCATGATGTCAAATGTTCTTAACCTATACACGCTGTTACAATTCAACAATGAGATTGTGAATAAATAATTATAAAAGACTGCATAAAATAATAATTGATGAGTATTATATGCAGCAACCAATGTCTGATTTTGTATACAAGAAAAGGACTATTTTCTAATATTTAAATTATTTTACGGCAAAAAGTATAAGCTTTTCAATGTTTTCTAAATAATGTTTTAATAAAAATCTATAAGTTTATTTGTATGAAATTTTTAAGTGTTTTCCTATATCAAATACAATTTTCTTCAATATAATTAATTATTAAATAAATTAAATAAAACGGTTTGAAAATTTCATTTTTTTCATTTTTATTCATTTTTAATGTATTAAAAAAATGATTAATGTAAATCTATTTATTTGTTTAGTTTATATATAAAATTTAGACAAATACAAGATAAATCAATTATTGAACAGTGTGATTTAAATTAATTGCGTTGTTGTTCGTTTTTGAAATCCCAATTTGCTGTAGCAAAATTCCAATCATATTACCGTCAGGATTTCTTGTCCATTCACAAAGCGCTCGTACATAAATCCAAGAACAGAAAAAAAAAACAAGATTCATCTAAAACCTCCAATGTTTTCACAGTATTTGAATAAAATTGTAATTATCGAAACATAATTCGCATTCCGCTATTTCTGAATCGATTAATTCACGCTGCTTATGCGGCGTTCCGTTTGCATAAATCATCTTTGGCGCATCTATTTATTTCATCGGAAGATGTGTGTGTCTACTTCTTTCACCATTATTATTATTATTGCTTGGAGGTGAGAGTATCCACCACTACCGTATATGTAAAAGGTAAAAATAGCAATTCCTCGCGGGAAATTAAAAGGATGCATGATTAATGTCTACGTGGATATATCGTAACGTGAATTACCCCGTATTCCGTACCTAACGTCCGGCAATTTGTCTTTGCAATTTATAAAGCACCTACCAGGTAATGCCTCAACGTTTTGTTGCGATAAATCGTCGACGATTTGATACCAGTCGAGGATGAAGCAACAACAACAACGACAACAAAGCAAAAAAATAATAACGAACAGGGAGTGTGTAATGTTCGAATCAAGCGAATTCCGATATGAGTGAATTAATTGAGCGATTTAGGAAATATTTTTTTCAGCATTATATTCAGACTTAATTGCATCCAATTCATTTCTGTCTCCGCAGCGTAACCAACCTCCCACGCTGTAATTGAATATCATCTCGACATTTTGTTATATCTGGTTTATGTCGTAATTTATCATTCGACTAGGGTGGCTTTCAGTTGCGTTCTATTGTGTTCGTGTTAGGAAAACTAATCGACGTGTTGCAAAAACCGCAGTTATACAGTAGAATTGCTACTGCGAAAGTTTCTATAAATATCGAAGAAAAACAAACGTTGACGCGCATGCAAATTTATCACCGCACAACAATGCTTGAAATATGCAAGTAGTTCAATGTAAAAATACTTCCGCGAGTTTTCAATACAAATCTATTCATTTCACTAAATAATATTGTCTTATTTCATTAACAAAAACTACTACTTATTCACAATAGAATAACATTTTCGAATAACAGTTTATCACATGGGTCGGCAAAATGCGGCTCTTTGAATAAATAATTACGGCTCTCTTCATTATTGAACAATCTATAAGTACTCATCACTGTATACGACTTCCTAATATTTATAACAAACTTAATCTTAAAAAAATGAATAAATTTGAAAACTTTTATTCAGAATAAATAAAAAAAACCCACAATAATAAATTAAAATATATAAATTTTGTAACTTAATAAATAATATTATCTAAGAAATAGAGAGACCTTCCCGGGATTTCGCTGCTTTTTATATTCCCGGGATTAGTATATATAAGACTGACGATCTTGATAGGAACTATTAAGATCAGAATATTAGCAATAAAAATATGTTTTTTTTTAAATTTCTGGTCAACAAAAAAGCGTGGTGTATTTGAAAAATGAACAAGATGTATAAATCAAAGATTTATTGTCTGTAACTTATTTTTAGTATAATTAAATTTATTAATAATATCGCTAAAATAATATTAAAATACAATTTCCAAAGACCCGGGAAATTCCGGGATTTTACGAAATTTCAACGCCCGGGATTCAAAAATCATCCAAAAATGCTGTAAATTCAGTATTAAGTTAAAACTTCATATTTCAATTAGTAAAATTATTAATAGTAGTAATTATATAATTTCGCAATGATTCAGAATACACTTAGAAAGTTAAGAATAATTTAGAAACTAAAATAGTATTATTTATGAACAAGATCTATTAATTTCTTGTATATGTTAATCATTTGTAAAGAATGTAAAATATGTTAAAAATGAGCGATCGTAAATCAATTGATAATGTAGACAAAATGTCAAGATTATTTCTAGAAATATTTATAAAACTCATATTTTTTTTTTATTTTTTAATTCTTAACTTTTATAAAGTAGTTTTTTTTTCAATTAAAAAATATTAATAGTTAATATTTTAAATAAAATGTATTAAATATTTAAATAATTTAATTATACTCAAGAAACTTAATGATATTTTTCGGTACAAACAAACTAAAAAATTATATGTTTTGATATACACAACTTTATGTAAAGTAGTAGAAGTTAAAATTAATATTAATTTGTAAATTAAGACGTGTTCAAACTAAATTAACTTAATTAGAGATATTAGTTATGGAATATATTAACTACTAGTCTCGCTTTATTCATGATAATAATTTCTTCGATATTTTAATCAATCATCTCTCTTATAATCAATAAACATCTTCATCACCTCCTGCTGGTACTGATTTTATGCATCCTTCCAAATTGAATATCAACGAAAACCGATTAAGTAAATAGATAAAAGTATATTTGAATTATTATTATTTACATAATTGATATATTTCATTTTTTAGTTTTAGTTATCACAAAAAAAAAATAATTATATTAAAAGATACGTTGAAATAATAGAATCATTCTAAAATGAAAATATTAACACGTCTTAAGGCAATCCAAAAACATATATTTTACTTCTACGAATATTTGAATTATTATTTACATAAAATTATTCTACTGAAATATTTCATTTTTTAGTTTTAGTTATCACAAAAAAATAAATAATTATATTAAAAGATACGTTGAAATAATAGAATCATTCTAAAATGAAAATAGAGACGATTTGCTAAGCTATAAAATATTAACACATATTAAGGCAATCGAAAAATATATATTTTACTTCTACGAGATCAGTTAACAAAGAAAATCCGTTGTTCGCTAACAGAATTGTTCGTTTTCCGAATGCGTACGTTAACCGAACATCTTTCCATCGGAAGACGTAATAAAAAAAGCTTTTGTACAAATATTTGTTGTCCGGGACTAATACATAAGTAAATTTGACTTAATTTGCACAAATAACAAGAATATTTGTGACTTTATATATTTTGCTTGTACTAAAATATGTATGAATAAATTTAGATAAATGAAATACATAAATTTGTTATAATTTGCGCAAATCGACTGATATAACTTCCTATTTCGCTGTACGATGCAGATTTAAACATCACTATCAAAGATTTCCATTGAGTAATTTCAAAACACATTACATATTTCCTGCTTTTGCTCAATTTTACCACAAATAAGAAATATGATAATTCTTACAACAAATTATAAAAATATTATATTGCATAATACAACATTTACAAAAAAAATATATACAAAAATATTTATATAATTTTTAATTGATAAATCTATAATATGTTGCAAGAAAAAAGTAACTTATTGATTTCCTGAATTAATAAAATAGATATTTACATATACATAAAACTTAATTTTTACATATAAATAACATATTTATCAAATAGAAAATCACCACAGTATAATAATTTATATAATAGAAAATAACACGATTTTATAGAAGGAAATTCAAACATTAAAAACCTGAAAGACAACTTAACGAGTTTTATATCAAAGTTCAGAAGCTTCCATGTAAAAAGTATTAAAAAAATATTAAATATCCTGTATTTAAATTCAACATCTCACTAATAGGATATGTTAATATAAATAAATGAATCATCAACCCAAAAGCGGTGATATCGAAAATGTTTTATTTTATTTTTAGATAATAATTTTTTTTTTACATAATCTTCAGTTTCATCAAATATTTTTCAACAATTTTAGACATTCATAAAATTTCTTATTATGATTTTTGTAAAAAAAAATCTGAAATTAATTGAAAATTCATTAATTCATAATTTTCGAAATAAAATCAAAATTACTTCTTTAATTATTAAATCTGTATAAAATAACATTTTTTATATCTATATTTTTATAGAAGTAATCATAACTGATTGAAAAATAGGAAAATATTTAATAGATAAAAAAATATAATAAACTTTTATTTTTAGATAAAATATTTGTTTTTACATAATCTTCAGTTTCATTAAATTTATTTCAACAATTTTAAACATTCACACAATTTTTTTATTATGAGTTTTGTAAAAAAAAATCTGAAATTCATTGAAAATTCATAAATCCATATTTTTTAATTTTCGAAATAAAATCAAAATTACTTCCTTAATTATTAAATCTGTATAAAATAACATTTTTTATATCTATATTTTATAGAAGTAATCATAACTGATTGAAAAATAGGAAAATAATTAATAGATAAAAAAATATAATAAACTTTTTGAGAAGTGTTAATAATGTTGTTTTTGAACATGTGTTTATTTCAATTAATTGATAAATAAGACAGCTATAATTATTCTAATTCGAGAAATGATAAATCAAACAGTAAAAATTAATGACTGGAATTTGGCACAAGCTACTACCAAAGTATACGTGTTATTAGATCTATGCATTATTAACACCATAATAATGATTGAAAAAAATAACATCGCAAAAGCAAACACAATATTGAGAAACGCACCCATATAATTCCGAATATGCAATTACGTAAATGATTTATAGGAAGAGATCGTTGGGACGCAGCGTGAATTAATTGATTTACAGGTAGCTATTATAAAATAGTTCTATTCTCAATCATTTTTCTATTGAAAATATCGCGGATTATTTAATAATAAATCAATCCGGAGAAGCCCAGGGTGCAAGTCTACGTTAATTTATTCATGCCTTTCGGGTTTGATAAATGACCCGTCCGAGGACTTACAATATTTCACAACTGGATTATTGCCTTTATCATTATCGTACCTCGCAGATCCGGCAGGATTACGAAGCGGAGAAGGATTGAAATAATAATAATAATGGTAAGGGAGGAGGATCGGTAATACCGAAAGGAATGGTAGGAACATGTAAACCGCAAGAGCAAATTGAATCAGGAACAAAGCAAATTGCAAAATAGCAAATGATCCGTTCGTTATTGATGATGATTCCATCGATTGACGAAGGAGTATAAATGTAGAAGTATGCAAGATTACAATCGGATGATTCTAATAATTCCGGCTCATTTGGTATAATTGCGGGAGAGTCCGATTCGTCCACGTTGGACGATAGTAATCCCAGACATCGATCACAGATTAAATTGGGTTTAAAAATAAATCCAACGGATTTGTGTGCAGCGCGTATTATTAATATTTAACAAGAAAAAAAAATGGTAGATGAGAGGACTTACAGTGTTCCATGCTGCATTAATTAAAAATGTGACACAAGCGAGCGCTTCATTCCTGGACGATTAAAAATTATCTGACCCAATAAATCACTCGGCAACTGTATCTTATCAACGGCCCAGGCCATTGGTCCAAGCGCCACAACCAATGAGATAACGAATTCCTTCTTCTATTTTTCAGTCGATTAGATTAGTCCTCGTACATCCATGATATGTACGTGTATTACATCTTCATCGAAATAGAAATGATTGTAATTATCCCATCCGGAAAAATCAATGGTCATTAGCCATTTATATCATATTTACATAACACATAA